>JAHVAK010000396.1:6114205-7428410 GCA_019845155.1 Luehdorfia chinensis
AAAACTTGCATGTCTGAAAAAATGTTTCGAGGACACGTGTTGGAGTAGCGCGGCGGAGTTTTTCCGGGCCCAGTACCGTTTCATAAATAAGAAGAGGCTTGTGCTCAGCAGTGGGACATTTATAGGCTGAAGAGCGTCGCCAGCCAATGGGCCAGGTGGGGGTCGATTCTCGACCACGGCAACAATTACCGAATACTATTGTAAGTTGGTTTAGCATTAGGTAAACAAATCGAGTCTCTAGAGGGGGGGGGGGGGGTTCAGCTGCCCCTCTTTGCTCCCCCTTGGCCACGCCCTTGTATAGGCTATATACAACATTTATTCAAAATCATTCAAGCGCTATTCCAATTTCCAGTCGTTTAAACTCTAAAAACATTAATGCCAGGCTTCCTTAAATAGGTCTAATTGCCGTTTCGTTCTTCTATGTGCTACGTTATCGTTTCAACAGATTTCTAAAAAAATAACATTTTTTGTTTATGTCTACAAAAGGGTACGAAAAAAGCAAAGTCAGTGTTTTTCCTTCACTTTATTTCTACGCCAAGGCAATAACTATTAACGAGTCATCAGAAAGATTTAAAATATTTTACGAAAAAAAATAATAATAATCTTACGGCATTATGTAACTGCGTACCGCTCTGCATAAAAATCTGCTGCGTTACTAAATACATGTGCGTATGTATATACGCATGTTTAAATATTTTTTACACAGTTGCAGTATTTTCGCTGCGTACTATACATTGCGTGCTGCGTGGTCAGCGAGTGTGAGGAAGTGGAACGACTTCCAATGCGGACAAAAATATTTTATTGTTTTTTTAAATCATTCGGCCTCGATGTTAATAGGCTCGATGTAAATTTTTACAAGTATTACTTTTAGTTTTTTATTATCATGAAGCATTACCTTTGCAGAAATCCTTCTGGATAGGTACTATAATCAATACAGTCTGGATAGATATCCAAATTTCTACCGTTTCTATATAACATTAATGGGTGCTAGGATTAGTGTGCAGAACCGCAGGGCCAGTTCTGCTGTGAAGCAGTAGTGTACAAACATTACAGTGTTTCGGATAGTGAATAAATAATCTCCAAGTAAAATGGCTGTCATACGGACAGACAGACAGAACGAAATTGTAAGGTATTTTAAAAGTTTGTTAAAATACGATAGCTTAGTTTAGTATATCTATTACGTAGAGAGATCGAATCCAGCGTCCTGTGAAATAAAAGGCGCGCGTCCAGGCTCCCGGCTACCGCATGTGCACAGCAGTTTTGAGAAGTTTAATGCTTACAGCATTATAATATTGCGAAAATTATTACTTCACACTACTAATCAATACCATCATAATTGTTATTCATCATGATCATCATCATTTCAGCCTATCTTAGTCCACTGTTGAACAAAGGCCTCCCCCATAAATTGCCTCAAAGTACGGTCCTGAGCCACCTGCATCCATCGACTTTCCGCAAAATCGCGCAGGTCGTCGCTCCTAGTTGGGGGGTCGCCCTACACTGCGTTTGCCGGTACGAGGTTGCCACTCGAGAACCTTTCTTCCACAACGGTTATCGGTTCTACGAACTATATGGCCGGCCCATTGCCACTTCAGCTTGCTAATCCTTAGGGCTATGTCGGTTACTTTAGCTCTGCTGTGGATATCATCGTTACGGATTTTATCACGCAGAGAAACTCCGAGCATAGCTCTTTCCATAGCTCGCTGAGCGACTCTGAGCTTCCTCAAGCGGCCCGCAGTGATGGACCACGTTTCTGTTCCGTATGTCAATACTGGCAACACGCACTTGTTATTATACACATGTAGTTTAGGTTTTTAAAAATACCGTGGGAGCTTATAGATTTTCCGGCATAATTACAGTATCGTATGCCCGTTTCCAGTATGCAAGCTATCTCTGTGCCGAATTTCGACAAGATCGGTTGAACGGTTGAGCCGTGAAAAGTTAACAAACAGACAGCGAGACAGAGAGAGTTATTTATCATATTAAGTATAGATAACAGTATAAAGTTAACTAATTAGAGGTACGTTACTGCAGCTCATAGCGAGCGATTTGAGGTTTTTCTCCCGTACAATATTAGTAAAAACAAAATTAAATTAAAGCAAATGGATGAGTGTGTATAGAATTTAACAAAGATACTTTTTTTTTATAAAATAGCACATCATATCACATACTTTTTTTTATAAAAAAACTACTGGCCAGGTGTGATAAATCACATCTTTATAATTAGCTTCATTATTTACTGTTGGTAGGATTCCTATGCAGGAATATGTCTAGGTAGGTACCGCCGCATCGCTAGTTATACTGCCGTGCAGCAGTAATGAGCAAATATTACTGTGTTTCGGTCTGAAATGCACAGAGAGTTGGTGTAATTACTGAGCTAATATGAGACTTAAGAACTGATGTCGGAGGGTTCCAGAACCCTAAGCATACCTAAATGGTGTGGCCCCTGAGCGAGATGGGGATTTGAAGAATTGAGGGCGGCCTGCGTGAGATTCGACATTGGTTGTCCTGTAATGTTCTACGACAAGTCCACTCCATACTGAGCTAATTGCCGTGCTGCCTCTTACTACAGTTCTTAAAAGAATTTAAAACCTGCAACAAATTTCTTTATGTATTATTATGATTGATTATTTTAAGGCACGGTTAAAAATAGTTTTATTAGTTATTTTTATCTCTTTTTTAATTGGCTCTTTTTTATTTGGTTTATGTTACATACCTTCGATATGTGAAGTGATGTGTCGTCTTTGCTAAAAATACTGCTTCGTTCTGCTCGTTGTTATATTCTTTCCGTCAATGAACCACATCCCCAAGTCTAATTTATTGTGTACATTTCTTAATAATTGCAATCCTTTGTTATAAAGATGCAAAAAACTATATATTAAAAAGCATAGATTAGAACATCTCTTAGAATTTAAATTTATTGATAAGTTTTGCTTGCACAAGATAAGATTCGACATCGCCATTATGATCTATTGTTAGGAATTACTATATCAGAAAGCTACGTATTTATTTTCAAAATTGTATTACTGTTTTATATATTATTATCGTAATATTGTAATTATTTATATATTTCATTTTTTTTTTTTAACGACATCGTAGTGCAAATGGGGGTTGGCACTGAAAATCAGTGCTGTGACGGAACTCGCTGTATCACAGTGTATGCTGAGTTGTCAACCTCGTTTGCTAGGAGTACGGCGTACAATTTCCATACTTTTATTTTAGGTATTATTTGTGTTTTTAGTTTCTTTTTTTATATTTTATTACTGCTATTTTTTTATGATTATGTATTACTTTTGTGTACGTCCGCTTCAAGCAAATAAATGATATTTCTTTCTTTCTTTCTTTTCTTTTAATGGGCTGACGATGCAAATAACATCGGGCGAGTGTTTAGCTCGTGTCGTAACTTCATCCAAAAAAAAATATTACTGTGATATTTTTAACTAGGAGGCTTAATGATTTCTTATATTTACGCGAATATTACACATTTAATAAAACTAATTTTATGGATTTTATCGCGTTTACTTTTTAAACTATGTATTTGTAATATTGTTATAAATAGTTTAAAAATTAAACGCGATATAATCCATAAAATTAGTTTTATTAAACTAGCAGATTTGTTCCGGTAAATCAAATAGTTCCCACGGGATATTTAAAAAAACTTGTATCCACGCGGACGATTCTATCTAATATTCGGCTACTATCTAATATTTTCAATCAAAAAGCATTTTTTTTAATATACTAATACTTATTAATATTTACATAAAAATAAATAGTACAGCGACTGAAGGGACAACTAACAACCGTACGGAGTTGCGCAAAATTACTGGGAGGACTGACCCCAAATAAATTGGGACAATAGCCAAAAGAAAGAAGAAGATTTATATTGAACCAGGAGATGCCCGCGACTTTGTGCGCGCGGTTATAGGGGTTTTTTTTAAATAGCCTGTGGGAACTATGTGATTTTCAATGATAAAAAGTCTGTAACTGTGCCAAATTTCGTCAATATCTGTTCAGTGGTTGAGCCGTGAAAAGGTACTCGTAACAAAAAGTGAGGTAGACAGAAAGAGTTCCATTGGCAGTTATCATACTCGTATTTATTTATTTAGTATGGATTATAATATTAAAGAATACATGGGTGATGATAACCTCTGGGAATGAGGTGATCGCTGCCAAGTTATTTCTGCATCTTTATATATATGATTTGTTTTTATTCGACTTCAAAAATGTGGTAGATTCTCAAATCGTCCATATATTTTGTTTTATGTTTGTTCGGGAAGAACTTATTTGCTTATGAACCGATTTTATTCATTATACATATATATATACACACATTCATATATATATATATATATATATATAGCCGTGGTAGCTCAGGGGCTCGCCTTTGATTTCATAGTAAGCGAGTAACCTGGGTTCGATCCCCGGTGCCAGCACCTCTAATATTGTTCCACTATTTTAAGTGCTGATTTACCACGTGCTTAGCGGTGAAGGAAAACATGGTGAGGAAACCTACATGTCCGAGGAATTGAAATATTTCGAGGACATGTGAAGTCCGCCAACCCGCATTGGAGCAGCGTGGCGGATTCTTCCTAGCTCCAAAAACCCTCTCAGAAATGAGAGGAGGCCTGTGCTCAGCAGTGGGACATTTATGGGCTGAAACTTTACTTTTTACTTTTTTACACATATATACACAGACAAAATCATGAAATTTTTAAATTCGCATAAGTATTCGTAGATGCCGCGCTGAAGTCGGTTTTTTTAATGAACAATTATGTATATGTATTTTTAGTTATTTTAAAACAAGTAAACAAGTTTAAAATTACTCAAAAGGAAAAAAATGTCCGATGGGTTTCTTGCTAGTTCTTTCCAGGATAGAGGCATTTTTTGCGAAGCTTCCCAATACTGTCGCAAGCTATCGACTTCGTAGAAGGTATTATAAAGCAGCAAGTGTATGCGCAAACCAAGAGGCAGTCATTCGTCCTAAGATACAATGCAGTCAAGGAGGGACAATCACAACACGACCAGACCCGAAAACCAACATTTTGTTTTTGCACAAACGTTGGCTCCGGCTGGGATTCGAACCGGGGACCCGCGGCATAGGAGTCAGGTATTCTGACCACTAGCCATATGGCTACTATAATCCATAATACCGATATCTTTAACTGAGACATCAGTTCTTATGTCTAGTCTAGCTAACAGCCCTTTAGACCGAAACACGGTAATGTTTGGACACTACCCCTTCACGACAGAATAACTGGCAGCTAACTAGATGGACAAGGCAGAATATCTGGCACTGCGCTGATGCAAACTTAGATGGAGTCCTGCATAGGAATCTTGTCACCAGTGTGAAACTTTGCATAACCACTAAGAAGGAAAAGAGTGTTTCGATAAAGTTTCTTCTGCTGGAAAAAGCCTTTTTCGTGCCAGCGGTAGAGTAAAATGACGACCTACACGATTGTAATAATCTGCAGCAGAATAACCAACATAGCCCTAAGGATTAGCATCCGACATAGCCCTAAGGATTAGTAACCGACATAGCCCTAAGGATTAGCAAGCTGAAGTGGCAATGGGCCGGCCATATAGCTCGGAGAACCGATAACCGTTGGGGAAGAAAGGTTCTCGAGTGGCAACCTCGTACCGGCAAACGCAGTGTAGGGCGCCCCCCACTAGATGGAGCAACGACCTACACGGTTTTGCGGGAAGTCGATGGATGCAGGTGGCTCAGGACCGTGTTTTGTGGCAATCTTTGGGAGAGGCCTATGTTCAACAGTGGACTAAAATAGGCTAAAATGATCATGATGATGATGACGAAGAAAGTGACGAGACGAGCACAACGTTCACCTGATGGTAGGAGCAACGTCTGTCCATAGCAAATGCTGTGTCACCCAAAATATTTCTGCGTGGCACCCGTCTGTGCCCGACCCCTGAAAAATCAGCTCTTACGTCTCATATACCTAATAATTTTACTAGCTCTCTGTGCCCTACAGACTGAAACACAGTAATGTTTGCGAACTATGTACTGTTCGACGCCGATTGCAGAATAACTGGCGCTGCGATGGTATCTAGACGGTCTCCTGCATAGGAATCCTACCACCAGTAAATTATGTTAAACGTCAACATTGAATATACAAATTATTCTATTCTAGACATAATTAGTAATCAGATCCAAGCCGATGATCTGCAGCACATTCGGTCGTCTAAGGCGAAAAAAGGCTATGAAAACTATCTTCTACACGCGATATTTTCATTAATTGTAATTTTCTGCTAGCTTTCTCCCTTTTTAATTAAAGCGATGGACATAAGGCCCTCTCACTCGAATCGACAAGTTATCGAAAGCGCTCAGCCGCGTGCATGCGCCGGTGAAAGAGTCGATGACCTGCGCGGGAGCAACGAACGTCTTTGCAGCGCATTGTGCCTAACAACCCCTTGCCCCGCAGCCCTCTCTGTGTGCAACCATGTTCTATAGAGTTGTTATAACCCTTGTAGAAGCCACTAGATATTAAATTGTTTAAGAATTTGTTAACCTTTGTAATAATTACGTTTGCTTTTATATATAAATTTTTTTTTTTATGAAAAGTGTATTTACTATCGAGCAAGATTCCTTCCTTCCATTATGATTGTAAATATAAATGAAGACGAAAGCAGCAAGTGGTTTTATATTAGCTACAGAGATTAAGAATTCATTGATGTGTGAAAGTGAAGAAACGAGCAAAACGTTCACCTGATGGTAAGTGCAACGTCCGCCCACAACAAATGCTGTGTCACCCAGAATATTTCTGTGTGACACCACACTGCGTCCGTCACCCTGAAACATCAGTTCCTAAATCTCAAATGCCCAGTGATTACGCTAGCTCACAGTGCCCTTCAAACCGAAACACAGTAATGCTTGCACACTACTCCTTCACGGCAGAATAACTGGCCCTGATGTGGTACCTACCTAGACGGATTCCTGAATATGAATCCTACCACCAGTAATTTTGATATACGATTTTTTAACGAGAATAACCACTAGACTAAATGGTGAAGATAGTAAACTAAGTTCATTTATTCCTTCCTCGTTTAGTACACATTTTATTTAAGCAGAAATTTCACTCTTAAAACGCATCAGAAACGTCAAAGAAAAACCGATCAAATTAATGCCTACTTTCATCATTACGTTCTCATCATTCCTACCATTTAGTGACATATTACGACTTACGACTCTGAATAACATATTTATAAACACAAGCTTGTCTGCACGTGTTTTTTATATTTTGTTTTCCGAACGGATTCATTGTGTTGACTCATGCAGTGGCTTTCAATATAATTTAATGAAGTTTTATTAAGGAAGTTATAAAATACGAAAATTGTGTGTATATTGTTGTTCAGTCTCAGTCGTAATATACTAAATTACTTTAAGAAACCAACAAGGACACCTGAATACTTCGATAAACGGATAACTCTTTTTTTTAAAGACAAAGGTTAACATATTTCCATTATTTCGCCTACAGTTTTATTTGAAGAAATCTGATTTGGGCAGTGAGACACGTTCAAATGAAAAAAAGAATTTTTTACTTTTTTTTTCCATTTTTGAATTGTGTTTCCCTAAAGAGTTCTAAATTCTAATCCTACTCACTAGACCCACTGTAAAGTAAAAGTCTTGATAGAAGAAATTGAAAAAACTAGCTATATTTGCAAAATAAATATACAGTGTTTAGAATTACGAAATACAATAATTATGCTAAAATTATGACATCTCTATGTGATATCACGTAACCGATGCATTAGACTCACACATAGATGTAATGCAATCCCGCAGTCGCATACAAGCGCAAGCTTCTAATAGATATTGTGGGCCACGTTCACACTCGTGGTTTGTCTATGAGTTAAAAAGTTTTACTTTTTATGTACAGTTGACTTTTATATGTTTTATAAATAAAAGGTAAACTCTACAAAGCTGGCGTAATAGACACTGAACTTATTAATATTAAAATAAATTACGTCTACGTTTTTTGCATGTTTCCAGTATATTGTTTTTGAGTTTATACAGACGTAATTCACTTTAAGACGTAGTTTCCTGTTAACTACTGAGACTTCACGTTAATTAGGAACATGTATAGCCGTGTCATAAATAGAAATATGTAGAATAATTAATTATAATAATTACTTAATTCAAATTTAAAAACAAAATATCCTGAAATGTGTTACAGAAGTATACATACATAAGGTCCATTCTTTTTTCCTTAGGGGTACGCAGAGACCACATCCGTAGCCCACTTTTCAGCCCCGCAGGAAACGAGACGTGATGGGTGGCGAACAACGTCACCGCTATTTTGATACGAGTTGAAATTCTTGCCCTCCATTGCGTTTCCACGAGTAGCTAGCTATCGGCACGGCTACCACTGGCTACCACTGGCACCGGCTATGGGGTAGGGAAGTTGAGAATAATAGTAGATCTCGGAAGGGGCAGGAGGAGACAGAATATGTGGTAGCGGCTAAAGAGAATCTACCATCCCATCTCATCCCGTGGGTGTCGCAAAAATCGACAGATGGAAAATTAAAACCAGAAGATGGGCACCAGCATCTTCCCGGAACATCAGAATAAATAAACTGCGGTTGCCAACCCGCCTGCCAAGCGTGGCAGCTATGTGAAAATTCCCCCTTAAATGAGAGCTACAAACTTTTGTTATAATCTATGGGGGAGGCCTATGTTCAGCAGTGGACTAGTGATAGGGCTGAAATGATGTGGTGAGAGTATGATACAGTAGTTTTTATCTATACTTACCGTTTTGCGGTGACACCCTCGAGACGAGTACCGAGTTCGAATCTTTTTTTTTCCACAGACATGTAGGTTTACCGCAATAATTCCGATGATTTCCACAGCTGTGCATGGTAATGGTAAATCAGAAGTTATTTGTCCGACCGGGGATCGAAGTCAGGTCACTGGTGTATTATGAAATTTAAGGCGAGCTATCTACCACGGCTCCTAGAATTTTTTTATATAAGCATATAATAATTATTAAGTAATCACTTATCTATATCTAGGTACTTTACCATTAATATAAAATATGAAAATAATACAGTTCGAACACGTACTGGTGGTAGGATTCCAATGCAGGAATCCGTCTATGTAGGTACCACCTCAGTGTCAGTTATTCTGCCGTGAAGCAGTAGTGTGCAAACATTACTGTGTTTCGGTTTGAAGGGCACAGAAAGCTAGCGTAATGATTGGGCATAGGAGATTTAAGAATTATTGTCTCAGAGTGACGAGGCAGATGCACTACCATCAGGTGAACGTATTGCTCGTTTCGTCACATTATTAAATAAAAAATTTAAAAAACGCAATGAAAACGTAACGTATATAAACTGTGACATTATGAAACAGCCCTAGGAATAGTTTGCCAAGTGAAAGTGAACGTGTGTTAGTGTGTGTACAGCCCTCGCACGGACAGACGCACACAGGCGCGAAATGCGCCTGCGCTTTTCGACTGCATAGGCTGATGCCGGGGTTCGAAAGCTCCAGCTTTGTGCGGAGAAAGGTCCTCGATATCGTATCGTTAAGTTATGCACGAAATGAAAGTAAATTGATAGATTTATTCACATAGTAAGGCAAGGTTTTCTTTTGTTGTGGTACTTGGAAAGTTGTAACGATGGTAATGTTGCATGTTGGTCCATAACTTTGGATTTCTGATTATCAGAATAAGCATCTTAAGGTTTAAAAGATAATAAATTAAATTATAGTCTAAATTCTTCATACTACCTTATATAGCAAACGAGCATAATTGTAGTGTTCGGCAGAGTAGAATAGCACCTACCTCTTTCCTACCGGTGTCGTAAGAGGCGACTGAGTATTGTACCGACAGCGTTTATTCGAATAACACTATAATATGCAATGCTGTCAATATACTGCTCGTGGGAGCGCAGTGGGAGGAAGCCTTTTTTTGACTCGTAACAAAATGTGGTTCGCCACCCGTCACGTTTCGTTCCTCTTTTTTTTTTGATTGGTTAAAGTGATGGTAAGTGCAACGTCTGCCCATAACAAATGATGTGTCCCCCAGAACATTTCTTTGTGACACTACACTGTGCCCATTACTCTGAGTCATAAGTTCTTAAGTCTCATATGCCCAGTGATTACGCTAGCTCACCATTCCCTTCAAACCCAAAACTCAGTAATGTTTGCACACTACTGCTGCACGGCAGAATAACTGGCCCTGGGGTGGTACCTACCTAGACGGATTCCTGCATAGGAATTCTTCCACTGATTTCCTCACGGTAGCGAAAGTGGGTTACGTGTGTGGCCTCTGCCTACCTCTTATATGGGAAAAAAGGAGTAACTGTATGTATGTATGAGCAAATTTAAAAGTCAAATACAATTAACTGCGTAATACTGTCTATTGATAAGAATCACATTAAAGAAGGGCGAATTGTGGTCATCGTCTGTAACGATAGTGACCACCTGCAAGATACTATACCTTTGAAAGGACTCGCTTCGCTAAGTAAAGCGTAGCCAATATTATATATTTTCATAATTAATATAATATGTTTTTTTTTTCCTTTACTTTTATTTTAGTAAATTGATTTTTAAACAAATAAGACTTTAAGTTTTACTTCGTTCTTATAAGGTAATGTCAATTAAACATCATCATCATCATCATCTCAGCCTATCACTAGTCCACTGCTGAACATAGGCCTCCCCCATAGATTGCCACAAAAGTTTGTAGCTTGGGTTGGTAAAACACACAAGGTTGTAAAATTAACAATGCTGCAATACTTGCTTGAAGTAATATTATAATTTCTCATCTCAAAACAATCGAAGCTGAAAAAAAGCAAAATGGTAATAAAAAAAAGTCAAAATGGCGGTAAAACAATCGCGCTGTATAACGCGGAAGCGCGCGCGGCCGGTGGCCGGCTCCGGCAGACTTTCTTATGGAAAAGCGCCGCTTCGGACGCGCCTCCATCCGTTATTAATATATAAAAACGCCACGAGTTTCAGTTTAAATGTGCAAAGCAATTTGTTAACATTCAATTATTAATTTATTTCCTATTCTCTGTACTGTACATACTATATTGTACAATAACATACAATAAATGTTACATTTCGTTTTTCATTTAACATACATAAGATCACGACTGTATCCCATAAGGGGTAGTCAGAGACTGGGCACTCACTGCAAAAACAGATGACTGCCACAATCCACGTTTCACCAAAACAATATAATGCACTAGGTGTGATAGGTGGTGAGCCCATCGCCACCATGCGCTGTTGGGTGCACGGTGCAGTTTAATTCCTTACTCGCCTTTTACGAGATCCATTGGATGAGATGGAGTGGTAGTATTCTTTTAACGAGCCGCCAATTAAAATCAAAACATATTTAAGCTGATAACTTAGTAAACAATGCTTTGTTAAATAAAAAAAATACGTGACAAGTGGCGTTTTAGCTCGAAAATGTCACTAGTCGCGTTTTGATTGTTCCACATCGGATTTTTGCAATGTAAATTTAAATAAAATAGAATGATTTTTTTTTTATTTGATAAAGTGACGAAACGGAGCAAAACGTTCACCGTGAATGGTAAGCGCAACGCCTGCCCACAACAAATACTGTGTCACCCAGAACATTTCTGTGTGACACCACTACTGCGCCCGTCACCTTGAGACAGTTCTTAAGTCTCATATGCCCAGTGATTACGCTAGCTCACGCTGCCCTTCAAACCGAAACACAATAATGTTTTCACACTAATACTTCACGGCAGAATAACTTAACATACTTTGCCAAATAGAACAGAACAGAAACGATTCGAATAGAACATTCTGCATTATCCGCAATCACCTAGAGTATACCTCGCAAATTTGGAATCCTAATTGTAATAATTTACTATTTCCAAAAAAAATCCACACACTGTTGAGGACTATTACTACGAATAGCTTTAGTGTATCTTTTAAATATTGCACTGTAAGGGTCGACCCAGGCGTACGTATCACAATCATGTCGGAGAATATTTGAGGAAAGTTCGCGTTAAAAGTACCAGTAACCGACGAGCGTGTATGAAAACGCTAATGAAAGTAGAAGAAGCGAAAGATGTGTGTCATGATCGTAGCAAGTGGAAAGATGTGGTCTCTGCCTACCCCGATGGGAAGAGGCGTGACTTTATTTATGTATGTATGTATATTTTTAATTCATTCATTCAAACTTCTTTGTTTATGAACCGATTTCAATGTCTCTTTTTTACCACCTGGACAGATTTCAATGATACTTTTTTTTATGAGAAAAGGGGTAGGTACCGTAGGGATGATCCCATATAAATTTCGTCAAGTTCTGACGATGGGATCCATGAGAAAATCATGATACTCTTACATTCGTTATAGCATGTCGGAGAAGCTGCGTGGAAGTCGGTTTTGATTAAATAATTGTCTGTTCAATTGTATGATTATTTAAGCTCTTCAAATAAAAAAAAACACCTTTCATTTATATATTACAGTTGATACTATTTCTGTATGTTGAGAGCGGTGCTGTGGTCGGCCTAGAGCTGTTATGTAATATTGGATTACGCACAACAGCAGCATCATTAAGAAAACCAAATCTTGGTAGGTGGGTAGTCCCTTTGGTTAAAACGACAAAATTCATACATGAGGTTTTCATTTCACTAGTATCAGCAAAAAGAAATGCTGTGCCACCCAGAAAATTTCTATGTGACACTACACTGTGCCCTTCACCCTGAGACATAGGTTCTTAAGTCTCATATGCCCAGTGATTACGCTAGCTCACAGTGCCCTTCAAACCGAAACACAGTTATGTTTGCACACTACTGCTTCACGGCAGAATAACTGGCCCTGGGGTGGTACCTACCTAGACTGACTCCTGCATAGGAATCCTACCACCAGTCCTTTGCGACCATTACGTTGACTGACAAGTTTTTTTTTGTCCTTTATTATATGTAGTGTAATTTTCTATCTGCCTGTAGCAGTACTAAAACTAATTGAAATTATTAGTGTATAAGAGTTCATTAGAATGATCCCTATGCAGGAATCCGCCTAGGTGGGTACCACTGCAAGGCCAATTACTTTGCGGCGAAGTAGTAGTGTGCAAACATTACTATGTTTCGGTCTAAATGGCACTGACAGCTGGTTTAATACTTGCGCATATGAGACTTAAGAACTGATGTCTCAGGGGGATGAGCGCAGTGTGGCGATACACAGGAGTGTTGTGGCGCAGCGGCGTTTGTTATGGACAGACGTTGCACTAACCACCAGGTGAACGATTTGCTCGACTCCACTTGACGTCACTTTCTTCCATGAAAGAAACGACACGGAAAACTATCGATAGCATCATTTTGCCTTTCCTAATAAACGTTTACTTTAATAAACGTCTGTCGTAGAGTCTATGACGCTCGATAATGCCCCGTTTTGGGGCGAAACACGTGTCGTGTTCTCGACTTCAGTGGTGTATATTATCTAGTGGTAGTATTGTAGTGGTCGGTGGAGGGTACCTGGTGGCGGTTCCTGGTGGCGGTGTTAGTTTGCTTGTGCACGCTACTGAGGGAGGGCGGGCGGTGCTCTTCAAAAACCTAGGTAATATACACCATTTTTATATTTTGCATGCGGATCTTAGCAAATTAACTAGCTTTCCTTCATTATGATGGATTTCCGCAAAGTAACGCCTGATTCTATTAACTAGTTTACTTTCTAGTTTGTGCATACATCTGAAGAACCGCGATTTGTGATTTATCTTATTCATGCACGACGGCTGGCGCACGAACGTCTGTCACAGTGGTTGTTCTCTGTTGCGATCGAACTAAATGGCGTAGCGACAAAGGGAACGGCCAACTTTCTTCAGCGCTACAAGGCCCTGGGCTTGCTTGCAATAGTGAATTGTTTGCTTTACAAAGTATTTAACAAGCTTTTAATTTTTTATTTTATTTCATAAAGTGTCGAGACAAGCAAAACGTTCACCTGATGGTAAGTGCAACATATGCCCATAACAGATGCTGTGTAACTCAGAATATTTCTGTGTAGCACCACACTGCGCCCGTCACCCTGAGACATAAGTTCTTAAGTCTCATATGCCCAGTGATTACGCTAGCTCTCAGTGCCCTTCAGATCGAAACACAGTAATGTTTGCACACTACTGCTTCACGGCAGAATAACTGGCCCTGGGGTGGTACCTACCTAGACGGATTCCTGCATAGGAACCACCAGTATTTAATGATTTCTTATATTTACGCGAATGCTTCACATTAAATTGAACTAGATTTTACGGATTTCATAGCGTTTAATGCATGTATCTATGTAGAAAAGAATATAACAAATGTTTACTCGAACAACCAACTTTGTAGGCAGGCATTGTGAGCAAATTGAGGATGTGGAGGAGGACTATGTTTAGGTTTATGTAAGGTTAATATCGCTGGCGAGTAAGGAAATTAAACTGCACCGTGCACCCAACAGCGCATGGTGGCGATGGGCTCACCACCTATCACACCAACTGCATTATATTGTTTTAGTGAAACGTGGATTGTGGCGGTCATCTGTTTTTGCAGTGAGTGCCCAGTCACTGACTACCCCTTATGGGATACAGTAGTGATCTTATGTATGTAATATCGCTGCTAATTTAGATTGATTTAAATAAGTGTGTAACTTCGGCTGCGACGGAGTAACAGTCGCGTGAGTCGCAGGCCATTTTGTCTTATTGTAGGTTTACTCAATTTTGTTATCATTTTGACATTCATTTTGACATGAGACAAATAAAGTAAAGGAGAGGAAGTTAATTCACTAAGATCCGCACGCAAAATGTAAAATGGTGTGTATTACCTAGTTTCGAAGAGCACCGCCCGCCCTCCCTCAACAGCGTGCACAAGAAAACCAATACCGTCCTACCGGGAGCCGCCACCAGATACCCTCCACCACTACAACACTACCACTAGGCAACACACACCACTGAAGGTCGAGAACACGACACGTGTTTCACCTCAGAACGAGGCATTATCAAGTGATAATGACTCTACAACAGTCAGCAGCCGATTGACTCGACTGAATTCTTAGCAAATTAACTTTCTCTCTCTTACTATAATGGATTTCCGCAAAGTATCGCCTTATTCTATTAACTAGACAAATAAAGTATTATTATTATTATAAATAGTAAATTAAACGCGACAAAATCCGTAAAAAATACTTTTATTTGAAAGCCTTCAAACTGCTTTATTTTATATAAGTGAAAGTTAAAATATAATAAAATTCTAAAATAATTGAGTTCTATTCTCACATCTAACAAATACTCGTATTTCTCAACGAGCTGTGTACCGCGATCACATCCACACAATAATAATTCGCGTTACAATTCCTGTTTTAATCTTTGAAATTTTCATTGAAATCCGTTGCGCCGTTTCGGAGCCTATTCGAGACAAACTTTCAGACAGACAGACAAGAAGACAAAAATTTTTGTAACGGTAATTTATGATTAGGTACTGTAATAAATAGCAGTTTTCACTTACATTTTGGCATTTGTTTTGTCTGTATTATTGGTATAGATTATGCTAGACCCTAAGTTATCCAGACCGGCGACATGCAGAAGCGTCTGAGTAGCCAGGCGTCTGGTACTGCGATTGCCAATCCGCCTGCCAAGAGCGAGAATTACGGCCAACCCTTCCAACTTGGAAGTCCAGATACATAGATTGGATCATACGAGATTGTGTGTATATGATATCGAATGAAATCTTATTTCTATTAAACATAAATTTGTAGATAATGTTTTCTTTTATTTATTAAATTTAATAAATTTGTAGACATTGGTTTGATAAAAAATAATAAAAAAATTAACGCAAAATAAAAACTGAGCGGACGGAGAGAAATTATTTAATCATTGCGGCGAGTAATTAAAAAAAGTTAATCTACATTATATCACATTGTGTACGTCGGTGCAGCGATGCATTTCTCTTGCCCTCCCCCCTCCTCCCAGAGTGAATGCACTCTCGCTTAGTGTTATGTAAGCTCGCTCCTGCGCTCACGCACACACGCGCGGCTCCATCTGTGTCATTGTACGAGGCGCGTGCCTGTGTGGACAGGTAGGTAGGGTTTTTGTGATATTTTTATGGCGAAAAGATTACGACTCAAATACATCACGGACAATCTACCATAATAACCATGGAAAGTCAAATGTGGATGGAAAATTGTTGCTATATATTTATATGTTGGACTTAACTGGCGTACGATACAACTTCTAACATTTATAGTTTTAGACTTACATTATTTTTAAGTCTGCTTTCTTGTTGTTAATTGTTACAAAAGCGGAAAGCATGCAGCGCTAGAAAATATGAATATAAAGACATTTTGACGATAGTAGAAAATGAAGGAAAGAAAGTTAATTTGCTAAGATCCGCATGCAAAATAGGTTTATGTTTTATATTTTGCATGCGAATCTTAGCAAATTAACCTTCTTTCCTTCATTATAATGGATTTCCGCAAAGTAACGCCTGATTCTATTAACTATGATTTTTTTATATTTTTATTGCATAAAGTGATGAACCGAGCAAAACGTTCACCTGATGGTAAGTGCAACGTCTGCCCATAACAAATACTGTGCCCCCTGAGACATAGGTTCTTAAGTCTCATATGCCCAGTGATTACGCTAGCTCACAGTGCCCTTCAAACCGAAACACAGTAATGTTTGCACACTACTGCATCACGGTAGAATAATTGGCCCTGGGATGGTACCTACCTAGACGGACTCCTGCATAGGAATCCTACCACCAGTAAATAGATGGCAGAAAAGTTATTTATTTAGTTAGAGACACCGATTTATTATGATTTTTTGAACGAAATTAAACGTCACTACAATAATTGTTGTATGGTGGACTAGAGAATAACAGAAATGTCACTGGTAGTAGAGTTTATATGCAGACATCCGACAAGGTGAGTACCAGCGCAGTGCCAGTTATCCTGCCGTCAGGCAAGTACCATGCAAACATTACTGTACTTCGGTCTGAAGCCTCTGAGCTATAAGTGCTCTAAACGCGTGGCCTAGTGGTCAGAGTACCTGACTTCTGCTCTGCGGGTCCTGGGTTCGATTCCCAGCCGGAGCCAACATTTGTGCTAAAACACAAATTGTTGGTTTTCGGGTCTGGTTGTGTTGTGATTGTCCCCGTATTTCTGACACCGCATCCTCGCCTACCTCCGATCTTATCGCATTAGCGTTACATCGGCGCGGATAGGTTAGGACGAGAGAGTGCCTCTGTGTTTGCGCGGACATTTGTGGCAGTATAATATCTCCTGCGCAGTTGATAGCTCTCGACAATATTCGGAAGTTGTCGCCGTGGTTGAAATCGATCAGGAGAACATCATCATCATCATTGTTATTGGTGGCTAGCTCGTTTTCAGTCGAGTTGCAACTGTCATATATTATTATGTGTGTATTGTATATATATATATATATATACGCATACATATATATATATATATATATATATATGTATGCGTGTATTATATATTATTGGATGCCACTGAAAATCAGGGTAGGATCATGCATCCTAGCATATCCTGAGTGGCCGTCCTTTTTGGAGCATTGCACCATGAACGGATGGATTTAAATTTTGTTTTTTCTCTGTTTTTTTTTTCTATACACTGTTAATCTGTCTGTGAATTGTGTGCGTGTGACAAATAAATGTTTCTTTCTTTCTTTCTTCTTTCTTTCTTTCATAATATCCCATTTCTTTTAAATAATTCGTGCGATTCTTCTACTTTTTTAATTTTGCCAATGTCGAGTAATAATTTAATTTAATTATTAATTATAATAATTAATAATTTAACAGTAAAATGATAAACGAGTTTTACTGAAGATTTGCTGGACTGATGGAGACAACGAAAAGCACAATTTTGGTCTTGAATTGAACTTTCCAATCACTGTACGCTTTCACGAGCACTCATCATCAAAACTCAAATATACACGGAAATTACAAAATTCAATAAATCACAACAACCATTTTTCGAGTTGGCGCCAAAAGTTCTCGTGCGACTTATTACAACAAAATACTAAACTACATTTAATATACTCTCACTATTTTTCTCCTATTATATACTGTATAACAGTACTCCAAAATAGACCACCTCCTTCGTGGTATTTTTACGAACAATACTATAATTTGAATGTAATATATATAATCCGCCCAAAATGAGAGCTATAAACTTACGTGTTTCGTGGTAATCTATCGGGGAGGCCTATGCTCAGCAGTGATAGGCTGAAATGATGAAGATGATGATGAATACATAGAATCTTTAAAGTGCCGACCTACGTCAGGCAGTGATTGAAAGTGAAAAACTCTTTTCCATTTGCCTTGTTTGAAGCTCTACAAGAGGACGTCAAAAAGTTCAAGCAATAAGACCTTCTCAGAGAAGAAACTCTAGCTAGGGTCTTCTTTTTGTGCCATATTACAATGTCATTTATAAATTATATTAATTTATTAGTGTCATTTATAATGATCATATATGTATATTTAACATCCAAAAATCTAAATGAAACTAAGTTTACGGATTTTATCGCGTTTAATTTATTACTATTTATAACCCGACGTTTCGAGTGCTTTACAGCACCCATGGTCACGGGAGGACTGAGGTGACAGATGTCCTGATGTCATAGTTAACCTGGGGTACCTTCAGCTTTTAATTATTATTTTTATGATAAAATTAAATCAAAAACCAAGCATACCACTGCAAGACTTCAAGACACAGTTAGCTCTTTCTGCGTAGATCGGACCCAAAAATAATAATTAAAAGCTCTTCCTCTGACGGAGAATAAACAGTCGAAAGAAACTCCGTAGGTATCCTCTTTTTTGTAATTCTTTTTTTGACTTAGCAAAAATACGTTATAAATAAATTTACAAGGAATAGTCTCATGAAAAACCAAAGCACGCTCCATGTTCAAATTCTAGACAAGATTAATTTAATTAATATATAAGTATACAATATGTACCCTATGTCCATTCCCAGTATGCAAGCTATCTCTGTGCCAAATTTCGTCAAGATCGGTTCAGCGGTTGAACCGTGAAAAGGTAACAAACAGACAGAGGGACAGAAAGAGATACTTTCGCGTTTATAATATTAGTATGGATTGTGTGCGAGCAGACCAGCCTCCACCAACAGCACCTGTTCACAAGTATTACGCATGTGGCGGCCATCGCCCTCCTCGATCATTTCAAAGGGAAGTGTCAAGAAGCGACTTCCGAAGATCGTCGGACATACATTGAGGCACTCATTGATCACTCGTTCTAACCATCTGCGAAATATATAATGCTCGTGCGATAAGATCGGAGGTAGGCTGGGACACAGTGCCACAGACACTTTGCTGGTGGTAATTATGCCGTAAAGCAGTAGTGTGCAAGCATTACTGTGTTGAGGTTTGAAGGGCACTGTGAGCTAGCGTAATCACAGGGCATACGAGACTTAAGAACTGATATCTCAGGGTGACGGGCGCTGTGTAGTGTCGCGCAGAAATGTTCTGGATGACATAACATTTGTTATGGGCAGACGTTGCATTTTCATCAGGTGAACGTTTTGCTCGTTTCGTCACTCTATCCAATAAAAAAAAAACACACTACTGCTTCGCGGCGGATTAGCCAGCACTGCGGTGGTACATACCTGGGTATACCTAGGCTTGTGTCGTTCGCGAATGATTCCTTCAAATGGACTACTTCGTCATGTCGCGTCCTTCTCACTCCTACATCAGTTACGGATCAACTGGTTCAGTAATTCAATACGCATTTAAATGACAACGTCGAGCGCATATAACGCTGTTTTTATATAGTTAACAACTGTTTACTTTCTCACTAATTTAAAATTCGTTCAATCGTGCGACTACTAGAAGTTTTTTATCGCTCAACTCCTCTCCTGGAATTAACTGTAACATATATTTATATATATATATATATATATATACATACATATATATAGCAAATGAAACCGAAAGCGAAACAAAATTATCTGTAGTTAAAAGAATCAGGCGTTACTTTGCAGAAATCCATTATAATGAATTAAAGTAAGTTAATTTGCTAAGATCCGTATGCAAAATATAAAAATGGTGTATACTACCTACTTTTTTGAAGAGCACCGCCCGCCCTCTCACAGTGGCGTGCAAAAGCACCGCCACCAGATACCCTCCACCAACCACTACAATACTACCACTAGATAATATACACCACTGAAGTCGAGAACACGACACGTGTTTCGCCCCAAAACGAGGCATTATCAAGTGTCATAGAAACGTACGACAGACGGCCGAATTATCTGTTGAGCAAATGAACTAATTTGAAGTGGTGAACTAAAAGAAAGATATACTTCACAGAGAAGAAAAGACACGTGTGTGTCTTTTCCTTTTGGTGACACATTATGCGCACAGCTTATACTTAGACGGATTCCTGATCGAATCAGAAAAGAACAAATTGTATGGATTATCAGTAACGGATGAATGGATATTGAAAATCAAACTTGAATAGCTTGAATTTTTTTCTCAGGTTCCCAGCCGGAGCTAACATATCTGCCAAAACAAACAAACAGTTTCGGGTCGGACTGGGTTATACATGTGAAATGTATGTCTGAAAAACGCACACAGGAAAGATCCTAGTGTGGGGCATGATTTTTTTTAAATTAAAATATACTCAAAGTGACTCTGGATAATACTAAATTATTTTTGATGTTCCAAATTTTGGCTTTGAATTTTAATTTGACCTGCCAGTCTATTAATGAAGCGGTTATAAGCTCGCGATGACTTAAAGGTTTCTAATTTTTATTATGTTACCACGAAGTACAGAGCGAATTGTGACCATGACACACAATTTCTTTTTAATTTTATCGAGAAGTTCTATGGCATATAAACGTGTACCGCCAAAGCTCTGATATGCTATTCAGCTATACAATTTTAACCGTATAGATTCCTTTTGCAAATACGAAACATGGCACGTTTACAGTGAGACTTTCACCGCCCCTCCCTCCTCGTTCCCCATCCCCATAGTCCACAGATCTGTCCTGTGGTTTACGTAACTGTCTGCGACGCCGCACGCCACGCAAAACAATACATTGTTGCTGCAAATAGATATTGGTGCTTTATGGTACCCTAGTATTCAGCCTATAAAATAAGGATTGATCTAAGAGATTTTTTTGTTATGCAAGAAAGTGACTTGACGAGCAAAGCGTCCACCTGATGATAAGTGCAACGTCTGCCCAGCATTGTCGTGTCACCCAGAACAACGACTGATACCGCTAAGGGACCTTTAAGAGAGCCTTTCCCTTTCTAAAAGAACGTCAACGCATCCGCTATTCCTCTGGTATTGTAGATGTTCATGGGCAGTGGTGTTCATTTACCATCAGGTGAGCTACTTGCACGTTTGCCTCCTCGTCTATAAAAAAAGAAGAAGAACATTTCTTTGTGATACTACACCGCATCACTCTGAGCCATGACTTTTTACCGTAGACGGATTCCTACATAGGAATGCTACCACCATACAAATACTCAAAGCATTATTATATTTTTATCATAAAGTAGCCTGACATCTTCTCGTCATCTCGCTGCAAGAGTTTATTAAAATTTGACCATAAAAAGGAAACAAATTTTACGGATTTTATCTTGTTTTAATTTTAATTATTTATAACCCGACGTTTCGAGTGCTTTATAGCACCCATGGTCACGGAAGGACTGAGATGAGAGATGTCCTGATGTCATAGTTAACTCGGAGTACAGCTTCAGCTTTTAATTATTATTTTTGTTCCGATCTACGCAGAAAGAGCTAACTGTGCTTGGTTTTTGATTTAATTTTATTATTTATAGCATCCTAAGCTGGTGGTAGTACCCAACCGTCTTATCTATTGAAATTAGGATGTTTTTTAATTTCAATAGCCTCGCAAATCATCCCTTTTAGGAATCGGTGTTCTTTTGCGAGGATTTGTGGTTTATCAAATCTGTTGTAATTCAAATTAGCTGGCAAACCTTTTTGCTAGTTTTTTTTTGCAGCTATATGCAGAGTCGGATATCTTTTTGTTGCTTACCTTTTTGGTGCAGGAAATAAATTATTTGTGTTTCTTTCTCTTTCTGCGTAGATCGGATCATAATAATTAAAAGCTGAATATACTCCGGGTTAACAATGATATCATCTGTCACCTCAGTCCTCCCTTGTCTATGGGTGCTGTAAAGCGCTCGAAACGTCCGGTTATAAATAGTTTAAATTAAACGCGATGAAATCTGTAAAATTAGTTTTATTTAAATGTGTAGTGTTCGCGTAAATATGCGATATCATTATAAAATTTGACCAATGAAAATACTAAGAACATCTCGTGATTCCTATCAGGTGGTGAAGTAAACACTTCCAATAAGCCTGACCTTAAATTTTCCGGCCGCTGACTAAGGTCATTGGTGACGTCATGTTTTATCTATGGTGCAAAGCGTCTAGTACTGCCCTGAGTCGTCGATCAAGTGGCGATTACAGAAAACCCCAAGTAAGGCCTCTGTCCAGAACCGAAGCGTTGTCAGGGCAGATCCAAATATAATATGTATCAAGATTAGCTCAGCTAACAATATTCTTAAAATATAGCCTCACACTAAGATTTCCCATGTATCATGTGCGTTCTGAATACATAAACGAGACAAACCATAGATGGAACAATATCTGTAGACCATAGAAATATTTATTCCGCACGAAAATCAAACCCGTAGTCCACAAACCAATGCCAACGCCAATGCCAACGCCTGAGTCGACACGTGTTGCCAGTAGTGCTCAAATAGGAAAGTAGAATATGTTCTTTAAATTAAGCGTAAAAATACGGACACGCGAACTTACCACTCGCTTTTATCAATTTAAAAAAAAAACGTTAGAACGAAGTTGCTAGGCAGATGTAGACGTAAATGACACGTGTAGCTACTCGTATTTGGTGTAAAGAAGTTTCTATCTTTACTCCAAATAGCTACTCGTATCATTTACGTAGACGAACAGTTATTTTTCAGATAAGATAATTATCTTATCTGCGAAAGAGCTATTCGGCACGCTGGAGGAATAACTTTAATCGTCATCATCGTCATTTCAACCGCAGTCCTCTGCAGAACATAGGCCTTTCTTACCCAACAGTTATCGGTTCTACGACCTGCTGACCCTTAGAGGCTATGTTGTTTTTTTATTATTATATAAAGGGACGAAACGAGCAAAACGTACACCTGATGGTAAGTGTAACGTCCGCTTACAACAAATGCTGTGTCACCCAGAACATTTCTGTGTGATACCACACTGCGCTCGTCACCCTGAGACATCAGCTCTTAAGTCTCTAATGCCCAGAGATTACGCTAGCTCACAGTGCCCTTCAAACCGAAACACAGTAATGCTTGCACACTACTGCTTCACGGCAGAGTAACTGGCCCTGGGGTGGTACCTACCTAGACGGATTCCTGCATAATAATCCATTTCTGCGGTGGATATCGTCTTTACGGATGGTCATAATGATTTGTTACTAATACTAAACATTTAAATGAAACCAATTTTTACGGATTGTATCGCGTTTAATTTAGAACTGGTCCTAACCCGACGTTTAGAATGCTTTACAGCACCCATGGTCACTGGAGGACTGATGTGACAGATGTCCTGATGTCATAGTTAACCCGGGGTACCTTAAGCTTTTAATGATAATTTTTGGTCCGATCTAAGCAGCTGTGTCTTGAAGTGTTGCAGTGGTATGCTTGGTTTTTGATTTAATTTTATTAATTATTGGATCCCAAGTCGGTGGTAATACCCAACCATCTTCTCTATTGAAATTAGGATGTTTTTTTTAAATTTCAATAGCCTCGCGAATCATCCTTGGTAGGAATCGGTGTTCTTTTGCAAGGATTTGTAATTTATGTAATGTGATGTAATGGTTGGGATGATCCAGAACATGGTCACAGACTGCAAACTTCCTAGAATGACTTTGGAGGGTTAACTATGACATCAGGACATCTGTCACCTCAGTCCTCCCGTGAACATGGATGCCGTAAAGCACTCGAAACGTCGGGTTAGAAATAGTTCAAAATTAAACGCGATAAAATCCGTAAAAAAGAATTTTCCTCAAATTTACGGATTCTATCTCGCAGACAAACATACATTGAAAGTGCATTGAACCGTTACCGCGTAAGGGGCTTTTCTATACGTTACAAATATCAGACATTAAAACCAGCTCAGGTCAGAGATTTTTCATTTTAAGTTTTTGATCTAACGTTTCCCATAAATATGTATTTGAAGCGCTTAGTGGATATGATTGCGAGTCACATAATGCACTATGGATTACGAAGGAAATTATTGCAGACGCAATAGAAATTGCCAACACGTTATATAACAGCGGCCGTAGTGACGCGAAAGGGCTAGGGAGATATTATCTCACGCGATCTCTAAGTCTAAATGTTAATTCTATTAAATGTTTTAGAAAATGACGTAAAGCTTTGCGCATGTATTTCGCTGGAAATTTATAAAGGAATTAAAACGTTTTCTACTTATGGTGACGCCACAGTGACAGATATTCTGGCGCCAAAATTTTGAGCGTATGCGTACTGGATTTCGGTCGGAACGGCATTGTCGCTAGCGAAATTGCTATAATTTATTAATTTCTGACTATAATGTATTCATTTCAGCACGAGACAGAGAAAACGATGTTTCTCAAACTTTTATTTCAATGTTTTTTTTTTAATTTTATGCACACCATTAATAACAGTCTCATTTTTTATTTAATGCATGGGAGTGTTCTTTGTTACAAGAAAAAGTACAAGCTCTGGTCCAGGTTCACTCATGTTTTAACCACGGAAATGTCAAAATAACAAAAATGAAGTAGTGGACAGATACCTAAAAACGTAACACAACGGGCATCTTAATAAAAGCAACAAAAGTAACAATAATTAAACAAAATTATCTATAAACAGCACTCTCTCACAAAGTGTTTCTTACTAGTTGATCGATAGTAAAAATGGCGGCTATAATCCGACCGATTAATAGAATTTTTATAATTTTCATTAGAAAATTTTGTTTTAAAACGATAACAGAAAATGTTCGCACTAAATGTACTCTATAATTTGGTAGTATTATAATGTGTGTGGTAGCGGCCTAAGAGAATCTATCAGTCCATCTCTCCATCCAACCATTAATAACAGTCTCATTTTTTATTTAATGCATGGGAGTGTTCTTTGTTACAAGAAAAAAAGTACAAGCTCTGGTCCAGGTTCACTCATGTTTTAACCACGGAAATGTCAAAATAACAAAAATGAAGTAGTGGACAGATACCTAAAAACGTAACACAACGGGCATCTTAATAAAAGCAACAAAAGTAACAATAATTAAACAAAATTATCTTTAAACAGCACTCTCTCACAAAGTGTTTCTTACTAGTTGATCGATAGTAAAAATGGCGGCTATAATCCGACCGATTAATAGAATTTTTATAATTTTCATTAGAAAATTTTGTTTTAAAACGATAACAGAAAATGTTCGCACTAAATGTACTCTATAATTTGGTAGTATTATAATGTGTGTGGTAGCGGCCTAAGAGAATCTATCAGTCCATCTCATCCCGTGGGCGTCGTAAAAGTCGGCAGAGGGAAAATAAAAACCAGAAGATGGGGCAGCAGCATCTTTCTGGAACATCTGTATAAATAAACTGAGGTTGCCAAGCCGACTGCCTAGCGTGACAACTATGTCAAAATACCGCCAAAATGAGAGCTGCAATAGATTTGTAGCTCACAAATCTCCCCGATTTTGCCATGCCATGTGGGAATCTATAGAGGAGGCCTATGTTCAGCAGTGGACTAGTGATAGGCTCAAATGATGATGATGATGATGATGATGAAAATGCGTTCCAACTTTGAGAATCACAACTTTTATTATGGTTTGTTTATCTTTTGCCACACCACTCCCATGTCCACCTGATGGTATATTCTCCGCGTGCCCATAACAGTTGCAATACCCTCCAAAAGTTTTGACTCTTAATATAACCAGATCAATTTTTTGGCGGGAGAAAATAGTGACGTGGTTAAAAGCGGCCCGAAATAATTATCATTATCAAACTGTTGTAGTACTATAAACTGTTGTGTTTCTATGGTTTGAGAAATACCAATTGTTGTAGTTTCTTAAAAATTAAAAAAAAAACACTGCAGATTAAAATGAACACTTTTTAATTTGCCATTGATAAGTGTTTGCGATAACGCTACACGATGACAAGCAAGCATGCGTATATGTGAACGACCGAAATGGAAAGCGTGCTTGTATTTATTACAATGCAACTAAAACTTTGATCGTACTGTTCAAAATAAATGAATAACAAATATATAGCAAATATTATTGGATTTTCTCTCCCCTACAATTCACGCAACAGTTTAGAAAATATATGTGCCGTGAGGTGGCGGGGTAAGAAAATCTGCAACTCCATCCCATCTCGTTAGAGTCGACTGAGGAAAATTCCTGCAGTCTCTTGGCGTGCGATAGTTAAACGGCCATTGAAAATCTCCGAACGAAAGTACACAGATCGATGACGGGGAAGGTGTAATTCGTCTAGTACGGGGAACAGATTATAAATGTCCAACAGCTGCATAAAGCATAAATCTCGTATTTGATAGGAATTTGGAGCTGGAAAGACGCCGCTCCAAAGCAGTTAACGGACTTCATATGCGGGTTTCCTCGCGGTGTTCGCCGAAAGCCATTTTACCGCGACAGGCCTAACTGTGAACGCTCAGGTCAGCGTGGTATATAACATAACTTACATCGTTTGATGTCGGCTTATTTCACTTAAATCGCGGGGCATATCTAGTCTTCAATGCGTCTTTTCAATATTGTTAAATAAAAAAAAAACGCTTGTCAGTAATGCAGCTGAAAGCCCAATATGGAAAACCTTGAAAGATAGTCCGAGATTTTACTGGTGGTAGGATTCCTATGCAGGAATCCATCTAGGTAGGTACCACCCCAGGGCCAGTTGTTCTGCCGTGAAGCAGTTGTGTGCAAACATTGCTGTGTTTCGGTTTGAAGAGCACTGTGAGCTAGCGTAATCACTGGGCATATGAGACTTAAGAACTGAATTAAACGCGATAAAATCCGTAAAGAAGTAGTTTCATTTAAATGTGTAATATTCGCGTAAATAAAATAAAACATTATATTAAGAACTGATGTCTCAGGGTGACGGGAGCAGTGTGGTATCACACAGTAATTTTATGGGTGACACAGCGTTTGTTATGGGCAGACGTTGCACTTACCATCAGGTGAACGTTTTGCTCGTTCCGTCACGACGTCCGTATGTTCCTTTAAAAGAGTGGTTTTTGATCTATTTTTCTTTATTCTGTGAGCAAATTTCCTTAACAAGGACTGTTAAATAAATTCACTTACATTGACATGCTTTTGATATTTTATATATAAGGTTTATCTTATATAAGTGTATATGTGTTTATGTAAGTATATATATGTATACTGGTGTTTGTATGTGTGTTTTGGTGTGTTTGTCTTTATTTATATATATCTATATTTGTTTGTTTTAACCTATGTATATGTATATTCAATTTGTTTTATTAATAGTTTTGTTTTTACTTGAAAGCACGCGCTTAAATTTTCTGCTTAACTCGAGGTTGAGTGGTAGAGAATGCCCAATGACATTAAGCCCGCCAATTGTACTTTTGGACCCGATTTCATCGATCGCTTTGGAAACCAAGTTTAATAAAACCACGTTTTACTTAACTGAGTTCAAATGTATCATTTGATCTCGGTTTTTGTCCAACCGATTTCACCAACTCCATTTTGATCGCGTTTAGACAAACGAAATTTAAATGAAATATCGTCACATAATTAAACAAAACTCGAGTTATTTCGTATTTTGCGACATCAAACAGCCTGTTTTTATGCATAGGTTACAAACAATAATCAATACGATTTTAAAAAAAACTTGTGTTTACATAGTTGTGCAATTGACAATGACAGCTCTCTAAACGAGTTTAAAGAGTTGAATGTCGAAAATTGGGCGTTCTGAATATTAATCGCGTTTAGCTTTAACTGAGTTCATTTGATGGTGAAATGCAAACTGTAGCGTTGAACTCAGTTAAACGCTTAAACTTCGTTTAGCTTGAACTGATCGGGTTTATTTTCAACGGTGAAATCCGCCCTTAGTGTGCAAAATGTATTTGTGTATTTTTGGGCCTAACTTCTTTGTTTATAAACCGATTTTCATTTTTTAATTACAAAGTAAGTAACCCATATAAATTTGATCATGTTCTGATGATCCATGAAAAAAATATGAAATAGTTAAATTCGCATAAACATGTTTGGAATTGCTGTGTTGAAGTCGTGTTTTTTATTTAATAACTATTGAGTTCATAATTTCAGCCTATCACTAGTCCACTGCAGAACATTGGCCTCCCCCATAAATTGATACAAAACTCGTAAGCTTGAAGCTCTTATTTTGGGGGATTTTGCCACAGTTGCCACGCTTAGCAGGCGGGTTGGCAACCGCAGTTTATTTATTCAGATGTTCAAGTAAGATGCTGCTGCCCATCTTCTGATTTTTATTTTCCCTCTGTCGACTTTTACGATACCCACTAGATGAGAGAGGGTGGTAGATTCTACATTAAGTTACGGAAAGGCAAAGGTCGAGTTGTTCATTAATTTTTATTGTTTTTAATAAGCGTCCCGGAGACAGCGTTCCGTCACATCACTAGCCGTGTGAAGGTGAAATGCTAGCGGTGAGTTGTTGCGGTCACGGTGTGCGTTTACGAAGACCAGTACAAAGTCGTTGCTCTACCGCAAAGTTGCCGCACTTCTGTCGTATCTCCGTCGTACTGTACACACACCTATTTGCGGTACGATCGCAGCGATGGTGAGTAAAATGATACCGGCTATAAACCACTGCGACGAACCTTTCATCTTTCAGAAGGTTCTTTCTTAGACCCGGGTAGAATCTACCATGTTGCTTCAGGCGGAATTCACTTAATCGTGGTGCATTATCAATCGGCAATTTAGAATTTCAGTTCCGGGAGGGGGTTCGAGCCCAGATAACTCGTGCACTAAGAAATTTAAAATGCCTATCCCCGAGCTAAGTCTGAGTAAGCTAATCTTTTAAGGGCGAAGTTAATAGTTATACATTTAATTAATTTTATTTCATACATAAGATCACGACTGTATCCCATAAGGGGTAGTCAGAGACTGAGTACTCACTGCAAAAGCAGATGACTGCCAAAATCCACGTTTCACCAAAACAATATAAAGCACTTGGTGTGGTCGGTGGTGAGCCCATCGCCACAATGCGCTATTGGGTGCACAGTGCAGTTCCTTACTCGCCTTTTACGAGATCCATTGGATGAGATGGAGTGGTAGTATTCTTTTAAAGAGCCGCCACCACACGGCATCAATTAGATAAATGTTATATACTGTTCTGAGGAGCTGAAATAGGTGGTATTAAAAGTATTAAAAATATGCTACGCAGGAATCCGCCTGGGTAGGTACCACCCCAGGGCCAGTTATTCCGCCGTGAAGCAGTAGTGTGCAAACATTACTGTGTTTCGCTTTAAAGGGCACTGTGAACTAGTGTAATCACTGGCCATATGAGACTTAAGAACTTATGTCTCAGGGTGACGGGCGCAGTGTGGTGCTACACAGAAATATTCTGAGTGACAAAGCATCTGTTACTCCAATAATCTGTTTACTTATTTACCGCGTAAAGGTTAGTTACTATTAACTTCAGACGTATCGTCAGCAAGGAGCCCCCGCGCAAAGTTCATACGAACCGAGTTCACCTCGAGTCATAAACCCTTGCCGATTTCCCACGGCCTTGGCCAAGGACGAGGGTGCGATAAACTTTCCCAATTTTGTCAACTTTAGTGGCTTCGACAGACGTACAACTCACCATTTCGGATATTTAATCAAAACATATTTTTATTATCATACACTTTCCACAGTCATATCTTTTTGTGGATTGGTATAACCGATTTGCTTCCACGACTACCAACATTGAGATTCGTAAACGATATTTTAACACTGACCGGTGACATTTTAAAATGTTACACATAATTATTACCAGAAATTTAAAATTAAAAGCACAGATTTTTTGAAGACGCGCTCGCCTAGCAACTTCTTAACTTTGTTAATTAACGAACCATGTAGTGTAAACAGTTTTCTGAGTTTCGCGCGGAGGTCTACTCGTTTAAATCAGGAAGTGAATTCGCAGGGTCACTCGTATTTTTTTCCGATTTGAATTGTTTCATAGGCTTGTTTACATTTAACATTCAAAACAACAAATTATGTGGTAATTATTATTTATATTACGTATATTTATTTTATGTATAATTTACCAAAATGTCAAATTATATGTAAGGTGTCAACATCTATACGAATAAATAAAATTGAGGTGTAATAACAAAATAACAGCTGAAAGTATATACGTTAAAAAAAAACAATTTTTAAAATTTTTGTCTGTCCGTCTGTCTGTTTGTTCCGGCTAATATCCGAAACGGCTGGTTCTCTTTTGACTGGACATTCTCTGACAGATAGCTGATATTATAGCGAATACCTTAAGCTACTGTATTTTAGAAAAATAATTAGGGTTTATTTATTTATTTATTTATTTATTTATTTATTTATTTATTTATTTATTTATTTATTTATTTATTTATTTATTTATTTATTTATTTATTTATTTATTTATTTATTTATTCACCTTTATTGCATTCACCTACTTTTAATTAAAAAAAAGGATTACAAAGGGCGGACTTAATGCCTTTTGGCATTCTCTCCCAGTCAACCCAAGGCATAGAGAGACATTGTTATAGGAGCTTTACGAATTCATTATTTTAAATTCTTGCTAATAAAAACAATACGCTAATTGTACTAAAATATTGATTGATTAGATATCAAAAAAAATAATATTTCAAATCATATTACACAAATATTTACACAGATATATACACTTAAATATACATACACGTAAAACTGATATATACATATACATACATATTACAGAATGACCGATGAAAGAAAGAAAAGATCAATATTGATATAAACTTACAAAGATGATTTTAAAAAAAGTTCTCGAATAAGTCTTTTGAACGTCAGCTTATTAGAAACCTTCCTAACTGTCTTCGGGTAAGGAGTTCCAGAGGAGTGTAGCCTGTATTACAAAAGAGTTACCAAAGAAACCGGTGAAGTGTTGTGGAATACTAATCTTAAGGTTAGATGAGGAACGAAGAACCCTATCATGGGTTATATATAAAAAAAACTAAAACCTCAATATCCGATTTTAATAGGGAAGTATATATGTATATCATCGACCGTGGTTGGCTCTTTTACGCGTGTGAAACCGCGGGGCACATCTAGTATTATATACATTTTGAATTTATTAAAGTTATATTTAAAGTCCCGCAAGCCGTGTGGTGGCGGCTCGTTAAAAGAATACTACCACTCCATCTCATCCAATGGATCGCGTAAAAGGCGAGTAAGGAATTAAACTGCACTGTGCACCCTACAGCGCATTGTGGCGATGGGCTCACCACCTATCACACCAAGTGCATTATATTGTTTTGGTGAAACGTGGATTGTGGCAGTCATCCGTTTTTGCAGTGAGTGCCCAGTCTCTGACTACCCCTCTCTGGGATACAGTCGTGATCTTATGTATGTATATGTATGTATGTTAAAGTCCCGCCTAGGTAGGTACCCCCACAGCACCACTGTTTCAGAGGTGCACCAAGGCGTTTCGGTTTAAAGGGCATTGCAGCGAGTAAGATTACCAGGCATATGACACTAAAGAACCCATGTCTCTTTTTGTATTTGGTAAAGTGACGAAACGAGCAAAACGTCCACCTGATGGTAAGTGCAACGTCTGCCCATAACAATGACTGTATAGGAATCCTATCACCACTCTTAGTGACGAGCGCAGTGCTGAATGTTTAATTTCGGTTCTGAACGCCACCACAATAGTGGTGCGCTATGCCTGGATAGCATTTATCGTCGGGTGAACGATTCGCTCGTCACGCCACTTCTTTCCAATTAAAAAAATATAGAAAATATAAGAAAAGTATTCAACTTGTTGAAGAAAATTGTTATTTATCTTCGGAAGACCAACGGAAAATTAATTCCAGCATACGAATTCACCATTAACTACCACCACCGCAGCGCCAGTTATAACATTACTGGGCTGCGGTCTGATAGGTAGTGCAATAACAGGACATGTCAGGTGTTAATAGGGTTTTACATATTCGTCATCATCATCATCATTTCAGCCTATCACTAGTCGAATGCTGAACATAGGTCTCTATTGGGGAGGCCTATGTTCAGTAGTGGAATAGTGATAGGCTGAGGTGATGATGAATAAGTTGGACATGTAATACACACATACATATAGTCATGCCAAGTGGAAAAATCTGGTCTCCGCCTACCACAAGTTCCTATTGGGATAGGCAACACAACAACGTGCTATAATCCTGACACACAACTTTCGCTTCTTCTACTTTCATTAGCGTTTGCATACACGCTCGTCGGTACCTTCCTTTTAACGCGACCTTTCCTCAAAAGATCCCCGATCTGATTATGATATGTACGCTTAGGTCGACCCTTACCGGCTTTCCCATTCACACTCGCCTCATAAATCTGTTTCGTCAATCTTCCTTCATTCAAGCACTCTACGTGTCCAAACCATCTTAGCATCTCTTTCTCTATCTTTGACACTAAATCTTCAACCACAACCGCAACGTTCCCTAATCACGCTGTTTCTCACTTCGTCGATTGAAGATACTCCATCATCATCATCATCATCATTTCAGCCTATAACTTATCCACTGCTGAACATAGGCCTCCCCCATAGATTGCCACAAAAGTTTTTAGTTCTCATTTGAGGGGGGGGGGGGATTTTGCCATAGTTGCCAAGCTTGGCAGGAGAGTTGGCAACCGCAGTTTATTTATTGAGATGTTGCGGAAAATGCTGCTGCCCACCTCCCGTTTTTTTTATTTTTCCTCTGTCGACTTTTACGACACCCACGGGATGTGGTGGGGTGGTAGATTCTCTTAGGCCGCTATACTTAACTTCTTCTCATTTCCACAGCATGAATCTTACTTTCATGCTTCTTTTTCTTACATGTAATATAGGTAAATAATATTATGTCCGGGGTATTTCCGCAGTTTTCTCGTCTGGCTGGGATATATCAATATATAGATAAATATATAAAATAATATAAAATAAATAAGTATGTTACTGTTATAATTTGTATATAGATCCAATTCTAACTAAAACTCAATTCGGTCAAAAATTCTTCAATAGCTTACTCATTAACGATACGAGAAACTTTACGTCGTATGTTCGATTCCGCCATCCAAATATTGTCTCTGCAATAATATTACTCGTACTTTTCTGACAGAAAATTTAAAGTCTTCACTAAATCTTCAAACACATCTCTGGCATATTTTATTGTACCCCTAGGTTCTCACCTTAGTCTCATTTTGTCTTAACGCACCCGCGACTCTCCTGGTGGTGCGGATGTTCATCGACGGCGGTGATCACTTAACATCAGGTGAGCCGCTTGCTCGTTTGCCCCTCTTCTTTTTTTTTATTTCATAAAAGTGACGGAACTAGCAAAACGTTCACCTGATGGTAAGTGCAACGTCTGCCCATAACAAATGCTGTGTCACCCAGAAAATTACTGTGTGACACCACACAGCGCCTGTCACCCAGAGACATCAGTTCTTAAGTCTCATATGCCCATTGATTACGCTAGCTCTCAGTGCCCTTCAAACCGAAACAGCAATGTTTGCACACTACTACTTCACGGCAGAATAACTGGCCCTGGGGTGGTACCTACCTAGACGGATTCCTGCATAGAATTGTGTCCTACCACCAGTGATCTTCTATAAAAAAAATGTTGAATATATACATATTATGACGGTTTTACTTATTTTATAAACACTAAAATATATTTGAACGACGACGATTATAAAATAGTCAAAAGATCGGATCAAAGTTTAACATTTTTAATAACGTACACCGAATCAACATAACTCGTTTAATAAGCTGTTTATAACAGAAACGTAATGGAAAATGACGAAATAATTTATTAATTTACTAATAACGTGAACATAATTTAATTGAAAATGCCGACGGTGGGCTGGGGTCATTTCCTGGTTCTGGTAAACGCCCTCGGTGCATGTGACATTGGTACCTTTCTCGCTCGTCGTAGCCGACGGGCATTGGTTCGCAAACGTAAGGCCTATGAGTAATTTAAAATTTTATTACTTTGTAACATTATTTAACTACTATTGTATATTCTTGTCCAGAGGTGTTGCCACCAAAATGGCGACATTAAGTCATTCACTTTAATTATCTTCTAGAAATAAAAAACAATCCTGTGAGGAAATCTGCATATTAGACTTAAGAACTGATGTTTCAGGGTGATGAATCAGTGCGATGGCACAGAGAAATGTTCCGGGTACACAGCATTTATTATGGGCAAACGTTGCAATTACCATCAGGTGAATGTTTTGCTCGTCTCCCTTTCTCTTAAAAAAGTGGAATATTCACAAGCACTTGTATATACTTTTACTTCTTTAAACATATTAAAATATAGACAACAATTGTATGGTTTAACAATTTCACTGAATGGGTCGCACCGAGGAAGCTCTAATACAAATGCATCGGCTCTACATTTTTTTCATTGGTACTGTTTCATTTTGGGGGGCAAAGAATAATTACTGTTTGGTTTGGAGGGCACTGTAGTTGTGTATTACCTAATGTTAGTGCTGTAATAAAAAATAGTACAATACTAATAAAAAACAATCGCAGTGTCTATAATTAACTTGATAGTGCCTCTTAGTGAGGCGAACAACCGTATCGTGCTATTGACTGTAGTGAAATATATGCTGTTTAGTGTTGTAGTGATGGTGGGAGCGGTTAGAAAAAAAACTACCGCAGTCGGCGATTTACTTGAAAATGCCTTGTTTTGCGGTGAAAACAGTACCGTGTTTTAGAATATGGTAATGATGAATGATGGAAATGTAAACCAGGAAATGGGCAGCAGCATCTTGCTGGAACATCTGAATAAATAAACTGCGGTTGCCAACCCGTCTGCCAAGCGTGGCAACTATGGCAATATCCCCCCAAAACGAGAGCTACAAACTTTTGTGGCAATCTATGGGGGAGGCCTATGTTCAGCGGTGGACTATTGATAGGCTGAAACGACGAATGATGGTAATGATGATGGTAATGAACCTTTATTTCAGTTCCTGCAAAGTTACATTCTTCGTAGAAAAGTTCGATTCTTCCTTTCTTAATATACATTCCGTTTCTTATTACTTAGTGTTAGTTTTGTCGTGCTGGTAGCAGAAGTTACAAAAAACTTTAGCAGAGTCTATAATTTAGCTCATAATGCCGCGTAGTACCATATCTTGTTATTGTTCATGGCAGTATGTTTTACTTAGTATTAGTGTTGTTGCGGTGGTAGGGGAAATTGAAAAAAACTGTCGTTGGGTCTATAATCAACTTGATAATGGCTCGTTGTGAGGCGAAATACGTATTGTATTATAAACTATGGTCTGTTTTACCTAGCATTAGACCTTCACAAATTAACTTACTCTTCTATTAGTTTCTAATCGTACTATTTGTGTTAAATATTTAAGGCCAACCTACAGACCATTATCTAAATCTTGACTTTGCGTTAGTATTGAGCAAGCGTAGTCACTTTGCGGCTAAAGTAGCGATAGTAGCGATAACAAAACAGGTGCTAAGTGTAATAGTGTGGTCTGTTGCTGGTACCCTGTGATCCGTTAATCCTTAAAAATCCCGACATTTTTCTGTCTGCCACGCTGCTCTAATGCGGATTCGCGAACTTTACATGTCTTCGAAATTCTCAGACATGCAGATTTTCTCGCGATGTTTTCCTTTAACGTCGAGGAAGTCGTAAGTCAGCACTGAAAATTGCAAATAACCATTTCATTAGAGCCGGGACTGGAGATCGAACCTAGATCACTCTATGCGAGTTTATAGCGATCATGTTAGCTATGCGCCATGAGCTACCAGGACTTTTCCCTTAATCGACTATAATATAGAATATATTTCGCATATTACAATTTCTGGTTATGAATTGAAAGATGGCGCCGTTATAGATATAGATATATCACTTAAAAGAGCATCTTCAATGTACCATCGTCATCAACCTGTGCATGGCCCACTGCTGGACATATACCTATCCTATGATTAGCCGTAATATCCTCACTTAGCGGCCCAGACGCTGCTGCTGTTGCGATCAAATTTCTCTGGCTCCTAAAATCAACAATTTTTTGCAACCGACTTTAAAAAAGAAGGAGATTCTGAATTCTTCTGTATATATTATTTTTAATGTTGTTGAAATGAAAAGTTTGAGAAGTATAGCTGGACTGACTTTGATGGGCAAAGTGAGAAACAGCGTGACAACGGAACGTTGCGGTGTGGTAGAAGATGTAGTGACAAAGATAGAGTAAGGGATGCTTAGATGGATTTCTACACGTAGAAAGGGTGGATGAAAGATGATTTATGAGGCGAGTGTAAATGGGCAAGCCGGTAAGGGTCGACGTAGGCGAACGTATCACGATCAGATCGTAATAGTTTTAAGGTAAGGTCACGTCAAAAGTACCCGCAACCGACGAGCTTGTATGAAAACACTAATGAAAGTAGAGAAAGCTAAAGATGTGTGTCAGGATCGTGGAAAGATGTGGTTTCTGCCTTCCCTATGGGAAAGAGGCGTGACTCTATGTATGTATATTTTTAATTATGTATTTTTTTTCTTCCTTGTTTATGAACCGATTTTAATGTCTCTTTTTTACCACCTGGACAGATTTCAGCGATACTTTTTTTTATGAGAAAAGGGTAAAGAGAAAAGGGGAAAAGGTACCGTAGGGATGATCCCATATAAATTTCGTCAAGTTCTGACGATGGAATCCATGAGAAAATCATGAAACTCTTACATTCGTTATAGCATGTCGGAGAAGCTGCGTGGAAGTCGGTTTTTTGATTAAATAATTGTCTGTTCAATTGTATGATTATTTTAGCTCTTCAAATAAAAAAAAACCTTTCATTTATATATTACAGTTGATACTATTTCTGTATTTCTTAAAAGTTAATATAATATTTATTTTAAATGTTGTGTATGTATATATAAATATATATATTTTCTTATCATTAACTTCATTCACCTACTTCATTTTGTCCAATACCTTGGGCATTAAGTCCGCCTATAAACATAATTTGTATGTGAAGTTAAATAAATAAAAAATAAAACTTATAGTGCACTAACAGCTCGTGTATTTTACAAGGCTGCTTTTTATAATATAATATTGATATTTAATAAAAACTTAGTCGAACTTTACTTTTTAATGTAGTCATGACATTGGTGCACAAGCCTATAATTGTTTTCATATTAATTCCTGCGAAGTTCACAACTTTTAGAAAGAATCCTCGATTATATCTGCGTGAACAATAAAGTGTTATTGTATTTTGTATTTTAATTAAAAAAAGCAACAATACAAAGTCACTTACGTTGTGTCAGTAGGGTTACCATTTTATAGAGTTACAAAAGTCGACTTAAGGGTCATACTCGTATTAAGTCTCCAAAAGTAGATTGAAGCAGTTCGACAAATACAGTTCTTTTACATTAATGATATTTTGTATGCCTGGAGTAATGGAAGTAAGAAATTTGTATGCCACGTACTACCATAAGATGCCTCCGTGAGTCCTTATTGAACTCGATTGATGATAGCTTATGATCCATCAGGGCAATGTTTTGATTTGGTTCGAAGTGAAATTTATTTTTTATTCCTCATTCAAAAATATTATTAATATATTTAACTTAATTTATTTTAAATAGAGCCGTGGTAGCTCATGGGCTAGGCGCTCGCTTTTAATTTCATAGTACGCGAGTGACCTGGGTTCGATTCCCGGTGCCGGCGCCACTAAAATTGTTAATTGCAATTTTAAGTGCTGACTTACCACGTGCTCGGCGGTGAAGGAAAACATCGTGAGGAAACCTGCATGTCTGAGAAATTAAAAATATTTCGAAGACATGTGAAGTCCGCCAACCCGCATTGGAGCATGGAAATGAGAGGAGGCCTGTGCTCAGTAGTGGGACATTTATAGGCTGAAACTTTACTTTTTACTTTTTAACTTTTAAATTTAATTCTATTGAAAAACACTCATATTTTTTAATGCTTTATCAAACGTTGAATACGTAAGTCGCATATCTCGGTTTCTTTTGTCATATACAAAGAACTATCTGCCGGACAGTTTTTGAACTTGTATTATTTAAATGTTTAGGCCCAAAATATATATTTGAGCATTCAAAACATGTCTGGCATTTTAAATTAATAAATGGTAACCCTATGCGTGGCGGGAAAAGAGCTCACCTTGTGACGCGCTTCCCGCGCTCCGACCTCGCTAGCGGCCGCGACACTTCGGCAAGCTTCGTGCGTTTGCGTCGCGCTTCGACTTATGCTCGGCGGTTCTCGGCTGTCCTCGACTTCCATCCATTTTAATTGGTGCGAGATTCGCTTTTATTTATCTAATAGAATGCTCTACACGGAGCGATGAAAGCAAAATGGCTTTTCATTTCTCTTTTAACTAGCTAAGTTACACAATTCCTACATTAAACACGCTTCGAACTAGAGGGCTACATATCATAATAACTATCGCAATGTTGCGTTATTCAATGTAGTTCATTATTTTTTAGTATTATAATGTCAGATGTTACTTTAAAAATAATATTCATAATTTCGACTAATCATCAGATAACTAAATGACCGCCGCAACAAAGAATGAACCTTTATTTCAGTTCTTGCAAAATTATGAATTTTTCGTACAAAACCTGTAAATACCGATTACACATACCGTTTTTTCGAAACTCTTACTTATTTATTCACTAAAAGAGAAGGACTTACTGGTGGTAGTATTCCTATGCAGGAATCCGTCTAGGCAGGTATTACCACAGTGCCAGTTATTCTACCGTGAAGCAGTAGTGTGCAAACATTACTGTGTTTCGGTTTGAAGGGCACTGTGAGCTGGCGTAATCACTGGGCATATGAGACTTAAGAACTTATGTCTCAGGGTGATAGGCACAGTCTGGTATCACACGGAAATTTTCTGAGTGACACAGCATTTGTTATGGACAGACGTTGCACTTACCATCAGGTGAACGCTTTGCTCGTTTCATCACTAGATCCAATAAAAAAAAAGGCTTCATATGAGGGTTATAACGATGATAATTGATTTATATACAGATATCTTTTTACTATATACTGGCCATGTTTGTTTGCTGTCTATTAAAAAGTAACAAGTGTTAGTCCAACTAGGTATATACGACTAAGATTATATGTATGTAGTTGCAATCACCATTAAACAAAGTCCATATATGAAAAAAAAGTCACTGAACTACTAAAATATCTTTTTTAATTCGAAATCTCCGCTATGAGTATATTAGTAATTTTTTTGACCATGACAGCATTTAAATAGTGTTGCCATAATATGTCACAGTCAAATTTCGAAAGTTACGTTTGCGTTTACAAGCAATGCAAACACAAAAACTCTCCTAACGGTGCCTGTAGACATTCTCATTAATAATTTATTGTAGTTTTACATATACGAAATTTGAATGATTTCTTTTAAACATTTTTAAAGGCAGCTGCAAATCCACCCGTATGAACTTTTAAATCTCTTACGTATCGAAAATTATTGTTACAGAATAATCGAAACGCTGAATAACATTTCTCTGGTAGATTCTTGCTGTATAAATTTTAGATTATTGTCCATTGGTCTTTTTGTTTTTATACTTTTTCGTACTTTATCTTCAAACATTTTCTAGAATAATTATAAATGTATATAAGTTCCAATCAAGGGAACCTATAACTGACGTGAGCCATCGATGCTCTATTCTGCAGTTTTTGACCATATTCTGGAACATCCTAACCATTATATTAGATTTGGCATACCACAAATTCTTGAAGAAGAACACCGATTCCTGTCAAGGATGTTTTGCGAGGCTATTGAAATTTAAAAAAAACAGGCTAATTTCAATAGGAAAGATGGTTGGGCACTACCACCGGTTTGAGATCCTATAATTACTAAAATTAAATCAAAAGCCAAGCATACCACTGAAAGACTTCATTGAGACACTATAGGCTCATTCTGCGTAAATCGGACCAATAATAAAAATTAAAAAGCTGTAGCTATCCCGGATTAACAATGACATCGACTTTTGGCGCAAACTCGAAAAGTGGCAGGAGTGTTTTTATTTAATTTTGTAATTTCTGTGAATATTTGGAGTTTTGATGTTTAATATTGATAGTTTATTATGCAGAAAGTGCTCCTGCAAGTGTACAGTGATTAGAAAATTCAATTCAAGACCAAAATTGTGCTTTTCGTTTTGTCTCCATCAGTCCAGCAAATCTTCAGTAAAAGTCAACTATCAATTTACTGTCGATCAAAATTTTGTACCTTGCTGCTTGAAGATTGCATACTCGGATATGTTACTTGACACTGGAAAATAGTTTATGACTGTTTCCATTAATAAATAAATAAATAACTAAACAATGACATCAGGACGTTTGACACCTCTGTCCTACAGTGACCATGGCTGTAAAGCACGAAATATCGGGTTATAAATAGTTAAAAATTAAACGCGATAAAACACGTTAAATTAGTTTTTATTTATTAAAAATCTTCTCTGGTACAGAATTTGAAGCAGATTCTATTGTATTTTTATTTGTGACTTGGTGTCAAGCTTTTGTTTATTTTATTCAAATGATTTTAACAATAAAAAGGACCGACCGGTGACGGGCAGAAGCGTCTAGCGGTCTGGCATCGTACCTGTGACCGCTCACATACCCGTCTGTCCAGCGTGGTGAATAAAGGCAAACCTTCCAAGGACTGCATGCGAGCTTTTGTCGGCTTTCCAGAATAGGTCTATGTCCAGCAGTGGACTCAGAAAGGCTGGTGATTATATCACAGGCGATTTTTTCGATATCCTTTTCAGGCCACGATATTACTTGGACAATCTTCTTGGTCCGTTCAAGTACTTTATTAAGTATTATATTAAATTTTAGTTCGATTAAAGTTTCACAACTATCTTTTTGTTTCTGTTACACATATAGTTAATGAAAACAAAACATCTGTTAGCGTGGCATCGGCAGCAGTATTTCTTCCTTTTTTTATGGCAACAATCGGTTTTCTTAGTGACAAAGTATATATAGTTTTGAGAAATCAGTAATATTTTAGATCTTCAAATAAGTAGCAAGATTTGAAGCATTGTAAAAACATCGACAGTAAAAATCGTTGTTCAATTTCTGTAGATTTTTTTTTGATGACTGATGTTGACAAAATAAATAGCACTAGCACGAAACTATCAATATTAAACTGAAAAACACGAAATATACATAGAAATAAGAAAATTCAGTAAAAAAAACACCAAGGACAATTTTCGAGTTAGCGCCAAAAGTCCCCGAAAGCGGTTTTTTTCTAAACACCGAAAATTTAAATCAGGCCGTATCCATATTATGATAACTAAACAAAAAAAGTTCGAAGCGCGGGCACAAGCTTGACCCGATTCTCAAATGCACATCCATTTCAGGGTTTTGATAATGATAACATTAGTTTTGGAGGAATAAAAATAAGCGAGCATCCAGCGAGTGACGGGCGCGGTACAGCGCAGTTCAGTGACTCGCGGACCGCTGTACAGTTTGGACGTGTGTGTGCTACGTTTGGATTTGACAATACACTACGTACCATCGTGAACAGTATTTTGTTATTTTTTGATCGTGTGTGAAAATCTGCTGACAGTGACACGAGTGCTATAGTGCCCGTTCGAAAAGCTGCATTTTAAGTTTGGAAACTTGGTTATTTATACATTTTATTATTGATTTTTTTATGTGCATGTGGATGGATCAGTGAACTTTTGGATTGCGTTTTGGAGGATATGGTGAGTCTTATACATTTTCCTTGATAAAATAAACTGTCCTCTAATTTTAAATTGACTGGAAATGCACCTTAGTGAAGCCTAACTTTTTAAAAATATTATTTTCATATGTTACTAAATATTATAAATTTGTTTTCATGTTATCAACTGATTTATTTAGAATATTATCATAAAATAGAACAACGACGTATTTTGCTTATCATTTTTATTGAGGCTAGTATTTAATTACAGATAAGAAATTTTACATGGAGGTTTTAAAAATGTATTTCATTTACCACTCGTTCGCTTTCTCCTCCTTCTTGTAAACTTCGATAGTATTAAGCGTTAAGTAATCAAAAATATTTTAACCATTGAATATTTAATATTGGAAGACAATTACGAAGTTATTCCTAATATGCGTAGAGCTACCTTGTTTTTCTGTAGATAAATTATTATTTTTTTGTTTAAAAAATAAAATAGCGTTTTCAATTATTTATAATGATTATATTTTTTTTTATTTTGATACAAATTTAAAGTAATAAGTGTTTTTTCCTTGTGCTAAAGAGTTATCAGGGCTTCTGGTAAATGTTGGTATAGGTAATTACTTTTAGAACGCACCAACAACCGAGGAACCTACCGGAGACTTCGAATCTTTAAATTTTTTTATTAAGAGTAGTCCGTTAGGATTGTTCATATAGCTACTATTTGCTTAAGTATTTTCTTAATTTATCCTTCTCATACATTCAAGGCCATATATTTGTTTACTCAAGTCTCTACTCAAGGTTGTAATAACCGTAATACATGTTAAAAGTTGACAATTTTTTACCCTATCATTAATAATATAGAATGGAAAATTTTAATCGTGAATCAAAGTTTACTAATATGATTTCCTGTTCTTTTACACATAATATTCACACAAAAATGACACATTTTTATTTTTGAGAATGACAACATTAAATTATAATGTCAGCGAAAAAAAACAGAGCTGTAGGACTCTTGGCGCCAACTCGAAAAGTGGCGGTAAAGTTTTTATTGAATTTTATAATTTCTATTTAATATTTAAAATTATTATTCAGCTGCGCTCGTGAAAGTGTACAGTGTTTGAAAATGTCAATTTAACTCCGAAATTGTATTAAAAAATCGTCAGTTACAGTGAACTATGATTTTACTGTTGTTGTCCTTACACACTTCTTTCATATGCTTTTAACTTAACTTCCAAAATGCTTACTGTTGTTGATTTGACTAATGCAATAAATAAATAAGAGTTCTGGTTTTACACGTTTAAATGGATATAAACATGAGCAGAAATGGAAATAATTCCTGTAACAACATATAATGTTAGTGTAGGAAAGTAAGTTAATTTGCTAAGATCCGCATGCAATGAGAAAGATTTGCATGCGGATCTTAGCAAATTAACTTACTTTCCTTCATTATAATGGATTTCCGCAAAGTAACGCCTGATTCTATTAACTATATAATGTTAGTTTAACTCGTACGAGGGGTCCGAGAACGCACACTTCGCAATGTTTTTCGGGAGAGATCGCGATCAGATTAATGCGTCGCAGGACATCTTAATGAATGCTTGCAACTAACACAAAGTCTTCAAACTCAACTGGATGCAATTGAAATAATTAACGTTACGTTGCACGTTGCAATTTGTCGCGCAATCAACACTTTCCTAAGGAACGATAGAATAGAGGAGTCGTCATCAAACATTAATTTAAATTGGTAACGTTTTAAAGTCGTTGTAAAGTAATGTCGAGCCCAAACAGTCAGGGTTGTGTAACTACACACACAACCGAGTAACACAGCCTAACCGAGGAATATTCGGCTCGGACTTGGCCTTGTCGGTTTATCTGAGAATTGCGCTGCATAAATAACATTTATCTGTAGCCAACGTGGTTTTTTTCTCTTCAGTGATTATTCGCAAAAATTATTACAGCGATTTGGAAAATCACGCCTCTCCCGACAATAAAGCTGACGTCCCTCGCGGATTTGTTATTGAAATTAATTTAATACAAACTCAGTTTGATGGATGTTAAACGGACAAATATACATAATAAAATGCAATCTTTCAATGTTTCTAAAGCGAGGTACGCTGGTATAATGTTTGGAATCAATTAATACCGAAGCGTTTGAAACTCATCCCAACGAAAGCCGAAGTGTTTTACTAAAAATATAAGACACGCGGAACCATTTGCACGTTTTAATATGTGTGGTATAAATGTGTATTCGTCATTCATCACCATCATCATCACTTCAGTAGGCTTCCTCATTGTCTCTAACCGTTCATGTAATTCGTGAATATACATTAATTTAAATGAAACTAATATTACCGGATTTTATCGCGTTTAATTTTACTATTTATAACCCTACGTTCCGAGTGCTTTACAGCATCCATGGTCACGGGAGGACTGAGGTGACAGATGTCCTGGGGTCGGGTTATAAATAGTATTATTAAACGCGATAAAATCCGTAAAATTAGTTTCATTTAAACGTGTAGTGTTCGCGTAAATATAAGAAATAATTATATATTAATTTGTTTGCATTACCTTAGTACCGTGAAATTACGTTTTACACGTAATTAATTTTAGAAGGCCGATATACTTACTTATGTTTCTGATTATTAGTACCTTCTACTCAAGGTCATACTGACGTGATACGTGGAATTCCCCGAACTTCGCTTCAGCTACTTTAGACTTTTACATACATACATACATAAGATCACGACTGTATCCCATAAGGGGTAGTCAGAGACTGGGCACTCACTGCAAAAACAGATGACTGCCACAATCCACGTTTCACCAAAACAATATAATGCACTTGGTGTGATAGGTGGTGAGCCCATCGCCACCATGCGCTGTTGGGTGCACAGTGCAGTTTAATTCCTTACTCGCCTTTTACGAGATCCATTGGATGAGATGGAGTGGTAGTATTCTTTTAACGAGCCGCCACCACACGGCTTTAGACTTTTATTGTCATAAATAACCACACCTCCGTTTGTATCTACTAGAATTGCTTTTAAAAATAATTGTGCAATTTGGAAAAGTAATAAAGAAAAAAGTAAAGTAACAGCCTATAAATGTCCCACTGCTGAGCACAGGCCTCCCTCTCATTTCTGAGAGGGTTTTGGAGCGGGGAATAGTCCGCCGCGCTGCTCCAATGCGGGTTGGCGGACTTCACATGTCCTCGTAATATTTCTGTTTCTCGGATATGCCGCTGCTTCGCCGCTGAGCACGTGGTAAATCAGCACTTAAAATTGTAGCATAATTTTAGAGGTGCTGGGCACCGGGGATCAAACCCAGGTTACTCGCGTACTACGAAATTGAAGGAATGAATGTATTGTTCTGTGTCGGATTTTATCCTTTTGTAAAATTACAGAGCAAATAAACTTTTCCATCGTTATATTCTGTAATTCGTAATTTCTGTCTTTATCAGTATGTAAACGTGTGGCGGCTCGTTAAAAGAATACTACCACTCCATCTCATTCAATGGATCTCGTAAAAGGCGAGTAAGGAATTAAACTGCACTGTGCACACCACCTATCACACCAAGTGCATTATATTGTTTTGGTGAAACGCGGATTGTGGCAGTCATCTGTTTTTGCAGTCAGTGCCCAGTCTCTGACTACCCCTTATGGGATACAGTATGTATGTATGTATATATGTAAACAAACCACTGCGAGAAATACATATGCCATGTTGTTCGCTACGCTTGTCAGAACGATTGGGGATCGTAATATCGGGTATCCCATAGTGCCACAAAAGTTTGTAGCTCTCATTTTGGGGGGATTTCGCCATAGTTGCTACGCTTGTTGGGTTGGCAACCGCAGATTATTTATTCATATGTTCCGGGAAGATGCTGCTGCCTATCTCCTGGTTTTCATTGTCCCTCTGTTGACACTCACGGGATGGGATGGGGTTTTAGATTCTCTTAAGCCGCCACCACACGGCAAATTTAGTTTAGAAACATTGAATAAAACTATATTTCTGTAAATAAAGGTCTGTAATTTTTGAGATGCATTTTTCCAGCATTATTCCTAGCGACTTAAACCAAATGAAAATATTATAGAGGCTAACACCGCCATTTTTTCGTTTATTTATGTCAAAGTATCGTTGAAGACATTTTTCTGTCGCAAGTGTTAAAATCGATTTTTAGATTTTATTCACTATTCCCTAATCACATTACCGCCCTTTATAAGTTAATTATTGTTGTATTGACTGTCTGTGGAGTGGTCTGTGGAGCGATATCTTGCGATAAACCAATTAGAATTCGTTGAAGAGATTTTGGCGCGTGCATGGATGGTTCGACGGTAAGACCTCCAAATGATTAATCATTTAAATAATTTACGTATTGTAACTAACAATGTAATGTAGCCAGATATGACATTGTAAGAAAGAAGTCTATGGTTTAAAAAAAAATATTGAAAAATCTTATATTTGTTGCAATATTCGTAAGCGTTTCATCATCATCATCATCATTTCAGCCTATCATAGTCCACTGTTGAACATAGGCCTCCCCCATAGATTGCCACAAAACACGGTCCTGAGCCACCTGCATCCATCGACTTCCTGCAAAACCGTGTAGGTCGTCGCTCCATCCAGTGGGGAGTCGCCCTACACTGCGTTTGCCGGTACGTGGTTGCCACTCGAGAACCTTTCTTCCCCAACGGTTATCGGTTCTCCGAGCTATATGGCCGGCCCATTGCCACTTGAGCTTGCTTATCCTTAGGGCAATGTCGGTTACTCTGGTTCTGCTGCGGATAACATCGTTACGGATTCTATCTCGCAGAGAAACTCCAGAGCATAGCCCTTTCCATAACTCGCTGCGCGATTATGAGCTTCCTCAAGCGGCCCGCAGTGAAGGACCACGTCTCGGTTCCATATGTCATCACTGGCAACACGCACTGGTTGTACACTTTGGTTTTGAGGGAATGAGGTATACTCGACGAGAAGATGTAACGCAATTTCCCGAACGCTGCCCAGCCGAGTTGGATCCGTCGATTGGCCTCTTGGTAAGCGTTTAGTTGGCGTTAAATAAATTTATTAAAATTCAACTTGAATAAAATTTTAGAATCATTGTACAAGTAAACATTTTCAAGCGCTTGCTGCATAATAATAATTTTTAATATAATAAAATCTAGAAATATTGTACATATTTCTAGATTTTATTGAAAGATTAGAATAAAAAAAAACAATAGTCTATTTTCGACTTTGTGTTTGACTATTACTTATAAACATATTTTAATGTATCTAATTATATAAACCTTGAATATATAAGATAAATGAAATACATATTTTGCTAACCTGCCAAAAGTTGCAGTTTTGGCTCGCCCTAAAAACAATGTGCGTGTCTCATCACAATAAGCTGTCGCAATTCTATAAAAGAATACAGCATAAACTCTATAATAAATTGTAAAACTTCATTTATATGACTGAGAATTGAACGCTGTAAAATCAAAAGTGTAGCGTCATCGACTTTCGATTGGTGATGTTCTTTTGTAAATGATCGAATCGCATGTCATCATTTCGTTTAGAGAATTACTTTCACTTGTAGCAACTATGATTTTATTTAGGTACTCCGACGTAAACGTAGGAACATTGTACTATGTTAAGAATAATTCACTTGATTTTTATTTCCAAACAATAGCGTCCGCGAATGTCGGGCGGACGTTTCCAGATGTTACAATCTAACAAGAACTATCTTAAGTTCAGTATTACTATTTATTAATTTTGCCAAGTACATGAATAAATCTTTAGTTTACTGCCAAGTCTATAGTCTCTTGTATTCAAAGTCTTTGGTCCGGACCGATAGACATTTTTTTTAATGTCAGATTTAGTAAAGTAACGGAAGGAGTATTTAAAACGGAGCATAATTGCCTTTGGTGTAACTACAAAAAAAAAAAACAAATATGAAATTTAGTAATAATAAATCATAGAGGCAGTACTTTAAATTGGCTAATGGTCATAAAACAGTCAAGTTTTCCACTCTTAATTCATCTTCATTCTTGTTATGAGCAGATATAAAGTTTTGTGAAGTCTTGTATATGTTGTTTGAAATCCTGAGTTGATTGTGTATATTAATATATCGCCTATTTTCGTTTCAATCATAAACATCCATACGAATATTATCAATGCGAAAGTAAATCTGCTCGTAACTTTTTCACGGCTCAAAAATAGAACAGAGATAGCTTGCGTCCTCAAGACGGATATAGTATACTTTTTAGTCCGGAAAATGAAAGGCGCCGTCATGGTATTTTCAAAAAAAAACCTTAACGCGAACGAAGTCGCGGGATTCGCCTAGTATTTAATAAGATAACAATTGCCCACAGAAACGAACATGTCTTAAAATGATCGATGCAAGTTAGAGTAATAAATCAGAATGGTTTCCGCGTGTGTCCGCGGGCTCTGCGAGACCGCTAAAAGTGAAAGCACCGCTTCAAACGTCACTGCTGTTACGTAGCGTAGTTGTGTTTATATTCTTTTTTGTTATCATCTTGCTCTATCTTTAATTGAGATTGTTAAACCTATGTGCGTGCGATGAAAGTAGATATAATTTGTTTAAAACTCTGAATGCATTCGCGTTAAAATAACTTTGTAGTTGTTAAAGTACTGGTAGTTTCGAAATTTCTACTGTTAGATACATATCCATAAAATTTCTGAAAAGTGCGACGGAATTTTGCTTGAAAAATTTTCAAATTTCTCTTTCCACTTGCGTGCTGGAAAACTGAATATACTCTCGCTTTTGACTAAATGCTTTGAATGTAACTTTAGCCCAACTTTAAAAAAAATCTAGTTTATATTATTATACCAGATAAAGGCACGTATAAAAGCATACACGCTGTATCACAGTTTATTAATATTTAAACATAAACGGAACGATTAAATGTTTGGAAAGTTTTTACGTAAAACGCCGCACCACAGTTCATTGCACTCTGCTATAAAAAAAAACGTAGCGAATACTATAGATTAAAAATAGGCATGCGATGCCACGGTAGCACGTGGTAACAATGAGCGACTGTGTAAACAAATTTTAAGTTGTTTATGCTTTCTTCACTTGGCTCCAAAAGGTTATCGGTAACAAACGAATGGTGTAAAATTTTATATGACAAAGGAGAATTTGTTTGTTAAATTGCTTGGTTAAGCTTGAACGTGAGCCTGCGCTGCGGTGACGCCGTATGATAATCCACCAGCAGGTTAACCAGAGTCAAGAGTGGGAGTTGTAAGAGACAACGAAAAATTCTTGTTCCCACAGGTGGCAGAGTGATCGTCTCTTTAAATGACATACTGAAATTCCACAGACTGGTGATGGACGGACTACATAAGTGTACAGATACGAAGCGCTTAGTACAGGTATCACCAATTCGCCTGCTAAGCGCTCTCCAAGTTTATCGTACTCACGATAAACTTGGAGAGTTTAAACACGAGAGACGCCTACACGTGTCTAAGAGTTGACTTTAAAACAAAGTAAACCGCTGCCCTACAGACAAATTCAAACCTTCTCATTCCAGACATAAATTTCATTTTCATATGCACAACACAACCAAACCTAAAAACCGACTATTTGTGTTATTGCACAAACGTTGGCTCCGGCTGGGATTCCAACTCAGGACCCGCGACGTAGACGTCGGGTACTCTGACTACGTACTCTTGAACGGGCTGATTTTGAAACGTATATTTGCGTAAGTGCGAATCGTATAAAAAATTAAACTAAATGAACTTTTGTAAATGATAATATTTTATTTATTTATTTACACTTTCAATTGTTTAACACCATAATCTAAGGGTAACAATGGGCGGACTTGATGCCTTATGGTATTCTCTGCCAGTCAACCCTGGCTGATGATGAGAAAAACATACAGCAGGTGTGAACAACTGCACAGAAAAAGAAGCACGAAATTATAATCGATACACAAATAAACATAAATAAGTACATATATACATAAAAGATATATGGAAAATAAAATACAACAAACAACGAAAGAAAACATGAAGAGCGGAAAAAGTAAAATAGAACTGGTCAGTTATATTTTTCTAAGAAAATGTTCGCAAACCAGTCTTTAAAAGAGTTATTTGTCTATTGAGAGTTATATCTGCTTAGGTCACCTCAATGACAGTTAAAATGCCGTCAAATAGTGCGGTGCAAAGACGACCGTGTTTGGTTTGAAGGGCATTGTTAGCTAGAACTGATGTCTCAGGGCGACGAACGCACTATGGTACCACCAAAAGCTTTCTAATTAAACATTCTGGGTGTTATGGGCATTGCTATGGCCATCAACACTATTTTCTCGTCTCTTCACTAAGATAAAAAATGCATTATACACATAAATTATGATCCCAGTCTCGTTTGCAAATTGTCACCATAACAATAAATATATTAAAGCTTCATTTATTGCTCCGCCTATTGCTACAGATTTGCAAATATGTATATATATTGATTGAGTATTTATTTAGCTGTTTTAAAAATGAAACTATTCAAATAGGGGGCAATCACCTCAGTAATTGTGTGACCGGCTTGATGTTTTTTTTTCTTATATACTGCCTATACCCATTATTTTTAAAGATTTTTTTGTATCTGTACAGATCACTGAAGTACACTGCCATATACTCGTTGATAGTTCCCGCCTTGACGAAGGCTTATGATCTTTATTAAATGAAATGTGTCTATCTCATTTTGGGATTAAGAAATATCAAAGATCGTATACCGCTTAATAATTAATTAATTAATTAACAGCCGTGAGGTGGCGGCTCGTTAAAAGAATACTACCACTCCATCTCATCCAATGGATCTTGTAAAAGACAAATAAGGAATTAAACTGCACCGTGTACCCAACAGCGCATGGTGGCGACGGGCTCACCGCCTATCACACCAAGTGCATTATATTGTTTTGGTGAAACGTGGATTGTGGCAGTCATCTGTTTTTGCAGTGAGTGCCCAGTCTCGTGACTACCCCTTATGGGATACAGTCGTGATCTTATGTTATGATATGTATGCATGTATACCGCTTAACGCTTGTTATGTACTAGTTGATGCTCGCGACTTCGTCCACTTTGATATAGGTTTTCTAAATATCACGTGTGAACTTTCGATTTTCCGGGATAAAAAGTGTCCTATGACCGTCTCGAGGATGCAAGCGATCCCTTTGCCAATTTTCTTCAAGATCGGCTCAGCAGTGGAACCGTGATAAGTAACAAACACAGGGACAGAGAGTTACTTTCGCATTTATAATGTTAGTAGGCTTTTGGCGCTAACTCGAAGAGTGGAAGTAGTGTTTTTATTTAATTTTGTAATTTCTGTGTATATTGGGTGTTTTGATGTTTAATAATGATAGTTTATTATGCAGCAAGTGCTCCTGAAAGTGTACAGTGATTGGATGTTGGATATTTAACTCAAGACCAAAGTTGTGCTTTTCGTTTTGTCTCCATCAGTCCAGCAAATCTTCAGTAAAAGTCAACTATCAATTTACTGTCGATCAAAATTTTGTACCTTGCTGCTTGAAGATTGCATACTCGGATATGTTACTTGACACTGGAAAATAGTTAATGACTGTTTCCATTAATAAATATATAAATAATGTTAGTAAGGATTAGCGGATTAAGGATTATACATACGAGTACCTATGATCACGACTGTATCCCATATATATTTTCGGTGATGTAATTGCTGTTAGCCTTCTCGGCTTTTACAGCTTCATCGGATAGTAACTGTGTCCCATAAGGGGTAGTCAGAGACTGGGCACTCACTGCAAAAACTGATGACTGCCACAATCCACGTTTCACCAAAACAATATAATGCACTTGGTGTGATAGGTGGTGGGCCCATCGCCATCATGCGCTGTTGGGTGCACAGTGCAGTTTAATTCCTTACTCGCCTTTTACGAGATCCATTGGATGAGATGGAGTGGTAGTATTCTTTTATCGAGCCGCCACCACACGGCACTATATTATATGAATGCCTATATCCCCAGTAGAAGTATCAGCAAGATAGTGCTATTGGACCGAACCTATTATAATCTATGGCAGCTTATGATGAACAGATGACTAAGTAACACAATTATATATATATTTTTTAGAAAATATACGACTTTCATTCCCCATTAGAAGCAAGGCTTCAGTTTGTTAGAATATTGACAGTAAAATGTAATAGACGACTTTTACTGAAGATTTCTTGGGAGTCGAGTAGAACATACCAATCACTGCATACTTCCACGAGCACTTGCTGCATATAACACTATCAATATTAAACACAAACTCGAAATGTACGTATGGAATATTTCTAAAAAAAAACCACAACCATCACTTTTCGAAATGGCGCCAAAAGTCGATCAGTATTTTAACTGTTTATTATGGCGTCATTCTTAAGCTTTTTGCCGGTGTGTGACATTTTCGGGCTTCATACTTCAAATCATTAGCAATACAAAAAGAAGTTTGTAATAACGTCAATAGTAAAATGATAGTCTACTTTTACTGAAGATTTGTTGGACCTTGTATTTAATTATCAGTTGGTGGCGATAGGAGTCCGGCAGAGTAGAATAGCACCTACCTCTTTCCTACCGAGGTGTCGTAAGAGGCGACCAAGGTATTGAACGGACAGCCTTTGCCTTGGAAAGTACGTGTAATGGGGAGTAAGACTGTCTGAAATTTGACTCCTACCAAAATGGCGGCGACGTGGTTCGCCACCCGTCACGTCAAGTTTCCCGCGACGACGAAGTGGGTTACGTTAGTGGCCTTCGCCTACCCATTATAGGAAAGAGGCGTGACTGTATGTGTATTGAATTTTCCAATCAATGTACACTTTCAGGAGCACTTGTTGCATTATTATCCTATTTCAGCTAGAACTAGTGTAAAAAAAAGACTTCAAATGACAATGGTAAAGGCAAATAAACCCTCATCGAGCTAGAAGATAATTTAATTTGGATTTTTTTTAATTACGAATCTGTTTAAAAACGCAAAACGAAATAATGTATTATACTGTTATTCGGTTTGGGTTTGCGTGTACAATGTACAATGTAATGAGTTGTAAAATGAATTAAAAATTATTATACGAAAACTGTAGTGTCATTTTTCTATGACATATTTCTTTTATTAAATCACCTTTGTTGAAAAAAGTCGATCGAGGTCGAAAACATAAGCGGCCCAGCGCATAGGATCTTTTTATAAAACCCCACCTAAACAAAGCCCACGTAATAAAATAAATAACTCGGACAGTCCTAATTCTAATCTAACGGCGCCAAGGTTTGCGAATTTTTCTTCAATACGCGTCTCCTTGACACACATCGCGCGATGATGCGCCCGCGCTCACGCGAAAAAATACTCGCAGCAGATAGCACTACGCTGTGAATCATGGACAAACAAACGCGCGCCTTTTTGTTAAAATTTCTGTACGGCAATCCGTAATAATATTAATGCGAAAGTAACTCCCTCTGTCGCTCTGTCTGTTTGTTACCATTTCACGGCTCAACCGTTGAACCAGTCTTGACCAAATTCGGCACAGAGACAGCTTGCATTCTGGAGACGGACATAGGATACTATTTATTCTGGAAAATATACCTAAATATTCCTATGCACAAATTCGTCTAGGTAGGTACCACCGGAAGGCCAGTTATTCTGCCGTGAAGCAGTTATGTGCAAACATTACTGTGTTCCGGTGTGAAGGGCACTCTGAGTGAGCTAGCGTAGTCACTGGGCATATGAGACTTAAGAACTGATGTCTCAGGGTGATGGACGTTGTGTGGTGTCACACAGAAATGTTCTGGGTGATACAGCATTTGCTGTAAGCTGACGTTGCACCTACCATCTGTAGACCACTGACCTGACGCTAACCACTTGGCCACACCGTGTGGTGGCGGCTTAAGAGAAACTACCACGTCGTCTCATCCCGTGTGTGTCGTAAAACTCGACAAAGGGAAAATTAAAACCAGAAGATGGGCAGCAGCAGCTTTCTGGAATGTCTGAATAAAAAAACTGCTGTTGCAAACCAGACCCGAAAACCAACAATTTTTGTTTTAGCACTAATGATGGCTCCGGCTGAGATTGGAACCCAGGACCCGCGGCGTTGAAGTCAGGTACTCTGACCACTTTCCGTATGAATAAATATTACTTGAATTGTAATTATTTGCTTCATATCTCGCGCATAAACTGTGCTAAAACTGTTAGATTTCCGTTGCGAGTACTGTTGTTAATCTATAAAGTCATTTACAATACTAGTCGAATAAAATAAAAATACATTTTTAAATTTGCATACTGCGTCAGAATATGGCCTTGATATCATTGGCCCAATTGCGCACATGTTGTCAGCGAGATTTGTTACCGCGTAGTTAGGTGCGAGCGATCATTATGTAGATTGTTATTAAATATAACCTGCAAATATTGTCTATTGGGGACAGTGTAAGGCGCGCGCCGCGCTAGTCATTTTTCTTACCTACCTGTTTCCTTATTCATACATATTTAAAAAAATATACTCTCCAGTTAAAAACTCCTGTCCATTCCACAGTTTTCTAATGGTAATTCTTTCGCGCTGCAGGCTACAAAACTGTGGAATGCTCTTCCTATCCCCTATACGACATGCCAAATCTCTGCCCATTTTTAAAACCCTGATTGCTGAACACTATCTGTCATTGCTAAATGCGTCGTCTTAATACCTATGTCTTATTATTTACTATAATTATTTTTGTATTTATGTGTATTCATCTTTCTGTCCTTATATGTCGTATATGCATATATATTTAAGTATGGAAATTTTTTATTTATTATATTTGTAATATATATATATCAATTTGTACACTGCTACACTAAAATTTGACAAATATTTGTCAAATTTTAGTTTTTGTCCATCCAAAGATTGCCTGGAAGAGATCGCTTCTAGCGTATTGTACCTTTTATTTATTTATTTTTACCTTTATGTATCTTTTCTTATGGTGTACAATAAAGTGATATTAAATTAAATTAAATTTAATAAATAGACAGCTGCTTTTAAGTCTAATTGTTAGTTATAGAAATAGTATGCTTTCAGTAAAATAGCTAAGCTTGTGGAATACAATTAAACAGTAATCGCTATCGGTGTTCATGGGTGATTCTTAATCTTCAGATTCTCCAACACCATCACCGCACAGCGATCTACGACTTGCGTGTGTTTTATGACATTTAAAAGACAGACTCACTCGTTGCATTCAGGGTTGTTAGAAACTTTGCAAAGCTTTTGTTTTATGTGTAATTCTCAGGGAATGTGATGGTCGTGCATGGTTTTTAGGACTTCTCTACCGGATTCTAAAACACAATATTTTAATCATTTATTATCATTAGCAATTATTAGTATATGTGTTAATTAGTATGTGTTATTAGTGTATATGTAAGTATTAATATGTGTATATATGTATGTCACACCGTGTGGTGGCGGCTCGTTAAAAGAATACTACCTACCTAGTAAGAATACCACTCCATCTCATCCAATGGATCTCGTAAAAGGCGAGTAAGGAATTAAACTGCACTGTGCACCCAACAGCGCATGGTGGCGATGGGCTCAGCACCTATCACACCAAGTGCATTATATTGTTTTGGTGAAACGTGGACTGTGGCAGTCATCTGTTTTTGCAGTGAGTGCCCAGTCTCTGACTACCCCTTATGGAATACAGTCGTGATCTTATGACTGTATGTATATGTATGTGCAAACTTGGAAAGAAAGTGTAATGTTTATTCTTGTTAAGAATTTTATTTCAATTTAGTCTCTTATGCTGCACCTATCACAAGTTCTCACCACACCATGGGTTGGCTGGTAGAGAAGGTCTATACGCATGAAGTTCGCCCTTTGTTACCTTTTTATTTAAAGGTTTAGCAATAAAGATTAGATAATCAATTAAATATTTGTTAATGACCAAATATATTTAAATATTTATATTGGATCCTTGTAAGTTTTGATTCAAATATTGACAGTAAAGTATACATCGCTTGTTTAGAAAAAAAATCACATCTCTTCCGCAGTTTTATATATTTAGCAAATAATAATTCTAGAAAATAATAAGAAATAATAACAATAAATAACAAAAACAGAACAATAACGTTTGTATATCGCTTAGTCCTATTGTATCCCTGCACTTGTGTATGTGTGGGTGAATCAATATTAATGTTACTAAATATTATGCAAACATCATAGTTGTTATAAAGATTCTCTGCTATAGGTGTATCTGACAGTTATTTTTTTTTATTTGCCAAGTTAATATTTGAACAAAGTAAAGCGGCGATGAGGCCTAAGATGAAAGTTGAATAAGAAGCAGACCCCCAGTTTACTAACTAATGTTATATGTATTTCTCGTTTAAAAATTCAAGGAACACGTGTCTTATTTTGTGATACAAAGATTTTTTAGGGACGAATGACGTATACTTATCTGGAATAAGCAAATATTTTTATTTCTGAACATACGTATTTACTGACCTAAGAGTATTTATGAAAGAAAGTGATGAGACAAACAAATCGTTCACCTGATGGTAAGTGCAACGTCTGCCTATAAAAAATGCTGTGTCACCCAGAACCTGCGCTCTTCACCCTGAGTTCTTAAGTCTCGTATGCCCAGAAATTACACTAGCTCTCCGTGCACTTAAAACCGAAACTAAGTAACGTTTGCACACTACTGCTTCACGGTGGAATAACTGGCCCTGCGGCTAGATATGCAGGAATCCACAAAATTTACAATTATAGAGGTAAACCCATTCAACGCAGATAAATCAATTAAATTTTAAGACATTGTGTATATTTGGCAAAACATGGCCGTCATTATACATATCTGAATCACATGTTTTTTGAAATTCGAATATGAGTGAAGTCAACCTTGCGGAAGCTTGCCTTCGCTCATAAGGTTGACTTCAGGTGGAGAAGATTCTTTTTAATGCAGCATTAAGAAGAATCTTCTCCCTCGAGTACGAGTACTCGATGAAATAAAAACAAAAATTCATTAACCGTACAAGAGACAAGTGGCATAACTACAAAAAAAGCTTTCAAAACATAAATCCATATTCCCAAACGAAATGTGACGTTTGTTAATTTTATAATTGTTTATTACCACCCCAACAGTAAAGGGTTGCCATTAAAAGCTGTTTAAGCGTATTTTTATCGCATTTTTACGATGCCTCATAAAATTGGTAGCAATAAATATTCAATTGTTATCATTACAGCAACAATGCGGTTAAAAAACTTTCTTTTTTTTTCAAACAAGCTCTCAAACGTTCCACTATTGTGGTAAATTATTATTTGAGAGCTCGGAAAGCTTACGGTATCTCCTTTTTCAGCGCTTGCGCCCTTTTTTGAGCGTGAAGGCCGTTCCGGCGCACACTTTTGCGTTCATCGTGCATACGTGCATTGGTGTCATTGTGTGCTCAAGTTTTGTCTAATCTGTACACGTGTTCTCGGATCTTGTTGGGAAATACTATCCTTAAACGTTGTTTATTACTTTGCCTGTTCTGCCGCGGAATCGAAGACAGAACTGTTACGAAAGTTTTAGTGACGTAACAAATCTATAATAAAGTTATCGCGTTACTTATTTTGTAAATAACTGGATTTAAATGTACATAACGAAGCATTTTCGACCTAACGTACCTTACATACGACTTAATACCGGGTGAAATCCTGGTCAAACGTTTGCCTACTCGCCAAAAAATCTCTATTATGATGGATGTCCTAGCCATTTTTTGGGCATGCCGACCACTGACAATCGGAAGTTATGAACTGCGCAGGAGTTTTTATCAAGAATTGAATTGTACGTGGGACCTAACCTAACAGTGACCGATGGACGCGCATGCGATAAGATCGGCTACTGGTATCGGAGGATCACTGCCTTTAGCCCGTGATTTCATTCTAGTCCGAGTAACGTTGATCTGTTTTTTCAGTGCCATATTTCATACATACATAAGATCACGACTGTATCCCATAAGGGGGAGTCAGAGACTGGTCACTCACTGCAAAAACAGATGACTGCCACAATCCACGTTTCACCAAAACAATATAATGCACTTGGTGTGATAGGTGGTGAGCCCATCGCCACCATGCGCTGTTGGGTGCACAGTGCAGTTTAACTCCTTACTCGCCTTTTACGAGATCCATTGGATGAGATGGAGTGGGAGTATTCTTTTAACGAGCCGCCACCACACGGCCATATTTCAATCTAGATAAATTAAAAGTTTATCATCGTCATCATCATTTCAATCCATCGAAAGTCCGTTGCTTAACATAGGCCTACCCCATATATTGACACAGAACACGGTCCTGAGCTGCATGCATTGATCGACCCGCCGCAAAACCTTTTTCCCCAACGGTTATCGGTTCTACGAGCTACACGGCCGGCAACTTCAGACTGCTGATCCTAAGGACTATGCCGTACTGTTAGCAATACCTTTCCTATATCCTCAGTAATATTATTCGAAGTTGAACCTGAAAAACTAAATTAATTTATTGTTGTAACACTAATTGCTCAACAATCTTCTAAACTTTTTTTAGTGCCCATGGTCACGGGGGGACTCAGGTGGCAGATGTCCTGATGTCATAGTTAACCCGGAGTACCTTCAGCTTTTAATTATTATTTGTGGTCCGATCTACGCAGAAAGAGCTAACTGTGTCTTGAAGTCGTGACCATGGGTGCTGTAAAGCACTCGAAACGTCGGGTTATAAATAACAAAATTAAACGCGATAAAATCCGTAAAATTAGTTTCATTTAAATGTGTAGTGTTCGCGTAAATATAAGAAATCATTAAAATTATCAATTATTGACTAGAAATGTGAATTGCCTATGCTCAAGTCACGTAGGTAGAATATACTCGGAACGCAATTATAGCGCCAAATGTTCGTGAACGTAGTAGTCGCGCTCGTCAACCTTCGTCGATTTTTCGACTTGTTTCGCTCCTCCGAATGTCGAAGCCGCCAAACTACCGCGATCTCCACTGCCTCCCTCCGCCGCTACGACGTTCTTAACAAAATTTGAGTTTGATCGCACTATCGCGGAGGCCATGATGAGCTGGTTCGAGCATCCGCGCCTACTGCGCTAACCTTGGCCTACTGTGATAGTGTTCCCGTCCCACTTCCCCTCGGCCCGTAGATAGCTTCGATAATGTTGACTTCCTTAGTGACATTACATTTTAGTATTCGGCCATTTGTCGATTTCTGTAGTAAGTTTATTATCTCTGTGTGATTTTGTGAGTGTGCGTGTGTAAAGAGCAAATGTGTTTTCTTTCGTAATTAAGCTTAAGCGATGTCCTTACACATCCAAGGAGGGGCTAAGTTGTAATTTATTCACTTCTCCATATTAAAATAACTTTGTAAGACCTTTAAAAGCTATAAGGCCATGGAAAAAAATAATTAAAGTCTATTGTTCAATATGCATGTATAAAAACCTAATTATATCCAATTACGTAATAAGAAACGTCAGAAAATTTAAAAAAAATGTCAAGTATATTTGGAAGCACATAATTATTTTTTACTGGTGGTAAGATTCCCATGCAGGAATCCGTCTAGGTAGGTACCACCCCAGGGCCAGTTACTGTGTTTCGGTTTGAAGGGCACTGTGAGCTAGCGTTATCACTGGGCATATGAGACTTAAGAACAGATGTTTCAGGGTGATGGGCGCAGAGGGGTGTCACACTGAAATGTTCTGGGTTGACGTTACACTTCAGGTGAACGTTTTTCTCATTTTATCACTTTATACAATCATTTTCTTTTATAAGGCCGCATAAAACCGATTCGAAATGACCATCATCTGTCATAGTGATATAGCGTGAATAAGAAAGATCTCAGGATATTTCTTTCGCTTTAATCGAGCTCAAAGATGTTTCTGGCACCCGTGACCCACTTTTTATGTTTATCCATATTTTATTTACCCAATTTTATGAGCCACTTAATTAAACCACACAGCCGTTTACGATAAAATCTCATTTCGTTAATGAGTGCAATTATAAGAATCTAAAGTCGGCCGGATCCTGCCTTTGTCTTAACGAACAAATTAAAAAGTGTAATATTTTAGAGGTCTGTATTTTTCCTTTAAATATCTTTAACTGAAGATCTAATTGAATGCCAAAATTGAGGGGAAACCTGCTATTTATGCGATGCCTAATCATAAATGACGGAACGATTCTATTAAGAGTGCCAGCTCTTTCCATTTAACCGATCCAACGAAGAGCAGCTCGAATCGTCAACTACCGACAGCTTGATCCCCTGGCTTTCCGAAGTGACAGATGACTGGCGTTCCACCACTGTGCGCTTTGCCAGAAATTTTCTGCCATGCACAACTACTTTGTGGTATCTGCTGCCGCCCGCGGTTTTTGCGGACTGATGCGACTTAGGGACCTCCAAGAAAAGAGTCTACCCCCATTCTCAAAGGCCGCCAACAAACCCGAAATTCCTCTGATATGATCTGGTATGAACATCCGCGTCCATGGGCGGCGGATCACTTGCCGTCAGGTGAACCGTTTGCTCCCTCTTCTATAATAAGTCCCCTAGATACTGTCGTAATGGCTGTTTTATAATAACATCTGCGGCCTTACAGTTAAGACTCAATACATCAATGTTCAACAACCTTGATCTCTACCTATTACTGAAAAATGCTGCATTTTAAACACCCGACTTATTGTCTTGCATTACTTGTTCACATAGCCAATTAACGCCTTTATCTTTAACTGTATAAAGTTTATATCACCTTAATGATGTTTTTTTCGAGGACCTTGACGACTGGCCTTGCCTCTATCTGGCGTCCGCTCTTTCCGCCTTCGCCGAATCAATTTTAACGTTATTATTTCTTATTGGGCTGTTTAAAAATATACTCGGCGTTTCTTATTGTTATTACTTATACTCTATAATTCTTTACAATGAAACACTTAATACCGCCAAAACTTTAGTAGCTACAGATTATAATAAAAAATAAGGCTGTTGTAACACACTATGAATTCGGTCACGAGACTGTATGTCAACGAAACTATGACCCATATTCGAAAATATACGTACTTAAAAAACGATCGTACGAAAGAGGACGTCAAAAATTTCGTATATGATTCCGCTGTAAGCGTAACGCATACACGCGTGCGTAATCGCTAAATGTATGTCATGATCAGTAGGTTAAGTTTAAATAAATTGATTCGAGGGCCGCGGCGTGTACAGGTAGATGTTTGAAGGTCTTCACCAACGCTGGATAAGCTTAGGGTGGGGTGTGTCAGCGACTGTACACCATCTTGCGTAAAATTATCAACATCAATAAGGTGTTATGTTTAATTGTGAAGCGTTCTGGGTCTTATTACCAGAAATGACATGTTCTAAAATGTTGTCATCAACAATAAAGGTGGGCGTCGTTTGCAACTTCGTGTAGCATTCTAAACGTGTTTATAAAAGTGAAAACGGTACGCAAGTTCACTATTCAAACACGTTTCAACAGTTAATGAATTCGAAGAGGTATAATTTTGCATGCAGATGCTCTTGGTAAATTTATCCTGTTCGATCAAAAAAAATATAAATGAATTTATTTCAATTACATAAAGATTTCGGAATTATTAAATAAAGCGAAGTTGTTACTTCTGCGCTACGCAGGTTCTATTCTAAAACGGACCAAATATTTGTATGATCTAGATATAGTTGCCCCAAGTCTAGGTTATGTGCAAACTGACTGTAAACTTACGACAAAAAAAAACACACACAAATTATATATATATATATATATATATATCTAAAGAACCTACAAATACCTTTATTCTTCTTCCAAAATTCATAGAACCAAATGCTTAATGCATTTAATAAAGATATTACCCATAATCGAACAACAAATGATACGATTATGCATCATCATCATGTCAGCCTATCACTATTACACAGCTTAACGTGGGCCTCCCCCATAGATTGCCACGAAAGTTTGTAGCTCTCAATCTGGGGGGGATTTTTCCATAGTTGGCACGCTTGACAAGGGATTTGACGCCCGCAGTTTATTTATGCATTCCAGATGCTGCTGCCCATCTCTGTTCTTAATTTCCCTCAATCGACTCTTACGACACCCACGAGATGAGATGGGGTGGTGGATTCTCTCAAGCCGCTACCACACAGCGGGATACAATAATAATAATAATAAACATTTAATTCGGACTTTGCATCCACATTCGAGTTAGTAACAATGATAATAGTTAATGTTAGTAAAAATTAAATAAAAAAAATGCCAGAACATTATTATATTGCGGCACGGGATGATGGCGGCACATGCATTGTAGTCCAGTGTTAAAAAATAGGACCTCTACTCTATCCGCCACCATGCGCACAATTTTTTTGGGGCTGGCACGCACCCGCTTCCACAGGGATGCCACTCGTCTTCCGCGAACATCCCTGAGGCGCTGCAGTTTCGTGGCAGTCCCATCAATGAAAAAAATAATAAATGAGTTTAATTATTTGTGTGGATTGTGACCTTGTTCGATTAGACCAAATATTTTTGCGTGCTTTAAAGGTACAATCGGGCACGTAAATAGTAACATATGCATTATTTATTTGGATTTAATTAATATTCACTAAACATTAACTAGCACGTCTTAAAAGTCTATTTTGAGTTAATAACGGGTTTAAAAGAGAAACTTCAAACAAATTGAATGTATACATATGTTATAACTTGGAAACTATGCAAACGACTTTATATAATTCTTTCATAGTGGTCCGAATAAGCCGATACCGGGTTTAGTACTTTAGACCCTGCCGAGCATACTGTCGGAACATTCTACAATTCATAGCTATGTCTATCTTATATGGACTATGAGAAAGCTTTTGATTCAGTCGATATTTTGAGCGGCGCTAGTCTCTGCAGTGGTACCCAACTGTCTGTCGGTATACCGAATTGCAGAAATCTGCTATTCGTGTGCAGAATCTGAGTACGTGGCCGATTATATTTTATTGGATGTAGTGTCGAAACGAGCAAAACGTTCACGTAAGTGCAACGTCTGCCCATAACAAATGCTGTCACTCAGATCATTTCTTTGTGACACAACACGGCGCCCGTCACCCTGAGACATCGGTTCTTAAGTCCCATATGCCCAATGGTTACGCTAGCTCTCGGTGCCCTTCAAACCAAAACACAGTAATGTTGGCACAGTACTGGTTCACGGCAGAATAATTGGCACGTGGGTGGTACCTACCTAGATGGATACCTGCACAGGAATACTGGTGCAGCAATGCTAAATATAATACAGGTGCAATGTATAATACAGGTGCAATGTATAATACAGGGTGATTATATATCCTCGAACCTCTTCGCTGCTACAGTGGCAAATGTTTTCAAGCTGCCGAAGTGGATGAAGAACACTATAAACGACAGTGAACACATCGCTCACTGACGATTAGGACTTAGTTGGTAAGGATCTGGGAAACTGTGTCACATTTTCTCGTCCACTTCATTTTAACGAGAAGACAGTTTTTCAAGCAGCGCCTGTTATCAGAGATGACATGTGAGACAATTACATGGTCCTCAGGTGTTACGGAGAAGTTACTAGTTTCTCAATATGCAGTCTCTATAGATAGAATTATCAATGACAATATCTATAGAAAAAATTGGTTTACCGATACAGCCTCAAGGATTAGCAAGCTGATGTGACAATGGACCGGTCACGTAGCTTCTAAAATCGATGGTAATTGTTGAGGTAGAAAGGGTCTCGAATGGCAACGTGGAACCGCCAGACACAGTTTAGAACCACCCCCAATAGATGGAGCCACAAGCTGCAGGGATTTGCGGGAATACAATGATTGCTGATGAAGCAGGAGCGTTTTTTGTGCTAACCTCGAAGCAAGTCCACTGTTCCACAGTGACCTGCTGGCTGTTTCGACCATCAATTCGCCTGACAAGCGTGGTGAGCAAATCTTCATCCCGATGGGCCAATGTGCTGAAGTGGACTCCTCAACATTAATCATTAAAACTGCTGAATCATATTCAATTTCATTTCGGTTACCAGAGAACCATGAAAATAGAATTGCTTGAAGCCATCATTGTTGTATAATTTAAAGAGAAGCCAATGTGAGAAATGTGGCCTTTGAATAAATAACAGCATTCTTTCTATATCCCTTCTGTTTTCTAAGTTACAATACTAATTACCGATGCATTTGGTGACTTATCCAATACGGAGAATAAAGTAAAAAAAAGTAAAGTTTCAGCCTATAAATGTGCCACTGCTGAGCACAGACCTCTCATTTCTGAGAGGGTTGAAGAGCTAGGAAGAATCCGCCACGCTGCTCCAATGCGGGTTGGCGGACTTCACATGTCTTCTAAATATTTCTATTCCTCGGACATGCAGGTTTCCTCACGATGTTTTCCTTCACCGCTAAGCACGTGGTAAATCAGCACTTAAAATTGTAGAACAATTTTAGAGGTGGTTCTTTGGTGCTTCTTTGGTTGCCACGCTAAATTTTATTTATTTTGAAGTGCGTAATAAAATTCCAAATGATATTTAAACTTTGCCATAAGTATACTGGTGGTAGGATTCCTATGCAGGAGTCCGTCTAGGTAGGTACCACCCCGGGGCCAGTTATTCTGCCGTGAAGCAGTAGTGTGCAAACATTACTGTGTTTCGGTTTGAAGGGCACTGAGAGCTAGCGTAATCACTGGGCATATGAGACTTAAGAACCTATGTCTCAGGGTGATGAGCACCTCTAAAATTGTTCTACAATTTTAGAGGTGCTGGCACCGGGAATCGAGCCCAGGTTACTCGCTTACTATGAAATTAAAGGCGAGCACCAGGCCCCTGAGCTACCACGGAATAATGCTTTCAAATTATTTTTAGCCTCTAACAAGTTTCTTTAAAACAAATGCAAACTTGGTTTTATTTCAATCAATTTCGGGTACACACACGCTCAATTCGTCTTAAATTGTTAATACTCGTATGTTTTCAAGATCTGTTATTCATTGATATAATAATTTACATGCAAGTAGGTTAGGCATAAACAATTTATACCTTCGTTATAACTCTTTGAGTTATTTTTTCTGATTAATGTTACCATTTGTTGTCATAATCATCGTCTTTATCTTCTTTGGTTGCCACGCTAAATTTTATTTATTTTGAAGTGCGTAATAAAATTCCAAATGATATTTAAACTTTGCCATAAGTATACTGGTGGTAGGATTCCTATGCAGGAGTCCGTCTAGGTAGGTACCACCCCGGGGCCAGTTATTCTGCCGTGAAGCAGTAGTGTGCAAACATTACTGTGTTTCGGTTTGAAGGGCACTGAGAGCTAGCGTAATCACTGGGCATATGAGACTTAAGAACCTATGTCTCAGGGTGATGGGCACAGTGCAGTGTTACACAGAAATTTTCTGGGTGGCACAGCATTTGTTATGGGCAGACGTTGCACTTACCATCAGGTGAACGTTTTTCTCGTTTCATCACTTTATGCAATAAAAAAAATTAATGCACTGGCTTGCTAAGTTATTGAATACTATACAATTATATAAGGTGTCGTTAGAAATACGCAAAAAGTGTGTTTTTTGTAGCTAATAATTGTTGTTATTGTTTTAATTTCTCTATGGCGACACTGCTGACAAACTGCACAATGTTAGAATTACAATTTAGGGCATCGCGATTGCGAAATGTCACCATTTTGATGCAATTGTGCATTTTAACAGTTTCCGTTTCAAACAATAAGTACGGTGACGCAAGAAATTTCACAATATGGCCCACATTCGATTTTAAATGTATCAGTCGCACATGACGTACCCAATATTAATCATTAGATTGTCATTGTGGATGTAATATTTTAATAATTTTTTTTTACTGAATAACGATAAATTGTAATAGAAAAAAGTTTGTTTACTATTATCTAAAATGAGTTCCTATTTTTTTTTTGTTATTTAGTTAAATATACAGTTCAATTGTTACTTAAACCCGAACATGAGACTTATTTTAATGTTTAACAAAACACTGTTATTTAAATAAAACTACTTTTACGGAATTTATCGCGTTTAATTTAAAACTGTTTTTATCACAAGAAAACATTATGAAAACTCTGTAAGTTGGCGATAAACTGACAACTAAATGGCAACAAATATGCCAAAGCAATAAAAAATAAACTCAAGTTCAGTTTTGTCTAGTCTTATGACATTTTGATAATATTTCCACCTACAAAACACTTCTATTATTTTTTATGTTTATTTCTAAAAACACTGGCACAGAACACAAGTTTAATTTCTTTAGTCATCCGTTTTTTAAAGCGCTCGGAATCCGGTAGTGCCACCAGCTACATTCAATTAGAACAGGACAGAGATAGCAGCGCGCACGTGTTGGAGTGGAATAGAGCTAGCAAGGTTACTCTCATGGCCGCTGTCATAAGACTAGTGCTGGGCGCCTCAACGTAGGCGCAACTTATATAAAAGATTTTAATCATGATTCGTTACTACAATTACTTAATTATATTTATCTAATATTAAATTAAATTTGAGAATACGAATTAATGCGCTTAATACAGTTTAATTCGTTTACGGTTTATATAAAGAAATATTATAACTTTAAACAATGTCCTATGATTGTTCTCCATTATTGTACCTTATCTGCCTGTATGGCATACTTAATACTGAAGCGCTTTATACTACTACTTTATGGACAGACAGTAAAGACAGGTTTACATTAAACGATTACTTTCTATTAATTTGTTAGTGACTGTGTGTTGGAAAAAACTGATCTTTGTATACGAGTATGTACGTACTGATTTTATCACCTTTTCATTTGACTTGTCGGTATAACAACCTTGATGGATGACTTTGGAATTAATTTAACGAAACAATGAGTTTTTATTTTAATTTTAAATCACGGCTGCGTAAACATATTGTAATAGAATTAAACATTTTACAATAAAAAGGTTCGTTATGGTTGGATATTCAGTGTAGAAGTTTATAAAGTAATTATTATAATAAGTTTAGCCTTTTTCATTCGCAATTATGATATGACCGTGACCGAAAACTGTATCATGCGCATTGAAAAAGTAATGGCATTTGAGCATAGAGTATAGTAAGAATGTTCACAATTGTCAGTGATATTTGTCACGTATTTAACGACTATTTGGCATTGTGATAGTAATGTAAGTGGTTACAGAAAAAAAAAAATATTCGGCGGTACGGCCATATAAGGCCACAAAGTGTTCACCGGAGTCGGGCAGCGCTAGTCGCGCTAAGGCCGTGCGCGGTCGCCTGACATAGACCCAGATACGATGACATTGGCACTACATTCATGAACTGAGGTCACTCGGGTATAAAAATAAGCGCGCCAGTGTAACACTTCGCGCTATTACTGCATTTTGACAGTTGCAAATTCGATTTCACTGTAACATTCCGGTCTTTTAATCTGTTATTTTCGGGATACCGTGTGACGTGGCCACACGTGCATATAAAATGTTTTCTTATACGATTTGCGCGAATTAATTTTATGTCATCTCAGACCAGTGTAAATCTTCTGTCATTATATTTTCTCAGTACAAAAAAAAAACTAAATAAATAAAGCGAATCGGAAGAGTAAACTTGAATATGTTATATAACCTGTTGCATGCTTGCCCATATGATAGATTTAGCACGAATCGAATACAACTTGTTTATCAAATTAAATTCGTATCCCGAGAAAGTAGGTCAGTAGAACAGATGTTGCCGCTTTGTAACATTTTTAAACTATATTTATGAGTATTCGGTGCGTTAATTCGATTTTAATTTGAACACATTTAAATACTTTTAAACATCACGCACAAGGTCATTCGTAACGTTTTGTTTTTTTTTTAAATTTGCCTCGAAGGCCTGTCATGCCACCTAGTGGTGTACATCGATATGTCAATGTGAAAAGTATGCAATAAATAACTTGAGCGTGGAGCACTGCTTCAAGGTATCTCACGGAAAGGTCTTCGATAAGGATATTGTAACGAGTGCGATACGTACACGAAGTATATACACTTAGCACGATACATTTTAATTATATAATAAATATATATTGTTTTATGCGTATTTCTAATTATCATCATGATCATTTCAGCCTCTCACTAGTCCGCTGCAGAACATACGCCTCCCCAAGAGATTGCCACAACAGTTCGTAGCTCTCATTTTGGGTGGAATTTGCCATAGTTGCCACGCTTGGTAGGCGGGATGGCAGCCGCAGTTTGTTTATTCAGACGTTCTTACTATAATAATCAACATTTTAGAACAATGAAAATGAATGGAAGTTTAGTGCACAAGTTTTCTTGATCGTTTTATTGGTTTTTTACTGCATGCTTTAGTCCATTTGTCGATAAATAAACTCGAAAGCTTTTTAAAAGAATTTAAATTGTGTAGTGTCTGAACGAGATAACATCAGCAATGAAAATTTTTTATTACTCTTTAAAATAATCTCTGTACACCTATACATTTTTGCTTTGTACAATAAATTGATAAATCAACTAATGAAATTGCTTTTATATAACAAAAATAAATGTCAAGGCTCTATGCAACAAAACTCCTCGCTCCCACAAGTGCCATGTCAGGAAAAAGTGAATCGTACGCTCATTATTTGCGCGCGAAAAGGAATCACCTTCTTCCCAATTAGCTGGATCGTGATCGGCTTATTAAAATGGCAACGAAGTGCAGGCTCTTTTTTCGGAGATGATATTATATAGAAGTGTTTTTTTTTTACTTTTAATTAAAACCCTAGTATTTCTCCTGTATCATGGGTACGTTTTCCAAACATTATTTTCTCAAGCACAACACAACCAGACCCGAAAACCAAAGATTTGTGTTTTTGCACAAATATTGGCTTCGTCTGGGATACGAACGCAGGACCGCGGAGTAGAAGAACTCTTGTACTCAGACCATAATTCGTCATCATTTCAGCCTATCATTAGTCCACTGCTGAACATAGGCCTCTTCCATAGATTGCTACAAACGCTCTCATTTTGGGGGGAATTCTGCCATAGTTGCCACGCTTGGCAGGCGGGTTGGCGACCGCAGTTTATTTATTCTGATGTTCCAGGAAGATGCTGCTGTCCATCTTGTGGTTTTAATTTTCCCTCTGTCGACTTTTACGACACCCACGGGATGAGATGGGGTGGTAGATGGTCTTAAGCCACACGGCCATAATTACTGAAGCTTAATAGACTACTAGTTAACTCACTACTTAATTTACTACGGGGGGGGGGGGGGGGGGGGTTACTCGCCGGTTCTTTTTTATAGAAGAGGGGGCATGTCAGGTCAGAGGTATTGTTTTTTTTTTGGATAAAGTAATGAAACGAGCAAAACGTTCACCGGTTGGTAAGTGCAACGTGTGCCCATAACAAATCTTGTGTCACTCAGAAAATTTCTGTGCGACACCACACTGTGTTCATCACCCTGAGACATCAGTTCTTAAGTCTTATATGCCCAGTGATTGCGCTAGCTCTCAGTGCCCTTCAAACCGAAACACAGTAATGTTCGCACACTACTGCTTCACGGCAGAATAACTGGCTCTGGGGTGGTACCTACCTAGACGGATTCCTGCATACGACCAGTTCCTACCACCAGTTCAATGGTAGAAAGTAGAATGATTTCCGAACAACGTTATATTGTTATATGTATGTATAATGTATACTAAATAAAAAACGCTGTTCGCCACTCGTCACGTCTCGTTTCCTGCGGGGACAAAGAGTGGGCTACGGATGTGGTCTATCTACTCCTTATATGGGAAAAAGGCATGACTGTATGTATGTTTGTATTTTATTTTGAAGAGCTACAGCAGTAACGTCTTCAAGGTGACGTCTAACGTCCCCGTTGGCCACCCCTCATTTTGTAATGTATCACAGGAACATCACACAGGACATCCCGAAGCGTAGGTATTTCAAGGGTCCAACACGCTGCTCTTGTCTACGGAAGGATCAAAGGGATCTGTACCAGTCAAGTACATGTGTAGTTTCAACGTACCCCTTGTTCTCCGTGTAAATAATATTTATGTATGTGCATTTATATAGAAACTAAAGTTTCACTAAACTCTATCTGCAATGAGACCATGAGAAGTACAAAGGAAAATGTATTGTATTCCTTGAACCCTTCGTCGATGTTTAAGAATTCATTTCAGGTCTCTAGCTGGCAACAAATTGTTATAATACTTACGTACATCCATATAGTCACGCCTTTTCCCCATATAATGGACCAGCCCCTGTAAATCTCAACTACCGCGTAACTTTCCATTTCGTAAGTATTAAAACTAACCAATAGGTGCCCGGCAGAGTAGAATAGCACCTGCCTCTTTCCTACCGAGGCGTAAGAGGCGACTAAGGTATTGCACGGACAGCCTTTATTAGTGAAGATTAACATTATAATACGCAATACTGTCATTATACTGCTCGTGGGAACACAACAGATTCAGATTTTTTTTTGACTTCTAACCCATCACGTCTTGTTTCCCGCGAGGGCGAAAAGTGGTTTCCGGCCCCCCTCCCCTACGGAGCCTTCCCCTTATATGGGAAATAAGCGTGACTGTATCTATGTATTATACATTTTTAGACAAATCATCTCTACGTAACGTTACATATTGTTATAATAAAGACCAAAAACGTATATCAACCATCAGATTATGTATTTTTTTTCGGTTTGTTATATTTTGGTATGTACCAGTACCTATAAAAATATATGTAGATATTTAAATATCTGCCAAGTTCTCACGTAACAAAATGGAGGATTGAATTACGTAATTATTAAAATGTATTCATTATCTCAACTTTCCAAAGCTTTATATTGTTGAGACAGAGAAATTGTATTTCGAATTTCTCATAATGTGAAATTGTTTTGACATCTGACTCTTGAGACAGAAATGAATATGACATTAATATATACAATTATATAATAAAAATAAATATCATATAGATTAGTCTTAGGAAAAGTAAAATATAAATCTGTTGGCAGGTGAACTTTAGGATAATCACTGTTGAACATAGGTCTCCCCCATAGATTGTCACAAAACACGGTCCTGATTTACCGGCATATATCGACTTAGCTCAAAACCATGCAGGTCGTCCCTCCATCTAGTGGGGGGCGCTACACTGCGTGTTCCGGTACGAGGTTGCCACTGTAGCTAATCCTTGGGACTATGTCGTTTTAGTTCTGCTGCTGATATCATCGTTACATACGTTAAGAGACACTCCGAGCAAAGCCCAAGTAGTCAAATTAGGTAATTTGAAGCGCATAGTCGCTAAGCTTTAGCGTCCTATCAGTTCATATATAAAAAAATTAAAGCTATTTTTATATATGAGAAGAAGATTTTATTGTAAATAATATTAATTACATTTATTACACGGTATTAAATAACTGCTACTTAATGTTATCTAATGTACTTTGAGATAATAATTTTTCATCGATACTTGCTACGGCGTAGCAGTGCTACGAGCGATTTTACTTGTACTTACCTGTGTAGTGTTTTAATGTTGCTGTAAGACCTCTAAAGTGCTTAAGCTTAAGTTTGCTTGTGTACACACTATATAAAAAACGTCAAAAATATAAAATTAAAATTCGGAACGAACCTTGATTCGAAATGTAATAAGAAACATCGCGACATATGGGACAGGTGTAAGTTTTTTGATTCCTATCTGGTCTAAAAAAAATATAATGATAGATAATCGTACAATGCTGCAGTTTTTATTTATTTTTAATTTTACATATAAATTTTCCATGACAGATTTCTTCATTCTTTGTTCAACCTATCCCTCCGGACTCCTGTTTATTCTTACTTTTAATTAATTAACTTTCGTGTATGTCTGTTCGGGTCAAATTTTGAACAGTACAGACTATTGTCGAGGCTTCGAAATGTACGGACTATCTCTGATTCATTATTTTCAGTAAAGGATATTTTTGTTAGTATTTTACCTCCCTGAGATACGTATACTCTCAAGCTCCATACTTACTTAAAGCTTAATAGTATTATAAAAGATCTTGTGTAAGAAGAACCTTTATCTATATTTGCTCCATAATATTTGTTGAAATTCCGATTCCAACGTCGAAATTAAGACTATAAGGAGATTTGTTACTAAATACAAACTTCCATAAATTTTATTCGGTCGCTTCTAAATAGGCGTGGGCTAGAAATAGTACGCGGTTGCTATGCAACGCTACACGTGCCTGCGTCCCTTTCCCCCCACTCTGAATACCCGATTGTCCTCTTACTCCGTCACGGGAAGGTGAAATGGTATTTACTTCTTTAACTTCATTATTTCTTAACAACAAAATCCCGTATTAAATTATTTTTCACGAAAATTTCAGTTCTTAATTTGTTTAAGAAATTTTAAAAGCTGTTTATAATTTGGCATCAGAATTACTTGTCGGTTACGGGCCCAGTTGACTGTCTATACAAAGACTTCACAAAACGTATTTTAGTTTTCTTTCGGAAATAATACTTACCCTACAGTATGCCATATCTAAAAGTTATGCGTCTAGGAAAATAGTTTTTTATTCAGGTACAAACAAACAAACAGTCCACATAAAAAATGTAGGTTAGTCGAGCCTTTGCCCGGGTTGTAGTGGCGGGGTAGTAAAACTGTGCCATTCATGGCGCTCGATACGAGCGTTTGATGACGCTAAGAAGTAGGGTGGGCGGATTCTGGGCGGACGCATGTATCAATGGATCCATCTCGGTATATGGTTCAAGTTGTGAACTGCGAGAGCAAGATGAGAAATATATTGTATTTATTGTTGTTGTAGATGGCTAAATTTTTTCATCATGTCATCCTAGCACGGAACATAGGCCTCTCCCATAGACTGCCACAAAAGTTTGTAGCACTCATTTTAGGGGAATTTTGTAATAATTGCCACCCTTGACTGGCGGGTTGGCAACCGCAGTTTTTCTATTCAGATGTTCTAGGTAAGGGCCGGTCATATAGCTCGTAGAACCGATAACCGTTGGGGAAAGAGGGTTCTCGAGTTCTCTCTCTCGAGTTACCTGACTTCTATACTGCCGGTCATGGGTTCGAATCCCAGCCATTTGTGCAAAAAACACAAATAGTATGTTTTCGGGAGTGGTTGTGTTGTACATGTGAAATGTATGTCTCTAAAACGCACCCACGATACAGGTGAAAGAAATACTGTAGAGGTTAGTTTTTTTTTTTTAAAAAAATGAGTTCAAACTCGTACCGATAAACGAAGTGTAGGGCGACCAACCGCTAGGAGCGACGTTCTACACGATTTTGCGGGAAGTCGATGGATGCAGGTGGCTCGGGGACGTTTTTTGTGGCAGTCTATAGGAGCTCTATGTTCAGAAGTGGACTCGTGATTGGCTGAAATAATGATGATAATTATGATGAAAGAGACTAATGCACACATTAAAAATAAACAATGGTATTTTTTCTAGAACAGACATCCCACTCCCGCTGATGTAAGTATTAGATTCCCATAGTGATATATTGAAACCAAGCGATCGGTTTCATGCTTTTAAGTTAGCGCGAAAAATGATTCACGCGACGTAAATGGATTTGGACCTTGGAAGTTATAAGCTTCAGTAAATTCAATCTCAAGCAAGCAGAAGGTGTCTAGTGATCTACTGAATAGTTTGAGAACCTATGTTAAGAAAAGCCCTATCGCAAAATGACAATTTTTAGTTAACACAGACTTTAAACTGTGATGCAGTCAGCACCAAAGCCACTACCTCAGCCAGTCCCTTATATTTACTATATTTTACAACATAATGGAACAGTGTTACAAGAAGTCGTTTATGTAATACGTCGATTATATAAACGGCTGGCAATCTAACGCACGTTGCGAAAACTCGCATTTTCCAAGTTAAATGTGTCCTATATCATAATGCAACATTATTACTTATGGAGTAAATAAAATGTGATTTAGAATTGGAAATGTATAATTACAAGACTGATTACGGCTTAGAAATATAAGTGCGTGTTTTTTTCGGCAACTGCAAAATACAGTTTTCTTCGGTGGTAGGATTTCTATGCAGGAATCCGTCTCGTCAGTTCATCATCATCATTTCAGCCTATTGTAGTCCACTGCTGAACATAACTCCTCCATAGATTGCTACTAAAGTTTGTAGCTCTCTTTTTGCGAATTTTGCCATAGTTGCCACGCTTGACAGGCGCGTTGGCAACCGCTGTTTATTTTTTTAGATGTTCCACGAAGACGCTGCTGCCCATTTCCTGGTTTATATTTTCCCTCTGTCGACTTTTACGACATCCACGGGATAAGGGGTGGTTGGTACCTAGACAGAAGACATTACATTTTTTAAAGATCAGTGGAGAATAACCGATTTATAACAAAAACTCAACCGACGAAAGGGACGCAATAACACATGCGACCTACGCATAATTCGACATCGGTCCTAAACAATTTTTCCGCCCTACGTAGCAACTACGTAGTTGACAAGGGAAGTACCTCCCACGTAGTTACAACTCGGATCGATAGAGGGCGGAAGAGGGTGAGGGCACTCGTGCCGCCTTGTGGCAGCCCGGAATGTAGGCTTAGGGCACACTAAGCTTTTAACGTTTCGAAAGAAAACAAAACTACTCACTACTACAACATTAGAAAACTTTGAAACAAATATCTGTTTTTCTTACAAGTTTCTATTTATGAGGCCTTTATCCAGAACTGACGAAGTATCCTGGGTGACATAGCTTTTCTTATGTGCTGACGCTGCAGAGTCAGGAGCCACTTGTTCGTCTAAATACTTTATCCTACAAAAAGAAATACGAAGAGCAATGTGAAAAGAAACTATTAACTTTTAAAAACCAACTTTTAAACAACTCAATATTTGAAACAATTTTCACAACCAACAGAACAAATTTCACAAAATTCATAACCTAAACAATTTTTTCTATTGGTTAAAGTGAAGAGACGACTAGACGAGCGAAACGTTCACGTTCTGATGGTAAGTGCAACTTCTGCCCGTAACAGATGCTGTGTCGCAATACATTTATTTGCACCACACTGCGCCCGTTACCTTGAGACGTCAGTTCTTAAGTCTCATATGCCCAGTGATTACAGACCTCAGTATCCTTCAGACCGAAACACAGTAATGTTTGCACACAACTGCTTCTCGGCAGAGTACCAGGTCTTGGGTGGTACCTACCTAGACGGATTCCTGCATAGGAGTCCTACCACCAGTATCTAAATAACACAGTAGTGACGTCTTAAAGTAATCATGAGAATTTATAATCAGTGCTTTCAGTTAAAGTGGCATAACGGAGCGATGTCTATAAAAACCATATGCGCGTGACTCTCGGTACAACATCAACTTACAACTCCTTGCGTTTGTTTACCCCGAAAGCGTATTTCGACTCGTGTGCCGTTCAGCGTATTTCGTTGCGTAAGATCTATTCAATGACTTAGTAATTCTTGGTAGCAGCCGTAGAAATGTAAAATTACTTATCTTATTTTTTTCCCTAAAAGTGACGGAACGATCAAAAAGTTCACCTGACGGTAAGTGCAACGTCTACCCATAACAAATGCTGTGTCACCCAGAACAGTGTGCCACCACAATGCGCCCATCACCCTGAGACATCAGTTCTTAAGTCTCATATGCCCAGTGATTACGCTAGCTCACAGTGCCCTTCAAACCGAAACACAGTAATGTTTGCACACTACTGCTTCACGGCAGAATAACTGACCCTGGGGTGGTACCTACCTAGACGGATTCCTGCATAGGAATCCTAACACCACCAGCATGCTTCACATCAGCTATATGTTCTTTAACGCGGGATTTTACTTATGAGGATCGCACCATCCTCACACACAACAACAAAACGTTTGTGCAAAACGCTTTGGCTTTAAGATCATTTTCAATACATATAGTATTTCACTTATACTTCGTCTTAGATGTGAACGCATGACCCACTATGCAACAGGTTGGTATCCCGACGGCTAATCTAAGCGGTCGTAAACCTATAACTACTATTCTCAAACCATAAACGGCACGGTAGGTGCTGAGGCTAAGCGATGGGGTCGCAGATTTGATTATTTGCACGTCTAATTTGTTAGTAAAACGCGATCACAATATAGGAGATATTCTAGTGTAGAATAACGTTTTTTTTAATACATCTTACCACTAAAAACCGAGGTGTCGTAAGAGGCGACTAAGATATTGTACGGACAGCCTTTATTTGAGAAGAATAATACCATATGCAATGCTTTTACTATGCTTCTAGTGGGAATGCAATGGGGAGTAAGAATTTTTTGACTCGTACCAAAACCGCGGCGAGATGGTTCGCCATCCGTCACGTCTCGTTTCCTGAAACTACTGGGCTACATGTGTGTTCTCTGCCTACCCCTTATATGCGAAAAAGGTGTAATTGTATGTCAAATCTGGTGCGTTTGTATGTCCGAAGGCGCTAATCTCAGGAAATAACTTGGAATTCCATAGCCTTAAGGGATACGCTAAGAATCGGACGTTACTGGTTCGAGAATTCCTATGCAAGAATCCGTCTAGGTAGGCACTACAGCAGTGCCGGTTATTCTGTCATGAAACAATAGTATGCAAACATAATTGTATTTCACTCAGGCACTGATACCATATGAGACTTAAGAACTAATGTCTCAGTGTGATGGGCGCAGTGTGGTGCCATTGAGAGATGTTCTGTGTGACACAGCATTGGTTTGTGTGCAAATGCAACGCCCATACTTACCATGGTGAACGTTTGCTCGTCTCGTCACTTTCTTTTATTAAAAAAAAGGGGGCCGTACCGCGCAATCATGTGATGAACTTATTTTACGCGGCTTAAAAGCGAATACCGCGGCGCCTAGCCAGTAAAGTAATTATCGATACATAGAGAAAGGAGGGCATAATCTGCGCATTTGTTATATCTCAGAATATCAGGTGTGTGGCCCTGGGGAGGTACCTACCTAGACGGATTCCTGCACAGGAATCCTACCACCAGTATATGTCCTAACAATGACAACATCCTTTAGCGGAATAATTGTTGAGCCGTTTCACTGGAACAAAGTTAAGACAATCTATTTAACTAACTCTCGGTATCACAAAAGAGACATGGAAACAAGCGTTAGTCGTCGGATTAATGAGACTTTCGCTCTCTTCGGGGCAATTAAATCCGACACTTGGTGAAATTTCGTATCGTGGTCAAGTTATAAACGCTAGCGGGGAGCAGAAATATATCCAGGGGTGGTAACTACCTTTTAAAAATACCGTGGCGATTCTTTGATTTTCCGGTAATAAAAATGTTCTATGTCCATCCTCAGGATGCCGAATTTCGTCAAGTTCGATTTAACGGTTCAACCGTGAAAAGGTAATAAAGAGACAGAGGGACAGAGAAGTTACTTTCGCATGGATATATGGACATTGTATTAAGTAGTGGAATACATTTTAAAAGCTCAACTATATTTGAAAAGAAATCGGAAACCCGCGCTACGACTCCCTCTTGTACCACTAAGAGATATAATCTGAGTGCATGAGAAGACTAGAATTCACGGTACCACGCAATAAAAGCATAAGAACAATCTTGTTAAGCGATAATTAATTCTGAGGCAATTCGCATTGTGTACGAAGTTTTTTTTCATTGTCTTCAATGATATTCGTTGATTTAAAAAAAAAACACAAAAACTTGTTGATTGTGTGATATGATTTGACTTTGGTTTTCGAGTTCACAAATACATGAGATCCTTCGGATTCTTCTTCTTCTACTTTTAATTCTGGTCTCTTTCAATAGAATTCTGCCAATGTCAAGCCAATCACGAGAGTGACAATAGATAATTCAAAATCTCTATACGCAGTAAAATTATAGTTGACTTTTACTGAAGATTCGCTTGACTGATGGAGACAAAACGAAAAGTAAAATTCTGGTCTTAAATTGAATTTTTCTGTCACTGTACAGCCTACACAAGTACTTGCTGCATAATAAACTATCGATATTAAACATAAAAACTAAAAAAAAAAAAAGAAATTACAAAGTTCCGTTAAAACTACCATCACTCTTCGAGTTGACGCCAAAAGTCTCCTTCTCTGATTGTTTACCTCATTTTCTGGGTGTAAAAAGTATCAAATGTCACTGATGATATTTTAAATTAGAAGTAAGAGACTCCTGCCGATAACGGTCACTTAGTAATTGTGCTTACAGTATTAAACATTTTGGTTTTATGCTTTTTTTTTTCAATATTTAGTATAGACATGACATAGACATAGACTTTATTCGACGTACACAATACTACGCTGCGGTCTTTCAGTGGAGCCACTACGTAAGTGTGCAACAAATACAACTGTGTGAACGTGAACAGAATGTGTTAAAAGTATGTGTTAGTATAGTGTGGGTGTGTGTGTGTTGTCTCCTTTCTGCTGTGACGATAAAATTGTTTTTCTTTCTTTCACATCCCCACAACATAACATGACATAAGACACTTATTGGCGGCCATCAAATAAATTATATTATCACGGAAAATGCTTTAAATTCCACAGACAACTTCTACGTCTGCGTCCAAGGCGAAGTTATCTACAATAGCAGGAGCATATATATATATATTATAAAAGAAGTCATCGAAGCTGGTATTTGATAGTCTAAAAATAGATGTTGATGTATGTGAATATATTTTTAAGTTAGAAAATATAGTTTTTTCCTTAAAGAAATGGGTAACAAGGATTTGTTTAAGATATTCTTAACAAGAGTGTTACTTGATAGTAAATAGAATAAAGCGTGACGTTGCGGAAAAGAAAAAGAGTTAGCTCTTTCTGCGTAGATCGGACCAATAATAATAATTAAAAGCTGAAGGTACTCCGGGTTAACTATGACATCGGGACATCTGTCGCCCCAGTCCCCCCGTGACCATGGGTGCTGTAAAGCGCTCGAAACGTCGGGTTATAAATAATAAAATTAAACGCGATAAAATCCGTAAAATTAGTTTCATTTAAAGAAATAAAGTTAATTTGCTAAGCATCATCATTTCACCTATCATAGTCCACTGCGGCGGCTCGTTAAAAGAATACTACCACTCCATCTCGTCCTATGGATCTCGTAAAAGGCGAGTAAGGAATTAAACTGCACTGTGCACCCAACAGCGCATGGTGGCGATGGGCTCATCACCTATTACACCAAGTGCATTATATTGTTTTGATGAAACGTGGATTGTGGCAGTCATCTGTTTTTGCAGTGAGTGCCCAGTCTCTGACTACCCCTTATGGGATACAGTCGTGATCTTATGTATGTATGTATGTAGTCCACTGCTGGACATAGGCTTCCCCTCGTAGATTATTTGGGATTTTGCTATAGTTGCCACACTTGGGAGGCGTGTTGGCAACCGCAATTTATTTATTCAGATTTTCCAGCAAGATGCTGCTGCCCATCTCCTGGTTTTCATTTTCCCTCTGTCGCCTTTTACGACACCCACGGGATGAGATGGGGTAGTAGATTCTCTTAAGCCGCCATCACACGGCTAACACACGGCTTGCTATGCATAAACAATTAAAAATGTGTGTATTACCTAGTTTTCGAAGAGCACAGTCCTCCTTCAGCTTTCCACCATTACAACACTACTACAAGCGAATACACACCACCTAAGTCGACAACAGGAATCTTAAGTCGCTTAACAACCAGGTGTTATCGAGTAATACTACGATAAAGTTTAACAGTTTGTATGTTTGAACAAGCTAATGTCAGTAAACGCGTATCCGATTTGATAAGTTATTTTTGCATTAGATAGTATGTTTATTGTAGAAGGTTTTAGGCTATGAAACTCAGTGCTACAGCATTAAGGAGCCACACGCTGAGAGCCGAACATTACCGAGAAGGGCCATAACTAATGCTGTGTCACTCAGAACTTTTCTGTGTGTCACTACACTGCGCCCGTCACCCTGAGACATCTAAGTCCTACTAAGTAAGTAGTACCTACCTAGACAGATTCCTGCATAGAAATACTACTACCAGTAAAATAGAGTAAAATAGATATTCTTGGACATCTAAAGATCGTTTATTACGCTCCACTATCTTCTAATTCAGAGAAGTTGCTAGCTTTGGTGTTACATTGCAAACAGGTCAAACCGATTTTGGGAAAACTTTAGGGAAATCCGTCGTAAACATGGAATACCGAATGCATAATGTAAACAATAAAACCTTTTACAGGCATCGTAAAGGTGAACGCATAAAAATCCGCTCGGTTCCAACTTTACGATCGGATCAATTTCCTGGTGGACTAACTTTCGCGCCTTGCACCCGTCGGGTTTTTCACGGCTTTCCTAACAAAACAATATTCATCCCGTTCTCCAATAGAGCCCCGTCTCTCTTGCACTCGAAGGTCGACGACCGGGGCAGCGAGCGCGCGAAAGTACTTTCACTTCGCCTGCGCAAAGTCTCTAACGCTCGTTGGTGGTAACAAACGCGTTTGCGTTCGCTTCATACGAAGTTTTACTACTGTTATGTTGGATTACGCATTGCGACGGTGAAATGGCGGCTCTGTGTTATTGCGTCGAATCCGCAATAGAAGCTAACCAGTTGTTATGTATCGAGGAATGTGATGGACTGGCGGTATAATGATGTATGAGCTTTATTGAGCTTTTTGTATGGACACTCATTTAATGACACCAGATCCACCTTTTTTTGTTTGCTATACCTGTTTGCTTTGCGTCGAGTAATACTTTAATTTTATATGACAAATTTCATGAGACCAATTGTTGTTTTTGAAATGTTTGTATCCGTTCCAAGTCAGTCATCATCATCACCATTCATCATCATCATCATTTCAACCTATCACTAGTCCGCTACTGAACACAGGCCTCCCCCATAAATTCCTACAAAGTTTTTAGCTCTCATTTTGGGAGGATTTTTTCGTAGTTGCCAAGATTGGCTGGCGGGTTGGCGACTCTCGTTTATTTATTCAGGTCCAGGAAGATGCTGATTCCCATCATCTGGTTTTCACTTTCGCTCTGTCGACTTTTACGACACCCACCATCCCGTGGGTGTCGTAAAAGTCAATGGTGTGGTAGATTCTCTTAAGTCGCCACCACACGGCGTCCAAGTCAGTACCTACGTTAACACAAACATATTAACTTAATTTATAAATAAACTATAGATATATTCGTATTTAATCCAGATCTACGGTAACGTAGTGAAAAATTACAAAAAAAAAAGGTTTCTTTAAGCAACACGGTGTTTCGTAGTGGATAAATGGAATATACTTTCGACATAAAAACGTTGCTTAAGAATTATATTAATACAAAGAGAAATAGTAAGGGATGTCAAAATCATATTCTAAGTCATGTAAGCAATAATTAATCATAGCTTCTACAATGTTAATTTGAAATAAATGTGTTCATAAACGGTTCATTTTTACGTAGGCAACGCCGTTCAAGCGTGTGACAATCTAATTAAGGTATTTAGTAGATAGGCCAATTAGGGGATCGCTTTCAATAATCTTCAACGTTTTGTTCAATCAACAGTTGGAACGTTCTGCTGATTCGCAGTATTAAATATTAAAAAGAAGTAAAGAAATAAACACTTATTTGTTACACGCACACAATTCACAGACAGATTAACCGTGTGGAAAAAAAAGCCTTACTTTTAGGAGGTAACTTTGAAAGTCGTAATTATCGTTTGGTACATGGTTAATAGAATCAGGAGTTACGTTGCGGAAATCCATTATAGTGAAGGAGAGGAAGTTAATTTAGTAAGATCCGCATGCAAAATGTAAAATGGAGTGTATTACCTAGTTTTGAAGAGCACCGCCCGCCCTACCTCCCTTAACAGCGTGCGCAAGAAAACTAATACCGCCACCGGGAGCCGCCACCAGATACCTTCCACCACTACAATACTACCACTAGGCAATACACACCACTGAAGTCGAGAACACGACACGTGTTTCACCTCAAAGCGAAGCATTATCAAGTGATATTGGCTCTACGACAGTCAGCCGCCGAGTTGTTGTTGAGTGAGGGCGGGCGGTGCTTTTCAAAAACTAGGGAATACACACCATTTTACATTTTGCATGCGGATCTTAGCAAATTAACTTTCTCTCCTTTATTATTGTTTGGTGTCTGACTGTATAATCAGTAACTCTTTGGCTATCGTTATAAGTGAACAAAATTACAAACAATATATGGCAAAAATTTAAACAATTAAAGCAGTCAACAATTTAAAAAATTTAATCATTCGCGCAGTATTAGAGACATGAAGAAGGGTAGTATAGACCTGTAAACAAATAATTTTAAGTAACCCAAGTATGTATTGCCAATTCAAAGAGTAGCATGTAAAATTGTAAACGGAATTACAAACCGTAATGGCACAATATTGTTAATCACAACTGAATCAATATTGCACTTTAAGAAAAATATATCGAAAAAATATACTCTGTTTAAATGTTATTTCCGAATATTATACTAAAGTTATATAATAAAACCACATTTAGTTTTATTGAGCTATTGTTGTTTATTATTATTTTATATTACTGGTGGTAGGATTCCTATGCAGGAATCCGTCTAGGTAGGTACCACCCCAGGGCCAGTTATTCTGCCGTTAAGCCGTAGTGTGCAAACATTACTGTGTTTCGGTTTGAAGGGCACTGTGATCTAGCGTAATCACTGGGCATATGAGACTTAAGAATCTATGTCTCAGGGTGATGGGCACAGTGTGGTGTCACACAAAAATTTTCTGCGTGACACAGCATTTATTATGGGCAGACGTTGCACTTACCATCAGGTGAGCGTTTTGCTCGTTTCATCACTTTATACAATAAAAAAAAAATATTATTAATATTGAGGCTACTAGGAGACGTATTGATCGGTTTTACTTTTTTTTTTGTTAATATAAAAGTTGCTGACTGCAAAAAGTCTTCCGTGCCGTGCATCAATCAGCTGGATAGGAAGCGGCCGGCGGTGAAAGCGAACTGTCACGAGCGCACGCGGCTCCAGCTAGGTGCACACCTGGGTCGCGTGTAGTTACAGATTCATTATGGATTACATTCCTGTATTATCTGTGCTATTTATGAAAGCGAAAAACATAAGTTTTGACCCCGTAAAGAGGCTAAGGCGTAAAAACCACGGAAGAATTGCCCTAACACAGATATTGGATGAAACAACTAATGTTATTTTATATACTTTTAACTTTAGTTGCTTCTACATACGCACTATTAATATGTTTTGTCATAAATTTCAAATACATTCATTTATTCAAATATACATTAATTCATTAAAGTTTAATTCAAAATGGATTTTTCTACATTATTATTTACAACAAGTAAAACAAATTGAGCACTATTTAACTAAATAAGCACTTGCACTAAAACGCAACAGATGAAGAATATAATTTAACTGATTATGACATAAACATTTTCGTCCAAAAACCGCGTCGTCATCGTCGCAGTGCAAGAAAAAGCGAGAGTGGAAAATGGTAATCTGACAGTTATATAACTTACGACCGCGCGACAAATGGAATCTTCTCGTAATAAACCTGACTTCGAATCCGGTGCTTTTCATTTAAATTCGGGGTACAAATCGGCGATGTCAGATGTAAATCAGCGATGATAATAATAAAAAATAGGTAATTATCACTTTCACCACGATTTGAATAATGATAATGCAAATATATATTATCGTAATGCACCTGTAACTGTACCATGCCATGGCATGGGTTGACTGGCTGAGAATGACGGCAGGCATTAAGCCAATCCTTTGTTACCTTAATATTACAGTGAAAAAAAAATCGCAATTCTGTTTTGAGAGCTTTTTGGAGCGTTGAAATGGTACGAAGAACTTAATTGTTGACAATAGACTTATCGTTTTACTAGAGTTTCAGGAGTCTTCAGTGTTTTTCAATTTCCTAGTCATAATCCCACACTTCGTTACCAATTTTTTACTACGCTTCTATCTAAGTCCAAATTAAGCTAATCTCTAAAGTTACAGCTCCGAAAAGAGGTACACACAAATCCAAATTAAGCTCAATCACTTTGAAATGCCACAACGAATGTCATGGGCGTTCTATTTCGCGCCATTAAAGGTCGGCCGGCAACAATCTGTCATTGTCACCTGTCAACTAGACATGCACTTTTTTGTGTTTCTACATTAAAAATTCGTCGCCGTCCTTTGTATAAACACGAGGTACGATGTTTTATGCAAATGAATAAAAACTAGTATGTATTATTATTTATTACCTAAACAATATTTGTCGTTATTAAAAATGCAACTTGAAAGTACTCCTAATTTGTCCACCCATATACGTTACGGTAAGGTTCCTGAACCATAGGAACGAGTTTTTCATTTGTTAGGAAATTCAACACTTTTAATTACATTAACACACACACTTTTAATTAATGTTATGGGATGAATTATCGACTGATGAAACTGAATGCTTCCTTCTCCTCAAATTACTTAGAATATGCCAAGGTTTGGTTACTTATAAGATGTGTATTAACCTCTTACAGTCGAAAGGTTGCAATGTGAAACTTTTTTTTTTGGAATAAGTGATGAAACGAGCAAAACGTTCACCTGATGGTAAGTGCAACGTCTGCCCATAACAAATGCTGTGTCGCCCAGAAAATTTCTGTGTGACACCACACTGTGTCCATCACCCTGAGACAAAAGTTCTTAAGTCTCATATGCCCAGTAATTATACTAGCTCTCAGTGCCCTTCAGGCCGAAACACAGTAATGTTTGCACACTACTGCTTCACGGTAGAATAACTGGCCCTGGGGTGGTACCTACCTAGACGGATTCCTGCATAGGAATCTTCGGAACTTGAAAGTCACAAAAGAGATCAGACCGATAAAAAGCTTTTTTCTGTTTTAGATTCATAACACCTACCACCACAAACACAAACAAAACTTCATAACACCAACTCAATAGAATTTTTACAAACTTTAATTAACTTCACATGTGTGCTTGTATGTATGTGAAGTTCTAATCTTGCAAGAAAACTTTGAACCGCTCCGATGTCTGATAGAGGTAAAATTTTGCCTATGAAGCTTCGGTAACAATCCAATAATACGATACCATGGAGCTGGTCTGGTAATGGAACTGGAAGTTGGTCATAGGAACTCTTCAACTATGCAAGATAGCTCCGTAATATTTGTTCTCGTTGGTTTTGTTTTGGCATGTACTGTAGCCCTATCAATCCACTGCTGGACATAGACCTTCCTAAAACTTATTTCAAGCTTAAGTTATACAAAGCCATTATAAAACCACTTGAGTGATTAAGACTGTGAAAATTAAGTTATTCCATTAGTGTAGGGCTTCAAGTACAAAATGATTTGAGTATAGGCGTCGAAACTTTTGGTCCACGGTCGTATATCGTAATTATCTGTTTAATTTATTTATTTGTTTAATACCTTTATATGTGTTGACGAACGCGTAGCCTACTGGTAAAAGTTCCAGCCGAAGCCAAAATTTGTGCAAAAACACAATATTTTAGTTTTCGGGTCTAGTTGTATTCTTTTCCCCGTGCTTCTGGCACTGCATCCTAGTCTACCTCCGATCTTGTCGCATGAGCGTTACATCGGGCGCGGGTAGGCTGGGATAAGTTTGTGCGTACACTTGTGGCACTTTAATATCTCCTGCGCAGTTGGTAGCTTCCGACAGTGTTCGGAAGTTTTCGCAGTGGTCGAAAATCGGTTGGGAGGACGTCATTGTGTGACAGTGAGGCTCCGTGTTGGCTCGGTCTTTTTAATTATTATTTTATTTATTTATTTGGTTTACCAACAAATGGTTACCAATAAAAACTAAGTGCACATTTCTTAATAGGTAAACACCGCATGATCAGTGTTCACAGCTAACATACAAACATTATAGTACCTAAATAAAAAATCATCCCAGGAACTTAAAAATTAATTCATAACAATATCACACAGCAATGTCAATGTAATTGTGAATTTTTCGTCGATAATCTATGAGAGAGTCGTGGTGAATATCTAATATGTTATTATAAGGTTTTTAAAAGTCTACAAAGTGGGGAGCGGGGAAGAAGCTGCAGTTCTAGAAGGGGTGGTGAAAGAGAAGTAACCAAACTTTCGAGGATATATACATGGAAAACGGAAATTAAATTTGCATAGTAGGAGAGGGCAATTAAGATTATTTCTAAAAATTTTGAATAATAATTGTAAGTCGAAAATGTCACGATGTTTTGACAGTGAGATCGTTTTAAATATCGTTGTACGGTGTACGATGAATTTTTATACACTTTTCGTGTTGAAAAAGCCAAATGCCATAAAAATCTTTTTTGGATTCGCATAAGACGAAGAGAATGGGTTGAAAAATGTGTGTGTAAAAATGTTTAAATCACAATGCTTCCTCTAGAATATAACATGTAGATAGTTTCTAGTTTTTCATAATATAATATAATTTGTAAAGTAAAAATTACGACTTTCTTATTTAATAGAATAAAAATACATCCTCGCAGTTAACACTCCAGCGCCTTGTTAACAATACATTGTCAAAGATATTTTTTACGAGAAAGTTATAAATGTTAAAAAGGTCTTAGATAACATCTGTGACCTACTAGACTGTTTCATCGTGAATTTTTCACAGATTCTGAAGCTATGAACATTTTTTCCATAGTTTTCTATAAAACGACATCTTATTTTTATTGAATCAAGTGATGAAACGACCAAAACGTTCACATGATGGTAAGTGCAACGTCTGACCAAAGCAAATGCTGCGTCACCTAAAACATTTCTGTGTGACACTATACCGCGCCCATCTCCCTGAGACATAGTTAAGTCTCTTAAGCCCAGTGATTCCGACACTAGCTCACAGTGCCCTTCAAACCGACACAGTAATGTTTACACATTACTGCTTCACAGCAGAATATTTGGCCTGCGGTTGGTACGTACCCAGACGGATTCCTTCATATGAATCCTACCACCAGTTAATGCTATAATCTATGCTATAACATCAGAATCCTTGATGTTTACATTTCATTTACTGTTTTTGTAATATTTTGGATAAGATATACAAGTCAGATCCAGAAGAACGAAGTCGCGCGTACATCCATACTAATATTATAAATGCGAAAGGTACTCTCTCTGTCCCTCTGTCTGTTTGTTACCTTTTCACATCTCAACCGTTGAACCGATCGTGACGGAATTCGGCTCTGAGATAGCTTGCGTCCTGAGGACGGATGTAGGATACTTTTTATTGCGAAAAATCAAACAGTACCCACGGTGTTTTCAAAAAACCTAATTACACCCGGACGTTGCCGCGTTCTTCAGGTGGTACTTGATAAAAATCTTTATTCTCTCTCAATGCAATTAAGATGTTATAAATAAAAGACTTTAACAGAGCCGTGGCTCCCTGGATCATTTTTACTTGGCTACAAACTAAAACTACTACCTATTAATTTATTGAAAACGCCTATTTAACAAACGCGGCAAGCTATTACTAACTCGCTCGTTTGTTAGCAATATAAAGTCTTGAACGCACGCCTGATAAATCGGGCGTCGGACACGTGTCCGCTAGGCATCGCGTTCGACTCCGGGCTGCGTCTATTTCCGGTAAATAGGTCAAGCCGCTCCCAAGTTAGCTGCAAGAACGAATACAAAAAGAGTAAAGCGCGCGCGTCCGGTTACAACGCGTCCTTAACTGCAGTTTAATCTCAGTTAACTATAGGAAGAGCCTGATGTTATTGTGTGATGTTCATGCATTCCTCCTTATAGTTTTAAATGTAAATTTTACGTAAAATCGCAGTATTGTCATGGTTTTAATGAAAAACTTCCTGTTGGTAGGATTGTTGATTGTCTAAAGGGCACTGAGAGGTAGTGTAATTACTGGGCATATAAGAATTATCAACTGAAGTCTCAGGGTGACGGGCGCAGTGCCATAACACTGAACTGTTCTAGGAGACAGCATTTGTTATGGGCAGACTTTGCGTCGTGCAGAGCACACTGTACATTTAATGAATACTTAGAAATACAAAGTGTTTTATCGATGAGCGAAGTAGAACTATTCCCAAATCTTAAACGGCCATAATTAGTGTGGGCTTTCGCCTAATTGTGAGACATATTAATTCCCAACAGTATTTTTTATCGGTATGTAATATCTCCCTTAATACTATATCCAAATTAATGTTGCAATTCACTATTTTGATATATAGAGATATAGATTATGTTTCCTTCTTATGACGAAAAATTAGTTATTGTCTTAGGATTAAAGTTTTCGTAAAGATTTTTTTTATTAATTGTAGAAAGCGCCATCTGTTGACAACCTGTTCAACTAACATGCACGACAATTGTCGGATGGAGTTGTTTACATTATTTAAAGAAGATAAACTAGTTTCTTTTATTTTATAAATCACAAGGGCAACCAGGAATCACTTTTTAAACATCTACATGATTGAAGAGCTCGTTATTTAGTTGTCGTACTGGGGGTACTATTCTTATGTAGAAATCGATCGGTAGGTTGTAGTAGTTGTTTACTTGGTGGGCATATGGGAATTAACCGAAGGTTTTCCTTGGTGCGCTCAGTGTGGTACCACACAGAAATGTTCTGGGTGATACAGCATTTGTTATGGGCAGACGTTGCACTTACGATAATTTGCTAAAATTTGCTCGGCTCGTCACATTCTTTTATGAAGAAAATACATCGGAATCGAATCTCAAAATCTTTTACAGGCACGACTGCGACTGAATTAAGTAGTATGTTGCCGATGTAGATAATAGCAATTTCACCACGCTGGAGGTCAAATTAAACCCAACAAATCTCAAGAGTTCAAGCGACCAAGGCTGCCCCCGTAAAAGAACAGCGGTCGACATTGGTCGGCAATCATACACATAATTTAAATAACATTATCGTGCATTTATTATTATGTACATTACGGAAGTGTCTCCTTGTCGACTCGTTAGCCTTATGCGTGCGACGTGTTAATACTTCATGTTCACTTGCAAATGTAAAGGTGCTACCATATTTGTGCGATTGAATTATAGCGCAATAACGATGCCCCTCGTTAGGATTTCGTCTATTTTACGTGCACAAATACACACATATATACGCACAAACTTTGTGCTGGAGGCACTACAGATATTTATTCCGCTTCGTAATCAAATCCGCGGCCTGTAGTGAAGGAACCAATCGCTCAGTTTCTGCGCCTGTAGAGCCGACTACAACCTAAAATTACTGACGTTAACTAACAATACCCTGCTGTGGTTAGCAGTTTCGTTTATTTATAGTTTACCAAAGATACGAACGCAACTGCAAAAAAGATCTAGAAGATTCTAGATACAGTTTATGCTCTACTAAATGTCTAATGAAGCTCTTACTGGGAACTATGAGCAGCTTCGAATATATTTCCAGGGATTTTTAAGCTCTTTATAATTATATTTGATCAAAAACAGGTTTCTACGAAGCAGCACCTATCATACTTTTGCACATTTAAGAGTATCACGATTTCCTCATCGATCTCATCATCAGAACTTGACTAAATTTATATGGGACCAAACGTACCTCCTTACTAAAAATTATGAAAATGCGTTAATAAACACAGAAGTTATGCCCGGACATACATACAATACAATTTTGAAGTCTGTTAAAACCACCGAAACCCATGGTAGAAAGAGTCATAATACCTCTGGGTGATAAGCGCAGTGTGGTGTCATAAAAAATGTTCTGGATGACACAGCATTTGTTATGGGTAGACGTTGCACATACAATCAGGTGAACGTTTTGCTCGTTTCCTCACTATATTAAATAAATTAATAAACTATTTTTTTGTTTAAATTTTGCAACATTTTTTTTATGGTTGGTTATATATAGTATGGAGGTTAGTTATATTTTGGAGCATGGGTGCTGTAACGCCCGCCCGTCGGGTTACAAATAGTTTGAATTAAACGCGATAAAATCCGTAACAATAGTTTTATTTAAATGTTTAGTATTCGCGTAAATATAAGAAACCATTATATTATGGAAATAATATAATAGTAGTCTGCACCGTAGTTCGTGCGAGTGTAAAACATTTTTATTATTATGGTGCGCTGAGTCTGTGTGGAGAATGTGTGGTATAGTTTTGAGGCTGGGCTGCATTTAAAGAAACCTATTTGGTGTGTGAGCACCTTAAACTCTTGTTGTTGTTTACGGATCCAAATACAATTTTTACTCAAGCCGCAAATCCCATACGCTATCAATCAGAAACGTAATTTCATTTTAATACACAAGACTCATTTTACAATGTCGTGCTTACATTAAATGCTATGAAAACTTTTCGCGTCGCAAAATGAACACAGGTTTAAATTTCAGAGATAATGCTTTTATAACAATTATAATAAAGGCGGAATATTCATGCATATTGTGCAATAAGTTAGATGACCTAGATAATGTAATGTCGATATAGGTTTCTATGCTAGTGGCAGTGAAAGCCATTTTTAGCACCAGTTAATATAATTACTTATTTATAAATATATTTACTTTAAATACATTTTACAGTTATTATATTTACGATATAAACCTCTTCATTTATGATATATGAATGAGTTTGTGGGTGACATTTTGCTTTAAAGTTCATGCCGAATACAGAATATTTTTATATACGAGTCTATAATTCTTTTTTTTTTCCTTTATTATATAAAGTGACGAAACGAGCAAAACGTTCACCTGATGGTAAGTGCAACGTCCGCTCACAACAAATGCCGTGTCACACAGAATATTTCTCTGTGACACCACACTGCGCCCGTCTCCGTGAGACGTCAGTTCTTAAGTCTCAAATGCCCAGTTATTACGCTAGCTCACAGTGTCCTTCAAACCGAAACACAGTAATGCTTGCACACTACTGCTTCACTGGGGTGAACTACCTAGACGGATTCCTGCATAGGAATCCTACCACCAGTAGATTCTTGCGCTGAATTCGTTGTAATTAAAACAACATGTTTAAGAGCAGATGTTCTGAAAATTTCCGTAACTTACATTGCAGCTTTGCAATACAGTGGTTTTCTGAAAGCCGCCTTTTTATTGAAGATAGTAATGAGACAAGCAAATCGTTCACCTGGAGGTAAAACGTTTGCCCATAGCAAATGCTCTACCACCCGGAACTTTTCTGTGTGGCACAACACAGAAAAGTTCCGGGTGGCAGACGGTCTTAAGTCTAATATGCCCAGTACACTAGGTACCAGTGCCCTTCAGACCGAAACACAGTAATGTTTGCACACTACTGCTTCACGACAGAATCACTGACACTGCGAAGGTACCTACCTAGACTGATTCCTACATAATAATCCTACCACCAGTAAAAAAAAGTAAAGTTTCAGCCTATAAATGTCCCACTGCTGAGCACAGGCCTCCTCTCGTTTCCGAGAGGGTTTTGGAGCTAGGCAGAATCTGCCAGTCTCCTCCAATGCGGGTTGGCGGACTGCACATGTCTTCGAATTATTTTTTATTTCTCAGACATGCAGGTTTCCTCACGATGTTTTCCTTTACCGCCGAGCACGTGGTAAATCGGCACTTAAATTGCAATTAACAATTTTAGTGGTGCCGGCACCGGTAATCAAACCCAGGTCACTCGCGTACTATGAAATTTAAAGCGAACGCCTAAGGCTCCACCTACCACCAGTTAACCTTCATAAATATTTAAATATTATTAACGCGATGAACATGGCCTAGGACTGAGAACGAATCTTCACGGCTCAGGTTCGAGTTACGTCGGATTAAGTTGTTGGGCGCGAGTTCGGTGCCGCCGGGCCCACGGTGCATCGCCCGATGTTGTGCAATCGCCCTATTTATACGCACCCTCTGACTAACGCGCGTCTCAACCGCCGGAGAAAGTTCGCGTGGCTCCCATTCCTCGTCTGATCTCTCGCAAATCTGGATTTCATATATTTTTTTTTATTTGATTAAGTGACGAAACGAGAAAAACGTTCACCTGATGGTAAGTGCAACGTCTGCCCATAACAAATGCTGTGTCACCCAGAACATTTCCGTGTGACACCACACTGCGCCCGTCACCCTAAGACATCAGTTCTTAAGTCTCATATGCCCAGTGGTTACGCTAGCTCTCAGTGCCCTTCAGACCGAAACACAGTAATGTTTGCACACTACTGCTTCCCGGCAGAATAACTGGCCCTGGGGTGGTACCTACCTAGACGGATTCCTGCATAGGAATCCTACCACCAGTAACAAGCACTACACCGATCTGTTACCGTATTTTTTTTTGTTATGTGTCTAATTATTATTTTATGGAATTGTAACAGTAGCTTCGCTCACGAGTTCGTTCGAGTGGACTTTCAATAGACAGGTTATTAAAATTAAACATCTAAGTGGTGGTAGGATTCCTATGCATGAAACCGTCTAGGTAGGTACCACCCCAGTGCCAGTTATTCTGCCGTGAAGCAGTAGTGTGCAAGCATTACCGTGTTTCGGTTTGAAGGGCACTGTGAGCTAGCGTAATCACTGGGCATTTGGGACTTACGAACTGATGTCTCAGGGTGACGGGCGCAGTGTGGAGTCACACAGAAATATTCTGGGTGACACAACATTTGTTGTGGGCGGACGTTGCACTTACCATCAGGTGAACGTTCTGCTCGTTTCGTCACTGTATACAATAAAAAAGTGAAGTCAAGGATTATTCTAATATAGCACAGATACCGTTCTGTGAAATACTATCGAAATTATGTTAATAACTTTGGAAGCGGTCCGTCTAAGTTGGCCCCAGAATAAAGTAAAGTTTCAGCCTTGTCCTCTTCTCATTTCTGAGAGGGTTTTGGATCTGGGAAGTATCCGCCACGCCGCTCTAATGCGGGTTGGCGGACTGCACATGTCTTCGTAATATTTGTTATTTCTCAGACATGCCGGTTTCCTCACGATGTTTTCCTTCACCGCCGAGCACGTGGTAAATCAGCACTCAAAATTGCAATTAACAATTTTAGTGGCGCCGGCATCGGGAATCGAGCCCAGGTCGCTCGCGTACTATGAAATTTAAAGCGATAACTAGAATAATCTGTGTAATGGTATACTAGTGGCCGCCTTGTGGTAGAAAATCCGCCGTAATTCATAAAATGTTTAAATTTAAACGTTATTGCGGTTTGGGCAATTATTTGTAGGCAACATTTAAAATAATTGGCCGTGTGGTGGCGGCTTAAGAGAATCTACCACCCCATCTCATCCCGTGGGTGTCGTAAAAGTCGACAGTGGGAAAATTAAAACCAGAAAATGGGCAGCAGCATCTTCCTGGTGCATCTGAGTAAATAAACTGCGGTTGCATACCCGCGCGCTAAGCGTTGCAACTATGGCAAAATCGCCTCAAAACGAGAACTACTAATGTTGCTATCTATGGGGTAGGCTTATGTTCAGCTGTGGACTAGTGATAGGCTGAAATGATGATAATGATAATGAACATTTTAAAATTCTATGGCGACAATCTCTACTCTGTGCGACTGTTCGACCACAGATTATGATGTTTTGGCATTGGCTGTATAAACGTAAATAATGAATGTTATATCTTATTCAATTTAGTGTCTTTGTAACACATATTATTTAAAAATTTGGTTTTTTTGCTTCCTCTCCATACAAACTGTAACTATGCCAAATCTCACCCTTTTTCGTGCGCGGAATATGCTTAAATAAGGATACTATAGGAAGTGTTCTCTTCCCGTATTAATTTTTTTTTTAATTTATTTATTTATTGAGGCAAGAAACAGTCGTTTTACAAATAAAAATAAAATAAAACAAAACTTAATACAAAATGACCATAATAAAATAACAATTTTTATAGAAGAGGACCACAAATAAGTGACTTAATACTTTATATTAAACAACTTAAATTAAAACCTAAAATTTAAACAATAATTCTGAGATAACTTAATTACTATATTAACTAGGTTTTATATTCATACTACTTATAATTAGTATATCTTACTAGTATAGTAGTAATATGTATTATAATATACTTATACTTAATTTATCTTACTATCTAATAGGTATTTAACAGCTAGTTTTTTAAACAGTGTGAGGGAGGTGAAGAATATAATATATAGATAGATTAGTAGTTCTCGGGTTAAATCCGGTCACACACACAAACCGACAAAATAGGTATCTATTTTATGTACGTGTGTTATGCGCATTGGAATTAATCATTTCTATGTATACACGCAAACGGGTTGTGTGCAAATTATTCTTAAACGTCGAATATACTCCTTGACAATATATAATCTGCTAGCTGAAGCCCGCGAGTACGTCCGCGTTAATTTTTGTTTTCTTTTTAAATACTGCGGGGACTTTTGATTTTCTGGAATAAACAGTACCCTGGATCTAGCATCCTGGAAACGGACATAGGACTATCTCGGTTTCGTATTTCGTCAAGATCGGTTCTACGATTGTGCCGTGAAAAGGCAACAAACATTCAGAGAGACAGAGAGTGTTACTTTCGCATTTATAATATTAGTAAGGATTTAATAAATTGATTAAAAATCCTACTATTGGTTTATGTAAACCATTTTAAGTTAAAGATAAAGTAAATTAATAATTAAGTTTTTTTACTAACAGTACAGACGACCGCGTGGCTCAGTGGTCAGAGTACCTGACTTCTAAGCCGCGGGTCCTGGGTTCGAATCGCAGCCGGAGCCAACATTTGCGCTAAAACATAAATTGTTGGTTTTCGGGTCTGGTTGTGTTGTGATTGCCCCCGTGTATCTGACACTGTATCCTAGCCTACCTTATCTCATCAGCGTTACATCGGGCGCGGGTAGTTTGTTACGAGTGAGTGCCTCTGTGTTTGCGCGTACACTTGTGGCACTATAATACTCGTATCTCCTGCGCAGTTGATGGCTCTCGACAGTAGTCGGAAGTTGTTGTCGCCGTGGTCGAAATCGGCTAGGAGAACATCATACTAACAGCATTTCAGTATTTTAATAAATAACATCCAGTTTTGATCACATATTCAAAACACAAATTATTTGCAGTTGTATTCTATAAGATTATTAGAGTTCATGTGGTTGCGTTTGCACTGAGACGAGATCAACATGATCGTTACAGTTTCGCGTGCGTTATCTTAACTTATACAGATTAAGATTAATTATACTTATAAAGGTTAAGATGGCCGATACCTTTGTCCTTGCGATTATTAATGTCCGATTATAACATACCTTGATTTTTAGTGTAAAGTTCAAAAACAACCGATCGATTCACTCTAGATCCAAGTTTTGATTTCCGCGTTGATTAATGCTCAAAAATGAGGTCGAAATCAGAAAGACGATGATATTATGATCGATATGTAGAATATTTATGATTATTTAGACGTTTTTGGAACATCGAAGGCCTTGGAAGGATTTATGGTTTAGGAAGATCCTTGTTTTCATGGCTGAACATCTCAAGACCATGCCGATTTCGTATAATTTACAAATTAACTAAAAAATTTCTCACACGACTGGTAGTGATGTCGATTTTTTGTTTTTCGTAGATCAGATTTGTAACCAATAATATCGCGGCTTAAGTTCTAGTAATAGTTCTATAATAGATTTCACAAATTCCTGCCTTGTGGGTCTCTTAACAAAGCGCCCAGATATTATAAAGGGAAACGATCTCCCATAAACCCAACGCGCTCACGGCTTAACACGGAAGCGTTATGAACCTACGCATTGTTCCTAACAATTGTTTTTCCATTTTCATTCGCCGTCGTTCCCGGGCGGCCCCGGGCGTCGCTCCTGCTGATGACCGCCGGCGACCGTGCGTCGACCTCGCGCACCACGGCCCAACTGCCGCCGCGTCTTATCGCGCGCTTTCACGCCATCTTGATTCGAAATTCGAATCGCCAATTTGTCCATAAAAAAAGAAAGACCTGACTGGCCAGTGACATCAGTCAATTACAGCCATAATATTATACTTTTTGGCGGAACCAGTTCCGATGGTAATGGTGCGATTGGCTTGTAATAGAAATTTTGTCACTGGAAACTGGCGTAATTATGGAAACGAACAATAGTTATTACTTTTTACTTGCGTTAAACGTGTCAGGGCTTCAACATTATCAGTATAATATCAGAATATCCAATGACGCATTATTTCTAACAAATGTAAGTTATGCGTAAAGAAACGTGGGCCATTTTACAGTATTAGAAGCAATTTTCTTAGAATGATCTAAAACAAATATTCTATGATGAATTAGAGTTGTCTATTTTCATTAGCGAGTTCGATTAGCGACGACAATGCCCGGTGTTTCGGGTGCGACGCCCCCTGGCGGACTTCCAATCACGCCTACGCTTTCAGGGGTAAGAAACAATATTTCTCCTACACATCATACTTGTATTTTCATCGCTCATTTAATCTAGTTAGACATGACTCGTTTTTTAAGAGAAGTAATATAAACGTATTATAGTTTAAAAACTAAAATACACGCTTCAACAGCTGATGATCCTGGTGAGAATACCAGGTCGTATATATGAAAACATCGTATTGTTTCTGATTTATTGGATAAAGTGACGTAACGAGCAAAACGTTCACCTGATGGTAAGCGTAACGTCTGCCCATAACAAATGTTGCGTCATTCAGAAAATTTCTGTGTGACACCACACTGCCTACGGTACCCAGTGATTACACAAGCTCTCAGTGCCCTTCAAACATCCAGAAACAAAATACAGTATTGTTTGCACACTACTGCTTCACGGCAGAACAACGGCCCCGGTACCTACCTAAACGGATACCTGCATAGAATCCTACCACCAGTAAAGTATTGTCATCGGTCCATAATACATGAGAAAGATCATTACATTTTTAGTTACATACATACAGGTAAAGCCAAAATAAAATGGCGTGTTAATAAAATAAATAAAAACATGAATTAAAGAAATGGTGTAATTTGTGACTCTCGAATGAGGATCCATTTGACGAGATTCGCCTGATAATACATTTTATGGGTACCATCCGGTATGGCCTTTATCTCCTTCAGCGAATTTTGTTTTATGACTTCAACATGTCGCTTCTGCCACGAAATCGTAATTCGATTCGGGGATATAAAACTCACATCTGGTGAATATGTAAGACTTTCCCTCTAAAAACTTCCGTACGATGACATATATGAGTGAAAAAAGTAAAGTTGCCTATAAATGTCCCACTGCCGAGCACAGGCGTCCTATCATTTCTGAGAGGGTTTCGAGCCGATGACAAGTCCACCACGTTACGTGTTGCGTGTTGGCCGACTTCAGATTTGTTCGAAATATTTCTATTCCTCAGACATGCAGGTTACCTCACGATGTTTTATTCAACAAAAAACTCTGGGGTCTTATCTCCATACCAGTTAGCTCCAGTCGCGCGCACTCATAAGAGCAACATCTATATTGAACTTATGAGCTATTTATTAAGCTTCCCATGTGACGGAGAAGCTCAATAAATATCTCATGCGTTATACATCGAGCTATTGTAGTTTCATCGATGCTTACAGAGATGCTTATAGAGGATCGAAATATTACTGGTTAGAGCAGACGTCCGACCTGTCGAGACCTATTTCTTTTGGCAAGGCAACCGCCAAAAAAGTTACGAAACGAGCAAAACGTTCAGCTGACGGCAAGCGCAACGTCTGCCCATAACAAATGAGACATTCAGAGACGTCAGTTCTTAAACTTCAAATGTCTAGTGATTACGCTAGCTCTCAGTGCCGTTCAAACCGAAACACAGTAATGTTTGCACGCTACTTCTTCAATTGGCGCTGGGGTGGTACCTACCTAAACGGATTCCTGCATAAGGAATCCTACCACCAGTAATACTATCTTGAAAAGCTTTCTAACAAAAATATGGTGTTCATTAATTTTCAGTATTTCGAATGCATTTCCATTGCACACGATTGTTACAATATATCTCAGTAAATCCCGGATTGTACCCGCGAATGCGGAGATTGACGAGGCCGTCAAAGCTTCTTAAAAGCAAAAGTTGGATATACACATTCACGATTTTAAATTATCCATTTCTTCACAAATATTCGTTATTCAATAGAAGAGTTATTTAATCGAGAGTTGTTAAAATGAGCCTATATTGTCAAACAATAGTATCAGGACCCTTAATATGCATTTCATTAATTCATTGAACATAGGCCTCCCCCATAGATAATATTATATTACACGTCTCATGGCGCGAATCGGCGTGAGGCAGTGCTTTAAACCCAACATGTCAAGGTCAAGCGATTCGGCGGTCTTCGCCGTAAAGGGCTGGCTCACGATAACTCCCGAAAAAATTGACGTAGCGAGACTGGGTTTTTTTTTATCGTGTCTGGAATTTTATCTACTGGTTTCCTATTTCATATCAAGAGTAGTATCACTTATCATTATTTAGAAAAATCATTTTTGGTTTTGGTTTCATATTGTTATCGTCTGAAATGGAAATGACTCCAAATATTTGAACGTCAATTCGATTTTTTTTTCTTAAGATTTAATGAGCGTCATGAGACGTGCACTTTAGGATTTTCAAAACTTTTTTATTTAATATTGCCTATATTATTATGTGGCAATATAAAATAAATACATATTAACAAAATATTTTAATATAAGTATAGCTATAAATAATTTCTTGGACGCGTTCATTTATAGGTCCAAAGAATTCCTTGTTTGGTTCCTGTTGTTCTGCCGTCTAGCGGTGCTGTGCAAATATTACTGTTTCGGTCCGAATGGCACTGTTAGCCTGTGTAATCGCTGGGTATTTGGAACTTAAGAACTGACGTCTCAGGTGCGAGCGCAGTGTGGTGCCACACAGGAATGTTCTGGGTGACACGGCATCTGTTACGGGCAGACGTTCCACTTACGATCGGGTGAGCGAATTGCTCGTCTCGTCACTTTCTTCCATAAAAAAAAACTTCTATCAATACATCATTAGAAGGTATACGCACATTAATCGGTGTGGTACATTTAACACTATACTAAGCAGAAGCGGTTTCACAATTTATTTCTGTTCGTAGGCGACTTCAAGATTAAGAGACGTTAAATATACGTACATACTCGTACATTTAATCACAAAGCAAGGTCTTTCTTCTGTTTATTCATTACGTTATTTATCAGTATCTATAATTACGAATATATACATTTATACTCTCGCGCGCGTGAGGTTTGTTATCAGGGGTGCTTAACGTTTGGACATTGTTTGTTTAACATCCATTTATTATTTACTAGTTGACACCCGGGACTTCGTCCGCGTGGAAAAAGGTATTTTAAACATCCCGTGAGAACTATTTCATTTTCCGGGATAAAAGTATCCAATGTCCGTTCTCAGTATGCAAGCTATCTCTGTGCCATATTTCGTCAAGATCGATTAAGCGGTTGAACCGTGAAAAGGTAACAAACAGACAGAGGGACAGAGAGAGTTACTTTCGAATTTATATATTAGTATCGATTTTAAGCTATTGAGTCGCCCCCGCTTCGCACGGGTGAAATTTACTAATAAATAAAATGAGAAGTGAAAGAAACAATCTAATGGAGATTATACAGTAATAAGGCGGATTAGTGACAGCAGATACCTGCCATCTTAGGCACTGATGTCTGTCGCTAGCGCGGAAATTTTCATTTTGTTTTACATGAGAAAGTCATCAGTTCATCAGTTCTTAAGTCTCGTTCAGTACCTTCAGACCGAAGCACAGTAATGTTTGTACACTACTGCTTTTGTCCTCCCGATTGAAGTAATTGCCGAGGCCAGCCCCCTTGGGCACCCTCGAGTCAGTTACTCTCGCGAACAGGATGACGGTCCAAGCCGAGGTCCCCTCTCGGGCGCCCTTGCGCCAGTCATCCATAAATAAAGGTTTCGGCTGAGCGCCCTCAGAGCTCTGCCGCCTTTCAATCCGGCGGAGCTGTGAAAGCCTTCGGGCTAACAGTGACCATCAGAACTACAACTTTACGGAATAACTGGCCCAGCGGTGGTACCTACGTAGACGGATTCCTGCATAGGAATCCTACCACCGGTTTAAAAGTATTGTATTTTTGAGAAGGTAATGCTTTCTGTCGGAGCCCCGCGATTTTCCGAGCTTTTACCTTAATCGACGAGTTGATAGGGCAAAATGATGTAAAAATATTTATCAAAAAATATACCAATGTTACCGCGCGTCGCAGGACTTCCCCGGTGTATGAACAGTGGGCCCAAATTCAAAATTCCTTTGCCGGTTAAAAATACAATTGTCGTCTTGGTTTAACGATTAGCTTCTTCGTCACGGCACGCAGGTTCGATTCCGACACGGAACAAATAATTCTACATAGATTCATGCCTCTTAGTGGGGTAGGCAGAGACCGAATCCTTCCACTTGCTGCGATCCTGACACACGTCTTTCGCTTCTTCTACTTTCGTAAGCGTTTTCTAACGAGCTCCGTCGGTTGCGGGTACTATCGACGTGACCTTTCCTTAAAACTACTTTGATCTGATCGTGATACGTTCGCCTACGTCAAACCTTACCGGCTTGCCCAAATAATTATATAGCCTGGAGATAGTTGTTTGGCGTTCAATGTATCTCTGTAAAGCGCACCTACGATGCAATATTAATATTTTTATATATACATATTGTATGGTACCGTGGAGTGAAATTATTAAAAAAAAAATACATCTGCATAAATATATTTTTATTTCATTACCGCATACGGCTCGGTTGGCGCAGTGGCTAAGCCCTTGGCTTCTGCGCCGCGGGTCGCGGGTTCGATTCCCGCACGGGACAAATATTTGTATGGCCTACATATAGTTGTTCCGGGTCTGTGTGTTTGCGCATGTGAAATTTATGTCTGTAAAACGCACCCACGACACAGGAGAAATCCTACTGTGTGGCTTCGTTTTTTAAAAAGAAAAAAAAGAAAAGAAAATTTACGTACAATAGCCCTACATCTCGATTGCCCTGAGAGCAATTTAAATTCTTCAATAAGGCGGTCCAGTTCTGTCAGTGATATCGACTATTAATTAATCAAATTACCATAGCAGGGACAAACGCGTTTCAAAACGGCCCTACGAGAATAGACAGCTGAGATAAATCTTTTTTTTAAATACATGACATTTTTTTTAAATCGTTACTGAAAGTGTAGAAGCAATTAATCATTCAGATGGCGTCCTCGCGGTCGAATTAGACCACAGCGGTAAGTTTTAGCTATCAACTGGGCAGGAGATATTATAGTGCCGCAAGTATTTCGTAGTAACTTACCCGCGTCATATGTGATGCGAAAAGATCGATGGTAGGCTTGGATACAGTGTCAGTAATACGGGGACAATTACGACAATAAAGACCCGAAAGCCAACGATTTGTGTTTTATTGGTTAACTGTGGTTGGGATTCGAACCCGCGACCCGTAGCGATGGTCAGGTGCTCTGTCATTTTACATTCATTTAGATAGTGTAAATCCTAACAGTCGTCCATGGCAAGTATTTTATCATTGAATTATATCTGGAGAAATACAGCTTCACAATGCTGTGTCACCCAGAACATTTCTTTGTGACACCACACTGCGCCCGTCACCCGGAGACAACAGCTCTTAAGTCCCATATGCCCAGTATGCGCTAGCTCACAGTGCCCTTCAAACCGAAGCACAGTAATGTTTGCACACTACTGCTTCACGGCAGAACAACTGGCACTGGGGTAGTACCTACCTAAACGGATTCCTGCATAGGAACCCCACCACCAGTAAAAAGTTGGAAAGCTTTCTTATCTAACAAAGATATGAGGTTCGTTAATTTTCAATAGTATGTACGTATTACACTGCACGCGATTGTATCAATTTATCTCAGTACATCCCGGACTGTACCCGCGAAGGCGGAGATTGACGAAAACGTGAAAACTTTTCACGGAAAAAGAAAAAGACAGAAACAGTGACGTTTGCACACTACTGCTGGTCCTGCTTTGGTACCTACATAGACTGATTCATCATCACCATCATCATTTCAGCCTATCACTAGTCCACCGCTGAACATAGGCCTCCCCCATACATTGCCACTAGTTTGTGGCTCTCATTTTGAGGGGATTTTGGTCATAGGCACGCTTGGCAACCGCAGTTTATCTATTCGGATGTTCAAGGATGATGCCGCTGCCCACCTCCTGGTTTTCATTTTCCCTTCGCCGTTTACGTCACCCACGGGAAGAGATGGGGCGGTAGATTCTCTTAAGCCGCCACCACACGGCACTGGTTGGAATCCTTTCCCCAGCATCGGACAACGTCCAGTGAAATGTTGTATTCAGCGCGAGAAACACAAAAAAGACAGACTTCAAAGTTTGTAACGATCGATTCAATATGTAAAAACACAAAGTTCTTAACAATACTAAATAAAACAAGCTTTTATGTAACAATTTATTACCTAAGTTTAAGTAAACAACAATAAAGTATAAAAGATGGTGCAGTATTTTAAGCAATTAGGAACAATTTATATCATAGATAGCTCTTTCAATATGTATCAAATATAACAGACAAGGCGGATACAAATTTAGAACGACCTAGTGTTGTCTAACTGTTAACGTAAAATTTTAAATAAAGAATCTACATCATCACTTCAGCCTATCACTGGTCCACCGCTGAACATAGAAATTTTGCCATAGTTGCAACGCTTGTCAGGCGGGTTGGCAAACGCAGTTTGTTTATTCAGATGTCCCAGGAAGATGCTGCTGCCCGTCCTCTGGTTTAAATGTTCCCTCTGTCGACTTTTACGTCATGAGACGGAATGGGATGGGGTGGTAGATTCTCTTAAGCCGCTGTATTATTTCACGTAAGCAACCAAATTGGTTTCTTTTTATAAGAAATAAAAGTGCCCATGTAACTATTAAAACAAGTATCCTATAAAAATGTTTATATACCACGTTTTTAAAACGGAATAATGGTACAGTTACTTCATAATTAATTGCGAAATGTATACCCGAAAGACAGACGAGAAGGCGAGTTAGTAATGACGTGTCATCCATTTCTAAGCTATGTCTAAAGTTTCAAATCGCTAGCTCCTCGGGAATTTAGTTTAAAATCAATTACTAAATTTGACCCGAACACACACGAAAGCGATCTAATAAAAACGTGGTAAAATACAGTACAATAAACTATTATTAAATCAGTAATCAGATCGTACATATTTTGTCCTTTTCTATTTATATTTTTTAAATATACACTCTTAATCACCGTTCTACAATGTTGACTAACACCACATGCTCCCCGCGAACCATCATCTGCGGTATATGCCGCGTGCACTCCCATACACCCTTCCCCAACGGCGTCTCTGTGACTGTTGGAACGTGGGATATCGTCGCTGCGGTTCCTTTGGACACGGGAGTACCTGTCACGAGGAATATTTTCCATTAGCAGAAGTCATCTCAGATATGATAGACCTACATAATGTAGACCGGTAACTAAAATTGTAATAACGTCTTCCTTGTCTTCCAACTACGGCTATAACTGTAGGTTACATTCATCATCATCATTTCAGCCTATCACAAGTCCACTGCTGAACATAGGCCTCCCCCATAGATTGACACTAATTTGTAGCTCTCATTTTGGGAGCATTTTGCCATAGCCACGCTTGGCAGGCGGGTTGGCAACCGCAGTTTATTTATTCAGTGGTTCCAGGACGATGATGCTGCCCAGCTCCTGGTTAGGTTACATTCGGAAACTATGAATTGCGAAAGAGTTACTTGCGATAAGATCGGAGGTAGTCGCAACAAGGCATAACACAATGAAACATGAAAAGTAACAATATTGTGTTTTTGTACAGATGTTGGGACCGAATGCGATTTGAACCCAGTACCCGTGGCGTAGCTATGCCACGCAGTCTTGATTAGTAGCAGCGTAAACTTCTGCGATTGCCAATGAATCTGCAAAGGGTGTATTACGGGAAACTCTACCTTTAGCAGTAGCCAGAGAGAAAATCACTTCTAAAGAGATTGAACTAAAGAAACAAACCCAAAGCCGGTGGGATCTTTCTCTTCCTCACCGCCTTCTTCTTCCAGACTTCCAAGACGTCGGTGAGAGCCAGGTTCCATTGTTTATCGAAGGCCACGAGGGTCGCGTGCAGCACTCCTCTGATTCCGGCCGCGCTCCGAGTTACAACCTAAGGCAAAAGAGGACTTTTCAGATGAAACCTATCCATCAAAAGTATCTTTAAAGATATCAATCGCTTCAAGCTTTGTTTACTATTATATATATACTATTATGTATTATTTTGCTGAAGTATCTTCCCCGCCGTGAGGTGGCGGCGTGAGAGAACCTACCACCTCATCTCGTACCGTGGGTGTCGTAAAAGTCGAAACAGGGAACGCTAAAACCAGGAGATGGGCAGCAGAGTCTTCCTGGAACAGGCAAACAAATAAACTGTGGTTGCCTATCCGCCTGCCAAGTGTGACAACTATGGCTAAATCCCCCCCATAATATATGGGGGGAGGCCTATGTTCAGCTGTGGACTAGTGATAGGCTGAAATGATGATGATGATCTTCTTATACAGAGAAATGTAGTTTCAATAAGAACTTTAAATAGCAGAGCTATGTATACGTTTGTAAACGATTCAAGGAAAACACGTATTTTTAAAGTGAAACTTTATTGGGCTCGATGAGGATGAAATTGCAACGTTGCGAACATTTGCAAACATATACGTCGAATCACACACTTTATATATGGATGGAGAGCTTGGTCAAAGGGAGAAAAAGAGAAAACTGCGCTATAATATACACATAATACGCTCGTTTTTATTTGTAATTAATATTTATTAATATATTAATACTTATAATACGGTAACAAAGTGTGTGTGTAAATAAAAATCACTTAAACATGTCTATATGCTTCCTTAGTACTTTTACCGTTACGTTATTGGAATCATAAATAAAATACTTTGGACGCATAACGGCCTGTGAAAATAAAAAAAAAAAAAACACCCGTACAAGGCGCTTGAATAAATTTCATTGATTCGAAGTCAGTGCAAGCTATTATCGCTTTAAGTACCGTATCAACAATAACGAGCGCCGTAACATTAAACGGGAATTGAATGCGTCGTAGACGGATGACCAATGAATGAAAATATGCATTTACAACGAACGCTTTTATTTATTGGATAGAGCGACGAAACGAACTAAATGTTCACCTGATGTAAAGTCTACCCATAACAAATGCTGTGTCACCCAGAACATTTCTGTGTGATACCACACTGCGCCCGTCACCCTGAGACTTCAGTTCTTAAGTCGCATATGACCAGTAATTACATGATTCACTAACGCACACTACTGCATCACGGCAGCGTAACCGGCCCTGGGGTGGTACCTACCTAGACGGATTCCTGCATAGGAATCCTACCACCACTAGGTTATTTCTATCCAGTTAAAACTCACTTGTTTTCATTAAAAAGAACTTACCTCAAACAGAATGACAAGAACAAAACATATTATAATATTCGCTACGGAACCGTTGGTGTTGGCAGTTTAGTTCCTACGTCGGGTTTGCAGCCCCCCCCCCCCCCCCACACTTAACAACCGCGCTAATGTTTTCCTAGTAACGCCCGCATTTGCATAGCGGTGGGCCTGAGACCGGCATCGTCCCCTTTGCTGTAAGATGTACATCCACACAATCATACGAGCTACGTAATATATAGTTACACGAGCTGTTCCCCGCCCGTATCGCTCGGCGTTTATTAAAATTTAGACATTATTGATTTTTTTTTGATAAAAACAATCTATTGTGTTAATAAAATCAGGCTTTACTTTGCGGAAATCCATTATAATAAATGAATGAAAGTTAATTTGCTAAGATCCGCATACAAAATATAAAACGGTGTATATTACTTAGTTTTTGAAGACATAAGGCATAAGGAGAGTCAAGAGAGCCGTGTAGTCGCGGCTCGTTAAAAGAATACTACCACTCCATCTCATCCAATGGATCTCGTAAAAGCGAGTAAGGAATTAAACTGCACTGTGCACCTAACAGCGCATGGTGGCGATGGGCTCACCACCTATCACACCAAGTGCATTATATTGTTTTGGTGAAACGTGGATTGTGGCAGTCATCTGTTTTTGCAGTGTGTGCCCAGTCTCTGACTACCCCTTATGGGATACAGTCGTGATCTTATGTATGTATGTATGTAAAATTATGTTCTTCTGTTACAGGGGGTCAGTGCAGAGAGTCTGACGGTCCACCTCATGTGTTCAAAAGTAAACGGGACTTCCATTGTTACAAAATGCCAAAGAATTGCCTGGTGAGTGATTGTTACAGTATACTAAATACAAGTCAAGACGAGATGAGATTTCTCTGATGCAAGCTCTCGTTCCGCGGGTGACGTTCGTGAAAACTAAGGAAAAGGGCTAGTGCATAAAGAGCAGCTCTCTTAGTGACTTAATCTGTGGGAGAATTCCATGTTCAGCGTTTAAAAATATCAGCCTTGAATGTCTCTGCTGACCGGACTTCTTTTAATTTTTAAGTGTTTAGAGCGGGAAAGTGTCACACAATCACAACAAATGCTGTGTCACCCAGAACATTTCTGAGTGGCACCTCACTGTGCCCATCACCCTGAAACATCAGTTCTTAAGTCTCATATTCCCAGTGATTACGCTAGCTCTATTTCTATCCGTCTAGGTAGGTACCACCCCAGATCCAGTTATTCTGCCGTGAAGCAGTAACGTGCAAACTTTATTGTGTTTTGAAGGGAACTGAGAGCTAGTGTAATCACTGGGCGTATGAGACTTAAAACTAATGTCTCAGGGTGACGGGCGTGGAGCGGTGCCACACAGTCGGGGTGACAGAGGATCTGTTTATGGGCAGACGTTGCACTTATCATTAGGTTTTGCCCGACTCGTCCTATGTTTCTTTCACCGTCTAGCACGAGGTAAATCAGAACTTGACTTAAGTCGTGGTAAAGTAACGGCCTATAAATGTCCCACTATTGAGCACAGAGTAAGCAGCTTAGTGGTGGTGGTACTAGGAAATTTAGGATGAGCGCCCGGCGCCACCGCGGCGCTCAAATGGAGTACAACGGGATGAAAGGACCACGGTGATGATGGATCGGGAGATCTATTTTTTTTAATGTAACCAATAAAATAACTGTTTTGCTTACCATAACCATTGAAACAAATCCATTGTCTACAGTTGTTCTTTATTATGCTTGGTAATGGTATTAGATACATTAAAGAACGAACTAAATTTCAGTAGGATATGTTACAAAATCTTTGTATCGCTTTCCCAGTCAACACCAGCATGCCCTCAATTTGAATGGAAAAAAACGTCGTGACGCGTGACGTGGAACATTTCCATGTTACCAATTTCCAAGGCCCTTCAATGACTAAGCAATCCAAAATTATCTCGTAAAGCGTTAAGTTTATTAACGTTTACCGTTTGCGGTACCAAACTCAAGATCATGCGAAATCGTTTGATTACCAAATGGAGAAAGTACAAACCGAAAGAAAAAAAATTCCTTTTTATGAAATGTAACGCTTGCCGCACACCTCGGGTCACGCCAAACCTCCGTGGTACAGTGTATCAGTAAATCAACAAAATTAAAGTCAGGCCTATTATTATCGGGAAAATACTATAAGAAATATAAAAAAAAATTGTTTACCAAGTTATGAGCTATGAACGTAATTTCCCAGTTTTGAAAACCCTTGTTGTTTCACCTTAAGAACAATGGTGACACATTACGCGCATGACACTGAGATCGACCAAGATCTCAGCACCGGCCGAATGCACGCCGTGCTATCTACGCGTACCGAAGCATTTTTGTGCATTCATTCGGTTGCTGTAGGTCTTGCCTGTTATCAGCCTCTGAACCGTTCACTGCTTGACACTGGCCGTCGTGTAATATAGCCTGGCGGGCGGTTTTCAGTTCGCAACCAATCTGTCGCCAAAGGAAACTCTTTCCCTTGGCAACATCATCTGCTAAAACGCTGTTGCCGAATATAGGGTCTGTATCAATTAGATCCGACAATGGGATGGTTAGTCTGCCACCAAATAATTTCATTATCTTAATACTGTAATAAGCTTGAGAGTTTTTATGTTTCAACACGTTTGGACAAAGTCTTATTATTATTTATTAATTAATGGAAACAGTCATAAACTATTTTCCAGTGTCAAGTAACATATCCAAGTAAACAATCTTCAAGCAGCAAGACTTCAAAATTTCGATCGACAGTATAATGATAGTTGAATTTTACTGAAGATTTGCTGGACTGATGGAGAGAACACTGTACACTTTTTAACATCATATAACTATCAATATTAAACTGCAAAATTCCAAATATTCACAGAAATTCCAAAATTAAATAAAAACACTACTGCCACCTTGGAGTTGGCGCCAAAAGTAGACAAATTATTTTTATATTAGATAGCCTGTTTATTTATGAAGGTTAAATACTACAAAACATTTTGCTACGGCCATAAGAAGCCTTACGCCGAGAACTAAACATTACTGAGAAAGGCCGAACGCTGTCATGTGGTCGGCTTATTCCACATACTTACAAGCACGCCTTTTTCTCATATAAGGGGTACGGAGAGGCCACACAATAAGCCCACTTTTCACACTCGTGGGAAACGAGACGTGACGGGTGGCGAACCACGTCGCCGCCATTTTCGTACGAGAAAAAAATCTTACTCCTCATTGCGTTCCCACGAGCAGTATAGTGACAGCATTGCATATTATGGTGTTATTCTGCACACAGTCGCCTCTTACGATACTTCGGTAGGAAAGAGATAGGTGCTATTCTACTCTGCCGTAGACCCATCGGCTGAGTTTACGCGGGTAAAACCGGGCGCAGCTAGTTGTGAAATATTTTTTCTCATTGATAATGTAAAACCTCTTTCGTCTACCCAACAACAAAAAATTAGGTTATTTTTTTTTTAATAAAAGACGGAACACGAGTAAACAACTCACCTTATGGTAAGTGATCAATGGCGCCCACGAAAATCTGTAACCCCAGAGAAATTGCAGGTGCCTTGCTAACCTTTGGTAAAGCAGCAAATTCCACAAAGTCGTCGTGCGTGGTAGAATATACGAAATAGTTTGAAAACACTGAAGAACCAAGCAATCCAACAGTGAATACCTCATTCGAATAGTTTCAGTGCTTTGGGAAAAGAGTAACAACGCGAATAGGAACATTTATAAGTGGCAGCGATATGTCTTCTACAACTTGTCACCTCGCAGACTTTGCCCCAATTCATCGGACTGTGCGCGAATCTTAAACCGTTGCTGGTTTAATATGTCAAGGACAGATAAATACGTTATCCGTACTGATCTATAATTCAATCAGCCCGACGTCAAACAACATACGTAAACATACATATGTAAACTCACACGTCCACCGCAACGACCTCGTACCGGGCCGGCTCAATTCGTAAGCACCCAGCCAAGGTCCTGTCGAACTCGACAAGCGTATATATAGATGTGATATTATTCCGTTTCAAAATAACACGCAATTAACTCAATCTCATACTGTCTCTATTTAAATCGCATGTTCGTACGAAATTTCTCACGACGCGTGTAACGCATGCACGCAGCATAAAATTACAGATTTTAAATGCCTCACAATTTAGTTAACAGCGACAGATAATGAATATCCGCTAGTAGTTGATATTGTAATGTGTAAAATAATTATTCTCTTGGCTTTACCATATTGGATGAAACGCTTTATATCGGAGAAAGGATCAGATACTGGTCCAGATGCGCTGAATAATAACAACGCAACCAGAACTGACACACATAATTCGTTTATTACACAAATATTGCCTACGGTTGGAATTCAAACTGAGGGCCTACGACTTTAGCGAACGGGTACGGTGACCACTGAGCAGGGGTATAACCATCGTCGTCAGCCTGTAGTTCACTGCTGGACGTAGACCTCTCCCATGAAGGGAATTTTTTACCGGAGGCAAGCCGGTCTGTGTATTTTCATTACGCTTTTTTTGAGAAGGTTTTTACGCCATTTATGAGAAGCCGAGGGAATTCCCAGGCTTTTTCCTTATTCAACTCTTGCGACACATACCGAATGTGACAGAGTGGTAGATTATCTATATACGCTGTCACAGACGGCAAAACTATAGCTTATAAGAAAGTTTCATATTTACACAACGAACTTCTGAAGTCAAGATTGAAATTTTAAGATCCAGCCAACTGCGTTCAAGCATTGACATGTCTTGGATTCTACTCCTTTATTACACTCGCATAATTGAAAATAATCTTATAAGTTTAGACGTTGATCTTATAACAGACTATTTTAATTTTATTTATGATCAACACGTTGAATCACAGGCCCATGCACTTTAATATTCGAAATGTTGGTCTGACTGTCAGTCGGTAAGACTCAGAAGTACCTGTGAATTTTGCTATCACAAAGAAGTGAAATGTAGTTGGTTTGAAATGAAAATAACATTTTGTTTCTTTAATCTTCGTCAATTCAGTCTATCACAAGTTCACTGCTGAACATAGCCCGTATCATAGATCGACTTAAGGCACAGAGTTGTCACATTTGCAACTATTTAATATGTTTATGAATACTTTGCGCCGATATAACCTGTAGAAAGACAATTACGATTCAGATAGACGTAGCCGACACGAAGTCACAATAATTCAATCGTTTATTACAAAATCAAGGTCCAAATAAGGGCAATGCGTATAAAATTCAGCCACCAAGACACAGTGTCAACAAAAATGGCGTCGTAGTGTTCCGGGTGGAAAGTTGTTCTGCTCGCGCAAGGTCGGAGGCGACGCGATCGTGAGGGCACTGCTCCAATATCTGCACTTGACGACGTGTAACCTTAGAGATTTATCAAGCGAAAATAAGCCTTCTCTACATTCATAATACAGTGTCTGCAATTACGAAGAATTGTCGACTTAAATCCTTTTTTCTCTAATTCCACGCTGTCGAAGCCACAAATATGTTGTTTTTTTTTTTGTTTTCATTCTGCCTTTTGGTATGATCGTCAGGTTTACGTCAGAAGTGAGTCAAAATATAGGGATTAAAAATGTGAGGCCCATTAAACGTGAGTACTTTTTAAGATTTTCCATTAACGACTAAAGGCAGTTTTTGTTAAAGATACCAACGAAAAGGATCCTATATTTTTTTATACTATGAATCGAAATTCGTGTTAAAAACCAACTCATTTGTGACCAACAGATTGAATATCTATCTTTATCATCTATTTATATAAATCATAATCAATTGCCGCATGGATGAAAGATCATTACTTGGGAACGCCTTGGCAGTTTTGGCTGATTCTTTTTTATTTGTTCGTAATAGTCACGACAAGATTTGTATGAAAGAAAATTTTTAGAAAATCCACCGGAAAAGTCGGACATTTGGTGAGTATTTTTATATAAAAATATTAATAAAAAAGTTACTTCTAAATTCTTCATTAGTAAATTGAACCCGTGCGAAGCCGGGGCGGGTCACTAGTAAAGCGTAAAAATACGCTCTGTCTACGTAATATAGACGAAATTTCTAGACAGTCCTTCGCGATGAAGCTGTCATTATAGCGATGTGGGAACATAGGTATTGTAGGAAGTACGCGTAATTTGCCAATCATGGCTGGCAGCGGGACGAGCTCAATTGCATCAAGTGCAATAGCGGCAGGTGAATGTTATCACGCCTACAAAGCGAGGATGTAATTGAAACTGGAAGTCACTTACTGTTTACACTTTGTTTGACGTGTCCACCTGAGTTCACTTTAGTCACAGTAACATATTTTTGTTACCACTAGAAATTACAGTAGATGCATTTGTGCACATTTCGTAGCCTGTAGTAAGGCTGATCTCAGATATACAAATGTTTGACAATGTAACCCAGTGCTGTCATGATAATCAAAAGTAAAAGGTGCGTAATATCTATAGTCTGTGCAGCTACACAGAACGGCACAGACTAAAAATGATTTGGTCATGGGGGTGAGTTGTATCCCAGCAGAATCCAATATCAATGAAACAAACAAGTCGTTGCATTCCTCGACTGCATATATTGCGAACAGAAGGATTTTATAGCATTGCTTCGTATCCACCTTAATGAAATTTGAATACTAGAAAGTTCAAATTTTCAGCAGAGACTAGACATCAATCATCATTATCGTCAACGACAAACCATCACAAAGATTGCATTTGTTAATATCGTCATAATTCTAACCTTCTTCCAGCACTTAGTATTGGTATCATTAATAGATAATAATACAAACACTGATATGAACATGAGAAAAATGTTCATAATCTGGCCTCCATGTGTTGGATTGATCTGTAACTCAAGATATTGGAGTACCATTGTATCCATTGCGTTTTTCTAGTCAATCTGGTTAGCGGCAATAGCATATAACGTCAATAGAAAGCACACGATTTGTTTGTTTATTTAATTTTCGTACAGCTTAAGGCACGAGGTTGATCAGAATATTTACGTAACGCCGTGTTTTTGTTTCATTGCAATGCGGCCTCAGAATTATAATATGCATGTTTTTGTTTTCTCGTTCTGTCTCCGCAGTGTTTTTCTGAATTTTCTTGAATCATAACAGTTATCACTTCATCCATTTCTTCTATCATAACCTTGATATAGCCGCTCTCAAAACGTTAATTTTTTTCCTTTAGTCTTTCACTAATAAATGAAATAATACTTTCAAGGTTTCACCATTTCCATTTATAAATAGCCGAGTTGTCTCGTGAGGTTTAATTGCATATGATGGCTCAGCTTTTAATGGATTCTGATGAACCGCAAACGCAAGTATGCGAGCTCATTGGGTGTAATAAGTCACGAGTGAAAACACCAATCAATATCAATCATGAGCAGTCAATGCATAGGAAGGCTACAGTTGCTTGTTTGCATATTTTAGAGTGATTCTAAATCTACGTAGATACATTCGGACATTTTACTGGTAGTAGGATTCCTGCCGTTACAGCAGGAGTGCATACATGACTGTTTCTGTCCAAAAGGCATTGAGAGCTAGTGTAATCACTGGGCACATGAGACTTAATAACTGGTGTCTCCTCAGGATGACGGAAGCAGTGTGGTGCACTCAGAAATATTGTAGGAGACACAGTTGTTGACATTTGTTATAGGCATACGTTGCACTTACCACCAGGTGAACGTTTGCACGTCTCGGAATTTTTCATTAAAAAATTCTACCTCATTTGAATACCCGGCAATTTCTTATTGTGGGAGATAATTATTCCAGTTATCTTAAAATATTTATTAACTTTGGAACTTGTAAACCGCCGTAGAGCAACGTTGGCAAATTTCGCTCCTCTCCCAGTAAGCAAGCGCTTTACATTATGTGTTAAGGCTGTATTTTTATTCCCTTAGTACGAAAATAATTACAGGAAAAGTTTTCATAATTACATTCTGGAAATTTTGCAGCAATTTCACAAACTTTTTAATATCTTTTCCGGTAGTTCAACAGTGGAGTGTTTACAGATAATATACGAATATTAACTGTTTGTTTTTTTTTTTTTAATTTAAATGGACAGTGTTATACTTGTGTCTGTTGAACTGTTTCAAACTAGTGTGACGTCCGCGAATCCTTACTTGAGCAACATAGTGGAAGAGTACACCTCCAATGTCTCTTGGGCTGACTCAGTTGTGGAAAATTTACGGGCAGTTATATTAATTAGAAGCAGCAAATGAAGTCGCTTGGAATTTCTCAGATGGGTGTTGACATTACGCAATTGCAGCGCCCTTCGCCTTGGTATCGCCGAGCCAAATGTACCGAGCCGTGACACCAGTTTGATATCACACCGTGCTATTATAGACGTCTATTTTGGAACCAGGAAGGCATGACGCCAGCGGACCTACGGCCTTAACGTTAAAATCCACTAATCTGCGTGCGTTTTACTGAGTCGCAAACGCCCTTAACGTAATCGGATTGGGGCAGGTAGCTGTGAAAAAGTGGTATCATTTACCACATACAGTCACGCCTTTTTCCCATTAAAGAGGTAGCAGGGGACGCTCACGTGGACTACGTGAGTGTCCCCTCCTCTTTAATCTTTTCGTCGGTGTCGGTTCCGAACCACGTCGCCGCGATTTTGGTACGAGTTAAAAATTATTACTTCTCATTGCGTTCCCACGAGCAGTATAGTGACAGCATTGCATATTATGGTATTATTCTTCACGACTAAAGGCTGTCCGTACAATACCTTAGTCGGCTCTTACGACACCTCGGTAGGAAAGAGGTAGGTGCTATTGTACTCTGCCGGACACCTATCTGCTTTACCTACATCGGGTAAAGCCAATTTGGACATCTATAAATTAGAGGGATACAGGTCACCTGGTAACGCTGTAAGAAAACTCACGCAATTTGCCAAATTTTAATATGAACCCACTGATGTTAAACAGATTGACATTGAAGGTTAAGCATGTTAACCAAGTAAATGTCTAATGAATAAACAGCCCAACTTTTATGGTTGGAAGTGTAGAGATGACAGATTAATGCTTACGCTTTATAATAAATAATATTTGGCAACTATCTTAAAATTATAAAAATCAAACGTTGGGCAATAGAAAAGGTCATTACTAAACTAATTCAAAATTATAATTCACTAGGCGATGCCCGCGACTCCGTCCGCGTGAATATAGGCTCCTTTTTAAATAACAAGTGAGAACAATTTGATTTTTCGGCATCAAATGTATTCTATGTCTGTATCCGGGATGCAAGCTATTTCGTAAAGATTGGTTCAGCGGTTGAACCGTGAAAAGGTAACAAACAGACAGAGCGCCAGAGAGAGTTACTTTCGCATTTATAATATTAGTATGGATTGCTTTTCACTCTTTTTATTAAAATCATACAGATTATACTAAACAAAGTCACAATGTAACAATGTAGGTATATTTATGTATATGTAAGTATATGTACATAAATAATATATATATATATATACATATTTTTTTTTATTATGTATGTATGTATATGTATGTATGAATGTACGTGACATGTCATGTAATTTTGCTAGGTGCACACTTAGTCTTCATCTCTTTTAAACTGTCCAGTGTCAGGCCAGCCGGAATAAATTTCTAAATGAAATAAGCTGCGCCTTTGTACTAAATTTATTCATACTTATTTCTTTGTAATCATTGTTTGTGTGTACATAAATTATTAAATAAATATAAAAAGCAAATTAACGAGGTGCCACAATGTTATTTTATGGATTTAAAACTAAAGAAATTCTTAACCAGTTGTCTGGGAGAAATCGCTATTACACATCTAAATGAAACTTTTTTTATGGATTTTATCACGTTAAATTTTTAACTATTTATTATTTTACTCAAGTAAAAATAAGTTTTATTTAAATGTGTAGTATTCGCGTGACTACTGGTGGTAGGATTCCTATGCAGGAATCCGTCTAGGTAGGACAACCCAGGGCCAGTTATTCTGCCGTGAAGCAGTAGTGTGCAAGCATTACTGTGTTTCGGTTTGAAGGGCACTGTGAGCTAGCGTAATCACTGGGCATTTGAGACTTAAGAACTGATGTCTCAGGGTGACGGGCGCAGTGTGGTGTCACACCGAAATATTCTAGGTGTCACAGCATTTGTTGTGGGCGGACGATGCACTTACCATCAGGTGAACGTTTTGTTCGTTTCGTCACTTTATACAATAAATAAAAAAAAAACTTAAAAGCGAATTAACTAAATCTGCAAATATCTAAATATACAAAGACGTTGACGTTTGTGAACAGGTCACGTAGATCTGGCAAACGCCAAGAGAAAGTCCACAGAACATGTGCCGTGCGTTGGGAACGCACTGCAAACTTTTTGACTATATTATCATTATTAGCCGTGGTAGCTCAGGGGCCGGGTGCTCGCCTTTAATTTCATAGTAGGCGAGTAACCTGGGTTCAATCCCTAGAGCCAGCACCTCTAGTGCTGATTTACCACGTGCTCAGCGGTGAAGGAAAACATCGTGAGGCAACCTGCACATCCGAGGAATACAAATATTTTGAGGACATGTGAAGTCCGCCAACCCGCATTGGAGCAGCGTGGCGGACTATTCTCCGCTCCAAAACCCTCTCAGAAATAAGAGGAGGAGGCCGGTGCTCAACAGTGGGACATTTATTGGCTGTTACTTAAGGATTTGAAAATAAATTCATCATAGCTCTAGACCGGTGGTTAACAAAGTTTAAATGGGGTCTATGTGGACTTGCTGGGGATCACTGTCAGCGAGAGAAATATCGAGAACGAGATTTTTTAATGTTTAATTATTGACACTTTCCTCACGTTAAAGTTACTAAGTTTAAGCAAATTCATAACTAGTAAATAAACAGTAAAGTAACTGATTATAAATATCCTTTTGAAGAGCACAGGCCTGGTCTCATTTATAAAAGGTCTTTACAGATCAGCTCCGCCACGCTTCTCCAATGCGAGTTGGCAGACTTCACATATTTCTTTATGCTGGTTTCCACACGAGGTTTTCTTTCACCGATAAAGAAGTGAAAAATCAGCACTTAAACTATAGGAAATTTTAGGGGAGCGGGTACCGGGGAAACTCAGGTCACTAGGTTACTCAAATAACTTACTCAAATTACAATTGCGAGCGTTATATATATATTTTTTTATTGCATAAAGTGATGAAACGAGCAAAACGTTCACCTGATGGTAAGTGGAACGTCTGCCCATAGCAAATGCTGTGTCACCCAGAAAATTTCTGTGTGACACCACACTGTGCCCATCACCCTGAGACACAGGTTCTTAAGTCTCATATGCCCAGTGATTACGATAGCTCACAGTGCCCTTCAAACCGAAACACAGTAATGCTTGCACACTACTGCTTCACGGCAGAATAACTGGCCCTGGGGTGGTACCTACCAAGTCGGACTCCTGCATAGGAATCCTTCTACCAGTAAAAATATTATCAGAGATACGAGATCTATAACGGTTTATTCATCTCCCTCAGAAACACACGATCGCAGGTTTGAAACAACAATTTTTTTCTGTACATACAAATGATGTTGCGTCTAAGGAAAGAAAGAAAAGGTGTTGGTGCTCAGCAATGTGACATTTATAGGACTGCTACTTCACTAAATTTTCATGCGATTGTTCCTTCTTTAACTCAAATTATGCCAAACCGACACTGCAGTCTAAGGGTCTAAGGGAGTAATGCGATCACCAATTCCCTGGTGCATAAGCATTTTCCCGTACAAGGGGTAGGCCCTCTGCCTACTTACCGCCGTGTGGTGGCGGCTCGTTAAAAGAATACTACCACTCCATCTCATCCAATGGATCACGTAAAAGGCGATTAAGTAATTAAACTGCACTGTGCACCCAAAAGCGCATGGTGGCGATGGGCTCACCACCTATCACACCAAGTGTATTATATTGTTTTGGTGAAACGTGGATTGTGTCAGTGATCTGTTTTTGCAATGAGTGCCCAGTCTCTGACTACCCCTTATGGGATACAGTCGTGATCTTATGTATGTAGAGGCTACTTACGTAGCCCACTTATCGCTCTCGCGGTAGTACTACCAATTTGGTTTAAATTCTTAGTCTATTTATTTCGTATCGTCTAAGTTCATATCTAATGTTTTAAGTGTGTATTTATTCGCTGGTGACCGTGACAGATTTTGGTAGAGATCATTAGCCTGTTCAATAGCCCACTATTTAATAACGCCAGATTGATAATGGCAACGCTAGTATAGTATCATATCTGTCTATTCCCGTTTCGCAGTCAAGTGAGAAAAATATAAAATTTGAAATCTTAAAAAAAAACCGCTAGTTACCTAACAAAACAAACCGGCACCGAAATCCCAGACACGAACGGTGACCATTGACCGCTATAGAAAGTAAATAGCGATTATTCGTACGTGCGTCCTTGAAGGCTGTTTCTTCGTCGACATCACGAAAAAACTGACTTTAAAACTATCGGAATTAGGTCCAAATCCGATAATCTACAAAATTTGTTGTGCAAAAAAAGAGACTGCCGCGTAGATATCATTATTTAAGCCTTAGCAGTTGACGATACGGGTGAGTTTAGAGCAGCAGAAGGACCAGACGTAGTAGTAACAGTTAATGCAGGCCGTCCCCCACGTCGTCCGCAGTGAAAGTGAATGGTGACGTGTGATACGCGGAAGCGTGCGGCTGAGGTGAAGGCATGATGCGATCGCTATTTACTTGCGAGTCCGGTGCATACTGCATTGAATATTCAGATGCCGATGTGAATCAATGTTTGAAACATTCACACATAATTACATGTAGCAGCGATTGCTTGGCCATGTTTAAGAAAATATGTTGATGTGTGTGACATAGCGGTAGCAATTAGAACACATAAAAAGTCCACTAATGACTGACAAAGACCTATACCGAATAGGGATATATATGCATATATAATAAAACCTTACGTTTCACGCCTTACTTCTCTGGTGGGAGGATCCATATGTAGGAATGTTACAAGTAGGTGGCACCGAAGGACCAGTTATTCTGCACTAAGCAGTACGCAAATATTACTGTGTTTCGATGTAATATATAGCTAGAGTAATTACTTGGCATGATGAGATTTAAGAAGAGCTGTGCTGTGGTACAGCATTTCTTTTATGGGCAGACATTGCACTTGCCGTGAGGTAAACGATTTGCACTTCCCGTGACTTTCTTCCATTAAAAATATCTCCCCTCCCGGTCAACGGCTTGAGTTGGAATATTTGCTATAGAAGTTTTAAGATTGATATTTCGTCATCTGTAGGTGGTTTCGTCATCTGTAGGTGGTTTCGTCATGGGCCTCGTAATTTTCTTAGTATTTTACCTTAACAACGATGCTAATTTTAGATCTACTTAAGAATTATAACGCAGTTCTTGTAAAAACCGCGTCGATTTCGATATATCGAGAATATCACATAAGCAGAAAAATTTCCAAGTGCGAGCATAATAGTTCCAAACTTCAGAGTTGTGAGTGAGTGTGACGTGCGTACAGTCACGTATTTTGACATTTTCTATCTCATTCTCTCAATCAACTCCTACGTCACCCACGGAACGAAATAGGTAGGCACACCACCACCACCCTATCACATTCGCTTCATGTTAAAAAGGAAGCGAGCGAAACGTTTCACAAATACAATTAGTAGATCGTAATGGCTAGGTCAGAGTATTAACACCTTACTGCTATGCCGCAGATCTGGATTCGAATTCTTGCCGGTACCAAAATTTGTGCAAAAACGCAGAAATGTTCAGGCTGGCACAGCATTGGTTTTGGGCGGACGTGCACTTTGTATCAAGTGAGCGTTTTGCTCGTCTCGTCACTTTCTCCAATATTTATACGGTCAATTTCCAGTAGACAGTAATGTCTGGACTGAAGTGATCAAAATGCATTGACATTATAAACTCTGTGTGCGTGTGTGAGTGAAGCAAACGCTGCCCACTTGCGAAAGAGCTGCCAGATTCGACACTCGATTTCGGAACGTCACGGTCACGGACACAATTGGCGATGTCTTTATCCGACACCAGGTTTTTCTGCCCCCGATTCACGGTCGATTGGCGGAATTGATAGACGCGGAGGTCTACTTGTCCACGGTTGTCGTGAATTTTAATCTAGTTAATGACAGTATCGACCTTCAGCCGCTTTAGCATAAATTACAATTGATAATCTTACATAACTTTAAGTAATTTAAAATGAAAGTTAAAAAAGACAACATGAACTGAAATTTTAAACTTGCGGTTGTTGTCTCTACCTATTTTCATTTACAAATGTGTTTTTTTTTTTAATATTACCAAAATTTACAAATTTTACTTTTTTGTAATAGGTGCCCGACAGAGTACAATAGCACCTACCTCTGTCCTAACGAGATATGGTAATAAGCTAAGGTATTGTACGGACAGCTTTTATTCGGGCAGAATAACAACATATAATATAAAAATATATGTAATGCTGTCACTATACTCCTCGTGGGAACGCAATAAGAAGTAAGGATTGTCCTGACTCGTGCCAAAATGGCGGCGACGTGGTTCGCCACCCGTCATGTCCTGTTTATCGCGAGGGCGAAGTGGGCTACATGAGTGGCCTCTGCCTACCCCTTATATGGCATAAAGGCGTGACTGTATGAATGTGTTATTCTGAAAATTACTTTGAGAATATTTCTTTTTTAAGCAACCACAAAAAAGGTCATTTATATTAACAATGAGTTAAAATCACGAATAAAACTCGCGAAGCTCTAGAACTCATAGGCCGTGACTTCCGCACTTCTTGCTGCTAGTGACCATCGAGAAAAAAAAAATTGGCGCGAGTCACATGACCAGTTTTTCAGCCATTTTGCGTCCGAAATGTCATCGATTATTTTTATCGATTGCTTTAATATTTTTAGTAATTGACTTAATTAAGTGGTCGGCAGTCGAGTCAGTGCTATAATGATCACGTATACCGAAAAATCGCCATGATTCATGATTGTGTGACTTATAAAGCCTATCACTAAAGCCACGTTTTCGAATTGAACGGAAGTAACGACGTAGAACAGAATGGAATAGAATAGAATCATTTATTTTCAATATAAATTACTGAACCGTGTGGTGGCGGCTCGTTAAAAGAATACTACCACTCCATCTCATCCAATGGATCTCGTAAAAGGCGGGTAAGGAATTAAACTGCACCCAGCAGCGCATGGTGGCGATGGGCTCACCACCTATCACACCAAGTTCATTATATTGTTTTGGTGAAACGTGGATTGTGGCAGTCATCTGTTTTTGCAGTGAGTGCCCAGTCTCTGACTACCCCTTATGGGATACAGTCGTGATCTTATGTATATATGTGTGTATGAAATTATTAACATAATATTCATTGAACATATTTTTTTAACTACACTGGTTCGCAAAAAAAATGCCTCAGTCCTGCATGGCATTTTTCTTGTTTTTATTAAATGCAAATATTATAAACATTAAATAATGGATCAAAAAAGATTTTTCTGGCCTCCTCATAGGAAATTCCCTAATCTTGTTATTGTTTTAGTTGCCATAGGCGCTTGGCAAGCAGATTGGCAACCGTTATTTATAAATGACGAGCTTCGTTCGTTCACCTGATGACAAGTGCTACACCTGATGACACCTGCCCATAACAACTGCCCTGTCTCCTAGGACTTTGCATTAGAAAGCCGTGTGCATCACACTACGCTAGTCACCATGAGACAACGGTTCCAAGTCTCACATACCTTAAATTCACTAGCTTCATTGCCCTTTAAACCTAACACAGTGGCGTTCGTGCACCGCTGAATGACGTTATAATAACTGGCACTGCAGTAATACCTTACCTTACTATGCGGGTTCTTGCTTAGGAATACTATTATAGATATACGACGGGCAGGTACATAAGACATATACTATAACTAATTGGATAGAAACTCTCAACAAGCTGGCGATATATTTCTAGAAACAGAGAGATGTTCGACACTGTAAAGCCTTGTTCTGTTGTTGAATTGTTTTAGTTTGGAAGCGCAATGAAATGTGGCCTTCGTGACAAAAAAAAACAAACTGCAGTGTGCATCTAGAACCAATAAGGAAGGAAACCCGACTTCGAAGAAGGAACTCTCAACGGTGCATGACAATCGCAGCCGAAAAAAAATACACCGGAATCAAGCGGCCGGACCTTCGGCAGATACGCCACAAGGCCGAGCCCTTTATCGCACGATAAAAAAACAACAAATAAAATGATAACAGCGGACCAAAAACGATTCTAGAAACAAGGTCTCGGTCCTGACTTAGTGGGTAAAGGTCAATGTCGCTGGTTAATATTAAGTTTATGAGGTCAGCATCACGACTTTGGATTTTTTCCGTGTGCGACACCGGCGACATTGAGCGACGATTGTGACGTCATCGCAAAAAGTTACCATTTGACATCGACCCCGCAAGTTATTAAAGCGTCCGTAACTGACCTTCGTTCCTGAAGACAGATTATAGTAACACGCCAGAAACAAAAAAAAAACCAAAAAAATCTCTAAGAATGGCAACACAGATGTCCGTCCGTGCATTGTTTAAATACCTTTTTTAACAAAGAATTGCTATAAATTTAGGTGCATATACCATCAATAGTGTCTTCAAGTAACGTACTGGTGGTTCCTATGCCAGTTGTTCAGTAGTGGTAGTGTGCAAATATTACAGTGTTTGGTCCGAAGAGCTGAGAGCTAGTATAATCATTGGGCATGTGAGACTAAAGAACTTATGACTGAGGGCGACGGGCGCAGTGTGGTGCCACAGAAATGTTACGTGTGAGCCACCATTTGTTATGGGCGGACTTAGTCTTCTCGTCACTGTATCCAACAAAATTATTAGATATAACATCTTACTATTCTAAAAGTTTTGAGTTCAGTTTTCGAATAAAAAACAATGGCCTACACTAGGATTACGCGTTTCACAGACTGTAACACAGGTCTGTGCCCTAGCACAGCTGCTAAAGACATGTAATGTGATACATAAGGATTTGATTAGATCACATTTTTGGTAAAATTGTTGTAAGTATTTTTCATCATTATGTAAAGTCTTTATTTTTATTATTATACAACACACCAGACCGGTAAAACCAACGTTTTGTGCTTCTCGCACAAATCGTAGGCTACGGCTTGGATTCGAACCGAATGTCATATCATTTCGTTTTCGATTGCGTGGACTAATCGTTATGTGTGCAATCATACTGCGCTCGTCACCCAACGTCCGATTCTTATCTGTGCCTTAGAAACCGAAACACACTACTGCTTTACGGCAAAATGACTGGCGCCATGGTGATACCTACCTAGACCGAATTCTGAACGGGGACTATCGTTTAAACTTAATGGTCGATTATCCTATCGACATTATCGCTCGTTGCGGAAACAACGGATGAGATTGTGGTGAGAGTGAACCCTGGTATTCCCCGCGTTATAATTTTCTCCAACAAAACGCCGGGCGATCGTGTTAACGGGTCAAGCAACGAATTGTTAAACTGTAAAGGTTTTTTTTTATATAAACTCGTAAAGAATTTTCACCGATAGGATTCCTATGCAGGGATCCGTCTAGGTAGCAACCAACGCAGGGTCAATTATTCTGCCGTGAAACACTAGTGCAAACATAAATGTGTTTCGGTCTGAGGGACACTGAGAGCTCGTGTAATCACTGGCCATATGAGACTTAGGTTTAAAGAATCTTTATTTCTCAAAAGAACATCGTTCACTTAACGAGAACCAACTCAGGGCCAGTTATTCTGCCGTGAAGCAGTAGTGTGCAAACATTACTGTGTTTCGGATTGAAGGGCATATGAGACTTAAGAACTTATATCTCAGGGTGATGGGCAGTGTGGTGTCACACAGAAATTTTCTGGGTGATACAGCATTTGTTATGGGCAGACGTTGCACTTACCATCAGGTGAACGTTTCGCTCGTTTTTTTTACTATATACAATAAAAAACGTGGTTAAATCAGCACTTAAAATTGCAAACGAGGACAAAAATAATGGCACGTCAGAAAGCCGCCACCAATTCTTTTTTTAATGGCATATTTCAATGCCACGTTACTCGGTCGTATAACTAAAAATACAAGTTAAATAACTAAATATGCACAAGTTATCTACCGTCTAGACGTATCGCATTCTTAAATAGCCGAAATCGCACACGATTATAGTCTTTATTTCCGCGTGTCCTTGCCTTTTGCACGTGAAAAGTCTGAAATGCATTTCGGTATGCTGCGCTGTCACGAATTCTGCAAAATCATAAAACGCAATGTTTTTTTGCAGGAAAACGCGATTTTTAATTGTATACTGGTTTGTAAGGACGATCGTTGGAATAGCAGGAACTAGAAAACTGAAGGTCTAATGGAAACTTCCGCGTCTAGATATGAAAATAATGCTCCTAGACAAACAGTAATAGATAAGCAGATAACAATTACTAGAAATATAATATGTTTTATAAAGTGATATTAGAAAACAAGTAGTCGGCCAGCCCGCACTGGAGGAACATATCAGATTAAAATATTATAAAGACTAAAGATTTTTTGTATGTTTGATTGTAATGACTTAACTCAAAAACTAAAAAACCGATTTTAAAAATTATTTCACCTATATACCACTACTTTATCACCGACTAACATGAGTTGTATTTAATTTAAAAAAAACCCAGATTCCTACGAAAATTGCTATGATGTAACTCAAGGTATCAAAAATTTACTGATAAAAGTCATTATTTGGCGTGCGCTGCAAAAACTATTAATGATAAAGAAAATAATTATTGTTAAAGCCATGAAACGAGAAAAACGTTCATCTGAAGCTGAGAGCCGCACTCTGTCGGACGTAGACAAGGGATCAGTACCCAAGAAGGTTCAATTGAATTGTAAAACGCTACGTTATCCTGCTGGTCAATTTGGATTTTTTCAACTGTACAGGATTTAGTGTGCTCAACGTACGCACAAACACTGAAGCATTAACTCGTCTCCTAGGATCGAATACAGTCACATACTACCAGACCTGAAAACCATTAATTTGAGAAATACACAAAAGTTGGCTTCGACTAGGATTCCAACCATGGAACTCAGTAGTCAATTACGATGACGCGATCATCAATGTAAGTATATACGCATCGCAAAAGCAACAGCCGTAATCACATCACACAATCACAACTAGCGCTATCTCAATAACAACAACCTTATCGGGCGAGCATAGTGAAAAGTGCATCGAGCAGGAAGCGGCGCACGCGGCCATGACAGATCCGAGGTCGCCTGCGCAACGACGAGATTGGCGCTCTTTGCGTAATAATCTCGATATTGGAACATAATATTACTAGAGCTATCGGAAGGAAGCAGATTATCGTTTCTCATTTTATTTTAGACTAGATTTGCCCCGCGACTTCACCCGCGTAAGATAAGACTACCACATTGCTGACGCGTTAACAGTGTTGATCTTTTCTTGCGGCTCGTTTAGGCTGTAGCGCGAAGTTTTATGGCCTAGAACCATTCTCAATAAACGGGCTTATCTTATACAAGATATTTTTTCAGATCGTGTTAGTATTTTCTGAGATTATCGCGTTTTAACATACAAACTCTCCAGCTGTATTATTAAGTAAGATTAAAAAAGTATAATCATAAAAAAAAACTTTTAATTTCTGTATTAGTTTATGGCATTTATCTGCCATAGATCTAAAGATCAACTAGCGGAAGTGGCAATCTGCCGGCCATAAAGATCGTGAAACCGTTAACAGTTAGGAAAGAAAGGTTCTTGAGTGGCAACCTCATACGCAAACGCAGTTCGCCTCGACCCCTCGTTAGATGGAGCGCCGACATACCCTCTTCTCTGCGAGGACTATGGTGGAAACCTCACTTCAACTGGGTCCGGGTTCTCTGCACTCACCACAGGAAGCAGCAACATCATTCTTTTACTATACGTTTTATTCTTCTGGGTTGCATTTATATACTACTAGCACGAATGCAGTTACACGTGCTAGTAACTTATCCGACATCAGATCATATCGACAACCGCATGGCCTGACTACGCAGCGGATCAAGATTCGAATCATAGTACAAGTCAATATTTGTGCATAAACACGAATTGTGGATTTTCTGGTGTAATTGTATAGAGATTTTCATAATTCATCTTATCGTATGCGATTGTTACATTGGGTGCGGTTTCATCAGGGATGTGCATCTGTTTGCGCGAGTGCTTGCACTGAAATATCTCCTGCGCAGCTGAAGTTGTCGCTGTGGTCGAAAATCAGCCGATAGGGCATCACTAGGTCGTTCATACTTAGATCAACTGGAAGCAGTGACTCAGCGTTTCATGTTTTTAAAATTAACACAGTCTCGCTCCGGATACACTATATGTAATTTTTAAGAATACTATAAAATATATTTAACAAAATTGAATTACCTCGAATCTTATTAAAAATACGTCTCATACATTTTATACGCATATTACATACGTAAGCCAATGACCAAAACGTTAAAAATAACACTTACAATTTTTCATTTTGACCGCATCATTGTATCGTCGCAGATGCCATATTATATAATATAATACATAATTAAAAATAATAATGTTAACTTAACATTTAAGGCTACAGCACCTCTGGTAATTCCAACGTGAAGTTTAATACAATCCAAGAAATAAAAATCTTATTGCATACAAATTATCTACTGTTAGTGACGCGCCGTCGCTTCGGTTAAGTTTTTAATACACAATTCTGTTTAGAATTAAACGCGCACTTATTTCCATCTCGGATACTATAACTTGATAGAATTAGAGTTAACGGTAAAAAAATCAGAATTGATTCAGTAATTATCAAATTTCGAACTTATGTAGTCATAACCTACAACACAGATTTGATTCTAAAACGAAAATTTGAGTGATAGGCGAATTATAAGATAAAGCTACAGACAATGAACGTAAACATAGATAAAAAAATTATAGTTTTAGATGTTGTACCACCATTGTTGTAGAAACTTAGATTAAATCAAGCGTGCTGGACTCGATACAAATTAGTGAGATGTTTTTTTTTTTTTAATTATTTCTTTTATGCCAGTAACAAAACTGCTACTTTTAAAGAGAAAAATAATTTTGACATTTTATCTTTCTAACCTACAAACTCTAGTTCGTTTTGTTGCTGATAACAACATAGGGACCGGCGACATTTTGCATACATTAAGTACTCTTTAATGTACGTCGTTCATCCTTTGTCGATATTAACATACACTACAGTGAAGTCATCAATTGCATTTGTTGCGATGCAATCGCGTGGGCGGGTAGACTGGCTGAGTAATGCGTATTCCTTAGTTAATTTTGGATTCACACATCTAATTGTTTCCAACAAAACCATTACAACAAACTACATTAGAAATATTTTTTCATAACACATTTACCAAATGAAAAGATGCAATAACCTGTTATTTTAATTGAAACCTTATAAAGGATTATCTCATTTAATAAAGGCGTTATCCATATATCACAGTCGTCTGCTCTCGACGACGGTTGGGCGCAGAGTGCGCCTCGGCAGCCGTCGACAGGCGGAAGCGTGCGCGCGCGCACCCGCGCAAGGCTACGCTCATGACCTCGCATCGTCTTTGTCTAGCGCTATCTAGCGTCTGTTTACCCGCGAGGCCGAATGCATCATACCTTTGCTACGTACTTGAGAGCTAAATGATTATTGAAACCATAACTTAATCGTTAGGCTACGTTTCTTTTCAAGAGGAGCCTTGTAGATAATAAAAATAATAATAAAACGATTTGCTATGGTGAATCGAGTTGATACAGTCGATTTTTACCTTAGTTTTAACCAAAAAGATAAGAAATTACCGCAGCCTTTATAAAGACGTTTATAAATGTTAGTCATATACCTTAAAGAACTTTTTATAAAATTATTTCTTGTTTTTCATGGTCAAGTCCTTATAAGAGGAAACTACTCGAATATCTTTAACGAACAATATTAAATTTACAGGTAACGGCGAGACGTAATTGATCCTGCCGTCCGGATGATAAGTCGAAGGCTTTTAAAGAGCTGTGAGTACATTCCTGATTCCTTATTTCCATATTTATAAAAGGTTTTAAATTTTGTGACGTCAGCCGGATTATAATCGGAGACGAGGCAATGTTCGCTTACAACTACGTATTTACTCGTAACACTGGGTACTTATCCTTCAATGAATTTTCGTATCGAAAACAAAAAGCTTACAAAGACCTTACCATGGCTTAACAAAAGAGTTACTTCATTCGATAATTAATTTTGAAATCGAACGGCAGTATGCACGAAGAGATTCCCAACGGGGTTGATGTGCCCCGCTAGAAGATTTTTTGTTATCATTTTCGGTGCCCACAGGCGAGGGAGTGGCTCTCTTTGCCAGCGTCGGTCTTCCCACACCACTATAACATGGGCCTCATCAAGGCAAGAGTGAATAGGCATCTTGTAGGCTATCGTGCTCACTATCGTCGACCATATCTCGGATAAACGTAGTCCTATTCACAATACAAAAACAACGAGACAAAACCTCAGTAAAAATCAACTCACAACCGCTACGGAGGTGTTTTTTAACCGCACTTCGAATGTAGGCGACCTTGCGACGGCTCACAATTCGGGGTGAGCTGCCTCGACACCTACAGCACCAGTGTCACCGAAGACGGAAAAAGAGCGAGATGAGGAAAAAAAATACACGCACATTATGTTAAATCATGCAAAATATATCAAGTAATACGCAAAAACAGCCTGTCAAGTAGCGTTTGTATTTTGACGATTACAAGAGGGCTTATATAGATCTAGTTTAGTTTGCCTTGGTCCTAAAAACTCTGTCTACATACACAGCAAATTATTAGCGATACAGTGGTAAGATAATGACGCTTTTACTGAAGATTTCCATTTCTCCAGAACCAGGGGACGAATGAATGATTTCACTATTAGACAACTTGCTTCTTCAATAAGGTTTTAGACTATTAAGCAAAGAAAAAATTATGAAAGTACGTAAATAAGACGCTGTCGACGCTGCGACTGCCGTGTGGTGGTGGGGTAAATCCGCCGTCGCTTCTGGTCTCGTGGGCAAGAGTCGACAAATGGCTGGAAAATTGTCATGGCATTCCGGTGATGTAATTACTATCTCGAATAATGTCAACATTTCTTAAACCTAAAATTTTAAAAACAAGCGCTAAATTTCATAGTACGCGAGTGTTCGAAGTTATGTGAAGTCCGCCAACCCGCATTGGAGAATGGTGGCGGATTCTTCGTAGCTCCAAAACCCTCTCAGAAATGAGAGGAGCGGGCCTCCTCTCATTACTACAGCAGTGGGACATTTATTGCCTGAAACTTTACTTTTTTTTAGTTGATTTTGCTTAACTTGCAATGTAGTGAAGCCCAAGTGATTGAACCATACAGAGAAACATCTTTTGTTTGTATTAAAATATTCCTCCCGAACTCGTTATGGTACCTCAAGTACCTTGGACGGGTCGGTATTAAAAACGCTAACAGTCCGCAAGGCGCGTACGGTTGCAAGCGTACCGAAATAAAACCTTAAGTACCATTAAAAACATGGCGTAGGTACGGCACATACGTATCGGAGTTTTTCAGGGTTGCCACAGAATCAATCAATTATCTATTTCGGCGTCAAGGCGAGCGGGTACACCGAAACCTAGTAATGACTGATAAACGGATTAAGCCAATGAGGAAGTCTGTATCGTGCACGATTCGTCCTAGCCCGGCCCTTGTTTGTTGCACACAGGCGCACGTTAGGGCGTGAATACGTGCCGCACACGCGCGCAGGCGCCACACACACGCTAAAGAAAATGGCCATGAGATAACTGACATCACAACAAGGTCCCACCGCTGTGTACTGTCAGCGTAAAAATAGATACAATATAAATTTTCACATAAACAAAAACTATAACATTTTTTTATTCAGTGACATTGGTATAAAATATCTCATATATAAAATAACTAGCTCATGCCCGCAGCTTCGTCCACGTGGATATAGTTTTCTTAATATCCCGTGGGAAGTTTCATTTTCCGGTATAAAAAGCATATCCTACTACCTACTCCTGTACCAAATTTCGTCAAAATCGGTTCAGCGTACTAGTGAAAAGGTAACAAACATACAAAGGGACACAGAGAGTTACTTTCGCATTTATAATATTAGTATGGATAACATAATTTTAAGAACTGACGCCTAAAGTTTTCAATGTTTAGTATCGCGAGAGGCATTTAATGCGATTTTATTAACCCCCAAAAAAACTTAGTTTTACTGGTGGTAGGATTCCTATGCAGGAATCCGTCTAGGTAGGTACCACCCCAGGGCCAGTTATTCTTCCGTGAAGCAGGTAGTGTGCAAACATTACTGTGTTTCGGTTTGAAGGGCACTGTGAGCTAGCGTAATCACTGGGCATTTGCGACTTAAGAACTGATGTCTCAGGGCGACGGGCGCAGTGTGGTGTCACACAGTAATATTCTGGGCGACACAGCATTTGTTGTGGGCGGACGTTGCACTTGCCATCAGGTGAACGTTTTGCTAGTTTCGTCACTTTGTACAATAAAAAAAAAATCTAGCACAAAAAAGTTATTGTATTTGCTAACCGTACCCGCACGTGCATCACGCATGCTGCGTAACATATAGTAATGACAGTGTTTGTCTCGGCCGCTGCGACAGCCGGAGGCCTTCGCAGTCGGCCCAGCAATGAATATTTTTAACGTAGGGCCCACGCACACAAACAATAGGTTTGTGTTCGTCCAGGCCGTACAATTCACGGACGATTGGGGAAAACATGAGGGGGTATTCTCCAACCGCCAGCTTACGAATATTTAATATAGTTTTATAGTTTCGCAATCCATGCCAGCGACATTGTTTACTCTTGAAGGAAAGTAAGTTACTTTGCTAAGATCCGCATGCAAAATATAAAAATGGTGTATATCACCTAGTTTTTTGAAGAGCACCGCCCGCCCTCCCTCAGTAGCGTGCACGAGCCAACTAACACCGCCACCAGCCACTACAATACTACCACTAGATAATATACACCACTGAAGTCGAGAACACGACACGTATCTCGCCCCAAAACGAGGCATTATCAAGCGTCATAGACTCTACGACAGACGGCCGCCGAGAACTACTCGGCTGAGGGAGGGCAGGCGGTGCTCTTCAAAAAACTAGGTAATATACACCATTTTTATATTATGCATGCGGATCTTAGCAAAGTAACTTACTTTCATTTATTATAATGGATTTCCGCAAAGTAACGCCTGATTCTATTAACTATATTGTTTACTCTTGTCAATCTAACACACCCATCATATGTACAGAGGTTCCCAAAGTTCTTTTTCCGCATAATCCAGGTGTCGATTTTTATGTTTTACGTAGACCCCATCCAATCATGGCTCCTCATGGTTTTTTTTTATTGGAAAAAGTGACGAGACGAGCAAAACGGTCACCTAGAAAAGCGTCACACAGAACATTTCTGTGAGACACCACACTGCACCCGACACCCTGAGACATCAGTTCTTAAGTCTCAAACCGAAACACAGTAATGTTTGCACACTACTGCTTCACGGCAGAATAACTGGCCCTGGGGTGTTAACTTACCTAGACGGATTCCTGCATAGGAATCCTACCACCAATAAGTGCAACATCTGCCCATAACAAATGCTGTGTCACCCAGAACATTTCTGTGCGACACCACACTGCGTCCGTTACCCGGAGACATCAGTTCTTAAGTCCTCATTGTCGAATAACTGGTGTGGTACATGCCTAGACGGATTTCGGCATAGGAATCCCTTCCTGTTTTTCCATTTTGCCGTGAAACAGTAGTGTGCAAACATTACTGTTTCGATCTGAAGGGCACTGAGAGCTACTGTAATTACTTGTCGTACCAGATATTGGAACTGATGTTTTGGATGACACAGCATTTGCTATGAGCAGACGATGCAGTTGCCACCAGAACAACGTTTTACTCGTCTGGTCACTTTCATCCATTAGAAAGTATGTTTTTAGAGTCATTATAGATTTAAGACTAGGTAGAGTACGAATTGAACACACTTTTGGGACTATAAGAAATGTAGCAATAAAACAATGAAGACGTTTTCTAAGCACAACGATAATGCACGACTATAATCAACAAATTTATATTCAAGGTGAGGCCCACGCGTGTACTTCAATTACGGGCGTGTATAGACATGCCGACATTGACGGATTGAACAGAATCGAACCAATTAATATATTATCGTAACCTAACGAGAATTCGCTGGACCGTCTGACCACTGGGAACGTATAATTAAAAAAAAAACGTTACCTCACACTAGTATTTCGTCTGTACCGAGAGTTCGTTTTACATAAGTACCCTGAGGCCCAGAACAACTATAAGTGGGCCATACATATAATTATCGAGTACAAAAAAAAGTTAAGTTGTCAGCCTATAAATGTCCCACTGCTGAGCACAAGCCTCATCTCATTTCTGAAAGGGTTTTGGAGCTAGGCAAGAATCCGCCACGCTGCTCCAATGCGGGTTGGCGGACTACACATGTCCTTCGAATTTTTTCTATTCCTCAGACATGCAGGTTTCCTCACGATGTTTTCCTTCACCGCTAAGCACGTGGTAAATCAGCACTTAAAATTGCAATTAACAATTTTAGTGGTGCCGGCACCGGGAATAGAACCCACAGGTCACTCGCTTACTATGAAATTTAAAGCGAGCGCCTAGCCCCTGACCTACTACCTTTTAGTACAATGTTCTTTTGCGTGCGCAAATAAAGATTAAACAAATATGTAAACGTTTCGTTGAAAAACGCAGTGATTCAGTGAGTCACGGATACGGGCTAGGAAGAACCTTGCCGCTCGAATCGTTTGTTCGTCACAAGTGCACTGTACAGTGAGTTTCAATTAACGTCGCAGTGCATTTTACTTGTTATGTTGCGGGAGGGTGAATGTGTTGGATGTAGACAATTCAAATAACGTGTTATACTTGTAGTGTAGAGAAAAATGTCTATGTATTATTTAACAATACACAGACTATGGATTCGCACGGAAAAATTAAAACGATAAATAAAATTAAAAAGCATTAAAGAAAATTAACAGTATCGTGTGTCGACTCTTAAATCCATCGTTCCGTGAATGTTCCACGGAACGATGGATAATGGACGCAATAGCGCTGCCGCCACACAGTGAACTAGTAAACTCCCAAATCTTCCAAGAATAACAAACTTCCATTTTTTTTTATTGCATAAAGTGATGAAACGAGCGAAACGTCCACCTGATGGTAAGTGCAACGTCCGCCCACAACAAATGCCGTGTCACCCAGAAAACCTCTGTGTGACCTCCATTGCCTGAGTATTTCAGTGCCTTTAGCTAAGGGTCGTTTCCCGAACACTGCTGTAATTAGATCGATAATTGTAACAATTTTTCAAAACCAACTCGTTCCTGCTGCAAACGATCCGGGGTCGACCTTTTGTACTATGTATAGATATAGATTACTAATATTCCTGCCTATAATGAGTCCACTGTTGAACACATTCAGCAGTGGACTTGTGATAGGCTGAAATTATGATGATGATGATGACACTGTTTCAGTTATGTTTTTTTTTTATTGTATAAAGTGACGAAACGAGCAAAACGTTCACCTAATGGTAAGTGCAAAGTCCGCCCACAACAAATGCCGTGTCACCCGGAATATTTCTGTGTGACACCACACTGCGCCCGTCAAACTGAGACATGAGTTTTTAAGTCTCAAATGACCAATGATTACGCTAGCTCACAGTGCCCTTCAAACCGAAACACAGTAATGCTTTCACACTACTGCTTCACGGCAGAATAACTGGCCCTGGGGTGGTACCTACCTATACGGATTCCTGCATAGGTATATCAAATAAGTATCTTTCTTTATTTTTATAATATTATATTGCCATTTTAGCCATTGTGCATAGATTCCCATCATATTTATGTTGTATGAATCTATTTCTGTTGCAGTCGGTAGCATCAGTCATTAACTGCTGGTCTCGGACGTGTTCCGGGTTGGATGCGAGCCAGACTGCGCACAAAGGATGCACCAAAGGCCGCCGTGGCCGGAGTTATGACACCCAAAACTAAACATGGACCGCTTGTGGCCATTTCGCGTCGGTACAAATTTAGGATGCAAATGTGTACGTTTCCCCGCACAAGACCGGAACATTAATAGGCCGTTCAAATATTTGATCAATTTAATTTATTATTTATTTATTTAGTGTACACCGAACAGCGCATGGTGGCGATGGGCTCACCGTCTATCACACCAAGTGTTTCATTGTGACATTATACTGTTTTTGGTGAAACGTTGATAGTGGCAGTCATCTGTTTTTGCAGTGAGTGCCCAGTCTCTGACTACCCCTTATGGGATACAGCCGTGATCTTATGTATGTATGTTATTTAGTGTATATAATGTTAGCGTTTCATTTGACGATATTCACAAATAATCAGTAGTGTTCAAACGTTACTGTGTTTCGGCGTGAATTAGTCGGCATACGAGATTTAAGAACTGATGTCTCAGGGTGACGATTGCAATGTGTTGTCCACACAGAAATGTTGGGTGACACAGCATTTCTTGTGGGCGGACGTTGCACTTACCATCAGGAGAACGATTTGCTCGTCTCGTCACTTTCTTATATAAAAAAGGACCACGCGAATACCACCGATTCCAAGCATTTGTGGTGCGCGCTTACGGTGCTGTCCCGAACAGAAGACAATTTCTGGTTTTCCTCCAATATCACCAGGGTCAGTTATTCAGCCGTGAAGCGGTAGTGTGCATATTACTGTGTTTCGGTCCGAAGGGCACTTACTGCTAGTGTAATAAGTCGGCATACGAGATCTAAGAACTGATGTTTTGGGGTGACGGGCGCAGTATGGTGCCACGGAGGATTGTTCTGGGTGGCACGGTATTTGTTGTGGGCGGAGTTGCACTCTCGTCACTCGAGTGAGGACCACCGACTCCAAACACTTCGAGTAACTACGCTGGCTCGCACAGATTACAATTTCCGTTTCAGTTTTCTCCGACAGATGTCACTATAATAATAATAAAAAATATTAGTGTCACATACCTTCACCCTCAATCTGTGATCCACGCACTCCTTCAATATCTCAAGAGGCCCGTCCATTTTCTCTATACGGGTCAGGACATTTTTCGTCCTCCTAGACGGCAGCGGTCTCCTCGGCACGAGTCCTGCAAAAGCCAATTAGTGTCAGTGTTTTCCGCATGACGCATTCTCCCCGAAACGTATTATTATAGTCACGTACGTTTCTTAGTAGTTTGATTGCGAAATACCAGACTGTACTATACGTTTTTTTTTTATTGCATAAAGTGATGAAACGAGCAAAACGTTCACCTGATGGCAAGTGCAACGTCTGCCCATAACAAATGCTGTGCCACGCAGAAAATTTCTGTGTGACACTACACTGTGCCCATCACCCTGAGACATAGGTTCTTAAGTCTCATATGCCCTAGTGATTACGCTAGCTCACAGTGCCCTTCAAACCGAAACACAGTAATGTTTGCACACTACTGCTTCACGGCAGAATAACTGGCCCCGGGGTGGTACTTACCTAGACGGACTCCTGCATAGGAATCCTACCACGCTTACACGCTCACGTAGTAGCTCACGCGCAGCGCTACGTACGCTTCAGATCGTAAAAATATAACTTGTAATAAAAATTACAATACGTCAATTATGTTGTTTTATAACAGTTTTTACACACAATGCCTTCAGTGCGTTCTATGACGCTCACTTTAATCTAAAGTTAAAGTAAAAGTAAAGTTTCAGCCTGTAAATGTCCCACTACTGAGCACAGGCCTCCTCACATTTCTGAGAGGGTTTTGGAGCTAGGAAGAATCCGCCACGCTGCTCCAATGCGGGTTGGCGGACTTCACATGTCTTCGAAATATTTTTAATTTCTCAGACATGCAGGTTTCCTCACGATGTTTTCCTTCACCGCCGAGCACGTGGTAAGTCAGCACTTAAAATTGCAATTAACAATTTTAGTGGTGCCGGCACCGGGAATCGAACCCAGGACACTCGCGTACTATGAAATTAAAAGCGAGCGCCTAGCCCCTGAGCTACCACGGCTTTAATCAATTTTACCACTTTAATCTAATAATAATTATTGCTTTGAAAAAAGGTACCTAGGTACCAAATAGCATTAACAATGGAAAGTGCTGAAATGGCGAAATTACATTCAGTGACCGAACACTTTCATTGTTCAAAGTTCACCGGGAATGGGATTACGATTCGCAAAATACTGTCAATGAACACGAAAATTTTATCACCTCATCAAAAAATTGTATAGATTAAAGACGGAGAAAGCTCAGCCGTAACTCGTAACCATGTTATGCATAGGAACATTACACGAAATATTTGAAACGATTTGCAAATTGCAGTTAAAGAGAAAATTATCGATGATTCTATACATATTTTTGGCCATACGCTGTGATGTCTCAGGATTTTTTAACCGTCTTCGAAAAGGTATATTTTTACTGTATCGTCATCATCATCATCATTTCAGCCTATCGTAGGTCACTGTTGAATATAGGCCTCCTCCATAGATTGCCACAAATCACAGACCTGAGCCAACTGCATCCATCGACTTCCCGCAAAACCGTGCAGGTCGTCGCTCAATCTAGTGGTTCGCCCTACACTGCGTTTGGTCGAGTTCTGATGATGGGATCCGTGAGAAAAAGCATGTCGTTTTTTTTATTAAATAATTATTAATGAACCCATACATGTCAAAATATTTAAAAAAAAAAGCGAAATAGTTGCATTAAAGTTCAGTGCGAAATTAAGTAAATGCATTCGTCCGAGGTACCAGGGTAGCATGGCTGGCGAGCGGTCGCCGATCGCGAATTACTTTCACTCCGCTATCCCCGGGCGCTGACCGCGGCGGGGTCGTCGTCCGACCGAGCGCGGGAAACGCCGCCCGCCGCCGCGCCATTCAGAAAACCGCGCCATGTTTACACAGATGCGCGCCGAAACGCGTTCCGTTGCATCACTTCCGTTTGCGTTCCGTTTCGTACATTACGTGTACGCGTGACTTAGTTTCCGATGTTTAGATTATTACTTTACACCCTCGCCTTATTATATGTTGTTTATTATCTAGAAATTGCACACATGCGTGCAACATATTGAACTGTTGAGGCTCTTATCATTCTAGAGTAACTGTACATAGTAATGATGTACTCCTAGCCGACTTTCGACCACGGGAACAACTGCCGAATAATGTCTGAAGCTCTCAACTACGCAGGAGATATTATAGTGCCACAAGTGTACGCGGTACAGGGACACTCACACGTACCAACCTACCCGTGCCCGAGTATAATACAATGTCTCAAAGTGACGTAACGTAACATAATAAGTTAAAAATAGCATGTTATTACTTAAAATAATATAAATAAGCAATAACAAGAGATAATATGGCAACCCGATAACGCGAGTACATCGTCTCCGGCTGGGCACGCGCAGTCGCCCGCAGCACGATAACAGAGCACGCAGCTATCGTTATCTGCTTTGTTAATTTTACGTGTAAACATGCAAAAAATATCAGACTTCATAAATCTTCGCAGTGCACATTTTTTGTCCTACTCTTAGCTATTATTAACAATATATATTACCTTCAACTCGTATGGAGCAATACAAAAAATCATCGCGCGGGTATGGACAGGCTTCAAAAGCCGATTATAAATATTAATTGCAATTCCGACGGTCCCCGAAAGACGTGTCTTCAAAAATCGCCTCGCAAAAACCGAGACTCGGGACGGGTTTATTTTTCTTTCCGATAAATCAGCGAATATCTGGACGCTGTGTCAACGACCGATGCTCCAGGGTGCAAGGGAGACGGCATGCCTCGTGGAAAGCGGTTATGCAACAAATGCGCACGAGAAAGTCGTCTAGCGAAGTGCGCTCACTTTACCATTGCAATTTCATATCTAGATGACATGATAAACTGCACAGAGATGGTGCCAATCGTACTTCGAAGGATTCCATCCCTGATGCATTGAACGAATTGTAAACTTTCAATTGTACAATAAAAATACTAACATACTAAGAATGTAGTTTTTTTATAGAAGAAAGTGACGAAGCGAGCAAATAAGTACAAAGTTTGACCATTACAAATGCTGTGTCACTGAGAACATATTTGTACGGGACCACACAGCGCTCTGAGATATAATTTTCAAAGTTGCATATGCCCAGTAATTACATTAGCTAACAGAGCCCTTCAGACCGAAACCCGGGAATGTTCGCACACTACTGCTTAATGGCAGAACAACCATCTAAATAATGTATGGAAGAAAAGTAGTCTTTTTAATAGTTATCTGAGAAATTTCTTGCGAAAAATGTATTTCGTTTTTAAAAAAAAGTATTCCTTAAATATGAAAAACTGCTGGTGCCCGCGACTACGTCCGCGTGGATATCAGTTTTTTTAAATATCCTGTGTGAACTATTTGATTTTTAGGGATAAAAAGTATCCTATGTACGTCGCCGGGACGCAAGCTATGCCGTGAAAAGATAACAAACGGACAGAGGGACAGAGTGAGTTACTTTCGCATTTATAATGGATTAGTATGGATTCAGACAGTTTGTAATGTTATAACGAATGAAATTTGCTCTGATTGTTTTAAAACTTGCAAACAAAAATTTAAAATAATCAAACGTTGTTTATTCGAACGGGAAATTAATTTAACAGTTACAATGACAATAAACAAAAAATGTGGCCAATACCATTCTCAGATTCTAACAGCGCCAAATGACTTCACTAATTAAAGCTGAAATTCGCAAAAGGAGCCAGAGTTGCGCAAATGTACACAATAATAGAAACAGATATTCAAGCAGTTTGCCGCCACACAGCTGGCCCAGTCGCAATGGCGGCTACTTTCCCGCGCCATTTTTGTCAAATTGCCCGGAAAACAATCGCTGAGCGCACGTGACTGCGTACTCGCAAACAGATTTTAAACATTTAATTTTTTCTTTTATTCACGCGAACACTACACATTTAAATAAAACTATTTTTTACGGATTTTATCGCGTTTAATTCTTAAATATTTCTAAAGCGCTTTACAGCACCCATGGCGACCATGGGTGCTGTAAAGCACTCGAAACGTCGAGTTAGAAATAGTTCAGAATTAAACGCGATAAAATTGTATTTATGCTGAACATGCATCCTACGACAGTCACAAAAAGACCAATAAGTGGTGTAAGATTTACTAGACATTTGTTTTAGAAATAATACAGATAAATAATAAACATTTTTTCAAAACACCATAGTATTTGCGCCGTGGTAGCAGCTCAGGGGTCGGGCGCTCTCTTTAAATGTAATAGTACGCGAGTCAACTAAGTTTGATTCCCGGTGCCGGCTCTTCTAAAATTATTCTGCAATTTTAAGTGCTGATTTACCACGTGCTCAGCGGTGAAGAAAAGCATCATCAGGAAACCTGCATCACATGTGAAGTGCGCCAACCAGGAGTGGAGCAGCGTGGCTCGAAAACCTCTGGAATGCGAGGAGACCTGTCTCTCAGCAGTGGGATATTAATAGGCTGTTACTTTACTACTTTTTATATATTCTATATTGCAGAAAGTTTTTGACAATAGCTACCTGGTCAATATCTTACAGTACATGATGCATATGTTGTCTTTATAAATGTTTTTCATCTCATGTAGATTTTTCAACACTAACAAATCAGAGTTGAAGTAACAATTTTGAAAAGGAACAAAGCTACAAGTGGGCCTAGCGACGGTTACGACTAGAAAAAATAATTATAAATCCGATTTCGACTGAAGAGTTCCTCTAGTACATAAACACTTATATCTAAGTCTAACCTCTCTAGCCACTGAATAATACGCACAACTTCACTGAGCCAGTAAATAGAACGAAGAGAGAAAAAAATCGGTTTATGTAAGACAACAACGCCGACGCGGGCACCGGGGTCATGGACGCCATTTAAATGAGCTGATGCCATTGTTGAAACCAAACCGCGTAATTAATAGAAGTCTGGATCAATTCGGCCACTTCGGCTTACGAAATAGAAAAGAGAAGACCAGAAACAAAATATTAAAACATTGCAGAGTAGTTTTGCCTTCAAGCAGTAATGTTAATATTTTTGTTCTGGTGAAAGGTACGAGACGTGGTTGGAGAACTCGACGCCATAACTTTGTTTAATATCAATTATCTCCTCCCTGGTTGCCGAAATTTCGTACGTAATGACAAAATAAATTAACAGTCAATACAAGAATCCGTCAATAGTCATAAAGTTTCCATAAAAATAAAACCAACAAAATGTTGCCAGATAACAAATAAAACATTAATAAAGTCTGTATTTTAGCAGCGGACCCGGATTGGGATATAACGTTAAAAGCTTAAAAAATATCAACCACGATTATGATGACGCAGATGCCGTATTCCTCTCCATTATTTTTTCACTTTTGCGATAATGACTACAAAATACGATATACAAATATTCATACAAAGAGTTAATATACACAAACGCATGACAGTAACGTTCAAAAATCAACTAAAAAGAAGTATCTCTCTAAAAAGTGTCGTAGAGTACTAATCACTTGCATACATAGAGTCACGCCTCTTTCCCATTGGGGTAGGCAGACACCTCATCTTTCCACGTGATACGATCCTGAGATATCTTTCGCTTCTTCTACTTTCATGAGCGTTTGACGAGCTCGTCGGTCGGTTGGTTCAATGGTTTATAAAGTGATGTGTTCACGCAATTTATATATAATATACCGCAGAGGCCGCAGATTATCCCAATACAACGAGAATGCCCGCAACGAGGTTGCCAGATAGCAACTTCACAGACTGTAATTTTTTTTGTAGATTTTGATTTTTTTAGTTTTTCATAATTTATGCAAAGCGATAAAAATTTTGTTAAAGAAACTGCAACTATATAAACGAGCAACCTTTTTTATTTTAGCATATTTTTTCTTTCGGAAGTTTACTGGTGGTAGGATTCCTATGCAGGAATCCGTCTAGGTAGGTACCACCCCAGGGCCAGTTATTCTGCCGTGAAGCAGTAGTGTGCAAACATTACTGTGTTTCGGTCTGAAGGGCACTGTGTGCTAGTGTAATTACTGGGCATATGAGACTTAAGAACTGATGTCTCAGGGTGATGGACACAATGTGGTGTCACACAGAAATTTTCTGGGTGACACGGCATTTGTTATGGGCAGACGTTGCACTTACCATCAGGTGGACGGTTTGCTCGTATCATCACTTTCTCAAATAAAAAAAAAACTCAACGTGTAAATTCTTTATTACTTAATATATATTATTATACTTTAATTTGTATTATTTCTTCACAGATTTACCATAATACAGACAATTTCAAACCTCAGTTTCAGACTCCATTAGTCACTAGGCATAATCCAAAGATTGCCCATTTTTTTATTGGATAAAGTGACGACACGTTCACCTGACAGTAAGCGACGTCTGCCCATAACAAATGCTGTGTCCTCAGTGTTTCTATGCAGGAATCCGTCTAAGTAGGTACCACCCCAGGGCCAGTTTTTCTGCCGTGAAGCAGTAGTGTGCAAGCGTTACTGTTTCGGTTTGAATGGCACTGTGAACTAGCGTAATCACTGGGCATTTGAGACTTCAGAACTGATGTCTCAGGATAACGGGCGCAGGGTGGTGTGACACAGAAATATTCTGTATATTAGAAATATTCTGGGTGACAGACACAGCATTTGTTGTGAGCGTATGTTGCACTTACCATCAGGTGAAAGTTATGCTCGTTTCGTCACTTTATACAATAAAAAAAAACTGTGCTGATCTACCTGAGACATCATTCCCTAATCCTCATGTGCCCAGCAATTACAATAAATATCAGCTCAGTGCAGATCGAAACGGTAAAGTTTGCACACTATTCACGGTAGAGTTTCCGGCACTGCAGTACCTAGACGGATTCCCGCCACAAGTAATACTTACTAAACGTATATCTTTTGAACTACACTGAAACAGAGCGGGAAGTGTTTTTTTTTTCTGTTATTCATTTTATTATAACCTGGCGGCACCGACGCACCGGGTCGTCGGCCGGCTGCGACACAGAGCCGCGTGCGTTGAACGCGGCCCGCACTGACCCGCGCCACCCCCGGGGTGTTACAGGAGTTAGATAACAACGGCTGCGACATGCGACATGCGACACGTGGGAAAACACGATATCGTTCGTGCAAAAAACGTAACTTGTCGATTTTCAGTTCTGATTGTGTAGTGATTGACGATGCAAAGCAATCAAATCGTATCAGATTGCACTGTTTCCTCCGGAACCCACTGCGTGGCAGCACACAGCGCCATCAGTTCTTAAGTCGCATATACCCATTGATTACACCAGCTCTCAGTGCCCTTCAAACTGAAATACAGTAATGCTCGCACACCACTGCTTCACTGGCAGAATAACTAGTGCTGCGTTGGTATCTATCTAGACGGATTCCTGCAGTAAATGATGAATTATATTCTTAATAGGATCTATATCTAATTTATTTGAAACTAGAAATAATTGCAAGATATCTATTTAATTTAGATATTTATGTTTATTCATAAATGTAAGCTACCCATTGCAACAAACATTGCATCGCAAATGGTAGCAATTTATGTGTACTATATGCTTACAATCTCAACTCTAAATGTTTTGGCCTCCATTACTATCAGATGTTGATATCAAAATCAATAAAATCAATAAAACTGCTGTTGTGTTTTGGCTGGAAATCAAGGTCTTATTTCAAGGAGAACAGATAACAAAATAAACAAATATCAATATCAATAGGAATATATGGACACTGCTCAATTTAAATTAAAAACAAGACTGTTTTGTAAATTTCCCTGATAAAGTTGTAATGTTGCCAACATTACAACTTTTGTGTTATAAATGCAATTTTAAGTGTTGATTGACAACTGTGTGGCCTCTTGGTCAGAACACCTGACTTGTATGCAGCAGGGCCTAGGTTCAAATCCCAGTCAAAGTCAGCATTGGTTTTCGGTGTGTACATCCAGTTTATGTGAAGTTTTTGTCTGTAAAACGCACTCACAATACAGGAGAGATCCTAGTATGGGGTATTGTTTTTAAAATAAATGAACAATTTATCAGATGCTCGGCATGAAGGAAAATATTATGAGGAAACCAGAAGGTATATCCAGAAGAAGACAGGAAAAGTCTGCCAACCTATATTGGGACAGGGGCCGATTTTTCCCGGCTCTAAAACCTTCAGAAAAATGAGAGCAAGCTTCGTTGCGCCAACCCTGCAACTGCAGTTCATTATTTACTATACAAAACCCAGCAGATTTGTGCTGCAACTTTTGTGGTATATATAGACAGAATTTCTGTGTCTCTATAATCAGTAAAATTGTTCCTTAAATAATGATTTTACCATAATATACCATATAATTTATTTAATAGAATCAGGTGTTACTTTGAAGAATTTCATTTTAATGAAGGAAAGAAAGTTAAAATGGCATGTAATTCTTAGTTTTTGTACAGCACCGCTTGCCCTCCCTCAAAAACATGCGCAAGCAAACTAATACAGCCACCAGAAACCGCCCCTAGATACCCTACACCACTTCAACACTACCAATGACACAGACAAATACCTACGACATTCCAGGTTGTAGAATCAATATTGTCTGATTTTTAGGTGAAACATGTTGACATGTGTTGTGTTCTCGACTTTAGTTGTGTGTTTTGCCTAGTGGTAGTGTTGGTAGTGTTACCATATAATTAACCAAAATATGCACAGATTTGGAGTAGTGGAAAACGGCTCATGTAGACTGCACCATACAATCTGTCCTTATAATTCCACTTTGTTCAGGTGGACTTTTGAATTTGTTAAGACAGGTTATTGAAAAAAATCGAAGTGAAATATAAAAACGTAAATATTACAAAAGTTTTTACATGTTCTGCTAACATACCGTAAATGACATTACATGGAAGACTCTTACCATATCATCATCTATACTCTACTGGTTCTGCACTGAAAAATTGTCCAATTTGGTCCCAAAGGTATACTTGCTGTGCCCGGCGATTTTACCCATGTAAAATAAGTCAACCAAATTATTGCATCATACAGTATATTACCCCTTGCTGATCTGAACATTTACAATTTGACAGTTTTTAGGTAATGTTTGGTATAATGCCTAGAACCTTTGTTAATAAAATAGTTTTTATTTTGTTACTTTCATAGTAGAGTTGTGAAAGCTCAGGGGCTAGGCGATCGCTTTAAATTTCATAGTATGCAAGTGACCTGGGTTCGATTCCTGGTGGCACGGCACCACTAAAATTGTTAATTGCAATTTTAAGTGGATCCAGTATGCAAGCTACTATTTCAACCAAAATCAGTGAAAGGGTAACAAACAGACCGAGGGACAGAGAGAGTTACTTTCGCATTTATAACATTACTATGGATTGTAGTGTGGCATGTTTGATCTTATTTTAAAATAATAATAACAGGAATGGTATATATATATATGTGTATGTATATATATATATATATATATATATATATACATTATACATATTATAAACTCAGCAACGACAAAAAATTCAAAATGAAGTAATTACATCTTGCACTTATCATTTTAAGTTTTATATGCAGTAACGTTTATCAATAAAATACCTTTCATATTGGATGGCGGCTTGTGCTGATAATATTAATTTTCATTCATATATGCATACGTATCGGTATTTTTTTTAAGTATAACCTAAATCTTACCTTCATATTGCGCAAAACGCCTTTTATTTTTCTCTTCCAATTCTCTTGCCTCCTCCAACTTCTTTCTTTCTTTCTCTTCCTTTAATTTCTGTACTAATTCTCTATGTCCAACGGGTATAATCGACTTATTTTTAAGAGAAGACTCGTATTGACTAATGTTGTCATACATTGGCGCATTTTCGACCGGCACTTTAGACTTACTGGAGTACAGAGCTTTAACTGGGTCAAAGTTAGAACTACAAGCGCTAACTTCTGATTCTGAAGTAGAAGAATCATCAGACATTTTATTTATATTTCGAATTCTTAACCAAGTACGGGAAAACACATTTTTATGGTTTGTTTACAATTGACATTTGCTGTCACAACAATAGCTTGCGTTTCGTTTTCACAGATTACGTAGTAACTATAATATTCATTTCGTGTATGAAAAAAATTGATCTTATTTTTATTACGAAAAGAACAGAACAATGTTTTGGTTAACAAAAATAGACAATTTTTCATAGAATTGATTTATATAACAGTTAATATGTGTATAAAAATCAGTCAGTGACGAATTTCTTAATAAGGATTATATTTCATTCTTATATTACTTTTATAGAGGGTCATGTCTAAGGTTCTTCCTTATACATTAAAGTAAATATTTTAATGCTTATGTAAAGTTTTTTCAACCCGTATTTTTCACCTCAAAACTTTTACGAAACTGTACGTAGTAACGCGAAATAGAATAGAGAATACAATACTATTCATAGATGGCGCTGTATGAGCATGGAAATTTGTTGGTATATAAAAATATTATAGATTGTTTTCGTTTATCATGACGAGAATTTTGCAATAATTAATAATGAATTAAAGGAGTACATGGTAAGTAAAATTGTTTTACGTTTACGGAGACCCAGGCATTTTCCGTCTAGTATTTGTCTATGTCTTGGTTAACAACCTAAGTCGTAGGTCATAGGTTCAAACTGCTAAACATAAATTATATATTTATAGATACTGATAATGTCAATTTACACAACACAGCTGGTATTCAGTTAATGTATATAAGCCTACCTTCGATCGTATTACCAAGGGTCTACAACGCATACACGAAGGTGAAGGAGTGTAACTACGTTCACCATAAATGAGAGCTCCTTGTGATGACAAAATTTAAACTATTATTAGTTATATACCCTGCACATATCAATACTGGAACTTAACCGAAGATTCTATGAAATGGAATCCGAGTAAGGGAACATTGTGCTCGAAATTTGAAATATGAAACACGTTACCTACTATGACGTTCATATTACGAGCGTTTGTATTAGTAATTTAATTTATATAAACAAGTCATTAGCGAGATGTTGTTCATTGGCAATGCTGCGCTAACGTACAAGGTCCATAAAGTAATATGCAGCAGGAAGTAACCCAAGCAAGGTCAAGCCTAAGCGAATAAATCTTTTAAATGTTTACCACGTAAAACGTCGCTATAAAATAACAAAAAAAATATAAGTATCAAGAACTAGTTTTTGAAGGTTTTACAGTTTGTTTGCGTTTGTGTATTTAAATGACTGCTTTGACATTTTTTTTAATTTGTTTATCAGCTATTTTTTATTTGAAAATAACTTTATTTATAACTGTATACATAATACAGTAAATATGGCAAAGTTTAATAAAACTAACCGCCTTGAACGTTCCACTGTTAAGCACAGGCCTCCTTCCCCCTTTTGAGAGGGTGTTGAAGCTTGGAAGTGTTAGTCACGCTGCTCCAGCGCGGGTGGACGACGTTTAAATATGTTTTTATTAGACATAGAGGTTTCCTCGCGATTTCTTACTTCACCGTCGTTAATGTGGTAAAGCAGTTCTCAAGATTTAAGCTAACAATTTTAGTGGCGTAATTCAAGCCGCGGTTCAAGGCCCCTAAGTGTTAAAATGAACAAAATATTCATTAGTGAATAGAAAATAATAATAATCTCGGATTAGAAAATAGCAACGCGAGTGAAGAGACGTCGTATGTTGCTGCGTAGTTGTTAGCGTCGGATTACAACTCGTTATGTAATATACTGTAACAGCGTATTATACGACGTTTCACACACGCGGCTTGACCGTTAACGCCACTGCGCGACGAATTTAATATGGTATGAAAAACACGGTGGTTAAAAGCAAACTTTCTACGGTGACATGTGAATAAGCCATTATATATTCTTTACATTATGATAAATTTCAGCCCAGGAAGTCCACTGCTGAACATATGCCACCCCGTGCTACAAAACACGGTCCTGACTGACCCACTAGCATCCATCGACTTCCCGCAAAACCTTGCGATCTGCATTCCATCGAGTGTGGGCTGCAATACGTTTACATTTGCCACTAGAGAACCTTTCTTCCCCAACAGTTACCGGTTCTACGAGTTACATGGCCGACCCATCATGCATGTTGGATAAATGCCTAGAAAACAAAAATCAAAATATTTATGTGATTCTACTTCTTAATCTTCACATGTTTCTGTCCATGACATTTTTGCAAAAAGTAATAAATATTACTTGATTGTAACTGTACCAAAAGTAACTTTTACTAAATCGCTTAAAAAAATCTAGACGCAGGTTTTCTTACGTGTCTTCACGTCATGTATGAAACTGTCTTTATCCGTTGCTATGACAACGGCAACATGCCCCTCGTGTCAACGCTCTGTTCACGTCATTAATTTCACTTTTCTCTAGTGCTTCTAGACTTGACATTTTCTTTTAGTAATCTATATCTATCTTAATCTACATATTTTAAATAAAGCTGTAATTTTACAGCTTACAGCAGCTATAATGATATTTTTTTTTCGTATACGCGACTTCTATATAATTGCTATCATATATTTATCTCATATAATTTTATAATTTTACGATCACGTGGCCTAGTGGCCAGAGTACTTACTTCTACGCCCGGGTCCAGTGTTCGATTTCCAACCGGACTAATGTTAAATCATTTGTCGAAACATACAAATTGTTAGTTTCGATTCTTGTTGTGTTGAGCATGTGAAATGTATGTCAGTAAAACGCCCACAATACACGAGTAAATCATCGCGTAATGTATGTATGTTTCAGAAATATTTCTGTAAAAGTATTTAGAATTAGATAAATAATAATGGTGTTAAAAATTATTGTAAAAACAACATAAGGATAAAAAAACAATACCGTAAAATAAATTGTGTCTAATACAAACAAAGAAAGTGCTAGGAAGTGTTTAGAAAACAAAAGTATAATTATTTCTTTTGTCTATGCCCAATAATTGTCTACAGCAAGAGACGCGCGAGCATTGTTAGGTTTTTATCACACTAGTTACTCGTAGTTTGTTTTCTACTCGCAGCAGTCTTCCGCGCATTGTAGTTTTAAACGTATAAAATGCATTTTAATTTATTTCATAGTATTACAATTTACATGCATTCGTCGTTCGTCGTTTCAGCCTATCACAAGTCCACTGCTGAACATAGGCCTCCCCCATAGATAGCCACAAAAGTTTGTAGCTCTCATTTTGGGGGGATTTTGCCATAGTTGCCACGCTTGGCAGGCGGATTGGCAACCGCAGTTTATTTATTCAGATGTTCCAGGAAGATGCTGCTGCTTATCTCCTGGTTTTCATTTTCCCTCTGTCGACTTTTACGACACCCACGGGATGAGATGGGGTGGTAGATTCTCTTAGGCCGCTACAACACATGCATTAATTAAATGTTATTTTAAAACGATGGATTTTGAAATAATAAAAACTGTCAACCTATATATATAAACTTTTTATAATTTTTGGGACGATTTTAGAGGGAAGAATCCGCCATTCCACTCCGTCTGGTGTCGATTGGCTGTAAACAATGTAGTATATAAATATAAGGCATATAGCTCGTAGAACCGATAACCGTTGGGAAAGAAAGGTTCTGAACCTCCACTAGGTGCGGTTACACCCTGCATGGTATCCCATAAGTCGATGCAGGTAGCTCGGGATCGTGTTTTGTGGAAATTTATGGGGGAGTCGAACGACAAGATGGGCTGAAATGATGAATGTAGAATATAAAAAATTCTGTAAAATATTAAGATTTCTATATAATCGTAAATTTAATAGGCAAAATGGATTATTCATAGCGTTCTTTTTCCTTGGGTCTTAGACCATTTTCTTCATAAATTCCACCATTTATTCGACGACGTTCGCCTTTATTAAAAAACGCTTTAGTAAATAAGCCGTTCCAGATCTTTTTACCAGTTTATTGTTGGACAAAAGGATAAAATAATGATATTTATGACCCACGATATTAATGCGATCACACCTTTTTTATTAGATGGCAATACTAATACCTTGTTTGGTTCTGTGGGTTCCATAAAAGGCTTTTTTTAATTTTTTTTATTTGATAAAAGTGACGGAACGAGTAAAACGTTCACGTGATGGTAAGTGCAATGTCTGCCCATAACAAATGCTGTGTCATGCAGAACAGTGTGACACCACAATGCGTCCGTCACCCTGAGACATCAGTTCTTAAGTCTCATATGCCCCGGGATTACGCTAGCTCTCAGTGCCCTTAAAACCGAAACACAGTTATGTTTGCACACTACTGCTTCACGGCAGAATAACTGGTCCTGGGGTGGTACCTACCTAGATTGATTCCTGCATAGTAATCCTACCAACTAGGAAAAATAATAACTCTAAAATATGCCAGATCAACTAATACTAGTGGCGTGGAACATTGTCAAGAGTTGGAAGTTTGATACACCAAGCACACCATGTAAAAACACACACAAAATAAATTTTATGGAGAGATCAAGCATACGAATTTTAAGTTTTCGGGTCTGGTTGCGTTGTGGCTGTCGACATGTCTCTCGATCCTTCGTATCCTACCTCCGATGTTATAGCATGAGAGTTACTCTGGGCGCGGGTAGGTACGTGTCTCCGTTCGCGTAAATTGTGGCACTATAATATCTCCTGCGAAATCAGTGTTCAGAAGTTGTTGTCCTGATAATTAAAATCGGCCAGAAATATGTCAACAGTTTACCGATTGACTATTCGTGTTTTTTTATTGACTACACCTACGAATATTTTTATTAAATACACCACCAAGGCAAGTTAAAGTTAGTCTGGAAGATGTCTATTTACTCTTGCCTTTAGGAGTCCCAAGCTTTATTAGTTTGGGAAAATCAACGCCGATGGAGTCCCGCCGTGCTTACCAGAAGCATAGACGCGAAACGCTTATGTAATATCCAGTTATTATACACTAGCCGCGCCCCGCGGTTTACCGCGTAAAATAGGGGCCACATTATTATGCACTATGGATTGGAACTTTGTTGACCTGAGCATACACATACAAACTAATTTTATTAAAGTAAATTTTATTTAGCCGAGTGGTGGCGGCCTAAGAAAATCTACCACCCCATCACATCCCGTGGGTGTCGTAAAAGCCGACAGAGGGAAAATGAACACCAGGAGATGGGCAGCAGCATCTTCCTGGAATATCTGAATAAATAAACTGCGGTTGCCAACCCGCCTGCCAAGCGTGGCAACTATGGCAAAATCCCTCGAAAATGAGAGCTACAAACTATTGTGGCTATCTATGGGGGAGGCCTATGTTCAGCAGTGGACTTTTGATAGGCTGAAACGACGACGACGACGAACGACGAAATTTTATTATAGTCGTAAGTAAGGTAAAGTAAGTAATGGAGCAGCCTATAAATATCCCTGTGCTGAGTACAAGCCCCCTCTTATTTCCGAGAGGGTTTTGGAGCCGGGAAGAATCCTACTCCATTGCGGGTTGGCGGACTTCACATGTCGTCGAAATATTTGTGATTTCTCAGACATGCGGGTTTCCTCGCGATGTTTCCCTTCACCGCCGAGCACGTGGTAAACCAACCATTAAAATTGTACCTAAGCTACCACTGCTCTTAATAAGATTATTGTGAATCATTTTAAACATGTTTTGTAGTTATTTTTTTAGTTTGTTGTTATTGTTTAAAAATCAGTTCCAGATTTATGTTGAAGTATCATCTCTGGTAACAAAGATTATCTTCTTGTTTTATATTATGTTAAACTTTTTCTGTAAGTTGTTAAAATTTAAGAAAAAATTATTTTGATATATTGTTAAACGTAGTAGGGTGTAACCATTTCTGCGCATGTCGTCGTCGCCTATAATTATTGCAACACTTAGCTTAGTATTACACTTAGCATAGTCGATAAGAGTGTTTGCTACGTTGACGATTCAATATATTAATAAATAGCAGTGGTCCTCCCCCGTCCGATAGTAGTAAGACAAGATAAGATGAAAAAGTTATTTAATATTTTCTTGTGTTGTCCGCAGAGCGACGTATGCGGCGGGTGCAGCGCGTTGCATGGCAGCATCGATGCCGCATCAACGTAGGTTCGTTATACACCGGGACATCGCCAGGTGACCTCGGGGCACTGCCGCCCTTACAATAATTATAATAAAAAAGTATAAACAATTCTATTATACGTAGACAATAAATGTTAACATTATTATTACCTTAATGAACTCTGAAGGTAAACTCTCATTTTATTTACCATGTATTCACTTTTAATTATATTTTTTTTATTTTATAATTTTTAAAGTAATTGGGCATTCCGAACCAGCCTACTTTAATGTGATATAGAGACGCAATAAAGTGGGTTAAGGACTAAGTTGATTAGCGTACAGAAAATTAAAAATATCTACATTAAACAGTATTATCTATTTTGATCGATAGTGTCCGGCAGAATAAAATAGCAATCTACCTCTTTCTTACCGAGGTGTCGTAAGAGGCGATTCAGGTAATGTTCGAACAGACTTCATTCGTGCAGTATAACACCATAATATGCTACGCTGTCACTGTACTGCTCGTGGGAACGCAATGAAGACTTAAAATTTTGTTGACTCGTACCAAAATGGCTGCGACGTGGTTTTGCCGCCCGCCACGGGGCGAAGGGTGCGTTACGTGTGCGGCCTCTGCCTACCCCTTATATGGGAAAACAGGCGATGTGAAGCATCGTCGCTCCAGGAAGTCTTCAGTCATGTTCATCCCAACCATTACATCAGATTTGATAAACCACAAATCCTTACAAAAGAATACCGATTCCTATCAAGGATGATTTGCGGAGCTATTAAAATTAATAACATCCTAATTTAAAAAATGGCCCACACCATCTTCTCTATTTAACCGGCTCGGGATACTATAATTAATATAATAAAATCAAAAACCTAGCATACCACTGCTTCCATTCAAGGCACGGTAAGCTCTTTCTGCGTAGATCGGACCAAACATATTAATTAAAAGCTGAGCTAAAAGGGAGGATTAACTATGACATTAGGACCTCTGTCACCTCAGTCCTTCCGTGACTGTAAGTGCTGTAAAGCTCTCGAAACGTCGGGATTATAAATAGTTTAAAAATTAAACTGCGGTAAAATCCGTAATTTTTTTTTAATTAAATGTGTAATGTTCGCGGAATTATAAGAAATCATTATGTTTAAATTACTTTAGTTTAAGAAATTTCTATGGAATATTATTTTGCATCAAAGGCAAAGAAGAAAAACAAAAGGCTTTAATTATTAATATGGCGGCTCGCTAAAAGAATACTACCACTCCATCTCATCCATTGGATCTCGTAAAAGGCGAGTAAGGAATTAAACTGCACTATGCACCCAACAGCGCATGGTGGCGATGGGCTCACCACCAATCACACCAAGTGCATTATATTGTTTTGGTGAAATGTGGATTGTGGCAGTCATCTGTTTTTGCAGTGAGTGCCCAGGCTCTGACTACCCCTTATAGGATACAGTCGTGATCTTATGTATGAATTAATATGGCACTTCTAAGATTATTACCGTATAGCTTATAGGGGTTACAACCGTGCACTTGATGGTAAGTGGTCACTCACACTGTCGACCGCGTGGTATGGTAGTCAGAGTAACTGTATACAAGAAGTCCCGGGTTCGAATCACAGCCGATGCTAACATTTGTGCAAAAATACAAATTGTTAATTTTATGGTCTGATTGTGTTACATTGTCCCCTTGTTTTTGGCGTATCCTAGCTTACTTCCGATTATTTCCCATAAGCGTTACATCGGGCGCGTAGAGGTTAGGGAGTGTCTCTGTGTGTGCGCGTATGTTTGTGGCACTATAATATCTCCTGCGCAGTTGATAGCTTCCGACAGTATACGGAAAACGCCGTGGTGGAAGAGAATCGGCCAGGGGGACATCATCAAGCGGTCACTGTGACCAAAGGTGTCACATCCAAGGTGTGGTGACATCCATCCAAAAGAAAGAATCGAGATACTCGTATATGTGGGGTGTTACCCTTCAACGCGGAGATGGAACGCCTCTTTATATGTTCCATCAGGTGAACGTTTTGCTCGTTTCGTCACTCTATCCAATAAAAAAAAAGAGACTTCACCGGTCAGACCAACACAAAATTAGTTTTAAGCTTCATTGTTTAAAGACGTGAACGCCTACGCATTGTGTTTCCGCAGGTCGCTGTTGAAGAGGAGTGGACTGAGAGGTGTGAGGTAGCCTGGCTGGGAAGCAACCGTTAGCAAAATCGTTCTTCCTTCAATACCAGCAATCTACCTAAAACAGCGACAATACAACGCCAACCGTCATGTGTTCCAAGCAACTTAGTACCTAAGCGATATACAGATTGTTTACTACGAATAATGTGCTATCCGTCCAAAACGCTGCCAAAAGTTTTAAACGAATTTATACTTAGTGTTAATAAAGTTCAGTGTTGATCGCGTGTGCTAGTGTTAGTGCATTTAAGGACAGCGCCATCTGGCGTTACCTAGGCGCGACAACGTGGCGGGAACGCATGCGCCGTCGGGGCAGGCGCTGGCGATGCCATTTATTGAAGACGAATGGTGGGCAGCCGAAAATGAGGGCAGGATGGTCGACCTATCCAATTGCCTGCAGGTTTGTATTTATAATATATAGAATAATAATTATTAACTAGCTAACCCGTGCGAATATTACGCACAGTACCGTGATAATCAACTGATAGCGCCATCTGTTTAACTAACATGCAAGACATCGGTCGGTTGGAGTTGTTTACATTCTAAAAAGAATGATTTAATGAATGTAAATAATGATATAAAGAATGTAAACAACTACTATCGGCGGATGTCGTGTGTTTCAAAAGTGTTTTAATCATTTTTATTTTCAACGAAAACATTAATTATAAACTATTTGTCTACATTTTGTCAATAGCGGGGCAACATAATCTTTAAAATTATGTTTGAATTATTGATTTTAACAAAAAATTAAGGGAGATTGCGTGGCCCTAAAACACCTTCGAGAACTAATATATATGACCATAATCTCTTTTTGATTATATGTTTAACTGTGTAATTGAGTTTTATTTCTTATTATTATTGATGCAATATTAAAGATTGGTTTGTTTGTCAATGGGAAAGTCTTTTTCAATTAATTTAACAATAATGCAGATTTATTTATCTTTTTATTACAATAATAGTAAAAGAGATGCTTATAATATTCTTACTTATACTTTAGACCTCCCCAAGTTGGGAGAATTCGCTAAAATTTTTCACTTCAGTCTGGCATTCAACTTAGCCTAGTTAGGTTTGCGTCTGGTGGTAGGATTCCTATGCAAGAATCCGTCTAGTAAGCAGTAGTGTGCAAACATTACTGTGTTTCGGTCTGAAGGGCACGCAAGTGTAATCACTGGGCATATAGACATAAGCACTAATGTCTCAGGCTGACGTGCGCAGTGTGGATGCCACACAGAAATGTTTTTGGTGAAACAGCTATTGTTATTGTTATGGGCAGACGTTGCACTTACCATCAGGTGAACGATTTACTCGTCCCGTCACTTAATTCCAAAAAAAAAACAAAGTACTTCAGTATACCACAATATCAACTAAGTTTATGGACTTTTACATACATAAGATCACGACTGTATCCCATAAGGGGTAGTCAGAGACTGGGCACTCACTGCAAAAACAGATAACTGCCACAATCCACGTTTGCACCTAAACAATATAATGCACTTGGTGTGATAGGTGGTGAGCCCATCGCCACCATGCGCTGTTGGGTGCACAGTGCAGTGGACTTTTAATTCAATGATTTTAGTTTATTCAAAAGTTGTATTTATTATCTCCGTGTAACTGTGTACCTCTAAAGATACACATTTTTATATTAATATTTTAAAGTTAGTTCTATAAAGCATCATACGCATTTTGCAGGACGCGGTGACGGGCGGCGGTCAGGCTGCGGCGCTGCAGCAGATGGCGTCGTCCCTCGGCGAGCTCTCGCAGGCCGAGCTCAGCAACATCGTCGGACTGGCGGAGGCCGACGCCGACGACCCCGACGACATACTCAAGCAGCTCGGCGAGACCGCGTTCGACAACTTCGATACTTTCTTCACCGATTTAACCAACTCGACCGCGACCGCCTGTGCCGCCGATTGAGATAAAGGTTGGTTTAAACATACGCAATTCATTCTCATAGGTTTTTTTTTTCATAGGGGAAATGCCTAACGCATACCCGCCTTGCGGGGTCAAGGACGGCTTATGTCGGACTTGCAACGGCTAAAACCCTCGTTCGGCTTTCGCCTCTACTATCGGCGGCCCCTCTCCGGGAGAATACGGCTCCACTCCTCTCTCCTTCCTAGTAAGGCGCTCCGGAACATACGACACGCCTTCCAGCACGGTTACACATTTGCTATCTTAGCCACTTGCATGCATCGACTTCCCGTAAAACCAACTGATCCCTCTATCTAGTGGGGGGAGGTCGTTCTACATTTATGAAACTTGAAAATCTTCTCCAATAGTTATCGGCTCTACGAGCTATAGAATGTACTAGCAAAGCAGTGACGGTGACGTTTAAGGTGCGAGGCGTCACGTGATCGTCAATCCAGCTGTCAAGCATAGCGATTCATCATCATCATTTCAGACCCTAGTCCCTAGTCCACTGCCACTGAACATAGACCTCCATAGATTGCCACAAATCACGGTCCAGTGCCAACAAACCATGCATATCATTCAATCTAGTGGGGAGGACGCCTTACACTGTATTTGCCCGTACGAGGTTTCAACTCTAGAAGCTTTCTCCCACTACTTCCACTTCAGCACGCTGATTTCTAGGACCATGTCAGAGGGCCTTGTTCTTTCTCACAATGAAACAGCAGGCGTATAATGCTTTCTTACCTACTCCTACTACTAGACTACAGTGAAGGGTTACGTCATAATAGTCCTGGCCGATAACGTAAACAGTAAACTGACACAACAATTTATAATTCTAACTTTTCTTTTAAAAAAACTGACAACTGTCTGCATATAAATGTTTGTTCCTACGCTCGAACCTGCAACTCGTATCACAGTTTTCTACCATTCAGCCACTGCCCGTTAATTATAAATATATATAAATATATACATACATATAGATTAAAACGTAGATTAGATTATTTACACAATATTCATTGAACGTCATATTTTAAGCTACACTAGTGATAGGCTGAAAGGATGATGATGATATTTTCATATTGTATATATTGTATATATACATACATACATATATATTTTCAATCACAAGTGTAGCTTAGGTTCAATGAATATTATGTACATAATCTGGTGGACCACCCCAGGGCCAGTTATTCTGCCGTGAAGCAGTAGTGCGCAAACATTACTGTGTTTCGGTTTGAAGGGCACTGTGAGCGTAATCACTGGGCCATTTGAGACTTAAGACTTATGTCTCAGGGTGACGGGCGTAGTGTGGTGTCATACAGAAATATTCTGGGTGACACAGCATTTGTTGTGGGCGGACGTTGCACTTACCATCAGGTGGAACGTTTTGCTCGTTTCGTCACTTTATACAATAAAAAAAAAATCTAATCTATGTAGTACAAATAAATAAAAAATATTATATTCTATTCTACTAACAAAGGCCTCCCCACAAAAGTTTGTAGCTCTCATTTTGGGGTGATTTTGCCATAGTAGTCACGCTAGGCAGGCCGGGTTGGCAACTGCAGTTTATTCAGATGTTCCAGGAAGATGCTGCTGCCCATCTCCTGTTATTTATTTTCCCTCTGCCACCTTTTACGACTAATCACGGGATTAAATGGGATAGTAGGTTCTCATAAGGCACCTGACAATATAAATATATATAAATTCTAGTTTTAGTTATCGGGTCAAATTCTAGTACATTCTGTTTCAAATGTGTGATTCTTATTGTTGTTACTAGAATACCACATTATAATGAGACAGGGACTGGTTCATTCGAGTAATTTGTAATCTCGGAAAGGCATTACATCCAGTAGCCTACTAAGAAACTGACGACGGAGTGGTTTCTCACTATAATCACATAAATATTTTTCTGTTTCGACTGACATATTAGGTTATGTTTACAAGTTTTCATTTCTTAACTACGCAAGATTTTTCGTCAGTTGAAAAAAGAAAGTGAATTTATTGCCTGTGCAATAAGATACAAAGGAAATGATCAACGTAAACTTGATTTATGTTGATCTATATGCATGTTTAAAAATTGATAGACCTATTTTTAATTGCAAATTCCAGTTCAGTAAATAAAATGACTTCGTAGATCAATAACCATACTGATATGATGATTGACTAATATCGATCAATGCATGTTTCAGCAAGAAGAAAACAACAACGTGTCGCCAGCGTCCGGGAGCCAAATACAAGGCCCATATTACCAACAGAACCAACTCACCTTACCCAACAATGGGCAACAACGTCTCCAGCAACTCCTGAGATCGGGAACCAGCGCCATCAACAATGCCGTAGTGAATAACATCAGCAATGGCCGTTACAACATCGCATCCGCCAACCCACTTCTTGCGGAGAAATTAGCCGCGACATCTAGCGGTATAAAGCAAGAGCCGATGAGCAACGAATATAACGGTACGGGAATGAATTATGGAAATGCTTCTCCGATGCAACGTGTGCCGAGTGGAAAGCCGCAGGTGCACGATGCTGGTGGAGGTAAAGGTAAGTTTTATTATAGTCTGTGCTTTTGCTTTTCATCTAGGATTTGTATCTTTACATAAGAGCTGTCTACCGCTGAGTAGTAAAAGTAAGACATTGTAAATAATTTAACGTAGTACAGCGAATATCCGATAGATGGCGCTTTTTTCGATTGATGCAGTTGCGATGTAGATGGACAGATGTCGCGATTTGTCGTATAATGTAAAAAGTGCATTGCAATTTCTTAGATGCAGCAAGTCAGCGATGCAGTTTTCTCCCGCGATCACAATCCACTTTCAGTTTCCGCTCGAGGAAGTGCCGGCAATTTTCCTTTCGCGATTCGCCGCTTTTACCTCGAGAAAGTTTTGTTAATATCTAATAATAATCTTGCACGTGCACTTATCTTTACTGACGTGACGTTTTCTTTTTCTGTGGCATATTGCCACTTAATTAGAATATTTATTTAGAACTAGCTATTACCTGTAGCTTCGCGTGCATATAAAGTAGTCTTTAGATATTATTCCATTACTTAGAGCCTAAAACTGCCTATGAACCGAGCTATGCAATTAATCATATTAGAACTCATTCACTAGCTTTGGAAGAGGAGATTTGAAAACTCTCAAAAATAACTGTAATCTGTTAAAAAAAATTTTTTTTTTGTAAAATACTTGTTTATAAGAATGTTTGTTGCTTAACTTTTATAACATTAAATAACTTCATATTTTATTCATCGTCCCTGAATACAATAAATTTCAGTAGTTGTAAATACCTTAATTAGTCTATTTTTTACATACATATTTATACGTGTTCATTGCGGCATCCCTCGTTTAGAGAAGAGTAGAGAAGTAAAAGAAGATTCACCAACTGTCAAAAGTAACTGTAACTATTAATTAAAAAGGTCATTCATTATTTACATTTTGAATATTTTTTTTTAAAAATACTCGTTTATAACAAAGTTTTTTATTGACGAGACTGGAAAAACGTACACCTGATGGTAAGTGCAACGTCTGCCCATGACAGATGCTGTGTCACCCGGAATATTTCTGTGTGGCACCACACAGCGCCCGTCACCCTGAGACATCAGTTCTTAAGTCTCATATGCCCAGCGATTACGCTAGAAACGGAAACACAGTAATGTTTGCACACTACTGCTTCACTGCAGAATAACTGGCCCTGCGGTGGTACCTACCTAGACAGATTCCTGTATATCAGTTTGTTGCGTTGCTTTTATAACATTTAAATAGCTTCATATTTTAATTATTATTCCAGAATACAATTAATTTGAGAAGTTATAAATACGTTAATTTGCCCGTTTCTCTACATTGATATATATACCTTGTGTAAAATGGATAGTGTCTAACGTGTTCATTGCGGCGATACTCGTGTTTTAAACTCTTTATAAAAAAAGAGCGCGTCCATCTTAGTACACGTGATAGAAGTAAAACTGATCGAAATAGAATAAATAAACAAAAACTTTACCCACTTGTAAAATAAACAATTATGAATTAAACGATAAATATTAAATGAAACTAATTTTACGGATTTTATCGTGTTTAATTTTTACTATTTATAACCCGGCGTTTCGAATGCTTTAAAGCACCCGTGGTCACGGGGGGACTGAGGTGACAGATGTCCTGATGTCATAGTAAATGGTAGTGGTATGGTAAAAATAAATTAAATTAAAAACCGTAGACGACTTCTATGACCACGGGTTGAGACGGGCACACGGCGTTTAAGTTTAATTTATTGCCGTCAAAATGTTTCTTTATAAAATACATACATACATACATACATACATACATACACACATACATACATACATACATACATAAGATCACGACTGTATCCCATAAGAGGTAGTCAGAGACTGGGCACTCACTGCAAAAACAGATGACTGCCACAATCCACGTCTCAACAAAACAATATAATGCACTTGGTGTGATAGGTGGTGAGCCCATCGCCACCATGCGCTGTTGGGTGCACAGTGCAGTTTTATTCCTTACTCGCCTCTTCTTTTAACGAGCCGCCACCACACGGCACAGCAGCAGCTTATAATAATAGTCAAATGTATATTGATCTTTATAACAGGCTAGAAATATCCCAACGCTGAGCACAGCTCTGCTCTCCTTTCTGGGGGGGTTTTGGATTTCATTTCATTTCCTCAGACATGCAGGTTCGCTCACGATGTTTTCCTCCGCCGCTGAGCACGTGGTAAATCAGCATTTAAAATTGCAGAACAATTTTAATGTTGCCGGCACTGTGAAATTTAGTACGAACGCCCGGCCCCCGAGCTACCGCGGCTCTATTTTAGTTATACTCTAACTAAATGATCAGTGTAATCCGAGCTCCATTGGTTAATTCGAAACTGTAGTGGCGGGTTCCGCGCGGCCGGAAGTGAAAGCCTTGGTGCAGTGAATAAGCCTATATAACTAAACCACTTTCCTTTCGATGATTCTAGATTTATGACAGCTAATTTCTATCGACAATTTACAGTTAGGTCTTTAAATTTTAATGTAATAGTTAGGCTTGGAGTCAGCTGGGTTTGCGTTAGGCCTGTAATTAACAATTAATGCAAATTGGCTAACAACTGCGAAAACTGTATTTAATCTAAATGATCATATTTACCACTTGCTTGCTTTATTTTTATAGGTTGATGGAAAAGAAGATATTTGAACTGAATTTGCGATCTATTTAAAAGCTAAATCGATCAAAGCAGGAAAATATTATTATGAATTCAAAGAAATTAATGTAGGTCACACTGACTCTGACTGAACGATAGAGTCTTTTCTAATAAACCGCTAGTTATTTTTTATAGAATATATTATTTTGTTATGATAAAATATGTAATTTTCAGAATCTAGTCATAGTGTTATTAAAAGATTTGCATCACATAATGTAAAATTTTACAATTTCTGTGGCAGTTTTGGTTAAATGTATTTTATTTACTTTACATTTGTATCTACGAGTATATAGATAAATAAGTTAAAAGAATGAACCTCCTATCCCTATTTTTTTCTAAAATGGCACCTGTCACTGGGGTTTCTCCTGTATCGTGAGTGCCTTTTACAGACAAATTTCACATGCGCAACACAACCAGACTAGAGAACCAACAATTCGTGTTTTTGCACAAATGGCGGCTACGGTTGGGATTCGAATGCAGGACCCGCGTAGAGATCCGACACTTTGACCACTAGTCCACCCAGTCGTCACGACGACATTTTGTCGCAGTCATTTACGCATAACAAATTTTATCAAAGTTACTGTCTGCCATGAGAAAATCCGTGGTAGCTAAGTATTCACGTGTGACCTGGGTTCGATTCTCGGTGCCGGTAGGAAGCCTAGCTGAGCCTTGCATTCGTCAAATATAGCCCTCTACCTCGTGGTTAAAAGTCAAAATAACTTTATTCAGTTTAGGCTTGCATAAAACTCTTATGAATGTCAAAATCTACACCTGTTCGAAAAAGAAGGCCTCCTCAGAGAAGAACCGGCAGGAAGCTCTGGGATCTTTCTTTTTCCTCTAATGTCATATTACATATATGTTCGGTGATAATTAGAAATTATAAAATCAATCTTAAAAAAAGTAAAGTAAAGTTTCAGCCTATAAATGTCCCACTGCTGAGCACAGGCCTCCTCTCATTTCTGACAGGGTTTTGGAGCTAGGAATCAATCTTATTACTAGATTATTATATCTACTTTAAAAATTGGTGTCAATTCACTAATGTCTTCATTACATTACATTTTAAGTGGTTTAAAAATAGACTACATTCAAGTGGAACTAATTCACTTTATCTCGCCGAAATCACTTATGCACCTTTGGGAGTCGAGACAAAAAAGCTTAGAGACAAGTGAGTAGCTTTCGGTAGCTTTTTGCCTGTAGGATGGAGTTTTTTTGTAATCCCGTTGCGATAAGTACAAGTTAAATAAAGTATTTATAAAAACAAGTCCTTCCGGGCCATATAATATTTATTTACAAAATGCGATACAATTAAAGCCACTTTTTCCTATTTCGATTTTTGCAATCGCACGACATTCAACATCATCATCATCATCACTTCAGCCTATCACTAGTCCACTGCTGAACATCGGCCTCCTCCACAGATTGCCGCAAGTTTGTAGCTCTCATTTTGGGAGGGGTTTTGCCATAGTTGCTTTACTTGCCACGCTTGACAAGCGGGTTGGCAACCGCGGTTCCTGGTTTTTATTTTTCCCTCTGTCGACTTTTACGACAACCACGGGATGAGATGGGGTGGTAGATTCTCTTAGCCGCTACCACACGGGAACGGGCTGTCAACTGCGCAGGAGATAATATAGTGCCCGAAGTGCATGCTCAAACACAGACGCACTCACTAGTACAATATCCCCCATTACTGACACTACACTCGACCTAGACCGTAAATTTGCTATGAATTAACTTAACGTAAATTTTGTATAATGTCGTGCGGTAGTGTAATGTGTGCAAACATAACTGTGTTTCGGCTTGAAGGGCACTGTGAGCTAGCGTAATCACTGGGCATATGAGACTTAAGAACTGATGTCTCAGGGTGACGGGCGCAGTGTAGTGCCACACAGAAATGTTCTGGGTGACATAGCATTTGTTATGGGTAGACTTTGCACTTTACATCGGGTGAACGTTTTGCTCCTTAAGTCGTTCTATCCAATTAAAAATGAAATAAAAAAAACCTACCTAGACGGATTCCTGCATAGTAATCCTACTAGTAATTGTGGTTGTGTTAAGATTGTCCAGGTGTCTGTGTCTTTGTGTGATACTGCATCCTAGTCTATCCGATCGGAGTTAGGACAAGTGCCTCTGTGTCCTTACACTCGTGGCACTATAATGTCTCCAGCGCAGTTGGCAGCCACCAAAACTATCAAGAAGTTGTCGCAATTGTTGAACTTAGATCAGAAGTGCATTTTAATTTGCGTCCAATGTTCCATCGGTTTTAATTTTTTTTATGGAAGAGGGGGCAAAGGAGCAAGCGGCTCACCTGATGGTTAGTGATCACAGCCGCCCATGATCATCTACAATACCAGAGGAATAGCAGATGCGTTGCCGGCCTTTGAGAAAGAAATAGGCTCTTTTCTTGAAGGTCCCCAAGTCGTATCGGCCCGTAAAATCAATGCCAACCATCAAGGTGATGACGATGGAAATTTGCGCATTTTGCGATGGTGAACATCAGCGGCTGGAATTAATCCGAACAATTCCTCAGAACACTGCCCATAGTAGATACTATAAAAAAAGCAAAGGGATGCAACATCTCTTCGCAAAGCCAGTGGATCAAGCCGATCAGATAGAACATGGTCGTCGACGATTCGAGCCGCTCTTCGTTGAATGAGGTCAAATGGAAGTAGCTGTATGATAATGTATGCTGTATATCTATCATGTAACGATGTTCGTTTTATATTTAATTTAGGTACATCTTTCTCGTAATGTCACACTTTAGGGACTTGACGATCCATATACAGCTCAATAGGAAAATGTATCTAAACGTATTGGAGTGAATTTCCTCAACACATTCGATTTCCTAGTATCACTTAAATAACATAGAAATCTATATGGCAGCAGCGTGTCAAGGTAGTGGTGTAACAGTTTGACCCAATTAACGAGTGACGTGAGACTTTGTCACGCTGACACGCGGAGCGCAACTGTGGACCGCGACCGACGTCTCTGAATCAGAGAAGCTCGCAAAAATTTTCCTTTAGGATTGGGCGACGATCGATTGAACGCTATCAAAATCGTTATTGTATTTACATACATACATACATACAGTCACGCCTCTTTCCCATAGGGGTAGGCAGAGACCACATCTTTCCACTTGCTACGATCTTCATAAGATTCTTCTACTTTCATTAGTGTTTTAGACACGCTCGTCGGTTGCGGGTACTTTTAACGTGACCTTTCCTCAAAAGTTCACCGATCTGATTGTGATACGTACGCCTAGGTCGACCCTTACCGGCTTTTTCATTCACACTTGCCTCATAAATCTGTTTCGTCAATCTCCTTTCATTCATCCTCTCTACGTGTCCAAACCATCTTAGCATGCCTTTCTCTATCTTTTTCACTACATCTTCAACCACACCGCAACGTTCCCTTATCACGCTGTTTGAGAGATCACACTGCGCCCGTCACCCTGAGACATCATAAGTCTCCTATGCCCAGTGATTACGCTAGCTCACAGTGCCCTTCAAACCGAAACACAGTAATGTTTGCACAATACTGCTTCACGGCAGAATAACTGGCCCTGGGGTGGTACCTACCTAGATGGATCCCTGCACAGGAATCCTACCACCAGTAAATATAAAAGTAAAAGTAAAAGTAAATCTTAGAAGATGAACATTTTCTCTATTTTTCTTAGCTGCGTGTTAGTGTTAGAAACTTAAAACGTGACTACACTTACGGTAGAATAGAATATAATTTATTTGCTAGAAAATGGTACATCATTACGGTCTTAAGTTGTGATTTACGCGCAACATTTTCCATGCAGAAAAGTATTGCATGCTGGTTTTGATTTTAGTGTAAATATTGTCTCGTGCTGTTTTTGATATCAGTGTAACTATTGAGTTACACTAAAAATCCAATTAAATTAATGACTTAAAGAGTCTTCCAGAATAGCACCTGTCCACCATTCGAACCCAGTGACTCATGCTTAGCGGGCGAGTTGTCTGAGATTTACTCAAATGTAGATATTTATTCCATTTCATAGGTCGAATTTGATGAACGGCACCACTTCACGGTCTTATGCTGCTACACAGACTCACTTTTATATGATTTTTTTCACTTTTGTTATTTTGAGCAATATTATTTTAAGTTCTGTGTAATTCCATTTTTTTTTCTTTTTCTTGTTTTGTTTTGTATCTATTGTTATTAGACCATGAATAAATGTGTTTATTTCCTCTTTTCCTTCTTCTTCTTTGCTTAGGTTTTTCGACTTGGCTCGTGGTTGACTGGTAGAGGATGCCGAATTTTATCATCGCACATTTCGGCATAATTCCATCTACGTCATCTTGATAGTTGGCAGTCCATCAAGGAATTTCCTGCCGTACCGATACGACTTAGGGAGGTACCTTCAAGAAAAGAGCCTACTCCTTTCAAGGCTGGCGACGCACTCGCAATTACTCTGGTGTTACGGGTACAGTATGTTCCTGTTCCTGGGCGGCGGTGATCACTTACAGTTAGGAGAACCGTTTGCGAGTTTGCACCCTCCTCCGTAAAAAAACAATATTCTGGGGAATTAAGTCCGCTAAGTTATAAATATTTTTTTTTAAATATAAAATTCCCTATTAAACTCTTTTTGCTATATCGCCCTACTCCGTAGGAATAATCGTTTTGAAGATATTCTAATATTATGATATTCAAACTGACTGATCTTAATAGACTTTTCTAACGCATTTAATGCAGTCGAAGTCGAGTCCGCTAAGTTAGAAATATATATATTTTTTTAATATAAAATTCCCTATTAAACTCCTTTCGCTATATCGCCTACTCCGTAGGAATTAACGTTTTGAAGATATTCCGTGCAAAACAATTCCATTATAATGTCCAGTTTGCCGCCAATTATTTGGCGTAAACGAGCGTGCGTCGCACCTGGGAAGGCCGAGCGCGGGAGACGCAGAGCGACTCGCGGAATTTCGGCATTTCGCAAGCGGCCTCAACGCCGCGCCGGCTCTTTATAAATTCACATCGTCACGCGCTGCTATAAGATTCGCGATGTGGAATCGCATATGTTTTTCCTCATATATGTATTTTCGACAATGTTGTTTGGCCGAAAATATCTTAGCTCCGAGAAATATTTGTCAAATTCGACCTATTTACAATTACGGCATCGATTTCCATATACCGTCGAAAGCTTTCCACTGTGCAGGAGATGTTATGGTGGTACGCGCAAACAAAGGCTTGTGACGCCCATTCGATAAGATCGGAGGCGGGCTATAGTATGTTTCGTTTTAATCTTTAGACTATGTGTAAGTTTTTCATTTAGTCTTTTTAGGATATTCCTTTTTTATGCTTAGTTTATGCTGAGTTGTCAACTTCGTTTGTACGGCGTACAAGTTCCATAGTTTTATTTTAGGTAATAATTGTGTTTTAAATTCTTTTTTTTTGTGTATTTTTGTACTTTATATATTTTTTTATTGTATATTACTTTTGTGTACGTCCGTTTCTAGCGAATTCTTTTTCTTTCTTTATTTATTTTACTAGGAGTATGCTTTTTTTACTGGGCAACCCTGTTGTTGGCTCCAATTTTTTTACATAATTTTTTAAATAAGGAAAGATATTTACATTTTGGGACATAAAAATGAAGAACATTGCGTTTTAATTTCTATTTTGCTTTATCTGCTATTTTAATTTCAACAATATAATAATTTTTATTGAATCGATCTTCGAAATTTTTTTTTAGATTTATAATTTTGGTTTTAATTATTACCTAATTTCAGTTAAATAAATTGGTAACCTTTTCATGTACGTCTCTAAATTACGCTTTTACTTTTATTGTACGAAATGGATCATACTCTATTATAGTGGCAGCCCTAGTAAAAGATGAACTCACTTTTTATAATAATGGGGGTATAGTCAAATATTTTAAAAATCATAAATTAAAATTACATTAATCCTCGTTCTGTGGTCAGTTTAAAAAACGATGGCAATGGTTCTGTGACCATTGTAGATCGAATTTATAAAAACTTCTACTACAATATTTGCATTTTATGACAATATAAACGGCTAATGCATATTTAAAAAAAAAAAGAAGAGACGTCACTTCGCGACTGTTCCGTTTTTAATGTCAGATTGAGTTTTATAGATTCTTGAAAACTTATGTGTTATTACAAAGACAAAGATTACCAGATAATAGATATTACCAATCTAATGAAATAATGTTACTAATATACCATTTGCGGTTAGTAGCATTCGGAAATGTCCGTACATTCGAAGCATTACTAAGTAGTTTGTGGCGAGCACCGCTAGATGGCGCCAGTCGGTAGCGCGTGGTATCGTACTCTAGGTTGTTCACTGACCTACCTCAACCGATTTGCGATGGCCCCGCGTAGTTAAAGCCAATAAATATTGTTAGTACTGTACTGACTGTGTAGTAAATATTGCAAAGTCAGTCCGCTAAAACGCATAGTTTTGATATTTATATTGACAGATTCGTATTGAATCAAGTTTTTCTTTCTTTCTTTCTAATGTTTTACCGTGATATGATTCAATAACATTATTTTATTTGTTATTGAATCTTGTCTAACATTTGTCATGGAGCATGCTTTGGCATAATGGTATATTTACTGAACATAGATTTGTGTGAAGCAATTATCTTAGGTAGCTCCAGACAGTTATCAAAACTAGATCTTTCCACATTACCATCAATTGCGTTTAATAACAATATCATTCCATTATGTCCCAATGTTAAGAATCTCGGCTTGTATGTTGATAGTTGTTTAACATGGAACAATCAGATCCAGGAGGTTAGCCGCAAAACTACAGCAACCATGCGTTCTTTTTATCGTTTGAAAATTTTTCTTTCAACCACTACCAATGTTTTGCTTGTCCAATCTCTCATTCTGCCGATTATTGACTATGTTGTGTGTTGCCCAGATTTATCTCAGCATCAGCTTAACACATTGGATCGTCTGCTCAACAATTGTATAACATACATATACGTTCTTCGTAAATACGATCATGTATCTCCCTTTCGTAATCAGCTTAACTGGTTGCCTATCCGTCGGCGCAGATATGTTAGAATACTGTGCAGCCTTTTCACAACATTATACGATCCATGTGCTCCTGTGTATTTGAAATGTAAGTTTCAATACCTAGGTGACTCTCATGATTGTTCTCTCCGTTCCTCGGGTAATCTCCAGTTTCTCTCTGGAACGATATTCCTCTTGACGTTAAAAAAACTCCCAATAGGTTTGCCTTCAAAAATAAAGTCCGGGAATACTTCAAGAATTCGCTGCAAGTATGAGTTAATTCTCTTGTTTTTTCGGTTCCTCTATGATAATAATTATCTAATAGTATATTTATATCTATATTTACATAGTAGTTATAAGTACTCATGTATATGTAGATATGTATGTATTCGTGTGTATGTTGAATGAGTTTGGTATAATTATGTACATTTTATTACTACCTATGCCTATAGATATATTTTTTCTAATTTTTTTTTATGCATTGCTGCACCGCCTATCGTATGTTTATCTCTGCTTAACCTTATGGTTGGCTGGGAGAGAATGCCTTCAGGCATTAAGTCCGCCATATGTACAATTTGAGTGCATAGAAGTTTAAATAATAAATAAATTTATATTTCTTACATAATGATTTCTTATATTTACGCGAACACTACACATTTAAATGAAACTAAGTTACGGATTTTATCGCTTTTAATTTTTTACTATTTATAACCCGACGTTTCGAGTGCTTTACAGCACCCATGGTCACGGGAGGACTGAGGTGACAGATGTCCTGATGTCATAGTTAACCTGGGGTACCTTCAGCTTTTAATTATTATTTTTGGTCCGATCTACGCAGAAAGATCTAACTGTGTCTTGAAGTCTTGCAGTGGTATGCTTGGTTTTTGATTTAATTTTATTTATTATTGGATCCCAAGCTGGTGGTAATACCCAAATTTCAATAGAGAAGATGGTTGGGTATTACCATCAGCTTGGGCACTCGAAACGTCGGGTTATAAATAGTAAAAAATTAAACGCGATAAAATCCGTAAAGTTAGTTTCATTTATATTTCTTACGTTGAAGTTTCATAAACATAGAAACTATTTGACGCTCATTTCTGCTAGGTCTTTATTGCTTTATGATGCTATTAGCTTATGATGATTTTCAATGCAGCAGCGAAAAAGCTTTCAGTTTTTTTTTATCTAAGTGACGAGTCAAGCACATCGTTCACCTGATGGTAAGTGCAACAACAAATGTTGTGTCACTCAGAACATTTATGCGTGGCGCCACACTGCTCGTTACCCTGAGACAAGTTCGTAATTGTCATATGCCCAGTAGTTAAACTAGCTACCAGTGCCCTACAGACCGAAACAGTAATGTTTGCACACTACCACTTGATGGCAGAGTAACTGGCACTGCGGTTGCACCTACCTAGACGGATTCCTGCATAGGGACCCTAACACCAGTCAAGTTAGCAAGCCAAAACTAATGTGCCAATATTTTCAGACGTTACATGAAATACGAAATAATTATAAGGGGAAATCACGTGCTGAATATTACGAATAGTTGCGGATTTCATCTTAGCCGATCGAAATCCGCACATTTGGACACAAACATCCGCAATCCGTGCACGCGCGTTGTGCGTCACGCGAAGCGCGCGTGTGCGTGAACCATGACCCCGTTTTCACTGCGCGGGCACACACTGCGTCCGTGTGCCGCTGTAGATCTATTTGTACATTGCAGTGTGCGTGCGCTCGTGTTATGTCACACGAGATGTGTTGGGTTGCGACGCGAGCGCCCCTATGCCGACACGGTTTGTTCTATTTCAGTTTATCGTAAACACACTTTAGGAAAGTTCTCGAATAGTGCATGGCATGCGAGTCGATAATGCACTATAATTGTTAATTAATGTAGGTATTTCGAATTGAACATCTGCCCTATTTATTAGCTGAAATATATACTAGCGAAACCCACGACTACGTCCGCGGTTAGGCTTTTTAAAAATACGGAACTCATCGATATTCCGAAATAAAAAGTCATCCTATGTCCGTCTCCAGAACGTAAGCTATCTCTGTGCCGAATTTCGTCGATATCGGTTCAACGGATGAGCCGTGAAAAGGCAACAAACAGATTGAGGGACAAAGTTTCTTTTGTTATTTTTTTAAGTGTGCAGTATTTGTATGTTTTGTTATAGATTTGGGATTCCTTTCAATTCAAATTCGAATTTTCTTTATTACACTGACGCTGTTGTCGCTCCCAGGACGGACTTGATATTGGCAGAATACTTTTAAGAGCGACTTGACGACCGCGTGGCCTAGTGGTCAGAGTACCTGACTTCTAAGCCGCGGGTCCTGGGTTCGAATCACAGCCGGAGCCAACATTTGTGCTAAACATAAATTGTTGGTTTTCGGTTCTGATTGTGTTGTGATTGTCCCTGTGTTTCTGACAATGCTTCCTAGCCTACCTCCGATCTTATCGCATCAGCGTTACATCGGGCACGGGTAGGTTGGGACGAGTGAGTGCCTCTGTGTTTGCGCGTACACTTGTGGCACTATAATATCTCCTGCGTAGTTGATGGCTCTCGACAGTAGTCGGCAGTTGTCGCCGTGGTCGAAATCGGCTAGGAGAACATCATCATCATCATCACTTTTAAGAGCAGCCATTAAACAAAGAAGAAGATGGAGTCACTTACCCCCAGACCCGATATAAATATAAGTGTCAGTAGGCCATGCAAATATTTACCCCACGCGGGAATAGAATTCGCTGTCCGAAGTTTAATTTTTCGGAACTGATCTGAAAAATTATAAGTACGTGTTTAATTATAAACAACAATTTCAGCAGACATGTTTCATCATCGGTCATAAGTCGGTCGTAAAAAAAAAATTATTAACGCGACATATTCCAAAACAAAGCCTTAGTTTTTTTAACGAAAAATATATTTTCTCTAGCGCTTACGTCTGTTTGTTTTACCAGAACATTACACTTGTACTATTGCAGCAAGTGCGTTAAGCAAGTGCGTGTATCGGTACAGTTTCTCCTTGGAGCCAATTAGCGGAGCACCGCCCGGCCTAGACCGGCGCGGTGCAACTAAGTTAGGGCTGCTTCACACTAGCAGATCTACTAGCTTTAAACACTTCTTCGTTCGGCTAGCTTCGTTGAGTCTCTAGTTTGAGCCTGACGTCGGTCTTGGGTTCGAATTATTGCTATTCTGACTGTTGTTAAATCTCATACAGAAAGGTTCTTGGGCTATGTGAGTTCCACTGTGCTTGTGTTAATACATACATACATACATACAGTCACGCCTTTTCCCCATATAAGGGGTAGGCTGAGGCCACTCACGTAGCCCACTTCGGACGGGTGGCAAACCACGTCGCCGCCACTCTGGTACGAGTCAAAAAATTCTTTCTCCCCATTGCATTCCCACGAGCAGTATAGTGACAGCATTGCATATTGTGGTGTTTTTCTACACGAATAAAGGCTGTCTGTACAATACCTTAGTCGCCTCTTACGACACCTCGGAAAGAAGTACGTGCTGTCGAATGCAAAAATATTTTTTCAAATCTGATTAGTAGTGCCCGACACGATATTACAGTATGTCTAACATATTTATTTGAATTGTTTTCTATAATTCTTTACGAATTAGGTGCTTATTATAAATTGTCTTACAAATTCTTGTTCTTTCTTCTTCTTTTTTTTAAATCTGGCCTCTCGCAATAAAATTCTGCCAATGCAAAGTCAGTCACGGGGCTGACAATAGATTCGAAAAATTCGTAATTACGAACAACAGTAAAATGATAGTCGGCTTTTACTGAAAATTCGCTGGATTTGCGAGACAAAACGAAAAGTACAATTTTGGTCTTAAATTGAATTTTCCAGTCACTGTACACTTTCAGGAGCACTTGCTGCATAATACACTACATACATACATACATAAGGTCACGATTGTATCCCATAAGGGGTAGTCAGAGACTGGGCACTCACTGCAAAAGCAGATGACTGCCACAATCCACGTTTCACCGAAACAATATACTGCACTTGGTGTGATAGGTGGTGAGCCCAACAGCGCATGGTGGCGATGGGCTCACCACCATGCGCTGTTGGGTGCATAGTGCAGTTTTATTCCTTACTCGCCTTTTACGAGATCCATTGGATGAGATGGAGTTGCAGTATTATTTTAACGAGCCGCCACCACACGACACTGCTGCATAATAAACTACCAATATCTATAACCAATATAAATAATAAATAATCAAAACTCAAAATATACAAGGAATTATTTTTAATTCAACTAAAAATAAAGTAATTATTTATTTAATTCATTAAAAGACTACCGCCACTTTTCGAGTTGACACCATTATATTAAAAAGTACTCTGTGGACACCATCAATCCTCCTGTTCGTTCATTCTTTCATATCGTTCACCCGGTAACTGTCCACAATTATGACATGAGTGAGGGATTGAATGAACAGTTTTCTCATCGTACACGCGACAGTCGCATTCGATGTGTATACAGCTTTATTGCGTTTATTAGATAAATAATGCAATATGTTTATGATATCTGTGGTAGGCGTCAGTTAATGCACATCTCTCTAATATAAACGGCGATGTTTGTCTGTATGTTATCAGCGGGATGTTAGTTTATGTACAGCGGCCTACTTACACATTCTGCTTAGTAGACGCAATGTGCTATTGACATAAAACGTACGTTATACTCGTAGTTACATAAAAGTATAGTTACAGCCTCTTTAAGTCCCTCTGCACAAGCCTTGGTTCTGCCAGGTTTTGGTGCCGGGAAGAGTCCGCCACGCTGCTCCAATGCGGCTGACTTTACATGTCTCCATGTTTTTCATTCCTCAGAAATGCAGGTTTCCTCACGTAGTTTTCCTCCGCCGCTGAGCACATGGTAAATCAGCACTTAAAATTGTAGATACATTTTCAGAGGTGCCGGCATCGAATACATGTGTACACGCTCGCTTACTATGAAATTTAAGAACATCGGCCAGCCCCTGAGCTTACCACGGCTCTATGCTCATGTTATTTACATTGAAACATTTTTTTATGGCAATGAAGAGACGACCAAAGCGCTCGATGGCGATGGCCTGCCCGTATGCTGTGTTACTGACCGTTCTTCGAAAGCTTCAAGAACTGTTATTTTTTGCTTGTTATTTCGCAATGTATATGTATATGGTATGTATAAGTATATGCAATACTATATGTCTATATACGTATCTTGCATTTGCTCGTGTTTTCACTCTTGCCCACCGCCGTACAGGAGAAAATCCTATTTGGCATTCAGTCCGCCATTACTGCAGTTAGTACAAATGAAGTGGAAATAAATAGATAAAATTTAATTAATTTTAATAGTAATTACATATATTAGGTTGTTTATAACCTCTTTACACATCAATACCGCTACTGGTTTTCGAACGACATCTGTGCCACTGTAAGCGGAAACGGTGCGTATAAAACTATATTACATTAATAGACCTGTCGCAAAGTACAGTCGGACAGAAAAATCTTATTACAAATGTTTGTTTTTCTAAATACTTGCATAAATAAGTAGACGGAGACACAAAAATGTAAACGGTAATTTAGTGCCTTTAACTTTTTTTATTGGATATAGTGACCAGACGAGAAAAACGTTCACTTGATGGGCAGAGGGCCAGGCCGTGTGCCAGGTTTGGTTTGACCCAAACAGAAATAAATGTATAAACTCCTAAGTAACTTCCAAATTCGATCTCTGTCGCGTTCGCTGTATGCTTATCCAGGGCGGTTCTGACCGCCCAGAGTTACAGACACACAAGTCGACAGCCCGAATGACAGTAATTACGCTAGCACTGCCCTTGATATCACACCGCGTACACAAGATACACCCGCGTTCCAGGGCGGTTCTCACCGCCCAGAGTTACCGACTCACAAGTCGTCAGTCCGAATGGAGGCCCGTAGCCTCCCTCGGACGGTAATTAGATGACTAAATTTTTTTTAAGATATTCGACCTCGCGTAAGCATACATAAATATTCGGTGATGTAATTGCTGTTAGCCTTCTCGGCTTTTACAGCTTCATCGCATGCCAGGTTTGGTTTGACCCAAACATAAAAAAATAAATAAACTCCTACAAAAACCTCGAAATTCGGACTGTGTCGCGTTCGCTGCGTGCTTTCGAGATTTCGAATATCTTAAATATTTTAAGTCGTCTAATTACCGTCCGAGGGAGGCTACGGGCCTCCATTCGGACTGACGACTTGTGAGTCGGTAACTCTGGGCGGTGAGAACCGCCCTGGAACGCGGGTGTATCTTGTGTACGCGGTGTGATTTTTCTGCCGCGAAGCAGCAGTGTGTAAACATTACTGTGTTTCGGTGTGAAGGGCAGTGCTAGCGTAATTACTGGGCATATGTGACTTGAGACCTGATGTGTCAGAGTAATGAGCGCAGTTTGGTGTGATACGGAAATGCTCTGACATTTACCATCAGGTGAACGTATTGCTCGTTTCTTCACTTTCTCCTATCAAAAAAGCGAGCGAGAGTTAGCGCATCACACTGGACCAATATATTTGTAGCTAGCCAACATATTAGCAGGTGACCAAATTCTCGCGGCTGACTGTACCACAGAACTACACAGCCACTCAGCTCCTTGAGGCAGTACGACAACCTTATTCGTGTCAATGACAACCGAACACGCACACAAACATATCCAAATTACACACACACGGCTCAGCAAACTAGCACACGTCCTGCTCGCTGCACGTATGCACTCGCGTTGATTGCCCGCGAAGTATCGACCCGATCTCGTTGTATCTAAAGGACATTTTATTGTTACATTCTGTCCTATTTTAGCGCTCGAACACTTGAACGGAACCGGCGCCGTGAACATTTAGATCGTGAGATAGTTATTTTTCTCGTATTGTTTCATTGCGCAGATAGCGTTGCTCTTTGACTTTGAATGTTACACATTCTAGATTTCAATTTGCGAATTGATGTTGATGTTTAAGTTTCATTGCACACGCGTTGCTCTGTATCTCCTACACAGTAGATAGGATATCATGATCATCATAATTAGTCCACTGCTAAAATTCGGCCTTCCCAACGGATTGCCACAGAAGTTTGTAGCTCTCATTATGGGGGGATTTTGCCATAATTTTCACGCTTGGCAGTCGGATTCGCAACCCCAGTTTATTTATTCAGATGTTAAAGAAAGATGCTGCTGCCCATCTCCTGGTTTTCATTTTCCATCTGGCGACTTATAATGCATCCACGGGATGGCCACCCCATCTGGGTGGTAGATTATGTAAAGCCACCACATGTTAGGATATAATAAAATGAACTCAAATTATTTGATAAACGTAATCCTTCATCCGTCGGAAGGGACTGATGAAAGAAAATTCCCGAAACATATTTATGAGGCGAGTGTGAATGGACAAGCCGGTAAGGGTAAGTAGGCGAACCTATCACGATCAGATCGAAGTCGTTTCAAGGAAAGCCTACGTCAAAAGTACCAACCGACGGGCTTGCGGGAAAACACTAATGAAAGTAGAGGAAGCGAATGATGTGTCAGGATCGTAGCAAGTGGGAAGATGTGGTCTCTGCCCTACCCCAATGGGAAAGAAGCGTGACTATCTATCTAAACTGATATTATAAAGATGTAGAGTTTGTTTGGTTGATCGCGCTAATCTCAGGAACTACTGGTTCGAATTGAAAAATTATTTTAGTGTTGGATAGCCCATTTATCGAGGAAGGCTGTAGGCTATATATATAGCATCACGTCATCACCCTTAGAGCGATTTTAAATTAAACGGCGCGTGAAACCGCGGAGCACAGCTAGTGTATGATAAACGTAAAAAGATACCTGCGGAGTTTTCTTCGCTTTTTTACTTCCCCGTTACAAAAACTCGTCACAGCCACACGCAAAATACGCGCATAGACAATGGTGTTGTTATGTCGTATGTATATGTTGTATGTATATGGCCTAGTTGTACCTTACATCTACGCTCGGGTCCCCGGGGAGGACGATGACTTGAAGTGGTCTCGAGTCGTCGTGATAGCACCGAGAGAGTGCTGGGGGCAGTGAGTACTGTCCCCGGGTCGGGCTATACATATAGCGAAGCCTTAGAGTCCGACATATCCAAATTCCTGGAACCTGTGCAAAAGAAAAATGTTGGTTTTCGGGTCTGGTTGTGTTGTGCGTATGATATGTGATGTCCGTGAAGCGCACTCACGACACAGGAGTCGTTCGCGTTGCTTCTAAAAACTACCTATCCACTGGCTTTGCGAAGAGATGTTGCATCCCTTTGCATTTTTTATAAGATCTACCATGGGGAGTGTTCCGAAGAATTGTTCGGATTAATTCCAGCCGCTGATTTTCACCATCGCACATTGCGGCATAGCGCGAAATTCCAGTCGTCACCACCTTGATGGTTGGCATTCCAGCACAGTGCGTTTTTCGCGCAATTTTCTGCCCCGCACAAGCACCATATGGAATCTGCTGCCGCCAGCGGTTTTTCCGGACCGATACGACTTAGGGACCTTCAAGAAAAGAGCCTATTCCTTCCTCAAAGGCCGGCAACGCATCTGATATTCCTCGGGTATTGTAGATGTTCATGGGCGGCGGTGATCACTTACCATCAGGTGAGCCGCTTGCTCGTTTGCCTCCTCTATCATAAAAAAAAAAACTATCATTTTATTTCCATGACTAGATAGACTCTAAAAATGCACCGTCGGCCATGACGATGTTGTGTCAACGATGTGCTTCGAAAGTTGCGTCATAGGGTTTTTTCCGTATTATTTGTGTGATTCAATCTAACTCGACCTACATTTGTTTTTCAGCTCCTTTTATAATATGAGTACCTCTAGCGAATATATGAATTTAAAACGATATTCCTCAGTATCGGAGGTGTGTTTTCGCAAACCGGAAAACCACCTATTTGTGTTTTTGTACGAACGTTGGCTTCGGCTTGGTTCGAACCCAGCACCCGCGGCGAGGAAGTCGGTTACTCTGACCAGTAAATATTTTTTTTTATTGGTTAGAGTGACAGGCGTGTGGTAGCGGCCTAAGATAATCTACCACCCCATCTCATCCCGTGGGTGTCGTAAAAGTCGACAGAGGGAAATTCAAACAAGGAGATGGGCAGCAGCATCTTTTCTGGAACATCTGAATAAATAAACTGCGGTTGCCAACCCGTCTGCCAAGCGTGGCAACTATGGCAAAATCCCTCCAATATGAGAGCTACAAACTTGTGGCTATCTATGGGGGAGGCCTATGTTCAGCAGTGGACTTGTGATAGGCTGAAACGACGACGAACGACGGTTAGAGTGATGACACGAGCAAAACGTTCGGCTGATGTAAAGTGCCCAGCGTTGGTTCATACTGTGAGTCAAGTAAACCGCGAAAGCATTTAAACCTATGCTTCCTGCATTCCTAGTAGAACTTCCTTCTAGTTAGGTATCCACCCCAGGGCCAGTTATTCTGCCGTGAAGCAGTAGTGTGCAAACATTACTGTGTTTCGATTTGAAGGGCACTGTGAACTAGTGTAATCACAGGGCATATGAGACTTAAGAACTGATGTCTCAGGGTGATGGGCACAGTGAGGTGTCACACAGAAATATTCTGGGTGTATACGACATCGAATATTACTAGTCGGAGGAGACGTCCTCCCCAGATCAGACCATTCGATCTGAAGGTAGCTACCCTTTTCCTTGGCAATATACATACATACATACATAAGATCACGGCTGTATCCCATAAGGGGTAGTCAGAGACTGGGCACTCACTGCAAAAACACATGACTGCCACAATCCACGTTTCACCAAAACAATATAATGCACTTGGTGTGATAGGTGGTGAGCCCATCGCAACCATGCGCTGTTGGGTGCACAGTGCAGTTTAATTCCTTACTGGCCTTTATGAGATCCATTGGATGAGATGGAGAGGTAGTATTCTTTTAACGAGCCGCCACCACACGTCTTAAAACTTAAGCGCAATAAAATTAGTTTTATCAAATGTGTAATATTCGTATAAGAAATCATTAAAGGAAGAATCCTAACGTGGGGCATCGTTTTTCAGAGAAAAAAAACTTAAAACTGTCTATAATTTTTACTACAACTATATTAAATTTACCTCTATTTTTTCCTGTTCACAATTGATTTATTATGGTATAGGGTCGAGTTACACGACATTGTATCATTATTAATCAGTGCGAAAGAGAAGAAAAAATATGACCGTCTTAGTTAGGCGCCACTCCAATTTACCATACTATGTCATTAATTTAAGTCGTCCGTGTCATGTCGTGAACTAAACGAGAAATGCAAACGTAAAATTAATAGTACGGGATTTAGGGTTCCGCACGTGACGTGCTGAACCGTTACAATTCGACAGTCCGAACAAGTCGACAGTCCGAACGGAGGCCCGCAGCCTCCCTCGGACGGTCGTTAGACGACTTAAAAATATAATTTTATGGAGATATTCACAGTAGCGCAAGCACGCAGCGAATGCAATGGTCCGAATTTAGATGTTTAGTAGGAGTTATATTTATGTATTTATGTTTGGGTCAAACCAAACCTGGCACGCGGGCCCCGGGCCCGCGAGCACAGCGTCCGATGAAGCTGTAAAAGCCAAAAGGCTAACAGCGATTACTTCACCGAAAACAAGCTGAACCGTTCCGCCTAATACTAAACAGACGTAAAGTACAATTTTGGACAATTGAAGTTTCCAATCACTGTACACTTTCACGAGCACTTGCTGCATAATAAACTATCAATTTTAAAGATCAAAATTTTTTTTTTTACTGTATAAAGTGACGAAACAAGCAAAACGTTCACCTGATGGAAAGTGCAACGTCCGCCCATAACAAATGCCATGTCACCCAGAATATTTCTGCGTGACACCACACTGCGCCAGTCACCCTGAGACATCAGTTCTTAAGTCTCATATGACCAGTGATTACGCTAGCTCACAGTGCCCTTCAAACCGAAACACAGTAAGGGTGGTACCTACCTAGACGGATTCCAGCATAGGAATCCTACCACCTCACAATATAACAATGCAATCACAAAATTCAATAAAAACACTTCTTAAAACTTGGTTCCTATAAAACTAAAACTATTTTTATTCCTAGTAAACCTGTTTTGGCTGTATTTAATTATTTAAATGTATTAAAAGTTTTGCCGTAAGGTACTAAGGTAAGGCTACCACTCCATCTCATCCAATGGATCTCGTAAAAGGCGTGTAAGGAATTAAACTGCACTGTGCACACAACAGCGCATGGTGGCGATGGGCTCACCACCTATCACACCAAGTGCATTATATTGTTTTGGTGAAACGTGGATTGTGGCAGTCATCTGTTTTTGCAGTGAGTGCCCAGTCTCTGACTACCCCTTATGGGATACAGTATATGTATGTATGTATGTATAGGTAAAAGATTAAAAATATGTTACGGAACCTTTGAAGGTTTATTATTATATCTAATCTTACCTTTGTTTTTGCTCGCCTCATGTCGCCCGTCGCCGATCGATTTTACACCATGCGAGGTAGCAACCATTTTTTTTTATTTAACATACAGACTCGCCACGCTCTATTAGCTATGGTCTATAACCATACGCCCATGGGTGTCACAGAACATGCCCCGTGAATTTCACGCTAACGAATTACGCGAATTCCGTGTTTTTTTTTTAAACAAGTTGTTAAGGAAACAACTTTTTATTTCTGTTATTTATTACCTTTTATTTTATTTTTTCATTAATGGTTTTTTTATTAATGCCGTGTGGTAGCGGCCTAAGAGAATCTACCACCCCATCTCATCCCGTGGGTGTCGTAAAAGTCGACAGAGGGAAAATGTAAACCAGGAGATGGGCAGCAGCATCTTGCTGGAACATCTGAATAAATAAACTGCGGTTGCCAACCCGTCTGCCAAGCGTGGCAACTATGGCAAAATCCCCCCAAAACGAGAGCTACAAACTTTTGTGGCAATCTATGGGGGAGGCCTATGTTCAGCAGTGGACTATTGATAGGCTGAAACGACGACGACGACGACGATTAATGGTTTGTTGAATGATGAGACAGTATTTTAACATCATTAAAATGTTGCTGCATGAAAAATAACGTGTTAAGTTCCCTCGAAACATGAATAAAATAATATTTGGGGTTACAATTCAGAAGTAAAAAAAAAACGTAATATATAATTATGCTGTTGTTTTTAAAAGCTTATTGCTATTTTAGATATTTGGTGGTTTTAATTATTATTTTTATGTAATTAATAAAAAAAAATTGTTTCTCTTTTCCAGGTAAGTCTACTTTGTACTACTTACCACGGAGAGGTAAGGCTCCTTTTTACATCTTCTCTGCCATCTGGAAAATGATTTAGAAAACGGGCATTATTGTCCAATTTTATTTTAATTTGCGATGTTTACTTTAAATACTAAATCTAATAAACAAACACGACATGAAAGATCATTTGAAACATATCCAAAAAAAACAAATAAGACATCAACAAAAAGCAAGCAATGTAATGCGCGTTGCGTAACCTGGTGCATTTTCCGCGCACGCGGCCATGACACACATACGCACGGCGCGCCAAGTGCAATGTTGCCGGGTGCGACCCAAGATTGTGTTGCCAGTTGTAACGCTCTCCATTTGGCTAGGGGGACTTTGTTCCTGACTTTTTAATATGCACTTCAAGAGTATAAGAACATACATTGAAAATATACAGACGAATTGAGAACCTACTCTGTTTTTGAAGTCGGTTAATAATGGCATCATTACATTTAGGAATGTATTTATGCACTAAATAATTTTCTGATGGTAGGATTCCTATGCAGAAATCCGTCTAGGTGGCACACCAGGGCCGGTTATTTTGCCGAGAAGCAGTAGTCTGCAAACATTACTGTGTTTCGGTCTGAAGGGCAATGAGAGCTATTGTAATTATTGGGCATATGAAACTTAAGAAGTGATGTCTCAGGGTGATGGGCGCAGTGTGGTGTCAAATAGAAATGTCGTGGGTGACACAGCAACACTCTCCAATTCGTCCGTTTCGTCACTTTATATGGGGTGGAATTAGAGTAGTTTCCTGGTGACTAGCATACTAAACTGTGAAATACTGGCAATTTTCGTTGATAATGAAATAAAAAGTGCAGTCTTCCTGACAATTAATTATATCAAATTAACAAATAAAAATTGCTGATTATTTCCGGGAAGAAGGGTTTTTACCGCATCACTGTAACTTAAAAAGCATTCTTCATTAAGTATTATGTAAATAATCAATATTTTATGAAAATAGTTCCTCCCTAATTCTGTCCCTCTGTCCTCTGCACTGTGCACCCATCAGCGCATGGTTGCGATGGGCTCACCACCTATCACACCAAGTGCATCATATTGTTTTTGTGAAATGTGGATTGCGGCAGTCATCTGTTTTTGCAGTGAGTGCCCAGTCTCTGACTACCCCTTATGGGATACAGTCGTGATCTTATGTATGTATGTATGTACTCGTATATTGCCAAGGAAAAGGGTAGCTACCTTCAGATCGAATGGTCTGATCTGGGGAGGGCGTCTCCTCCGACTAGTAATATTCGATGTTGTATATATAGTTCGCATCCCAGAAAACTTTCCTAGCGCGATTATGGACGTATGGAAGTATTACTTGAGCTTCTCATGTGGCGACATAGATGTCGCTACATACTTTTTATTCCTGAAAATCATATTGTGTTTTTAAAAAAAAAAACCAAACGTAAGTGTTCCGTCACTTTTATCAAATAAAAAAAATAGTGTTTTTTTTATTTGATAAAAGTGACGGAACGAGCAAAACGTTCACCTGATGGTAAGTACCACGTCTGCCCATAACAAATGCTGTGTCACCCAGAACAGTATGACACCACAATGCGCCCGTCACCCTGAGATATCAGTTCTTAAGTCTCATATGCCCAGTGATTACGCAGTAGTGTGCAAACATTACAGTGTTTCGATTTGAACGGCACTGAGAGCTATCGTAATAACTGGGCATATGACACTTGAGAACTCATGTGTCTGGGTGACGGGCGCAGTGTGGTGTCACACAAAAATGTTCTGGGTGACACAGCATTTGTTATGGTCAGACCTTACACTTACCATCAGGTGAACGTTCTGCGTGTCTCGTCATTATTCCACTGCTGAACATAGGCCTCCCCCATATATTGGGGGGATTTTGCCATAGTTGCCATTGCCACGCTTAGTAAGCGGGTTCGCAACCGCAGTTTATTTATTTCGCTGTTCTAGGAAGATTCTCCTGCCCATCTCCTCGTTTTAGTTTTCCATGCGTCGACTTTTACGACAGCCACGGCATGAGATGCGGTGGTAGATTCTCTTGGGCCCCGACTGGCATTATATTGCTAGAAATATTTTTAGTTTTAGTTTTAGTTATCAATAATATATGTATTTAAAAACTAAATTTATCAATTATAGTTGATATTTTATGGTTATTAATAAAATATAATAAGTTAACGTTTAACTTTTGATCTTTTATTACCTTTTCCAAGGACCATTGCATTCCTTTATTCAATTATTAATCTATTAGATTTAACAAGTACCGGCTAGGCGTGTAAAAGGCGCGACATCGTACATAAGTAAATTACACATTTACTATATACAATTTGATAGCATACGGCTGGGGCCACATTCGTGTGTGGTAAGGCCCAAGGCAACGGTTTTGCAACATGCGGACAACTGTGCACAAACCGGTATAAATATGTTCTTAATATGTCCAGTCACTAAATCGGCCTAGCGACGGCATATGTTACATTTAATCGAAATAATATTGATTTTTTTTTTAGTATTTGTCGCTAATAATTCTCGGTCGGTGCCAGTTATTCTGCGGTCTGTTTTTTTTATGGAATAAAGTGATGAAACGACCAAAACGTTCAGCTGATGGTAAGTGCAACGTCTGTCCATAACAAATGCTGTGTCACCCAGAACATTTCTGTGTGACACCTCACTGTGCCCTGATCACCCTGAGACATCAGTTCTTAAGTCTCATATGCCCAGTGATTACGCTAGCTCACAGTGCCCTTCAAACCGAAACACAGTAATGCTTGCACACTACTGCTTCACGGTAGAACAACTGGTCCTGGGGTTGTACCTACCTAGACGGATTCCTGCATAGGAATCCTACCTCCATATTTTTCATTCATTTTTCTTTCCGTAAGAAAAATTACCAAGCCAAATATTTTTATTTACTGCTTATCACAAATACTCTACTGGACATAGGCGACTGGCACTAATCATGATCCTGAGCCTAATGTTCACGTAACCTCTCATATGAGAGGCTGTTGGTTGCTACTTAGCAGGAGGTTTCGCCGTCGCAGTTAGTTTATTTTGGTTTCCAGAAAGATGCTTTTCTGGATTATAATGACAAAGAAAAGGGTAGCTACCCATATCTGGTGGTCTGATATGGAGAGGACGTCTCCTCCTATCAGTAATCTTTAGATGTTGCACGTGTATATATAGTTATGAGATATTTCTGAAGCTTCTCTTGAGGCGACATAGATGTCGCTACAGTGCTATTGACCATCACCTACCTTTTTCTCCTTTAGTTGACTTTTACCCACGGGACGAATTCGGTGGTGGTTTACACCACAACCACATTGGATAAAAATTCCCGATCTCGACATAAATACCCATATCGGTGAGAAGCACCCGTGTCTATGGTGAGAGACGTCTGTCTGCAAGCCCTCCATATTTGGGAGAGGCTTCCTACGTGAGTTACGTGAGCGGTGGCGACAAGGATTTTATATTTTTGAGTGATTTCTGCTTCTTTGCATCTTATAATGCAATAGTTGCCTTTTGTAGTCGAATGGACAAAGTATCGGAAAAAGTTCAACCTAGGCAACGGCATTTCATCCATACGTCCTCCTTTTGTGGATATTTTTGTCTACCGTATGAGGTTATAGACCTGAAGAATGTTATCCGTCATCTATACTATGTATATAAAAGCGATTTACCACTGACTCATCACGATATCTCCGAAAATACAAGACTGTTGTTGACATTTTACTATTGATTTAAAATTTGGCTTACAAATTCCTAAAGCCGTGTGGTGGCGGCTCGTTAAAAGAATACTACCACTCCATCTCATCCAATGGATCTCGTAAAAGGCGAGTAAGGAATTAAACTGCACTGCGCACCCAACAGCGCATGGTGGCGATGGGCTCACACCAAGTGCATTATATTGTTTTGGTGAAACGTGGATTGTGGCAGTCATCTGTTTTAGCAGTGAGTGCCCAGTCTCTGACTACCCCTTATGGGATACAGTCGTGATATTATGTATGTATGCACGTTACAAATTCCTTCCGTGACAAAGACACCCGAAACCGATAACGGAATTTAGAAACATTTACTCCACAATGTGTGCGGTTTTCCTCTATAGAGAGCATATACATATATTTCTCATTTTTCAATCATGTTAATCGTTTGGTGGATTATTTCTGGATTCAAAGTATATTTAGGTACGTAATCCAAAACCGCAGGAATCACGCATGTTACGAGCATGTCATTTGCGGTTTGTTTATCACAAATTTGTTTTCACGTCCACATTGCATTATGAACAAAGTTGCCAGATTTAAATAAAACTACTTTTTTACGGATTTTATCGCGTTTAATTTTGAACTATTTTTACCCGACGTTTCGGACGCTTTACAGCACCCATGGTCACGGGGGGACTCGGTCCCTAAAAAAGTTAAAATCCGTAAAAAAGTAGTTTTATTTAAATGTGTAATATTCGCGTAAATAAAAGAAAACATTAAAGTTGCCAGAGTCATAATGAACATACAAATACGAAGAAATTAATTAAGACTAGTAACGATGTACTTTCTTAACTCTTAACAAACTAGTTAATGCCCGCGACTTCGTCCGTGTGGTAGGTTTTTTTTAAATATCCCGTAGGAACTATTTATTTGTTTGCCTGAATCCCATGTCCGTCTCCAGGATGCATGCTATCTCTCTGCCGAATTTCATCATGGTCGCTTCAGCGGTGAAACCGTAAAAAGGTAACAAACCGACCGAGGAACATAGAGAGTTACTTTCGCAATTATAATATTAGTATGGATATAATCATATTTGTTAAAGCGTCGCTTCAGGTGGTAGGATTCCTATGCAGGAATCCGTCTAGGTAGGTACCACCCCAGGGCCAGTTATTCTGCCGTGAAGCAGTAGTGTGCAAACATTACTGTGTTTCGGTCTCTAGGGCACTGTTAGCTAGTGATTACACGGCATATGAGGGCTTAAAAAAAGTAAAGTTTCAGCCTATAAGTCCCACTGCTGAGCACAGGCCTCCTCTCATTTCTGAGAGGGTTTTGGAGCTAGGAAAAATCCGCCACGCTGCTCCAATGCGGGTTGGCGGACTGCACATGTCTTCGAAATATTTTTTATTTCTCAGACATGCAGGTTTCCTCACGATGTTTTTCTTCACCGGCGAGCGCGTGGTAAATCAGCACTTAAAATTGCAATTAACAATTTTAGTGGTGCCGGCACCGGGAATCGAACCCAGGTCACTCGCGTACTATGAAATTGAAAGCGAGCGCCTAGCCCCTGAGCTACCACGGCTAACAACTGATTTCTCAGGGTGACGAGCGAGCAGGTGACTCCGCATTTGTTATGTGCAGATGAACTTACCATCAGGTGAACTATTCGCTCGTCTATTCACTTGCTTAAAAAAAACATAAAAATAACATGTGCTGCTCCATATATTTCTTGTTTTAAATACATTACATGTAGATTATAGACGTGGTCAAATGCTAAACCCATTTTGCACGTACACGTGAGTATATTATGCAACGCAGAAAATGTTATTCCAATAAAGCATAAGACAAAGTTGCGTATAAAACTTAAAGTTGCAATATGTAGGCTACATTATAGTCTCTCCATTGGAAATCAAACTTATGACTTCCAATCAAAATAAATAAAATAAAAATTCACAGTTGAACAATTATATTTTTATTTTCGAGCCGCGGTAGCTCCGGGGCTAGGCGCTCGCTTTAAATTTCATAGTACGCGAGTGACCTGGGTTCGATTCCCGGTGCCGGCACCACTGAAATTGTTAATTGCTATTTTAAGTGCTGATTTATTTACCTCGTGCTCGGCGGTGAAGGAAAACATCGTGAGGAAACCTGCATGTCTGAGAAATAAAACATATTTCGAAGACATGTGAAGTCCGCCAAACCCATTGGAGCAGCGTGGCGGATTCTTAGCTCCGAAACCCTCTCAGAAATGAGAGGAGGCCTGTGCTCAGCAAGTTTCAGCCTATAAATGTCCATTTATAGGCTGAAACTTTACTTTTTTACTTTTACAATTAAATTTGAGTGGGTGTTGCTGAAGGCCGACATGTTAAAAATACAAGTCGAATCTTTTCTTTATGAAAACATGTAAACATTTGCCAGAAATTTGCTGCCGCGCACAACCATCTGCTATCTGCTGCCGCCAGCAGTTCCCGATACGACTTGGGACCTTCAGGAAAAGAGCCTAGCCGTTTCGCAAAGGCAACGCACCCGAAATTACTCTGGTATTGCGGATGTTAATGAGGGGCGGTGATCACTTGCTATCAGGTCGCTTGCTCGTTTGCCCCCTCTCTATAAAAAAAATGTAGACCACCACTAGAGACGACCGCGTGGCCTACTGGTTAGCGGACCTGACTTCTACGCCGCCGGTTCGAATCCCAGCCGGAGCAAACATTTGTGCGAAACACAAATTGTTGGTTTTCGGGTCTGATTGTGTTGTGCATGACAAAGTCTGTAAAACGGGAGAAATCCGAGTGCCTCCTCTCATTTTTGAGAGGGTTTTGGAACTTTTTTTTATTGGATACAGCGACGAAACGAGAACAACACTCACCTGATGGTAAGTGCAACGTTTGCCCATAACAAATGCTGTGTCACCCAGAACATTTCTGTGTGACGCCACACTGCTCTCGGCACCCTGAGACATCAGTTCTTAAGTTTCATATGCCCAGTGATTACGCTAGCTCTCAGTGCCCTTCAAACCGAGACACATTAATGTTTGCACACTACTGCTTCACGGAAAAATAACTGGACCTGGGGTGGTACCTACCTAGACGTATTCCTGCAAATGAATCCTACAAAAAGTAAAAATCCCATCATCGTCATCATCATCATCATCATTTCAGCCTATCTTAGTCCACTGTTGAACATAGGCGTCCCCCATAGATTGCCACAAAGCACGGTCCTGAGCCACCTGCATCCATCGACTTCCCGCAAAAAAATACCCACGCAGATTAATAATTGTCATAATCATTATCATCATCATTTCAGCCTATAACTAGTCCACTGCTGAACACAGGCCTCCCGCATTTTGCCCTAGTTGCTACGCTTGCTAAGCGGATTGGCAACCGCAATTTATTAATTCAGATTTTCCAGGAAGATGCTGCTGCCCATCTTCAGGTTTTAATTTTCCCTCTGCCAACTTTCACGACCCACGGGACGAGATGGGTTGGTAGATTCTCTTAAGCCGACGAATAATTTTCATCTCCGCGTAAATAGGATCCTTTATACGAGTACATCGCTAGTCAAGTAAACAGTGTCAGAGAATTCTACAAATCGTGAATCAATTGAGTACTTTCCTATCTCTCTCTGGGATTTAATTATAAGTGTTTAAATGGTCTCTAAATCTAGGTCTATCTTTAATAGTTCCAGATAGCTCAAGTGGCACTCGCCACGACAGGCAGTCCAAAGTGAATTAACCTTCCATCGCCATTTAGGGCTTTGAACTCATTAGTCACGCTACAGTAGCGTGTTAATTGACGCTATTGAGATGAAATAGTAAAAAAGTAACTGCCTTTAAATCGTCTCACTTTTGTGAGGGCTTCGGAGAAGAGTCCGCCGTGCTGCTTCACATGGTAGGATTTCTATACAGGAATCTGTCTATGCCGGTACCACCCCAGTGCCAGTTATTCTGCCGTGAAGCAGTAGTGTGAGAGGGCTAGCGTAATGGGCTGGGCAAATGTGACATAAGAACTGAATCTCTGGGTGACGGGCGCAGTGCGTAAGAACTGAATCTCTGAGTGACGAGCTCAATCACACAGATATGTTCTGGATGACACAGCATTTGTTTTGGGTAGACGTGGGTTTTACTGGTGGTAGGATTCCTGTGCAGGAATCCGACTAGGTAGGTACCATCCCAGGGCCAGTTATTCTGCCGTGAAGCAGTAGTGTGCAAAGTCCGCACCAACCCGTATTGGAAGAGCGTGGCGGACTCTTCCTGCTCAAAATCCCACTCAGAAATGAGAGGTTTGTACTCAGTGGGACATTTATAGGCTGTTACTTTACCATTTTTTTTTTGTATTCGAGATGTTTCCGAGATCTGTCGGAAGCCATGAAATCTTCTTCTGGTATTTACCTTAGTCAGCTTTTAGAAAAGAGGTGGAAAAGATGACGCGGCCACAACGCGGCAAATTTGATACTGACTAAATTTCCATACGATATTACTTATCACTTCACTTTCAATTTCGACGCGAACTTTCGAAACCGTTATATTTCAGTAACTGTAAGATAAAGTTTGAAAAAGATCTAAGAATATCGACAGCGTGTTTCAACCGATCTGCTAACAGCGCCATCTGTTTAACTATTGTAAAACAAGCATATTTCTTTTTTTATTGGCTGTATATTCCCCCAATCGGAGATAATAAATCATCATACAATAACTGCGTTAATTGTATTTACATAGCGGAATCTAACTAGGAACATAGCCCCCCTCACCCCCAATGCCAATAAACACGGTCCTAAGCCACCTGCATTCATTGACATTTCGCAAAATCGTGCAGTTCGCCGCTCCGTTTAATGAACGGTCTCCCCGGGTCACTGTATTTGCCCACGTTCAGCAGTGGACTTGTGACGGGTTGAAATGATGATGATGATGAAGTAGGAAAAATTACGCAACGATCGAGCATTAAACTAGTTCCACCGTCGGCAGTTTTTGCCGTCGCACCGTTTCACCAACGTTCTATAGAACGGACCGGTTCACCTCAGTTGTAAGTGGGACAGGATGCAGGCACGGCATATGCACGCTCGTATGCGACTTATGTAACTGCGATTTAGCATTCAGATCTAAATTCGCGAACGGAGCCGCCACATATTGTCGTCGACTATCTATTTGATTGCGGGCGGCCGAGGTCACGAGCCAGCCTTGCTGTAACTAGCTGAGGCGGGTCATGGGCCATTATGTGGTTAGGAAGCATTTCTTCCGCGGGCAGATATAATATGTATTAATATATATATATGCACCGTCTGTGGGTATTCAGAACCCGGGGGGTTTATTGTTTATGTAAGTTAATAGCACACACGATACAGGGGTGTCCTTTTTTTCTTTTTTTTCTTATTGGATTAAATGTCGAGACGAGCAAATCGTTCACCTGATGGCAAGTGTGTAACGTCTGCCCATAAATGCCGTGTCGCCTAGAACATTTCTTTGTTGCACCACACTGCGCCCGAGACATGAATTCTTGGTGACTGTCAATGTCCTTCAAACCGAAACACACTAATGTTTGCACACTATTGCTTCACGGCAGAATAACTGGCCCTATGGTGGTACCTACCTAGTGGAGTTCCTGCTACTGGAACATGCGTCAGAAGTGTAACTAGACTTACTAAACTAGAAACTTGAATTAAATTAAGATAAATAAACATCGACTAATAAAAATATTAGTCACGGTATGTAAATAATTATTAGTTCATCGATAAATACTAATTAGGAATAACAGAAACGTTTCACGAAAATCCTTGTAATTTTACTCACAGCGCTCCCAAAGAAGTTTCAGTTCGATTTAATAAGTTTGGGTCATATTACTTATCATTTAAAATACAATTTCGTACGAATAACGCAAACAAAATATTAACAATAAAGATTCCTAATAACAAAAAAAAATAGGTTCGCCAATAACTCGTTTTTTCATCTCATAAATCATAAATATCTTCCAAGTGCGGGAGACATGATATAGAAGCAAGTAATGAAGTGAGGATTTTTTCAGCCCCCGGTTAGGGCCTATTTCACAGTCCATCGAACGCTACGGGGAATATAAAAGTGGAACCACACTAGGGCGCTATTCAATCGTAAAATGACGTGACAAATGAATCATGCTCTGTTGGCAGTAATCAAATGTATTTGCAAAAATGTCGCAAGCTACTTTTAACTATGTGATTCTTGTGCTTAATCAGCTTCATCAAGATCATTTCACAAGACGTCAAAGAAGTAGAGTGTAGTTTAAACAAAAGTCGTAAGAAGATAATGAAATCATTATATATTTTTTTACGAGAAAAGCTTGTAGGCGATAATATCGGGTTGTTTATGTACGTATGCACGTGGTATTACGGTAAAACAGCTACCATAACTACCATGTCGGTTGCAAGCTGTTACTGTTTCGATTAATAACCGACATGTATTCTTAAGCTCATTAAGCTCTCTTTAGTAATATGTGCAAACTTTACGCAACGTCATATCTCGACGCTTTAACATTGCAAGGTGTGGTTTTGCCTTTAAACGACTTTCGCCCGGGGTAGCGAGTCTTTGTATTATGTCAATGCGGTTAAACGAAATAAGAAAATTGGTAACATTGTCATAGTGTAGAGAATGTTCTCGAAAATGGGTTTTAAGGAACAAATAGCGGGGGAATTATTATAGATCACACTGGAAGCAAGCCATCCCGTCTTTTTTAGAGTGTAACGGGAAGAGCATAAAAAGTATAGTAGCGGCATGCGCGGTTATGGGTTAGATCCCCGTTGCCTACTTCTGGTTGCGTTTTTAAATGCCGATTTACCACGTGCTCAGCGGCTGTAGAAAAACGCCGCGAGGAAACCTTTATGTCTGACAATAAAAAATGTTTTTACGACATGTGAAAACCCGCACAGGGGCAGAGTAGACTCTCTTCCCGACTCCAACTGCCTCTCAAAACTCAGTTTTGAGAGACTGTCGGAGTCGCGAAGAGGCCGCTACTCTGCTAAGCAGCCTCAGCAGTGGGACATTTATAGTGCTGTTACTATTTACCACTTTTTTTTTATTTCATAATAGTGACGGAACGAGCAAAACGTTCACCTGATGGTAAGTGCAACGTCTGCCCATAACAGATGTTACGTCACCCAGAACAGTGTGACACCACAACGTACGTCTCATATGCCCAGTGATTACGCTAGCTCACTGTGCCCTTCAAACCGAAACACAGTAATGTTTGCACACTACTGCTTCACGGCAGAATAACTGGCCCTGGGGTGGTAACTACCTAGACTTTACACGCTTGATTATTTCCGATATTTTAATTAAGAAAGACATTAATAATTTATGAATATAAAATTTTCCGTTTGTGTTACTTATAATCAGAAATAAGTTGGATTTAAATTGATGGTCTCTTAAACATCTTGCGCGAATTCATTTCAGTGCCGAGTCAACTTAATTATACACTCTAAATGTATACTAAATAGACTTGTCTTTTAATTAACAGCATTAATTATACAACGAAGCCTAGGCAAAAATAGATACAGATTAACAGATGGGAAGGAAGGAAACCGCACTGAGCGGCGCACTGTCCGCGGACGACCGGAGCACCGACCGCGCGAGGCCGCTTCATGTAAATGCGACTCTCAAGGCGCCCGCCCCACTTACATTACCACCACCGACGGCAACCACTAAACAACCGCTCTTGTGTCCTTAAACATAAGGCTCTGTTTGCCTAAACCCAACTGTAAACGCAGCGTTGTCGATCAACTGCTTAATTGCCTACGTCACAGATACTATTGCCGTGCGTTTAAGATCATTTTCCAATGTTCTAGATGACTGAGGTTGCTGGTGATGTTAAGTGCATTGGAGACGGTGACACGAACGAGCTATTTAAGTGTAATCGGTGTGAAAAAAAAAAATTCGCCACGTTATGAGGTAGCGGTCGTTAGGACCGATCCGTGTTGCAATAGGTCAGGTTTGTCGTAAGCTGTATTTTTATAGAATACCAACGAACAGCCCCCCCCCCCTCCCCCCGCCTTAATGGCAGAAGATTTAAGTTTTTTGAACTTCTCTTTTGTTTATATAATTTAACATAGTCTTTTAAAATGGCCGTGTCGCAGCGTAAGAGAATCCCGACCGAAGACCTAAGAGAGTCTAAAAAGACTCTCTTAAATGTTATAAAAGTCGACAAAGATAAATCTCAATTAAGAGAGATTTTGCCATAGTTGCCACGCCTGGCTGGCGGTTAACCGCAGTTTATTAATTCAGATGTTCCAGGAAGATGCTGCTGCCCTTCCTTGTTTTCATTTTCCCTCTATCGTCTTTTACGACACCTACTGGATGAGACGGGGTGGTAGATTCTCTTAGGCCGCCACCACACGGCTTGAGTATGTTTATAATAGACAAGGTGCCGGCTGGGATTTTTATTGATAGTGTATACTGTGCTGTTAGCCCGGAGGCTTAGTCAGTTTCGTTGGAAGAGACACGCGGGCAGAAGTTGCTAGTAAGCCTGCTGGGCACATAGAATCAGGCGCTATGTGCGGTATTCTACAGTAAAGTTTCCCACTTTCACTAAGATACGCATGTAAAAATTAAAATGGTGTGGGTGTGTTACGTAGGTATTGCTTCGCTCCTTGTGTGTGTGTGTGTTTTGCGTGACTACCATTTTTTCCCCGGTCCTGTGCTGTTCTAGGCTTGAGCGTAGACAAAAGATAACTAACAAGACGACAGGAAAAATAATTTGGGAATATCATCATCGTGTCACGCCGTTTGGAGGCTTAAGAGAATCTACCACCGCATCTCATCCACTAGGTGTCGTAAAAGTCGACATAGGGATAATGAAAACCAGAAGATGGGCAGCAGCATCTTCCTGGAGCATCTGAATAAATAAACCCGCCTTTCAAGCGCAAGGCAACTATTACAAAATCTCCCCAAAATAGAGCTACAAACTTTTGTGGCAATCTATGGGGGAGGCCTATGTTCAGCAGTGGTATAGTGAAAGGCTGAAACGATGTTGATTATATATACTATAGTATATCTTGGCCAGTTAACAACGTTTTGGAAATATTTGCGTTTCAGTGTTTCTGAGATTTAAGCTTCATTAAATATATAGAAACCATGTCCCTAGGCAGATGAAAATGTTCAACTGTGTCTCGTAGACATAGACGCCTGGGGCTCATTCCAAGTTACACTACAACCCAGCAAATGTACAATAGACAAAAAGCACCTGCAAACACTTTCGATGGTGCTCAAGCGATTTTCGTCTCAATATCGATGAGCTTCATGTCGTTATAGCGTGTGAGGTAAAGTCTAGAGCATTAACTATTTTGATGATTGTATATAGGTCTGTTATGAGTTTCAGTATGCCCACCGAATGGATATTATTTTAGTATTAATTTAGGTTTAGAAATAGAACGACGCAAAGTAAATGAATCGACGTGTACGTGATATGTACATAAATTAGAATTTGAATATAAACGCGATGTTATTTTGTGATCTTCATTAAATTTAGGTAAAGATCAAAATATTAATAAATCTAGAATTAAATTATTTTCAAACATGAATCTTACTGTTTAATTCTTAACAGATAATAGAGATGCAGAAGTTGTTAATCATATTTTCAGTTTGATTAATTTTAGTCACTGGGCATATGAGACTTAAGAACTGATGTCTCTGGGTGATGGGCGCAGTGTGGTGTCACACAGAAATTTTCTGGGTGAGACACCATTTGTTAGGGGCAGACGTTGCACTTGCCATCAGGTGAATGTTTTGCTCGTTTCTTTTAAAAAAAAATTGTAAGCAAAAAAATAATAATGATGTTTATTTTATGACATTTCTCATAGCCGGAACTGTTAAACTGAACGTCTCTTTGTTATTGAGATTTGAATACAAAAATGCCATCCGAATTTCTGAATTTTCCGGTGGTTTTTGCAAAATTTTCTTTTATACTAACCTTGTCCTGGCAAATTACGAACACAAAAAAAAAACCAGCTAAATCGGTCGAGGTTTTCTTAAGTGATACTCTTTCACACATACCCTTTTGTCTGTCTGTCTGTCCGTTTGTATAAATGGATTAACCTCGAGAACTACTGAAGCTCTTGACTATGGAACAAACAAACAAACATACTTGGAATATGTGCCATCATGTTTGTTTCACGGGTTCCGATGTTACGAACACTTACATACATACATACGTAATATCACGACTGTATCCCATAAGGGGTAGTCAGAGACTGGGCACTCACTGCAAAAACAGATGACTGCCACAATCCACGTTTCACCAAAACAATATAATGCACTTGTTGTGATAGGTGGTGAGCCCATCGCCACCATGCGCTGTTGGGTGCACAGTGCAGTTTAATTCCTTACTCGCCTTTTACGAGATCCATTGGATGAGATGGAGTAGTAGTATTCTTTTAACGAGCCACACGGCTCTTACGAACACTTTTCCTATAATATTCAACAGAACGCCATCTATTGTATAATAGCAGAAACTTTAACTGTTAAAAACTATCTGCAAGCAAAGTTGTTATCCAAAAGATATAACCATGGTCGCGGACGTTTGGCCTCACTCGAAAAAAAAGCGATTGTGTTTTTATTGAATTTTGTAATTTCTGTGTATATTTTGAGTTTTTTTTTTTATTGGATAGAGTGACGAAACGAGCAAAACGTTCCCCTGATGGAAAGTGCAACGTTTACCCATAACAAATGCTATGTCACCCAGAACATTTCTGTGTGACACTACACTGCGCCCGTCACCCTGAGACATCAGTTCTTAAGTCTCAAATGCCCAGTGATTACGCTAGCTCACAGTGCCCTTCAGACCGGAACACAGTAATGTCTGCACACTACTACTTCACGGCAGAATAACTGGCCCTGGGGTGGTACCTACCTAGACGGATTCCTGCATAGGAATCCTACCACCAGTAAAATGTTTCGATGTTTAATATTGATAGTTTATTATGAAGCAAGTGCTCGTGAAAGTGGTGGTTAGAAAATTCAATTCAAGACCAAAATTATGCATTTCGTTTTGTCTCCATCGGTCCAACAAATCTTCAGTAAAAGTCAACTATCATTTTACTTTCGATCAAAACGAAGTCTGTAATTTATTACTCGACATTGGTCATTGAGCCGTGGTAGCTCAGGGGCTAGGCGCTCGCTTTAAATTTCACAGTACGCGAGTGACCTGGGTTCGATTCCCGGCGCCGGCACCACTAAAATTGTTGATTGCAATTTTAAGCGCTGATTTACCACGCGCCCGGCGGTGAAGGAAAACATCGTGAGGAAACCTGCATGTCCGAGAAATATAAAACATTTCGAAGACATGTGCGGTCCGCCAACCGGCATTGGAGCAGCGTGGCGGATTCTTCCTAGCACCAAAACCCTCTCAGTAATGAGAGGAGGCCTGTGCTCAGCAGTGGGACATTTATAGGCTGAAACTTTTTTTTCGACATTGGCAAAAATGACTCCATTTGGTGGTTTATTGCCAGATCAAAGAAAAAGTTAAAAGAATACAACCACTCCATCTCATCCAATGGATCTCGTAAAAGGCGAGTAAGGAATTAAACTGCACTGTGCACCCAACAGCGCATGGTGACGATGGGCTCACCACCTATCACACCAAGTGCATTATATTGTTTTGGTGAAACGTGGATTGTGGCAGTCATCTGTTTTTGCAGTGAGTGCCCAGTCTCTGACTTCCCCTTATGGGATACAGTCGTGATCTTATGTATGTATGTATGCAAAGAAAAGAACCATGGTCGTAATCCTCCACGCGAACTCCATGACGGCTCCGTACGTTAGAAACGGTAAGTTTAACGCACTTTAATGTACCAATTAATTTTGTGTTTAATCGTAATTAAAATAAATTTATTCGTTACATATCTTAGCAGGAAATGGATTAATGAGGGGTTTTGTAACACGTGAATTTGAAACACAGTTTCAATGATAACCATAACGGGCCGCCATTTGCCGTTCTCGTTCCATATAAAGTCTACCTCTTCATGGTTAACCTCATATACGTATGTCGCAGGACTTAGATGAAGCCAGGATTTTGGTCAAAAGCCGGATTATGACTGTAGGGGGACTCGATTTCAACATAATTCTTAATTATTTTTAATTACTTTTTAATTATTTAGTATAAAATAAATTGATCGAATAAACCTATTTCATAATAATCATACTGTAAAGTATATTATCCATACTAATAACATAAATGCGAAGGTAACACTCCCAGTCCCTTTGTCTGTTTGTTACTTTTTCACGCTTCAACCGCTGAAACGATCTTGACGAAATTTAACACAAATATAACTTGCTTCCTGGAGACGGATATAGGTTACTTTTTATCCCGGAAACTCAAATAGTTCCCACGGGATATTTAAAAAACCTAATTCCACGCGGGCGAAGTCGCGGGCATCAGCTGGTCACTAATAAATACAAATTGCGGCTTGATTCATTTTACTACTAAAATACAGCTGGAGAGGTTGTATGTGTAATCTCAGGAAGTACTACTCGGATTTGAAGAATTCTTTATGATAGTCCGTTTACTATGGAAGGATCTAGATTATACAACTTCAAGCTATGGCCTTAAGGATCCGCACGCTAAATACCAAACTGTGAATGCTCAAGCCAGCGAGGCATTGTGCCGAACGGCGCCGTCATGTGTTTTTTTTATTGTATTAAGTGACGAAAACGAGCAAAACGTTCACCTGATGGTAAGTGCAACATCTGCCCATAACAAATGCTGTGTCACGTAGCACATTTCTGTGTGACACCACGCTTCGCCCGTCAACCTGAGACATCAGTTCTTAAGTCTCATGTGCCGAGTGATTACGCTAGCTCTCAGTGCCCTTCAAACCGAAAGACAGTAATGTATGCACACTACTGCTTCACGGCAGAATAACTGGCCCTGGGGTGGTACCTACCTAGACGGATTCCTGCATATAAATCCTACCACCAGTCGGCTTTTTTGCCGCGGGTGCAACCGCCGGTCACAGCTAGTTCGTTATAATCCTAAACAAAGATAGGGTTTTGATCAAAATCCCGGTTTCATCAAAATCCTGCGACACATACAATACTCATTAGGTTATAGTAAAATGAAACAGAAATGTGTGTCGAGACATTGTGCAACTGAGATTGTTCACTTCCCTCGGAGCGATGTTTTCCTCTCAGCGATAAAAGCAGCCGCCCTTGGAACTAAGAAACAAGTGATGCGCCTTTTTATACTAACTAGGATACGAGTAGCATGTGGTCGAAATTTCACCAATTACGTTTCTAAAGCAACGCGGAACGGTAACAACGATAAGTATTTGCTTTAATAATTTCTTTTGTGATATCTCCTGTGCGGGGAAGGCAAAGGTATCTTAGCCATGTACGTGATCAAAATGCCTGCGGGACTGGTTCGAAACACAAGTGCCAAAACTGTGTTGTGACTGTCCCCGTGTATCCGACACTGCATCCGACCACCGATCTTAAGTCATGACCGTGGATCGGGCTCGGGTAGGTTTGGACTAGTGAATATCTCTGCGTTTTCGAGTACATTTGTGGCAATAATGTATCTCCTGCGCAGTAGATAACCTTCGACAGTTTGAGTATTCGGTGGTTGTCATCGTAGTCAAAACCATTACATCATTTTATGACGTTGTAGGTCCTTGGGGAAAGCTGGGCAAAGACTTCCTCTCGTTATGAGTGTACCTCAGCCGTGGTAGCTCAGCTAGGCCCTCGCATTAAGTTTTTTTTTATTGGATTAAGTGACGGAACGAGCAAAACGTTCACCTGATGATTAGTGCCATCCACAAAGTTTCTGTTATATCGGTTCTTAAGTGTCAAATGCCCAGTGATTACGCTAGCTCTCAGTGAAACACAGATCTTTGAACACTACTGCTTCACGGCAGAATAACTGACCCTGGGGTAATACTACTACCAGTAAAAACACGCGTAGTACGTCATAGCACGCGAGTGTCCGGTTTCGATTCCCTGTGTCGGCACCCCTTAAATTGTTAATGCTGATTTACCACGTGTTCGACGGTGAAGGAAAACATCGCGAGGAAACCTGCATGTCTGAGAAATAAAAAATATTTCGATAACATGTGAAGTATGCCAACAAGCGATGCAGCAGCGTGGCAGAGACTTCCCGTCTTCAAAACCCTCTCAGGAATGAGAGGAGGCCTGACATTAGCAGTGGCACATTTGTAGGACGTTACAATTCTTTTTTTATGAGGATACAAAACTTTTTTATGGAAGAAAGTGACGAGCAGAACAAAACAAAGGACTGATGGTAAATGCAACGTCTGCCCAAAACAAATGTTGTCTAAAAACATTTTTCTGTGGCACCACACTGCGTTCGTCACCCTGAGACATCAGCCCGAGTCTCGTATGCCCAGTGATTACATTAGCTCTCAGTGCCCTTCAGATCGTATGATTGTAATGTTTGCGTACTACAATGGCACGGTAGTATTTACCCAGTTTTACCCTACTTGCATAAGAATCCTACCATCAGTAAATTGATTGCAGTTGTAATAGTAAAAATATAAAGGACCTTGCGCTTTCTACACGCTTCTATATTCTTGGCTCACCAACACACGGACGTAACGATCGCTCGTTTAGCTATATCAGTCTAAACAGTTACACAATTCGCTCATCCAATCATTTGTATCTCGGTGACGCGCAGCGATCGCGGCGTAGGGACGTCGCGTGTTGCATTGACCCACTTGCAGCGGGTTCGTTACCCGAGTGAGGTCGTCCGCATAGATAATAACTCCAACCACCTCCGCCTGCCGCTTGCGAGTCTTCACTACCAATCTGGTTTATCGGATGACGTTAGGTTTTTTTTTTATTTCGTTTTTTTTTTTATCTAGCTCACTACGCGGGTTTGCTAGTCAAGTGCTAATTACAAGTTTTTATAAAGTCGTTTAATGAAACTAAATTTTACCGATTTCATCGCGTTTATTGTCTATTCGTTGTCCGAAGTTTCAGGCTCTTTGCATCAATGATCACGGGAAGACTGAGATATGAGACATCCTGAGGTTAATCCGGGCTACCTTCCGCTAAATTCGCATAAATATATAAAGTAGCTATAAAATCGTTTTTAATTAATTTATTAATTATTCTTTATTGTATTTATATTATTTAAAAAAAAAGTATTACAAAGGGCGGCCTTAATGCCTTTTGGCATTCTCTCCCAGTCAACCCAAGGCATGGAGAGATATCGTTATAGGTGCTTTATAATGTACAAATTCATAATTTTAATTACTTACTAATAATAACATTACACTAATGGAACTAAAATTTATCTTATCAATAATAATTGTTTTCAAATCATATTACACTTATATGTACATACACGTATACATATATACATACATATTACACAATGACCGACGATAGCAATGTTTATTTCAACTTACAAAGATGATTTTTAAAAATGTTCTCGAATTAATCATTTTAACGTCAGTTTATCAGAAACCTTCCTAATGTCTTCGGGTGAGGAGTTCCGGAGGAAAGTAGACTGTATTACCAAACAGTTATGTTCGTACTGTATTACTTTTTGATATATCTTACTATAATGAATGAGAGTTTGTATGTTTGAATGCGATAATCTCAAGAAATATAATTCCTATTTAAAAAAGTATTTCTGTATTAGATAGCCCGCTTATTAAGTAAGGTTCTAAACTATAACACTCACTACTGTGTTCTTAAGGAACTGCATACCGAAAATTACCGAGAAGGACCGAACAATGAATGCTCAGATCGGCGAGGTATCATGCCGTGCAGCGCAATCTTGTGGTTGGCCTATTTTTCGCTAATGAAACCGCGGGGCACATATAAATAAAAAGTGTACTAAAACAGGTATAGGAAAATCTGACATACTGTCTCATTCCGCATGGAAAATGTAATGGTTTTCAACACACGTCGGAGGAACTGCTTCGCAAAATGCTAGATTTAAAATACACAAACCACACGACGGGCGGCGGTGTCTAGCAAAACGTCACCTGATAGTAATTGCAATTTCTTGTTTGCAATGATGTCTGTATTCATTGTGTGGGTGCTTCAAATAAACTTCTCTTTCTTTCTAGTTCTTTCAACGTCTGCTCATAACAAACTCAGTGTCATTCAGAACATTTCTGACTACATTCCGCACGACCCTCTGAGACATCAGTTCTTGAGTCTCAGCCCAGTAAGTACTAGCTCTGTGTCCTTCAGACCGAAACACAGTAACGTTTGCACACCACTGCTTCACGGCATAATAACCAGCTGCGGTGGTGACCTAGACGGATTCCAGCATAGAAATCCAACCACCGGTAGAATGTTATACCGGAGTCATAGATTATGATTTAGAACGCTAGGTTTTTAATGAAGTAACGTAAGTAAATTTACTAAAGTAGCTGACGCACGCTACTGAGGGAGGGCGGGCGGTGCTCTTCAAAAAACTAGGTAATATACACCATTTTTACATTTTGCATGCGGATCTTAGCAAATTAACTTACTTTACTTTCATTATAATCGATTTCCGCAAAGTAACGCCCGATTCTATTAGGTTTTTTTGGTTTTTTATCATTCGATTTACGAAACCCGTCAGTTTGACGGGTTTTCAATTTCCTGCTTTGAATTCTGAACAAACAAATATTATTCTTTAGCGATTATATATCGGTTTTAAATGATATTATGCAGCGAACATATATCTAGTAGTTTTATCTGAGACACCTTCATTTTATTATATGTAGATGTTGTCTACCTATTCGTGATATACCCGTCTCGTCCCGTCCGTTAATGCCCGTAAATCTAGTGTTAATAACTACACCTGGAAATATGACGATGATATCACACAGAACTCTACACCTGGAAATTGAACGATGATATCACACGGTGAGTGGACGGCGGTCAAAAATAGAACGAATACAACTAGGTTGAGGTTTTTGTGTTGTTTGTGCGAAATACATTTTATTAGTCTCAGTCAGTAAAGGTTAAAAATATTACCAACGCTAAAACAAATAACTTTATCAACTGCATTTGAAACAAGTTGCCTGCCGCGACTTTGTCCGCGTGAAGGGGAGAATTCACGCCAAAATATTACAAAAAAATCAAAGTCTCAGGCTTACTTTTTTAAACATCACTCTCTTGGAAACCCCAGAACAACTACCCGTATAACAACTGGTGTTAGGATTCCTATGCAGGAATCCGTCTAGGTAGGTACCACCGCAGGGCCAGTTATCCTTCCGTGAAGCAGTAGTGTGCAAATTACTGTGTTTCGGTTTGAAAGGCACTGCGTGCTAGCGTAGTCGCTGAGCATATGCGATTTAAGAACTGATGTCTCAGGGTAACGAGCGCAGTGTGGTGTCACACAGAAATATTTCTGAGTGACACAGCATTAGTTATGCGCAGTTGTTGCACACTCCATCAGGTGAACGTTTTGCTCGTCTCGTCTCTTTATCGATAAAAAAAAAATATTTGTTAGACCTACAAATATTTGTTCGCGCGGGAATCGAACCCGCGACCCATAGCACAGAATCCAGTAAACTGCGCATACACAAACACGCAGACTAACAGCTATATATATGTCGTACAATCTGTTCTGTGGCGGAATGGAACCCCCGACTCACAGCGACAACTGTGCCTCATTATAGTACCGTCAGCTCATTAGTTATGGTATACTTAAAACGCGTTACAAAACATCTTTCTTTAAATCCAAATTCTAAAGCTTGTTAGCCGTAATAATTACGCAAAGACCATTCTACGCAACAGTGTGTGAGGCGCGCACACAAACGCACATTGCATTACAAATGCGTGTAACAGAGGACCAGAGGGCGGATGAGGGCGGACGACGCACCCTGTCTGGAGGACAGCCTCCGTACTTGTTTGCTTTGCACTTGTTTTTTTTATCGCCCGGTAAATCAATCTCCCTAAAATGATGGTGAAGCCACACTAAATCTAATGCCAGTCAGTTAACAGCATAAATATAGAAAGGTGAAACAGTCTGCGCGTTCGATGGTAGGAATCCGATGATATCCGCCTAGTTACCAACGCAATGTCACCCAGTCTGCCATCAAATCACTTCAGCCTATCACTAGTCCATCCACTGCTGAACATAGGCCTCCCCCATAGATTGCCACAAAAGTTTGTAGCTCTCATTTTGGGGGGATCTTGCCATAGTTGCCACGCTTGGCAGGCGGGTTCGCAACCGCAGTTTATTTATTCAGATGTTCCTGGAAGATGCTGCTGCCCATTTTCTAGTTCCTAATTTTCCCACTGTCGACTTTTACGACACCCATGGGATGAGATGGGGTGGTAGATATTCTAAAGCCGCTACCACACGGCAAATAACGTTCTGTATTATCCTATGTATCGGATTGAATGGCACCATCAGGATATATACTTACTCGTCTCGTATAGCTCATGCCGTATAATGTCAGAGGCACTTACTCGTCGTTTCATACCTCTGCGATATTATCAGTCAGTATTATCAGGCAGTGTCAGAACAATACGTGACAAACAGTGTCATTAAGACGTCAAAAAACAATCTTGTATGTTAAACTAACGATGGTTTGATTGAGATCATTTTACTGGTGGTAGGATTCCTATGCAGGAATCCGTCTAGGTAGATACCACCCCAGGGCCAGTTATTCTGCCGTGAAGCAGTAGTGTGCAAGCATTACTGTGTTTCGGTTTGAAGGGCACTGTGAGCTAGCGTAATCACTGGGCATTTGAGACTTAAGAACTGATGTCTCAGGGTGACGAGCGCAGTGTGGTGTCACACAGAAATATTCTGGGTGACACAGCATTTGCTGTGGGCGGACGTTACACTTACCATCAGGTGAACGTTTTGCTCGTTTCGTCACTTTATACAATAAAAAAAAAAGAGATTCTAAATCTTTGCCCGCCACTCGGTAGTTATGAGCTCTGAACACTGTACACAATAAACCTATATTACTGACTCAATTTTTTTTAGATTTTTATCTTTGAACATACAGCAAACATTACCGTGTTTCGGTTTGAAGGGCACTGGGCATATGAGACCTAAGAACTGATATATCAGGGTGACGGGCGCAGTGTAGTATCACGCAGAAATGTTCTGGGTGGCACAGCATTTGTTATGGGCAGACGTTGCACTTACCATCGGATGAACGTTTTGCTCGTTCCGTCACTTTTATGAAATAAAAAAAAGGTTTTTAAAGGGACCTCACAATGCCGTTGTGCTATGGTCGTCTCCCCTGAGGCAGAAATTCGACCAAAATGATGCCTAATGGTCCCAAAACCCATGACTTTGCCCGAAATTGTGGATTTGAAGCTTTTCAATTGGATACAAAAAGGTGAGATTATGTCTGCCCCTTATAGTCACCACTACTTGTTACAGTTTTATTTAGTGACTTATTATTATATTTTGTTAAGAAGACATGGTAGGGAGTTCATTGAAATACGTTGGATCTAGATAATACTTTTCATGAATCCCCCGTACTCTCTGTGTCGACCAAATGCTTACAGCGCCATCTAGCGGCAAATTGGGTAAACCGTCCGCAAACACATGAGATGTATTTAATTTTGGAAGTGTTAAAATTAAGTATTTCAATTTATAAGAAAATTGTTACAACGTTAAAATGAATATGGTACTGCGTAAAAATGCCGTAGTTTTTTTTTTAGCAAAAATGACGCAGTTTTCATTTCGCCTGACATGGCGCATTGGTTTCTTGCCTAACAATATATTTAAAAACTACCCCATTCCAAAGTTACCAAATATAGAATGCAAAATACAGCCGCGCTTGCCGACGCATCTCGGCACGGGCATCGACTCCGCAGTCTAGAGGTCGCGGCGCGCCCTTGTCCGACCTGAGCATTGGGGAAGGTTCGAGATCAAAAACCCTTGCTATAGAAATATCAAGTCGATCTACGGATCGCACCACCCACCTACATTTCATCTATACATATTTTGATGTCAAATTTTGTAATCTTTATTAAATATTATATCTTTAATATGATATAAAATGTTTTGTCTCTGAACTAAGCTTGAGAGGAATGGCGTAGGAACATCTAGAAAAGTAGAGCATTACTTACTAATGTGCTTCTAGAGTAATATTGTTGCTTCCCTAAGTAAGTTTAAGACAGTTATGAAAAATGGGAAGTGCAACGTTTGCCCATAACAAATGCTGTGTTACCCAGAACATTTCTGTGTGATACCACACTGCGTCCGTCACCCTGAGTCATCAGTTCTTAAGTCTCATATGCCCAATGATTACACTAGCTCTCAGTGCCCTTCAAACCGAAACTCAGTAATGTTTGCAGACTACTGCTTCACGGCAGAATAACTGGCCCTGGGGTGCCTACCTAGACGGATTCCTGCAATACAATCCAAGTCTACTTAACACGTCACTCACGTTCCATGGCATTTGAAGCGAGCGCCCAGCTGAGCTACCACGTTAACCAATACGACTGAACTCATCATCATCATAATTTCAGCCCATCCATCACCAGTCCACTGCTTAAAGTCTTCCCCTATTGATTGCAACATAGCGCGGTCCAGAGTCACCCATACCCATCGACTTCCCGGAAAACAGATCGTCGCACGTTTTCCGGTACGAGGTTGCCCTCTCGAGAACCTACATACTCGTACATAAGGTTTTTCGCCGCTGTTTTGGTACGGATCTACAAAAAAAAAAAAAATCTCACTCCCCATTGCGTTCACATGAGCAGTATAGTGACAGCGTGAAACCATAATATGCAAATAAAAGTAAAAAAGTAAAGTTTCAGCCTATAAATGTCCCACTACTGAGCACAGGCCTCCTCACATTTCTGAGAGGGTTTTTTGGAGCTAGGAAGAATCCGCCACGCTGCTCCAATGCGGGTTGGCGGACTTCACATGTCTTCGAATTATTTTTAATTTCTCAGACATGCCGGTTTGTTCACGATGTTTTCCTTCACCGCCGAGCACGTGGTAAGTCAGCACTTAAAATTGCAATTAACAATTTTAGTGGTGCCGGCGCCGGGAATCGAACCCAGGACACTCGCGTACTATGAAATTGAAAGCGAGCGCCTAGCCCCTGAGCTACCACGGCTCCATTATGCAAATATTATGGTGTTATTCTGCACGAATAGAGGCTGCCCGTACAATACCTTAGTCGCCTCTTACGACACCTCGGTAGAGGTACGTGCTATTCTACTCTACCGGACATCTACCAAGACACCTTAAACAACTAAAATACATAAGTATAATTCAAAAATTGCTACTATCAAAATAATTTTACCCACACTTCGACGCAAGTTGAAGTGGATAGCGATAAAAATACGCTCGCACTTGGTAATGCCGTCTGCTCCCGGGACAAACACGGCGCGGTCGACGCCCGCCCTTGTGCGGACGCGCCGCCCTTGCATGCCTTCCTCCTACAGGCGCCGTGGAACTGAATTTGCCCCGACATGCCTATCGCTTTGAGCTACAACTATCTGACATTTATTAATAAAGTATTTATTAATTAATTATAAATATACTATATTATACTCGGTTGGCGGAATAGCTCTCAGCGATTGGCTTTGCGGTACGAGCCGCAGGTTCGATTCCCGCACGGAACGAATATTTGTGTGGTCTGTGATATTTGTCCCATATCCAAATCTATGCAGGAATCTGTCTAGGTAGGTACCATCCCGGGGCCAGTTATTCTGTCGTGCAACCTTAGTGTGCAAACATTACTGTGTTTCGGTTTGAAGGGCACTGAGAGCTAGCGTAATCACTGGGCATATGAGACTTAAGAACTAATGACTCGGGGTGATGGGCGCAGTGTGCTCAGAACATTTCTGTGTGACACAGCATTTGTTATGGGCAGACGTTGCACTTACCATCAGGTGAAAGATTTGCTCGTTTCGTCACTATAACAAATCAAAATAAAAAATTGATGTATGTAAAACGCACAAGTTATAAGTATTACTTAAATGACGATATAAATACGTAAATTCAGTGTCATCAAATCATATTATATAAAAAGCGAAAGTCTAGAATACAAAATAAATATTTGTCATTATTATACGTCCATTACTTAACATGCACCAAGTCTCCTCTGCCGTCAGGTCGTAGACACGGAGTTCGTAACGGCGTAGATTCGACCTCTACGTCGTAGCTGCGAGGCGTAGAAGGGGCTAGGGTGGTTGCTCGCATTTAGTAACGTCGAGGTAACTGCGCTGCAGTATATTAAATAATGTATTCAAAACATTTCGGTACTTCTCTATATTTATTTTCTGTTTCAAAACTTTAAAGGCTTTAACAACTTCAATTGTACTTTGTTGCAACTTAATTACAACAATGTCCACTGGGAATATAATTCCTTATTAGTCAGAGTATATTTAATTAAATGTGCCGTTTCTTTAAATGATGACTCTACATAGAGTAAAGTTCGCTGTTTAAAAAAAAAGTAAAGTTTCAGCCTACAAATGTCCAACTGCTGATACATAAAAGAACATACCTGTGGAGTTTCTTCCGCCTGTTTCTTCTCTCTGTTATTATTCTATATTATCGGGTGTTATTCTGTGGTAGATTGTAAAAAAATGAACGAACGGAAATTTATATTTCTTGCGTTAAAAATAGAGAATTTTCATTTAATTTTATCTCATCAAATCAGGGATTACTTTCCCGAAATCCAGCAGTTCCTGAAGTCAGGTAGTAGCGGTAATTGTCTTATGCTCTATAACGGCATTTTGGATGGAGTCAAACATAAAGAAGGTATAATGTTTTCTTTTACGAGTATTTACGCGAATACTCGACGCTCTAGGAAGTCTGCAGTCTGTGACCATGTTCTGGATCATCCCAACCATTACATCAGATTTGATAGACCACAAATCCTTGCTAAAGAACACCGATTATACCAAGGATGATTCGCGAGGCTATTGAAAGTAAAAAACATCCTAATTTCAATAGGGAAGATGATTGGGTATTACCACCGGCTTGGGATCCTATTATTAATAAAATTAAATCGAAAACCAAGCATACCACTGCAAGGCTTCAAGACACAGTAAGCTCTTTCTGCGTAGATGGGACTAAAAATAATAATTAAAAGCTGAAGGTACTCCGGGTTAACTATGACATCAGGACAACTGTCACCTCAGTCCCCCCGTGACCATGAGTGCTGTAGAGCGCCCGAAACAAAAAAATAGTTTTAAATTAATTAAATTTAAAAATAGTTTTAAATTAAACGCGATAAAATCCGTAAAAAGTAGTTTATTTAAATAAAGAAGGTATTTTAGAGCCGCGATAACTCGGTGGCCGCGAGCTCGCTTTTAAATTCACAGTACTCCAGTGACTTGAGTTCAATTCTCGGCACCTCTAACATTGTTCTGATATTTTAACTGGTCAGCGGAGATTGAAGCCTCGTGAACCTATATGTCTGCGGAAGTAAAATGTTTAGGGGACATGTGCAGTCCGTCACTGGTGGTAAGATTCCTATGCAGGAGTCCGTCTAGGTGGGTACCACCCCAGGGCCAGTTATTCTACCATGAAGCAGTAGTGTGCAAACATTACTGTGTTTCGGTTTGAAGGGCACTGAGAGCTAGCGTAATCACCCAGTGATTACGCTAGCTCTCATATGAGACTTAAGAACCTATGTCTCATGGTGATGGGCACAGTGTAGTGTCACACAGAAATTTTCTGGGTGGCACAGCATTTGTTATGGGCAGACGTTGCACTTACCATAAGGTGAATGTTTTGCTCGTTTCATCACTTTATGCAATAAAAAAAAACCTGCATTAAAGCATCGTGTTGGACTCCTCTCGGCTCCAAAACCATCTCAGAAATGAAGGAGGCTTGTGCTCAGCAGTGGGACATTTATAAGCTCTTACTTAACTTTACTTCATGCGGATCTTAGCCATTTTACTTTGTTTCTCTTCCACTTTATCATGCTGTTTTAGTTGACTGTGAAAATACGATATTTGTATTTTCTTGTGGCACCAGGTCCTCCCGGTAGGCGTGATAGTTAGAAAGGGACGAATAGTACATACCTACCTAGGCGGATTTCTATGAATAATCCTATCACCAGTGAAAGTAGTAAATTTTATTTTCAATTTGTGAAAAACTACACCGTAGCCGCATCATTAGCAACAACGACAATCAGCCGGTAGTTTACTTTGCATTGAATACGTAATTAATTCCGAGTACATTGACGAGGAAAAAACCAGTGGCCTAATTCAAGAATAAAAAATTGAATTATTGTCTCGAAGGTCTTCTCACAAGCAACTGAACATCGTCAATGAACATTTCTATTCATCGCATTCCTGTTAAAAAACTGTAGTGAGACAAAATATTAAAAAAAATTAAATATTATCGTATTAATCTACGCTTCACCAAAACAGTTTTCCAAGTCATTTGAAAAAGCAAGCAATAGATAGCAGATATTTTTTACTAAGTAAGAAACCTTTATCAGATAGATGGGAATGAATTTTCCACTGACAGCGAGAAAAGTTAGAAGTCTTTAGAATCGCTGTGATTTGAGACTCGATGAAACGTAAAAGCGACACTAAAAAGAGACAAACATATATCTATAGGATTTAGCCTGCGAGAGAATGACATAGAATACAGTATACAGTGCTTCCTATTATATTTATATTTTAGAATTCTAATCTGTATAATATGTAAAGTAATAATATAAAAAAAAGTAAAGTTTCAGCCTATAAATGTCCCACTGCTGAGCACAGGCCTCCTCTCATTTCTAAAAGGGTTTTTGGAGGTTGGAAGAATCCGCCACGCTGCTCCAATGCGGGTTGGCGCACTTCACATGTCCTCGAAATATTTCTACCCTCGGACATGCAGGTTTCCTCACGATGTTTTCCTTCACGGCTAAGCACGTGGTAAATCAGCACTTAAAATTGTAGAACAATATTAGAGGTGCTGGCACCAGTGATCGAACCCAGGTTACTCGCTTACTATGAAATCAATGGCGAGCACGAGGCCCCTGAGATACCACGGCTATGTAATAATATATGTAGAATAAAATGTAAAATAATTTTTAAACTTGGTAAAAACGGTTGGCGCAGTGGCTAAGCCCTTGGTGGCTTCTGCGCCGCGGGTCGCGGGTTCGATCCCCGCACGGGACCAATATTTGTATGGCCTACAGATAGTTGTTCCGGGTCTGGGTTGTTTGTGCATGTGGAATTTATGTCTGTAAAACGTTCCCACGACACAGTAGAAATCCTACTGAAGGGCATCGCTTTTTTATAGAAAAAAAAATATATTATAATAAATACTCTACAATTATCCTATGATTGATACTATGCGTCTCATTCTCTCGTAGTTTTCTGAAGGTTTTACTTCTACAGCGTGTGAACTTCACACATGTTTCTTTCTTAATATCAATGGTTTTGTTATAGCAGTGCGATCGAATCAGTATATTCTTACTCGAATCAGAAATTAAAGTTTCGTTTTATAGCAGAAATTATTTGAAATAATTCCACCAAACGTCTTTACATTAGACTTGTTAAGATACTTTGTCTGTTTGTTACCTTTTCACGGTTCAACCGATCTTGACAATGTTCGTAACAGAGATAGCTCGCATCCTGGAGACGAACGAAGGACATTTTGTTCCGGAAAATCAAAATATTCTCACGATATTTAAAAAATGTGAAACATGTGTGTCAGGATCGTAGCAAGTATAAAGATGTGGTCTCTGACTACCCCTATGGGAAAGACGCGTCATTGTATGTATGTATATATGTGTCTTGATAAAGTAACGCTTCTGTTCCAATAATTAAAATCTCATTGAAATAAATCTGATATTGAATATCGAATTTGTCAAGGTAACCTACGCGTTCGCCAAATGTCCTTATCAAACGGCTGGGTCCTATGGCGGGGGCGGGTTCGACGCCCGCCCTACGAGACGCACCGTCCGACCCGGCGTCGCACGCCCCCGTTTGAACCTGTTCCGCCAAGTTCGGCTAGTCTAGCTTTCAGCAAGATTTTATAACTGGCTCGTAATAACAGTCAGAATTTTTTAATTTATTTTTTATATTCGTAAAGTTTGTTCGTCTGGATTTTGTAAGACTTTTATATCTCGAAAAAATAAATATTGTTTTTTTTGGAAGTCAGCGACGTATGTGGCTTCGACAAAAGGGCTGAGTGTAGTACCTACCTACATGTTGTCATAATATTATAAAAGGGAAAGTTTTTATGTTTGTTTGTTTGATATTCAACCACGCTCAAACGTCTGAAAGGATTTTAATGAAATTTTGAAAGAAAGAAAACTATTTGTATATGGTATACATTTTGTCACGGAAAATATTGAAGGGTACTTTTTGCCTTTAAATGTCCCACTGCTGAGCACAAGCCCCCTTTAATTTTTGAGAGACTTTGGAGCTGGGAAAAGTCCGCCACGCTGCTCCAGTGCGGGTTGGCGGACCTCACATGTCCGCGAATATTTTTCTTCCTATGAAATTTTCAGGTTATTTTCTCATATTTCCTCACGATTATATCCTTTACCGCCAAGCATTTGATAGGGGTGTCGGCACCGGGGATCGAACTTAGATCAATCGCGTACTATGAAAGGGCCAGTTATTCTGCCGTATAGCAGTAGTGTGCAAACATTGCTGTGTTTCGATCTGTAGGGCACTGAGAGCTAGTGTAATCACTGGGCATATGATACTTATAAACTGATGTCTCAGGGTGACGGTTGCAGTGTGCTACCACTCAGAAATGTTCCGGGGACACAGCGTTTGTTGCGGGCAGATATTGCGCTTACCATCAGGTGAACGTAATGCTCCTGTCGTCACATTCCCCAATTAGAAACAAAAAATCATAACATACATACATAAGATCACGACTGTATCCCATAAGGGGTAGTCAGAGACTGGGCACTCACTGCAAAAACAGATGACTGCCACAATCCACGTTTCACCAAAACAATATAATGCACTTGGTGTGATAGGTGGTGAGCCCATCGCCACCATGCGCTGCTGGGTGCACAGTGCAGTTAAATTCCTTACTCGCCTTTTACGAGATCCATTGGATGAGATGGTGTGGTAGTATTCTTTTAACAAGCCGCCACCACACGGCTAAAAATAACATGTTATATAATATATAGTAATATATAATAAGTAGCGTTATAATTACTCCAAACATCTCATAACTTTTATTTAATAACTCAATAACGTTCATTACATAATTTCTAAAATACACAGACTGCGATCAGTCTAGTATGTCGAATTGTTGAAGTTTCGGGAGGGCAGAGTTCTATGCACCCGCCCTTGGTAACGGGTCATTGCACCCCCGCCCGGGACGTCCGCCAGACGGAGGTGACTGAGGATTATGCCACGGGACACCCGGGCTTGAAAGGCTCCATTCGTGAACTTTCGGTCCTCGACTGTTTCGCTATCCGTATTGGTTCGTTTCTACTTTATTGTGGCTAAGTTTCAGTTACCAATTTATATAATTTTATTATTGTCCTTTCAGTTGTTCGAATTTATACTTAACTAGGGTTCGTTGAGTATGTTAAAGGGAATTTCTGACACTAACTGCGATATAATAATAATAATAGAAGTTGATTTGTCTAAAATCAGGCTTACAAAAAAGTTACATTTTAATAATATTGAATATAAAACTTGTTTTAGACAAAAGGTTCTAGGATTCAGCTTGGTCACACACATGGTGTGCACTGCTGATATTCTATCCCAGCCCGAAATTAAAACGAGAATAATACACTTTAACACATTAATGAAAATAAAAAATAGAACTTAGATACTAAAACAAAAATTTAAACAATGTACGTACAAACTATATATATTTATATTTATACACACACACATTTTTATATATATCCCATAAGTAGGCACCACCCCAGTGCCAGTTATTCTGCCGTATAGCAGTAGTGTGCAAACATTGCTGTGTTTCGATCTGTAGGGCACTGAGAGCTAGTGTAATCACTGGGCATATGAGACTTTTGAACTGATATCTCAGGACGAAGGGCGCAGTGTGGTGCCACACAGAGATGTTCTGGGTGACGATGAGACGACGAACGAAGGACATTTGAAGTCGCGCCCCCACTGGAGCAGCGTTGTGAACTCTTTTATCTTCATATTTTATAGTCATATTTTATATATATATATTTATTTTATATATATTTTATATTATGCATATTTTATAATCATTCACATATCATCATTCATATATCAAATAGTGCCGTGTGGTGGCGGCTCGTTAAAAGAATACTACCACTCCGTCTCACCCAATGGATCTCGTAAAAGGCGAGTAAGGAATTAAACTGCACTGTGCACCCAGCAGCGCATGGTGGCGATGGGCTCACCACCTATCACACCAAGTGCATTATATTGTTTTGATGAAACGTGGATTGTGGCAGTCATCTGTTTTTGCAGATAGTGCCAAGTCTCTGACTACCCCTTATGGGATACTGTCGTGATATTATGTATGTATGTATGTCACATATCTCACATACAAATTCTCAGCTTTTAAATCCCGATAACCTAATTACATACTTTGTCTCCAATTTTTAAGATGTTCGCTCGTTTGTCAGCATGCTTGTATGAAAATCGCTCCGAACGAAATAAAAATATCTTACAGATGAATGTGGCTACAAAAAAGAGGCATTGTACCCCGCAGCATACGAAATATGTGATATATCTCTGGGCGATCTATTTTTTTGATGGCTGGAGCTTTATGTATTGTATTTAGGTCATTTAATATCTTATGAAACGAAACGAAATTATTTATGAGTCGCATAGCATTATGCGAAAGAGCATTCTTTTTATGGAAGAAACCGGAGACATCAGTTCTTAAGTCTCATATGCCCAGTAATTACTGGCTATCAATGCCCTCCAAACCGAACACGGCAATGTTTGCAAACTACTGCTTCCGGTAGAATAACTGGCACCGTGGTTATCCCAACCTAGACGGATTCCTGCATAGAAATCCTACCATCAGTAAAAGTTTCCGTGCTTGTTGTAACATAGAATTTTGTAACACATTTTTTTAGTGTTAAAAGTAATTTTAATTTACTTTTAAGTTAATGAGATATAGCGACAGCTATATTACCACGTGGGAAGCTCAAAAAGCTGATACGCCTTGCATCACACTATCAAAGTTTTGTGTATAACAAAGACCAACTGGTGGGAGAAGACGTCCTCCCCAGATTAGACAATCCGATATGACAGACACCTACCCTTTTCCTTAGCATCATCCTGACAGACTATCAAACATCTTTATCATCAGCTCAAACTCACTACTGGACTACTACCACTAGGTACGAGTAACACCAGCTGAAGTCGAGGACCACGACTCATCCATACCATAGACCATCAGACCATAGACTCTACGACATTACGCCACTCGGCGGAATATTACCTACAGATAGTATTGTAGTGGTGGAACGTATCTGGTGGGTAGCGTTGTCGCTATTCGACACAGGGTGACTCTATCCATTTATGAGCCGTGGTAGCTCAGGGGCCGGGCGCTCTTTTTGAATTTAACAGAACGCGAGCGACCTGACTTCGATCCCCGGTGCCGACACCTATAAAATCGTTCTGCACTTTGAAGTGCTGTTTAATCACGTGCTCAGCGACGAAAGAAAACATTGCGAGGAAACCTGCATGTGTAAGGTGTATATATATTTCGGAAGACATGTGAAGTCCGCCAACCCGCTTTGGATTTAGCGGCGGATTCTTCCCGGCCCCAAAACATTAATAATCTCTTACTTTACTTAGTTTACTTAGTTTACTATGTAGCTCTATCATAGACTTTACAAATCCAATCCATCAGACCGTCCGGCACGCAATCACCGTAAGGGGTTAGGGACACACACACAACAGCTACATAATTTTACTGGTGGTAGGATTCCTATGCAGGAATCCGTCTAGGTAGGTCTCACCACAGGGCCAGTTATTCTGCCGTGAAACAGTAGTGTGCAAACATTACTGTGTTTCGGTTAGAAGGGCACTGAGAGCTAGCGTAATCACTGGGCATATGAGACTTAAGAACTGATGTCACAGGGTGACGGGTACATTGTGGTGTCACACTGTTCTGGGTGACACACCGTTTGTTATGGGCAGACGTTGCACTTACCATTAGCTGAACGTTTAGCTCTTTCCCGTCACTTTTATCAAATAAAAATAAACAAGCCGTGATAGCGGGGTTGGGCGCTTGTATTTTTATTATAGAACTCTACGAATCAAACAAGTAGGTACACTATCCACTTTACCATTCGATTGTTTAACGTAAGCGCGACGATACGACGAACAATGTTGAAAATGTAATATTAATAATATTATTACCATATATCATCGGCAAATGTTTCAAATTCTTATTCGAATAAATTTCAACATAAACGAGGCTTTTTCGGTTCGTTGTTGGGTGACAAACTATTGTTGTATTCATTTAACGTATATAAATGAAAAAGTATCATCATCATCATCATTTCAGCCTAGTCCACTGCTGAACATAGGCTTCCCGCATAGATCGCCACAAAAGCTTGTAGCTCTCATTCATCGTCTTTCATAATTTTGCCATAGTTGCCACGCTTTGCGGACGACTTGGCAACCGCAGTTTATTTACACAGATGTTCCAAGAAGACACGGCCGCCCATCTTCTGGTTCTAATTTTCCCTCTGTCGACTTTCACGACACGCACGATGTGATATGGGTTGGTAGATTCTCTGAGGCCGACAAAGAAAAAGTATATAAACTTTTTTTTTTCAATGTAATCACAAAGCTTTTTATATTTTTACAGAAACATGATAAACCTTCTGTACTTATTATATGATAGTCCTTTGTACTGTACTGAATTCGTTATAAAATCAACAATGTATACATGTTGTGCGTCTAAAACCTACTACTAACAAAGGCCACGCCAAAGCGTCCAAAAGCTTAAACCCATCAAATGCGCAAAAGCGTCTAGCCTTTGACTAAAAAGTGAAAACTTCACCTAACGCCACAGGAATACGTAATTATAAAGCCACCCACACAAACGAATACAGTGTAATTACAGCGATGTTGTTCACGGACGGACGCACACGCGCTTAAGTGTTGTTGAACGTATCACACGGACATACCCCACTCACACAGACGCAGTCGTCTAGACAACTTGTTAAAATGCGGTGTTCCGGGGACTCGACATTCGTCAGTAGGATAGGTCACGGACTAAGATCGTTCTTACTTTCTCTAACATACATAATCGCTCATATCTTCCATTTCGTTTATTAACAGCATTGAAAATTCAACGCTATCCCGCTGGGATAACTCATGTTTTGCTTCGCTGCGTAACTCAGGTATAAATTTCCCTTTCAAAGCTAAATCGTTCCCATAACAAAAACATATCAAGCAAGATGGATGTAGGACTAAAAATGTGCTTTTATAGTTACGTTATAAAGATGGAAATTGTATGTAGTGTGTTTTAGGCCCTTCCAGATCTCCCGAGTATCGCTAGCGTTGTCCTTGGTCGGTCAGGACGAATTAGTCGGGAATAATAATTTATGTTAATGTGAGTGAGTGTGTACATAATGTCGCACATAACTCTTGTATCCATGTGTGCGGCTAATCTAGGATTTAAACGATTTAGGATTGAACATTAGCACTTAACGTAGATAATTTCGAGACAAATTCGTAATTTGTTGGTAATGGGAAAAAAACAGTTTTCAAGGAGAAATTGTAAAATGGTAATTACGTTTAATCGAGGTCTGTTCCTAAAATATTACATAGAGTTGGCCGTCCGATTTGTCGAACGTATATTTTTGTTCAGCCTTCGATAATTGTTTTTCGCTTGAGTCAGCTTTTGTGAATATTCAGGCTTGAATTATTTACAACGCCCACGACTTCAATATAACTTCAAGGTTTTTTAATAAATAAGAAATTTTTGTTGATTTTTTTCACTGTATATCAAAATGTACTACGTTAGAGATAATAAGCTCTTAAGTGTTAAATTATTTATTACTTTGCCATTTTAAATATTCTTCTATATTAGCAAATACCTGATCCTGTTGCCTGGAACACGTACCTGCGAAAACAGCCTTAATGGATCACAGCTGACGCGACCTGAATTCAAAATGCCACTTAGAGATGTACATATGGCGTACATTTTGAAGTAAATCAAGACCGAAATACTTCGAACTATTTATTAGTTATGTAGGATTCGTATGCACGATTCCGTCTAGGTAGGTACCACCCCAGGTGATTCTGCCGTGAAGCAGTAGTAGTGCAAACATTACTGTGTTTCGGTCTTAAGAGCACTGACAGGTTGTGTAATCACTGAGCATATGAGACTCAAGAACTGTTGTCTCAGGATGACTGACGCGGTGTGCTACCACACAGAGACGTAATGAAAGAAACTGCGTTTGTTATAGGGCAGGCGTTGCACTCACCATCATGTGAACGACTAGTTCGTCTCATGACTTTCTTCAATAAAAAAAAAGTAGACTTATACTGGCTTTTTGGAAAGCATGGTCCGCCTACAGGTTACTTCAAAAGGCTCGTAATGAGCCCTGGCCGAGAAGTTAATCGCGCCTTCATTTAACAGGTGATATGGACAAACGCCAGACTCCCTTGTCCGCTGTTTATTCGAGAAGTGGGGAGACTATTTTGTTATATAGCTCACCCGAAACTGTCCCGTACTGTGCTGAAATATGGCGCTCTGAAAAGAAAACAAATTATATATAGCCTATGGAAATTAAACATAGTTCGCTGCTGAACATAGGCTTCCCCTTTCACTGGTATTTTGATTTCCTGGAGAAATACCCTAGGGTAGGTACCTCTGCAGTGTCAGTTGTTCTGCCGTCCTGTGCAAACACCACAGTGTTTTGGTTTAAAGGCATAGAAGCTAATTACAGTGCGTGATTATGTTCTCGTGAGCGATTTTCGAACACGGCGACACTACCGATTACTGTCTATAGTGTCGCCGTACTGGAGCACTCACTCATCTCACGTGCCCGATGTAACGCTCATGCGATAAGATATGAGGTAGTCTAGGATGCAGTGAAAGAGACACAGACACTGGTGGATAGATTCCTGTGCAGGAATCCGTCTAGGTAGGTACCATCCCCAGGGCCAGTTATTCTGCCGTGAAGCAGTAGTGTGCAGTAGTGTACAAACATTTCTGTGTTTCGGTCTGAAGGGCACTAAGAGCTAATGTAATCACTGGGCATATGAACTTAAGACGCAGAAATATTCCATCTGTTGTGGGCAGACGTTGCACTCACCATCAGGTGAGCGTTTTGCTCGTCGCGTCAGTTTATCAAATAAAATTAAACATAACCAGATCGAAAACCAACACTTTGTGTTTTTGCTTTAGTGTGGGCACCGGTTAGAATTCTTAGCCAGGAACCGGGCATCTTAGTTAGGAATTCCACAAGGCCACGCGATCGTTACAGTACGTATGAGATTAACGATCAGGCGCAGTGTGGTGCCACACAGTTATGTTCTGGGTGACACATCATTTGTTGTAGGCGTTGCAGGTGAACGTTTTGCTCGTCTCGTCACTTTCTCCTATTAAAAATACCGTTGTATCATCTTCCTACGTTGATTAAGTGTTAGTTAAAAAAACACGTACTTTATATGTACGAGCTAAGCTTAAAGTCGGGTTTTCATCGATTACCCGCACTAGGATTCCCTCTGTATCGTATGTGAGTTTGCCAAAGATTTCACATGTACAGTACAACCGAAACTCGAAAACCAGGGACATGTGCAGTGAAGTAACAAAATCGTTAGGGATCGTAAAAGGGTTTGATTTCGGAAAAGTATTTTCACGTACACACGGTTAAATCACAGCTAACAAACGCTGATCGTTACTACTACTAAATTAAGGATAATAGGTTATAATCCCAGCCGCTGGGCAACAATCGTGCGACTCAAACGATTACATAATTATCAGAGTGAAATAAAAATGAGGTATCAAAGGTAACGGATTATCCGTGACATTTTAGATGGCAATCTCTTAAAAGCTAACTATATCAAAGAAGAAGAAATCTTAGTAATTTTTCTTTTGGAAGCTTTGGAAGGGGTCAAAAAAAGTTTGTCTATTTTAAGTTAGGAAGTTATATTATTCGAATGCCCGTAAGTTCTTCGAAATTGGGATAAGCTATTGTCCAGATCCGAACTCCGCGGGCTGATCTGATCATTATTTAGCTAGGATTGTGAATTTTGTGAAGAATGAGAAATTTACTAACATTAAAAGTTTTTTTTAAGAGACGAGCAAACGTTCACCTGATGGTAAGTGCAACGTTTGCCTATGACATGCAGGTTTCCACACGATGTTTTCCTTCATCGCTGAGCAAGTAGTAAAACAGCACTTAAAATTAGAGAGCAATTTTAGAGGTGCCATCACTGGGGATCGAACTCAGGTCTCTATCGTACTAGAAAACTTAAGGCGACCGCCCGCACCTGAAATACTACGAATCATAATGTTTTATTTTATTTACGCGAATATTACTCATTTAAATAAAACTAGTTTTTACGGATTTTATCGCGTTTAATTTATAACTATTTTAGGGGGACTCCCCCCGTGACCATGGGTGCTGTAAAGCGCCCGAAACGTCGGGTTAAAAATAGTTATAAATTAAACGCGATAAAATCCGTAAAAACTAGTTTTATTTAAATACTACGAATCTCCTGAGCTACCTGATCTTTTCCAAAAGCTCGGTCTTAGAAAAAGAAAATTCTCTTAGTATCAGTGTTTATTTATTTATTTATTTAGGCACCAATAAGGTATGAGCTTTTCAAGTTGCAGCAAAACACTTAAACTAAGGAACGAGCATATCAGTCGAGCTATATCTTAATTACAGGCTAAGTACCACGGCTAGGTAAAACTAATTAGAGAAGTAGACAACTAAACTTATGAATAAATACACATTTAAATACAAAAAATGCAAATCTATAACTAAGCCATTAGCTTACTAAAAAAAAAAACAGAATAGATAAAGTGGACCAGTTACGACGTCAAAATGAGATGGGACTTAATTGCCTGGTGGTAGGATCCCTATGCAGGAATCCGTCTAGGTAGGTACCACCCCAGTGCCACTTATTCTGCCGTGAAGCAGTAGTGTGCAAATATTACTGTGTGTCGGTTCGAAGGGCACTGAGAGCTAGCGTAATCACTGGGCATATGAGACATTAAGAACTGATGTTTCAGGGTGACGAGCGCTGCGTGATGTCACACAGAAATGTTCTGATGACACAGCATTTGTTATGGGTAGACGTTGCACTTACCATCAGGTGAACGCTTTGCTCGTTTCGTCACTTTCTTAAATAAAAAAAATAAAAAATTAGTTATGGTAAAGTTTCATGAAATGTATTAAAAATGCTTTCATCATTACAATTCTGTATCTTATTCTTTGGAATAGGTCTCCATTTAACAAAGTCCGGGAGCTTTCCGTTGATCTCGTCACCATATATTATTTGCGAACATTTCCGCGAGACACAAATTCAGGCAGCGTATGTTTCAGGACGGATTGTTATTTTTAGTGATGGGACAGTGCCGACAGCTCGATCTAGTCTGAATGCCAACATTCGATCCGATTTCCACATTATTGAGGTCCAAAATGATTAAGGAAAGAAGACACGACAATATTTATGATAGTGTTTATTTTAAAATCTCTCAATTTTATATATATTTTTTTGTTGTATAAAGTGACGAGCAAAACGTTCACCTGATGGTAAGTGCAACGTCCGCCCACAATAAATGCTGCGAAAAAATGTCCGCACACTGCACCCGTCACCCTGAGACATCAGCTTCTTAAGTCCCAAATGCCCAGTGATTACGCTAGCTCATAGTGCCCTTCAAACCGAAATACAGTAATGTCTACACACTACTTGCTTCACGGCAGAATAACTGGCCCTAGGGTGGCTAGGCGGATTCCTGCACAGGAATCATACCGCCAGTATTAGTATTAATATTTTCTTGGTGATAAATTGCTGCGAAAGATTCTAGGATTTTTTTATTGCATAAAGTGATGAAACGAGTAAAACGTTCAAGTGATGGTAAGTGCAACGTCTGCCCATAACAAATGCTGTGTCACCCAGATTTCTGAGTAACACCACACTGTGCATATCACCCTGAGACATAGGTTCTTAAGTCTCATATGCCCAGTGATTACGCTAGCTCACAGTGCCCTCCAAACCGAAAACATTTTGTTCGCGGGACGTATTAAACATATTCACAATAATAAAGCCGTGGTAGCTCTGGGACTAGGCGCTCGAGCGAGTGACCTGGGTTCGATTCCCGGTGCCGGCACCACTAAAATTGTTAATTGCAATTTTAAGTGCTGATTCACCACGTGCTCGGCGGTGAAGGAAAACATCGAGAGGAAACCTGCATGTCTGAGAAATAAAATAATATTTCGAAGACACGTGCAGTCCAACCCTATGGAGCAGCGTGGCGGATTCTTCTTAGCTCCAAAACCCTCTCAGAAAAGGGAGGAGGCCTGTGCTCAGCAGTGGGACATTTATAGGCTGAAACTTTACTTTACTACAATAATAAATTACTGACTCAAAAATTCAGGTGAAAAAAATAATTTAGTATTCATTTAGTTGCCTCAATATATCATGGGTCAGATTATTGATACAAACATGAGGGCTTTGTATCCGTCATACATACACGCATCGGGACTCCTTTGTGTACACATCCCTAGTTCCCAGTACTTGACAAATTTTCCCACACAACCCGACCGCCTTGTATGATTGCGGGGGGTGTTTCCGAGACGGCCGCCCGCCACCCCCAGCCAGTCTGAAGGTCGGCGGGGTAGGCCGTTCACCCTCCACACCCACAGAGCACCACCGCGCCGAAAATCAACCCTGTGTGCGTAACGCTGTACACCGTGTACTCGTACACTCGTATTTCCTATCCCCTGTAAACGTTTACGCGCACGTGTGTGTTAAAGATTGCTTAAAGTATGATTTACTTGGTACTGAGTCTTGATGAAGTATGTCATACCTTTACCGGTGTCCCCTTAGTCTTTTGTTTACAAGTATCAGCATATGGAACTCTCACTGCTTGATATAGTTCTCCTCCCACTTTTTGAGACCATTTTTCAGCCAGAGTGCTACAGACTGTTGTAGTAATCTATGGGGGAGGCCTATGTTCAGCAGTGGACTAGAGATAGGCTGAAATGATGATGATGATGATGAAAGAATCACCGACATCTTTATTATTACGAGTATTATCTCGCCGAAAACAATAACTCTTTATCCAAGAAGTTATAGTCTTTCCGATATTAACAACTACCAACGTATTCTGCCAGTATCGCGTCAACAACAACGTTCATCATTACCATCATCATTTCAGCCTATCTCTAGTTCACTGCTGTACATACGCCTCCCCCATAGACTACCACAAAAGTTTGTAGGTCTCACTTTGGGGGGATTTTGGCACAGTTGCCACACTCAGCAGGCGGGTTGGCAACCGCAGTTTATTTATTCAGATGTTAAAAGAAGATGCTGCTGCCCATCTTCGCGTTTTAATTTTCCGTATGTCTACTTTAACACTCCACGAGATGAGATGGGCTGGTAGATTCTCTTAAGCCGCCACCACACGGCAACACAACGTTCAACAGAATATTAATCTCGTTAAAAGAATACTACCACTCCATCTCATCCAATGGATCTCGTAAAAGGCGAGTAAGGGAATTCAACTGCACTGTGCACCCAACAGCGCATGGTGGCGATGGGCTCACCACCTATCACACCGAGTGCATTATATTGTTTTGGTGAAAAGTGGATTGTGGCAATCATCTGTTTTTGCAGTCAGTGCCCAGTCTCTGACTACCCCTTATGGGACACAGTCAATCGTATGTATTTTTTAATTTGAAAATGGAACACATAGCTTTTATATATTTTATTTGTAATGTTATTTTTTCAGTCATTTCTATATATGTCAAGAATTACATCAAAGCATTCAAATAATGAAAGAGTAAACTGTCAGACAAATGTGTATTCCAATCGATAGTTAAATATGAATTCTAATAAGAAAATAAAAATAAGAAACACTTAAATCAATACTACAATAAGAGTTAGTTTAAAATCTAATTACGTCTGTTGAAGGGTCTCCAACAGAACTCGGTCATCCAACGTTATTAAATAATACTTGAATATTAGGTCTCGTATCTTATAAGATTAAATTTTAAGTCTAATGGCGCATTAATGAATACTGATCAAATTGATTTATGTTATTAGGTCGCTACACTCTTTTTTTTAAAATCGTCAAATTAATTTCGTGGGGAAATTTTCATTTTACGAGTTTATGTTTTTTCAAAGTAAGGGTAATAAATGAGCACGTAGTTCACCTGATGGTAAGTGGTCACTTTGAAAAAACCTACATTCTAGTTAAACTTTTATTAAAATAGTAATTTTTTAAATAGTTATTTATCGTGTGGTGGCGGTTTACGAGAATCTACCGCCCCATCTCATCCCGTGGGTGTCGTAAAAGTCCACAGTGGGAGAATAAAACCAGTAGATGGGCAGCAGCGTCCTCCTGGAACATCTGAATAAATAAGCTGCGTCTGCTCCGCCTGCCATGCGCGGCAACTATGGCAAAATCCCCCGTTTCATTTATTCAGATGTTAAAGGTAGACGCTGCTGCCCATTTCCTGGTTTTCGTTTTCCCTCTGTCGACTTTTACGACACCCACACGATGAGATGGGGTTTTCTTGAGCCGCTACCACACGGGAGATTTAGATTTAAATTTCATATTGTCCCATAACTATCCTGTAGATTAAGAAGCACTCAGCCTTCTACTATATACACAATTATTGAAAGAAAGAGAAAGAAAACTTTAATGTCCCAGCGCAAAGAGACAACTCACTCACTCACACAATCAAACAAAAAAATATAAGCGCTTGAAAAAAAATTACGAAAAAGATGATCGAAAACTGCAACGTGCCTGGCATATGGCTGGACCAAATAGGTCTCCAGATCAGCTGAATGTCAGTCTCTTAAGACTGACGCTGATTTTCATCTAGCAACTAAGTATTGGGTTTGTTAGCACAAGTATTGCTAGAATAATTTCCAAGCTTAAATAGGACAAAATTTGAGCTTGTAATAATAGTTTCATGTTTCGTGTGAACAGCGAATGAATAATTTAGACAAGGTTGCGCCTTGTTCGGTAAACGGGTCTATGTAAGAAATATATAGGCCAATTATATAGTACGAATTTCGCTACATAAAATATATAATAATTATATATAATGCCCAGTTACTTCGGCCTAAATGTTTCTAGAATTTTATTATTAATATTCTATTTTATTAGATTCGTAAAGATAATTTTTATATGTTATGTGCGGTGCGGCCATTTGCATTTGCATAAATCGTGGTGGTTTGGTGAGTTTTTTTTTTTAAAACGTCTGTGGTTCACACACTTCTTTCTATAACGCATTAAGTTTTCCCGCCGAATAAAGTGTCACGGTTTCGCGCCAACATTCGCAAAATTCAAATCGAATCAAATGTTGCGTAACAAAATTTAAGAATTTCGTTAAAGACCTTGTGCGAATATTTCTTTGTTATTTTGCAAACAAAGCACAGAGCTGAGCTATCTGCATATTACAGTACTTCCGCTGAACGGAGGCCTTAACTCCTTTACAGCTTCCTGTTTACAAATTGTAGCTAGACATAAGATAAGTATGGATAATCTCGCAAATACATTAAATATGCGTGCACGTTCGTTACTGTATTATGCAACACATACGCTCACACAAAAGCATACATGCGATGTACCGAGTATTTTTCACTGTCTTGTTTGTACTAAAATGGGACAGCGCGAAAAGGACCACGATCTCACCGAATACCTGCCTAAAGCGGATAGGATATATTAATAGAATGCTTTGTTTTATATAATTAAATTATGAGACGATCAAAACTCTGCTGAACTGTAAAGTGCAATCCATAAAATACTGTCTCACCCGGAACATTTCTGAGTGGCACCACACTGCGCCCGTCACTTTGAGACATCGGATCTTAAGTCGCTTATGCCTTGTTATCACACTAGCTCACAGTGTCACTGCAATCCAAAATACATTAATGTTTACACACTAAGTACGGCTTCACAGCCGAATAACTGTCCCTGGGGTGGTACCTACCTACCTAGACGGATTCCTATAAGGCGGTCACTGTATTCGGTTGGTACCGTTAATTACCTGAAACCATACTTTTCTAAAACACCGCACCTGAAGTACCATATCTTATTAAGGATTAGCTGATGCCCAAGACTTCGTCCGCGTGGCTTTAGGTTTTTATAGGTTTTTATTGGTTTTCCGAGATAAAAAGTCCCATGTCCGCTTCCAGAAAGCTAGCTATCTCTGTGCTAAATTTCGTCAAGATCGGTTTAGCGGTTGAACCGTGAAAAGGTAACAAACAGGCAGGGGGACAGAGAGAGTTACTTTCGCATTTATAATATAAGTATGGATTGTGACTGATGGTTTGTTGCTTATACAGTTCTTCGAATTTCTAATCAGTTATTTATTATGAATTTTGAATTTCTGAGTCAATATAACTTATCATTCAACACAATTAATCAACGCCTCTACCATTTACAAAATATCTTGGGTTCACGATGACAGAACGCATCTAATTTTTTCCCGCCTTACCGTCGACTGACAGCGGTGTGACAGCCCGCGTCACGTCACGGGAAACTGTCATCGGATTTGCTCCCTTGACAGTTCAAGAAGCTGTCGAAATAATTTTTTATCTGTGTCACATGTTCAAATCCTCGTTTAAAACTCGTCGATTTATTTCGTCACGTCTATAAGCGATTTTAATACGAATGATTCTTTATTTACACATTAAATTGCTTGTTCATCAAATAAGCTTGAAATTATAAATAGTAGTAACAAAAAACTCAACTCTAAAGAACTAATTAATGCATAATGCCTCAAATTTCACGATGTTTCTGTCTTAACTAATTACCTATTGCATCTCTTTCATTATCAAAGCGAATATATGTACCATGTCAATTATCCCCATAATAGTCACATTATCCCGCTTCGCTCCATTCGTATTTCGAAACCCATATGAGTAGAATATTGTATCAAGATTGAAAAAATAAATAAATATATAAATAAAAAACCTAGCAATGAACAAACACGAGTCATATCAATATTGATAAGAGCAACGAGAATAGTTGCAAAAAGTATTCATAAATATATGTAAATATGCCCATCTTAGAGAAATAGGCCCGTTCGTACATCGATAATCTTATCAAAAGTTTTGGGGAACACCATTTACGTTGGAAGAAACCCTTTGTTGAGGGTATCGAGGCGGGAAATAAACTATTTGATTTACCGGGATAAAAAGTCCATTTTCGTCTCCAGATCGCAAGCTATCTCTATGACAAATTTCGTCAATATCGGTCCAGCGGTTGAGCCATGAAAAGGTAACAAACAGTTACTTTGGCATTTATAATATTAGTATGGATAGTACAAAGCTATTGGTATATTCACTTTTAATGTACAAAACGATCGAAAACGAAAGTTAATTTGCTAAGATCCGTATGCAAAACATAAAATGTTGTATATTACCTACTTTTGAAGAGCACCGCCCGCCCTCCCACAGTGGCGTGCACGAGCAAACTAACACCGCCACCGGGAACCGCCACCAGATACCCTCCACCACTAAAACACTACCACTAGGCAATATACACCACTGAAGTAATAGTTATGTTTTGTTTATGAAACTTTTAAATAAATGTTCAAATGAAATATTATCATCATCATCATCATTTTAGCCCTCAATCAGTCCTCTGCTGAACATAGGCCTAAACAATAGATTGTCATAAAAATTGTACTTCTCAATTTGGAGGGATTTTGCCATAGTTGCCACGCTTGGTGGGCGGGTTGGCGACTGCAGTTTATTTATTCAGATATTACAGGATGATGCTGTCGCCCATCTCCTAGTTTTTATATTCCGTTTTTTGTTTTATTTGATAATGATGATGAGTGCAACGTCTGCCATAACAAATGCTGTGTCACCCAGTCAACAGTGGGAAACCACAATACGTCCGTCACCCTGAGACGTCAGTTCTTATCTATCAGTTCAGTTTTACATATGAGACATGTCCCAGTGATTACGCTAGCTCTCAGTGCCCTTCAAACCGAAACAAAGTAATGTTTGCACACTACTGCTTCACGGCAGAATAACTGGCCCTGCGGTGGTACATAGGAATCCTACCAACAGACTGTGACGCCAGTCTGTCGACTTTTACGACATCCACGGAATGAGGTGGACTGGTAGATTCTCTCAAGTCACACGTATGAAATATTATAACAAGAAGTAATTTGCTAAGATATGGCCCTTACAAAAGGTAAAACGAGGAAAAACGAATATATAATACCTGGAAATACCTGGTTACCGTTGAGATTTCGTTACTTTATTATCAATTGGATCGTTACGTATGTGGTGGTGTTATGTAATGGTGTCTTACGCGCATTCAGATAAAAATTTGCATTCTCTTATTGCTTAAGCATGCATTAACGTATCCATGTGCGTTAAAAGTAAATCAACAACCTATAAACGTCCCGCTGCTGAGCACATGCCCTCCTCTCATTTCTGAGAGGGTTTTGGAGCCGGAGGAAGAGTCAGCCACGCTGCTGCCGGGTTTGCGGACTTCACGTGTCCTCGAAATAGTTTTTCGTTTATTTCTCAGACATTCAGGTTTTCTCGCGATGTTTTCCTTCTCAAACATTTAAAACACACTTAAAACCGCAATTAACTATTTCAGTGGTGCTGGTACCAGGAATCGAATCCTGGTCTTTCGTGTGCTATGAAATTTAAATCGGACGCCTAGCCCATACATAGTAGTATATACTCATGCGCAACTTGGAGTTCTTGTCTGTGTTGTTACGATTCTATCTAACCTATGTCGCAGGTTATATTACCGGCAGACTTAGGTTAGATAGAGATAATTGTTTCGGGTATAGATGTTCATGCATGGGCAATTTAGCAGTATGCAAACATGAGTGTGTGTCCGGTCTGAGAGGCCCTGAGAGCTAGTGTAATCACTGGGCATATGAGACTTAAGAACTGATGTCTCAGGGTGACGGGCGAAGTGTGGTGTCACACAGAAATGTTTTTGATGAGACAGCACTTGTATGGGCACATCGTTGCCACGTCACGTCTATCATGTCTACGTTTTCCACGTCTCGTCACTTTATCCCATATAAAAAGTTATATCTTTGTAACGCACTACAGACAGGAGACAAATCCTTATGTGACGTTCTATACAGCGTATTTGGAAATGATTTTGGATGAATTAGAAATGTAAAATGTATTATAATATTTACATTTATAATTCATTAAAAAAAGCGTAAAAAAAGCCGACCCCGATCGATGATATACATATATACTTCTCTATTTGAATCGGATTTTGGGGTTATTTTATTTTACGCCGTACCCAAATTATTTTTCTAAAATGAAAGCCTAAGATACCCTCTATAATATCAGCTATCTGTCAGTGAAAGTCCTGTGCAAAATCGGTTCAGCCGTTTCGGAGATTAGCTGGAACAAACAGACAGACAATCAGACAAACAAACATTTTAAAAATTGTTTTTTTATTATAAGTACCGTATATACTTTCCTGAGCATTGTGTAAAAAGCTGTTAGTTTGTTCTTACAAACGGACACTTCTATTTTATTTATTTGTATTGATTACATTTACAGACAGTTAACGTTGTGCTTGAATTTCTTTTGTATTTCAATGTCATACTTAACGTTTGATGTTTCCTTTTTCAGGTAAGTTCCGCAGGCACGAACATGTATGTGATGTGCGAACACTTATTTCCCAAGGAATGGGTAAATATAATTAAAAAAAAAAACGAATATTTTACACACACAACAACAAACTCTCGTTTATATGAATACCGGCCAATGCCCGTATTGCTTTTCGATGCCTCTTTCGATTATTTGTAATTTGTTTCAAGTAGGTACATTTACTTTCATAAAATGAATAAAAGTATGATGTATTGTTCATAATGCCAACAACATCTGTGCATTTTTTTTTAATGATGACAAAACGAGCAAGACATGACCCGATGGTAAGTGCAATGTCTGCCCATAACAAATGTGTCACCCAGAAAATTTCTGTGTGACACCACAATGCGCTCGTCACCCTGAGACATCAGATCTTAAGTCTCATATGCCCAGTGATTACACTAGCTCACAGTGCCCTTCAGACCGAAACACAGTAACGTTTGCACACTACTGCTTCACGGTAGAAAAACTGGCCCTGGGGTGGTACATACCTAGGCGGATTCCTGCATAGGAATCCTACCACCAATAAAATCTTCAAAGTTAAAAGTTTCCAATCAATCGGTTGAACGGAGCGCTAACGCATGGATAACGGCAATTATCTTATACGACCCAACATATTGTAAAAAGTCATCACCGTCATTTCAGCCTATCGCTAATCCACTGCTGAACATAGGCGTCCCCCATAGATTACCCCATAGTTGCCACGCTTGGCGAGCGGGTTGGCAACCCCAGTTTATTTATTCAGATATTCCATGGTGATGCTGCTGCCCATCTCCTGGTTTTTATTTTCCTTATGTCGACTTTTACGACACCCAAGTGATGAGATGGGGTGGTAGATTGTCTTAAGCCACTACCACACGGTCAAAGTAAGAGTCTATAAGTGTCTCACGGCTGAGCACAGGTCTCCTCTCATTTCTGAGAAGGTTATGGATCCGGGAACAAGGAGGCACTTCACATGTCCCCGAAATATATTTATTTCTTAGACAAGTTTCCTCACGATGTTTACCTTCAAAGTACGTGGTAAAATTGCATACATACATACAGTCAGGCCTTTTTCCCGTGTAAGGGGTAGGCAGAGGCCACACACGTAGCGCACTTTTCGCCCCCGTGGGAAACGAGACGTGACGGGTGGCGAACCACGTCGCCGCCATTTTCTTTGGACCAAAAAATTCTCACTCCCATTGCTTTCCCACGAACAGAATAGTGTCATCATTGCATAGTATGGTGTTATTCTACACGAATAAAGTCTGTCCGTACAATACCTTAGTCGCCTCTTATGACACCTCGGTAGGAAAGAGGTAGGTGTTATTCTACTCTGAAGGACACCTATCGGCTAATATATGCGACATTAAAGTTGTTCTGCAACTTTAATCTTGCGTATTATTACATTTAAGGCAAGCGCCCGGTCCCTGAGCTACCACGGCTCTAAAATGGTAGTGGTACTAATTCAGAAACCTTCGCGAGCGTACAGCAACTCACCAAAGTTTAGTCGCATTCGGATGAATAATAAGAGTTGAGGATGGTGTTGAGCTTCATTGTCTACTGGTTAGTAGACAAATGAAGCTCAACACAATCACCATCAGGTTGTTTTGATATCTTTGTCATCCTTAGTACTCAAAAAAAATCAGTCTCCACTGCTGAGTGAAATCGAAGAGTTTATAAATCATTGAACGAATAAGTTATTACCGGTTGAAGTAATAAAAATCCCACAATGCACTTCACTCCCCAACTTTCGTTTGCGCCTCGCTGTAGTGTACAACAGTCTGTGTCTATACACTTGGCTTAATAGTGTGCGTGCTGTAGGAAGAAAGTGCATTCTGCACGGACGGGCGGCTAGACGAGGGAAACCTGACGTTGATAGGCATACATTGCAGGATCGCGTCGAGATAAATCCGAAGATATGTATTTGTTATCATAGATTTATTAGCGTCCATTAAACTTTTATTGTTACCTATACAAGATATTTAGAAATGTAGACTCTAAGAGCCCTATTTTAAGTAAACCATTACAGACATTAAAAAAATGTCATTGGTTTTCACAAACAGTCTGTATTTATGTATATTTATAATATCATACATTTATTTATTTATCCTTTACTAACTGATGCCCGCGACTGAGTCCGCATGGATTTAAGTTTCTCAGTATCTCGTGGGAACTCTTTGAATTTCCGGGATAAAAAGTATCTTGTGTCCGTCTCCAGGATACCGGATCTTTTGCCGAATTTCGTAAAGATCGATTCAACGGTTAAGCCGTGAAAAGGTAACAAATAGACAGAGAGACATAAAGAGTTACTTTCGCATTTATATTATCAAATAGATTGGTACCTAATAAAAGTTACAATGGGCGGGATAAATGCGATGTGGCATTCTCTGCCAGACAACCCTGTCATCATCATCATCAAGTCATCGGTATATGTCAACCTCGGCAATATCTTTTGATTAGAAGCCATCATACGTATGCCTCCTCGGCATATACTCAGTTCTGTATTTACTTTATGGTCGGAAGAGGCATGAGCACCGGGCCACGAAGTGTCACAGAAATTATTGAACGGATTTGAATTACTTCTGTTTTCATTCGAAAACATATACTATTTTAATACAAATTCTGCAAGATAACCTTAACATTAATTTCGTTATTCGTATCCCGTGTGCGTTCGTCAGTTGACTTACGCTAGTAAACTTGGAACGGTTCTCGCTCAAGCCATCACTGCCCTGTTTCCCTTTCGAACCGCTTGCGTTGCTATTTTAAGTAGCGCTCGATACAGTCGGGAAAGTTATCTAACAAGTGCACGAACTTCAACATGCATTAAACTGCTCGTCAAAGAATTTAGCACCTTCATTTACTTAGTTTTATAATTTAACGCAAATGGCTGTCAATAGCCTGTCATATATAAGTGCGGTAGCGGCTGAAGAGAATCCATCTCAACCCATGGTGACGTAAAAGTCGACAGAGGGAAAATATAACCAGGGGATGGGCAGCAGCAACTTCCTGGAACGTCTGAACGAATAAACTGCGGTTGCCAACCCGCCTGCCAAGCGAGGCAACTATGGTAAAATCTCCCCAAAATTAGAGCCACAAGTTTTTGTTGCAATCTGTGGGGCAGACCTGTGTTCAGCAGTGGAACAGTGATAGCCTAGACTAGCATTACGTATCGATGTATTTTATATTTTTTATCTGGGCATTTACACTTGCATAAAAAATAACGTTGTTTCACACAGAGATGACGTGAAACGCGGAATAACTGGTACGGCGGTGGTACCTATTTAGACGGAATCCTGCATAGGAATCCTACCACACATACGAACATTGTAGTCATTTGTAGTCTTCGTCGAGAATGTATGAAACTTACTATAGTTACATGTAAACTATATGGTGACCACTTCATGTAAAAAGACTCATTTTTCAGCCTTACCATAACAAAAAAAAAATCCTTAACACAGTTTCAAATCTCGCGAAAAGCTCTTACATAGAACAGTAATGACAACTTCTCGAGACGTAACATTGTCTTAGACGAGCGCCGTGCAAGGTTGTCAAATATGTTTAAGGAGACTTGTATTACGAGAATTACATTTAACGAACGACGAAGAAAAAACATTGTTAAAAAAATATATAACAATTTCATATAACATCATTATACGCTGACCTATATTTCTTAACATCTTCACTAGGCAATTTACAAGCGTCTAAAATAGACGAACCAATTAGTCCAGGCTGCATGATGGCTTCGCGTCTTTTTCTAATGAACAAATATTTGCACATTTACATTGTTCGGTCATAGTTTTTCCTAACCCTCATTTATTCATTTGTTTAGTTACAAGTTACAGCGTACACTTAGCGTTAAGCATGTCCCTAACTAGTCTCTACCTTAAGACAATGCAAACCCCTTCCCTAATGCATCCATCCATTATATTATAAATGCGAAAGTAACTCTCACTGTCCCACTGTTTGTAACCTATTCACGGTTCAACCGCTGAACCGATCTTGACTAAATTCGGAGCAGAGATAGTTTGCACCCTGACGACAAAAAGGAGAAAGTGTACTTTTTATCCCGGAAAATCAAGTTACTACGGGATATTACAAAACCTATATCCACCCGGAAGAAGTCGCCGGCATCAGCAAGTGTTACATAATGCGATCAAAGATGATATTTACGAGTAACCACATACTCGTAATTATTGTAGGTTTTTCTATTTCAGAAACTGTGCCCGCGGCTTTGCTGGATTTTAGCATTCTTGTCGAACCTTTTGGAATATAACTGATTGCTTCAGTCCCAGGGTTACCATCTATTATTCGTGCAAATTTCATGTCAATAGTTTTAGTAGTGTTTAAATTAACATAGGACAGACAGACACATATTTCACACCACATTTGGTTACGTAACCGTACATAAAGAAATATATTTTAAAAGTTTAATTAATAAATCATAGACAGTATATTTTGTTTTTCGGCTTAATTGAAGGAAAACGTGTTTCACAGACCTACAACATTATAAACTACTAAAAAATCAAATTTAAATAGTAAAAAAGTATAACAGTTACTTTAGGAAAATTCCCATTTTAACGTTTCTCTAATGAATTAATATTTATAAATGATATTACAACGAAGCGTTATACAAAATCTACAAAGGAACAAAGGTTTGAATAGTAATTAAGTATCCTAGAATACAGGCCTAGTCTAGTCTAGACACTGGCCTTGGACGAGGCCTTGTAGCCAGCTAGAATATCGCGAATTCTCCCGGTGCTATTACTTATTCAAAAAGTTTCTGGGGTTCTGTAGTTGCGACATTTAATCGAGCCGCCTTTCAGATGAATTTCAAATCGAATTACTTACTTTTTTTTTATTGTATACAGTGACGAAACGAGCAGAACGTTCACCTGATGGTAAGTTCAACGTCCGCCCACAACAAATGTTGTGTCACAAAGAATATTTCTGTGTGACTCCACACTGCGCCCGTTACCCTGAGACATAAGTTCTTAAGTCTCATATGCCTTGTGATTACGCTAGCTCACAGTGCCCTTCAAACCGAAACACTAATGCTTGCACACTACTGCTTCACGGCAGAATAACTGGCCCTGGTGGGTGGCCCAACGGATTCCTGCAGAGGAATCCTACCACCAGTAAACTGTAATTGTTTTAAATAATTACAACGAGTATCAAATAGTTAGTTTCATAACGAAGTATTTTCATCTTCATATATTTCTGCTTTTATATCCATTGTAGGATAAAGTGACGAGACGATCAAAACGTTTAACTAATGGTAAGTGCAACGTCTGCCCATAATAAATGCTGTGTCACCCAGAACGTTTCTGTGCGACACCGCACAGCGCTGGTCACCCTGAGATATCAGTTTTTAAATCTTATATGCATAGTCTCTCAGTGGCTTTCAGGCCAGAACACAGTAATGTTAGCAAAGTACTGCTTCACGGCAGAATAACTGGCCCTGTAGTGGTACCTACCTAGATGTATTCCTGTATAGGAATCGTACCACAAGTAAAGCCACCTTCTTAAAATTCGACTGCAGGGCATAGGCCTCTCGCAAGGAGGCAGGAACTGCTGTAATCACGTTTAGAATTAGGAATCGGGCAGTACCAGCCACAAGGCACTTTGGCAACCTGATCGTAACAAAAAAATGTAGGTCTGAAGTTGGTAAGTTATAGGCTGCTTCTTCTTCTCCATCATCATCCGCCACACGTCAAATCGATCGTTATCGCCACCTGACAAAGGCCACGACGTTTTCCAGGCATTTCCCTTAGCCGATTCTTACGACATCCACGGGAGATTGTGGCTGTAGATTTTTTTTATTGGATAAAGTGATGAAACGAGCAAAACGTTCACCTGATGGTAAGTGCAACGTCTGCCCATGAAAAAAGCTGTATCACCCAGTAAATGTCTGTGTGACACCACACTGTGCCCATCACCCTGAGACATAAGTTCTTAAGTCTCATATGCCCAGTGATTACGCTAGCTCACAGTGCCCTTCAAACCGAAACACAGTAATGTTTGCACACTACTGCTTCACGGCAGAATAACTGGCCCTGGGGTGGTACCTATCTAGACGGATTCCTGCATAGGAATCCTACCACCAGTAAACATTTTCTTACGCCGCCAACACGCTGCCGTTGATTCTAATTATAGGCTATTGTCTTTTTACATTTGCGATGAGGAATACCCATCTGTCGCTGTAACTTTATGTCGTTATTTTCCAATTAAAATCAGCGTCTCAACTATGACTATAATACTTTCCAAACGGAGCCATTGAGAGATCAGCCACGCACCGCAATAAGGCGTTAATTTAATTTATTTTGATTCGCTTGATAGACGAAACCCAGCCACCGAATTGCTCTTACTCTAGCGAACATCGCCTAATATAACAAGCTTATATACAAGTTACATCAAAACATTGCTCTCGCTGTAAAGGTTATTATTGCGTAATTGGTTCGCGAGTCTCCTCTGCGGCATAACGTAATGTTTTATTGTAATATGTTTATTTCAATTGGCCGAAATCGGACGGAGAAGACAGATCAGAACGGGCACTGCCGCTCGCACCTTAACGTATTCATCGCTCGTTGCGTACGTTTGTCTCGTTGGTGTATTGTCTTTTTTTTTCTCTATTTTTAGGATCGGAGTTTTGTCACACAGTGACTATGTCACCCCCATAAGAAAAAGACACTTGTTTTAACATACCAATACATAATTTAAGTGATATATAATAATTGAGTACATTACATATATATATTATATCATAATTGTCGTGTACAATATCACGCGGGTACAGCCCGTCAAAACGGGCTGTACCCGCGTCTTAATGCAAAAATGCAATAGTCATGAGTTCGTAATCATAAATAGCGTTCTGTGGAATATCATCGAAATAATTATTTAATCAAAAAACCGACTTCAACGCGGCAGCTCCTAACAGGGTTTTATGATTTTCTCGTGGATCCTATCATCACAACTTGACAAAATATGGGACCAATCGGAGACAATGAAATAGTTTTTTTTTTTTAATTTGATATAGTGACGAATCGAGCAAAACGTTCAGCTGATGGTAAGTGCAACGTCTGCCGATAAGAAATGTGTCACACAGAACATTTCTGTGTGGCACCACACTACGCCCGTCACCCTGTGACATCATTTCTTAAATTTAACATGCCCATTAATTACACTAGCTCTCAGTGCCCTTCAGACCGCAATACGGTAATGTTTACACACTACTGCTTCATTGTAAAATAACTGGCCCTGCTGTGGTATCTAGACGAATTCTTGCATAGGAATCATACCACCAGTAGAAACTACTAATTTGTGGTTTATCGATGACACGGTCGCAGTTAAGCAATTGGCTTCTGCGCTATGGGTCGCGGATTCGATATCCGCACGAGACAAATATTATTACATAGACCCGGAACAACTATCTGCAGGCCACACTGCAGATAGTTGTTCCGGGTCTATGTGTCTGTGCATGGGGATTGTGATCTGGGAATGTGTCTTTAAAACATACCTACGAGTATACCTCACTTCTACGTCGCGGGTCCTAGTTTCTTTTTGTATTCGGGTCTATATGTGTCTATGTCTCCAAGTCAATAATCACCCGCGTACACACGATTCACCCGTGTTCCAGAGCGGTTCTCACCGCCCAGAGTTACCGACACACAAGTCGACAGTCCGAATGGACGCGCGCAGCCTCCCTCGGACGGTCATTAGACGACTTAAAATACTCGTATTTAAGATTTTCGAAATTGCGAAAGCACGCAGCGAACGCGACACAGACCGAACTTCGAGGTTTTTGTAGGAGTTTTTATTTATTTATTTATGTTTGGGTCAAACCAAACCTGGCACGCGGGCCCCTGGCCCGCGAGCACAGTATCCAATGAAGCTGTAAAAGCCGAGAAGGCTAACAGCAATTACATCACCGCAAATATATGTCTCCAAAACGCACCCACGTTACTGGCGAAATCCTATTGTGGGGCTTCGTTCAAAGAAATAGTATAAAGTACGAAGAAATGTTTGAGTTTGTTTTTTTTAATGCGTGCGTTACAACGTCGAAATTTTCAGACGCAGAATTAGAGACCGCCATTTTTTGCGTATTAACAAATTCAGTGATGCCTCGCGATATTAAATGAGAAGTGGTTAAGCAAGTTTTTTAATATGAAATTTCCAAAAATAAATGAAAGAAGCCAAATATTACTTAAGAAATACACACAACAAAGTTATATTAAAATTAAGGAAACTTTTAGCATTCTAGAAACTACGAATTCACTGTTGTACAATCGCTCTGGTTCCTACCGGGCACCGTCACAGGAAACTTTGAGCTTTTGAACTTCACACATAAATTCTACCGGGAACGTTTATTGAAAATGGAGGAAAGAAAGTTGGTAAAATATAACACAATAGCAATTCATAATGTATTGCGAGATCAATCTTAATTATTTGAATTCTTTGAAAGGAAATCGTTTCGATCGTTATGTATTTTTTTTTTATTGGATGATACGAAGAAACGAGCAAAACTTTCATGACGGTAAGCGCTACGTCTGCCCATAGCAAATGCAGTGTCCCAGAACATTTCTGTGTGACACCACACCGCGCCCGTCACCCTGAGACATCAGTTCTTAAGTCTCATTTGCCCAGTGAATACACTAGCTCTCAGTGCCCTTCAAACCGAAACACAGTAATGTTTCACATTACGGCTTCACGGCAGAACAACTGGCCCTGGGGTGGTACCTACCTAGACGGATCCCGCAGTCCTGAAAAGAGGCGACAAGTAGAACACCCTTCGATGCCCCCGCGATGGAGGATCTATGAAGAATTTATCCACGAAAAAAAAAGGTTGGATACTCGCACTGCATCAATATATTACGGGTTTCATCTGATCGACAGCTATCGCAAACGTTAATTGCACTGCGGCGCAGTTTCCCCGCTTTTCGCACGCTCGCTTTTTTTCCAAACACAACAATGTCATAATTGAGCCAGTTTCCACTTTCAATTTCACTGACGGACGACGTTGCGCCTCGCTGATACACTACACGGTACACGGCGGTAGCGACAGCAGAAAAAATCAAAGAAAACATGATCAATTGTTATATTTTGTTAATTTTACTAAATGAACATTATTTTCGTTTTATATAAAATAATATAATGCTAATATGCAAAACGTTCACCTGATGGTAACTGCAACGCTTGCCCATAACAAATGGTCTGTCACCCAGATTATTTCGTGTGACACCACATTGCGCCCGTCACCCTGAGACATCAAATGTCTCAAATGTCCAGTGATTACGCTAGCTCACAGTGCCGTCACAGTTGCTTAATAAAGAAAATAAAGTTAAATTGCTAAGATCCGCATGCAAAATTTAAAATGAAGAGCACCGCCCGCCCAGTGAAATTGTCTCTACGACAATCACTCGGCGGCTGACTGTCGTAGAGTCAATATCACTTGATAATGCCTCGTTTTAGCAAATTAACTTTCTTTCCTTTACAAAAGTTATCTTAGTATCATGCTTAAGAGGCATGATATACTTCTTTGGACGCGTTAATATTACAACGACAAATTGTAATTCTGTGTCCAAAATTTAACTGCGACTTGCTAACATGGGTTTCATGTTTCTTTACACTTAGTCAAAGTATTTCTAAGCACCAGACAGTTTTACGAACACGTTCTCTCATGCAATAATTTCACATACGCCTTGACGGCTTTCTTCAACTTTTTCTCTGTCCGTACAACGTTTGTTTACAGTTTTCACTATCGATATTTTTCTCGCGAGTGAAAATTCCTCAACGAGATTACCGCTAGCTGGGACAGGCGTGCTGGCTCTTTTTGTGGTTAGCGTCGCACGGAGTGTTCTATAGCGTCGTGTGACAGCTGGTGAGATCATGTTGCATTGCGTTTTTTGTGGGCCCAATGCACTAGTAGATCATGTTATAAAAGAAATGCTTGCAGATTTCAGTGATAACCTCCAGGCAAATTTTGACCCACGGTGACTACATCCAAACACTAATATTGATGTTCTCCTAGCCGATTCCGATCACGGCGACAACTTCCGAATACTGTCGAGAGCCATCAACTGCGCAGGAGATATTATAGTGCCACAAGTGTACGCGCAAACACAGAGGCACTCACTCGTCCCTACCTACCCGCGCCCGATGTGACGCGATGCGATAAGATCGGAGGTAGGCTAGGATGCAGTGACAGAAACACGGGGATAATCACAACACAACCAGACCCGAAAGCCAACAATTTGTGTTTTAGCACAAATGTTGGCTCCGGCTGGGATTCGAACCCAGGAGCCGCGGCGTAGAAGTCAGGTACTCTGACCACTAGGCCACGCGGTCGTCAAACACTAATATTATTATACTAGCGAACGTCGGCTTCGCACGTAGTTCATAATATTAAAGTCGATATTGAGAAAATCGGTGTGGCAGCGGCTTAAGAGAATCTACCACCCCATCTCATCCCGTGGGTGTCGCAAAAGTCGACAGAGGGAAAATTTCAATCAGAAGATGGGCAGCAGTATCTTCCTGGAACTACTGAATAAAAAATGCGGTTGCCGAACCGCCTGCCAAGCGTGGCGACTGTGGCAAAATCCCCCCAAAAATAAAGCTACAAACTATTAGTCGCGAAAGGAAAATGTATGCCAAATTTCAATTCAACAGGTCTTGTAGTTTCGGATATACCGTGAAGAATCAGTGGGAAATCGTCAAGTGATAAATATACAGATTAGTATTCGGAAGTTGTCGTCGCATAGGATTCCTATGCAGGAATCCGTCTAGGTAGGTACCACCCCAGGGCCAGTTATTCTGCCGCGAAGAAGTAGTGTGCAAACATTACTGTGCTTCGGTCTGAAGGGCACTGAGAGCTAGCGTTATCACTGGGCATATGACACTTAAGAACTGATGTCTCAGGGTGACGGGCGCAGTGGGGAGTCGCACAGAAATGTTCGGGGTGACACAGCATTTGATGTGGGCGGACGTTGCACTTACCATCAGGTGAACGTTTTGCTCGTTTCGTCACTTTATACAATAAAAAAAAATAGCTCGTGTATGGCGCAGGGCAGGGCGACCCCCCACTAGACGGAGCGACGACCTGCACGGTTTTGCGGGAAGTCATTGAATGCAGGTGGCTCGGACCGTGTTTTGTGGTGATCTGTGGGGGAGACCTATCTTCACCAGTAGACTAAGATGGGCTGAAACGATGAAGTTGATTTAAAAACAGCCACAGTGAAGGTGATATTTTTTAAGGATATCGACACTTATTGTTATTGATACAAGTGTGTGCTTTGGCCAAGGTGACGAGCTCTCGACTAACAAACACTTCACCGCAATATTTGAACAGCGAACAATATTTTCCTTTGTAATCGTCGCTGATCTATTGCATTTTTAATCTGTGCCGAACTATCTTTAACTTTATCACACACTTGCGAGTACAAGGTCGCTAGTGAGAGTGCAGTGATCGGTTTTGATAAAGCTGGGGGTTCCCATAACTATAACAAATATGTTGATGACCTAATGACCGACCACGGCGCCAACTTTCGAATACTGTCGGAAGCTGTCAACTGCGCAGGAGATATTATAGTGTACCTATAGTCTACCTCCGATAAGATCGGAGGTAGACTATAGGTTCACAACACAAAACTATGGGAAGACTAGTTACAACGTTATAACGTCAGAAATAACAAATATTCGTTACTTCTAATGTCGTATATGTCAGTTTGTCTTATAAATAAATTAATTAAACGTGTCATTCCTCTCGTGTTACAAACAGCATTACATCAAAAATATAATGATTGAACTACTTTTGCATTATTAAATAACTGTTGAAAGAAAAAATCTAAATAAATTAAAGATAACTTCATCCTTTAATAATTTAATGCAAAGATATTAAAGACATTTAATCTCAATACATGAAACTCAAACCTTAGTAACCTGACATAACATTTTGCAATGTACTGTATAACACTTAATATATTTTATTAGTTTTTTCGCGATTTGTCGTTGTAATCATTAGATGCTATAACTAAAGCATATCGATATGAAAATTATCATACTAGCAATTTATTACGTAATATATAAAACGTGAAATTTATTTATTTTTATTTAGATACAGGACACTAGAAAAGGAAGCGGAGACACCTATGATTCGTGGTAAGAATTAATCTTGCAACTGTCAGCATTAAGTAAAAAAAGAGCTATTCCAATACAGAACTTGTTGCGGTGAATAATAACCTGTTGCATTTGAATAAAGGGTCACGTATTTCCGCGGGAAACCTATTTGAACGTGTGCGTTGATGCGCCAACAGAACAGACGCCATCTTATTATTTTTTTTTATTTCACATCAATGTAGTTGCGATATGCAGCAGATTTATAAATATTGTGATCTTTATAATAATACAGTACAACGGTAAAACTAGAGCCATTCACATACGAACTGCAGATACCAGGCGGCATGTTGAAAAATAATTCGCCTCGAAAGTGAAGTAATTCCCGCGTAAAACATAACCTAATCCAACAAGCGCTCTCTTGACCGGATAGATGTGAGCTATTTATAAGATGGGAAAAAACGACCATACACGACCAGTCTTCCTGTGCTAATCGATGCCAATTACGTGCCGCAGATGTGTTTGTGTGCAATTCGCGCGTTGGTGAGATGCGCGGGCGCAACGTTAGCGTGTAGCCTTGAATTCGTACAACGACTGCACTCGTATCGCGCTATCAGTTCGGAAATGTTGCCTGTTGGTGCTTCACGAGAGTTTTATTTATTTTTTTCGTTGAACAAGAAAGGTACAATGATTCAATAATTTGTAAGATTGTTACGTAAATATGTTTAATGTAAATGACATTCATATTTTTATATATATCGCTAATTAAAACACAACTTTGCCAATACAATTAGGAAAATGTTTGAATTCATACAAGAGCTTTTCTTAATGCTAACTAATGAAGAATATACTTCAAGAGTACAGTTTAAAATAAACGCATTAAAGTAAAAAATCTCTAGTCGAAAAACAATATCAGAATGATAATTACGCAGGAACAGGATAATAATTATAAATGTTTTTATTGTATTTTCTACCTAATTATCTATGAACTACTTTCTAGAAACAAAACGGCGACTATTTCGCAATAATAACATATATAACAGTTCTGTTGTTATTGCGCCGTAGATATTGTTAACAGGTAACTTAAAATATTTACGGACGTCTTTATATCCTCTGTGACCTATATATTTCATATTGTTCGAAATTATTTAGAGACCTTATAATATAGAAATATGTGTTTTATTTAAATACGTTTTTCGAGAAGAAATATAATGAATGATTTTAAAATTATTCTTCAATCGTTTTCCACGGCAAAAGTATTTGATCAAATCAAATTGGTTTTATTCGAATCACATCACACCCAATCTATTTCTTCATAATAACAATTCATTGTAAAAAGAAGGTCATGTTGTAGTTGTTTTTGTGGCGCATTTTACTATACTTAAAAAAATATTTCGATTTCCAATATTAATTTAAAATACACAAAAGAATATTACATGTTAATGTAGTTGTTACATCAAATGTCATGTCGGATGCGAGTAAAGAATATATTTATTATGTGAATACGAAAATAACCTGTCACAGATATTCAAAATATATAAATTATGTCTATTATTGAATATTGATATATTAATTTAATATAAAGATGGCTCATAATTGTTAGGATCTGAAAAGATTTTTTCTATATATTAATTTCTATTTTACTGTTTTTCATGTGAACGTACAATATACTTCTTTTTATTGTATGAAATATTTCTAATATATTCTAATATATCATTCAAATTTATATATAGTTATTATACAATACAACGCCACTTAAAACTCATCTATTCTGCAATGTACGTCCGACTACCCGAACGGTGCCCATTCCGTGACACCTCGTCCTTTGGCTGCGTCCGCACATCGAACTACTTAGATCGGCTCTCTTGCTCTCACTCAGCGTTATCGTAATAAAGTTGTCTCATTTGCTTCGGTAGATAATTGGCGCAAAGAGATTGATGATCTAAACGCTGTATCGAACGACTACTTGGACCCTTTCCGTTCACTTTTCCTTATTTTATTTCAAGTTCCGCTTAGTTATTGCGCACATATTTATAAAAAAGATTTTCGTTACATTTTATAGGATTTCATTTGGCAATATTTAATATGTATTACTCTTGCAATAATTTATATATATCTATTTATTTATGATTCACGAAAAACTTTAATTCTCTGTCTGCTCTAATTACGAGTTAGACTGAGTTCTCGAGTAGAGAGAGTACTTGTATGTTATTAGAAACAATAAACAGCCATCGGCCAACCAGACATTTTTGTTTATTGTTACCCTCTCACTAGAATTTCTGAAACGTGGATACGCTTTACTGACATATACTGGTGGTAGGTTTACTATGCAGGCGAATGCGTACCACTCCAGGCCAGTTGTTCTGCCATGAAGCAGTAGTGTGCAAACAATGCTGTGCGAACTACTGTATCGGACGGAAGGGCACTGAGAACTAGTGTAATTAATGGGACACATGAAACTTAATAACTGATGTCACAGGGATTTTCTGGGTGACACAACATTGAGCAGACTTTTCACTTAACGTCATTCGCTTGCCTCGTCACGTTCTTTCATAAAAAAAAGGAATTTGTAACAGCGTTGTACTTTTCCATTATGCGGTATGGCCGTACGACATGTAATATATACGAATTTTAATAAAAACTAAAACCAAATGCTATGAAAATCCTAAGTGCTGAAAGGACGAGCTTAATGATATATGCCATTCTCTACTACGAGAAAATACAGCAAGTTATTTATAGTTTTTTTTTTCAAGCTCAATGTTACGTGACAAAGGTAATCGCTTCCCTCCCATCCTTTCCATAATGACTTACAGTAATCTAATACAAGTCGTTTCGATACTTAAATATGCATATTAAATTCACTTCTAAATACACAACGCCAACAAAATATGTTATTTATACTTCGTATCTAGAACCTTCATTCATGAACAGCGAGTTTAATCTTAGTAACTGAGTGCTAAACCTCTCTGTCAACGGTCCAAGAGCCACCAGCTTGCATTTATCTACACAGGCTAAATTAACGTTTGACATTGGTCCTACATTCGAGGCATCCCTATCTCTCGTTTCCAGTATACGTTGGCCCGCGCGCGTGCAGGAACTTTCCCCGTCACGTCCATATTAATCACGTTGAAAGGGGGAGGGATAGGTCAGCGTTCAGTGGCGGCGGCAGTGTGTCACGTGGTCGCTGCGCACGAGCAATTTTATTTGTAAAGTCGGTCAATGCCCCGAGCGTTAGATAAAAAAAAAAATACAAATTGTTTACGTGATGTGTTACGCAAAACGTTGTTACTGATTGCTAAAGCGTTCCGGTTTGCGATATTCTGGTATTAATCTGCGTTTTGTGCTTTTCATTGGGTGTAGCTGAATGTAGATCTTCTTTATAGTGGCATAAAATACAATCAGCAGTCATTTTTCTAGCGCCTCCCTCTAAATATAATAAGAAAAGTCCAGAAATGCACAGTCTAACAACTAGGTCATTGGAGAACCAATTTAAACCAATATTTGCGAACACGTAAACAGCCCGCTCGCGCGAATAAGTCTTCGAAATGGTTATATTAAATTTTCCTCGTAAACTCAATCAGCGATTGAACAATAAGGCAAAAGCGACCTGAGTTTTCAATTAACACAGTCGTCTGGTGAAAACCTGTCGGGCCAGTCGGGAAATTGAGGAAAGCACACGGATGAAAGTGGAAAAAGCTCCGCGCACACACTCGTAAAACACAGATGTGTGCGTGTAGACGAACCGTACTCGGCGTACGCCTGTGTGCCACGGCACACACTTGAAACTATACGAAAACGAAAGTGTCCGAATGGCGCCGAACGTTGCCGAACCGAGCTCACGAAGTCAGTGGAACTCGTCGTCGAAACTGGGACATCAGTCCGCAATTCGACGCGAACGCCGACGGACGCGGCGCGCTGTCGACACACGACACATTACGCTGTATGACATAACTGGAAACGCTTGTGATTATGGTGTCTTTGTGAATAATTAATAAATATGATGGCTGTTAAATACGAGGCCCGTCCGGCGAGTGCCGACCCGGAGACACGCCGCTCGCCGGTCGCCGACCGACGGGCGATGAGCGCCGACTCTGAACCGCGGACCCTGGCTGCGAGGAAAGCATATCCCGAGCCTTCCACACCGGAGGAAGCGGACGCTCCATTGGACTTGACTACTCACACTCGGAAAGAGATAACAGTGCGCGACTTCGCCCGGCACTCGTTTGTGGACCCGGCAGACTATGTGCGCGCTCAGGTGATCCTCCGCCAGTCCAGGGAATACCTTGCTGCCGGTCGAGACTCTGGGACCGAGTCGGACGACTCCGCTGAGCGGCTGAGTCCCAGCGAGGGCGCCATGTCCGGAAAAGCTTACAAGAAGTCACTCATGAAGAGATACAGTAAGAATTCATTTATTGGCCTTTTCCTTAACATTATTATGTCTTCGTCTGCGTAGGATATATGTATCTGCTTAATGTCCTGCATTATTTATTTCCCTTGACATCATTTGCTTAATGTATTTTTTTTCTTCGAAACTATTTCCTTCCTTGTGCAACTCCAAAATAGTTTTATAGCGAAAGCCGCCTTTTAATTTCTCCAAAATATGAATATTAATTTTTTAGTAGTTCTTTTCCTGCATAGCTTCCTAATTTGTAAACCGATCATCGTTTAATTACTAAGTTTCTTCATGTATTTAGTGAATTCTATTCCATTCATAATTTGACCGTTGTCTAAAAATAATGCATATTTTTTGTATCTATGTGTGCCTTCTATGGGCTACGAGCGTAGCAAAGGTTACAAATCGCTACGGCGCTACGAGAACAGAACTTTTATTTAAGTATAGTTTCGAACTGTTTTTAAAAATATGAACATTAAACATCGTTGTAAAGCATGTACAGTCTTTAAATATATTTATTTACAATACCGTATGTTCAGAGATGGTCAGCTGGTGGTGTATCCATATAATAATATATGTTTTTTGAAAAATGCAATTCTTCAGTTTGCCAATTACAATAAAAAAAAATTATGTCGTTAAAATCTCATCGTTTCTTACGCGTTTTTTTAAATACCTGGATTCACGTAAGCATATACATTACATAGTAAACATACGGACACACAATAAGCTATTGTTTCAAAAGAATGCCAACGCGACGGATCCGTACCAAACTTTGCGTTAAGTTAGAATTTTCCTTTAGATTTCCTTTGTTTATATCCCAAATGCTTCATTAGACACCCATTTCTATTTACAATTTTTTTTTAATTTTTAGGGCTTTCTTTTAGCTTAAATTGAAGCAATTCTTTTTTATAAAATTTTGAAATACGCAAGCAGGCCGGGTTTTATTCCAGATGCTTGCGCATTTATAATTATTAACTGATTTCTTATTAAATGCGTACTATAAAGGAAATCTGCATGTGTGTAAGAAATATCTGCAGGAATCCGTCTAGGCAGGTACCACCCCAGGGCCCCATCTTATCCAGTGCCGTGTAATCATTACTGTTTCTGTCTCAAGTGAACTGAGAGCTAGTGTAATTACTGGTCATATAAGACTTAATACCTGATGTCTCAGGAGGATGAGCGCAGTGTGTTGTCACACAGAAACATAACACAACATTTGTTACAGGCATACGCTGCACTTACCATCAGGTGAACGTTGTCTGGAATCGTCGCTATCTTCTACAAAAAATAGTCTTTCATTTTTTTTTGCATTTTTGTAGCTGTGTCCTATATCTGGGTCTATCTTTCTTTTAATACCGATATAAATAATCAACTTTATATATTCCGATCCATATTTTGATGGGAGTCATGAGGACAGCGAACTCACTCGGTATCAAGTTCACGTTAGCAGGTTTCTTGTTAACCCCGTAAAAAATACCCGTAAAGAATCTATTTCAAAATTATTTTTGTAACTTTCCACACCTAGGATATAATATTTTCGGTGGCAACATTCACCCACGATGGGAATGTAAACATTATTATGCCACGTAACTTGCGTTTTAATTATTTGTAACCAACAAATATCAATGGCCCATAACTAAGGCTTTCTTTCCCTGCCTTTTTTGGGGTTTTTGTGTGATTATTACAAAAAGCCATTAATGTCATTGACAACTCCTTTGCAACGGGTGTTTACTCTGACATTACGTCTATATCATAACGATTTATCACAGGGCGTAATTCTGGGAGTACTGTCCGCGGGTGCTGGCTTCGGTACATGTTACAACTAGAGATTTTACTGGTAGTACGATTAGGTGCAGGAATCCGTCTAGGCAGATAACAACGCAGGGCTAGTTATTCTACCGTGAAGTGGGCAAACATTACTGTTTCGGTCTGAAGGAGAGCTAGTGTAATCACTGGGCATATGAGACTTAAGAACTGATGTCTCAGGGTGACGGGCGCACCAAGTGCCACATAAAATTATCCACTTACCATTAGGTGAACGTTTTCCTCGTTTCCTCAATTTATACCCAAATAAGGCGATTGTATCTCCGTAGTAGGCATGGCACTGCGCTCTTAAATTCTTCGGTTCTTAAATTCTATATGCCCTGTACTTACACTAGCTATCAGTGCCCTCAAACCGAAAAACGGAAATGTTCGTACATTACTGGTGGTACGATTTCTATGCAGAAATCCGTCTAGGTGGGTACCACCCCAGGGCCAGTTATTCTGTGAAGCAGCAGTCTTGAAGGGCACTCAGAGCTGGCGTAATCACTGGGCATATGAGTCTTTGAACCGATGTCTAAGGGTGTCGGGCGCAGTGTCATGCCACACAGGATTGCTCCGGTTGCATAGCTTTTGTCGCGGACGTTGCACTTACCATCAGGTGAACGTTTTGCACGTCTCGTCACAACATTACTGCTTTACGGAAAACCGGCACTTCACTAGGCGCACGAATCCTAACGCTAACTCCGTACCATTAAAATATATGTCAATAGCTTTAGTGTTTTATACAGCAATTACGTTTAGGCAGAGAAAGAAGACCACCGTCTGTTCTTCTATATTAGTAATTATTACACAATATCACGATATAACAATTTCAAGTCCTGTTACTAGGTCAGATAGCCTCGCGCGTGCTTTCAGCCAAATTTTCTCAATTACCTCAATGTAGGTCTGAGGTATTACCGATTCTATCAACTTTACGACTGGGCCGTATCAATCAAATGGGTCTCGTAATTTCTTTGCCCTGTGCTCGGAATATTGACATTCTCATACAGTTATTAAGATATGTGTATTTATGTTTTGGGAGTTCTAGATTGGTTTCTTATCTACTGTCGAAGTTAATGTCTCTAATGGTGATATTTCTAGTTTTTTCTTATCTGTGGTCTTTGTGTCTGTACTGTCATAATACAAAGACAAGTATATTTTTTACTGTAACATTCGTGACGTTTGACGCTTACTATTTATATGAAGCTGAAACTATTTTTTTTTTACAATTTGTTCGTAAATATCCTTACGTTATTATTTTTTTCACTGTTATGTAAAGCGTTCAGCACATTCGTCTGCATAACTGTTAAATCAATTAACGTCGATGATTAAAAAAAAAATAAAGAGACACGAGTGCGTACGTTGCACAGAACAGTAATCTGCAACACAAACAGTGCTGCGTCTCACTGACACGAATAAGATTCGTTGACTTAAAGCGGAAACTGATATCCTAAGAATCAGCAATATTGCATACTTTTTGCTAAGGAACCAGTTTCGAGTGACGTAAACTCATCGTCTGTCATGTTGCCATTTTAGAAAATATCCACGATTTAGAAGAAAAAAAAAACAAAAAACATACTGATTACAATCTAGTAATAATTCATCATCATTTCAGCCTATCATTAGTCCACTGCTGAACATGGGCCTCGCCCACGGTGTCCGTGTGGTGGCGGTTTAAGAGAATCTACCACCCTATCTTATCCCGTGGGTGTCGTAAAAGTCGACAGAGGGAGAATTTAAACCAGGAGATGGGCAGCAGCTTACTGGAACATCTGAATACATAAACTGCGGTTCCCAACCCGCCTGCCAAGCATGGCAACTATGGTAAAACCCCTCAAAATGAGAGCTACAAACTTTTGTGGCAATCTATAGGGGCCTACGTTCAGCACTGGACAAGTGGTAGGCTGAAATGTTAGTCATTTGCACAGCAGAAATGGCAAAGCCAAACTCTATACGTAACCAAGACAGTCATAAACTGTGACATAATGTGAATTTTTCACCCTTCGTGACGAGATTCGAGACTTCAGTGGAATTTCGTCATTTTAAGCGTTAAATGACCAATAGAAAAAAGTTTTTAAAAAAAAACCTCGGAGCGATTAAAAAAACCTAATAAATAATCATGTCGTTGACTGATTTTTACAGATTTTTGCCACTCGTCGTTCAACGAGATTTTCGTCAGAAACTAATAAAATATTATAGAATGACTCTAAAGAAAGAGAAATAAATACAGGGACTTCCCGAGTCATTGACGTTACACGACAATAACGCCATCTTGAAATAAAACCGTCTGCATGCTAGCAATAATCAATTATGGAAAATACTTTATAAATAATTTAGTTTTAATATTTTTAGGACACGTTACGACTTATCTTTAATTATTGGAATCGGTCTACGTTTAACAAAATATCGTCGTTAGTGGCGCAGACATATCCCATTCATCTCTTGTAAGCTGAAAATAATTTGAGCGATGGTATAATCGTCGAATATATAGTTTTATATCTATCTTAAATAAAGGCAGCGGTACACTAAGCGCTGGTCGCGAACTTAACTAGCTTTTTTACGGTAACTTGACTGACACGTCGGAAACTGATGGTAAATGTCAGCCTTTTACAGTTACAGTGGTACAAAGAAATTTTAATTGCTAGGTCTATGTGACACTGCGCTTGTTACCTTGTGACGTCAGTTATTAATTATCGTAACGGCAGTTATTTCACTATTGTGTGCCTTTCCAACCGGAAAACACCAGTTAGAACTTTAAATCGAATTGAGCTGTTACTATGATATTATTTTAGTCTGGTTCTTCAGCGGTTGTGCCGACTCATTAACGTACATACGTAAATCCTATCCGTTAGCCTTTATACGGGACTAGCTGATGCCCGCAACTTCGTCCGCGAGGATATAGGTTTTTTAAATATCCCGTGGAAACTATTTGATTTTCCGGGATTAAAAGTATCCCATATCCATCTTTAGGATGCAAGCTATCTCCGTGCCAAATTTCATCAGGATTGGTTCAGCGTTTGAACCGTGAAAATGTAACAAACAGACAAAGGGACAGCGAGACTTACTTTCGCATTTATAATATTAGTATGGATATAAGTCGACATAACAAGCTAAAACAGAATATCAACGTAATGATGATATCATCTTTGTCAATAACACGGCGATAACTTCGACGGCCACTGACACTGCACCTAGGCTCTGATCTTGTCCCATGAGCGTTATATATAGTGCGGGTAGGTTAGGACAAGTGCGGTCCCTGTGTTTGCTCGAACACCTGTGGTACTATGATATTTCTTGATCTGAGCAGTTCATATCTTCCGACAGTATCGTAGCCGCCAGGACGAAGTCATCAGTCCAAAAGATTCTAACCTCCACAATTTCTGAACTAAAATATAACACGTTGCAAATCATTGAAAATGGCAAACGTAATCCAACACATAACAAAACAACCCGTGTCCAATTGTCGACTGACGCCCATACTCGGAAGTGACCCGGGCATCGACCCGCACTACCGCGAATCGAACCGATGATGCGGCGTTTCATTTGCTGACCGCACTAATTCTATAATCGCAATAAAATTGTCATTGTATGCTGATTCCGACGCCATGTTTAGGTGCCGTTTTAATATTAAAAAGATCACAATGTATCACACTACATAACACATACATAAAATTGTAAATATACAAGTCATTGACTTTAATCTATTTTACAAATATTTTCTATTTAGTATGATATATAGTCATAGCTTACTATATGTCGGTTCCTTCACAAGAGGCCGCGGCCGAAAAGGACATATATGCCTTAACTATAAAGCAAAAAGTCAAAAAAAAAACTGATCGACTATTTTTAGTCGCCACAAAATATAAGAATTAAACACCTGTATTGAATAGATAAATTTTAAAACATATCAAAATGTTGGCAATGGTTTTTTAATCTGTGGATGTTGACACTTGCAGTCCACTTCGCACCATTTTTTGCGACTGACGTATTACATACAATACATTTGGCGCTTCTTTTAAATCGTTTGCTATTAACTGAATAAGATTTCTATACCCCTCAAGTCATTAAAAAAGCAAAGAGTGTCAAAACAAAGTGTTATTTAGCAAATTTATTTCGTTGTAAAAATGTTTAGAATGAGACAAAGTGACATGCTCGAAAATCGCCCGGGCGTATGCAATGACATTTCTATGTCAATTTGTATTTATAGTGTAAAAATTACGAAAATTGGGGAATGGACGCCGTATTTATCTTCGCGTTTGACCCGATTTTGCTTTACATAAAAAAGTTATTCGGGCATATTTAACTTATGACACACTATTTCAAATTGTCAGCCAGTTATTTAAATTGTTTCTGTGTACAAAAATGCAAAAAAAAATTAAGCTATATACAGCTTATATACCTTCTATTCCAGGGTCTGTGCATCGCTTTTTTAAAAGGGTTTCCAAATAGGAAAGTCCGCCACGCTGCTCTGAGCTTAAGCAACGTGACGAGATTTTCCCAGTCGCCGGACTTCATGTATCTTGAAATATTATTCCTTTCCTCGCGATTTTCTCTTCCTCACGGTTTTTTATCTTCATACACAAGGCACATTTTAGTGTTGTTGGTTCGAGTCCAGATTGCTCGCGTACTGTTAAATAACAGTACAGACGGTCTTCATTACGGTTTGTATAATTACTTGCTAAAATCTATTCAACTGAAACTTTTCGTTCGAAGCATTTGGAGTTACGAGACTAATGCTTGTCGGCAGAATCAATGACACTGCGGTGGTACCTACCTAGACGGATCCCTGCATAAGAATCCTACCAAAGTACTTACTTGTTTTATGTCAGTAATACAATAAACATGTCAACATTTTTATAAAACTTAACACTGTTTGTAGTCTCGTCTCCGTACTTCGTTTTCTTGTCTGTCCTCATAACGTCAATTTGATTTTCACATCTGAGAAGTCCTTGACACATTGGTCTACATTCCCATGCTCGAAGAAAGGATATAGGAAACATTATATGTACGCAAGCAGCTGCCAAACAATGTCTATCAAAATCCCTTCCCGGTGAAATGCGTGATACCTGCGCGGGCGCAGGTCGGAAGTGAAAGGTGCGTAAAAAATCTCATGTAGTGCGTGATCGGTGGACAACGCCGGATGCCATGCGTAAACAATGCGGAGATCGATGCTGCATATTAATTACGTGTATGTCTCCTTTACTGTTGCACCTTCTCCTCGCGGCGGTCGCGGGAAAGGAGCCATGATCACGACTAATATGTCATTATAAACTTCCATTGCGAATATTTATATGATCATTAAACTTTTGTAATCATAGCTTTAATCTTCTTCATCTGTCGGTATAGTCCACTGCTGGGCGTAGAGCCGAATTGGAATGTTTTGCCACAATCGCTCCGCTTGGCAGCCGGATTGTAGACCGCAGTCATCATCATCTCAGCCTATCACTAGTCCACTGCTGAACACAAGCCTCCCCCATAGATTGCCACAAAAGTTTGTAGCTTCATTTGGGGGGGGGGGGGGGGGTATTTTAGCAAATTTGCCAGGCTCGGCAGGCGGGTTGGCAACCGCAGTTTATTTATTCACATGTTACAGGAAGACGCTGCTGCTCGTCTCCTGGTTTTATTTCAGTCTTGTCTACTTTTGCGACACCCGCGTGACGAGATGAGGCAGTAGATTCTCTTAAGCTGTAGAACTTCACCTTAAAGATTTATTCCAACATCTTTCGGAGGCCATCGACTGATTTTTTTAATTGCATCATATTTCCCTTAGTCGACATTTAAAACTATCCAACGTCACCACCATACTTACGTAATCAATTATAAAGTCAATCAAAATGGCAGTTACAAAAAAACAAATTAACATAAAGTATAAACTTTTTTTTAAATATATAGAACAAGAAACAAACGAGCAAACGGCTCGCCAAACACATCAATGTTTCACATTAACAACATGAGGAAAAAAAAAAAAAAAAAAAACTGATTTTACAAATGCCATAGAATTCATAAAATAATTGCAATTTTCGTATTCAACGTTATATTTTTTCAATGTATAAAACATCAATCCGCAAACGATGTGAAGAAACGTCTAAAAACCGGAGATCGCCGACAAAGGTCGTTGTTCTTCGAAATATTTGCATATATTATTTCCAAGACCGACGATTTAACGCGGACACATTGACTGAACAGTAAAGTATATTGCTCGTAGACAAATAACAAAAATACTGGCCGACTACCTGTTCCAACACATTTGAATTTTGGACCATTAAAAAAAAGCAAAAAAAAAACGAATCGTATTAATTCATATCACGTGTCGAAATCGATATAAATAAAAGATTACGTCGATTTAATACGAACTCTAATAACAATGCGATTAGGTCAAAACTTTTAATGATTCCTCCTAATAGGATAAGACATTTTAGTTTATTGTAAACAATAGAATGTAAAAGGGTGAGGAAGGGTTGTTCTTTTTTGAACAGCTTCCTGGAAACAGTACATCTCTGTCGCTCACCGTCTTATCGAAGTAGTTTGAAAGGGACAGCAAATAAGAAAAATATATTCAGGTTCAGTTTTATCTTTTTTTAATGCAATTTCAGTATTCGAACGGCGTTGGAGCATCCGCTTTTAAAATTACCAAAATAAATAAAAGAGACCTACGAGACCGCCAATCGGTAAATCCATGCGTCAACTGTTTTACAACTTCCTCGCATAAGTTAATAAGTTTTTAATTAAAATCGATTTGACATTCATTTTACTGGAAGTTTAACATGAAAAAAGCGCGTAGATAGCCTGTCGCACCGCACAAACCGATTGCCGAATCGTATTAATAATGTATTATTCGTGCAATGCTCTTTATAACGTTCGGATCGGACCCGTGTGTTTTCGGTTCTCGCGCGTTTTTTGGCCGGCCTTCAACCGCGACGCAAGGCTATTGAATTTCACAATACCAGACAAACAGACAGCCGACCGGTTTACTCACTGTTACTTTAAGGTTTCTTAGTGTATGCACATTTTTCTAGTAAATATTCAGATCAAGAACTGAGGAAAACGCTGTAAGTGATAGGGCCAAAGCCTTTTAGTTGCTTTTAAACCATCATCATCATCATCACCAGTCCACTGCTGAACATAGGTTTCCCCCACAGTTTGCCACAAAAGTTTGTAGCTCTCATTTTGGAGGGATTTTGCCATAGTTGCCATGCTTGGCAGGCGGGTTGGCAACCGCAGTTTATTTATTCAGATGTTCCAGGACGACGCTGCTGCCCATCTCCCGGCTTCCACCTTCCCTCTGTCGGCTTTTACGACACCCACGGGATGCAATGGGGTGGTAGATTCTCTGAGGCCGCTACCACACGGCAGTTTAAACCATTGTCTACCGAAATTATAAACTTTGAGACGCTGCACTTAAAATAACCACTTATCATCCCGCTCTTTCCAGCCACTCGAAAACATGTGAAACGATTATGTTTTTTTAGCAAAAAATATAGTTAATAGGGTCATACGGTGAACGTAAAAAACCGCGGGTTCCCGTAACCGTACACTGCTCACCTTGCTCTGTTCATCTGTCCCGAAAAAAAAAAACTTAACCCAATTTCGAAACTCGCGTTAAAAAAACTGGGTACCTGCCTCCGGTAGCGACTACACCCCCGCCATTAAAAACGGTCTAACTGTAAAACAGTTGTTTTTTTTGCGATGACATTTTTTCGCTACTTTTTGCACTCGACAGTTTTTAATTGTCAAATTTATGGTCGCGTTCCGTATTGCGCAACGGTACCTTAAGTCGGCATTGTCTGGTGTATTGCAGATGTGTTTTTTTTTTGTTTGCGAAATCCAAGATTTTTATTTTGATGTTAAAAACATTGTTACGTTGCAATACTGTACAATGTTTCCTCATAACCCTATGTTTATGGCCGTTTGACAATGCGCACAATGTCTTTTTTCTTGATAGAAATTAGTATTAAATGCACATAAAAAGAAATATGCATACAATAAAATCTGGATTCTACAAATCTGAATAGCAATGGATATGTCAATAAAATAAAGAATTACGATTTGAAACGCCCGTCTAGCCAACGCGTGCGTCATTCGCTCAGACAGGAGGTAATGGCTGATATCTGTGATGTCACCACTGTCCGCTTCCGGCCATATACATCCATACATGATCATATTATGTATTAAAGCGTGCATTATGATTGCGTTTTATCCCTATACACAAAAATAACCTACACTGCATGTATCAATTGTATTTGCTTCCCGTTCATTTATATTCTGTAACTGTGTAATTTACATAACACAAGTAACGTAATAGATTATATTATGTTATCGATGACTGGCATTCCATCGCTGTGCGCTTTGCCAGACATTTTCTGCCACGCACAACCACTTTGTGGAGTAGACTGCCGCCAGCAGTTTTTCGTTACCGGATACGAAATGGGACCTCCAAGAAAAGAGCCTACTCCTTCCTCAAGGGCCGGAAACGCACCCAGATCTCCCCCGGTATTGCGGAAGAGCATGGGCGGCGGTGATCACTTACCATCGGGTGAGCCGCTTGCTCGTTTGCCCCCTCTCCTATAAAAAAAACCTACCGTCTATTGGGTTACTTTTCTTTCTTACTACCAATATATGCATGACCTAGATACATACTCGTACATTCTGATAGTGAAGGGGCATAAACTAACTAAGAATCATCAATAGCCTATCACTAGTCCACTGCTGAAAGGCCTACCCCCATAGAGCCACAAAAGTTTGTAGCTCTCTTTTTGGTGGGATTTTACCATAGTTTAAGCGGGTTGGCAAACCGCAGTTAATATAATTAGATTTCCAGGAATCAGATGTTCCAGGAAGATGCAGCTGATCATGATCACTGCTGTATCCAAAGTAAATGCTCTATTCTATCATACCCTTAACAACATGGGTAAAAATGTATTACATACTTTAAAATAAATTTAAACTATTGATTTCTCATATTTACGCGAACACTACACATTTAAATGAAACTAACTTTACGGATTTTATCGAATTTCAATAGAGAAGATGGTTGGGTATTACAACCAGCTTGGGATCCTATAATAAATAAAATTAAATCAAAATTCAAGCATACCACTGCAAGACTTCAAGACACAGTTAGCTCTTTCTGCGTAGATCGGACCAAATAATAATAATTGAAAGCTGAAGGTACCCCAGGTTAACTATGACATCAGGACATCTGTCACCTCTGTCCTCCCGTGACCATGGGTGCTGTAAAGCACTCGAAACGTCGGGTTATAAATAGTAAAAAAAAATTAAACGCGATAAAATCCGTAAACTTAGTTTCATTTAAATTTAAACTGCTTTCAGGTATAATTCATTTAATCGCATATTAGCGAATAGTATAATGATAGCCATCCCAAATCGTCAAATGGAAAAATAAAACCATAAGACGGACGGCAGCATCTTCCTGGAACATTTGAGTAAATAAACTGCGGTCACCAACCCGCCTGCCAAGCGTGGCAAGTACAGCAAAATCCTCCCAGAATGTGAGCTGCAGACTTTTGTGGCAACCTATGGGGCAGGCCTACGTTCATCAGTGGACTAGTGATACGCTGAAATGATGATGTTGATGATAATAAAATAACCAAGTGTAAATAGTGGACATACATACATAAGATCAAGACTGTATCCCATAAGGGTTAGTCAGTGACTGGGCACTCACAGCAAAAGCAGATGACTGCAACAATCCACGTTCCACCAAAACAATATAATTCACTTGGTGTGATAGGTGGTGAGCCCATCGCCACCATGCGCTATTAGGTGTACAGTGCAGTTTTATTCCTTACTCGCCTTTTACGAGATCCATTGGATGAGATGGAGTGGTAGTATTCTTTTAACGAGCCACCACCACACGGCACCTATACACGGCCAAATTGTGGATACAGCTGATATTTTTTTAAACATTAATTATTACATAAACATTATTAAGCAACTTTATTTGAACTTTACTCGTTTATCCAGTAACGTAACAATTGAACTAGACCCGCAACTATTCCTAGACGAGGTCACAAACTAAATATTCAATTAGTAAGTTTTTCTATATAATTACGAAGCGAATTGAAGTTGTTTCAACGTTCCAGAACAGACGCTCCGCAAACATTGTAAATTGATGATCCTCCGTGGGCCCCGGACTTGGAGCCCGGTGTTTTCTCAACGAACTCCTGCTAAAACGTTACATAGCTCCGTTTCAGTTCTATGCTTTCAAAAAAAACAGTTATTTTTAGTCTATTATGTATCATACACTAAGTATGTGCAAATAAAAATCGTGTTGAACTGCGTAAAATATGTATGGCATTAAATTTTTAAAATCGTCAATTTTCTATTATATCTGTACCGCTTTTAACCCGCTGAAGGGACGTGTAAATACATAGATATAATTATAACAAATTGAATTAATCTTACATGCTTTCTACGAGTACATAAAATGAAAATAGGAAGTATTCGATTGTATGTTGAACTTTCGATGCTAGGCCATTCTCGTAGCATGAGGATTTATAACCTAGAACATCGCCTATCCCCGTTCCCCCTGTATCCCCAAAAAACGCAAAAAGTATTTCATGCGACTAACTCATTCAAACACACAAACTCACCAGCTTTATTATTGGATGAAGATTACAATATATCAGAAATAATGAATCCTACATAAAGCGTCCTTTTATTATTATTTTTTATTTATGGAAACAGTCTCAAACTATTTCCCAGTGTCAAGTAACATATTATCCAAGTATGCAATCTTCAAGCAGCGAGACTCCTAAAATTCGATCAACAGTAAAATGATAGGTGACTTTTAGTGAAGATCTGCTGGACTGATGGAGACAAAACGAAAAGTACAATTTTGGTCTTGAATTGAAGTTTCCAATCACTGTGCACTTTCACGAGCACTTGCTGCATAATAAACTATCGACATTAAACATCAAAACTCAAAATGTTCACGAAAATTACAAAATTCCCGCCACTTTTCCCACTTGGCGCCAAAAGTCCCAAAAGCGTTCTTGATAACGGATGAACTTGTACGTAGGTGCATGGCACAATCTGTATAGCCTTTAATATTGTATACGTGACGAAAGTTACCGCTTTTACGACATGATTTGGGTCCTTTTTCTTATTCCAAACGTCTAACGTCTAAAGGTCAAACCTGAGACATTCTCAAGATAAGTGTGCGAGCGCTTTCGTGAATTACAAATGATTCTTATTTAGTGCAATTATACACAATTCTTTTCTATTAGCATTATTAAAGGCTTATGTTTCTTTAACATTTTTAATGATACGCATACTTAAAACAAAAAAGTCAATAATCATCAAATGCCGAAAAACTTGATTCGCGCGCCTCGAGCGGACGCGCGTATTATTCCGCAGACTAAAAAAACTTTAAAAAAATCACATGTCTTTGCTTAGTTTGGGTTTTATATTACTTTATTTCGTTAAAGCCCATTGTTTCTTTACGAACGTTTTGTTCCAAATGTTAAGTACATTAACAACTTCTAAATAAAGTTGTTAATTGTACATTACTTCAAATAATTAATTACAATATGATACGAGTACATCCTGTCCAAAGTAAGTAAGTAATCTCAAACTTTTTTTTATGTGAGCTGAACAATATATATTTATTTTATTTGATATTATGATTATCCACTATGTAAAAGTAATGAAAACATATCATCATCTATATATCATTATTCCACCCAAAAACGCGTGATCCAGCCCCCAAATACTGATGCAGACGTTGGATACCACGGAACAACAGTTTGGAAAGGCAAAGTTTTGAAATCGTGGTGGGCGTATTCAAGGCACCGGCGTGCACTTTGCGTCACTCGGATATTGGGCAACGCACACACACTCGCCCAGTGTGTTGTAAAAACGACACCTCGCAAAATTGGCCAGCTGCCGGCGCGACTCTTAACCGAAAGCAATAAGCGCTAATTTCAAACGCTGCGGCCACCGTGTCCGTTGCTTTGGAAACTGGGTCTGAGGTTCCTGGTTTTTTTTTCTTTCGTGACATTTCGTACGCTTAATCCGCGGTGGGTTATGTTTAGGCAGTTGATACTATAGCCTAAATCCATTTCCCTTTCTGAAATTTTCTTACCTGCGCCAAATAAAACACAGCACGAATGAATGGAACTCGGCTAACTAATCAATTTCCTGTATAAAATATCTCTAGACGATATTGTAATATCCGGCCATATATCATTGTTAATAACAAAACGTTACTTTGACTTCTCCTACGGATACCTAATTTTCCATGTATATATTTTAAATAATAACAGATCAAATATGAAAACCTTTAAATTATTTTTGTATAAAAAACAATTACAATCGTTTTTCTATTATTTTTTTTTTATTTATGAAGCTAACTCGTAAAGGTTACGTTTTACCAAATGGCTGTACGCAGCACACGCACGGCAGACGCACGGAGCCCATAAAATTCTCCGCTATTTATTTCTGGAACCGTAAGCGTTCACACTGAAGGCCGCGACCGAAAGGCGTGGGAGAGACGTTCAGAAATCAGAAAAAGATAGCTTAATTAATATTCGCTGCAAGATTACACCGGCGTTCATTAAATTGGACGCGCGGACAGCGTAATGCTGTTACGAAATATTTGTGTCAGTGTCAACAAGAGAAGAAAAACTGGCCAGGCGCGAACTGGTCGGAAAGATTTCGTACCGAGCGACCGGAAACGGTCGGATGCCGGCGCATTGCGCACGCGCCGCCGCGAACAAACAAACAAGCAAACATGCGATACAGCAAACATTTACGCACGATGTTGTCCAAGAGCTAAGACACTTCCTCCTGCTGTTTTGACACAGCCATCTTATTGTTGCTGCTCGCTTAAGTGGTGTGCGTATGCAACTGTAATTCCAAGAAGCATTTAAACTTCGAGCTGCGTTCAAATGGGAAGAAAATGCCTATTGTACTTTGATGGTTTCCAGGAATCGAAGCAAATAAGCTAAGTTTTGACTAATTTTTGTCTTCTATTTTCAGTGCAACGGTTTCCATAATCTGAACTACTAAAAATGTATGCATATACAAACGTAATATACAATCCCTCGATGTACGTAACTAATGACATCATTTAATTTAATATGTAATTACATATTTTTTATAATTCATCACGATAACCATAGGAATATTAGACACTAGAACAAAATAATATATGAACTGTTGAAATAATTGGAGAACAAAGCTGATTTTAATCTAGGATATTACGAAAATCGGATTTTGGACGTCCGTTAATGTAGTAAATATTTACTTGATAGTATTTGGCAACGAGAAAACCAGTTTTTATTTTTACGTCGTAACTGAACTAAGAGGAACATTGTCGCGCAAGTTGCGCAAGCCTCGACACACGTAAACAGGAAAACGCGCGCCAGCAGCGCGTACAGCCTAAATTTATAATTGTCATACGGTTAATACTTTTTTTTCTTGCTTAACGTCTTGAATCATTGCCAAAACCAGCTGTGGTGTTCCATAAACAAAAAAAAATGAATTACAAAACATTTAATCAGATTAATTTTACGGAAAATTTGTTTTAGGTAATGAAAAAAAAATGCTAAAGTGGGGGGCAATTTACTTCAAACAGTGCAATTTTTTTTTTTTTTTTTATTTCATAAAAGTGACGGAACGAGCAAAACGTTCACCTGACGGTAAGTGCAACGTCTGTCCGTAAATGCTGTGTCAACCAGAAAATTACTGTGTGACACCACACTGCGCCCTTCACCCTGAGACATCAGTTCTTAAGTCTCATATGCCCAGTGATTACGCTAGCTCACAGTTCCCTTCAAACCGAAACACAGTAATGCTTGCAGGGTGGTACCTACCTAGATGGATTCCTGCATAGGAATCCTACCACCAGTAAAGTCGCACTTACAATTTTCGACATTTAACATTTTTCCAAGCATAGAATAGAATTATTTTTACTTAATGTAGATTATTAACATTGGTTAGAACCAGTATGAAGCCCAGCGGGCAGTTTTCTTGTAAACATGCCTTTTTTGGCCAATCTTTGTAAAAAAATACTACGAGTATAATACTCGTATAATAACTACTAAAGGCTGCCGTGTGGTGGCGGCTTGAGAGAACCTAACACCCCATCTCCTCCCGTGTGAGTAAAATTCGACAGAGGGAAAATGAAAACCAGGAGATGGGCAGCAGCATCTTCCTGGAACATCTGAATAAATAAACTGCGATTGCCAACCCGCCTTCCAAGCGTGGAAACTATGGCACGAGAGCTACAAACTACTTTTGTAGCTATCTATGGAGGACGCCTATGTTTAGCAGTGGACTAGTGATAGGCTGAAATGATGATGATGACAAGATATAGAGATAGCTTGGCAGCGATGACAATATTACCAGGTTGTGAGCCACTTCCCCGTTTGCCCCCCTTTTCTACAAAAGAAACAAATAGTGAGGAAAGTTTTCACCGTTGTCTATCCAAACAAAGAGTAGTGATTTTTAAGGAAACATCGTATTTAAAACATGTTTTATGTCGCTACCAAATCCGCCGCCCACATTGTTCTGTGGTTGGCTAATATTTCCGGTTCTAGTGCTTCCAACGGTTCGGCAGTTGAGATTTCATTCTTCCTGTAGTAATAATGATTTTCGTGACGTTACATACGTGTACAATATGTTTAATACCCGCTCTACATGTAACCAACTGCGCTATTTTTATTTATTTATTATTTATATACATTATTTGGTAAACACAAAATACAATACGTAGTTTATGTAGTTTTCCAATTTTAATTTTGAATTTTAAATGTTGTTGTCGTGCCGTGTGGTGGCGTCTCGATTAAAGAATACTACCACTCTATCTCATCCAATGGATCTCGTAAAAGGCGAGTAAGGAATTAAACTGCACTGTGCACCCAACAGCGCATGGTGGCGATGGGCTCACCACCTATCACACCTCTGATCTGATCCGTGTTCCTCGAACGTTTCCACAGCCCAAATACCAATTGGGCCCAGTTATGCCAACATGTACTGACCCACAAATTATCAAAAAAAATCCAGACCGAACTCCTTTGTCCTCAATTAATAAAAAATACAAAAACAACTTGAGTAGGTGTCAAAACTTCGAAGGAAAGAATATAAACAGGCATTTATAAAATTAATATTCAATTTAGTAGAACCAAGAGCAGTCAAACTTTCAACATCATTTTCTCAAAATCAGTACAGTGTAGGTTCGTACATTTTGGCATAACTGTGTCCAATTGCGCTAGTAGTGAGATGGCGCGCGTTGTTGCCTAGGCTCTGTTTACTATCGTGGGGCGGTGCAACGGGGTCAAGGGAGCCGCGATGCATTGCCGTTCATGTGAAATCTCACTTTCGCGCTGCGCCGAACATGGCCGGCGCAGTGACGCGCGGCGGGGCTGCCAGCACCAATATTTTTCTGAAATTGATAATGACCCACTTAAAGAAACATATTTTATTTAGATGCTCATGAAGTTAGTGGCTTTTTAATGATAAAATAAATTGGTTTAAATTAATTTCTTACAAACTAAATTTTATAAATTACACACAATAAATTTTTACAAATTTTGTCTGGAAGAAATTTTCACTAGTTTCATTTCGTGGTTGATTTAGATACTAAATTATTAATGAACACTCATTAATATGCCGCGCCCCAATATTCTGAATTTTGAAAATACTAAATGGCAGCCCTACGCGTCGTGGAACTCGTTTTCGATGACTCGTTTCACAATCTTCCGGTTTTGGCGCCCTAAACCAATAATTTGATTACTAAATGAATCGGGTTACGTCATTGTTTTATTTTGCTGTCGAAGTTCCTTTTTCGAAGAAAGATTTTATACCTATTAATAACTTTTGAGAATAAAGGCAGCAACTTTTTCATGTTACGAAACAGTTGTAAAAATAGGTAAGAAAATTTCCACAGACAATAAATACTGCCAATGTGAATTATCAACAGATAATAATGGTATTTCTGTAATGAAATTTCAAAATCGCCACATAGGAATCAGGCCACATAAGAATTAAATTAGTATGTGTGTTGCAACGTAATACACGTGTACGGAATTTGACAATAACAAACATATATATCTAAGGCGGGCCGGTATCCTTGTCCCTATTTCTCGTTTCCTACGAGTTGGTGCGTAATCGTGATAGTGCCTTATCAACCGTAGTAGCATCTTATCGGTTTCGAATTAATGCAACACCGGCCCAACGCGGTAAACAACTGAGATTCAGTTATTGACATTTTTTTTTCACAAATGCACAGATCACGCAAACGTATAGTTATAATAATATTAGAATCAGACCTTTGATTATTGTAGTCTATTTAAAAATGGTAATGGCAATACTAATTCAATGTTAATAGTGTTTGAAAGAATAATTTTATTTAATTCTAGACATTCCGTAGCAGAGGTTGTATTTATGGATCTTAATCACAGAGCGTAGTAATAAATAAAAAAAATAAATAAGCTTCCTTGTTAATAACCTACTTTTTATAATAAAATAAGTAGAAACATGCCCTTTGCGTCCTTACTTCTAATAGTACGGAATTGAATTAGGTAATAAATATTTTTGTACGCAAGTTTCCGGGGTCAAATTCCTCTTCGAAGGTAACATTTGCGTTCATAAGGTTATTTCGCTTCAATCAGATTAATAAATCTTGCGTTCATAAACTACCTGAAGACCTTTTTAGAGCATTGTTATATTTGAACTTAAAAAAAATATTATTTACTTACGGAAATAGTCGTAAACTATTTTCCATTGTCAAGTAACATATCCAGGCTTTTCGATCGAAAGTAAAATAATAGTTCACTTTTACTGAAGATTCCTTGCTGGACTGACGGAGCCAAAACGAAAAGTAAAATTTTGGTCTTGAATTGTATTTTCCAATCACTGTACACTTTCACGAGCGCTTGCCGCATAATAAACTATCAATATTAAACATCAAAACTCAAAATGTACACAGAAATTACAAAATTCAATATGAACACTACCGCCACTTTTCGAGTTGGCGTCAAAAATTCCTGTCACGAGTCAGAAATTTTTGTACTCTTGTTTGGAAACATTAAAAATATAAACAAATCATGTATCATCGAAAGTTCAGTAGCTTTTTTAATGTCTCGTTTGAGCATGTATAGTCTTAAAGAAACTATTTCGAAGTTTCGAGTTCAACTTACATAATTACGTATATCCACTGTCGGGCGAAAACCTTTTATAATGAGATCATATAAATCATTACTAAGCCTTTGTAACAGACGCGTTCGTATGAGAGGCTGCGTGACTGAAAAATATTCGAATTACATATTGCTTGTGCTAGTTGATTTCTTTTTACTCGGGAAGTGATTTTATATAATAGCAATTTATGAGGTCATCGTCATCATCATCATCAGATGGATGTAGATGTCTCCTTAAAGTTTTGCAGGAGATTGGTGATCGACCAGATCACTAGTTGCTTCCCGTCGCTGGCCGGGATTTTAAGTCTCTTTTGAAATTTTAGCGTGGCCATTTTTGGGGAATAACCATCTCTAACCTGTCAGCAGTAACGATGTTATTTTGATATTTCCCTTAATCGACTTTTACGACACCTACGGGACGAAACGGGGCGATAGGCTTGCGCTACCACCACTTGGTAGTTTAATTAATCTTCATATAAATTACGAGAAACAAACTAGCTTTTGTTTCTCGTAATTTATATGAAGATTAGCATAGCATAGAAGGCAGTAGCATCAAAATGTCTTACAAGTATACGCAAAAATCTTTATATCCTTTTTTTTTTATTTGATAAAGTAACGAGACGAGCAAAACATTCACCTGATGAAAAGTGCAACGTCTGCCCATAACAGATGCTGTGTTACTCAGAATATTTCTGTGTAGCACCACACTGCGCCCGTCACCTCGAGACATTAGTTCATAAGTCTCATATGCCCCGTGATTACGCTAGCTCTCAGTGCCCTTCAGACCGAAACCGAAACCGAAACACAATAATGTTTGCACACTACTGCTTCACGGCAGAATAACTGGCCCTGGGGTGGTACCTATCTAGACGGATTCCTGCATAGGAATCCTACCACCAGTATACCTGTTATAGAAGTCTACTTTGAAGTCCTTATCAGACGGCTAATCAAAGAATAAAAACAAACCATGGCTTGTTCACGGCGTTCCACGACCGTGGACAGCATTAGCGAGTAAGCGAGGCTGCACGTAGGCACGCTTACTGCCGCAAGGTGAACGCCGAAAAACATATTGCAACCGCAACCGAGAAACCGAGCTTTTGGGACATGACGAATAGACAATAGATTGCGACACAGACAACTAGGTAGTTACGAATTAAAAAAAAAAATGTTTGTTTTGACATCTCGCGTCTCGTTGATGGATTAAAACAAGTCATAACACTACGGAACTGATGTTTCTTATTTTTCTGCTTGCATCAAGTGACCTTTCGCGTTGTCAGCTTTAATGAAGTCTGTTTACGTTTTGTGCTATATTTAAAAAAGAATTAGTAATGAAACTCTTTTCGTGCCGTTTAATTCGGTCTTATGATCATACCCATAATGCTATAGGCATGTACATGCCTATAGCATTATGTAATTGCAATAAATACTTGATTCATATTAATAGTTAATTTTAATATTTAGATACGCGAAGCTTACAGCGTGCAAAATCTAACAAACTCAACCCGGACGTTATAAAAGAAAACGTATGAAACTAAAGTGCCAATTCAGTCGTTGTGCACGCTGTAATAGAGGTTATAATAGCAAATACCGATCACTATTGCATCAAAATATAGCTAGCATGCGGTCAGAGCATAGAACAGAAGTGAGTGGGAACTGAGTCGCGCATCTTGCCCTTCAAGCTGGCTGACCTAGTTAGTGTGCGCCAGCGCACACTACCAATATTATACCACTGTATTTGCATCGTCGTGTTATAGAACTTATGCGAATCTATATATTAATATAGTATGTGAAGAATTTATTAATTTTAATGTACTTTTTATTTGATTTTAAGACATGATATTCTTATGACTAACCGATAACCGCCAAGCCTTGTTTTCTGTCTATTTAAGACGTAGGAATTGCAAATAGCACAATATTTTTAGAATGTTACCTAAAACTGCGGTTAATACATAATGACGATACATTGTTAATAAGCGTTTTGTAATATATTGGTCGTACCGAGCATACAGCGACCGGAAAAACAAACTTTTGACATCACATGACGGCCTTTCCATCCATGAGTCACAGCAACCGGGACATTGCGTAACACACCATAAAGCAAAATACATTTGCATTTTAACTAGACGCTTTACCGATTGTTTTCCGTATGATCACAGTATACATATATAATACGCAATAAAAACAATATTAGTATCTACGGTCAGATAAAATAAGTTTACTCCGAAGTAAATATTCAGTACGTAACGAAGTATTAGAACTCTAAATGACAATTGTGTTCGCGATTTCGCGTGTTAATAATTAATATTTATAGCTGAAGATGTAGCAAGTACTCGTAAAAGTCGTGAAAAATTGATTACATGACCGGGATTTTCGTTTTGTCTCCAGTCCAACCAGTCTTCATAATAGTGGAATGTCATTTTACAGTCGATGTTATTACAAACTTTTAAAGTCTTTCCTACTAATCCGAAAACATAAGATAATGTACTTATTCTTAAAAAAATGTTCATGGTCTTCAACCTCATTCATTTTGGTCATTAACCTTTACCAGCTTACGGCTATAAATAACAATAAAAAATATTTTCAAAATGATATTAGTTTGAGTATAGGCAGAATTATTGTTGCATAAAAATGTTCCCTAGCAGTATTAAAATAATATAAACTGCATATTTCCGGTTAGTTATTACACAGAATTAAATTGAAATCGTCAATGCCAATATATTCTCATTCCATTTTTATTTTAAAAAGTGTGAATAACTAGTAACAACTATACCTATTTACTAGAAGTAAAAATAGTCAATGGTCATTATATCTTCGATTAAATATCTAAGAAAAAACACATCGGATATCTAGTCAAGTATTCGCGACTAGTTTACAACGTGCAGTCGGTTATTAAAGTCCGCAAGATAAACATGTTATCAACGTAATCGCAACGGTTTCCATTTCGCAGCATGCCGACTTTCTTTCGTTTCCCGCGCGGGGAAAGTGCCCGCGCTTTTCCGACGCCATCTTTGATACGCTCCCTTCCTAACACGCTATTTCGTATCGAAGATAATATATTTATAACTTTTGTAACTTATTATTTTTATAATTTTTGACGAGCCGCGTTGCCTAGTGCTTAGCATACCTGACTTCTACGCCGCGGGTCCTGGGTTCGAATCCCAGCCGGAGCCAACATTTGCACAAAACACAAATAGTTGGTTTCGGGTCTGGTTGTTTGGGCATGTGAAATATATGTCTGTAAAACGCACCCATGATACAGGAGAAATCCTACTGTGGGGCTTCGTTTAATTAAAAAAAAATTGATTAGTGTATTAAATTTATTAAGAGTTTAGTTATGGTTGATTAAGAAAATACATATCGTTGGACTCATATCCATATGTTTAAAGAAATCCGCTATTAAATGTTACAACAAGCAAGTGTACAAAGAAAAACCTGTGAGTCAGTAGTACAATCTCGGTCTTGGACAATTGGTTGTAAACATATCGCGTAGTAACAGGTGGGTGGAATACATGACAGGAGTGATGGATCTGTTGCGCTCGAGAAAATAACCAAAAATTTTAATTGGAATTAATGCTTTTCATTTTTTTTATCTGCGTAGGTTGTTGCACTTTATAACTTAAAAGATATGTCATGTAAGATATTAGTATTACTTTCAATAGTTTTTACACTTTAACCCAATTTCTTTTAAACTTCATAAAGAACATATGTTCCATTAAATGATTTCTTCTATTTACAAAAAATAATTATTAAGTTATTTTTAAAAATTAGAAGTAATTGCTAAAAATTGTTAATAAATACTCGTAATTGGCGCTGCCATCGCACGCGTCGCGTCACCCATATATACGTAAGTATATTTATGACTGCGCGATTCTGTGACCAGAAGTTTAATGAGTTCACCAAGGTCATCGTCTCTAGGTGTTTTTATTTGGGATCCTCATTTTAAGTTGCGATTATTGTCATTCGCGTATAACAATTCCCGCGTAAAGCAACGGAGGGACTAGACGCCAATTCGAAAAATCACGATAGTGTTTCTTACTGAATTATTTATATTATTTCTGTGTATTTCTGCTGACCACGAATGTTGTATGCAGTCATTGGAAAATCCAATGCAAGAACGGAGATCGTGCTTGTTCTGTCTGTACTAGTCCAACAAATCTTCAGTAAAAGGGGGCACGATCGGAATGGCTACAAATTCCTGAAAACTATACCCCGAATTCTCTAGGTGAGATTGACACTGGCAGAAAGCTTGCGGCTGTTGCCATAAATATAAAATAGTAACAAAGAGATGCAAAGGGTTTCGATTCGGCGCCAACTCGAAAAGTTGCGGTAGTGTTTTAATTGAATTTTGTAATGTCTGTAAATAAAATGGGGTTTGGAGTTTAATGTTGATTGGAAAATTAAATTCAAGACCAAAATTTTACTTTTCCTTTTTTCTCCATCTGTCCAGGCAGATCTTCAGTAAAAGTCGACTATCATTTTACTAGTCGATCAAAATTTAGAAGTCTCGCTGCCTGAAGATTGTATACTTGGAATAACATGTTACTTGACACTGGGAAATAGGTTTACGACTGTTTCCATAAATAAATAAATAAAATAAAGAGATCCTGAATTCCAAAAACTGGAAAAGTGGCGGTAGTGTTTTTATTGAATTTTGTAATTTCTGTGTATATTTTGAGTTTTGATATTAATATTAATAGTTTATAATAAACGTACATGTAGGAAGTGCTCGTGAAAGTATACAGTGATTGTAAAATTCAATTGAAGTTTGTATTAAACTAATATGTAAGAATTTACATATTAGTCTAATACAAACCTGTTCGCTCAATACTACAAAACGATAATGAAAAGAATCATAAATAAAAAACCACGACGCTCTTTTATTTAAACGGGACGAAAACGCTGTCGTTAAGAAACATAATAAACTTACACATATCCTGTTTCTGCAATCTTCGAAATTCTTATTCCATAATAGATTAATAATTTCTGGTACGTAACGAAACATGTATTTAAAAAAACCCTGAGCTACATTGTATTTTTTTTTATTTCATAAAAGTGACGGAACGAGCAATACGTTCACCTGATGGTAAGTGGAACGTCTGCCCATAACAAATGCTGTGTCACCCAGAAAATTACTGTGTCCCACACTGTGCCCCTGTGTCACCCTGAGACATCAGTTCTTAAGTCTCATATGCCCAGTGATTACGCTAGCTCTCAGTGCCCTTCAAACCGAAAGATTGTAATGTTTGCACACTACTGCTTCACGGCAGAATAACTGACCCTGGGGTGGTACCTACCTAGACGGATTCCTGCATAGGAATCCTACCACCAGTGAAAGTCGTCATAAACAAATCTTGTATATCCATCCATACTCAATATATTAATAATCTTATTATATAGCAACAACCTCAATAATAAGATAAACTATTCTAAATAGATCCTTTCATTCAATGAACTTCCTAAATAAAAAGAGATCTTAATACTCGGTTATGCGGTTCGAAATAGCCATCGCTTCCCGGATGTAAGACTCTGACGTCACAAATCTCCGCTCGATTTTTCCGAAACGGACGTATCACTGCATCAATCTCTAATACCACTTAATTGTATCATTATAGAGTACGGATTACTTCGACGGTCGATGTCCTTATAAATTGTCCGATTACGAACCGGTTCGTCGAAAATGGCGGCGGGCACATCTTCCTGTCAAGCCGTATGGAATGCTCTGTAACCGCTTAAAAACCAATAAAACACTTTTGTATCATTTCGCGTGGCGTTTATTTTAGAGCTTGAGAAAATGCCAGAAAAATTAAAATCGAGTCATCTGAAAATGAAAGTCGTACGATCAGACAGACAAGTACGTACTCCTTGCCAATCACATCTCTCTGGACTGTCGATTGTCCGATTCTAACTGCGCTAATACGTTATCTCCAAATTTTTACGTTCGCTGAAATTTTAGAGTACGCAGATCAAAGTTTCAAAGGCGTAAAATGGTTACTTAAGCTTCTTATGCAGGAATCCGTCTAGGTAGGTACTACTACAGTGTCAGTTATTCTGCCGTGAAGCAGTAGTGAGATAACGTTACCGTGTTTTGGTTCGAAAGGCACTGTTTAGCTATTGTAATTACTGGACATATGAGACTTAGAACATATGTCTCAAGGTGATGGACACAGTGTGGTGTCATACAGAAATTTTCTGGGTAATACAGCATTCGTTATAAGCAGACGTTGCACTTACCATCAGGTGAACGATTTGCTTGTCTCACAACATTATATGAGCAGGAAGAGTGACACACTCTCCATATCCATAAAAAGTAAAAAGTAAAGTTTCAGCCTATAAATGTCCCACTGCTGAGCACAGGCCTCCTCTCATTTCTGAGAGGGTTTTGGAGCTAGGAAGAATCCGCCATGCTGCTCCAATGCGCGTTGGCGGACTACACATGTCTTCGAAATATATATTTTTTATTTCTCAGACATGCAGGTTTCCTCACGACGCTTACCTTCACCGCCGAATACTTGGTAATTCAGCACTTAAAATTGCAATTAACTATTTAAGCGGTGCCGGCACCGAGAATCGAACCCGGGCCACTCGAGTACTATGGAATTTAAAGCGAACACCTAGCCCCTGAGCCTACATAATTTGATTACAAAGCCTTAAAATCCGTTTTGTTATTCGGACTAACAAAATACGTGATCCGGTTTCGATTTGCCCAAATACCAGGTAAAGGGCCGTAGTTCTGCTTACAGAAGGCGTATTGTATTACCTTTATGAAATATTATCTTTAAAAAGCACATTACTATTATTCGTCCTCTATATGATTTACAACTAGTATGTGAAACTGAGTTGATTAAAGTCTATATTTTTTTTATTGAAGTAAGTGCCACGTCTGACAATAACAAATTCTGTGTCACCCAGAATATTTCTGTGCGGCACCACACTGCGTTCATCACCCTGAAACATTTGTTCTCAAGTCCCGTATGCCTAGTAATTATCTTAATTATCAGTAGCACTCTTCAGACCGAAGTACAGTAATGTTTGAGCACTACCGCTTGACCGACACTAACTGGCAATTGCGAATGCACCTACGTAGACAGATTCCTGTATTCTATTAGTACCTATCCTATCCTATTAGTACACCGCCTTACCATTCTACCCAGTTATCTAGTTTTCAGAGTAAAGTCGACGGAGAATAAAGATATGTACGAAGGTAGTTTCAGAATTGACGTTACAGGATCTGTGGTGGTAGGATTCCTATGCGGGAATCCGTCTAGGTAGGTACCACCCCAGTGCCAGTTATTCTCCCGTGAAGCAGTAATGTGAAACATTACTGTGTTTCGGTTTGAAGGGCACTGAGAGCTAGCGTAATCACTGGGCATATGAGACTTAAGAACTGATGTCTCAGGGTGACGGGCGCAGTGTGGTGTCACACAGAAATGTTCTGGGTGACACACCAGTTTGTTATGGGCAGACGTTGCAGTTACCATCAGGTGAACGTTCTGCTAGTTCCGTCACTTTTATCAAATTAAAAAAAATGTTCATATCCTGTTATTCGTCTCAAAATTTCACCGACTATTCTCTTGTATGTATCAGACAAGATAGAAGAATAAGATAGAAGACGCAGGCTCTTTATTAATAATATCAAACCATTGATTCGCATGATACTTCCCATACTAGCCATGCCTTAAGCGTCCCTCGCCATAATCCTCCTGCCATTCATTAAGTCCTGTTTTTATCGCAACAGACTGTCAAATCAAGTTTTATTGCCATCGACTCCATCCGCTACATAAACGAAAATGTTAACTCACTAAATATAATGCTTATCGTAAAGTATTATTAAAAAAAACCTATGCGCGGTAAACATCTATAACATAATATCCGTTCCATTTACATAGTGAGACACTTTTTTTTAGTTTACGGAATTAAAATCCAATCGGTAATTAAAAAAATATGTGAAAATAAAAAAAAACATTTGCTACAATATGGCCAATACGTTTCATAAAGTGTCAGATTCACTAATCTTAAAAGTAATATTTTTAAAAAACTGACATCCTGCGTACGAGATTTAATTATTTCCTCTCTCGCGTTACAAAAATACGTTCTGTTTCACCCAGTGACACCTCTTTGTGTACAAATAATTCTAAAATAAATAATTTTCTAAATTATTATAACCTACTTCTCCTCATGCAAATATATATGAATGCTATGTATCATAATTTGATGTGTAGTAGAGGTATATTTTTAAAGCAAATTACTAATGGCGGCTTCTCGGTAAAGATAATGAAACCTGCTTCCCGCCAAATTTATGGGAGAACATACAAGGCTTTAAAATGTACGATTCGGATTGCGCATGATGTGTGCATGTTTCAAATAAATTTATACATTTTTATTTACTATATCTTCGACATCGTTAACCTGCACTACTTCCAGTCGTAGGTATGTATGTATACGATAAATTAATGTGGTTATTCTCACATATGCGACCGACGCTAAAATCCTAACACTTTACTCCGAGTGTCGATGACTACGACGCATCATGCGCCGAGTTGCATAGATATTTTCGTCCATTATTGCTTTGTTTACATTTCTTTAAGAAACTGATGTCTGTCCACCTACTTTGAATTCGATTATCGTTGCATGTATGTGCAAAGCTCAAGATAGTCAATATATCTTATACTTTAATGACATATTTAATAAAAAAAAACGATAAAATTTATGTATATAATGAATTCATCGCAAATAAGCAAATACTTGACCAACAAAATATTTTGAAGTACAGACATAAAATATTTTGCAAGGCGTCCTAAATACTGGCAATATAGAATAACCAAAAACGAAGAAAGTTGATTTCAAATGTATATTCTAAAACTACGTATTACAGGTGCACTTCTCTACTCTCTTAAGTTCTCAGGTCAATTAAAAAATGTATTTTAAAGCATATCTATAATAATAGAAATTATTCATAACATTAAATCACAAATAAAAATATTTCAGGATCGTTATCAAGCTCCAACGGGTCAGACGATCGCCCATATCTAAGAAAAAAAAAACACTCGAGCATTGCCCCGCATTTAACCAACACGCCATTTCAGTATTTTACAAGCTAAAATAATACTGCACCGAGGGTATTCGTAGTAAATGTGGGGGGAGCGTGCATTCACCTCCCCACCCCTTTGGGTTTCGGGCGCCCTCCCCTCATAGCTTATGCAAGTTAGTTAATATTTCAGAAAAGCAGGAAAGTGAAAGTAGTTTCAGTTGGATTACACAGAAGTTTACGCCGTCGACCCTTATGAATACAGTAGCGCCCTCTGCGGCTGTCGTGCTGTTTTCACATTAAATTTGTTCGGACGAAAGTAGCCTAGTTGGCAGTCGCCTTTTACTTTTAATCACGCCATTTAATAAAACTTCTCCTTGAAACGAATCATAAAATTAACATTTCAAGCGCTAATGCTCGCTACTAGGAGTGTACTGGGAGTGCATTACTGGGTTATATAGACTAGGCTGTGCGCCGCGGTTTCACTCGAATAAAATGAGCCGACCGCAGGGACTGATACGGCATGGTACCTCGCTGACCTGTGCATTCTTGGTAATGTGTAATGTTCATGAAGCATTGCATGAACACTTAGCATGAAGTTTGATAGCCTATAATTTTCTTCAATAAACGGGCTATCTAATGAAAAAATATTTTACCAATCAGATTAGTATTTCCCGACATTAGCACGTTGTAACACACAAACTCCTATCAAGTAGTTAGGCACGCTGCACTGTATGCAGCGTGCGTTAAGAAGCATCACGTCACTGTTGCGTTTTCTTACGGTAACGGGAATGGTTGACTCAATAATGGGCGTATCGAGATAGCCCTGAGGGATGATATCGCAAGTAAACCTACATTCTTCGTCGAGTTGAATGAATGAAAAACTCTTTTAAGAGCAGCCGTTAAACAAAGAAGAGTTGAATAAAGGCGATAATGACTACCCATCCCCCCCCCCCCCTTTTCAGACGAGCAAATCGTCCACCCGATGTAAAGTGCAAAGTCTGCCCATAATAAACGAGTATCACTCGGAACATTTCTGTGCGCCCGTCCCCGTGAGACATCTGTTCTTAAGTCCCAAATGCCCAGTAATTACACTAACTCACTCAGAGTTAGAGGTCCTTCAGACCGAAACTCAGTAATGTTTGCACACTGCTGCTTGATAGGTTGAGAGGATGGACGAAAGGATATTGACGAAACAGTTTTTTTGAGGCGCTTGTACATGGGCAAGACGGTAAGGGTCGACGTTAAGGGTCAAAAGTAACGGCAACCGAAGAGCTTATAAGAAAATACTTATGAAAGTAGAAGTGAAGGATGTGTCCGCATCGTAGCAAGTGGAAAAATGTGGCCTCTACCTACTCCATTGGCGTAACTCTATGTATGTACTGCTGCTTGAAGGCAAAATAACTGTCACTGCGGTGGTACATACCTATTAACTATTATCTGAGTATTTGTTTGAACACCCTTTCATAAAATTTGTATAAATAAAATGTGTCTATTATCCTTACCAAAATGACTATTTGCTTAAATTTAAATTTCATTATATATCAATACTAGCTTTACCCCGCGTAAAAAAGCCAACCCTGATCGATGATATATACTTCCCTATTTGGGGTTTATATTACTTTGCGCGGCACACTAATTATTTTTCTAAAATTGAAGAAGCCTAAGTTACCCGCTATAATATCAGCTATCTGTCAGTGGAAGTCCCGTAAAAATCGGTCCAGCCGTTTTGGAGATTAGCCGGAACAAACAGACAGACACACAAAAACTTACAAATTGTTTTTTTTTTCTAATAAGTAAGTACTGGTGGTAGGATTCCTATGCAGGAGTCCGTCTAGGTAGGTGCCACCCCAAGCCCAGTTGTTCTGCCGTGAAGCATAAGTCTGCAAGCATTACTGTGTTTCGGTTTGAAGGGCACTGTGAGCTAGCGTAATCAGTGGGCATTTGAGACTTAAGAACTGATGTCTCGGGATAACGTGCGCAGGGTGGTGTCACACAGAAATATTTCGGGTGACACAGCATTTGTTGTGGGCGGACGTTCCACTTACCATCAGGTGAACGTTTTGCTGGTTTCGTCACTTTATGCAATAAAAAAAATATACTTTCATAAGCATTGATTAAAAAGTTGTTTATTTTCTTATTACAAACGGACACTTCAATTTTATTCATAATTAAAACTAAATGTAAGTAAAATCCATACCATCCTTTATAATAATAGTCATATAATATATAGTGCATGTGTCTATCCCAAGCAAAATAAGCCCGGCGAAAATGTTGTATGTGCCTTTGTGAAAGTTTTATATATAAAAAAGCAGGGATCGTAGACGGCAACCCGCATAAGAACTTTAATATTCAAGATAGCTTTGAAATCGAGAGAAACGTATTGTCTATCTATATACACGTTTCTTAATAACTTTAAGTACTATCGTCCACCACCATAGTTATAAGAAAAGCGTAGGTTATTAGAAAAGGTTGGGTAAAAAGAAACCCATTCTATTTACAATATAATCTAATTATATTCTTATTTTACAATGTACTGAATGTTAACTATAATAAACGACCTTACTCACATTAAGTTAAATCGACGGCAATAAAGTTGGCTCAAAAATATGGGGACAAAGGAAAGTAAATAAAATATAGATATCTTTATTCACATTTTTGTATGCGCGACCAACAAAACGCCGTCCATTATATACTTAAACACGGTAAAGGTCCCGTCAGACCCGTCCTTTGTCTACCTGGGAACTCAGCCGAAGTCGATCGACCCGAATTTAGTGCTTATTGATTGTCTAACTCCATGTACTAGCCACACCACTACATAGTTGTCTGTATGAGGTACGGGTGAAGAAATTCATCGTAACGCCACTCACACATACGCTCCACGAACAAAAGACTCCGTACCGTGTCTTTGATCTAATAATTTTCGTTTGTTACTACATTCGCGTTTTAGTAGGGAGCCTTCATTGGTTTGGTAATCGTTTTATTCCTGTTTATAAATTATATAATAGTGTCTCTGAACATAGAGTTACGGGAATCCTAACAAGTCATTCCTGAACGTGTTCTTCATTAGTATTTTACGAAAAGCATTATATACCAGTCCCAAAACAATATTTACTATTTGATGTATACTACACGAAAGGCCATGTGGTGGCAGCTTAAGAGAATCTACCACCCCATCTTATCCCGTGGGTGTCGTAAAAGACGACAGAGGGAAAATGAGACGGGCAGCAGCATCTTCCTGGAACAGTCTAAATAAATAAGTTGCGGTTGCCAACCCGCCTACCAAGAGTGGCAAATATGGCGCAATCCCCCAAAATGAGTGCTACAAGCTTTTGTGACAATCTATGGGGAGGCCTATGTTCAGCAGTGGACTAGTGAAATGTTAGCATCAATAATACATTGACAATAAAGCGCAAAAAACTTACGAGAACACTACAATATTCTACGTTCTTTCACACGAATATTCTTACCTAAACGCGTCCGACGCCCTCACAGCCATCTAATAAAAACAAGGGGAATACTGCAAGTTATTTCACGAACTCGCTCAGTACATATCTATTATGTTATGCACTTTCCAGAGCGACGACCTCTCAATGGCAGCGGTCCTCCTTCCTGCTTCCCCCTGAATAATTCAAACCTCCGGATCCATCGCATTGCCATGCACCTGCTCAATCGAGTCTAGGATCTAATCCACTTTGTATTGGCTCCTTAACCTGAACCACTTACATTTATTAATCTGATTCGTTTATATTTAACACTGGCAACTTCGACAGATCCAAACAGCGAACGATGCACAGAAAATGGAAAAAAAAACTAAAATACGAGATCAATAAAGTTTACCACTATAACGATGGAGTTTAAGATATTAATTAAATAAATATCCGTCTTGTAGTAGCCATTTTATAATTAACATATTGTATCTGTGAATGTTATACTGGCATGGACTGAAATAAATGAATGAAATTGTGAATCACATAAAAAGTATAGAATCACGACTCAAAGCTAATTTGTACTTGTGGAAAATATCTCACGCTTCCACCGCCGATTAATTGCGAATTTTTGGCAATATTTTTAGGTGAAGTTACCAATACATTAGTAAGCGATTTTCGTATTTTTAACGAAAGCTTAATACATGCATACATGATATACATACAATATAAAACTAATTCATTATCATTTATCATAAAATAAGAAGTAGCTGAAAGTACAATAAAGTTAAAACAACAACTTCGGAAAAACATTTGCTCAAAAGTTTTTTCAGTAAAATATCAAACAAACGTTCCATCAGATTTCTAGTACTCGAAGTCGTTTGGGGCCCCACGCCCGATCGTAAACGTCCGCACGCGAAACATCACGGAATCGTGAAGAGAATCGCTGTCATTTGCATAAGGTCTGGTGAAAGCTGGCATCGGACGCTCGGCTTCCACATGTGGCTGTGCCGTAAAGAGTTCACATTTCGTCTAGACATTTCGACCTAGCAGACGAAAGGGAGGGCGTTTCCCCGTCCCGTTCTATGCGTCAAACATGCGCAGTAATGGGGGGGTGACAACAGGTGGGCCCCCGAGGAGGCAGCGGGTGGGGGCGGTTGGGCCCAAGGTCGGCGCACGGAAGCGTCTGGCTCGGATGTATCAAGATTATACATTATCGACCGTACGGTAATTCCCTCGTAACACGTTCGTGACGACTCTCCTCGCTATTAGGGGTCCGATAAAATTAACATTCAAATTTGAGACCACTTTTTGACAGCTGATCTGTCACTTATTCTATTTTAACTCCATAAACGCCAGTAGATAGAAACTTAACATCTCAGGTAAGGCCTGACATGCCATTCAATGCCAAGAGCTTTCGAGATTCAACTCTGGTAGTTACGCTGCAGTTTCATATGCTGAGTGCCAGCAGTTGGACTGCATCATTGTCAACGATTCTATCGTAGTCTTCTAGGGCGACAACCCATCTTATTTTTGATTTTGTTGGGGATGTTGTTGGGGTCAAAATGACAATTTGCTATAAAGGATGCTTGTTTATTAACCTATCAACTGCTTTGTGTTTTTGATTATATAAAGAATACTTGTGAGAAGAAATGTTTTTACTGGTGGTAGGATTCCTAAGCAGGAATCCGTCAACGTAGGTACCGCCGCTGTGTCAGTTATTCTACAGTGTAATGACTAGGCATAGGAGGCTTGAAAACTGATGTTTCAGGGTGATGACCTTAGTGTGGTGCCACACAGAAGTGTGTACCATTCGGTGAATTCGAATTACTGGTCTCGTCACTTTCTTCCAAAAAAAAAGGAAAGGAAATTAGTGACGTTCCACAGCAGTCAAAAACCACTTGTTCTATTTGTTTCGATAAGCGTTTATGCTTCACTATACACTTTTCTTACCACATGCTTAAGCGATTTAACTTGATTTTATGCCATTTCTTCGTTACGCCTTCAGGCGTATAAAGGAGCGTTTTTAATAGTAATGTTAATAATTTTGCGATGGTAAAATCAGATATGTTATATTAACAATTTCCAAGGTAAGGCCTAACTCGAATACAAATTATCAGGCAGCAGTCTGCCCACGCCTGTCGACGCCGCAAGCCCCCGGGACACGGTCCCCACAGTTGCCTAGCTAATTTGATAAAAGACATTCGGGTTGTTACCGAACTATCTAAAATAGGTCTTTGAAGTCAAACGTATCATAGAATTTGACGTTTGGAAATGCTGTCTGGCTCAACGCTGAGAACCATTAACAATTACCAAACTTCTGACAAAGTTCTTCGCGGCTCACTTAAAATGTTGCCAGTTATTGTGCAAATGAAATTCCGTAACCTTATTCGTATTGTCGTTAGCTTACAACTTTATTTTTATAACTATTAACTGCTACATACATACATACAATCACGCCTTTTTCCCATATAAGGGGAGGCAGCGTAACCCATTTTCGCCTTCGCGGGAGACGGGACGTGACGAGTGGCGAACCACGTCGCCGCCATTTTGGTATAATTCAAAATATTCTTACTTCCCATTGCGTTCCCAGCTGTATAGTGACATCATTGCATATTATAGTGTTATTGTGAATAAAGGCTGTCCGTACAATACCTTAGTCGCTTTACGACACTACGGTAGGCAAGAAGTAGGTTCTGCCGGACACCTATCGGCTTAGCTGCTGATAATAGCGAACATATTATGAGTCGAATTTTTAGATACATGTAAAAACAAACAAACAATAAAATAGTTTTCAAATACTTGTCTGTCTGTCTGTCTGTTTATTCCGGCTAATCTCCGAATCAGCTGGACTGATTTTGACGGGACTTTTACTGACAGATAGCTGATATTATAGCGGGTAACTAAGGGTACTTTAATTTTTTTTAAATTAGGGGAAAATTTTTTAAATTACCCAAAATCCGCCTTAAATAGGGAATCATCGGGGTCGGCTTTTTTACGTGGCTGAAACAGCTGGGCACCGCTAGTATATATTAAAAACGTAAAGCCAAATCTACTTTTAAATATTTATTGGCGTTGTTTTTAACGCTGTGTAACATTGACACTACACACTTGTCCTCATTTCTCTTGGACGTTATGTTTTAATCGACAAACACATTAAACTGACTGAACATTGTAAATCCCTCCTAACCCTCTCAGCAGTCGGTACAAGCGCAGTGGATTAGTAAATATTAAATAAAATTTCTTTCCGCAGTGGACGCTGAACCAGGCGCACTAGCGCTAGGCGCCCGGGGCTCCCTGGGACGCGCGCTGCTGCATGGTCTCCTGGCTCCTGCACCAGCGCCTCGTCATCACCATTTGTATACCGCTCCCAACACCGGTAAGTACACTTATGTACCACCTAGTATACGTTTTTAGGAAAAAAAAATAGCGCCAACTGTTGGTATCACCGCAGGGCCACTCATTCTGCCAAACAGTAGTAGTGTGCAAACATTACTGTGTTTTAGTCTTTAGAATACTGAGAGTTAGTGTGATTACGAATTATATATATAAAATAAATATATGAGACTTAAGAATTAATGTCTCAGGGGGAAGGGCGCAGTGTGGTGCCATACAGAAATTGTCTGGGTGGCACGAAATTTGTCATGGACAGACGTTGCACTTACCATCAGGTGAACATTTTGCTCGTGTCGTTTCTTTGTCATTTAAAAAAAATATATCTCACAGGTTACAATTCAGAATTGCTTTTGATGTTTCAAATATTCCCTTTTTTGAACATTTTCATGTACGTTCACTTACTTAACGGATTCAAAACATTTTTTCTCTGTACGGCTGGATATAAGTAACGTAAAACTACTGAAGCCTTTTCACCTTTTTAGAAAAAAAGTCAATCTAAATCTTTCATAGGCATCATAATTTCGATAAATTTTATCATGCTCTTTATTCATATTAATTTAATTTAATTATGTAATTGGATGCCCTACGTTTCAATTCATTCTTAGAGACCTAAAGATACAGCTCTGCAAACTACTGACAACGACCGCAAAACACATCTTAATAAGCCCGCCAAAAATCGACCAAGACCGGCATTTGCATTTTTAAACATTATGGATGGACAGTGACAATTTACAACCAGCTGTGTAATAAACATGAGATTAATATAAATTGCTTATTTTTAAAAGTTTCCTTTCATTTTAATGACGCCTTCTTTCGTTTGTAAATTAATGCATTTCAAAGCAAAGGCAATAAATATTAAGTTCAACACCAGAAATATTTGTGGGCAAGCACTTACACTGACTTTTTTCATTTTATTATCTGTGTTACAACATTTTATTTGATCTTCCCGGGTATTTAAATGTCACAACGCCATCACGCAAAAATAATAAGGGTGTAATTTTTATCTGAATTAGAAATATTACAATATTTAATATCAATTCTTGATATTATATTTGTAGAATTATTAAAAAGGATAGACTTAATAATAAATTTATTTAAGGAAAGTGAAAATCAGCAATCCTATTAATATAAAAGTGCAATCCTGTTAATGTAAAAGTGCAAAAATTGCCGCTAGTAAGCTTTCACACCAGTAAAAGACATTTGTAGATAAATATAAACATATTTCATGTTTTACTGGTGGTAGGATTCCTATGCAGGGATCCGTCTAGGTAGGTACCACCCCAGGGCCAGTTATTCTGCCGTGAAGCAGTAGTGTGCAAACGTTACTGTGTTATTTGTTGTGTAAGGGCACTGAGAGCTAGCGTAATCACTGGGCATATGAGACTTATGAACTGATGTCTCAGGGTGACGGACGCAGTGTGGTGTCACACAGTAATTTTCTGGGTGACACAGCATTTGTTATGGGCAGACGTTACACTTACCATCAGGTGAACGTTTTGCTCGTCACTTTTAAGAAATAAAATAAAATGTAGAAAATCGGAAAACTGGAGCAATAAAACGACTAAATTGCATTTTATCATCGCTCCACACCGACGAGGAAACTATTGTGTAGTTAGTGCGACTATTACTATCTATAGCGGTTACATTCACAAATGTATGACTAGCCCTAGGCCCGCAAATAGCCGCTGTTAAACTCTTCATAGTCCGTTGTATGGTTTAAATTTAGTTAGTGTTTCGTATAACCTCTTACCTTCTTGCCCAAAACGCGTTATTGCGTCCCGATATATGATTAAACTTCGAGATAATCGGACACAACCACAAACAAATAAAAAAAATGTGTCATAATCTTCTATACTATAGAAAAAAATACAATATAATAAGACGGTAAGATGAAGTTTCTAAAAAAAATTATGAAAACTATCTAAAAATTAGTATTACACAAAAAATGTAATCTCTGCGAATTTCGTACGCCGTTAAACATTAACATTAGATATCCGGCAACGCAACAACCCAAGCGCCTGGTTCCGCTTGTGACATGAAATATTCATAAAGAACGAAGAGGAAGCTCTGAGCAATCGATAGACCCATCAGCTGATCCGCCCAATGTCACGACCGCGGCCACGCTACCGCCCAGGCCTCCATTTTCCGCCTTGTCTCTCCCTACGCACACATCAAACCGACCCTACACTTCGCAGTTTTGTCATGTACACGCACACATGGTAAAGCATTGTGTAAATATTCTGAAGCATTATTCGGTATTGAGAACAAAAATAAACCTAGTTCGTCTATTAAAATACAGACTGCTTGCTTTCTTTATATTTATAGTCTTTGATATAAATTACAAACCTCATGTTTTGCGTTATGTTTCAGTTTTTATTTCCTTCTTGTACTTACAACTATTACTCCTGTAAGAACCTCACTTTACAAAAATTCATTTTGTCCCCAAGCTTTCGCCCTTTGTCATATGCTTGCATGCTTGCATTTGACCAGATGGTAGCCTTTCAATGCATTGGATATAAAATGTGCAATTTCATTCAATAATTAAGATTAACCCCCCCAATGCAGGCGTGGGTGGATTGGACCGTGAGTTGCACAATCTAACATAATTTATTTACTTCAAATATCAATAATAATATAGAAAAGGGTTATAATTTACCCATTGTTCGAAACATGAATAAGTATTTGATAGATCGCGTCATAAATCACCCTAGCATGTGCAATTCAGTTATATTTATTTTGTATGAAGCCCGGCAGCCTTTCACGTTCTGTCCCCTTGCACAAACGTGTTTAGTTTTACTTAATTTTATTTATCTTCAATTCAATTCCATCCATAGCAAATCCTCAGTAACAAAAAGTCATTTTATACTCAAAATGGTTGTTGCAGTTTCAAAATCGCTGGTCAACCTTTACTCGAATACTATTGTTTTAAAAGCGCAGTGTATACTAAAACTAACGGATTCATTACAAAAGTAAAGTAAAGTTTCAGCCTATAAATGTCCCACTGCTGAGCACAGGCCTCCTCTCATTTCTGAGAGAGTTTTTGGAGCTAGGAAGAATCCGCCACGCTGCTCCAATGCGGGTTGGCGGACTTCACATGTCTTCGAAATATTTTTTATTTCTCAGAAATGCAGGTTTCCTCACGATGTTTTCCTTCACCGCCGAGCACGTGGTAAATCAGCACTTAAAATAACAATTTTAGAGGTGCCGGCATCGGGGATCGAACCCAGGTCACTCGCGTACTAATTCATTACAAATGTAGTTGTAAATAATTTATCGTGGTCGGACAGCGTGCGGCAGTTCGCATACGTACATAAATTAAAACACATCGAAAATTACAATATATAATAAAATTATACAAACCGTCTGTGATTGCGCGTGCTAATAATCTATATTTGTTCGATGGATGACACAATGTGCGAGAACATATCTCAACCCGAAACCGTCGTCACATGAAAGCGGGACACAATGCGCGCACCGGGTCAGTGGGACCCCGGACGATATCTAAACACGCAATGTCCTAACCAAACAAAAGTTTAGCAGATGGTTGTGCACGTTGCGTTACGCATATTTTCACCCAAATCCTTTCAGTTTTTGTGCAAAAATGGGTTAGGCTGCACCTTGCTTCGAGATACGACACAATAGACGATAATCTGCACTGTATCACGCTCTGCGTTTAGGGTTGTCGATGACTGAGACTGAGTTCATATTTATTTAGCGTAGTAACACCTATTACACCACTATAAGCCTTGAAACACCACGTTTAAACCTTTATCTAGGAGTTAATTGTTTAAAAGGGAATATAAATAAAGAAAAGAATTACAAAAAAAATTAAAGTAACAGCCTGTAAATGTCCCACTGCTGAGCACAGGCCTTTCATTTCCGAGAGGGTTTTTGGAGCTGGCAAGAATCTACCTCGCTGCTCCTATACGGGACGGCGGACTTCACGTGTCTGCAAAATATTTTTTATTTCTCTGACATGTAGGTTTCCTCACGATGTTTTCCTTCACCGCCTAACACGCGGTAAATCGGCACTTAAATTGCAATTATCAATTTTAGTGGTGCCGGCACCGGAAATCGAACCCAGATCACTCGCGTACTATGAAATTTAAAGTAGCGCTTAGCCCCTGAGCCACCACGGCTCTGAAATAAACATACATTCAAACGACGAATATAGCGTCTAAATAAAAATGATATAGCGATATGCGTATTCAAAGACCGTAACTAAAACCCATAAACAATCCGAGCTTTATTACTATTTTATTGAGCTGTCCTACGGCTGCATTCAGTCATTTAACGATTACTTAACGCTTTAGTATTGAATTGCTATATTACATTATGCTAAGGAGTTGTTTAATTAACTTTTAAGTGTCTCTTGTGTGCGGTAGTTAGTGGCCAAGTATAGGACGTGAGTAATGTGGCAACCCTGTCAGCGGCTACATCTCTCTTTTAGTTTTTAATACGGGCAGGTTTCCGGCGCGTCTGACACTTCGGCGTCACAGCGTCACGCGTGGGTGCGCAAACGCAACCCATTGTCGGTCCGTGCATTCAATCCGAGCGATATGCAATCGACGATTTCGCTGTTACAGTTTTCCGTACACGTTTCTAGAAGAATATAACGAAAAAATACGAAAGTTTTTAAATTTAAATGAAACTAATTTTACGGATTTTATCGCGATTAATTTTACTATTTATAACCCGACGTTTCGAGTGCTTTACAGGCACCCATGGTCACGGGAGGACTGAGGTGACAGATGTCCTGATGTCATAGTTAACCCGGAGTACCTTCGACTTTTAATTATTATGTTTGGTCCGATCTACGCAGAAAGAGCTAACTGTCTTCAAGTCTTGCAGTGGTATGCTTGGTTTTTGATTTAATTTTATTAATTATAGGATCCCGAGCTGGTGGTAACACCCAACCTATTCTATTATAATTAGGATGTTTTTTTTAATTTCAATAGCCTCGCGAATCATCGTTAGTAGGAATCGGTGTTCTTTTGCGAAGATTGGTGGTTTATCAAAACTGAAATCTTTCAGTATTAAAATAATATAAGATGTTTAAATTTTGCTTATTAAATTCAATATGAATAGTATTATTTTTCTAGAATGACAACACTTATTGCCTTACCAACCGGTCAAATATTTTTTCTAAATCACACCGTGTCCAACATTCTGAGCATCTCAGGATATCTAAAATAACAACAAGTATATCTGACCCGTTATATTCTTGGTGTCACTAACAGCACGTCTAAATTATACAAGGACCATCTAAGCAGAATTACCATCTTAAAGGATCTGCGCGACAAAAGGTGAAGCTGAAGGGTTATCTAAATACGTAAGCCGTTCGCTTTTATGGTCCTCTACTGTATCTGATTCGACAAGGCACACCGGTATTATTAAATTAGATATTCGATCAATTTCGTATTCCTTACAAAGACTCCATTGTTTGTAATATCCAGTTGCAAGTATTACCGTTAGTTTTTACTCGAATCGATTAAATGTAACTATTTAAATTAATTTATTTATTTATTTATTGCGACAGTCGTAAGGATTCTGTCAGCGTCAAATTATAAAAGTAGATATTTTCAATCTTCAAATTAGTAGCGAAATTTCAAATTTGTAGGAACATAAACAGTAAACAGATAGTTCTCTCACCGAAGACTCGTTGGACACTGATGGTAACAAAAAGAAAAGCAATATTGCGGTCCTAAATTTTATTTACTGGTGGTAGGTACCACCCCAGGGCCAGTTATTCTGCCGTGAAGCAGTAGTGTGCAAGCATTACTGTGTTTCGGTTTGAAGGGCACTGTGAGCTAGCATGATCACTGGGCATTTGAGACTTAAGAACTGATGTCTCAGGGTGACGGGCGCAGTGTGGTGTCGCACAGAAATATTCTGGGTGACACAGCATTTGTTGTGGGCGGACGTTGCACTTACCATCAGGTGAACGTTTTGCTTGTTTCGTCACTTTATAAAAAATTTTTTTTTTTTACGAGCACGCTGCACAACAACTACGCACTATCAACTATCACTATCTATATTTAACATCAAAACTCGGAATTTATATTAAATAACACCATTCGATAAAAAAAAACATTACTTTTCGAATTGGCGCCAAAAGTCTCAAATGTCAAATTATGTTTTTATTATCATTATCAACATGGCCCTCTTTGTACTGCGCCCAGTCGCTTCTGCCAGTCACCGGTCTAGATAATTCATATGGTCTGGCATATTTAAGATGGTTATTAAAGTTATTCTGCCGTCTGTCGAAGGCCACGCGTTTTATTTTTTTGGCATCTTCCTTAGTCGTCATTTTCAACACCCACGGAATGGTGGCAGATCGTCTCACGCCGTTACTTTTGTTATGCTGTATTGTTTTGCAATAATGTTTGTATTGTAATCAAGCATTTTGTCACAACCGTTACCACCGCACAATAAAGACACATGTTTATCTGTAATCTGTTAACGATAACAGATAAAATTTTTTTCTTGGTATTTCTGAGAAATTGTCAGTGACAAATGAATCGACACATTTGTAATACGTAACTTAGTATTTCCCGTCAAAGATGTAAAAAACGAAACGCAACAAAACATACACACATATTTAGCAAAGGTTATCCAATCTGTTAGAAACTCGGAAAGAAAATACAATTGAAACTAATTATGATTATAGACTTATTCGATTTCGTCGAAAAATTGGAAAAATTAGCAACAGGAGAATTGTTGCGAATAGCATTTGTATTCGAAAAACTGGATTTTAGTCATAACAAAAACTTATTTGCACAACAATTGATTGTCTTCGCGTTTCATAAAGCATTATGTGTTACCAATTTATCACGGCTTCATTCAACTCTCGACATTACACGTGGAAGGTCCTTAAAGGACGCGATTTGCATCATACGTACTCGTACGTAACGGCTGTATACACAGCTCACCACATGATTATTCATATGCAAAAAAGAGAGAGAATCGATCCTAAGACTCCATTCGCATGGATTATGGTCTAACGCCGCTTTTCGCACAAAGGCTATGAACAGTGGTCAGTCCATAAAGATGGTCCGATTAAAGGAGGGTGTCCGATCTTTGTGCTTCATTGTGATATTTTACTAATGGGACCGCATTCCGCACCGACCGGTAGACTTGTCAGGGTCCAACGATACGGGGACCGGGGCGATCATTATTTATAGTTAATTTATTATTATTTTGATACGTGAGATGAAAGGGTTAGCACAATGGCATCGAATTCCGTGTTCCTGGCGGTTGGTCACTCGTGTGGCCCGCAGTAGAGCCCGGTGGCGTTTCTTACAACGCGCTTGGGAATTTTTATATGCAAATAATACTTTACATCCGTGTAATTTATGAACATCGATGCACCCGACCTGATCCAGTCATTATGTTACCAATAACTTGAGTTTTATAGACTGTAATAAAACAAAAAGTAAAGTTTCAGCCTATAAATGTCCCACTGCTGAGCACAGGCCTCCTCCCATTTCTGAGAGGGTTTTTGGAGCTAGGAAGAATCCGCCACGCTGCTCCAATACGGGTTGGCGGACTTCACATGTCTTCCAAATATTTTTATTTCTCAGACATGCAGGTTTCCTCACGATGTTTTGCTTCACCGCCGAGCACGTGGTAAATCAGGACTTAAATAACAATTTTTAGAGGTGCCGGCATCGGGGATCGAATCCAGGTCACTCGAGTACTGTGAAATTTAAAGCGAGCGCCTAGCCCCTGAGCTACCACTGTAATAAAATCATAACGTTTTCCCCTAAAGTGACCATTATAAAATAACAACACATCTGCTAATGTTTACATTGTTTCGCTTACCCTTTAGATGATGATTTAGATGAAAAAGGCCGAGGGAGTGCTTGTACAATATTATTTGTTCATCCTAGAAGTCGATTGTTTCTTAATATTCTACAGGTCTGTTATGGGTTAAAGGCTTGAAGTGTGGTCGGAGTAATTAAAATGAACGCGGGAAACGAAACAATGTTAATATAAACTTGAGACACAAATTATTTTAAACAATTACCATCTATTTATGAAGTCCTTAACATTAGAGGTGAAGTATCTTTTTTATTTTATTGTATCTGTATAGAGATGTTTTGTGTTATACGTAGTCTAAACAAATTAAAGAATATTACGAACTACTACATACATATATACATACATAACATCACGACTGTATCCTGTATGGGGTAGTTAGAGACTGGGTACTCACTGCAAAAACAGATGACTGCCACAATCCACGTTTCACCAAAATAATATAATGCACTTTGTGATAGGCTTAACCATCGCCACTATGCGCTGTTGGGTGCACAGTGCAGTTTAATTCCTTACTCGCCTTTTACGAGATCCATTGGATGAGATGGAGTGGCAGTATTCTTTTAACGAGCCGCCACCGCACGGTTCTTCACTACTTCATTACAATAATTTATTATCTTTATTAATATAATGATAGATGTCTGCAGTTGTGTGCGTATCAAGCAAAAACTACTGGATGGATTACGATAAAAAAAATTGTTTTACTTATTATCCTTTTAATTGGTCCTTAAAAAATCTATACTAATATTGTAAATGCGAAAGTAACTCTCCCTGCCCTCTGCCTGTTTGTTACCTGCTGCACCACAACCATAGAACCGAACTTACCGAAATTCGGCACAGAGATAGCTTGCATCCTGGAGACGGACGTAGGATGCTTTTTATCCCGGAAAATCAAAAAGCTCCCACGGGATATTTATAAACCTTTACCACGCATACGAAGTCGCGGACATAAGCCAGTATTAAATCTTTTAAAGAACGCCAAAGTTTCATAATTACATTATTATATCAAACGAAGCGCATGTGTGTATTCGAAACTTAAAAAAACTACACAAACACCAAATCTTACCGGTGTACTTTAAAATAGTAATTATACCGCGACCATTGTTAAAAATACACAATTTCATTCTTAATTTAAATGGTCAAAACTGACCCGGGGGCCCGCGAGGCCCGCAGCGCTTCCCGGTTCCCATAGCTATTGTCCGACATTGAAGGGTTGACAATGACCACAAAGGGGTGTGGACAGCGCGTTCACTCTCGCACCGGTCAAATGGTCACTGCTCTCTTAATAGCAGTCATAGATTCAATGGACAAGGAAACGTTTGAATGACCAGCTTTCTTTCTACCTCATAGTTGTGCACGACGTTTATATTATTTAAATACTGCATAGCCGTTACTCGTCAAACTTTTTTATTACGAGGGCGCCGGACATGTGAAAGTTCCTCGATACAGCCACGTTTTAATATTAAGGGACGTGTATTAAAAGCTGTCTACAAATTCTCGGCGTAGTTAAGTTTGAAATAATCATGAAACTCGGTTTGTTTGTTACATAATGAAGAAATTTTAGGATTTATTTAGTAGAAGTTCTGTTCGAGATCTACGTAATTATAGTTACACTCATCTTAAGACACACACACGCACTTCTTTATTTTGTAACGACACTTTTTCTCTAGTTTTTTTTTTTTTGTTAATCAAATGAGGTCTCACATTCTTAGATTACATTAAAATTCTCTTGATTTGTAACACTGACCAAAACATACCAAAATGTGAATTACAATGCAAAAATGCAACCCCAAAGTACCCTACGACCCGGGTGACCCCAAAACAGAGAAATCTGCATAATCATAAATTAAAAACCATCCATCTTTTTGCATAACAATTGCATCCGCTGACCAACAGATTGCATTCCCACACAAACAGGTTGAATGCAAGTGCATTTGGGGATTTACGCTAACGGCGTGTCTCAGCGACCGTTGGGCGATTTGGACCCCGAGATTAACGCATCTACACAGGGTTGCATGCAAATTATTATGCAAGTCAGTCGCAGATGACCGTTAGATGTCACAAAAGACGCTGATTTATTTCTATTTTTTTTCGTACTATGTAATTTTAAATGCAAAAAACCGTTAGGACAACAATGAATTGATCATTTTTAATTTAGTGAAATTTTACTTTTTGTGTCGTATGTCATTTGAATTTGACATATTATTCATATATAACCTGTCCAGACGATTTGATTCTAAAAACAAATTCTTCTAAATTGTGATTATTAAATAAGCTACTGTAACGCCTTTTAAATATTTAAAAAAAAATCATCATCGTTTTTTTTAATTTGTACAATTGAGAATCTTTTTGACCAGGAATTCAATTTTTAATTTTAATTTATGATGCAGTTAGCTTTATATTTCTCAGTAGCGAACGATAGGAATAGCATTGTTTGTTCAAATTATTGCCGTCATGCGTCCCAGTCATGTCAGTGGTCACTTCTATTAATAAAAGCCGAGACTTTTTTTTTAATTTATAGTCATAATGAATGTGAAATTAACCTTCCGGAAGAGAAGCTGGTTATAAGTTTTGTTGAATAAATACACGAGTATCTTAGTCAACAAAAAAGTTTTTAGTACTTAGCATATGTTAGTACGATGTATTTCTACTTCTGCTCATTTATTGCATATTTTAAGTATGCTGCCGCGAAAATAGCTAATGACATTCTACTTGACGACTGATACCTCAGCTTATAGATACACTTGCTGTTACACGCCCTCTCCGCTGGGCGTAATGTGTCCAGCCCGTTTACCCATTTAGAAGTAAATGTTTGTAAAAAATCGTTCTTAGTATCTTTAGCGAGAAAGGAATGTGTAATGTCGAATTTCAAGTCAATAGGTTAGTTATTCTACCGTGAACCAGTAGTGTGCAAACATTACTGTTTCGGTTTGAAGGGCACTGTGAGCTAGCGTATTCACTGGGCATTTGAGACTTAAGAACTGATGTCTCAGGGTGACGTGCGCAGTGTGGTGTTACACAGAAATATTCTGGGTGACACAGCATTTGTTATGGGCAGACGTTGCATTTACCATCAGGTGAACGTTTTGCTCGTTTCATCACTTTATGCAATAAAAACAAAAAAAGGTCTTTTAGTTTCGGAGATGTGATAAGTCCATGGATAAATCGCGTATATATATCGCACGGTTTGTTGCAGCTCAATAACTTACCTTTTCCAGAAACGATGTAAAACTGTTTACCATCTATCTGTTTATGGTTAGAAACCTTCTTAACTCAGTAAAGAATGTCTCTTGAAGCTATTGTTTGCCCCTTTAAATTTTAAAGCGCTAAATTCGCAAAAAAGATATCTAATTTTTAGATGGTTTTGAATTTCTACAGTTTTGTAATAGCAGTACGATATTTAGATAATTCTGTGAATACAAATTCTCTATTTCTTTAATTTTAACAGGTTCCCTCCCTCCGTCGCCGGCCGACAGCGGCGTCTCAGACGTTGAGTCGTCATCATCAGGAGCAGGCTCCGCAGAAGAACTAAAGGCACGTCTACAGCCTCCGCCACCAGCGCCCTTCCATGCGCCGTTCCTGCCCTTCTACCAACACCACCAAATCGCCTCTTCTCTTCAGCACCACGTCGCGGCGCATCCTAGGCCACCAGGTAAGAGAATTTGCAATTTAAACTTGATTATAATAGTAATCTAGGTTTTGGACTCCATTATCCGCTTCAATTTACATTAACATGTAACAAACAATTACTGGCTAGATTTAAAAATACAGTTGATCAAAAGTATATGTTTGAAAGAAATTGTATCATATCCGTACAACATCCTAATTACCATGCGAAGTATATTACATGGATTAAAAACTTTTTTTAGTTGTCGGACAACGTTTATAGTTATTCCTTTTTTAAATTAAGTATCGAATTATACGCAATGTAATAAAAATGAAATTCCACAGTTATTTTTTGTGTTGTTTCTAATGTTATTTTCGATTTTCGAACTTGTTCCCCGTGACTTTCAAGATCGATAAACTCACGTGATGTCTGTTTTGACCAGGTAGACGATATCCAACATTTGCGTTTCTTCCAGCCAGTAATATGAGTATCTTAAAAAAAATTGAAAAACGTTCGCTTTTCGTCAACTCAATTCACCTCGTCGTTACTTAGTATAGGTGAATCTAGGATCCTCCAATGATATTTCTGTTAATACTTAAATTACATTTTGTATGTAGTTGCAATTAAGACATATATACACCCGTAACTTAATAATAATAAAATAGGAACATATGAAAAAATCTCCTTAACTTCAATATTGTCACTTTTTTTCGCCAGCTCTGTATAATCTTTCAAATAAACCTTAAGTTAAAAAGAAATAATAATAGCTGACAATCTTATTATTTACTGCTTATGATAATGCCGCTTAAATGTACCTGAAAAATTTAGTCACTGGTGTGTGTGTGTGTGTGTGTGTGGAGTGAATAGAAACTACGCGCATGCTTTAAAATTTTTAAGTATTAATTTAAAAAATAAAAACGATTATATAGGTAACCCCAGATAAGAAGTAAAAATATTTTTTAAATAGAATAACAATAGCGCTATATTGACGAAGCGCGCGGAGCGGTAGGTAGGTACTCTGTTCTGTAGGTGACCGCTCCGGTGAACGCCCGCACCCGGAAGGTCACCTTACGGACTCCTTATGCGTGGGGAATTCGAGAAAAATGAAACGACACCGCCGGTCGAAAAATATTAATATTTATTGTTGTGACATTCGACGAGAAAAGTCTATAACCACATCAACCCCTCTTTATACATTTACGTGTACTGTAGAATGTGCCAATAGTGTCAAACAATACAATTACAAATATGTAACATATGATTTAGTATTAAGTAATTATTCTTAAATGTTTATTGTCAAAGAAATTTTATTCAATAAATTCAGTCACTTTTCGAATTCTTTACCTCAGCATAAAGACTAAATATTACATAAATCAGCGTAAATGTAGTCAAACGTACGAAAAACAAAAACACACAACAATACCTTAATAACATCAGCAAACAATGCATGATTATGCATTACATTAAAAGTTTTAAATATTAACTTAAGTATCGTAAACGTGTACGATAACTGCAGGTTTTTAGTTAATTACTTAATGATTTCAGTTTTTTTATTACGTTATGAATAATGTTATGTGCAATATTTTAACTTTATCTTATTCAATAACTATATAACAATCTTTACCTTTTAAAAGAATTATCACTATAAAAAAGGCAAGTGACATCGATATTGCCGCCAATGCACGCACGTCTCCGACCTGCTTCCGGGGGCGTGTTTACTGCACTGGACAGGAGCCAATTGGCCTTCTTTCCGAAATTTTAAATCGCCCCATTAAATGCACAAATTATTCAGCCGCGCGGTAGTATTTTTGTTGTGCATCCAACACGATTTGTTCGGAAAAATAAGCGCGGTTGTTCTCTCTTAAGTGAAATTTTATAAACAACACGATTAATTTCAAGATCAAATTAGCTTATGCCGAAATACTTTAAAAAGTACTCGAATACATTTCGTCGCTAATCTTTTTATTGCTACTAACTGCTAAATTTAATTCGCGCTTTGTAATTTCGCGTTCATTAAACTCTCAATCTGTTCAATCATTTAAACGTTGATTATGAATTTTGATTTCTAATATTTATTATCTTTTTTACACTGGCAATGCCACAAATAAAAAAAAAGAAATATAAAGTAGTCTACATAAAGTATTAAGAGAATGCAGCAGACATTGGCGAAAATAACTGATTGAACATATAATTTACTGTACTGTGACTTCATAGAACGCGAGTGACCTGGGTTCGATCCGTGGTGCCGGCACCACTAAATTGCAACGTCCGCCCATAACAAATGCTGTGTCACCCAGAACATTTCTGTGTGTGTGACACCACAATGCGCCCATCACCTTGAGACAAGTTGTTAAGTCTCATATGCCCAGTGATTACGCTAGCTCACAGTGCCCATCAAACCGAAACACAGCAATGCTTGCACACCACTGCTTCACGGCAGAATAACTGGCACTGGGGTGGTACCTACCTAGACGGATTCCTGCATAGGAATCCTACCAATTAAATTTCTCTAACTAAATTTCCTCTCGTTATTACTTACTTACGTCACCAGTGGATCTACTTATATAAATTGGAGTACTTGTTCAGATATTCATATTAAATAACAAGGGCTGAAGAGCAGTTTTCAACGTAAATAACAAATCTAATTTCGATAATATCGACATATGGCGTCCCTAGCGGACAGGTCCAGTTGGCATAACGATGCATCGAGCGTCCATTGCGTTGGCGCGCCTGTCCTCAGCTATTTGACATTGCACAAGGTCAGTGCTCCGAATATAAAGATGCAAAAAACAGCAACGGAATGGAGTCGTATGCGCGACGCATCGCCACCGACAACGGACGCATGCGAAGTGATCACTTTCGATTGTGTCGCATTTTAAAAATGCCTTATAGGCACTCCGCGAGACTTCCGCCGACTCCTTTGTCTTTATTGGGACTAAACAAACTATATGTAAGAAACTATTATAGCCGTGTTTATGACCAGAAATATACAAAGAACATACAAGAAGACAATGACAAGCTTACAAGAAATTTTTGTTATCCAATCCAAACCATTGGTACATTACGACCGTTTATTACATCCAAAAGCGGTTTAACATATTCATAACCATAAAAGTCGACAGAGGGAAAATTGAAACATGAAGAAGGGCAGCAGCATCTTCCCGTAATATCTGAATAAATAAACTGCGGTTGCCAACCCGCCTGCCAAGCGTGGCAACTATAGCAAAATCCCCTCAAATTGAGAGCTACAAACTTTTGTAGCAATCTATGAGGGAATCGTTCCTTCAGCATCGGACTGAAATATTGAAATATTGATGAACCAATACCAAGATAGGCATTAACGGTTCACCATATTTATATAAAAGAATAAAAAAATTGCTAATAAAAAAATATATCACACAAATTGCCAATTCAATTCAATTTCTGATATAAAAAAAAAATGTACTAACAACAGGTAATTAGACTTATTATAGCATCGTTATTTAAAAGATAAAATTCAGTGGACGAAAAAAGCATACAATAACAATATATCACACATCCTTTGCATTATTTTTTCACCATCTGTACCGCACATAACTCCTCGCAAGTTGACCATAAATACAATTTTATTGCGCGATAACCGTAGTTTCCGTGAGAGACGCGCGTAAATCGTGCAAAAACTATTAAAACACGAGTAATATTTATCGGAACGTACATATATCTTAGTTATTATACATATTCAAGGGAAATATTAACAACAATGCATGGAAATTGTATTGTATATATAAATTGTTCCTATATTTTTCTAACAATCCATTATTAGTACAATCTGCTAAACTACTTACTTTAGGTAGGTTAAAAGATCGAAAATGCCTATATGGTATATGCATACTGTGTCACGTTAAATAGCGGATCATATTACCAGCGTAAAAAAAATCCGAGCTCTCTTAGTTTGTGGAATACCATAGCCATAAAGAGCTTGCTTGTCGCCTCATAACAGAAGAAAAAATAATTTAAATGTTTTTTTTAATCAATTAGATCAACAGAAAATAATTAATATTAGATTAAGATTTTATTATTGCGAAATCACAGTCAGTAACTTAAATTTTATTCATTTGTATAGATAATTACAATTTAAATCTTGTTTAATATACAAAACAGCGCCCAATATAAAGCGATAACCTCGTTACTTTGTCGCGTAAAGTACAAAGCATACTTATTAGGTAACTTTTTCACATTACGAATTAGCGCCAAAATCATAAATAACTTATTGATAAAGGTTAACACGACTGCAAAACAGTATAAACTTTAACGAATATATAATACCTTATACATTATACGAATTAAACAGTTGCATATCCTGCAGCCCCGAAATTTCCGCAAAAATTGCAACAGTGCTCACGTTATTGCTACAAGCAGCGTTCGCACATGTCTAACGTGACCATTTATTTTTGCTTACAGATCGGGACGCCCTTAAATTATTATCGTTTTAAAAATAAATCACATGTTTATAACATAGCTATGAAATGTTTAAAAAAAAATTTATAATCAAAAATTAAAATAAGAACCTAATCTTGGGTAATCTGGTGGGCTAGCTTTTATGTTTCGAATGAGGAAATTCTTATTCAATATCTTCCACTTAAGTTTTTAAATATATATGTTAACTTGACTCGTTAATGTTATCCTGTCAAAGAAGGGCATTTTTACGTAATTTAGGGGCAGCGGGACTGTCCCGCTCATAGCGGGATGTATGGTCACGTTGCACATGTCCGAACTGCGTAAGCGTAGAACGGAGGCTGTTGAGCCATGACATGACGTTCCGAGCTCGGAGGCATGTGGTTGCAGTAACATAACATACACGAAATGTTCGATGTTGCAAACACGTTGCGCAAGCGAGGCGCCATTGTCAGTCGCTGGCGAAACGCACGACCTTCCTACTCGAATTGGGCAGTCGAAACCTGATTCGAGTGTTGTTAGCACGGAGTCGCCGTTTTCACATAGAACACTGGACTCTGTGCTTTCCAAATGACATACAGATCTATGTCATCCCTTATTATTAATTTCAATGGTTTCATGATGATTGGAGAAGGCCTAGCAATTGAATTCTAAAATTATCTCCGAAAGGAAATGATTTTCTAGGTTAAAAGAACAATTAATATTTTGCAAATTTTCGAAAACTTACACTCAAACACCTACCCAGTACCTATGCTATTACACAACTTACAATTACATTTCAATATATAACATTGTAAGTAATAAATTAACTTAGAGATTTTTGATATGATACATAATTTCACATATTATTTTAGTATCCAATAAATTAAGATTAACCGCGAAGTAAAAATAAATTTTTATACTACATGGCAAATGTTTTGCTTCGCCCATCTATTGTGGAATTACAATTCAGAAATTTCGGAATCACATCCGTCTTTCCTCGAGTTACCTGATCGCAAAGCTTGAATGTATCCATCGTGAACGAATCAGTAAACTTACTAGAAACGTACGAAGCGTTCCATATCATTTTTTTAATGTTTGTAACATTACCGTTGAATTTATAAAAAGTTGGTTCATACTGTTCTTTAATATGCTTATTTCAAGCCAATAATCCTTCGGACAATCTCCGTTCCGAATCACGAATTATATGCGAACTTAATCACCTCCAAACAGGGGATCTTGAATTTAAAATTAGAACTTTTACTTTGTGATTCGATCGTGACTCATGTAAGTTGTTACCAGATTAAACGACGAATTGTCTTCCAAATTTACAATAATGGCATAGAGAATAACGAAACCTACTGTTTTAATAAATTAAAAAATTTAATATTTTGTATCTGTTATTTTGATTTTCGAGTACTTATAACAATTTGCTGATCTATAACTATGTGATATAACTAATGCGGCCATTTATATTCAGTGCAAGAATTTGTTAAATTATTATTCTTTTACAAAAAAACACACTGTTTATAAAAGTATGTTTAATGATGAAAAATTATAATAATAACTATTTTTTTTAGCCTGGTGGGATGTATATGTTATTGGATGAGCAAATTTTCTTCAATATGAAAAGTTTGGTTTTAAATATTAATAGAACTTTTGACATTACTTGTTGATGTCACGCTTTTGTTTTGTCAACGCGGGCATCTTTTCGTATTTTGGGGAAAGCGGGACACATAGCTTAAAACATTAGATCATCATCATCATCATTTCAGCCTATCACAAGTCCACTGCTGAACATAGGCCTCCCATGTAGACCGCCACAAAAGTTTGAAGCATCTCATTTAGTGGGGATTTTGCCATAGTTTCCACGCTTAGCAGGCGGGTTGGCAAACGCAGTTTATTTGTTCAGATGCTCCAGGAAGATGCCGCTGCCCATCTCCTGGTTTTTCATTTTCCCACTGTCGACTTTTACGACACCCACGGGATGAGGTAGGGTGTTAGATTCTCTTAAGCCGCTACCACACGGCAAGCATACACACAGTATTACACGCATAAGCTTATTATTTTTGTTAAAACAAAAACCAAAATTGTAATAGAAAAGGCTGAACAATGTTTCCAATGACTGGCGAGTGTATTATTGTAATTATATTTTTTTTTTAAATGGTCTAATGTTTGCACCGGTTTTGGCCTTTGAAACCTGTAGTAGAATTCCGACATTCATAAGAGCTTCAAATACCTAAGCCTTGAATAAAATATATTAGTTTGGATTAGCGAAAGTCTTTAATTCGATTTTCGTGTTGTTTCCTGCAACTGTTCCATCGTTGCCTACCTGTTACCTGACTTCTACGCCGCGCGTCCTGGGTTCGAATCCCAGACGGAGCCAACATTTGTGCTAAAACACAAATTGTTGGTTTTCGGGTCTGGTTGTGTTGTGCTTGTCCCCGTGTTTCTGACACTGCATCCTAGCCTACCTCCGATCTTATCGCATCAGCGTTACTTCGGGCGCGGGTAGGTTGGGACGATTGAGTGCCTCTGTGTTTGCGAGTACACTTGTGGCACTATAATATCTCTCTCTCGACAGTATTTGAAAGTTGTCGCCGTGGTCGAAATCGGCTAGGAGAACATCCATCCCACATCCATCAATCGTTGCGTCAGTCTATAGTTATTTAAAACTTCGAATCAAAAACTAAAATTGCAACGAACAAGTGTTGTGCGCGTAACATGTTTGCACAAACGAAATGGAAATGAAAATAATCGCATCGTCTATTCTGCAGCGCTGCATCGCGATAACGTTACGCCTCTGTGTGCGCGCGTACTTGTCTAAGCCGCGCGTGTGCGCGGGAGTGTGCGCGGGGTGATCGTCCCGTTTCAAGGGCAATGCAGCTAACGCTCATATTAATAGTCGTCGACTATTTCTGCCGCGCTCTGGGGACCGGAACGTTAATATTGACATTCGCAAACATCCAAAACGAAGTCGGGCTTACATCACACACAGATGACAGCCCTTCCTGTTTTTAAACTCATAATTACGCTTCTCGCACCACATAGTTGACCATACTACAACTATTTGTTGAAAGCTCGTGTTTTCAGTTTCATTGAGTTATTCCTAACCTACAAAACCACGTGCGTGAAAAACGTGGTAGCTCAGGGGCTAGGCGCTCGCCTTTAATTTCATAGTACGCGAGTGACCTGGGTTCGATTCCTGGTGCCGGCACCACTAAAATTGTTAATTGCAATTTTAAGTGCTGACTTACCACGTGCTCGGCGGTGAAGGAAAACATCGTGAGGAAACCTGAATGTCTGAGAAATTAAAAATATTTCGAAGACATGTGAAGTCCGCCAACCCGCATTGGAGCAGCGTGGCGGATTCTTCCTAGCTCCATAACCCTCTCAGAAATGAGAGGAGGCCTGTGCTCAGTAGTGGGACATTTATAGGCTGAAACTTTACTTTTTTTTTTACAAAACCATGAGTAAATTATTCTGCAGTTGTTGTTCGCGATGATCGGGCGTAACTCACATTTTACTTCATTTTAGAAAAAAATTTTTAACACTTTAACATAATTGTAAAGCGTAAGACAAGAACTAGATATATAGAGGGTACTCACCTTCATACGTATTAATTAAAGACAACAGATGTTTTAGCTAACAACTCCAAATAGGTACTAAATCAATTCAGCCTACCTACTTGTTACTTGTTACATGAGTCGGTCTCGCACGTACCTATTGCGAAGTTTAAATTCGGTGAAATGTAGTTTCGGTCGATGTTAAAAACGATGAAACTCGGAAACGGGTTTAGAGGTCGACGGAAAGATTCTGTCTGGCCTGTCGTGTTGAATACCTACCTTTTCTTATTTTTTTTTTACTTATTTTTTTTATTTGGCATCCAGGTTCTAGAACAATCCGTTCCTAAAAAAATATATTTTTTTTGTATCGCTCATATTAAATTTTTCATATTGGGCAAAATTCGAACAATATTGTATATAATTTCGGTGATATAATTGCTGTTAGCCTTTTTTGGCTTTTACAGCTTCATCGGATACTGAACAATAATGTCTAGACATAGTATAGACCCTATAACACCAGTGACCGTACAAGGAAGGCTAGCTACGCCATCTGTCGTGTTCGTTGCGCAACCCGTGACCCACTTGCCGCGGCCGGGCCGCTGCCAAACGAGCGACTCCTCTACAATTACATATCAGCGTGTCGCAACCGGCCGCCGCATCCGAGTTGAACGGCCCGCGACCTTGCGCGTTGCGCAGCACGCGCCGAAAGCGAAAGGACCGACTGATCCAGGATTTCTACGTGTCAGTTTCATATATGTGTACTCTGTAGTGTTGGCAAATGGAACTGATGTCTCAGAGTGATAAACGCAGTGCGGTGCCACACAGAAGTCTTCTTAGTGATAAAGCATTTATTATGGAATGACTTTGCACTGACCGTCAGTTGAACGTTTAGCTCGTCTGGTCTCCTTCTCCTGTAAAAAACCGCATGAGCTATCTAAAAAGTATTACATTATGTCTATAGCAATACACATATAAGAAGTCGCTGTACAAGGAAAACCTAACGTATATTACGTATTGTAGCGAAACAACAATATTATTAATAAGTTGTAGAAAAATTTTAACGCTCTTGTTTCATTCATAATTTTGAAAACCCATTGTGTACGTGACCTCTGCCATGTTGTGGTTTTATCAGTTAACCACATACACAAGTAACAGCCCTGTGATTCACCACCACTAGAACGAAGATGAGCAGTGCGTCAATTAGTAAAGAGCTTCCTGCTCGACCAATATCAAATGTAGCGACTGTCAAATGTTTTAAAACGATATTGATAATACAGAAAAATCAAATACAAATTTTGTTTTACGACTAAGAGAAATCATGATAATATTTATTCGAGTTTTTGAAGTTAATTTAATTTTGGAAATCAAAAAAAAAACGTTTCCCTCTAGTCTATGCTTCTTCTGCTCATACAGTTTCGCAACGCATCTCCGCAGCAATGGCGCAACCGCCGCCATCTTCCCAATCCCGCTTCCGAAATACCGTGCGAGCAGTGAATTGGCAATACCTTCAAAATTTCCCGTTTGATATTTGAAAATTCCACAATCAATACATAGTCACTACTGTTTTGACATAACGAAAATTTGGACCAATACGTAAAATAAACAAAAATACTTTGAATTTTATTTGGTTACTCCATTCATGTGTAATGTATAAGCAATCTACAAAGTCATCGGCAGACGATTTTGTGTCAGACAAGCTTCCTCATTATGAGTTTGTTTAAACGAGTCGCTGTTTGGACACAACGTCTGACTAACCGGGTCTGCTGCTCGTTGCTAAGGTCTCGGGAAAAATACGCGGAAACATTAACACGACCCAATTTGCACGATATCTCTCCGCGTTCCACTTTCCCGGAAACCTCGTACCGGCGAGAGCTTCTATAACGTTAGGTATTAAAACAGTATGGGGCGGCGGAGTCCAGGCGGCCTACATACGCGCTCCACTGGTTTCCTGCGCGTTTAAAATTAACCGCTCTTTCCCAGCGGAGCGACAGCGCCCTTCACGGACCATAGCGTCCCCTGCACTCGAAATAGATACACTTCCCCGGGTTGACCTAAGTTGCGAATTGCAAGGGAATCTGAGGCGTTAGCTTAACACTAACGCTCATCCATTTCTGATTATTTAAGCGTTTTGACTAATAATGTAAAAGTATATCATTTTAATAATAATGGAGTAAAATACGCTCAACATATTAGAATAATTTTAAATACTTTACAAGTCTACTGACTGAACAATAGCCAAAAGTTGCAGTTATTTATGTATCATGCAGCAAAATCCAAAGATCAACGTGAATCCTATCTCTATTTGAATTACTTCCGTTACACGAATGTTACTTAAGTAGATTAACATCGAAAGTTTTTAAAATCTGTCAAAAACAACCATACACAATACAAAATACCATTCCATAGATAGTATAAAATTCTACCATTCAAGGTGGGGACCGCGATCATAACAGGGAAATGGCACTGAAACCCGCTCTCCTTGTGTTTATGCGTCGAAACCTAACCGGGTCAGTGTTAGGCTGTTAGGCCGCATAGCGCTGCATAAATAGCCGGGCTATGCCCCCGCCCCGCGCCGCTGCACTCGCGGACTAGTCCCGCTGGCGCAGGGATGAGACTTCACATTGCATCTATGGTTTGCGCAACTTGTGTATCCTGTTTCAACCGCATTAGTGTTGGTGGTCTTACTTCTGTAGGAATACAATTTTTCGTCGATAGCAAGATTTTTCGTTTCACTCATGGACAATATTAACACGTTACATTTAATCAAGTGATCGAGTGTTTTCCTTGAGTTTGTATAAATATCTTTAAAAATAATAATCATTTCAGCCTATCTTACGCTGTTGAGTATGGGCCTCTCCCATAGATTGCCAGAAAAGTTTGTAGCTCATTTTCGGGAAATTTTGCCATAGTTGCCACACTTGGCTGACGAGTCGACAGCAGCAGTTTATTTATTCAGATGTTTCAAGAAGATGCGTGCTACCCATCATCTGGTTTTCATTTTCCCTCTGTCGACTTTTACGACACCCACGGGATGAGATGGTGTGTTTTCTATTACGCCACCACCACAAGGCACAGAATACTAAACTACAAAGCATTTTTTTTTAATTAAATAACAGTATACTTCCTTTCGTATAGAAAATCGAAGTGTGAATCTTTGACTCGGACATTTTAGTATATTTCTTCAGCAGATATTTATAATAAACCGAGCATGCATGATATTGGGGTCATCCCTAACCCGTGCTTCCGATATAAAGCGCGAGTGGTTCGGCAGCCTTTCGCAATTTGTTTACGCGCGCGGCGTGCCAAACCGAGGAATTCCGACGAACAGTGGCGTTGCAAAACTGTAGCTTACACCGTCTATACACTTGATAGCGAACGGCTATATATTAAAAAAAATGTTATACCTGAAATTGATGCAATCACATAGTTTTCTTTAAAAATTGATTTAGGAAAGAGCTTTTTAATCAAACCCCATATTCAACATAATTTGTGTATCTACATATATTTTAACATTTGTCATCAGTTATTATTTTTAAGTTATAATACCTAACTAAAGATATTTTTTCTTTTAACATCGACTTATATTTCTATTCTTTTTTGAATTTCTTTTCAGAATTACGTTCACTACACGCTGGGCATGTCAAGTGTATCGCATCTTTATCGTTCTTGTGTCAATGCTGGGCCGTGGGAAAATGGGACATTTAAAAATAACCGAATATTTGGAATAGCTGACACTCTTATATAATATTAATATTATCTTGGAGCGTTACGCTCTTTAATCGGCCATTATCGGTTATTACAACTACGGATAGAGCGTTACAAAAGACATTAGGGCTCGTTACGCAAGTCAGCGACGACAATGTTAGTGGGTGACGCTCTTGATTTTTGAATGGATTGTCACCCTGAATTGGCATACGCCTAACATTACATAACTACACCAGATTAATAACTGTTACATCCTTATTATACGAGGTTATCGTTGAATCCTAATCTGCGAAAATTCATTGCATATAAAATATTAATGTGTGTAGGGAATCTTAGTAATTTTTTTTAAATACGTCTTCAAGATTTACGTTTCTTTCACCATGTAGTTTTTGTTCTAAACTATTCGAAATTAATTTTCGATTTTTTTAACATAAGCTACGAGATGATGATGATGATGAAGATCTGACCAGCTAAATCGACCACGATCGTAGAAGTAAACAGTAAAGAACTTCTGCTTCAATATTGACTTATGTTCGTACCAGACTTTCAACTTCAACTGTAATTAAAAATCACTCCTGTCTGGCTCGTCATTTCAGCCTATCACTAGTCCACTAATATAGGCCTCCCCCCAAAAGTTTGTAGCTGTCATTTTGGACGGATTTCGCAATAGTTACCACGCTGCTGGTTAGCTACCGCAGTTTATTTATTCCGGGGTTCCGGGAAGATGCTGCTGCCCATTTCCTGGTTTTCATTTTCCCTTTGTCGACTTTCACTTGGCTCAATCTTGAGCAATTTAACTAAAGTGGGTCCCATCAGCCTTCACACTCTCTTATAATTAAAATCAATTGATTGTTGTTTATATTCATTCATCCGCCATGTTGTTGAGAATATCAATCGATAATTGGGTGAAAAACGTCGTTCCGGCCTGATTGCGCAGCCAGGGTCGAGTTTGGAAACGCTGGTGGAAACCAGAAGCCTTGACCGCGGCGCCCGACCCTCAACCCGGAGTTTTACCTCGCGTTTCCATCAATCTGTTTTATTAACGCTTGACAATTCAAGACATCAAATAAGAAAATTGCAATCGACGTAATACTATACCCCATAAATATTGATTTGATCCATTACATCTATTACAATATTTTTTTTTTCCACAGATTGGTTATTTATTACTTGCCAGCATTTTACATCTGAACTCGGAATTGCTTTTGTGCGATTTTTAATACATATTTATAGTCGCTGAGTTGCAAAGTAAAGTACTTAAAATTCCGCTAATAATCATTGCGCCTATGATAATGGAGCAGTATGTATGTAGATACCCAGATAGAACCTGTATCCAGGCCGCGGCGGATGTACGTAAACAGGAAATGTTAGAGTTAAGCGGAAGATGAAAAATCCCGCGCAACACGCGATCTGCGCTCACGCAGCACAAAACCAAGCGATTTAGTGTTACCTCACTTTGTAGTAGGTTTTTTTTTCTAAATCAGTAAAATATTCATTAATATCGGATAACATCTGGATTTTTGTTGTACATTAAGTATATTAATAATATCTTCCTATGTCGAACTTTCGTACTAATAATAAGCTATTTTATGGTATCAGCTTCCTCTATTACAAAATTAATTTATAAAGTATTCATAAGGTTGCTTAGGATTTAATTATATCTTCAGAGCTGTGGATCCTGGGTACAAATCACAGTCGAAAACTATATGTGTGATATGTGCAAAACATTAATGATTGGTGATTGCGGCGTGTTAGTGTAATTAAGCTCAGATGTTATAGTTATTTTCAACTGTTCTCTACTGATGTTAGCGATTTCAGTGCAGGAATCCGTCTAGGTGGGTAACACCGTAGTGCCTGTTATTCTGTCGTAAAGCAGAAATGTGCAAACATTACTGTGTTTGTTTTTATTTGGTCTGAGGGCACTGATAGTGTAATTAGTGGGCATAATTATGAGCCTTAACACAGATGTTTCAGGGTGATAAGCGCAGTGTGGTGCCACATAGAAATATTCTATGTGACACAGCATTTGTTATGGGCGGACGTTGCACTTACCATCAAGTGAACGATTTGCTCGTCTCGTCACTATGTTCAATAAAAAGATGTCTAACACTGCATCAAATACTTACTCTAACATAATAAATCTCACTCTGCTTGTAATAGAAATTCGTCGTCGTGGTCGAAATCAACCAAGAAGATACCGTATCAATTAAATTGATTTTCAAATACATATTTCATGTTTTTCTATCATAGACAATATTTAAATAGAATTTTGGCGCCAACACGAAAAGTGACAGTTCTGTTTTATTGAATTTTGTTATTACCTACTAAGTTTATTTAGAATTTTAATGTTTAAATTGTTAGTTTAATAATCCCTATCAATGTGTACAGTGATTGGAAAATTCGATTTAAGTCTGGAAATAGTGGTATTTGATTGTTATTATAAGTTCAACAAATTTTGAGTAAAAATTGACTATCATCTTATGGTTACGGTTCCCATAAACTTTCTATTTGCCGTGTAATCTCGTAAATAGTATATACTCGTAGAATATCCATTTGCCTATTCGCTTTAGTGAATATTTTTTCGATGTTTTTACATTTTTTAATTCATTTCACACTTCAAATTTATTTCCCATAGAGACAAGTCATGTCCCATAGAGACAGTCAAGTCATGGCATGAGTTTCCAACCGCTGAAATTAACCCATTGACAACTAGTTTTGATTTTTTCTCTTGTAAAACTTCTTTAATTTTAAGATATAACACACATCGTTATTACATCGTAATTTCAGATTGATGTGTTTAATTTCATTTTTTACTCTTTAACTTTTAAATATTAATTTTTTCTCGTAAATAAACTTGAATAATATTAAAAAGTTACATCTTCCGCTGTTTTATGGGATATTAAGTCAATTGCTCGAATTCAGAATTTAGAAGCAATTTAATCTGACTCAAATGTTGCTACCGAAGCAATTTATTGGACGTGTACACACGATGTCTAATCGTCCGGATAAAAATGGCGTCATAAAAAAGCTGAGAAAAATTAAAAAATAAAAATGCTGCGAGCTCGCAAATATCCCTCCGATAACCACCACAAAGAGCCACAGAGGAGTGATTGATACAAGATGGCGTCCTTCTGCAAGGAAGTAAAGGAATTTGCAAGAAAACGTTAGGGGTAGAACGCAGGGTTACCATTTTTTGCGATAAACTTAGGAAAGTTTTTTCATAACGATACTTAGCCGTATTAGAGCTAAAAAAAAATACTTTATAGATTTTAATTAAATTTTCTTTAAATATCTTTGATATTTTGCACAAATCGTAGTTAATGAAGCATACTTTTGCAAAAAATTTCCCGGAAATAAGATGTTTTATAATAAAATGTCAAAAATAAAAATGGTAACCCTGAAGTGGCGAAAGAGGCGGGAAGCAGCTCGGGGGGGTGAGGGTGACCTTCGCGCGTTGATGCAATGTCGCCGTGTCATTGACCACGCTCGCTGCGAGCAAACAGTTGCAGCTCTCCCCCTCCCGCCACTCCCACTGCCTCCCGGATCCCCGTCGCCCGTCTATCGCCCACCCCGCAACACCAAGCCCTGCACTAAGTTGCCTTTGCCTGTATCGCGATGCAGTGATGTTATTTGTCGTTGCAAAATTCCCAGATATTTTCCAGTATTGATAGTTTAGCCTTTTAACAATGACTGCCGCGTATAATTACAAAATCTATTAAACATTTAATAATTATTTATGAGTTTCAATTATTATATTGTATGTGCATGTTTTACTTAAATCTGTATTTCAATTTCGTTTTATAGCAAATTGATAGGGTCATGTACCTATAGCTCCGTCTACAAGCATATAATAATGTATTTCAATGCTTTTGAACCTTGTCATTACAACTACTTAGGGATCGTCCTTTAAGCACGTGAAGGAAAAACTCACCATGTGTATTTTATCGCAGTATAATATGCAATAATTAATTGAATTGTGCGACACATACATACATACATACATACATAAGATCACGACTGTATCCCATACGGGGTAGTCAGAGACTGGACACTCACTGCAAAAACAGATGACTGCCACAATCCACATTTCACCAAAACAATATAATGCACTTGGTGTGATAGGTGGTGAGCCCATCGCCATCATGCGCTGTTGGGTGCACAGTGCAGTTTAATTCCTTACTCGCCTTTTACGAGATCCATTGGATGAGACTGGAGTGGTAGTATTCTTTTAACGAGCCGCCACCACACGGCTTGTGCGACACAATAATAAAAAATTCACGTGATACTGGGAGGTGGGAGAAATGGTAGCCTAAAACCTCACGACGTATCACCACGGAGGAGGGGGGCGTATAAAAGTGGCCTCAAAACCTCACGTGATATAGGGGTGGCCCGTTATGGTTTAACAAATTTAAGTATGCATTGCACGCATGTACTTACTCGTATATGAAAAACTATGCAGATATTTGTAAAATAGAATGCAGCGATAGTTTCTCTTATCTAACGAAATTAGTTTCATGACTTGTTACCTTATATCAGTTCACTCGGAAGGATAATTACCAAAATGTTCTTTTTCCTCGCAAATACACAAAACCTTTCGTTGTACATGATCTCCCTGCCAAATTATACTCGTTTTATTAAAAATGTTTTAATTGAACGCATACCTCTGTTAATAAGTCCTTCAAAGCAGGTACGCAATGTCGCTTTTGACCTTGGTCAGCGGCGTTAATAAAATATCGTAGTGATATTTAAAAAAAAGAGACGATATTTTCTTAGTTACATGTGTTTACGTAAGCCGGGGTGTACGAACTCTTTGCCGAATCACCTTCGCCGCGTCCCAATATACAGGTTGAGGTCGAATCGGCAATAAAAGTAGTTTTTGATAATACGAAACCGACAAACAACATGACTTTCGCAGTGACGTCGATAGTTTACAATTAAAGCGCGAAAATTGATAAAGGCAAATGTACGCGTTTCACTTTACGCAAGAGACTTGTTAGGTTTACTACTTACATTACATGACATTAAATGTATTATATCCAATAATAGAATCTCATTTATTTTACTGGATTTTGGATAGTACATACATCATCGTCATTGGATAATACAGCGTTTAATGATAATTATTAGGTTTTAGCAAAATATTTTAACTCTAAGAATGGTGTTATATACACACACACACAGATCAGTTAAATGAGTCAATAACTGGAGGGCATTGTCTGAAAAAACGAATAACAATCTATTACAACAATATCGACAATTCTTCTTAATTATTACTGCTTTTGTTAAAATAAAAATAAACATATTTACGGAACATTATACGGAATCTAGAAAAATCTAAGCTATATTCATTTACATCAAATTTTATTTTATATTTAACTACTTACATATATTCCGGTGGGGGACTCACTGATTCATTTTGACTAGGTATTTAGAACACATTAAAAACAACGTGAGACAAGGCTTATAACGAAGCGTTCAAATTGATAGTGAACGTATGGAGGAAGTCGAATAAAACGAACTAACATTAACAGAACGTGCGAAGTTCTTCTTCTTTATTTTCATTCTGGCAATTAGCTACCAAATCGAGCCGTTTTTGCCAACGTCGAATAACAATTTAATTATAATAAAGACTACATTCAATCGACAGTCAAATGATAGTTGACTTTTACTGAATATTTGCTGGACTGATGAATGATGACGGAGATGAAGATTTGCTGGACAAATGTAGACAAAACGAAAAGTACAATTTTGGACTTGAATAGAATTTTCCGATTACTGTACTCATTCACGAGCACTTGCTGCATAATAAGCTATCAATATTAAATATCAAAACTCAAAACTCAAAATGTACAAAGAAACTTTTCAAATTGGCGCCAAAAGTCCGTGCGAATTTCATGTCATTATAATATTGACATTTGCAAATCATTCCTACCACTATCTCTCTCTCTCTCTCTCTCTCTGGATAGTAAAGCTAGATTGAGTAAAGATAGAAATTATCACGAACGCCATGCACGCTGTAGTCTATGCTTTCTTCCTTTTCCAAAATGGCCTCATTGTACCTGACCTTATTCAATATCAATGGTCAGTATTGCCCGGCTTAAATAAATGGCTACCACAGCATAAGCGACCTCGCACAACGTACAGATAAATGCATCCGGCCCGTCGTTTGCATATCGCATGCATAAAAAATTGTTTTAGGCTGTCGATAGCCTTATCTCGGGTTATCACTCCGGTCTTCTGTAGACACCTATGTTCCCGTCTTTATGAAAGTTATCAGGGTTATTCGTTCATTGGTACCGCATCCAGTATCTATTATTTTGATACGAGTATTATAAACATTATGCAATCGGGTCAAAAAGGAACAGATGATAAGACATTTTGAGAAAATTTCTACCACAAACAAAATATTAGATATTAATGACGCAAATTTCAAGTTTTATATCCAAACGCTTAATAAAATGATTTAAGAAGCTAGGAAATGCATCAAGTGCAGTGTCATATCTATACAGGTCTTCTAGATTTAATATAAAGCACCTGAATTAAATAATGAAGTAGAAACGAACCGGAGGCCGTTAACATTATACTCGTACTTTTAATCTTATTCGTAATACATTCTGTATGCGAAGCTCCTACTCTTGAAGGAATTAATAATTGCGCTGTTACTTGGACTAGCTTTAAGGGTGTATCCAAAAATGGTAGTCGTAGTTAAAAAATCTTTAGATCAGATAAATATTATCTAGTATACAGTCCATTAAACCAGTGAAGAATAAATCGACTGACTAACAACTCTGGCTGTAAAGTACGTCGACATACAACCCTAAGCGTATAACCCTTGAACGTATAAAATAATGTTTACCGATCGCGAACGCAAACGAAGGCTGTTTCGAAGCCTACATGAGCTGTACCTAACCTTTTAATTTGACTGATAATGCATGCGAGGCAAGGTATATGTCCGTAAACATTTGCAAAGCTATTTAGCCCCAAATGTATTCACTATACATAATCAGAGCGTTTAATTTTCTCTATAGCGTAACTTGCCTAATTTTTTATTACAGGAAATTTACTTAAAAACTCAAAGCTAAGCGATTATATCTTATGAGAAAAAACAAAAAAAACATATAAGAGTAGAGTACTAACTAATGCCCGGCATGCGTTGCAATCCCTCTACTTTTTTGTCATTTGTTTGAAGTAGCAGCATGTGTACACACAGCAAACACATTTACATGTACAAAATAAATAAAAGAGAATGATGATATTTTTCATTTTATCAACGCATGGAAGACGAACGATACTATCCGATGCGACTCGCGGGCGTACTCACAAAACCTCAACAAAGTTTCATCGCAATCGAATGAATTGTATAGGTATGGGACAAACAAGAAATATTCATTCATATATATATATATATATATATATATATATATATACACAGTGAAGAACTCTTCAATTTCGTAGTTTTTTACTGGTGGTAGGATTCCTATGCAGGAATCCGTCTAGGTAGGTACAACCCCACGGCCAGTTATTCTGCCGTTAAGCAGTAGGGAGCAAACAGTTGGTGTTTCGGTTTGAAGGGCACAGAGAGCTAGCGTAATCACTGGGCATATGAGACTTAAGAACTAATGTCTCAGGGTGACGGGCGCATTGTGGTGTCACTCTGTTATGGGCAGACGTTGCACTTACCATCAGGTGAACGTTTTGCTCGTTCCGTCACTTTTATCAAATAAAAAAAATCATTTTAAATTCCTTAAGGGTCCTGAATAGTATTTCACTTTTCGTTCATTGACGACTTAATTATACTGGCGAAAGCCAACCGTCGAAATACGACCGTAATTAATTAACTATTTTTATTAAGTTTTTTAGTGAATTTATAGTATTTGTAACACTTATTATAGGTATATGGATATAAAGATTAGCTTTCTGCACTACTTTTTCATATAAACTTTAACTATGCCAGTGCGCAACATGCTTAGAAAGGGGTACAAAGTTCCCCACGTCACGCAGTCACAAGTCACATATTAATATATAGATGCTGTAGCAAGAATTAGACGAGGTGAAAGAGAATAAATATCTATATAATGTGGACTTGTGGTTTAACGTCACAGACGTCGTCAGAGGTAAAAAAACAAAAAAAAATACAGCTCCATTCTTACCACAACATTTGTACAAAGCGCGCGTATACAAATGACATGACCGAAGGCAATGGCATCAAAAACATAAGACATTACATGTACAATTACAGAGGTTACGCAAGGAAAGTAGTCCACGAGAACCGGTCTCCACGCGAAATTCAACAGATACTAAGTTTTGTCGCTCGCTGGCCGCGATTGATAATTTTGATATGCTAATGCACATTTTCTCTGTGTACGTAAAATTAATTAATGCTTTTTTCCGCACTAAACTAGATAAATATTAAACTTACATTTGCAATTAATGTGCATATACGTTAATGTATATTAATTGCAAATAAGTTTTTTTTTTAGTAAAATTGAATAACATGTACATGAATCTAAATGAAGGTACGACACCCTTAATTATGAAGATGGAAGGCCTACTACTTAGTAATTGGGTCGTCTGTTACTTTAATTTACCATACAAAACAGTTTTATGTTTAGTGAAGGGAAACAGGGTACTTTTTGAGAGTACCTACTTCCTCAGTCGATCCGATCCATTAAGTGTCTAGATACTGCGTGACTTTACCAAGTTTACATTCGTCCAATAGAATATGCACGTTATGTTTGCACTAACAAATGAATCTAAATAAATATTTTTGCGTTTACATGAACTTGTTTTAAATACTAAAACGTTAAAAAAAACACAATCGAACATCAAAGAGCTGACGATCCTGCTGAGAATACCATAGTCATGAAATTATTGTCGTCTGTCCTCAACACGTGTGCAAAATTATTCGGAAGTATGGAAGTGGGTAAAAATTTCATTACAATCATAGACAGTTACATAGAAGACAAGCCAAAAAAATAGGAGCGTTAAGAAGAGTAACATAACATCGAATTATCAATTGTATTAAAATGTTTACGGTTGCTAGAAAGTAATAAATAACGGGTGTTATTTTGGAGGATTAGCTTACTTTAACGTAACATAACTAGCAGGGTACATTACAGGCTAATAACGACGTTCTCGTAATACATTCCGATGCTGTATCAGAGATTCATCTCTCCTCCCTCCCTGGTAAGAAAATCACAATTTTACTATTACATTCGTTTCCGTTTGTTACACTATCACTTTATTTACTTAAAAACAAACTGTTTTAGGGTGTTTCGATAAATTTGCCACTTTTTAAAGGAAATGTAAACGAAATTCAAAAGCCTGGTATCACAGTCCACGCGACCCCGTTACAAGTGTCGCCCTCTACTGTTATCTCGCTCCGTTACGTAAGGTGCAACTGCGCTGACCTTACTTAACGCAGCGCCGGTTTACCGCGCGCGGGCATAGCGCGCCATTTTGATTACGATTTTTACTTTTTAAATGAAATAAAGTAGACAATATTGTTTTTAGTTTCAGTTATAAATACTTAAGATTGTGTAAAAGGTTGTACAACTTGCGTACTTGGTTAACTTTATATATTTTATTATTAATGCTCAGGAAATAAATACAATTAATTATCGTGGTGCAATTCTTTAAAGAATGAAACAATCGATTCAAGTTCGAATCTAGTCCATGAATAGGTATAAACTATTATATCATATAAAAAATGTTATGTCTAGACCTCAGTAGATCTGTATGAACATTTATAACATCTTAACATCTTATCGAATATTACATATATATAATAAAACATACCAAATAATATACGACATTTTAATAACATAGTCATAATAGCCATGGAACGAAGCGCTCGTTTTTTTATTTTATAGTACGCATGCAACCACAATTCGATCCCCAGTGGTGACTAAACAGAAATTTCATTAATTTCATTTGATAGATTCTCACCTGCTAGGTGCTGCTACAATTATAGGCTGTTGCTTTCAAGAATTTTCAAGTATTCAGTCCTTATAAGTAACTAGTAAATAAGTTAAAGTTAATATAATAAATGATTAGTCTATGTCAAGAACATTTTTTTGCAATACCTTCTAGTGACTAGATAAGGTAAACTGATCAATTTTAAAGAATCTCCGGAAATTTTCTGTATCCAAAAAAACCGTTGCACTTACTATCGAGTGAACGTTTTGCTCGTATCGACACTTTCTTTCATAAACAAAAAAAGTCTTATGTATAGGTCGCGTGGCTCAAAAAAATGCATTATTATATTCAATGCGCACTAGTCCAACACGAAGTTAAATTTTATAATCCATACTAATATTATAAATACGAAGGTAAATCTGTCCGTCCCTCTGTTTGTTGCCTTTTCACGACTCCATCTTTGAACCGGTCTTGACGAAATTCGACTGGTGGTAGGATTCCAATGCCGGAATTCGTCTAGGTACCACCCCAGGGCCAATTATTTTGCCGTGAAGCAGTAGTGTGCAAGCATTACTGCATTCCTGTTTGAAGGGCACTGTGAGCTAGCGTAATCAGCATTTGAGACTTAAGAACTGATGTCTCAGGGTGACGTGCGCAGTGTGGTGTCACACAGAAATATTCTGGGTGACACAGCACTTGTTGTGGGCGGACGTTGCACTTACCATCAGGTGAACGTTTTGCTCGTTTCATCACTTTATGCAATAAAAAAAAAACGTTCTATTCCGGAAAATCAAAGAGTTCCCACGGTATGTTAAAAAACCTAAATCTACGCGGACGTAATCGTGGGCTTCAGCTAATATATAATAGTTTGGGTCGATTTACTTTGTTTTTATCTCGTTATATAAAAGTAATATAAATTAGGCAATACAAAGTCACCTTGATCATAAAATAAACCAGTTATCATGTGAACAAGTCAACTTTTTGCCCCGGTGCGCGGATAAGGAATCTTCCGCGGAGAAGATGCGAGATTTGGATAATAATGAAATACTTTTCCACCGCCACACTTCAAAAGTTACATAATGAGTACACAACACACTTTGACATATCCAAGTTTTTTTTTAAACACGGTAAAACTAGTCACGATAAAATATTATAAAATAATTACGACAGTACAAAATGAGAAATGCGAGAAATAGAATCTTAGTCTCTTGAACTGGAGGGGGAGTTATACTTCCAGCAATGGAATGACTAATCGAGTTGTAACTTGTTGATATCACAACAAATTGACCCTAACATATATTTAATAATTATAATAAATGACAGGAACTCTTACATACATATATATAAAATATGAAACGTAGTGTACGTATATCTGAGTTTTATTATTATTCTCACAAAGTAAAGTATTGTCTTATTTAGTATAACATTTTCTAAATCCTGTAATAAAAGGCCTCCCCCATAGATTGCGACAAAAGTTTGCAGCTCCCAATTTGGTGGGATTTTGCCACAGTTGCCACGCTTGGCAGGCGGGTTGACAACCGCAGTTTATTTGTTCAGATGTTTCAGGAAGATGCTGCTGCCCGTCTCCTGTTATTCCCTCTTATCCCTATGTCGACTTATACGACACCCACGAGATGAGATGCGGTGGTAGACCCTCTTAAGCCGCCACCACACGGTTATTTTATAGTGTTGTTATTATTAAAAGGCTTATTACACTATCCATACAGGATGACGGTCCAAGCCGAGGTCCCCCCTCGGGGGCCCTTGCGCCAGTCATCCATAAATAAAGGTTTCGGCTAAGCGCCCTCAGCGCTATGCCACCTTTCAATCCGGCGAAGCTGTAAAAGCCTTCGGGCTAACAGTGACCGTCAGTCCTAAAAAAAAAAAAATTACACTATCCTAAAATCTAATCTTCCCAAAATTTAATCTAATCAGAAGAAAGTAAGGTCACTAACGCACTGAATCATTTAGCGTCCTAATAAGTAAACGATTTAGGAAAGTGTAATCACATTTTTAGTTCTATATTATACAAGAACTGAGACAAAAATGTAACTCTGCAAATTCACGCGGCAATGCAGAATCGTGGAGTGTGGAGTCGGAAGCAGGGAGTAAAGGGATGCGCGGGCGCAAGCTTGGCGTGTGTGCGTGCATGTGTATGTGTGCCTGTGTGAAGGTCAACCGGCGGCGTCATTTCCTGGTCATTGCCTGCGCCGCATCCGACGCCAGTCTGCGCACACATACACACCAGTAGGGTTACCATTAATTATTAAAAATCCATTGGAAAGTATATTGAATTTGCAAATATTTTATGTATTCGATTTAATTCATTTATTTTATTAATTAAAATGAGCGTTTTATGCACACGTCATTTAAATTCAACGTACATAGGATACGAGACTAAATATAAATGCCTAGGTTTGCCGAATGGTAACCCTAGACGTGATGCAGTCTTAGTGCCACGTATACCGCTTTCCGGCCGTACAGGACGATGGAAGATGTCGCCATTGTGAACGGCTCTGATAGGATATGACTTTGAATAAAAATTGCATTGTTTTCGAATCACAATTAAACTAGGATCATTATGCATTCGCTCGCGACTCACGATTTCTAAACGAGTACGTTAAAATAGCGACGGTGTTAGGGAACATTTAAATTATACACGTCGGTAACTAACATTAATCAGGTATATTAATTCCATGATCACGTGGTTGGTCAGGCCAAAAGTCAAATCAAAGAAAGTCTTCAACCAATGCATGTTGCCAGTGATGACATATGGGACCTAGACGTGGCATATGAGACTTCACTGCACTCCACATAAGGAAGCTCAGACGCTCAGCAATCTATGGAAACGGCCATGCTCGGAGTTCCTCTGCAAGATATAATGATAATTTCCGCATCAGAACTAAAGTAACCACATAGCATAGCCAGCATTTACGCAATAATTCAAACTGTCTTCAGGTCTATTTATTTTTATGCAAACATTTTGGGTACTTGTTGTGTAGTATGTTTATGGTGGTTAAGAGTTTCTGGTCTCGTTGTGTGATTGCCACGTGTCTCTGACACGTCCTAGCGTACCATCTATCTTATCGCATGAGCGTTACGTTGGAGAAGACGAGCGAGCTCCTCTGTAAGCTACTTGTGACACTATAATATCTGCGCCGCTGTTAATAGCGTTCGGCGTACTCGGAATTTGTCGCCATGATCGAAAAACCGAAATTAATCTTTTCTAATGGTGTATCTCCTATAAAAAGAGACAAAAGACTGATTCCGCAGAGGAAAAGATTTTAGTGCTGGAAGACTTTATATGTGTATGTATCAATAACTCTGAAATACTAAGAGCTTATTACAGATTAAGTAATGTGAAGATGTTTCTAGAAACATTATTTACAATAACCACTGATATTGTATATCAATGACAATGACTCATAGAAAAGGTCATTTCATTTTTTAAGTTATTGCGTTGCATTTCCTAAATATAGAAATGGCACTCTTGTGTTGGACATATCGAATATATTAAAAAGTTACACTATCTCTAATATATTAGTAATATGTTTTTCTTACAAAGAAAACGTCGCGTTACACTCGGATTTCTTCTGTATCGCGGCTTGATACATAAATTGCACAAACAAACAAATCAGTAACAACAATCTGTAAGCATATAAATATTTATTCCGTGCGGGTTTAGCGAATTATATTGCCATCGCCAGATCGAGTGGTCTGATCTGGGGAGGACGACTCCTTTAACTTGTAATATTTAGATGTTGTATATATAATTCGCATCTCAGAAAACTTTCATAGCGCGATTATGGACATATGTGAATATTTCTTCAGCTTCTCATGTGGCGACATAGATGTCGCTCTACGGGAATCGAACCTGCAACCAGTAGCGCAGAAATCGTTTGCTTAGGCACTGCAACAATCGGGCAGGTTCTGTTAAGCAATCGTATTAAGAGCACAAGTTTTTATAAACATGTAATGTAAGGAAATACTAAAAACTACATACAAACATTTCCATTATTTACATTGTATCATGTATTACAACACATGCAAGTCCACCGATTACGCTATCTCTTCCGTTTAAAAAATATGTATATGTATATTACAAGCCTGATAAAAGTATTGTTACTCGTACAGTTTCTGCACATTTCAGTTGCTTGGAGGAAATGTTCTGGCCGATAACTTATCTCTCTAATATCGTTTATCGTGATAAAAATTTCGCAAACCACCTCGTCATAGATACACCGCTTTTATGAGCAGTACATAATACCTATACTATACGAAGAAAGTCGTGTCATTCCAATTTTGTATTTTTAGCCTATGGTAATGTTATTCTTATAAGTATATATTTTCAATGCCAACATAAAACACACGGCGCCAGTTCTTGTGTTATCATTATGTTATCGACACAAACATAACTTCACTCCTTCCACTAACGAAGAAGTAATTAAGAACAAACGCTAACGTCCTGTTTAAAACGTTAACGATTAACTTGGTTTGATTTTGCTTTATTTCGTGTAGTCGATTATCGTTCGCTCCAGTCGATAACAACCTTAAAAACTATTGTGTTACTACCAACTTGAAGGTAATTTTTATGATTCTTAATTCAAATGTATGTTTTTTTAATATTTAGATTTCTTTGTTCGATATAGTATAATTAATATCCCAATACAGATGAAACAGTAACCTCATTAGGATAAAACTTAAAAAAATGGTTGTCCGAGTGTAAAAAGCCGAAGAATATATAGCGCGCTCCCACACGCAAGACGTATCGTATCATGCGTGAGCACTTTGTCGCACACCAAGTAGCCGCTATTAAAGGCAGTAAAACAGCACACCAGTTTGTATCGCAAGAGGTTTGTGGGGTAACCCATTTATTGCGAGCGCGGGATGCGCGGGAGAGACCGGTTCCTTCCCTCCCTCCCACCTCTCTAAACGCGGTTCGCATACTTGCATCCGGGAACGAAACAATCCCGGACCTAAGACAACGCACAATCTCCTCTATCACCAACGAATACAGTTCACTTCGTCGCGTCAATTTGTCGGCATATTCCTGTTTGTACTTAGCAAAGTGAAGATGGCATTCTAGAACTACAAGGAGGCGCGCGCGTAACCTTGATATTGCAGCAGCGAAACCAGTAGGATATGTCCAGGCGAGTTAAAAATAGAAACGCCAGCGCATAAAATGCAACTTTTTTACTGCGTTTTGTTAGCGTCTTCCCAGGCACAAGGGATTTTATGTACGCGTTCAGGGAACGGTTCATTAAATTGTAAATAAAAGATACGTCGGCTGCAAATACTTGCACAACCGTTATCGTTCCATACTTGATTATGTACACTTGAAATGAACGTTCATCTGTAATGTTTTACGCTTGGAAGTCGAAGGCAATTAATTTTTCATTCAAAAGCTATTTAAACAAATATTGTTATCACTACAAATTTTTGACAAGGATTAAAACAATATATTGAGCCAGTACATAATATCTACTACATTTTAAATTTTGTAATTTTGCACCAATTTAAAGTCGGTACTGTTTTTCCTCGTCTAAATTTGCTAAGTGGTGATTGGTAGCATACATTAAATATCCGCCAACCCCAAAACCCATGTCCACGTCGCGGAGGTAAATAAGGTACTCCGGTTAATATCCGATTTAACGTACTCTAGGCGCTGAGCGTATAACAGATGTCCTAAAATGATAAGTTACTATATACGCACCCTTGTCACATTTAATTACCATATTAAACAGACATTTTTGAATACCACAGATAACAAATAAGTGGTGTTTTTAACTGTGCTGTAGTGTCACAGTTAAAGTTTTATCCCGGCCACCAAATAAAAAGGACGATACTTTTTGGGCCAATTGGTAAATACGAGATGGTTTGAAAAAAATATATAATTAAAAAAATTTAACTTCATGAATTGTTAAATTGCGAATGATTGTTACGGAAAACTGTTATACACATTTTTGTATTCAGGTAGGGACTAGCGAACGTGTCTACTCGTCATGATGAGGAAGTGTGATTTCCTTTGACGTTGTTTATCTATACTTAGAAGTAATATCAGTAAAACGGAAAAATGAACTAGCTACTTTTTTCAATTAAATAATTTGCTTAGTATTTTAGACTTTGAATATGGAATTGGGCAAAATTGTACCAATCAACAATATTTTATTTCTTAACGTATCTTACTTACATTTTTAAAGTACATTATAACCTTATTTTTATAATGTACATCAACTAAAACTTACTTTAACTTACTTTAAATACAAATCTACGTCTGGCGTGTGCTAAGATAGTCTATATATAACATAACTATAACTCAATTATTAAGCCCTGCATTTTTTAAACACAAGAATTTACAAAATCACGGAAAACATGGAAATTTTTTGATGAACTGTATATTGTGTGGTTAGACGATACCTTTAGTCAACTGTACTGGATAGTTGGAATATTTGTGACATTCTCCTATAGGCATTTGCCATACATAATTGCTTTACATAACCGTTTAAAGACTTTCGACTTGTTTCTGAACGTGTAAAGACAGCATGTCAAATAAACGGACAGCACATCGCTGCGGGGTGAATGACCCGCCGATAAGACGCGCGAAAATAAGCGAGTTAGATAATATTATTTTAGAAAAAAAATGGCGGCCTGTGTCCATGGTGAGGTGTTTACCGCGTTTCTATAAATACCTATTGCTTTGCATAGCTGACACGACACGGCTTCGATAAAATTAAACAACTCTTACAAAAGCAGAATAACGCTCTATTTCAATTGTGTGGACGTAAGACAATCTTCCACCGCATCTCATTTCGTTCGTACGTTTCGGAATTAGATACGGTGGAATAGTACAAGTTGAATACGGATAATACTCGAAAATGTACCTTCTTGTGATAGGCATAGGCCTATCTAGCCAAAAGAGCCCAAAGAGGATTACTATACATAATAAACTGTTGTTAGTGAATACATAACCGGGAAAAAAAAAAAAAAATCCCAAATACTTCAAAGTAATTTCTTAGTTGTTTATAACGTCTAATTACATAATTGCCTATTCTTCTATGGCGTCTTAATTATAATGCTTGTCACTAGCAATGCGATCATTGACTTTGTCATGTAATTCTGTGATTTTTTTTGGCCACTATCTTATCTTTCGCAAAATAATACTAGTCAAATATTTGGTATTACTGAACCATGACTTCCTTGTTTACAGAGTTGACACTTTACACGAATAAATTTTCACGGAAATCTTATTAAATAATTTACATATTGTAGTTTACATAAAAAAAAACTGCTGTATATTAAATAAACATTGGAGCAAACACTTTAAATTGATGTTAATTCGTATTAAGAAATTAAGTAATGTGTACCACGTGCTATTTGCAATAACATGCACTATAAACTGAGTAGAATCTTTTACCCTGTATAATTAAATATCTCATACATTTCTTAAATAATACAGTTCAATATAAAACAAGTAATTATTTTCTTGTTCGACATTACATTATACGTTAAAGAATACATCTAGGTTACTGAGTTAGGTTTGCGGAATTGCAATGTATTTATAAAAATATATATATATTATGTAGTAAATTGTCTGTTAATATGTTAAAAAAACGCGACATACGCTGGAGGAAAACGGTGTACCGGCGACCGGCTACCAAGCTACCGAGGCATTGGGGTCAAGGCGAAGTCTCGAGCGTCGATTGACGCAATCTAGCTCGCCTTTATCTGTTCCAACTAGTTCTTATCAAAGCTTGGTTGAATTTTTAACTTGCGTTACACTTGAGTACACGCTTGTTTAATTATATTACGAAACGTCCCCACAATCTTCGAGAACTTGTTGATTCTATTGTTTAAACTTGAAAAATTAACGAGATCGACCCATAACTTATAATAGTAACATAATTGAACTCTTTTGCTAGAGTCTGCCTACTAGTCCTCGGTGCGGGCACGATAACAATTGTTAATATCAATTAAAAGTGCTGATTTTCTACATACTTGTTGAAGGCAAAACATCGTAAAGAAACTGAACGTTTATAAAACAAAATCATATTCCGACAGCGGTAGAGTCCCGACTCGCGGTACAGCAGCATAGCGAACTGTTCCCGACTCCAAAAAAGGAGAAACAAAATTATGCGACGCCTTTTCCAGCAGTGGTATATTTATAGGTTGTGATACTTCTACTGTAAGGCTCAAATATTTGCATCGCCTGCAGATAGTTGTTCCTAACCAAGTTTTTTTTTAATTTGATTAAGTGACCAACGAGCAAAACACCTGATGGTAAGTGCCAGGTCTGCCCATACCAATGCTCTGTCGCCCATTTTCGCACATTTCTCTGTGACACCACACTCCGCCTGAGATATAGGTTCTTAAGTCTCATATGCCCAGTGATTACGCTAGCTCCCAGTGCCCTTCAAACCGAAACACAGTAATGCTTGCACACTGCTTCACGGCAGATTTACTGGCCATGGGGTGGTGCCTACCTAAACAGATTCCCGTATAAGAATCATACCACCAGTAAAATTAACGTATATAGGTGTAAAAGTTTCAGCCTATAAATGTCCCACTTCAGAGCACAGACCTCCTCTCATTTCTGAGAGGGTTTTGGAGATAGGAAGAATCCGCCACGCAGCTCCAATACTTTCCTGTAATATTAATATGTATCTCTAAAACGCACCCACGATACAGGACAAAGGACAGGGTATGTTCTCTTATGTCATTATCGCATTATTAAGTAAGCAAGATCAAAAATATAAAAGTAGAATTGTATTGCACTATATTTTTGCCTCATGACATAACCAAAAACTGTAAATATTTATTTTCACTTTTATGACAATACCAATTATACCTCGGATCGGACAATCACTGTTGAACAATCACATTTTCGGATAGTTATTTGAGTCAGTTTCAAATAGGATAAAATGACGTAAGGTCAATGTCATTCAATAACATACGGTAGGGAGTGGTGATGATGTTCTCCTAGCCGATTTCGACCACGGCGACAACTTCCGAATACTGTCGAGAGCCATCAACTGCGCAGGAGATATTATAGTGCCACAAGTGTACGCGCAAACACAGAGGCACTCACTCGTCCCAACCTACCCGTGCCCGATGTAACGCTGATGCGATGAGATCGGAGTTAGGCTAGGATGCAGTGTCAGAAACACGGGGACAATCACAACACAACCAGACCCGAAAACCAACAATTTGTGTTTTAGCACAAATGTTGGCTTCGGCTGGGATTCGAACCCAGGACCCGCGGCGTAGAAGTCAGGTACTCTGACCACGAGGCCACGCGGTCGTCGGGAGTGGTAGGGAAGTCGCGAAAGCATTAAATAATTATTGAGTCGGATACGCCCTCATTTTAAAACGACACAGCCACAGTAAAGGGCACAGTATCGCAGGACGTTAATGTTAACATCTTCATCAATCATTATTATAACAATGTAATTAAATTTCGATAATAACATACAATACTATATGACGTTATATAATTGTTGCTACGAATTCCTGTCGCTGTGGTTAATAACGTTTATTTTGGTCTACTACATTTATAGAATATGTTTAGTGGAATTTTAAAACTTTAATTAATTTACATTATAAAATCTACAACGCTATTGTATCTAAATATTTACGTTTATTATTATTAGCAATAAGTAGTCCTCGTCTTGTAGCAGAAGGCTGAAAGGCCAAATCTTATTTACAAAATTTAGCTTAGTTTAAAAAATATGGATCGTCCTAAGTGTCGCCACATCTGCGCGTCTGTGAGATCTTTATAATTTAGTCCCACAATTGTTTAGCAGTTTTCGTTTGTGTTAATGTCTCGGCTCAACACTCGGCAATTCACTGAGTATTAAATTGAGCTATAGTTTACATTTCCCGTGCTGATTTAGACGCCCCCCGTTTCATTAATCTCATCCCGTGGGTGTTCGTAAAAGTCGACTAAAGGAAATGCTAAAAAACTATGACCTTCAACAAGTGGCAGAATAACCATCTCAAACTTAATTTTCCCGTTCAGGCAGCAGTGTACGAGCGTGTAGTACTGCGATCATAAATCCGCCTTCGCTAACGGAAAATCTTCCATAAGTTCAAGGTAAATCTCTATTAAATATAATTTATATATTTAATAGAGATTTACCACTGACTTATGTCGATATTTCCGAAGCTACAAGACCTAATGACTTGAAATTTGGCATACATATCCCTTTTTCCGACATACACACAAACCAACAACGAATTTACGAACATTAACTCGTAAATCTGTAAACAGGCTGGTGTGTTTTTCTTTACACGGACTTCAATATAAACAATAACTTCCGTGCGAAGCCGGGGCGGGTCCACTGGTCCACTATAAAATTGTACAATTTCGAATTCAGTCGTTTTACGTTACTCAGTTAATTTCAAATGTCACATTATTGCCTCTTTACGTTCCACTTTTAAATTAGATTTTTGTTTTTTTTTTCAGTGGGTACAGTCAACGATCGCGATGCATACGGCTACGGGTACGGCGGCGGAGGTGGCGGGGCGCACCACTTTGCCGCGCCCGCGCCGCCGCCCCTACCTCACGACGACCTCCCCTACTCAGTCTTCGACTTTGGGGACTACCAGCGGCACCATCACCACAACAAACTCAAGCCCAAAAAGAGGCCAAGGAGCGACGCCCCACCAACTCCCGGTGTCAAACGCAAGAGCCGAGAGGGCTCCACCACTTACCTGTGGGAGTTCCTATTAAAACTCCTTCAAGATCGGGAATACTGCCCGCGCTATATTAAGTGGACGAATCGTGAGAAGGGCGTGTTTAAACTCGTCGACTCCAAGGCGGTATCTCGCCTCTGGGGCCTGCACAAGAACAAACCGGACATGAACTACGAGACCATGGGCCGGGCGCTTCGTTACTACTACCAGCGCGGGATCCTCGCCAAGGTGGACGGCCAGCGGCTGGTGTATCAGTTCGTGGATGTGCCGAAGGATATTGTCGAGATCGATTGCTCGCTCGCGTAGACGGTGCGTCAGACTCTGTGCTAGGGAGCTGTGAACCGGTGTGAACCAGTTGCCCGTGGTCCCCCGACCGTTCTCGGATCGAATCTCGGATGTTGGACAATTCGGACGGGACTTTCTGTCATACGTAACTACATTTAGAGTCGCGTCATTCGTTCCGCTCTTTCATTACATTTTTCACTAACTATATTAATAGTAAATTTGTCTATTTTTCAAGTTGTCATGCATTACGTTTTCCGATCGCTTCTAATGTTGTTCTTAAGATAAATATTATTCTCAAATCGTACTAATATAATCTTTATTACGGAATTTAATATTTATACAAAAATAGGAGAGACGAAATTGATTGCTCAAATGTTTATATATACCTATTTTTAGGGGAATTTCAGAGAAGGAACACTAAATTTGTTAGATGTTATAAGGGGACGGAGTGGATTTTTGTATAATGTTGAAACGAATTTTTAAATATTTGTAATGAAGTTTCTACACATATATTGCATATTTATTGTCGATGGACACTTCCTCGGTCGACTGTACGAAATCAGAACTTCCTACCTCAAAACTACGCAAAAATAACATATTATAAATATACAATTTATTCGAAAAAAAAAAACAGTTTTTACGATTTGCAATAAGTATAATATTATAGTCTAATAAGAGTTTATATTAAAGAAATATTTACGTAAATGTTTATAATAAAATAACAAAAATATCGTATAGTACTACCCTCAGATGAAATATAAACTTCTTTGGTGCTTTTTATGGCCATTTGCATATACACCTTGTTACAATTAAAAGACCTCACTGTTTTTGAACATATACATATATATTTATATTACACACTTACATTATTGTCTATTTATATGTTCCTTTGTTATGACCGAAATCTAGCACAGGAGGACGTACTGAAATATAATGTATTATATTGCATCTCTTCCGCATTGTCTCTCGAAATATGTAGTTGTTAAAAGGAGATGCATATACCCAGTGAAAAGTACAATGAAATATATTTACGTTGCAAAAAGTACGCCTCCCAATAAGGTCCGTTGTTTTCTTTATTTCCATACTTCGTCTCATTAAAACCGAATTTTTAATGATATTATTTTAGGGTTCTCTGTTCGTGGAATTCCATTATAATTCTGCAAGTGTACTGAAACCTACTGCCAACTTTCTGTTAGAAAACTGATAATTTATAGTTAAGGTATGGATTTTGTGCGTTAATTGTGTTAATTATTAATTAATAAATGTTTACTATAAGTAAGCTGTTTTAAGTGGACATGTTCTAGTTTATTTTGTTTATTTAAATGTACGATAGGAAGTCTGTTGGACGGAGGTCTCGCGTGGTAATTCCGTGGTATTCCTTTGACATATCAGATAAAAAGAAAACATTATTTATGAAATTTTCATATACAACCTACTTTCACTCTGCATATCAGGAAATTGTATAGACAATCTAAAAAGTCGCCGCGTGTGACAACATAATTTCCAACCTTACCGCGAGACCTCTATTTTTTGTTACCTGAATAAATATTATTAATAATTAATTACGATTTGTGGTCCAATGTTAATGAATCATAATACTTTAAACTCTAGATAGATGATAAAGAAAGATCGATTAAGTGTAGCCTAGATCACGTTGATTTCCAACCAATAATAAATACAATGTGAAGGCAAGGCTCAGACTTTGTCCGTACAGTAAACATTTCATGTATGATACACAGAACTGTCTGCGTGTTTGTAGGATGCGGGAGTTGTTAGAAGGCGTACGTCCATTTATTGCTAATGACGGAATGAATAGTCCGCATACGATAATAGAAAACTCCCAAATGTTAAAGCATGCAATATTTTTATATTTTAAAGTGAAATATATCAATTTATTAGGTCATAAGGCTCCTAAATAGTAACATGAGTATAGCGGACTGCGCATTTCGTTTGGAAACTGAAAAGGGTTAGTGAAGCCTTAAGGGGAATTGAAATGTCAAGTAAAATGGGTGCTAAGAAGTGGGACCGACGGTAAATGCGGACAAGCGTATAAATCATACACGTAATGAAGTTTTACTATATATATTAGACCAATCCAACCGAGATACAGGTTAAAAATATTTACATCCAGTGCGTTAGGTGGTTATAAAAGTCTATGTAGTTGAACGATCTCAGTGTCCAAACTCCTTGAACAAATCCAGTGCCCGTTTCATGTGATTTATCATAATACATATTATAAAAAAAAATGTGGAATTTTAATCATATTTTATCTAGATAGGCGGATTTCTCAATGGCTCTTTCTTTCGGCACTTTTTCTTATGCTTTTGTAAATATAACTATAGTTTTAACTTATTTATTTTTTCTCTCACGGAAGTACCGGCTTCGCCTGGTTCGCGCATACGGTTCGATTTCATTATTTACATTATAATATGTCAATTGTGGAAAGGCTTTTCGTATAAGTTGTTTAATATAATATATTTAAATTTATTCACTGTTTATATCGAAAAAATTATATTATTATTGAATTGAATGTTAATAAATGTAATTCTAATGCGCGAATCACGCGACCACATACTTCCAGTTTTCCTTTTTAGGAAATTTCGTTCGGTAGGTTACAAATTTTATTGTAATATAAATAATATAATTTTAATTAAATTAATAATAGATAATGAATGGACCACGCGATGTCAGGGAGCGCTCTCAGAATGTATAATTCGGCTAGTGTATGATGCTCATCGAAACTGTGAGAAGTGAGTTACCGGTTAGTAGGCAAAATGTTTGAGCATGCATGTAAAACGATGCTCGGAAAATTTTAAAGTATCTAATTTTAGTCGAATTGATGTTGTTGAAAAATCAAAGTCTAATTAATAATGTACTTAAATTTTTCAATGTAAATTATAACAGCACCTCGTGAAAATTATCGTTAATGAAATTATTTTAATTGATCCTAGTCTTAGTATCATAAATTTCATTTTAAATTAATACTTTACGCCTGATTGGCACGGGGCGTTTACTAGGTCGCGTGTGACGGCCGTCTGTGTATTGCACGAAAAAATGTAAATACATTTATATTTATTAATCCAAAACGCACATCCTTACGACCCATTCACGACTAGTTTTTGGTGTCGCTAGATAGGAAAAAGAGAAATTACTTGCGCGGAAGCAATGAGAAGGTTAGTGAATTCGGTATAGGGAAGGCAGCGACAGTGGAAATTTTGTCTACCACTTCATTGTATTCTTGCTCGTTAATAAATGTCCATTGGTTAAATACGTAAAACGTACAAGTGGTGTGTTTATGTCCTCCGTTTGAATTGTTAAAAATATTTTTGTCTTTAACCGATAATACATGAAATCGGCTACACGGCCGCCATTTGCTTGATGTCTTGACAAATTTTTTTTTTCGTTCTGAGAGTCACGTGCGTTACAGTGATTTTTTGCGTTACACTTGCTTTTAGATTTATGCAGTTAAGTCCAATATGTTAATTATAATTTTAGTTAATTAATTTAACAAAATACTGTAATTTCTGCCCCCTAGTTAAGTTATTTTTCTATGTATAGTTAGTTATAAGTGTAAATGAGTTAGCACATAAATTTGATGCATGATGATAATGTTAATAAAATATCCACAATAAAATACAACCGCTTCTTTTTTTCTTACCTTTCACACCCTACAACTAATGACTTTGTTGTTGAAAAAGGGCCGAACAAAATATTATTTTAAACTGAATCTTAACGCTGAGCATGACGTCAATTTTGTATCCGAAATAGCGACACAATATTAGGAAAATTCGAGTCCAGCCATTTATACCAACTACACAGGAAGACATACAATAAGAACAGAAAATCTTTATGCCTATATTACAAACCGTTAAAACGTTATCGTCATAGAAACTACACACTTCTCTATATCATATCTGCTTAAAAATTGCATACGAAACTTGTGCACTTTGTATATGGCCGTCGTGTTTTAGATACTAGTTGCAGCATATATGCAAATAGATTTTCGCGGCCGGAGAAGTATCAGTATATCTCGCAGTATAAGTAGCGTGACAAGCAGAATAACTGTCGCGTTTCATACAACCAGCCAAGATAACCAGAGATCTTATTAGCAAGGCATTCGATCTTAATCCTCAGGAGTGACGTTTAAAAATTAAATTAAAGTAAAAAACGAAAGTATGTAAATGATAAAATTATCTCAATAAGTGTCTTATGAGTAACAATGAAAAACAATAAGCAAATATTACTAAGGTTTGTCGCCCTAGGCATGGGCCTACTCTGCCTATAGGTAAATCCGCTCTTGCCTTAAGTTAATAAAGGCCGTTGCAATTTGAAAAGCAATATTTGACTATTATGCTTATAAACTTTTGAAGGGAGTCAGGAGGCTAGTATACTGGGTCAAAGTGAACACCATTGAGCGGAATGTTTATATGAGTTTATATGTTTAAATGAGATAATCATCAAATCATAATCAATTGTTTTCAATCATTGATTTTCAACATCAAAGAACACAGTAACGTCACTGAAAGCAACAAGCCAAACGTAGGAAAATTCAAAATTTAAAGAAGTGTTCGTCGCTCCCAGCTTTACTGCCACGAGACTAATTGAAACGATAAAGAACTGATTACGATTGCATCGTTGTTGCAGTCTAAATGAAACCCACAATCTACCGCTTGATTCACAACTGGACGTGCAATCACACTGTATATAAATATAATAGTATCATTTATTTTCGAATGCCTCCATTTTCGGATTGCATTTTTTCTTTTTCTTCGATTGTTGTTTCATTTCGATCTTCGTTAGAAAATGATAGTAATGACTCATATCCAATACCTAATCGGTATTGGTAGTTAATGGCGAGATTTCCTTTATGAGTACTAGTTTAAACCCTTCACTTGGATTAAATTGTTAATTTTTAGAGCTGAGAAGTAAATTGTGTAAGCTATCTCGAAACACTGATCGCGAGAAAAAGTTCGTCGCTAATATTATCTCTGGCATTAATACTGGATAGAGAGAGAATACAATTTTAAATGTAGTATATTAAAACTAAGTTTCGCTTACTCCCTACTCTCAAGAACAATTGAACCCAATTTGGCTTTAAATTTATAACTTCGCATAGGCCTCGCGGCATACTAGGCAAAGTTTAAAATTATCATGTATGAAAGCATGTCCTGCATACTGCGTTGCATCATAAGTATGTCACACTATATCGTAACATCCGTCTATGTATTTTAGTTTCTCTATGCTACAAGTAAAAGGACTCAATCGTTGCTAATGTCGCCTATATTTGATTATCAGCCATATATTTGTTGCATTTCTTTTTACTATAATGTTACTTAAAACAGTCAAATATTGTGCATTACAAAACAAAAGTAAAGCATGGCAATATATAACACATGAACGCACAATTCGGACAAAATAAGATTTGACATATTGATTTGGTATATGGTTTGTTCACCTGTTTTACCGATAAATTTATTTATCTGTAAAGTACTACTTAATAAGCTATTTCCTTAGCACCAATACAAAGACATCCAGCGTTTTTCACAACGCTCTACAAAGTATAAGAACCGCCGCCGTAAGTTGCCGATCCAGGAAAAAATAAGACCGTTTGTTTATTTTTGAAAACAGCCGTAAGCTATTTCAATAATTTGGGAGTGTCTTTTTCCGAACGATCTTTTAAAACCACTGAATCGTTCAGCTGACGTGTTGTTGTCATGTCATTGTCAAAGTTCTTTGACGTGTTAGTTCAGCTGTCAGGCGATATTAACATTTGTTTTCCGATTGCTTTTTCTTAATAATGAGAAGGAAAAAGTTGTGCAAAGTGACGAAATTGAACTAAGAATTTATGTTTTGTTGAAAGACATTTAAAATATCAAAATGGTTTTAATGACAATGATTGCGAGGGTCGTAGACGGCCTGCCTTTAGCCGCTACCATGCAAGAAGATGAACAGGTAATAATAATTTTATACAAAAGTAAATCCACGTAAATTTAGTTTTATGCTTTATTGCATTACATTTACAACAGCAACGTAATCGTATATATACCTTTCAACTTACACAATAATTTCACATACTTTACATGAGTTTTGTTAATTTTATTGTTCATTATTTTAAATTTGCTTTGCAATCGTCATTTTCGCAGAGCGGCTGTAATATACTGGAGTACCAAAACCAAGCAAAAATGCTGTTTAGGAAACTAGGGCCCCAATCACCAATACGCTGCTCCATTGAAACTGGGCCCTACCTCTTTCAGTGAGTTTCATTGCTTCTTTTTTTTGGTTTACCCTTTAGCTATAATTCTTACTGTCATAAATAATTAAATCATTATCATTATTAAATAATTATTATTTTAATTATTTGATTGGCAAGATGTATTATTGACTTCAGTGTTTTTTTCGCAACATAGAGCTGTATTACGAATGCGCCCAAATATGACTACTGAAACAGTATTTGTTCCAGCTATTTGATAGAGAATGAGATCTGTTACCTTGTACTTTGCGAACGGAACTACAGTAAGCGACTTGCATTCAGCTACTTAGAAGAAATAGCTCAGGAGTTCTATCAGCAATACGGAAAAAGAGTAAGTGAATCTCAATAAAAAAATAAACTATTTTAATATTTAATAGATAGACTGAGTATAACTAAGTAGTGTAAGTAGATAAGATATATTTATTTCCTTTAAGAAAAATAATTAAATGCTATTTACCAGACTAATTATTACCATAGATCATTCAGGTAGTTGAAAAACTGGATAAGATAATCAGGTATGAAAGAAAAACAAAAATTTTACATACAAGATATGAGATATTTATAATGATTTCTTATATTTACGCGAACACTACTCATTTAAATGAAACTAATTTTACGGATTTTATCGCGTTTAATATTTTACTATTTATAACCCCGTGACCATGGGAGCTGTAAAGCGCCCGAAACGTCGGGTTATAAATAGTAAAATATTAAACGCGATAAAATCCGTAAAATTAGTTTCATTTAAATGAGATATTTATTTCAAGAGAACAAAATCATTATCAGTAAATACTACTATTTACTAGATGTTAAAAGTCTGCTTAGGGCCTATGTGTATGTGCATAATAAAATATAATGGGGCTTGTAGCCTGATACCCAAAAAATATGGCGAGTAGAATTTGTTCTCCTGGGTGTCAATCCTGTTATACAGCTATTTAAACAATAAATTTTTCATTGTCTTTTCTGAACTCCACCATCAATGAGTTGGCTCCTTCTTTTACTATATACATATATTAACCACTAACCAACAGCGGTGTACTCATTCCATGGTTTGCATTATAAACAATACCTATTTTATAACAAAGCATGTTATCTCTACTAAAATTTGTTTTATTTTTTTGATTATGATAATGCCAAACAAACTTATTTTTCGAGCATTAAGTCTTGTTTATCGAGTTGAGTAGATTGTAGTTTGCAATGGGCCAGTTTCCGCAACTCCATGTCTAGCGCATATTTAGCATGTATCGAGTCAAGAATTTGGTCTCATATAAAAGTCCAGATTGTGCCACACAATGACAATAAGGTCTCTTGATATTATGGAACATGAACTCAAAAAACGCAACTGACACACAAAATTACAATTGTTTGGCCTCATCCTTACATTCACATTTTTTGGACGTTTTTTAATCTGTTTCTATTATTATTCTAGGATTATAAATTTTAATTACATAGCATTCTCAGATGCTGTTTGTTATAAAACGAAACTAATTCATTTTTGAAATAATGTTATCATCATTTTGTCATGAAATTACACACACTAGTAAACTTGTGTGCTATGTTGAAGAAAGACTGAAATAGACACATGCGGTAATGGATGTGTGTTATATAATTTTCAGGTGAACACAGTTACCAGGCCCTACACATTTATCGAGTTCGATACGTGGATGCAGCGCGCGCGGAAGCAGTACGCCGAGGGCGGCGCCCGTGCGCGTCGGACCGGAGCCGCCGCGCAGCTTGGTGGCCAGCTTGGTGATGTGCAACGCATCATGATGCAAAACATTGATGATGTTCTACAACGGGGAGCTGTTTTATCTGGTGCGGTTTAAATATTATAATTTTTTTATGGTACAAAGTGATGAGATGAGCAGATCTTTTATATGATGGTATGTACTATGTCTGTCCATAGCAAATGTTAAATCACCCAGAACATTACTGTGTACCACTACACTGCACTCGTCACCCAGACATCTAATTAATAGTCTCTTCTGTCCAGTAATACACTTGTTGACAGATAAACAGACAGAATAACTGACATTGCAGTGTGCATTATTATATATTTAGTATACCAACCATTTTATTCATTATTACAATAACCCCCCCCCCCCCCATCCCTCAAACTAAGTTGCTGCCACTCAATACTTTTTCCCCTTTGGTTGATGTTTCTTTAAGCTATGTTGTCAGCCAATTGCCACTTCTGCTTGCTGGTCTTTTATCATTTCAGACAACATGAAATAATATTTGAAATGCTTGACTCAATAGCACAGTAAAGAAATCTTGGGACCAGACAACCTGAGCATTTAACAAATTTATTCAATATATGTTTTAGATTCAGATGTCTCCCAACCCATCTCATCCTCATGAAAGATGACGGAATAACACTTACAAACTTCCAGCTCTTGAGGTACCTAGTGGAGCACCAGCTGATTAGTGAACGCCAGTACGGTTTTGGTCGGGATCGCTCAGCTGGTGATCTTCTAGTCTATCTCACTCATCGACGGGCGGAGGCAGTCGAGACCCAGGGGGTTCGGACCTCTGGGAGTTACTTTGGACATAGTGAAGGCCTTTGATGGGATCTAACACAAAGCACTTCCCTCGAAGATTCTTCCACATGGGCTTCCCAAGAAATTATGCAATTGAGTCACCAGTTTTCTCACAGACCAGAGCATCAAGGTTGTAGTTGATGGTGGCTGCTTGGATTCCAAGTCCCCAAATTCCCCAAAGCCGCGTGCTATCGCCAATCCTGTTTCTTCTGTATGTCAATGATATGATACAAATTAGTAACATTCATTGCTATGCGGACAGCACTGGTGATGTCTTATACACCGGTCGTGCCAATCTTTCTCGCGAACACGTCGACGAGTACCGGAACAAACATGTATCTTTAGTCTAGATCTTATTAGACAAAATTACGAATTGGGACTGACTAAATTTGTCCAATTCAATCCTAATAAGTTTGCGCGTTTACCGCTAAAATGAAACCCTTTATTCGTATCACCTCATTTTGGGAGTACTCCTCTTGCTGCCACGGATTCATTGGAATCCTTGGCGTTGACATATCGAGTGATGTTCAATTTCGCGGTCACTTGGAAGTGAAGGCCAGTAGAGCGGGACAGTACTTCGTGCCGGCCCACCGCTTGCAACTATAAAGTGCAGGTTCGGTCTCATGGAGTAGTGTTCTCATATCAGGGCAGGGGCCAGGCACGCAGTGCCCGCTGATTCCATTTGACCGCATATTTATTTTATTTCATAAGATGACGGAACAAGTAAAAACGTTCACCTGATGGTAAGTGCAACGTCTGCCTATAACAAATACTGTGTCACCCGGAATATTTCTGTGTGAAACCACACTGCGGCCGTCACCATCAGACATCAGTTCTTACATCTCATATGTCCAGTGATTACACTAGCTCACAGTGACCTTCAGACCGAAACACAGTAATGTTTGCACACTACTGCTTCACGACAGAATAACTGGCCCTGGGGTGGTACCTACCTAGACAGATTCCTACATGGGAATTTTTCCACCACTGTTGCGTCTTTGCATGTTTTAAAGTTTAAACCACGGGCAGAGTTCCGAGGAATTGTTCGGACTGAGTTTCACCATTGCACATTGCGGAATAACTCAAATTTCATCCCAATCATCTTGATTGTTGACATTCCACCACAGTGCGTTTTTTCGCGGACTTAACAGAATCTATGTAGTTAATGAGTTTAAAAAATTACATTCAATGAGTATTATATAAATAATGTTGAATAAAAAAAAATCTTTTCTGCTGTCGCCAGCGGACCGATACGACTTACGGATGTTCAAGAAAAAGCATATTCCTTTCCCGAAGGCCGACATCCACTATTCCTCTGGTATTGTAGATGTTCATGGGCGACAGTGATCACTTACCATCAGGTGCTCGTTTCCCCACTCTTCTATAAAAAAAACATCTTGGAAAATGACATACCTAAAATACACAGAATGGTGACATGTAGCAACATCTATGGTGTCAGACATTTGGTAATCAAAAGCCAATCCGCGCGCCAAGATGGGTATTTAGAATACTCTCTTCATGGGAGAGGCATATTTTCAACAGTAGACTATTGACGGACGAAAGAAATATTAGTATAAAGCCGAACCAAACATATGGCTACTGTTCTGGTTCTGGTCTTGAAATATATAAAATGCTTCGTAATCCTAGCAGCCTAAATTAACTCCGTTATAATGATAATAATGTCTTTCCAGAGTTGGACACAAAGACACAAAACTTGTCGATGATGTCACAGAAATACAAGAAGGATGCCACGTACCTTAACACAAAGTCCATGTTGGTGAAGGTCACAGCGGGAGCAGTTATATTGCTAGTGTTTGTGTTATACTTTTGGGTGCTTTAGATTTACCTCAACAAAAGCAAGCAATATTGTGATGAATGTACACAGCTTTAACAGTCTTAAAATTCTGTCACTATCCGATATCCTTTTTATAATGCATGTTTGCTAGTATTGCGATGCCTGTAAGATGTTGAGATGATGGTGTAACAGAAATGAGTTTACCATCTACAATTGAGTATATTAAGCTATTTCCATTCTCGCATTTCTCCAAACATGAAATTACATTGTCTAAATAATTTGTAACTTACTAAAATGATTGTAAAGACTGAAGAAACTGAAGGTATGTGTAATTGTATACTTCATACTTGTTTTTTTTTTAATTTTGATTTGGATTTAAAAATAATTTTGCAAAGCACAAAATTCAAATGAAAAACATGTATTATCATTCACATTAAATGTTCTTACTTATGTACTAATTTAATTATATATATATAATTTCGGTGATGTAATTGCTGTTAGCCTTTTTTGGCTTTTACAGCTTCATCGGATACTAGTTAATTATATATGATGCCATCTGTAGCCACATTTAGTGGGAACAAAGTGTGCAATGTTACACCATTTTTAACATTTAGATGCTTTTCCAAGGACACCAACATTCATTACAATATTGACTGACTCAATATTACCACAATTTTTAAAATATACATTTTTCCATTTGACTGAAAAATTACATCAAATCTTCTCAATAGCGTCATTCAAAATATAAAGTCCTATATTATGAATCATTCCAACGAAATGTATGGCAAATTCGCAATAAAAATAGTTTTATATAAAATTTAACATATGTATCTGATTTTTAGACGAGTGTAAAGATTCTCTCATAAGGCTATAATAGAAGCATGAATGTGGTATTATAGTTTGCACTAATTGTTTCATGTAAATGAGTACATCTGAAAATTTAATACTGCTCAAAATTATTTAACTTATCTATAACATAAAACTTCGTTCAGTTATTTTAATATATAGCAATGCTTTGATGTGCTGATTCTTATTTTAATTGTTAACCTGTTTCGTAACAAGCATACCTTAAAGGGTTTCGCGTATGTTTTACCTTATGCCATAAGGCCATAAATAAATGTCCCATATATTGTCGATGCATCTATCATGGCTTTTGTGACTAAGCTGTGTACAGACACGGTGTAAATAAGCTTTGATAAATCTTATTTAAATCACATTAAGATTCAAACTACGCGAAACTGTTTTTGTTTCTATTAATCTCCTCTAAACCTGTGTATTTAAATGTCTAAATGTCCATATAAGCCAGCATGCCTTATTCGTGCTTAATATAGCCAATAAAGATTAAGTTTCGGGGCTTTGGGCTGCCACTGTATTGGTACAAACAATATAATTTAAATGAACGATTGTTTGTTATAAAATAGTAACTTAGTTATTTTTTCTACACAATGTTATGAGTAAAAATATCAGATACATTAAGGCAGCCAATTTGCTTCGTAGGTGGTGCGTCTCATTTTTTATTACTGATATTACACATTAATTACACGAATCGCGTGGATGGTGACGGAATGTTGTAAATGTTATCCATCTATTGTTATTATATTTATTTAAGATTGAAATAAAAATGCATACTTTTCATTTATCTTCTCATAAATAAAAATACCCACAAAATATTGTAGTGGCTATTGAAGTTGCTAATAATGGCCATAAAAATCAATGATGCCAACTGGTGCCAATGGTGGTGATGGGCTCACCACCTATCACCAAGTGCATTATATTGTTTTGGTGAAACATGGATTGTGGCAGTCATCTGTTTTTGCAGTGAGTGCCCAGTCTCTGACTACCCCTTATGGGATACAGTCGTGATATTATGTATGTATGTATGATGCCAACTGGAATGAGGTGCACATATCATCATCACTTCAGCCTATTACTAGTCCACTGTTGAACATATGCCTCCCCCATAGATTGCCACAAAAGTTTGTCGCTCTAATTTTGGGGGGATTTTGCCATAGTTGCCACGCTTGGCAGGCGGGTTGGCAACCGCAGTTTATTTATTTAGATGTTCCAGGAGGATGCTGCCGCCCATCTTCTGGTTTTTATTTTCCCACTGTCGACTTTTACGACCACGCCCACGGGACGAGATGGGGCGGTAGATTCTCTTAAGCCGCTACCACACGACACATATCTCAGCAATTTATTAAGCCATTGAAAATATATCACATCATGATAAATGTCAAATGAATTATCATCTTTTAAGGTTTTACTGATGGTAGTATTCCACTATACTGGGGTAGTAGAACCACTGCAGGGCCATTTCTTCTGCCGTGAAGCAGTAGTGTGCAAACATTGCTATTTCGGTTTGAAGGGCACTGTTAGTGTAATCATTGGGCATATGAGACTTTTAGATTCGTCAATTTATCCAATAAAAGCAAGGTAGTAAGGACTGATTGTAACAGGTACACTATGAAGAGTGCGCACCTTTAATATTAATATCTGATTAGCTCCTCTAAAATCTTACTAGTAATTTAAAGAGCTCATTTACCATGTACTAAGCTGTGAAGACAATTTTTGTAAGGGAAATGCATTGTCCGAATTGTAGCAGTGACACAATATGATATGAAGAAACAATTAAAGCTTAATATTGTTATGGTTAAAGAAGTTACACAAAGCATACACAATTGAAGTATTTGTAAACATTAAGAGTGAATTAAAATTTATAGGACGAGGGATATTAGGAGGGATCATAAAGGGAAGAAGATAAATTAGGGCAGTTAAAGAAAATATGATCGGTAGTGCCCTCATCTAGTCCACATTCACAAAGAGAGCTATCCCTTAACCTCATCTTGGCTAGATGTACATGAGTGCAAGCATGGACAATTCTTAATCTACAGATAACTGATGAGGCATGTTTGTTCACTTTTTTAAATTATAAAAACCAGGGCTTACTTTGGATGTTACATTGTATGGCAGCATAGTTTGCCCTTTACCAATTTTGAGGTCTCCCACATCTTGCTCCAACTGTTGGACAAATTCTTACTAGCAATTGAAATTAAATCATGGGAATAAATAATGTTTTGTAGGATACCATTTTCAACAGCATTTTTAGCAAGGAGGTCGGCTGTTTCATTTCCATAAATATTAGAATAAATTAAAAAATCAATATTAGATTATGTGATTCAACATATAACAAGCCTCATTAATTGCAAAAGCTTCCCCAGTGAAAAAGGAACATAATTAGGGGAATTTAAAGTTAAGAATTACTTTAAACTTTGGAATCCAAACTGCTGCTCCAGTATCACCATCTGCTTTTTTGGAGGCATCTGTATAGATGATTAGCCAATTTTTCCATGTTTTACAATGACTCTTTTTAATTTTGAATCTGCCAAAGGAGAATCTTTGCTGATACCAAGATCAAGATGTATGTCAGATTGGAAGATGATTGCGAAAGTTTAAGTAAAGAAGCTAAACTATTAATTAAACATGGAGGGGTTTTTTTGGGCCCAGTAACGACCAGAACATACATATTCTGAAAGAAGGTGTAATCTGGGAATTAAAGGGTGACATGAGAGCTGGTAGATCTTCAAGAAGAATCTATCAGAAAGATACTGCATTCTTAATTTAAGGGGAGGATCGACACACTCCTCTTGAAGCACATTAATAGGGGAGGATTTCATAGCTCCAGTAATGATTCGAAGGCATTTAGATTGTATTTTATCCAGTATTTTTAAAGCTGATTTATTGCATGGCTCCAAGAGAAAGGACCCATAATCCAAATTACTTCGAATAAGTGCATTATATAATAATTTCTGCGAGAAAGAATGGAAACCCCACCAAACACCCGACAGAGAGCTGATTATATTTATATTTTTCTCACATTTTTTAAGAATTCAATATATTTAAAAAATGTGGAGTAAGAGATAATTTAGAGTCAATAACAATGCCCAAAAATTTAGCACTGTCTTTAATGGGGATAGGTTGGTAATCATAGAAGATAGCAATATCAGGAAGTCTTCTACGCCGGGAAAAGATCGCAGCACTAATTTTGGATACGGACAGGGATAGACCATGGTCAGTTAACCAATGTTGTGAATAATTCAAAGAGAAATTTATACGGGAGCATGCTACAGGGAGACTGTCCAAAGAGATATATAGTGCCAGGTCATCTGCATATTGGAGGACATTACAAAAACTATTCACAGAAAGGTGTAAGCCGTAAGTGTATATTGTGTAAAGGAGAGGACTCAGGACTAAGCCCTGTGGAAGGCCTTTCCAAGTGCGTCTTGCGGGAAACAGACAATTATTGACACTTATATTTAAGGATCTAAAAGAAAGAAAGTTAGAGACAAAATTAACAATCCTCACTGGAATACTCAGATTTAACATTTTTTGCCTGGGTACAGGAAGGACATTGTCGTATGCCGACGAAACATCAAGAAAAACTACTATAAGAAATTCATGTTTTGAAAACGCAATACGGATATCAGTAATTAATGTGGAGAGGCTATCCATAGTGTACAACCCTTTTCGAAATCCAAATTGACTTTTTGGAAGAGGCTTCTTACTTTCTAAAAACCAAACTAATATATTTTTAAAGAGGTGCTCTAATATTTTTGCCAAGGTACATGAAAGGGCGATAGGTCAGTATCCTGAAGGATCATCACATTTAAGAATTGGCAAAATAATTTGGGATTTCCATTTTTCTGGGGGAATGCCAGAGAGATAAATGGAGTTTAAAATAGTAAGCAAAAACCTTTTTGTATTTACGCTACTATTAACTATAATTGAATAAGAGGTTCCATCAATTCCTGGAGCTGAGTCTTTGAGATCCTGTTGAACTGTATCTGGTTTATCAAATTTATCTTGAAATTGTAAAGAAGCAGACGGATAGATGGACATTCTTTGTGTGACATTAGGAGGAGCCAGTTTATGGGAAAATACTTCGATCTAGAGAGAAGGATCATTAGATACTACACTATTGTCACATGACATTGATGTGTGAGTGCTAGGTGACAGGGACGGGAGGTAACTTCAATGTTTCAGCAGCCGTTTTCATATAGGCAAGGTAGTTGTCCTTAGTCATAGATAGTATCTTAGATCAGCCTTCCTTCTCCTTTTATAACAAACCGTGCAGTCTTGGTCCCACCATGGCGGGGAAGGTTGTTTTTGTGAGGTTTATTTAATAGAATAGTCTTATTAGCAGCTGCTAAGATTGCATTTCTAAATTCAGAATACACTAATTGTATATTGTCCATGTTAACTTGGGGAATACCTGACATTTCTTGGTCTAAAATTGAGGAAAACAGTGGACAATTTGCTTTAGAGAGGTTATAGTTTAGCCTTGAGTTAAAGTAAGATTTATTCTTGTGAAACCTGAGTGAGTGGTTACAATAGGAAATAATCACTGCAGTACAGAAGGTAGTACTCGCCATAAAAGGAGGGAGGCAAGAACTGGAGAGGATAGTTTCAAATCTACTGCAATTTTAGCATTCTGGAATAGTGATACACGACGAGTGGGGTTACCACCGTACCATCATTTAGAAGGCAAAGGTCAAAATCATCCATAAAGTCTAAAAAGGAAGAAGACCAGGAATCCCAATAATAAGTTGCCCCACATAGTGTGGTGCATATTAAAATCACCAAGGATAACCATGGAAGAAGAGAGGGAAGAGATGATGCAGACAAGTTCGGATATGACAGAAATATTAGGATTGGGAATGTAAATGGATACAAACGTAACAATGGGTTATCAGGGGCTATACTGACTAATGCGGTATACATTTATATGCAGTTATATGCTTAGGTTGGTAATAAATATACTACTTACTGGTGGTACCTAGCCACTAGGTAGGTACTCCCCAGGGCCAGTTATTCTGCCTTAAAGCAGTAGTTTGTAAACATCACTGTTTTGGTTTGAAGTGGGAGCTAGTGTAATACTGGTGTGACACTTAAGAACTGATGTCTGAGGGTGATGGATGCAGTGCGGTGCCACAAAAATATTCTGGGTGACACAGCATCTGTTATGGGCAGATGTTGTACTTACCATCAGGTGAAAGTTTTGCTTGTCTAGTCACTATATTCAATTAAAAAAAATTATTGTTTTGTTTATGACGATCATTGAATCATGTTTGAAATGAAGTATTGATATATCAGCTATTTATTAAGTTATTTTGGTCAATGCAGTCATTTTCTTCTATATGAACTATTGCAAGATGAGCACTGGTGATTGAAGTCAATGTTTCCTTTAGTCTTATAGCCATTGCAGTATTTATTTCCTACAACAAGCATTTCAATTACTGATTAACTTACTGCAATGAAATAAAGAGTCAAAAGATTGAGTTAATATAAAATTACTTGCCAATATTAAAGTCAAGATTAATCATCATTTCAGGCTATTATTAGTCCACTGTTGCACATTGGCCACCCCAATAGATTGGCATAAAAGTTTGTAGCACTCGTTTTGGGGGGTTTTGCCATAGTTGCCACACTTGGCAGGCAGGTTGGCAACTGAAGTTTATTTATTTAGATGTAGCAAGTTGTGCCCATCATCTGGTTTTAATTTTCTCTCTGTCGACTTGTATGACACCCATGTGATGAGTTCATCATCATCATTTCAGCCTATCGCTAGTCCACTGCTGAACATAGGCCTGCCCCATACATTACTGCAAAAGTTTGTAGCTCTCATTCTGGGGGGATTCTCATTCTATGCCATGCTTGGCGAGCGGTTGGCAACCACAGTTTATTTATTCAGATATTCCGTGGTGATGCTGCTGCCCATTTCCTGGTTTTTATTTTCCCTCTGTCGACTTTTACAACACCCACGGGATGAGATGGGGTGGTAGAATCTCTTAAGCCGCCACCATGTGGCACATGTCAAAAAAATTCAAAAAATACCTGTAGCAAATTAACAAATATTACAGGTTGAGTCCTCCACTGCAAAGTTCCAAATATTTGTACTGTGTATGGGATGAAAGTAGATTTAGCAGGTGACTTAAGATATATCATTGATAATCTAATTTTTGTTTCATATAGTTTATTCATTGGAAGCTTAATCTGAAATAAGACATCAAAAAATAAAAAAACACTGAATTCCATGTAATGTCGTTTCGGGCTGATTTCATCAACTCCATGTCTATGCATGTATTATGCGTAGAGGCAGGAATATTTTGGTCATTGAGCCCACCAATCGCCTCCAGGTTCCGCAGCAAACATTTTGTTGCCCAGAACCTCGGGGAGAGATCTTGGCGAACTGAGATATGGCCTAGTGGTTAAGTACCTAACTTCTACACCACGGATGCTGGGTTCCAATCCTAGCTGGAACCAATGTTTGTGCAAAAACACAAACTTACGGTTATCATTGAACATGTACAATACTAGAGGAACAGCAGATGCGTTGGCGGCGTTTGACCTTTTTTTACCTTCAAAAGTTTTGCTTTAATCTTGTCCTACTTAAGTGTCTTTTCTATTCCATTTAGGCTTAGTAAACCAACAAATTAAATTAACCCATAATGTTAAATCATATCTGAATTTACATACTCACGTCTGAAATAAAAAATCGACCATTTATGCTATTTAAAATTCCAATGGTGCGACATTTAAAGCTGCGATCTTTGAATGTTTCGCACTTTATCGCTAAGTCTCCTATGTTGAAGTAAGTGTAGAATTCGTTCTGAAAGGATATATTATTTAAAAAATGATAATTGCTAATAAAACCAATGACGTAATTACATACCCTATTCGATTCAGAACAGAACGGCATATCCTGGTAATATTTGTTTTTTACGTACGGCATTTTGTTTTTTACAACATCTTACTTGAATACTTTTGGTTTGGAGTAAATTTGGCGCCATTCAATTCAATTGTCATTTGTTTGTCTGTCGAGACAAAATTCACCTTAGACCAATGATGCCGTTTTAAATTTGAGAACAGTGTTACCAGATGAAAAGAAATCACTACCGTGTTGATGAACTAAAAATACGGTTTTTCAGACTGAAAATACCGTGGACATATTTGAAAGATACATTGTAAGTTATCGTGTAGGATATTAAAAGATCTATGAATATTCAACATTTTTATTAAACACTTAAACACTTTCGTAATCATCTAAAACAAGAACTTCTTGATCATATACACAACATAGTAGTTGCAGTCATTTTCGATATTATATTCGTAGTAGGTCCATGCCGCTGAATAGACGGTTGTGCAATAATATTTCCTTTTATGGTTTTTTGTTATTAATTTATTTCTTTTCTTCGTTAATGTCATTGACTTGACTAAATATTATTTCTTAAATTCTTGAACTTTTTCAAATAACCAAACACTGCAACACAGCTTGAACAAACTGGCATTAATTATTAAACAACATTATTGGTTATGTTTTATTGGTGGTAAGATTCCTATGCTGGAATCCATCTAGGTAGGTACCACCCCAGGCCAGTTATTCTGCCGTGAAGCAGCAATATGCAAACATTACTGTGTTTCGGTTTGAAGGGCACTAAGAGCTAGCGTAATCACTGGGCATATGAGACTTAAGAACTGATGTCTCAGGGTGACGGGCGCAGTGAGGTGTCACACAGAAATGTTCTGGGTGACACAACATTTGTTATGGGCAGACGTAGGACTTACCATCAGGTGAATGTTTTGCTCGTTCAGTCACTTTTATCAAATAAAAAAACATTTCATACATCATAGTGAAACACATCTTTGTTCTTCTCAATCATTTGTTTATATATATTACCCGTATATAATAATAATAATTATACTAAAATAAATTTTGCATTATAATTTTAGTCGTAATCTACGGACATTTTTATACTTTATAGATAAATAAAGATTACCTGTTGTTATAATTATTTTGTTTCATTTTCGAGTACCTACCTATACCTACTTCTTTTACAACAGCTTCGAAAATTTTAAAGAAGTTGGCATTATCAATCAAGAATAACGTGTAACATCTTGTAATGAAATATAACATTAGTTAATTAATTTGTACAATAGTATCCGGCAGTAGTTTAGTTTCTTACATTTTGTAAAAAAATATCGGGTCTTATAGTGTTACGCTTATCGATATAGCTCCATCCCTATCAGTTTCTCCGACTCTGGTATATCCTTGTACGTGTGTAAACGTCATATTGTGTAATGTAAAAAAGACGCTTGTTCAAGTTTTCACGGGAGCAGTCATCGAGAAAATAATGAAATGGAAATAGTTTAAGGAATATTCACAAGCACTTGCTGTATAATAAACTATCAATATTAAACATCACTACTCAAATTATACACATAAATTACAAAATTCAATTAAACTGTCGTCAATTTTCGTGTTGACGCCAAAAGTTGTGAGTAATTTTGGTATGTTTTACAATTGCCACGCATTTCTGATCGTTAAGGTTAGTCTGCTTCTCTTGTCTGTGGTATATGTTGTATTATCTAGGGCTGTCACTTTACTAAATAATCATAGATTTGATATATTGGTTTATATTTTACTGTTATTAATTGGGAATCTATCCATTAACCAACACTTTTTATTTACTAATAAGATTATACTACAAAAAAATAAGATGATTTCTGACTCATCTGTGCATTTGTAAAATTTAAATACTTCATACTCACTAGTATACAGTAAGCGTATTTTTTCTTTACTTCGTTAATAAGTAATACAAAACTTAAATACATTTTACGTAGTACGAACATACTATGCTGGTCTCCAGTGAATAATAATTAACTATTCTTAATTAACAACGATAAATAAGTAACAAAACCGAAATGCCTACATCACTGGTTGAATTGCGTCCTGACCGACGTCTTTTGGATCATGAATTCGAAGGTTACAAGTTAAACCTACAAGCTCTTCCTCACTACACTTACGATTTATGCGTTTCTGTAGATAAGGTGTATCCGGACGAAGTGCAATATTCCTTCGTGCACGCAAAATTATTTGCTTTTCATAACCATCTACTACTTGATTGTTGGGATTATTCCTACGGTTACTATTATATCGATGAGAAACAGCAAGTACGCAAAATAATGTTCGATTGTATTAACCACACATTTCAAAATAGTGTTGTTTACGATATCCCTGCCCATACTGAGAGAAAGTCAGGGCATTTCAATCTTTGTTTAAGCTTTCCTTCACCTAGTTTAGCTGTAGTTAGTGATGGAACAGGTTACCTACATATAATTGAAACTGGCACGAGAAACAAACCCACTGATCAAATACAAACTTGGCAAACATTACAGTCAAGTTTAGTGCTTGGCGATGGAAAATATTTTATCATAGTAGATTCTAGAACACAAGAAAAAGAAAATTTTGAAATAGTGCACTGCCTCCTGCAATCCGTGGAACAAAATGAAAAACATTTTGATTCAGTCTTGTCATGGGTTGCGTTTCAAAATGATGGTCAAAACTGGACTCAAACCAGTTTAAGGCAATTACAAGGCAAAGGTATTGTTCATTATGCAGCTATGGAAACTAATTGCACAGCATTGTATGTAGCTTCAGATAATCCTTTCAAATTTACTGCAGATTCTGAGAGTGACATTACAGATAAACCTAAAGAGGAACTAAGACAAATAATCTATACATGGCTTCAAACAACTGAAGATGTAACAATTACTTTAAAATTACATGCTAATTTTAATAAAAAATTACTATATGTTAATGTATCACCCTTGGCGATAAAGGTAACTTATGCTGGTAAAACATTTCTAGAAGGAAAACTAAAACATAAGGTCGAAAGTGAACTCACCACTTGGAACTTACAAGAGAGTGGTCAGGTTGATATATTAATCACAAAATGTGAGAGTATGATATGGAATGAGTTATTAGAAGGTGGAGATGTGAATGGGGAACAGATTCTCGATGCAAGTCTAGTGGAAGAAGCTCATAGAAGACTTGCTCACCTCTGTTCTGAGACAGAAGTAATGACAGATCAATCAGTACCAGGACTTTCTACACAAGAATTAGAAGAATGTGATGCAGCATCTGAAGAAGACACCATATTAGGTATGTGTACTTTGTTTTTTTTCTATGTAAGAACTAAAATTTCATTTATTTGAGAGCTGCATGGCCAAGTGGTTAGCTTACCTGACTTCTTCGCTGTGGATTCTTGGTTTCAATACCAGCCAGAGCCAACATTTGTGCAAAAACAAATAATAGGTTTTTGGGTCTGGTTGTGTTGTGCATCTGAAATTTATCTGTAGAACATACCCATGATTGTAGATTGTAGATTGTAGATTGCAACGGGCCGGTCTCCGCAACTCCACGTCTAGCGCGTATTTTGCGTGTAGGCAGGAACGTTGTGCTACTCGAGCCATCCAAGCTCCTCCAGAAATCGCAGCAGGCCCTTGATGTTCCCCGCGACCTCAGGGAGCGGTCTCGGCGAGCCGAGATGCTTGACCCGGTATATGGCGACCGTAGGGCAGTCCAATAGGACATGGGCCGCCGTTTCGTCCGTCTCCATACAGGCTCTGCACAGAGGGCTGTCTGTAACACCTAAATTAAACAGATGTTTGTTAAATGATCCATGTCCAGTTATAGCACTACTGATCGTTCTGATTTGGGGTTTATTCAGACGAAGTAGCGCCTTGGAGATGCGACTGTTGATAACGGGCAAAGCTGTCTTTGCTTGTCTACACTCTGGGTGATTTGCCCAGATTTGTGCATGTTGGTTCCTAGTGCGCTTGCAGACTAGCGAGCGAACATACCTGAGGGGAAGTGGCAGTATAGGTTCTGGACCCACAGCACACTGGTTGGAGCCTCCTCGAGCAAGTTCGTCGGCCGCGTCGTTGCCCCTAGATCCGCTGTGTCCCTTAATCCATTGTAGGGTTATTTCATTGAATTGACATACCTCATTTAATTTCTGGTAGCATTCGTAGATGAGCCCTGAATTCATAACATTGCTATTGAGGGCCAGTAGTACCGCCATGCTGTCGGAGAGTATTCGGATGGAATAGTCTTTTACCTTCCTTTCAGCTATAGCCGATGCTGCGTGAATAATGCCCATACACTCTGCCTGAAACACTGTATTGTGGGCACCGAGTGGTGTGCTTATTTGTATATTTAGGTCCTCTGAAAAAGTTCCAGAGCCTGTACCTGACCCGGTTTTGGAACCATCTGTAAAGATTCTGAGTTCCCTTGGGTTTAGTCCTTCAGAACGTTGGTCTTCGTGTAATTGTATTTTGTACTTCTTATCGAATACAAATTGCTTTGGGATCCTATCATACACAGCCTGTAGAACGGGCATTTCTGCAAACAGTTCTGTAAGTATATTGGTATGTGGGATCTTGTTATTACTCCAGAGATTCAGTGTTTTGAGCCTTATGGCTGCCAAAGCTGCTTCCTGTTGGATGTGTAGGTGCAGCGGTGGCAGGTCTAGCATGGCTTCTAGGGCCACTGTGGGAGTAGTCCTCATGCATCCTGTCGTGGCCAGACATGCTAGCCTCTGACATCTTTGGAGTTTGTTGATAGCAGTAGTTAATCTTGTTCTTGGCCACCAAACTACTGCACCGTATGTAATCATTGGGCGGATAATCATCTTGTATAGCCACATGATGATTTTCGGTGACAGGCCCCAGCGATTGCCGATCATCCTTTTGCATTGCCAAAAGGTGATAGTCGCTTTTTTGATTTTGTTTTCAATGTGATTGTTCCAGTTCAGTTTGCTGTCCAGTATGATGCCTAGGTATTTTACCTCTGATGACAGCCGTAGTTCGGTACCGAATAAACTGGGAAGATGATATTTATTCAGTACCCGTTTGTGGGTGAACATTATCAGTTTAGTTTTGTTTGGGTTGACTGTTAGGTCGTATTCCCTGCACCAGCGTTCTACTATAAGTAGCGCCGCTTGTGCAAGGTCGCAGACTATACTAGCTTGCTTTCCTGAGAGTAGTATTGCTAGATCGTCCGCGTACCCTATTGTGTAGAAATGGTTTACATTTAGTTTTGTGATGAGGTCGTTGATGACTAGGTTCCACAGGAGCGGTGACAGCACACCACCCTGTGGACAACCTTTCGCTATCTTAACTATTTGACTCTCACCTGCGATGCGCACTATACGTTTGCTTAGTGCGTTTATAATCCAGTTCGTTAAGGTTGGCTCCACATCATGTTTGACGAGGGCATTACCTATGCTGGTGAAGTTGGTTTTGTCAAAGGCTCCTTCTATATCGATGAAGGTTCCTAGACAGATGTTTTTCTGGTTAAGGGCTAACTCGATCTGGGTGACTACCCGGTGGAGTGCCGATTCTGTTGATTTACCTGAGCTATAAGCATGCTGATTGCTATGCAAAGGTTTGTATATTAGTGCCTTTCCCCTCAGCTCCCTTTCACATACCTTTTCCAAGGCTTTCAGCATAAAGGATGTGAGGCTGATAGGTCTGAAGGATTTGGCATTAGTATAGTCACTTTTGCCCGGTTTGGGGATGAAGATTACTTTCACTTCCCTCCAGATTTTTGGGACGTATCTATGCGCTAGGCATGCTGTCATAATTACGGCAAGTACCTTTATAATCAGTGTCCCCCCCCACTGAAGAAGAGCAGGGAAGATACCATCAGGTCCTGCCGCTTTGTAAGGTTGGAAACTGCTTATGGCCCATTGTAGTTTTTCAACTGTAACCACATGTTGGGCGTATTTCCAGTCTTGGTCACTTGGAATTATGTTTTCCTCTTGCCAGTCTACTTCCTGAACCAATCTGCATCCTGGAAACTCTCATATACCCATGATATATGAGATTGTAGTGTAGGACATAGCTTTTTTTATTTGAATGTTCTAACCATATTATATTTTCCATTTTCATTTACAGTGCGCATGGATTTAAATAAACATGAAATCACTCATCGGATACCACTTAGTGTTCACCAGTATTTGTTTAATATTAAACTGGAAACTAATGAAGTTCCTGCACTGGCTCTGCGGCATGATGTTGATGCTTGCATCTGGCAACCTTATGGTCAGTTGATAAACTCAGAAAGTTGGCCCGTGAAACATCAAGGGACTCTACTAGCATTTGGATATATACAGTCTTCTAAACAGAACCGTAAATTTGTTACTTGCCCACCAAATTTTGCTTACAGCGTTGTGTGTGAAGCCTCAAAGCATATATTCATTTACAAAAACTCATATAATGAAGACTGCCAATTGAGAAAACGTACTGGGGGGCTCATGAAAAATGTCAAAGTTGGACAACAGTATGTTTTAAACATTGACAAGTATGGAGAAGTCTTAGGCATTAATGCTACTAATGAATATTTATTTATTATGACTGTTAATACTTTAATTGCTATACAGATTAAGTAAAAATCATAAAATAATAAATTGATTTTATTTGTTTTTAGTACTTTCATTATCGCTATCACTACTAACAATGCTTTCTTCTGAAGAGTAGCCTGTTGTAAATAAAAGATTTTTGGGCCTCTTTTTTCTGTCTTCTTTTATTTCTTTTTCAATAGCAATTTTTTTCTGTTTGGCTATTTTTGCTGTTAACAACTGCCTTGGTCGTTTCCTCTGCTCTTGCCAGCCTTGACTTGGATTGCTGGAGCCACCACATGCATACAATTCTTTCTTATTGTTATCATCTATGTTACTTTTGCTAATGTCAACTTCTGCTTTTTCTTCAATTTCATAATCAAATTCATCTTCTGTAAATTAAACATTGTTGAATATAATGTCTACAATTAACATAAAACATAAGAAATACATACTAAATTACCTGGTGTTATGATTTCAAAGTTGTAAGCATGGTCTTTGAGAACAATGAACATTATTGGAAATTCAACAATGCACTTTCCTGACAGATTTTCTCCTAGAGATTCTGTTGGGTCCAGTTCAAAAAACTTTCTGGAGGAACCTCTTATTTTTTCAGCTAAAATAAATGACAAGTTATATCAGAAATGTGCTGTTAAAAAAATATCATCACTTTCCCCATGAATAATTCCAGTTTTGTTTATAGTTATAGGAATATCCAGCAGTTTGTTCATTTGTTTCAGCCTATCACTAGTCCACTGCTGAACATAGGCCTCCCCTATAGATTGCGAAAAAAGTTTGTAGCTCTCATTTTTTAGCTTTTAACAAAATTAGAGAATATCTTTAGTAAATAAATATCACCTGAATGATTTCTTATATTTACATGAATATTATATATTTTATGAAATGTATTTTATCATCTTTATTTTTTAAACTGATGTTACGAGCGCTTTACAGCAGCAATGGTCACAGGGAGACTGATGTGACAGATGTTCTGATGTCGTAGTTAATCCATGGGTGCTGTCAATTGCTTGAAACATAGGGTTATAAATAGATAAAAATTAAACATGATAAAATCCGTAAAGTTCTTCCATTGCCATATTGTGTATGAAATGTTTATGAAATATTATAGTAATCAATAATAAAATCATACCTTTAAGTAAAATCTTTACACCGCTAAATCCAGCTGATCTATAAAAAACTAAAGCTTTTGATCCCTCAAAGGGTGCTGTGTTTGGGTTAAGATATTTATCTAGCAGCCCCGACAATTTCGTCTGTTCCAAACATTTCTCATCAACAAATTTCAGTGGCTTTGTGTCTACATTAGGGAATATCCACTCCACTCGCCATGATATGGCATTTGTTTTATAATTATATCTTGTTGTGTTTATAATATGCCTTGTAAAGTTTTGTGCTAAAAATTGTAATACAGTCCCTCTCTTTCTTGCCGCCATTTTCAATTTGAACAAATGCTGAAAAAATAAATATTTATAATCTTGCTACTATAATAAAGTTGGAGGCTTTGTATGTTTGAAGAAGTTAATCTTAGGACATACTAATGGGATTTGAAAAATAATTTTTGCATTAGATAACCCATTTATTGAGAAAAGTTCTTACATATAAAACCTCACTCTGTTGCTGTAAGGAGCAACACACAGAACCAAAAATAACCTATAACCCTTACCTTACTTTGCCTTATACTTGCAGCACTATAATCTATCCGGCACAGTACATCTTCTGGTTGTATTCAAAGTTATTGTCATGGCTGAAAATCAGCCTGCAGGAAATCATAATGATAATATTACTTATTTATATTCCAAATTTTTTAACATTTGTCTATAAAAAAAAGTATTTTAAGTTGCACATTGTATGTACTCACAATTGGTAAGTCTTTGTCAATCCTCGTAAATTTCTTTTTTTCATCTCTTTTGACGGCATAAACAAAGCGAGCACACTCTTCTAAAAGCCTGTAATCGCTTAACAGATCTGTATCTGAGAAATCCTTCATTCTGATGAATTTTGTTCTATCACGAATACCATCGCATTCTAACTCCTTTTTGTGTATTCGAACGCAGGATAAACAACACGTTTTTACTTCACATTTTGGGCAGGTGTAAATTGCGTCACGTGCAGCACATACCTCACAATCTCCAAGTCTAAATAATTAATAGAATAATAAATACAGATTAATTCCCAAAGAATCTATAAAATTAATCATTTTAAAAGTACCTTGCTGAAACCGCCTCTTCATTATCAGATTCCCTATCTGAAGAAGACATTTTGGTAAGACTGTAACTTAATTCTCTACAAATACAATCAAGTTATTACTTATACAATATGTTAATATCATTAAAAAGGGTAAGACGAAGTAAACCATTAACCATAACTATAAATTTGCGAAGCAAGTATGATAACAATCTGCTAAGAAAAAGAGGTTATGTTTTTGTTTAACTGAAGCTGATGTTAGTAAAAAATATTACTCAGTCTCAAAAGTGTTGCTATCTATACCACCACCACGCAAAAATTAATAATAGATTTCGAACTAGATATAATAGATAGTTTTATATACTAGATAGATTGATATACTAGATAGATTTCGATCAATTTCTTTTAGTTTCTCTTCTTAGACACTTGGTCCTTATCTAAAAAAATATCACGATACCTTCATCAATACTAATATTATAAATGCGAAAGTAACTATTTATGTTCCTCTTTCTGCTTGTTATCTTTTCATGGCTCAACCGTTAAACCGATCTTGACTAAATTTGGCGCATTCTGGAGACGGACATACGATGCTTTTTATTCCAGAAAATAAAGAGTCCACGGCATTTTTAAAAAACCTGTACCCAGGTGGCCGCGAGCTTCAATTAATTCATATATATGTTATAAAATAATTTCAGCAATTTTTCTAAATTGTAAAGTTGATGTTCTCGTAGCCGATTTCGACCACGGCGATACTGACTTCCGAATACTGTCGAGAGCCATCAACTGCGCAGGAGATATTATAGTGCCACAAGTGTACGTGTAACCATAGAGGCACTCACTCGTCCCAACCTACCCGCGCCCGATTTATCGCTGATGCGATAAGATGCGAGAAAAAAAATTGTAAAGTAGTTGTTTATGCAAATAAATTTGAGATATTGTATGATAATATGACGTGTGAACAAGATATTTTGGATTATTGGCAAGAGTCGTGAGTTTTTGCCAGCTTCTGAGAAGCATACTCTAGTATAAACATATATTTAGGAATAAGTAGCAAACAAAGATTAAAATTTCTAAGAACATCGACATTCAAATAACAGTTCACGTTCACGGGAGATTAATAGGACCAATGGAGAAAAAAAGGATCCTAGTCTCGAGTTTACCAATAATTCTATGAAAACTTGCCGCGTAATATACTATCAATATTAAACATCTATAATATGCGCTCTCGTGATTCGCTAAGGGAACTATTTAAAGAAACAAATATTTTAACTTCTACATGCCAATATATTTATGAAAACGTTATGCATTTACGTAAATTTAAATCATTATTTCCGAATAATAGTGACAATCATAACTTGAAATTAAGAATATAACAAACTAGATAATCCCTAATTTAGACGGAATAAAGTAAAATATTATTTTATGGGTCTATGTACACGTATTTTTAATAGAATTTCAGAAGATATAGTAAATCTATCTATCTAGAGACTAAAATTAAAACTTATATCAAAAAAGTCTATGCTCCAAAGCTTATTATAATTTGAATGATTATTTCAATGATGAGGACGCATGGAAAGTATCCGTCCAGGGAGACAAGTAATGTATAACACAATGTGATTGTTACTCGTATTTTGTAAGCAGCTACGTAATGTAAAAGACAATACTTTAAGTAATGTTAATTTGTTTGGTAGACTTGAGTATGTCATGCTCGCTTTAATGTCTCTGCTTGCGGCGGCGTCGTGTGGCGGGTCGTCCACTTCCCTTTGAAATGGTTTAGGAGGGCGATGGCTGCCACATGCGTCATACTTGTGAACAGGTGCTGTTGGAGGAGGCTGGTCTGCTCGAGCTTACAATTTACTTGTATATTGATTGAATTAATCTTGTCTGGGATTTGAACATGGAGCGTGCTTCGGTTTTCCTTGGGACTATTCTTTGTAAATTTAATTATAATGTATTTTTGACTGAAATAAAAAAGGATTTACATAAAAGATGATACCTACGGAGTTTCTTTCGCCTGTTTCTTCTGCGTCAGAGGAACCTCATTACGAAACGGAATTGTAAAGAAACGAAATTTATATTACTTACGTCGAAAAATAAAGAATTTTCACTTCATTTAATCAAAACGCGACATGTACCCAGAAATAACTTTTTTCAATCAAAAACTCCGACCCTTTTAGACTTGGCTCAAGTCTCGTTATTTCTGTGTATATTTCAACAACTTCTCTCATTGCATCGCATCTTGCTCGGATTGCTAACTTTGTATATATTGAAATCCCGCATGAATCCGACCGCCCAGGGCAGGCAGCCAGGTTTTGTATCTCGGGTACATTTACTCTTTCCTCTGTTCTAATTTTTAAACAAGTTGGACATTCTTATGTGGCTGTATCATATGCCGAGGACCCGACATAACGTTTTGCGTATTCGTTTCTGATGTGCGCAGCTTGAGAGTCTGTCTGTCTCTTGCGTCAGCTTCCCTTATCATTCTAACTTGAATCTTTTCAAGGCGTTTTCTAGGTTAACGTCTTAACCGTGGGTGGGATCAAATTTTGAAATTAGAACGATACAGAGAAGATTAGCAAAAGGATGGCACCCAAAATCATGAAACGATACACATTTTTAACTATTATTTTGACGTTCTTCGTCTTCTTCTTTAAATTCTGGCCTCTTTCAATACGATTCTGCCTATGTCAAGTCAGTCACGAGAGTGAAATCAGATAATTCAAAATGTCGATCGACAGTATAATAATAGTTGACTTTTACTGAAGATTTGCTTAACGATGGAGACAAAACGAAAAGTGCAATTCTGGTCTTAAATTGAATTTTCCTGTCACTGTACAGTGCGGTGACTGTATTATATCTATTAGTGACTGTAGTGCTTGCTGCGTAATAAACTATCAATATTAAACATCAATACTCATACACACAGTCACGTCTCTTTCCCATTGGGGTAGGCAGAGACCACATTTTTGCACTTGCTACGATTCTGACACACATCTTTCGCTTTTTCTACTTTCATTACCGTTTTCATACAAGTTCGTCGGTTGCGGGTACTTTCTTTGTTGTTACACTCTTTGTCGATCAAAGTTACTCCAGCTATACTTCTCAAACTATCATTTCCACAGCGTTAATCTTACTTTCATGCTTTTTCTGCCAGACCCAGCATTCACTACCATACATAAGTGTGGAGACCAAGACCAGTCAGATGTACAGCCAGTCGTGTCTTTTTAGATACGTTCTGGCTGCTCATAAAGTTATGCAGAGCCCTATTCACTTGATTTCCTGCCAATACTCTTCTCTCAATATCAAAGTCATACTTTCCGTCTCTAAAACTTAGAACCCAGGTACACAAGACTTTCACTTGTTCCACTCTTTCTCCTTTAATAAGAACTCTGCGGTTCGTCATAGTTTCTTCTCTTTCAAAAACCTGGGGTGGTACCTACCTTTGAAGTCAAGATTACTACTCATTTCTCAAAATAATACAATTAGGTTTATACATAAACTCACGACTGTAGCCTTAACCATTAATAAAACATATTTTGACGTAACTGTCAACTTAAATTGTAATTAGTGATACGCCGATTCGATTATTATATTAATCGATTATGCCAATAACCGTAATCGGTTCTGGTCAATAATTTAAGTCCTTGCACAGTCAGATACTGAAAGGCAGTTTTTTTTAGAAACAGTTCTTTCTGGACAAAACAAAAAAAGGAACTAAAATAAAATAAAAACAATTAATTTTAGAATCATATTATTATTAATCAAGAAAAATAATTTGATGGTGTTTCAAGGAACTTCGTTTATTGCTTATTGTCATCAATACCCAAAATGGTCGAATTTTTTATTGTTTTAAGACTTGATCGCTCCCGTTCGGATAGAGATCGGATCAAAGTGATTCGATAAATCTTGATCGATACAGGTCTAAGTCTTACACTGTTCTGTAAAGTAATAAAAAGAGCGCGTGCAATGCAGTACAAGTGACCGAAGTGAAACTTATGTAAACAAAATTTGATTAAAATAAATAAACATGAATTTCGCTAAACCACTGCTCGCAGTATAATACCTGCTGAATTGTATATAAACAATTGTTAATGAGTCGATGAATATTAATCAAGAATAACAGAAACTTTGTACGAAAACGTTGTTCTCAATTTCGACCTTGAAATTTTACTCATAGAGCACCCAATAAAGTTTCAGTTCCTAAACCAAAATTATACTTTTAACATTTATGTTTTTTTACATTTATATATTACTTTCATCTCATATATATTTTAATATATGTATATATAATCGATTAAAACGCTAGGGTCAGGGGCTTGGCGCACGCTTTAAATTTCATAGTACACGAGTGACCTGGGTACGATTCCCGGTGCCAGCACCACTAAGATTGTTAATTGCAATTTTAAGTGCTGATTCACCACGTGCACGGCGGTGAAGGAAAACATCGTGAGGAAACCTGCATGTCTGAGAAATAACAAATATTTCGAAGACATGTGCAGTCCGCCAACCCGCATTGGGGCAGCGTGGCGGATTCTTCCTAGCTCCAAATCCCTCTCAGAAATGTGAGGAGGCCTGTGCTCAGCAGTGGGACATTTATAGGCTGAAACTTTACTTTACTTTTTTAAACGATCATTTTCTACATAAATTAATCGGTTATTGATAATCGATTTCACACATTAGTTGAACTGCTTAACCACAAATTTCTATTATTGTAATCTTATTACAGTATTTGGTAATACAACAGGAAATTAAAATACCTGCAACGTTGTTACCAGCGTTGATTTAATACATTTCTTTTCATCATATAGTATCTTCCTTGTCATGCACAGATAGTCTGTGGCCATTCACGGACTACTAACCTGAGGGGATAGGCATAATATTTATCGTCTTTGCTTTTTTTATCTGTGTAAACAAAAAAATAATAATAAACTTTAGTAGCTGATAAACTAAAACTTAGCATTAGCAATTATTATTTTACTCTATGCTTAGTGCTGATATTTTCTTTGCATTTGCACTTTAGGAGGTTAATATTAACACAGAAATTAATCAACAATCACTAACATTATGGGTACATCGGAATTTCAAGATGAATGGGATTTACCGTGCTCAGATGACGAGTTATCAAAGACTGGTATATTTATCGGCAAAAGTTGGATGCCTGATCCTGCTGAATTAGAAGAATTATACAAAACAATCGAGAAAACAGGAACTCTGCCATTGGAATGGAAGAGCCCAGGCAGACGAGCACCATCCCCGGTACCAGTTAGCAAAGAAAACCAACCTGAAATACCTGCTTCTCCTATACGAGAAGAGAAGTCAGATTTTGATTTCATGGATGAAGTCAGTTCACTGCGTCTCCGTGTCCGGCGAGAGGGAGAGGACACACTGAGGGGTTCTGCTAAGAAAAAAACTACTTCATTTGATGGTATTTTATCTAACATGATTAGGCATAAGAGGATAGAGCAGATGGAGAAACAGGCAAATACTCCATCCTCATCACCCAATAATACTTGATAATAAAGCATGTTAGTACTGCTTAAAGATGCAGTATAGAAGTCAGGCGCTCTAACCACTAAGTCACATGGTCAGCAATTCCAACATAGATTTGACCTTACTTAAGCATATAGGATCACTGCAAGCACCTCTACATTAGCCAGAAATCTTATTTGTAAAAGAGCAGCATAGGCTATGGCAGCATAGCTTTCCTTTGTTTTCACCAGAATCCTTATTGTATTCCCAATTTTTTTTTGATATCCTTATTTGATTTTGTGTTGCTGTATCTTAAAATTATGAGGATCTTAGTTATGATTTCAAACTGTTTTTTGTGACATAAATGGTGCAGAATGCATATCACTTGTGATCTCAAGAAATCTTAACAAATAAAAAGTGTCGGTTTGTAATAACAAAACAGTTTTTTAATCAAAATTATGAAAGTATAAACAGTACTTATACTGTTTGTCTCGGCTAATCTCTGAAACATCTGGACCGATTTTGATGGGACTTTCACTGACAGATAGCTTATAACTTAGGCTACTTTAATTTAAAACCCAAATCAAATATGGAAGTATATATATATAACATCAATTGGGGTCGGCTTTTCTATGCGGGTAAAACTGCGGGACAAAGGTAGTAATTCATATGTCCTACATCATGCTGTTGAATTTTAATCTATTGCTATATATACAATGTCTAAAGATTACTGGTTGGACATCCTTCCCAGAATCCCAGATCAGTCCATCCACCAGATAGCTACCCATTTTCCTTAGCCATCTTCATTTACAATATGACCTGATAGGCCATAAGAGGCAATATGGATGAAAACAAATACCATAATTTTTTTGCTGACTATTTGAACTGCAATCTATAATTAATTTTTGGTCCAAGGCCATTAACTGTATAATAAAAAATGCGAAAGCAACTCTCTGTCCTCTGTCTTTTGGTTACATTTTCACACCACAACCATTGAACCGATCTTCACGAAATTAAGCACAGAGACAGTATGCATCCTGGAGATGACATACCTTCTATTTAAGGATATCAAAGCCTCCATGGAATTTAAAAAAAACTTAAATCCACATGGACATAGTTGCGGGCTTGAGCTAGTTATTTTATAAATTTGAAAGAAGGTATTACGAGTATATAGAAACAATTTTTACCACAATGTTTTTATTTACAACCTAGATAACTAGACATTCACTTATTAAATAGATAATTTTGCAGACTTTGGCTTCAGCAATGCCTCATTCTCTTCTAGTATTTGTCGGCATGCATCCATGTTTTTTACAATATTTTCAAACTGCCAATGCTTTCTCAATAATGCAGACTCCAAATTGAATTTACCCTGCCTTATACACTGCAGTCCCGTGCAGTGTGCAGATGTCTTCAGCTGTATCCCCAGATCATGAACTAAGGTCCACAGGTATTTATCATATTCATTTACCGCTTGCACTTCTGCAAAATGTCATGTATATTTACATTAAAAAGAATGATAATTTTGAATTTAATTTGAATTTTAAGACATTAAGAATTAAATACTATAGCTAAATTATTAAAAAAATATTACCTAATGTGAAATTTGGAGGATCAAAGTGGACACATTTTATTCCATATATCACCGGAATTTTGCTATTTGCAGGTCTAATAACACCCTGGGAAGCTAGTTCATATGTAGATTGAGATTCCATATGTAGTCCAGACAATCTGCAAAGAAAACAAAAAAGTTAATTATGTTCCTATAAATAACAGAAGTTTTAGAATGACTGATCCAGTGTGATGATAATATAGTCCTGTCTGTTTGTCTATGACTTCCAAATATTGTTGGAAGCTATGAACTGCACAGAATATATTGTAGTGCTACAAATGGATGCATAACTATCCACATGTATTGTAAGACATGCAATAAGATCAGAAAGAAGATCAGAAAGAAGAACAGATAGTCTAGGATAGAAGATTCAGGCACTTCACCCACAGGTAGGTACCACCCGATGTTAAGTGATCACCGCCGCCCATGAACATCCGCAACACCAGGGGAGTCGCGGGTGCGTTGCCTGCCTTTGAGAAAGGAGTAGGCTCTTATCTTGAAGGTCCCTAAGTCATATCGGTCCGGAAAAACCGCTGGCGGCAGCAAGTTCCACAAAGTCGTGGGTGGAAGAAAATTCCTCGAAAAGCACACAGTGGTGGAATGGCATCAAGGTGATGTGGATGGAATTTGGTACTGTGATAAGTAACTTTATCCAATAAAAAAAACGCCATACGCTCGTCATTTAATGTCAGTGAACAGTATGTCATAAATTCTCACAATGCATGTCAGTAGTGTTAATAAACTCAGTAGTAAAAACCCTCAAAATAAATAATATTGTGTGTAACATAATGCCATGCCAGCTGTGATACGAATACAGGTGTTATTTTTTTTGCTACATGTTCCACAAGATTAAGTTATTGATTACGTAAGGCACTCACTGAAACATCGTCTTTTGATGCGCCGATTGCATGTGCGCCACAACTCTATCAATCTTGTCTCTTCTTACATGGCCAAATGTAGCTCTCTCAACTGTCTTTCCATTCCAAAAGTAAGTGTCTGTTGCCTTGCCTAGTTGGCCATGTACCTTATATGCTCTAGTTGGCCTGGCTACATTTATGTGGTAAGTTAGCTTTGTACCTTCATTGATGCCTAACACTGCAACATAATTTTTTTTTACATATTAAAATTACTCTGACATAGTTTCCCGAAAACTGGCCGAGAAATTGTGGCACATCCTCTCATCATCATCATCATCATCATCATTTCAGCCTATCTTAGTCCACTGTTGAACATAGGCCTCCCCCATAGATTGCCACAAAGCATGGTCCTCTCATCAAGTGTAACTCAATGTTCCAAAACAAAAATCTTTAATCACAACTGAGATGTGTTCCTTCACTACAGGCCTCATGAGGAAGCTCTTTTTTACATGAAATTTATTAAAGGAAGAGTATTTTTTATTGGTGCATTTTGCAGATATAAAGTGCCAATATATTAACATTGGTGGCGGCTCGTTAAAAGAATACTACCACTCCATCTCATCCAATGGATCTCGTAAAAGGCGAGTAAAGAATAAAACTGCAATGTGCACCTAATAGTGCATGGTGGCGATGGGCTCACCACCTATCACGCCAAGTGCATTATATTGTTTTGGTGAAACGTGGATTGTGGCAGTCATCTGCTTTTGCAGTGAGTGCCCGGTCTCTGACTACTCCTTATGGGATACAGTTGTGATCTTATGTATGTATATGTATTAACACCCAGAGATGGAACAAGTATCTGTACATATTACAAATATTTATCCCATGTGAGAGTTGAACCCGCTGGCAGTATCTTAAACATAATTGTTATTTACAAAAATTAAAAAAATAGAAACTAATGATGGTAAGCATCTGAAGTACTAGCTCTCTTGTAACACAATTATAAATCTGCTTAGTCTCATTAAAATCTGATTAGTGTGGGGGTTATCACTGCTCCTCCTATTAACACTGATAATGAGTAAAGAAACTAATTCAATACAGTTTTTTATATTAATTACAATTGTACTTACACAAGACTCCACTTGTAAACAAACCAAGATGCGTAGCCCAACTGCATCTAAAGTCATCATGAATGTATCTTGGACCACAGACCAAAGGATCATCTGCATAGTTTGGAACCAATTTTACAGCCATTGGGGCATTGGTTGCTCCTATGATTTCTACTCTTTTTTCAAGGGGTCTGTCAGGTAGGGCATTTAAATCTATAAAGCAAAACAATATCTACTGGTTTTTATCTCAACCCCATAAATACTAGTTGACAATGTTAATATTTTTATAGAAAAATAACTAACCTCTGCAAATATTTGTTAAAATTGTATGCTGTACTTGTCGCACAGTAACGCATGGAGGTTTATATACACAAATAAGACCATTGAGAGCTTTATAAGCTAAAGCTGCGCTACGAAACTTTACCATGATAAATTTTAATCAACACTATAATATTCAATACTTTTTTTAAGTTATTGGTCTGTAATCAAGCCGCGCACCACTCAGTTAACAACATAGTGGCTCTTCAGTCTAGGTACCAGTTGTCTGGCTCTTCTATTTTAATGCCGGTTATATGATCACTATTAAATAATGACCAAATGATAATATTTAAAAATATAAATTCCAAGTTTTGAACGACAGGTTGACAAATAACACTAAAGTGACAAATTACAGATAAGCAGTCAGTGTTGTTAGATGTCTAAAATAATTAATACAATGGTAACTTAATTAAAAGATGTTTGAAAATAAATAAAAAAACCAAACCCACTTTTATAATAAGCTTAACATAACTGAAATTTGTTAATACAGTTTTATAAAATCTTCATAGTTACGAATGGATACATTTTGTGGTGAAAGCTTCAACGTCCAATCTTTTAAAATTTTTAGTTTAGTTTTATTTCAATCTAAACAATTACTTTACTAATTCACAATTACTTCACCAATTCTATTATTACTATTATAAGTTTGTATTCGAGAGTGAATATAAAGTAAATATAAAGTATAAAGTAAATTCTAGTTAAGAATACCTCATGTCAATAGAACCAGCAAAAACTTTGAGCTTGCCTTCTTCCATTTTTAATTTTTACAATATGTTTATTCTGTAAATTATGTAATATAATTAATATAATGTAAGAAGTTACAGTAATTGAAACTGAAAGAAAGTTGAAATGGTACCTCAAAATTTTCAGTGTGGACCTTATCGACTGTGATTATGATTTAATGTTCATGATATTTTTTAACATTAACTTAAATTTCATATTAGCTCTTTAATTCATCTATTCTTTGACCAGATTTCGCAGCAATGTGTTATATTATTTTAGTCTTTTTTAGAACTTTGAAATGTTTCTGTCGTGTTCCAAGTTTTTGATGCAGAACGTAATTGAGGTCACTGGCTTGAATTACGTTCAGCATCATAATTTATACAGAAATATCAAAACTAATTATTGTAATACTCCTACATGATGTTAATAATTTAATTGGGTAGACTCACACTCGACGTTTGCGAATCTAACTCCTAGACAGCGATTACACGAAATTCTGTATGAGGCAAAGTATTATCTCTAAATAATTTATCATTAATTATATTTTCTTATAATCATTATTATTGCATACCTACTAATTTTAAAAACAATTAAATAAAATAACAAAATATATTGAAAGATATTTCAGATATTTATATAAAATTAGTTCAATAAAAAATTACTTGCATATAAATATCTGATATTATATTTGTTGAACTAATTGAGCAAAGTTAGAGAGTATGAATGTTAACATAAACCGATTATGATAAATTCCGAGTAATACCATGGTAACCAATGGTAGTGAATCTCAGTAGTTTTAGAGGTAACATTATAGTAACGTTAAAAACCTATTTTCATGACACGATGACATTAGTCTGTGGTTCTCATATAGAAAATGTATTCTGTGGTCTGTGGTCTCGAGCAATGGCTGATTGAAAAAGTACGTCCCGGTAGCTCATCGCGAGAACCTCTTTTTGCGTCCCTTTATTCAAATAATTTTACCCTTATCGTGTATTATTTTCCGTAGTGTTTTTTTGTGTTTACATTTGTGATAAACTTGACTGTGGTGAAGAAAAGTGATTTACATAAACGACAAATTGTTGTGTGGTTTCTTGTGAAATTTTTGTTATTGGTAAGTTGGCGTTACGTTTTACAAAGGTATCTTTGATTACTTTACTTGAACAAATAGCGGCATAAAATGCCTATTGTGGCGGTTATACTTTTTTAGCAAATAGAACATTAAACATTCGACAGTTTCCGTAGCCAACTTGTCGCCGATTCTAATTCGTAAAAGAACGTAACACGTACATTCATGAAGTTTGTGATCAACCACTAAGTTTTTACACTGTTTTTTTATCATAGAAACTTGAATGAATTACATTCAAAGATACACAATTTCACATGATATCATAATCTGTTTTATAATTTCGTGCGCTGCCGCCTTGCCTTGATCTTTTTAAAGCTTTTACTTTGACCCAAAATATTATTTATGTTTAAATAATAGAATTTTCCGATTTTTTTTTTAAATATGAAGTTCATTGAAATCCTGGCAAGAAATCAGTTTACTGATTTTTAATTTTATAAGCTCTGCTGTAAAATAGCAACTTATGTATAAATTCATGGATTACTAAATCATTAAAGAAATGGGTTTTGTTATTTTTTAACCAGACAACTGTTGCCTACGACAAAGTACCTAAATTCTTAATTGACTGAGTGAATATTACTTCTCTTGTACTTTGTTTTGTTAAACTTGCTACATTATTAACCATTCTTAGTATGTACTGCGATAAAGTATCTTCCAAGCACCAAACCATTGATTATTTTCTAATAAGAATCATGCTGTAAACATTTCTTATTATTTATCCTCTTCAACACAAATCAACATCAGGAAAACAATTAAAGAATAGTTGAAACATCATTGTTTATATTTGTGATTGCCACTAGTACCCATTCTGTTTTAATTCATTGCATTAATGGGTTTTATAGATTAAAAAAAATTGATTCACATTTTATCTGATCTATGTCACATTTTCCATTTTTAATCATTGAAATCCTAAGGTTAGTCGGATAACTATGATATCTGGATGTAATTTCAGACTAGAATTGAATAGACAATATTTATTTCAATATAGATTGTTTATTTGTTTCTCTACAGTTAGTTTAAATGAAAAATGCTTTGAAACTCTTTTTAATGATATTCAAATCTTACTATTTAAACAATAATAGAAATAGGTTGGTAGCAATCACCTTATTTTTAGAGTTATTCTCGTTTTTGATTTCTATTATATTATAATGACCCTTTTGTTTTCTGGAAAGCCTTTGTTTAATTATAAATTAATGTTGAAGTCACTGTGTGAAATATTGTACAATCATAAATCTTTGTTGCATTCAGTGTCTGATATAAATAACAATAATTATAATTACTTGTTATTGATAAGAAACCTTTATGCATTTCTGAATAGTCTAAACAGTAATATTGCATTTCAATATTCCATGTATAAAGTAGTATTGGAATAGAAGTCAAGTTTGTAATTTTATGTATAATCATCATCATCATCCTCCTCCATAGATTGCCACAAAAGTTTGTAGCTTTTATTTTGGGTGATTTTGCCATAGTTGCCACGCTTGGCAGGCGGGTTGGCAACCACAATTTATTTGTCTATTGGTTTTCACTTTACCTCTATCGACTTTTACGACACACACGGGATGATAGATGGGATGGTAGATTGTCTTAAGCCACCACCACACAGCAGTTTTATGTATAAGTTAAATATTATTTGAAGAATTGATTTTATATCAAGTATTAAATATATTGAGAAACAATTTTTTATAGAAAACCTTTATGTGGTTGGCTAACTGGTGTACAACCTGTACATAAATCAATGTTGTTTAAATGGGCATCACATGACTACATAACATTTCATTGACATCTGGCCTTATCTTTTAAAATTTATGTCTCTTTTTACCTTCAACAAACATCATTTTTTAAAGTATATTTTTTAAGAAAAACCTGTTTGAGGACTTTAAAATAAGTAATGCATCCAACATCCATAAGCGTTTTCGTATATTTTTATGGTTGTTGCTATTTATTTTACAGTATTTGTGCAAAAACCCTCTGTTCAACCAAGCTGTGAAAAGGTAACAAACAGTTGGAGGGAGAGAGCAAGTTACTTTCGTATTAGTAATATTAGTATGGATAATATGTTTAAATGTACTGCCTATCGGAGAAGTTACAAATTAACTGCTGTTTTTTATAAGAGAAATAATGTAAAATATTATATTAAGTAAATTCTTAGTGTTTCTTCCCCTACCTCCGATCATATCGCGAAAAATTACATCTGACGAGTGTCTCTGTGTTTGATTTTTATTCCTTAGACATGAAGGTTTCCTGAGGACGTTTTCCTTCATCTGAGCATGTTTGAAATTGGCACTTAAAACTTTAGAACAATTTTTGAGTAATGTTTTTAGGAGGTGCTCAGAAGGTAAGGTGGCCCTTGCTCTGGTCTTTTAAATGCAAATGGAAAATCTGTAGGGATCATAGGTATGATTGGAATTATTACTAATTCACCGACTGCAGGTCCTGTTAAAATGGTTGATTCTATTATATACTTTATTAGACGTTTAATTTGCAGTCTTGAGCCCCACTACGGCCACGTGGTTAACCAACCGTCGCGTCTCTTTTCCCGCGAGGTCCAAAAGCGGGCTACGTGAGTGGTCTCTGCCTACCCCCTTAAATAGGAAAAAGGCGTGACTGTGTGTATATATATTGAATTTAAGCCTCACTACGGGAGACATAGCTTATAGAACTTATGAAATCTTAAAGAACATTTAAAAAAAAGTTAATTAAAATCCGTCAAATAGATTTAAGTTAAATCGGAACAAACATACATACAAAGATTTTTTTACAATAGTATAGATAACTGGCAGACTGTGGCAATGTTAGCAACTTAATAAAAACTAGATTTTATGTTTCATTTAATCAGTTAATCCGTATTATTTAATTCAACTTTTAAAGTATTTTTTATGTGTATAATTAATGTAATCGGCTTTAAACCACTAGAATATGGGTTATTATACCGTTAATTAAAGATGGCGGTATAATGTGTAACGGTTAGGCTATTTGTTGTGTCGCTTACGCAATATCATGTTTATTGTATTTTGTTCGGAATTGTCCTTAGTCACCTAGGGTTCTGAAGCCGTGGTAGCTCAGGGGCCTGCTGCTCGCCTTTGATTTCATAGTAAGCGAGTAACCTGGGTTCGAACCCCGGTGCCAGCACCTCTAATATTGTTCTACAATTTTAAGTGCTGATTTACCACGTGCTTAGCGGTGAAGGAAAACATCGTGAGGAAACCTGCATGTCCGAGGAATAGAAATATTTCACGGACATGTGAAGTCCGCTAACCCGCATTGGAGCAGCGTGGCGGATTCTTCGTAGCTCCAAAACCCTCTCAGAAATGAGAGGAGGCCTGTGCTCAGCAGAGGGACATTTATAGGCTGAAACTTTACTTTACTTTTTTACCTAGGGTTCTTACGTTTTTATTTCTATTTCTATTGGATAGAGGGACGCGACGAGCAAAACATTCACCTGATGATAAGTGCAACGTCTGCCCATTACAAATGCTCTGTCATCCAGAATATTTCTGCGTTGCACCACACTCCGCCCGTTCCCCTGAGACAGCAGTTCTTAAGTCTCGTATGCCCAGTGATTACACTAGCTCTCAGTGCCCATCAGACCGAAACAAAGTAAAGTTTGCACACTACTGCTTCACGGCAGAATAACTCGCTTGGAGTGGTACCGACCTGGACGCATTCCTGCATAGGAATTTAGATGCCCCTGGTAGTTTTGAATACGTCTTTCCGGACTAATGTCTCGTCACGAGGGCATAGAGAACTGATGGAAAAATACACTACACATGCTTCTTATCATCTTTTCGCGCCTGCCATCATACTGCTGATGCCAACTCGCAATCCTAAAAGCGTGGCAACTTAAAGGGACATCCTTTAAGTTGCCACGCTTGCTTGAATATATTGAATATAAAAATTTCCGTGTTTGATTCTAGTTTGCGTATTAGTAATTTTTTGAAGCAACTACTTCGGGGAAATGTTAAAGGAAGTTTAAAATTTAAAGATACCAAATGTTGTACGAGGGTGGATTGAAAAGTACTCGGCCTAACCAAGAAAATAAACACATACTAAATCAGTTATATTTTTATTTTTCTACATAATCACCATCAAGTTCAATACACTTTTGCCACCTCCCCTTCCAAGCATTTAGACCGTTAAAAAAAATGATTCTTCCTTAGAGTCAAAATATGCGTCTACAGCTGCTTTGACCTCGTCGTTTGTCGAAAATCTTTGACCTCCCAAGTGCTTTTTTAGGTTAAGGAACAGAAAGAAGTCTGATGGTGCCAGATCAGGTGAATACGGCGGATGCGGTAACAGTTCAAAGCCACAGTTGTGAATTCCAGCCATTGACTGTACTGACGTGTGAACACGGGCGTTATCTTGATGAAACAGGACTTTTCTTCTGAGCATTCCTCGACGTTTTTCTTTTATTTCCTCTCGTAAACGACGTAGTAAGGTGCAGTAGTAATCAGAGTTTATAGTCTGACCCCTTTCAAGATAATCAATCATAATCACACCTTTCGAGTCCCAGAATACTGAAGCCATCACCTTATTTGCCGACAAAATCGACTTAGCCTTTTTAGGGGGTGGTGAACCAGGTCTTCTCCACTGTTTTGATTGTTGTTTTGTTTCCGGTGTACAGTAATGAACCCGTGTTTCGTCCATAGTAACAAAACGATTCAAAAAATCATCTGCATCGGCTTCAAATAACTCCAAACAGTCGCGTGAAATAGTCAATCGCGTCCTTTTTTGTTCAACTGAAAGCAGTCGCGGAACCCACCTCGCAGACACCTTGTGGAAACCCAACTCGTTGACAATGATGTTTTGAGTTGGTTCATAAGAGATGCCTATAATCTCGGCTATCTCTCTAATTTTTAATCTGCGGTCTCCCATTATTAAATCAAGTACTTTTTTAATATTTTCGTCAGTAGTTGACGTCGAAGGCCTTCCAGAGCGGGTTTCATCTTTCACACTCTCTCTACCACGCTTAAATTCTGCTATCCATTTTTTGACGGATGAATATGACAGAGCACAATCGCCTAATGTACTGACCATGTCATCATGGATGGCTTTTGATGATAGCTCCTTCTTATGGAGGTACTTAATGACGGCACGCTGCTCGATTTGCTCCATTCGCGGAAATTATGACCGATTACTTTGTTAATAAATTTATAAAATCACAACTAATTATCGCACACGTTTCGAACTTCACACAATGAACTAGTCTGAACTGAACTAAATAATGTGGGTAGATTTGATTTTTAGAATTGAATGGATCTGTGTTAGGCCGAGTACTTTTCAATCCACCCTCGTATCTATTACATACAAGGTTAATTATCTTCAAATTGCTTATTCATTTTGATAAGAATTATATATTTGGTTCACATTATATATTTATTTTCCAGGAGGCGAAAAAACTTATAAATGTACAATACGTTACTACGCCTACAATCGTGTTCGAAATTTGAAATCAACGTATTGTCGCTGACCGGTTTAATTCTTATAAAATACAATGACAATGTGAGGGTTTTTTTTATGGTCTTATGATCTTTAGAAAGTGACGAAACGAGCAAAACGTTCACCTGGTAAGTGCAACGTCCGCCCACAACAAATTCTGTGTCACCCAGAATACTTCTGTGTGACACCACAATGCGCCCGTCACCCAGAGACATACAAACATAGCAATGCTTGCACACTACTGCTTCACGGCAGAATAACTGGCCCTGGGGTGGTACCTACCTAGACGGATTCGTGCATAGGAATCCTACCACCAGAGATATCTAAGACTTTGTAGTCGAAGTCAAGATCGTCGTTTCGAAAATATGTTACGCAATTTGTTACTTAACTTGCTTTTAATTTTTAATTGAGTATAATTTTACAAATTTCACAAAATTCTTGTCTGTATTGCAAATGAATTTTTTCGAGAATGTTTAGAATTAGCCATAAATTCATTTCGTTGTATTAGCAGTTGATTGTATGTGTCTGAAGATTTATTTTTTAAGTTTAAATTTATAATATAGTTCGAAGACCAAATTATGATATATATGCTGAGAGGTGAGTCGCAGATACAGGGTTTTTTTTTAAACAAACGTTAACGTACTTGAGTACGTTAACGTTTGTAATTAGTCGTGAAAGTAATACCTATATTTGAAGTCGTATCTTTGTAAGATAATGTTCTTTATCAGCAAAAGTACGAAATGTAGAGTTCAGAAATATATGCGTTCGTAATGACTTCTGCGCCATGGGTCGCGAGTTCTAACGCGCCCAGAGGTCAGAGTGCCGGACTTTTACACCGCGGGTCCTGGGTTCGAATTCCAGACTAACATTTGTTTGAAAAATACAAATGTTTTCTTTTCGAGTCGGGTTGAAAGAAAGAAAAATTGTTTATACAAGTACGTATAATATTCATATCTATAAATATTCATATATTATACGTACTTGTATAAACAATTGTTCATAAAACACACCTTGTATAAATAAAATAAATTTATTACTTATCATTGATACTCGTAGCTAACTTCACTAGTCTTTTTTTATTGGATAAAGTGACAGACGAGCAAAACGTTCACCTGATGGTAAGTGTAACGTCTGGCAGATGCTGTGTTACTCCGAATATTTCTGTGTAGCACCACACTGCGCCCGTCACCCTGAGACATAAGTTCTTAAGTCTCATATGCCCAGTGATTACGCTAGCTCACAGTGCCCTTCAGACCGAAACACAGTAATGTTTGCAAACTACTGCTTCACGGCAGAATAACTGGGCTTGGGGTGGTTCCTACCTAGACGGATTCCTGCATAGGAATCCTACTTTATCATTGATTGCTTACTTCATCCATTCTCACTTCCGTAACAGGCTGCGCGCGCAGCTCACTTTAATCGTCTACCAAACCCGCCAAAAGAAGTAACATCAAAAATGTTATATTAAACGTTCTTTGTGTTACGCTCATCGTAAAGCTTTCTTTGTTCTTTTCTCCGGCATCGACGCTTGCGTCCGTTCCGATGACACTTCAGAAGCCGCCGCCGCTGAAGTCTGAAGCCGTTTAGATCTTCCCCGGAATGTCTCTCCGTGTCGCCAAAGATAAAAAACGGTTTTTCGTTACACGAGTGTTTCGGGATAGGTGATTCGGGATCGTTCCTACTTGTTGATGGACCACTTTTTTTTTATTGCGTAAAGTGATGAAACGAGCAAATCGTTCACCTGATGGTAAATGCAACCTCTGCCCATAACTAATGCTGTGCCACCCAGAAAATTTCTGTGTGACACTACACTGTGCTCATCACCCTGAGACAGGTTCTTAAGTCTCATATGCCCAGTGATTACGCTAGCTCACAGTGCCCTTCAAACCGAAACACAGTAATGTTTGCACACTACTGCTTCACGGTAGAATAACTGGCCCTGGGGTGGTACCTACCTAGAGCGACTCCTGCATAGGAATCCTACCACTTAGCGATATTAATTAAATGAGAGGGGGAATTTCATTTTTTCTCTCTGTGCCGACTGTTCAGCGGATGGAGTACCTGCCTACTGAGTTGTTAGATGTAGGTTGGAATGACAGCAAATTATCTTAGCAGTTATTACGGTACTACTACACACATTCTACTCACATTCTAACTTCCCGATGTTGTCGACACGGGAAGGGGAAGATGAGTGCGCGTCTCTGTTTTCAGTGTGATTGTGAAATTTACGCAGATGATAGCTCCCCATAAGAACCGCGAGATGTCGCCATGCTCAGACATAAATTACACACACAAACACTCAGACCCGGGCAGTGATATCTGCAGACAATAAAAATATTTATTCCTGTATGTTTAAGAATCGAACTCGCGACTCGTAGCGCAGAAGTTAATCGCTTAGCCATTGCGCTTAGCATGCTTCAAAGCGTGGCAATTATTGCAAGCACTCCGTCATTGGGACGGGCCTATGTCCAGCGGTGGACTAGTAATATACTAAACAATAGCTGAATGATGTTCTGGCAGGCTCGGGACACGGGGACTCACAACACAACCAGACCCGAAAACCAACAATTTGCGTTTATGCTCCGGCCGGGATTCGAACCAGAACGAACCCGCGGAGTAGAAGTCAGGTACTCTAACCACTAGGCATAGTTTTCTCTACATGCATGCCCTTAGCCGTGTGGTGGCGGCTCGTTAAAAGAATACTACCACTCCATCTCATCCAATGGATCTCTTAAAAGGCGAGTAAGGAATTAAACTGCACTGTGCACCCAACAGCGCATGGTGGCGATGGGCTCACCATCTATCACACCAAGTGTATTATATTGTTTTAGTGAAACGTGGATTGTGGCAGTCACCTGATTTTGCAGTGAGTGCCCAGTCTCTGACTACCCCTTATGGGATACAGTCGTGATCTTATGTATGTATGTATGTATGCATGCCCTTAGCAACATGGCTGTGCCGGAGGTCGTTCCTTTGTCCCTTGCTGAATCACGCGTGACGTCCGCGCATCGGCCTCCTATCGCGATCGGCCGAACGACAGTCAAACGTTTGCCCGCGATAAGTGATTTAATTGCGCTGCGTTAAATATAGCGCGAGATCGTGTTCCGAGCAGCGCAAGATAACGCGGCGATAGCGTTGCTAATTATTTGTTTTATTGCTGGCGTAACGTTTCATGCTCGGAACACTTTCGATTTGTTTTTTTTTTATTGCATAAAGTGATTGAAACGAGCAAAACGTTCACCTGATGGTAAGTGCAACGTCTGCCCATAACAAATGCTGTGCCACCCAGGAAATTTCTGTGTGGCACTACAATGTGCCCATCACCCTGAGACATAGGTTCTTAAGTCTCATATGCCCAGTGATTACGCTAGCTCACAGTGCCCTTCAAACCGAAACACAGTAATGTTTGCACACTACTGCTTCACGGCAGAATAACTGGCCCTGGGGTGGAACCTACCTAGACGGACTCCTGCATAGGAATCTTACCACCGGTAAAATTTTTGTTTCATATGTGCGGTAGATAAGTTTGTACTAATGTATAACAAAGGAAAGAGTTAATAAGCTGAGATGGCCTGGACAGGCCGTGTTATTTATTTATATATTTGTTTAAAAACTTTATTGTTACCCTTAAAATAAAGGTGACAATGGGCGGACTTAATGCCTATAGGCATTCTCTGCCAGTCAACCCATGGCGCTGCACTTACAATCAGGTGAGCGTTTTGCTCGTTTCATCACTTTATGCATAAAAAAAAAATAAAAAAAATAATGTTAAACACAATGGTATGTGGTTTCGACCACAGAGCAGTGATTGTTGGATTTTTTTTAAAACGTTTCCAACAAATTATTACTTAAACATCAGTAACGATCTAATTAAAAAAAAATATATGAATTATGGCTTTCGACCACAGGGCGACCACTGGTTTATATTTAGCTACTGAAATGTGTTATTATAATAATTTCAAACGTGTCTCGTATGTAGTTATAGTGTCGTAGGAGGAAAGACGAAATAAGCGATGTGACATTCTTGGAGCGACCTTTGCGACGCTTCAGCTTGCCAATGTAGTGAAGGGCAAGTACTAACGGGAAATTTATTCATTTCGCCCCGATCTGGGGATTTGTTGCAAATTGTAATAGCTAGCCGAGACGAGGGTACGACCCAATTTGGCTTGACTGTACATTACAGTAAATAACAGAGTAGAACTTTGCAGTGACCTCTGTTGGGTTCAGTATGTATTTACTAATAATGCGCTCATTTTTTTTACCGACTTTAAAAATACTAGTGGGTTTGCCGTGTGGTAGCGGCTTAAGAGAATCTACCACCCCATCCTAACTCGTGGGTGTCGTAAAAGTCGACAGAGGGAAATTAAAACCAGGAGATGGGCAGCAGCATCTTCCTGGAACATCTGAATAAAGAAACTGCGGTTGCCAACCCGCCTGCCAATCGTGGCAACTATGGCAAAATACCTCCAACATGAGAGCTACAAACTTTTGTGGCTATCTGTGGAGGAGGCCTATGTTCAGCAGTGGACTTGTGATAGGCTGAAACGGCGACGGCGGCGGCGCTCATTTTTATCACCGACTTTAAAAATACTAGTGGGTTCTCCACGCAATTGTTTTTGTATGTTTAGCGATAATTATTTACCAAGTGGATCGATTAAGATGATTCTTTATTTGAAGTGATAACGTCTTTAGAATCGTTGTGGTTTGATATTCGATGAAACGAAAAAGCGACACTAAAATAAAGCGTGTAAAAAGACAAACATATACATCTATAGGATTTAGCCTGCGAAAGTATGAGATAGAAAACAGTATACAGTGTTTCATATTATATTTATATTATCGAATTCGTCTAAATCTTCGATTTGGTTTTATTAGATGGACAACAAGACCAAAAACAGTAACTGAGGATATATTTCAAAGATATATTCATCAAATTCAAACCATAGTATTTATTTCAAACTTAACTTACCATAATCGATGTTATGTAATATATATGTAGAATAAAAAGTAAAATATTTTTTTTAATTTGGTAACTATATAATAATAAATATACTGTACAATTACCCTACTCCCGATTCGATGCATTCGTCTCATTGTCTCGGAAGTTTAGTTTTCTGAAGGTTTAGAAGGAACGGCGTAGAAGTTAGGTAGTTTGACCACCAGGCGAAGAGATCGTTGTTAAAAGGTCACGTATTAAAATATATATATCTATGTATGTATAATCAGCCACGGGGCTTGTGCAGAGCATGAGTTATTTTCGAACATTTTTTTCCCCACTTTATATTCATCTATTTTGTATTCACTATTTGCCATATTGTTATATTATTTGGAACGTTGTTGAATCTAATTACGTTCGCATAATACAGCCACGTGTACAGCCGCAAAATGCGCTAATTAAAGCCAGGAATTTCCTTTGTCTCTCCCAGCGTCAAATATTTGGAGGATATTCGAAATTCCTGTGATTACAGCGACGCCGTTTATTAATACGAAAATAGATACAATCTATGCAGACATTAACTTCAATATATTCTTAGGCTTTGTCGGCTCGGTTGGCTCGTGATTTCTACGCTAAAGGTCACGGATTCGATTCCCGTGTGGAACAAATATTTTTATGGTCAACAAATTGTTGTTCCGTAATTTGTTTGTCCAAGTGCAATTTATGTTTCTAAATCGCTCCCACGACACAGGCGAAATCCAACCGTGGGGCGTCGTTTTTAAATACAAAATAAATAAATATTTTTTTTTAGGAGCAGCGACGTGACGAACGAACCTTTCACTTGATGGTAAGTGCAACGTCTGCCCATAACAAATGCTTGTATCACCCAGAATACTTCGCGAGTGGCACCACAATGCGTCCGTCATCTTGAGACATAAGTTCTTAAGTTTCATATGCCCAGTGATTACGCTAGCTCACAGTGCTCTTCAAACCGGAACACAGTAATGTTTGCACACTACTGCTTCACGGCAGAATGACTGGCCCTAGGGTGGTACCTATCTAGACGGATTCCTGCATAGGAATCCTACCACCAGAAAACACAAGTTACAGGCTTTTATTTATTTCATTGTTTTTTTACTAAATATAGTTCTTTTAATGCACACATTCATACATAAGATCACGACTGTATCTCATAAGGCACGGCAGAATAACTGGCACTGGTGTGGCACCTACCTAGACGGATTCCTGCATAGAGTATGTAAAGAGTTGCGTATACGAATAAAATGTTCGTAATGCGGACGAGCGCACTTTGCGGAAGCGTTGTTTCAATACTGGATTGGAATCAGTTTGACCAATCGCAGTGTCGCGTTAGTGAGACGTGGCGCCGCGACCTTGGCGGGTGACCGTTAGTTTGGGAGTGCTACGCCGACGGCGGTGTGCGGCGCGTTTGATCGCGGCCCATTATCGCTTCAGTGCATGACCGAATGTAGGAACTATGAGCGATTTACATATTGTATTGTTGAGTCTTCACGCATTTGTATTTTGAATGTGATTTGCCCTGTTTTGTTGGAAATGTTATTGCTAACGTGCCGTGTGGTGGCGGCTCGTTAAAAGAATACTACCACTCCATCTCATCCAATGGATCTCTTAAAAGGCGAGTAAGGAATAAAACTGCACTGTGCAACCAGCAGCACGTGGTGGCGATGGGCTCACTACCTATCACACCGAGTGCATTATATTGTTTTGGTGAAACGTGGATTGTGGCAGTCATCTGCTTTTGCAGTGAGTGCCCAGTCTCCTGACTGCCTTATGGGATACAGTCGTGATCTTGTGTATGTATGTATGTATTTAATTAAATAAAAATAAGTATTAAAGACTGACATTGATGTTATTTCGCTTATATACACCGTAAATTTATTACTTGTGGTAGGATTCCAATGCTGGAATCCGCGTCTACGTCTACTATTTAATTACAATGTGATATATGACCGTCATACATGAGACCGAAAAAAGATTTCACGATCCGCTCATCGCTCAAAGTCACCCCTAACCTTAAATTCGGTACGCGCACAGAATCTGCAAGTTGACCTCAAGGTCTCTGTTCATCGGGAGGCACCCGAAGGTCGCTTTTCGTCAGCCAAGGCCCTACTGACCTCTACGCATTTGTCATAGTAATAGATTGATGTTATGTGAAATTTGGCCCCTCAATCAAAACATGGATGTGCAAGGCTTTTGTTTACAAATACCAAATATATGCAAAATATTACATATAATGGTGACATTACCATTATCCTCCACGCTGATTTAGGCCACTTTTGATTCGACGCTTACGACGTGCGACGACCGCGTGGCCTAATGGTCAGAGTACCTAACTTCCACGCCGCGGGTCCCGGGTTCGAATCCCAGCCGGGGCTAACATTTGTGTAAAAACACTAATAGTTGGTTTTTCGGGTATGGTTGTGTTGTGCATGTGAAGTTTGTCTGTAAAATACGCCCACGATACAGTAGCAATCATACGGTGTGGGATCGGATTTAAAAAAAATTGTTACTCGGTCATTCATTGAGTTGCAGAGTCCTGTTTGATGTTCTTCTGAGACATACATATATAGCATCACGCCTATTTTTCATATACGGGGTAGGCAGAGACCATATCCGTAACCCAGATTTCGCCCCCGCGGGATATGAGGCGTAGCTGGTGGCGAATCACGTCGCCGATACTTTTTTACGATTTAAAAAAATTCTTACTCCCCATTGCGTTCCCACGACAGACCTTTATAAATAATGAATATGAGACTTAAGACCTGATGTAACAGGGTATCATAAACAACATATCAGGGTAACGAGACCAGTGTAGTGCTCAACACAGAACTTTTCTGTTCTGTGTGATACAAGTATCTGTCTTGAAGCAGTAGTGTGTAGACATTACTGTGTTTCGATCGGAAGGGCACTGAAAGCTTGTGTAATCACTGGGCATATGAGACTTAAGAACTGATGCCACAAGGTGACGGGCGCAGTGTGGCGCCACTCGTTGTTCTGGGTGACACAGCATTTGTTATGGGCAGACGTTGCACTTACCATGAGGTGAACGAGTTTCCAAACAATGAAGGAGACTCCTTGCGCCTTACCACACAACATTTTCTAAATACGTATGAGTTAATTGGTGAGATTTGCATATCGCGTGTCGGTGTAGTGCCTTCGAAATTAGCACATAATTAAATACTTCCTTATAGTTATCGCGCCCTAATTCTTTTTTTTTTTTAATAAAGTGACGAAACGAGCAAAACGTTCACCTGATGGTAAGTGCAACGTCCGCCCACAACAAATGCTGTGTCACCCAGAATATTTCTGTGTGACACCACACTGCGTCTCATATGCCCAGTGATTACGCTAGCTCACAGTGTCCTTCAGACCGAAACACAGCAATGTTTGCACACTACTGCTTCACGGCAAAAAAACTGGCCCTGGGGTGGTACCTACCTAGACGGATTCCTGCGTAGGATTAACATTAAAAGATCTATTTTATGTCGAATGGCAATTTTGTCCAGTTTCGCGAAGTGTTATCGCAGAAAAAGTTTGATCCCTCCCTGATCTTAGCAATACATCTAAAAAAAAATACAAAAATCTACGTTGTAGTTTTTGCGTGATACTCGCATATAGATGAACCAAGCTATCATTTTATTTATCTTGTAAAAATTTTTCAGCCGCCTTTAATATGTTTGGAATTCGTGTTTTTATTGCAATATAAATGGAGGCAATAATATTCGACTAAAGGCACAAAAATAAATATATTGTTATAGAACTACGGGACGTGTCATCAGACCCCTGAAAGTCGGGACGTCTCGTGCAAATCTGGACAACAAATTTTTTCTGGACGTTTTTGAGTCGTCTGTTTCTGAAAACCATATGGTGCCTAGACTATTCGTTTTTTTTTATAGAAGTAAGATAAGACGTTCAAGTCGTTCTTCTGATGGCAAGTACTCGCACCACGCAAGCTCATTGTAGCTGCGGTGGCAATTAAGGTTCAGACACCCAGGGGCATCCCCTGTCTAACACCGCGCTGCTTCCGTCACCATGAGAAATCAGTTTTAAAGTCTCAAATGCTCTATAATTACACTAGTTTGACGAATGCGTGGCCTACTGGTCACCTGACTTCTACTGGGCCCTGGGTTCAAATTCGATCCGAAGCCAACATTAGAGCAAAAAACCAAGAATCGTCGCTTTTCGGGTTTGGTTGAGTTGTGAATGTGAAATGTGTGTAAGTAAAATGTACCCACAATGCAGGATATCTGTGGGACATTGTTTTTTTCATTCTTTAATACGTTAAGCGATGACGAGGTCACCATCATCCACCCATGTTACTCATCGTAATTTGACACAAATTTCATTGGAACAGGTTCTTTTTATGGAAGTGACGTGACAAACCTGCCAGTACCAGAGGAGGGGAGTCGATTTTTTTTTTTTTCATACCAATCTGTAATTACGCGGAGTAATTTCGTGCGCGTGTGCGAGGCGTGTAATTACATGATTACGTTTGTATGTGTAGGTTAATTCATTTTGAAATTATTCTTTATAATCATAAATTATTTCCTCAAAACTGTAATAGCTTCCGTGTAACGGAAACGCAGTCAATGTGAGGAATCGATACACTGGACGTCATATTCTTTTTCCTGTCTCACGATTTAAATGTGACTGATTCCGGTTTGATTCCATCGGGGAAAGTTACTGGTGATAGGATTCCTGTCCAGGAATACGTCTAGGTAGGTCCCACCGTAGGCCAGTTATTCTGCCGTGAAGTACTTTGCAAACATCACTATGTTTCGGTCTGAAGGGTGCTGCTAGTGTGATCACTGGGCACTTGAGACTTAAGAACTGACGTCTATGTGTGTCGAGCGCAGTGTGGTGACACGCAGGAATATTCCGGATAAAGCAAAGCGTTTTACCTACCATCAGATGAACGTTATGCTCGTATCGTCACTTTATCCAATAAAAACAAAAGTGACCACTTAATGTCATAATCGATGTTGAAGTTTTTGAATTATTATTATTTTATTAAATAATTATTGAATCAAAAACCATGTTGCCAAGCGTGGACACTGACAAAATCCCCTAAAATGAGAGCTACAAACTTTTGTGGCGATCTATGAGGGAGGCCTATGTTCAGCAGTGGACTAGTGATAGCCTGAAATGATGAATCAAAAACCCGACTTCCACAGCAGCATTTAGCAGCTCCTAATATATATTTTTTTATTGGATAAAGTGACGAATTGGGCATAACATTCACTTGACGGAAAGTGCAACGTCTGCCCATAACAAATGCTGTTTCACTCAGAACACGCTTATCACTTTTAGACATCAGTTCTTAAGTCTAATATGCCCATTTATTACGCTAAACTTTAGCTATGCCAAATCTCACACTCCCTCCTCTTTTTAAGCAATATGCTTAAAAAGAATTACACATTACGTATTAGTACATAGATTACTGAACCTTTGAACTCGTCCAGGCGGTTTATAGAATTAGGATTACTCCACGGAAAACCAGTAATGGGAGAGACAATCAATATGTTTGCGGTCGACTGTCTCAAGGTATGTTCACTTGATAATGTCTAGTTTTTTTTTTATTTGATAAAGTGACGAGACGAGCAAAACGTTCACCTGATGGTAAGGGCAACGTCTGCCCATAGCGGATGCTGCATTCAGAATGTCTGTGTAGCACCACACTGCGCCTGTCACCCTGAGACATCAGTACTTAAGTCTCATATGCCCAGTGATTACGCTAGCTCTCAGTGCCCATCAAACATAAACACAGTAATGTTACAGTATGTTACTACTATGGCAAAATCCCACCAAAATTAGAGATACTAACTTTTGTGGCACTCTATGGGGGAGGCCTATGGCCAGCAGTGGACTAACTATGGACTGAAATGATGGTGGTGATGATGATTAACAGAACAAGATATATTTTAGTGCTACAAGTGCATGCGCAAACACAGTTGCACTAACTCGTCCTAACCTACCCGCGCCCAATGTAACGCTTATCGATAAATCGGAGGAAGGCTGGAGTACAGTATCAGAGACACGAACAATCACAACGAAACCGGACCCGATAATCAACAGAAGTTTAACGCAGGACCCGTGGCGCAGCAATCAGGTACTTGGAACACTGCGCCACGCGGTCATCTGGTCTATCGCAATTAAAACATTGTAATATGTTACACCACGTCAACCACCAGGACCATAAATACCATATGGTATGTAAGAGGTCTCCCCAACACCAGCAGTAACTTTAAGAGGTGCAGGGTGACGTAAACTGGCTCGTGATAAAGAAGAACTTGACACAGTTGTTGGCTATCTCGCAGTTGCACAATGTGTTTTTATAAACTTTTCTCGAAGTCGGCAATCGGGACAGGGACGCAGCCTTGTCTTATCGATACCACTGCAGCATACATCTGTTGATAATGGTGTTTGATAGCGTTTCAGTGCGTTGCATTTATCTATATTGTTTTTATATCATTTATCAATATACTCTTTATTGTACACCAGCACAAACATAAAGACTAAGTACTCTATATTTAAGTTAAGGTACAAAAGGCGGTCAGATCAGAGTACTGATAAAGCACAGATAAACCAGGAAAAAGAGGGTGGTGGCTAAACCATATAAATTTACAAAAAACTAGATGATAGCATCTCTTGTAAATAACGATAGACTAAGGTAAAGGATTAAGAACGTAAGAATAAGTGAAAACATGAGTTAAATTTCTAAGTCAACGATGTTTTTTAAGGAAAAAGGGACTTAGCGCGTCGTGTGTGTATAGGTCAGGAGTTCCATTTATGTATGTTTTACTGTATGAATTGTAAGTTACTGATGTGCAGACATTATTTCGGTCTACGTACAAAAGAGAACCACCGAGAAACTTCTTCTGTATCTAGATACAGATACATTATAAAAAAGCCTAAATCGAATAATGAAACTGACTTTTACTTTAAATTAAACGGCGTTAATTGAAAAAAGTAGAATTAATTAATAGAAAATTGGTCGATTGTTCGCACCAGTTGTCTTCATGGGCTGGTCGGAATATTGGTATACTACGCCTGTTATTAATATTAGCCTGGGATTCGAAACCGGCAACTGCAGCGTAGAAGTTAGGTCCGCAAACCACTAGGCCAAGCGGTTTATCTGTTTAATTAATTCGTGTATGTTGGTGTCAATGGATGTCCAATAAAATGATTCTATCGATAAGTGCCAAAATCCATTAAATATTTTAAATAATAATAGATCCATTGCCAACATACGCAGTAGATCACGATTATATTTTACTCAGTCTGTGCATTGTCTATTTTTCTTTTACATCCATACATACATAGAGTCAAGCCTCTTTCCCGTAGGTCTAGGCAGAGACCACATCTTTCCACTTGCTACGATCCTGACAAACATCTTTAGCTTCCTCTACTTTCATTAGTGTTTTCATTCAAGCTCGTTGGTTGCGGGGTACTTTTGATGTGGCCTTCGATCTGATCATAATACGTTCGCCTACGTCGACCCTTACCGGCTTGCTCATTCCACTCGCCTCATATATCTGTTTCGTCAATCTTATTTCATCCATCCTCTCTACGTGTCCAAACCATCTACGCATCCCTTTCTCTATCTTTGTCACTACATCTTCTACAACACCGCAACGTTCTTTTATCACGTTGTTTCTCAGTTTGTCCATCAAAGTCACTCCAGCTACACTTCTCAAACTTTTCATTACACTTTTTCTTGTAAGGTGTAATAAAGTATAAATACGCAAAAACGTTGTCGGTATCTGAAAATCAGCAGTAGTAGATGTTTAAATTCGACTCTCCCGTTGCTGTCTTCTCGTGGATCCATTGTGCATTGGACACTTGGGTAAACACCGCGTCAACACGCCATTGTGACGCGAGCACGAAAGTGTCTGCCGACTTATTGTTGTTATGCGAACACACGGGTTTTTCAACAACAATCGTGTTAAAGCGATGTGGGTTTTGACGAGCGGTAACCAATGCCTGTCGCGTCGCGGATTGTTTACGAGACGCACGGATGCGGCGACAACAGTCTAAAAAACCTTCCGACACACGACTTAAATTTTGTAAACATTGCCTGCAATGTTAACAGTAACATTTTTTTTCATTATTTATCGTTTTTTTTTAGAATTTTATCATTATAATTACTTTTATGTTTTTTTAATACATTATACACTTTTGTTTTATACCTGATACATTTAATATTTCCTTTTGTTTCTCTGCTATCTTATGTATGCATTTTATAAAACCGTCTGACAACTGCTCGTAGGTTCTATATTAGTGGCGCCGACAGAATGACAGCGCTGCGGCAATTCTGCTGTAGCATAATGCTGAGTTGGGTCCTTTTCGTTGCTGCAATCCAATATAAATTTTAATACTTATTGTTAATTGTTTATTTTTATGTTGTTGTATTGAGCGACAAATGGAGTTATTTTCTTTCTTTCTTTGTTTTCTTACATTTGACCAGAATGTGACCAGCTATAAAGAAACAGTCCAAGGTGGTCAGCAGTAGTGATGTAACGATACAATTTTTTTTATATATTCGTCGATCGACATTCGCAAATGCGAACGCGAATGTGAATATACATTTTCAAATCTGGCGCCAATTTATCTATGGCAGTTGATTGAATGACACTCACACCATGCAAGTCGCTATTATCGTTATTCCGGAAAATGTCGAGCTGATCCGAATTAAGCCGATTGTTTGTTTGATCTACAAGGAAATAGTTATTTTTTACATTAAAAGTTTTTTTGTTTTGTTTAATATTTTTTCACAATTTTTATAAAAAGTAAATTATGAAATTTTTGTGACAATCTCATTCGCAAATTATTTGCACGATTTGTGTGAATGCGGATGCTATTGCGAATGGCAAGAAATATGCGAACATGCGCGAACGCGAATATTCGTTGCAACACTAACCTAGACCTAGATATAAGGACAGTAGAGTTTGTATGACTGTCTAGCCTTTTCCATGAATAAGTGTTTGCTACGATTAAGGAAAATCCTATTTTAAAATATATTATGATTTCTTAATACACATTGAATCAAGATACATTTACGTAACGAAACGACCCATACGAAGTTAACGACACACTTTTTTTTAATTTCGCAAAAGTTATTTTAATTCCGTAGAGCGTCAGGTGCACTCGAAGTTTCGTGTGTAAAAAAAAACAGCGGGAGGCGTTGCTTTCGCGTGTGGGCGGAATTATCGCGACCTCGTCATTGCACGATCGAGCGACGGTCAAAGTCACCGTCCGGAACGCTGTGCGAGATGACCGTATACGTGCTCTTGTTGCTCATTGAATAGTTAATTAACAATACCGACACGAATGAGGCATACGAACAGGGACGTAGCTGGGATTGCTTCAGGGGTAGGCAAAAGCAAGGAAACTATATTAAGTACTGATTGAAAATTGTTTTATTTAGAACGCAGAATTTTTTTTTGTTTTTTTTTTTGGATAGAGTGACGAAGCGAGCAAAACGTTCGACTTATGTAAAGTGCAATGTCTACCCATAAATGCTATGTCAATACACTACACCCGTCAACCTGAGACATCAGTTCTTAAGTCTCATGTGCCCAGTGATTACGCTAGCTCTCAGTGCACTTTAAACCGAAACACAGTTATGTTTGCACACTACTGCTTCAAGGCAGAATAACTGGCCCTGGGGTGGTACCTAGACGGATATACCTGCATAGGAATCCTACCACCAGTGAAATATGAAAGTTTTCAGAACATATTAAGTATAGGGATAGCGGTCGTCATGTCTCGTATACGATTTATTAATATGATTAAAACATGTCGGAACAGTTTCGTTGTGAGGTAGTATCGTGTGGGCTTTTCATTATTTGGGTTTTTGAACGCCTGTAATTTTATTTTCGTATATTCGTCACTTGGGTACATGAGCGGCAGGCGCCTCAATATGTCCCACCTCGCTTCGTCCCATGTCTGCGGATGTATTTTCAAACTTAAACTTGGAATAGACGCAGTTCTATCAGGCGTGTATCTTAGCGGTTAGTACCTGACTACCAGCCCGCGGGTCCTGGGTTCGAATCCCGGCCGGAGCAAACTTTTGTGCAAAAACACAAATTGTTGGTTTTCGGGTCTGGTTGTGTTGTAATTGTCCTTGTGTCTGGCCTAGCTCCGATCTTATTGCATGAGCGTTACATCGGGCACGGATAGGTTGAGAGGAGAAAGTGCCACTCTGTTTGCGCGTACACTTGCGGCACTACAATATCTCCCGCGCTACTAACTTCCGTTAGTATTCGTAGTTGCCGCAGAGGTAGTTTCGGAGAGGTCAGGCTATCGTGTATACTAACTTGTGTGATAGGTGAATAACGTAACAGTACAAGAAATTCTAACGCAGGGATAACTCAGTGTATATTCAACTTCACTGGTGGCAGGATTCCTATGCAGGAATCCGTCTAGGTAGGAACCACCCCAGGGCCAGTTATTCTGCCGTGAAGCAGTAGTGTGCAAACATTACTGTGTTTCGGTTTGAACGTTTTGCTCAAAAAAAAACTTAACAGCTACACTGGTAGGGATCGTTACTCTGTTTGGGACATGGTACTTTAAATGTTTCACAGTATCAATGATGATGAATTCCCGGTGTCCCATAGCATTGGCCTCGGGCCCGCAGAAAGGTCCCCCACTGCTCACGTTTTGAAAAAGTCGCTTTCTCAACTGAGTGCCGCCTCCAGGCAGTGCGCGGGTGACTCCACATAAAACTTTGCTTGCACACGTCGCTTGGTTTCCGCAGCAAATGGTGGTAGGATTCCTATGCAGGAATCCGTCTAGGTAGGTACCACTCCAGGGCCAGTTATTCTGCCGTGGAGCAGTAGTGTGCAAGCATTACTGTGTTTCGGTTCGAAGGGCACTGTGAGCTAGCGTAATCACTGGGCATATGTGACGTAAGAACTGATGTCTCAGGGTGACGGGCGCAGTGTCGTATCACACAGAAATATTCTGGGTGACGCAGGTGAACGTTTTGCTCGTTTAGTCACTTTTTAATATTTCATGTCGTCTGCGCAACAGAGCGGCCGAGGTTATCGTCGTGACGCGGCGGGGCATGTGCGAGGAGGAAACCCGTTCCGCTTGCGTTTACGTAATATTACTTCTCGCAGTCCGCATCGCTTATTCAAATCGAGCCCGCAAGTTCACAAACGTTTCTCGGAGCTATGTGCACTGTTCGTAATGTAGGAGTGGTTTCGAGAAGGAATTTTCGTACGTTTATTAAGACGGTACGGCTATTCTGCCGTGAAGCAGTAGTGTGCAAACATCACTTTAAGACTTTTTTTTTTTAAATAAAAGTGACGGAACGAACAAAACGTTCACCTGATGGTAAGTGCAACGTCTGCCCACAACAAATTCTGTGTCACCCAGAACAGTGTGACACCACAATGCGCCCGTCACCCTGAGACATGAGTTCTTAAGTCTCATATGCCCAGTGATTATGCTAGCTCTCAGTGCCTTTCAAACCGAACCACAGTAATTTTTTCACGGCAGAATAACTGGCTCTGCGGTGGTACCTATCTAGACGGATTCCCGCATAGAAATCCTACCGCCAGTAAACAGAATACTTTTCGACCTGGATATTAGAACTAGATAAAGATTAATCGCATCGGACAGGTGTCCAATACACACATACTAACACCCCTTTTTCCTAGCTATGGGGTAGGCAGAGGACACCCGTAGATCACTTCGCCCCCGCAGGAAACGGGACCTGACGGGTGGCGAACCACGTACCCACCATTTCAGCATTACAGCGACAGCATTGCATATTATAGTGTAAAAATTCGACGTACTTACTTTCAGTTACCCAATGGTTTTGATGGATTCAGATGACCAATGGGTGTGTTCAAAATACTTTTTTTTATTTATTTATTGTATAAAGTGACGAAACGAGCAAAACGTTCACCTGATGATAAGTGCAATATCTGCCCATAACAAATGCTGTGTCACCCAGAACATTTCTGTGTGACACCTCACTCTGCCCATCACCCTGAGACATCAGTTCTTAAGTCTCATATGCCCAGTGATTACGCTAGCTCACAGTGCCCTTCAAACCGAAACACAGGTGTAATGTTTGCACACTACTGCTTCACGGCAGAATAACTGGCCCTGGCCCTGGCCCCTTTCGTTTAATTATTATTATGATAAAACATTATAAATAGTTTTTATTTCTTTGAAAGTGTTTCGAATAATTAAACGTAACGTCAATATTTGACATTTATGACATCTTACAAAAAAAAGGTATAATCTGCAGCTCCTTCAAAACGTTGAGATGTACAATGTACAATGACCGCTCCCGTTTGACGGTGCCGCGGCGGCGAGCGGGCTCCGCGCCCTTGATCCGAATGCGTCCTGACATGCATCCCTCGCTGGTTTTATTGCTCACTGCCGTTATCAATTGCAGCGAGCTGTAAAGTGTATGCTTTCGGACGTCCAGTGCTCGAGAACCTTGTGCCAACATTACAACCTAACGTCTTTGTTGTTTTATGGCATCATAGACATTTGCAAATAGTAATTAAATGCGGGAACCGTTTTTTTTTACTTTTGTAGGTCCTACGCAGGAATCAGCTCAGGCAGGTGCCACGGCAGTGTCAGTTATTCAAGTCAAGTGGTTTGCGAACATCATTGTGTTTCTAAAACATCTAGTGTTTACAGGGCATACGAGACTTAGAACGGATGTCTCATGGTGACGAGCGTAGTGCGCGGCCTCATCCGCTTGAATTTTTTTATTTTTTTTTATGTAAGAGGGGGCAAACGAGCAAGCGGCTCACCTGATGGTAAGTGATCACCGCCGCCCATGAACACCTACAATATCAGAGGAATAGCAGATGCGTTGCCGGTCTTTGAGAAGGGTATAGGCTCTTTTCTTGAAGGTCCCTAAGTCGTATCGGTCCGGAGAAACCGCTGGCGGCAGCAGATCCCATAAAGTGCTTGTGCGTGGCAGAAAATTACGCGAAAAACATACTGTGCTGGAATGCCAACCATCAAGGTGGTGACGATGGAATTTTGCGCTGTGCCGCAATGTGCGATTGAATATAGGTCTTTTAACTTCGCGTGGGGGCTATTTGATTTTCCGGGATAAAATGTATCCTATGTCCGTTCTCAGGATGCAAGCTATCTCTGCTTACAATGAAATAAGATTTGTCGTATCCATTTTAATAGTTAATAGAATCAGGCGTTACTTTGCGGCGAGTCAACCAACTCGGCGGTTGACAGTCGTCGAGTCAATATCACTTGATAATGCCTCGTTTTGAGGTGAAACACGTGTCGTGTTATCGACTTCAGTGGTGTGTATTGGTATTCTTGTGCACGCTGTTGTGGGAGGGCGGGCGGTGCTCTTCAAAAGTAGGTAATACACACCATTTTACATTTTGCATGCGGATCTTAGCAAATTAACTTTCTTTCCTTTTCCATTTTAATATTATAAATGCGAAAGTCCCTTTCTCTGTCCCTCTGACAGTTTGTTATTCTTTCACGGTTCAACCGCTGAACCGATCTTGAAGAAATTTGGTCACAAATGGAGACATACATACATACATAAGATCACGACTGTATCCCATAAGGGGTAGTCAGAGACTGGGCACTCACTGCAAAAACAGATGACTGCCACAATCCACGTTTCACCAAAACAATATAATGCACTTGGTGTGACAGGTGGTGAGCCCATCGCCACCATGCGCTGTTGGGTGCACAGTGCAGTTTAATTCCTTACTCGCCTTTTACGAGATCCATTGGATGAGATGGAGTGGTAGTATTTTTTTTTTAACGAGCCGCCACCACACGGATGGATGGACATTATTGATCGCGGAAAATCGAATAGTTTTTTTTTTTATTGGATAAGGCGATGAAACGAGCAAAACGTTCACCTGATGGTAAGTGCAACGTCCGCCCATAACAATGCCGTGTTACACGGAAAATTTCTGTGTGAACCCTGAGACATCAGTTCAAGACAAGTCAGACGTGTCTCATATGCGCAGTGATTACGCTAGCTCTCAGTGCCCTTCAAACCGAAACACAGTAATGCTTGCACGCTACTGCTTCACGGCAGAATAACTGGCCCTGGGGTGGTACCTACCTAGACGGATTCCTGCATAGGAATCCTACCACCATTAATAAAAACCAGTCAATGAGGACGAAGTCGCGGGCATCAGCAATTACGGAACATGTGATGGGAGAACGATATCAAGTTTGTCAAACATTCCATCTAAGAACGATATCAAGTTTGTCAAACATTCCATCTAAGAACGATATCAAGTTTGTCAAACATTCCATCTAAGAACGATATCAAGTTTGTCAAACATTCCATCTAAGAACGATATCAAGTTTGTCAAACATTCCATCTAAGAACGATATCAAGTTTGTCAAACATTCCATCTAAGAACGATATCAAATTTGTCAAACATTCCATCTACGCAGGTGCAAACATCCGAAGCGCCGGTTAGACTGCGGACCGTTAGCCACTTTGACCCGGCTGCGTTTTTGGACGCGGTTTGGGCGGACCCTGAGTTGTTGACCCCGTTCGCGGCCAGATATCTCGCGCCGCATTACATAACATCGCCTGAAGAACTCCTCGTCAGCTAACTGTTACATATTTGTAGAATCGATTCATCTCATTTCAATGAATATTAAGTAAACGGTGGTGTAATCATTTACGAGGGGTGATCCAAAAGTAATGATAATCAGTTATTTCTAGTGCACACAAAAATACAAAAAAATTTCAGTCACTTACTCAGTTAACCACTAGTTCAGGGAAAAAAAATCATATAAATAGGCCACGATTCCCGGGAGCTACATTCATTTGAATACGGACTGTCAAGGAGTGAACATCAAAATGGAAAAACACGAAATCAGAGCTGTCATTAAATACCTCTGCTTGAAAAAAATGTCTACCAAAGACATACACAGCGACTTGGTGGAAACATTAGGGGACTCTTCTCCTCCATATTCCACAGTTGCACGCTGGGCTAAGGAGTTTAAGTTGGGAAGAACATCGACGGAAGACGAACACCGCGAAGGACGCCCATCGACGTCCCTCACTGAAGAAAATGTGAAAAAAGTTGAAGAAGTTGTATTGGAAGATCGAAGAGTGACTATCAGGCATGTAGCTGAGGTCACAGGGATCTCATATGGCAGCATTCAAAGAATCCTTGCGAACGAATTGCATATGAGAAAGGTCTCCGCGCGTTGGGTACCGAAAATGTTAAACGACGAGCAAAAGAAGAAACGAGTCGACATGTCAAGAGCAAATCTCGAAAAGTTCCAGGCAGACAAGGATAATTTTTTGTCACGTTTTGTGACCATGGACGAGACCTGGATCCACCATTTTGATCCTGAAACAAAACAACAATCGATGACATGGAAACGATCCGATGAACCGACGCCGAAGAAATTCAAAGTGTCAAGCTCAGCAGGGAAGGTTATGGCGTCTGTTTTTTGGGACGCTGAAGGAATAATCATGGTGGACTACTTGGAAAAGGGGGCCACTATTACAGGCTCCTACTATGCAGAACAAATAAGAAGATTGCGGGAGGCTATTAAGGAGAAAAGGCGAGGCAAACTGCGGGCTGGAGTGCTGTTCCATCAAGACAACGCACCGGTTCACAAAGCTGCAATTGCCATGGCTGCCATTCAGGAAGCGGGCTTTGAGCTGGTGGAACACCCCCCCTATTCACCAGATCTAGCCCCCAGCGACTTCTATCTCTTTCCACGACTCAAGGAACACCTCCGAGGCAAGAAATTTGACGATGATAGCGACGTGATGGCCGCGGTTGAGGACTTTTTTGAGAGTCAAGATAAAGATTTTTTTTCTAAGGGAATTTTAGGATTAGAAAAGAGATGGACTAAATGTATAGACTTGCTAGGAGACTATGTTGAGAAATAAATTTATTTATTTATTTTATTCATTGTGTTTATTATTGATTATCATTACTTTTGGATCACCCCTCGTAGTTCAATAATTATGCATTGAGTAAGATACAAACAATTAATGTATTAAATACATTCGGCACATCTTACCATGGTATTACTTCATCATCATCATCATGACCCTGTTAAATGCTCGTTGTATATTAATGAAAATATAATGTACGTACGGACACACATGTATTTATTTAATGAAAAAGTGACTGTATCCTGTAGAATGCGCTGAAGCGACACGCTAGAGTTTCCTGTGTTAAGGTTGGCGAAAACTAGAAAATCTTTTCTCAATAGATCCATAACATTTTGTAACAAAATTCCTAAAAGTGTGACTCAAAAAAACTGACATAGAATTCAACAAACTTGTCAAGAAGACATTATTATAAAAAGCGGATTATAAAATAGATCAGGAAATAACTCTTACTCTGCACTTGCAACTCCCTGGCTTCTAAATTTATTATATAATTTTTATGTACTTTATAAATGAGATTATGTAATATGGCATTGAAAAAAAAGTAAGACCCCAGAGTTTCTTGCCGGTTCTTCTCAGAGGTCTTCTTTTTTGAACAGGTGTAGATTTTGACATTCATAAGAGCTTTATACAAGCCTTAACTGAATAAAGAAATTTTGAGTTTGACTTAGTGAGAGCCTTAGTGAGAGAAAGAGAGAATGGAAAACATGCTGTAATCACCATGTTGGACTGGTGATAGCAGTACAAGACGCCTTGCACCTTAGACGCTGCCGCCCCCTTACCTGTTTATTTTTAGTCTGGTAATACCGCCACCTGCCGTTCATGAATTTTTTCGGGCTTATTCCTTAGTCTACTCTTTTTACTTATTAATCGTCGATTTTCTTACGTTGCTTACCACGCGGCGTATTAAATATATCATTAACTACCTGACCCGACAGACGTCCTGTCTTAACTATGAATATTTAATTCGAATTGCAATACTTATTAAAAAAAAACTATCAAAACAGTATCAAAACTTACCAAAACTCCATATTAAATTGAACTTTTAATGTTAGGCGTGTCTGCTCTGAGCTAACCGTAATGGACAAACATTTCTCAAAAGCTCGTTGGACAAATTTTCATAAACTTTCCGATTGAATCCACTGTGAAATGTGCACTAAGAAATGATAAATGTATTATTTTATCAATATAATTCCGTCCGATGCATCTGTTTTAAACGATATTTGCAGCGCGCATTCTGGCAATCGCGCCAACTATCAAACGACTCACAGTTATGTCAATATCGCTAAGGTTACATTAGAAAAGTTAATATGGTCGTTAAGTTTTCTTATATTTTCCAATTTTCCGCGCAACTTTCTTTATTTATACAATAACAAATACGGTCCAGCCGTTCACGCGTGATGTCGTGACTAAGAGAAATATTGATTCATTTTTATATATATATATATATATATATATATATATATATATATATATATATATATAGACTAGCGACCCGCCACGGCTTCGCACGGGTGCAATTTACTAATGAAGAAAATAAGAAGCGCGTTCAACAAAAAAAAAATTAAGTATGAATATACTCACATATACTGAATGTCATTTTTTTATTGAGATTTTAATACAAAAAATACCATCCAAAGTTCGGACATTTCCGGTGGAATTTCCAAAAAAAAAATTTCATGCAAACCTTGTCCTGACAATTACGAATACAACTAAAAAAATCAGCCAAATAGGTCTGTAGCGATGTGTATGTCGCCACATTAGAAGCTCAAGAAATATTCCCATACGTCCATAATCGCGATATGAAAGTTTTTCTGAGATGCGAACTATATATACAACATCTAAATGTTACTAGTCGGAGGAGACGTCCTCCCCAGATCAGACCATTCGATCTGGCGGGTAGCTACCCTTTTCCTTGGCAATGACATCCACTAAGTGATTTTTATTTATATAGATAGATAGATTAATTGCTTCATTTCCGAATAAAATACTGTATATTGTTTAGCGTTTATATCTCGTATGTATTGCAATAGGCTAGCTTCCAACTAATTAATTTGTTCGGTCGCTTTCATTAGCGGAACACAATAAAATACACGATCACATTCTTGATCCCGTTGTTAGCGGAATCATTAAGATCTGTGGTCATTGTTCACACGAGCTGCGTGCTGACAGTTGTCCATGTCGCGGCGTCAATGACCCCTCACCCGCGTCTAGACTACACCGCGCCTAGCTCATCCATTGCGAAACTGTTTATGATATCGCGCGGGATTTTCGCCGACGCCGTAAACTTGCAACATTCGAAAGCATGTAAGAGGCACTGTATTAAGACTGCCGAATTGACATAATAAATCCGCTAATAATAAGCTGGGTAGCTCAGGGGCCGGGTGGCTCGCCTTTAATGTCATAGTACGCGAGTAAGCTGGGTTCGATTCCCGGTGCCGGCACCACTAAATTTGTTAATTGATCAGTGGTGAAGGAAAACGTCGTGAGGAAACCTGCATATCCGAGGAATAGAAATATTTCGAGGACATGGGAAATCCGCCAACTCGCATTGGAGCAGCGTGGTGGACTATTCCCCGCTCCAAAAACCCTCTCGGAAATGAGAGGAGGCCTGCGCTCAAAAGTGAGACATTCATATGCTGTTACTTTTGGTGATTGTGTTTATTTTTTAATTAAACTATTGACGCGACGACCAGATCAGTCATGTGACGGTGAGTTCAACGCCTGCCTCTATGGCAGTTGAAATTGACGAGACAAACGCGTTCACCTGATGGTAAGTGCAACGTCTGCCCATAACAAATTCTCTGTCACCTAGCACATTTGTGTGTCACCATACTGCGCTCGTCATCCTGAGAGATCAGCTCTTAAGTCTCATATCCCCAGTGATTACACTTGCTCTTAGTGACCTTGACACAGCATTACATTTATGTTTGATCATCAATGCTTCACGGCAGAATATCTGGCCTTGCGGTGGTACCTACCTAGATTGATTTCTGCATATAAATCACACCAACGGTATATGTTTACAAGTCTTATATGCACCGTAATAACATTGGCTACGATGCCCTAAATATCAGGTGAACACACGAATGAGTTCCAGGAAGACGAAGTTAATTTGCTTAGATTAGCGTACAAAATTAAAATGGTAAGTAACAAAATCAGCATCACTCTCTTTCTGCAATAGCATACAAAAATACAGTCGCCACCTTCAAAACACTGTTTACATTACAATAACTCGAAACATGCTTCGCCTCACAACTAGACATTATGAAGTGTACATACCCTGATACAGTCGACCGCAAACATATTGATTGTGTCTCCAATTACTGGTTTCCCGCGGAGTAATCCTAATTCCATTAATCGCCTGGACGAGTTCAAAGGTTCAGTAATCTATGTACTAATACGCGAAGGGAAAACTTTGTACCCCTTTTTAAGCATATTGCGCGCACGAGGGAGTGTGAGATTTGGCATAGTTAAAGTTTGTATCGAAAAGAAGCAAGGAAGCTAAAATTTATATATAATAAATGTTATAATACACCGTGTGGTGGCGGCTCGTTAAAAGAATACTACCACTCCATCTCATCCAATGGATCTCGTAAAAGGCGAGTAAGGAATTAAACTGCACTGTGCACCCAACAGCGCATGGTGGCCATGGGCTCACCACCTATCACATCAAGTGCATTATATTGTTTTGGTGAAACGTGGATTGTGGTAATCATCTGTATTTGCAGTGAGTGCCCAATCTCTGACTACCCCTTATAGGATACAGTCGTGATCTTATGTATGTATGTATGTAATACATTAAATTGCACAAAATAAAACATTCATTTTTTACGTTTCTACTGACAATTTCAATCACATAGCTATCTACACTGCCATTAATGTCAGACACTGGTCTGTAGATGTATATTTTGCATGTGGATCTTGGCAAATTGATTTTCTTTCCTTCATTAAGTTATGGATAACAAGAAAAACGCTTCAAACTTAATTCCATTATGTCCTTTTGACTTGTGCGACCGTTTCACAAGTTCTCAAATTTTGCAATTCAACGACGCGGCTGCTTACTTTCCATACGTATTAATTTGTCCACTGAATTAAGACACCTGCATAATAGGTATTTAATAATACCAATTACAACATTTCCTACTAAAATGGGTTAGTAATTGTTGTGTAACGTTTACATAATTAATTGTAATATCAATCGCGGGCATTGAGTCAATGTTAGATAGTAAAAGTGGTGTTCGCGTTGGCCGACATTGTTTCAACGAATGTAAATAATTTTAATGAATTGTTAATGTTGCTTTTCCAATGCACTCTGTTTGTTTCTCGTAGATTTTTGATCATTTTTTTCTTTTTATTTTATTGGAGCTATGGTAGCTCAGGGGCCTGGTGCTCGCCTTTAATTTCATGGTAAGCGAGTAACCTGGGTTCGGTCCCCGGCGCCAGCAGCTCTAAAATTGTTCTACAATTTTAAGTGCTGAATTACCACGTGCCTAGCGGTGAAGGAAAACATCGTGAGGATACCTGCATGTCCGAGGAATAGAAATATTTCGAAGACATGTGAAGTCCGCCAACCCGCATTGGAGCAGCGTGGCGGATTCTTCCTAGCTCCTAAACCCTGAGAGGAGGCCTGTGCTCAGCAGTGGGACATTTATAGGCTGAAACTTTACTTTTTTACTTTTATTTTATTGGAAAAACGTTCACCTGATCGTTAGTTCCCAGAACATTTCTGTGCTCCACCACCACCGCACTGCGTTCATCACCCTGAGACATAAGTTTTTAATCTCATATGCCAAGTGATTACACTAACTCACAGTGCCCTTCAAACCGAAACACAGTAATGTTTGCACACTAATTAATAATAACTGGCCCTGCGGTGGTACCACCTACCTAGACAAATTTCCGCATAGGAATCCTACCACCAGTGACCCATTTCGTGTTGTGCAAACTTGTGGGTTTCGGGGATTGTCGAAGCAAGATTTCTGTATGGGTATTCTATTCGGATCACATGTCAGTGTCTGATGCCGTCATCCCCATTCTACCGTCGAAGACGAGATACTGTAGTTTTCTTTTTTAAAGTGACAATTTCGTTAGAATCGTTGTGATTTTAAACTCGATTAACCAAAAAGCGACACTAAAAGAACACAAACATATACATCTATTTAGCCTGCGAGAGAATGAGATAGAATACTGTATACAGTGTTTCCTATTACATTTTTGTTATCTAATTCGTCTACATCTTCGATTTCTTCGTAGATTTTGCTCTCATTAGCTCGACAACATGATCAAGATAGTAACTGACGCTGTGTTTCAAAGATATGATGATCAAATCCAAACCAACGCATTTATTGCATACTTTAGTTACCATAAGCCACTCGTCATTTCATGAAATTGAAAACTTTGTCTATAGTCTGTATAATATGAAATGTAATATATTTAGAATTAAATGTAAAATAATTTTTAAACTTGGTAAGAATATTGTAATAAATAATCCCATTTAAATGAAATTAATTTTACGGATTTTATCGCGTTTATTTTTGTTTTTTTATAACCCGACGTTTCGAGTGCTTTACAGCACCCATGGTCACGGGGGGACTGAGTTGACAGATGTCCTGATGTCATAGTTGACCCGGAGTACCTTCAGCTTTTAATTATTATTTTTGGTCCGATCTACGCAGAAAGAGCTAACTGTGTCTTGAAGTCTTGCAGTGGTATGCTTGGTTTTGATAAATAATCCCTATAATTATCCTACTCCTGATACTCTGCATTCGTCTCATTCTCTCGTAGTTTTCTGAATAGAATAGAATAAATTTTTCTTTTTTTAACTACACTGGTTCCAGAACCAGTAAGAAACCCAGCGGGATTATATTTTTCAGTCATTTTTGAAATAATGTACAATAACAGCAGTATTATAAATATGTAGAAATAGCTTCACAGGTTCAAGTTTCAAAGTATCACTTGTACCGCATGTCAAGTGCACACATGTTTTATTACATACATACATAAGATCACGACTGTATCCCATAAGAGGTAGTCAAAGACTGGGCACTCACTGCAAAGACAGATGACTGCCACAATCCACGTTTCACCAAAACAATATAATGCACTTGGTGTGATAGGTGGTGAGCCCATCGCCACCATGCGCTGTTGGGTGCACAGTGCAGTTTAATTCCTTACTCGCCTTTTACGAGATCCATTGGATGAGATGGAGTGGTAGTATTTTTTTTTTAACGAGCCGCCACCACACGATTTACATGTTTTATTTATGTATACTCGTATTTTTATTATCAGATTTCGCCACACTTAGTTTCATTTAGCCAACGCAGGCACAGACTATCATTTCAGTTAAAAATACGGAAAATCATGACGACCACGTTGCCCAGTAGACTGAGTACTTGACTTCCATGCCGCGGGCCCCGGGTTCAAATAACATGGCTTGGTTGTGTTGTGCGTGTGAAATTTATGTCTTTAAAAGCACTCACGATGTAAGAGAAAGCCTAGTGTAAAAAATAAGCATGCTTATAAAAAATCCGTCAACTTTATTATAAAATACTAGCTGTAAACCTCGGTTTCAGCAGCGCAAAATAATCCGAGCACATACTGCGCCGTACGGCATGGTACCTCGCTGACCTCAGCATTCGCATATCGGCCGTACTCGGTAATGTATACAGCACATAAACTGCATAAAGTATTATAATCAAGAACCTACCTCAGTATACGGGCTAGCTAATGCGAAGAGAATTTCAAACCGGATAAGTATTTCCTGATATAAGCCCGTTCAAACATACAAACTCTCCAACTTTACTATAGTAGTTAGATATAAAAGACGTATTTAAAGACATTAATTCTCTGAACCACTTATTAAGATATCAAAAGAAATTAAACTACCATGAACTAAAATAATAATGACCAAAATGCTAATAAGTGCCTTACGTAATACGCCAATTTTTCTCTGAAAAGTCCTCTACCTGACGATTAAAGTCCTATAGTTAATAGAATCAGGCGTTACTTTGCGGAAATCCATTATAATGAAGGAAAGTAAGTTAATTTGCTAGGATCCGCATGCAAATCTTAGCAAATTACCTTACTTTCCTTGATTAAAGTCCTGTCAAAATCCATTCAGCCGTTTCGGTAACTAGCCCGGCCAAACAGACACACAGACAAAAATAATAAAAGCGTGTTCGGGTTGTGGTATCTTGCAAAAAACCATATGTGATTGCGAAAAAGTAATTTCGATATCACAGACCGACACTTCAATTTTATTTATTCGTATAGATTATATCGGCGTCTTTGTGTCCTGCGCTCAGTTAAAATACGCTTGTTTTTTATGATCCACTAGCTGTATCTGTATGATTTTGAGGTTTTAAAGCTTTTGCGCGGATCCTTAATTATTTTTCTAAAATTTAATTAGCCTAAGTTATCCACTATCTGTCAGTGAAAGTCCCGTCAAAATCGGTCCAGCCGTTTCGGAGATTAGTTGAAACAAACAGACAGACAGACAGACAAAAATATTTATTGTTTTTTTCCTGTAAGTGCCGTATACGGCCTGAATAAAGCGTAGCGTTGCTATCTTGCATGCTCGGCTTGGATATGATGTTATTTCGGTCTTCCCAGAGACAATGTGGGTCTTTTTAAAGCAACTGTTAAGAAGATCTCAAGTCTTCGCCGGTCTATTTTCAAATAAAAAATATTACAAACCATGCCCCGTTTCCACTCGTTTTGCATAGAGTTCTGAACTTCATGTAAAATGTAGTTGTTCAAATAGTCCGGGCCGTGTTCAAGCGCCATTAAGAGAACAAGTTGTATAACGCCAGTCGCAGTTACAGCTGATTATATTCGATGCTTCCCCGTGATAAGCAATAAGTGCTTCAGATAAAAATTTACAAGCCACGAGTCCTTCGCTGCGATATCTTATCAGAGAGTTTAAAAATTCAAGTCTGTATTGCGACGTTTGAGGAATTACGTTGGTCATTGTGTACATTTATGAAAGTGTTATGCAATGTTTTTATAATAAATGCGCGTGGAGAACATTCATATAACATTTTTTACGGCTCTCGTAATAACATTCCATTACAATAAATAATTGTTAATGTATTTTTCACGCCGAGTCTGGCATTGGAAATAGAGTTAAAAAAAAGTTTCAGCCTATAAATGTCCCACTGCCGAGCCCTGTGCCCTCCTCTCATTTCTGAGAGGGTTTTGGAGCTGGGAAGGATCCGCCACGCTGCTCCAATGCGGGTTGGCGGACTGCACATGTCTTCGAAAAATATTTTTTATTTCTCAGACATGCAGGTTTCCTCGCGATGTTTTCCTTCACTGCCGAGCACGTGATAAATCGACACTTAAAATTGCAATTAACAATTTTAGTGGTGCCGGCACCGGTAATCGGACCCAAGTCACTCGCGTACTATGAAATTGAAAGCGATCGCCTAGCCCCTGAGCTACCACGACTCGGATTTTAAGTGCTGTGCTTAGTGCGGTGAACGAAAACATAGTGAGGAAGCATGACTGAGGAATAAAATATTTCGAGGATACTCGCATTGGAACAGAAAACTCTTCCCGGCTCCAAAGTTTTCAATGTCTCTGTAATTTACTTTTTTTATGAAAATTATTTTCATCGTTAAAATTGTATTGCCAGCTCAGCTATAGATCTGTTTGTCCTGTCGGTACAGAAAGCGCATGGAAAGTGCGCGGTAGAGGCGCCGCTGCACGCACCGGTGACGCGCCGGCCGCGGATCATTTGTACGCACTTTCCCCGCGCATGGGTCATTTACGCAAAGCTCAGGGAAACGCTCCATCGGACATTCTCTAGTACAGTTTGTAGAAATATGCATGTTCATATTCGCTCTGTTCGTCGGTGATGCAATCTTTAGCTAATCAGGCTATGAGAAACAATATTTTGTATTTGCCTCTTGACCTGGACTACTAAGATTAGTCAATAAGGATATTTGGCAGAATGTATTGAATGTAAACGTGCAAGATAAAGAAAATTAAATTTCGACAGGCCCTATATTATTGGTAAAATGAATTGTCATACTCAATCGTTTAGAAAATCTATATATTCATCATCGTTATGATTTCAGCCTATCACTATTCCACATAGGCCTCACCCATAGAGTGCCACAAAAGTTAGTAACTCTCTTTTTGGGGGGATTTTGCCATAGTTGCCACGCTTGACAAGCGGGTTGACAACCGTTATTTATTCAGATGATCCAGGAAGATTCCGCTGCCCATCTCCTGGTTTTAATGTTCCCTTTGCCGACCTTTACGACACCCACGGGATGACATGGGATAGATTCTCTTAAACCGCCACCACACGATAAATAACTATTAAAAAAATAACTATTTTAATAAAGATTTTGCTGATGATTCTGCCGCCCATCTCCGGGTTTTAATGTTCCCTTTGCCGACTTTTACGACTCGGACGAGAAGGGGTGGTAGATTATCTCAAGCCGCTACCACACGGCTATGTATTAATATGCAAAAATTATACTGATTACTTTAGGAAGTTACCAACAGCGTAGGAGATATTACTGAGCCATTAGTGCTCGCCTAGACATAGAGGCTGTCACTCGTCAAACCTACCTGCGCTCATATAGCGCTTATGCGATAAAATCGGATGAAGGCTAGGACGCAGTGTCAAAGACACGGGACAATGACACCACAATTAGAGCCGAAAACCAACAATTAGTATTTTTACACAAATGTTCGCTCTGGCTGGGATTCAATTTCGCACCCGCGGAGTAGTCAGGGACACTGACCAATGGGCCACGCCGTCATCATCTATATATGTATATCAACAGTGTGTTAAAACTAAGTTTACTTGTTTAATTACTAATTTCTAGAGTAATTTATCCGAATTTCCAATTTAGCCGAAAAAGAAGCGCGGCGGCTGCCATTTTGTAATCCGTTTACAGAACCCCTCCTCCCGGCTCGGCCTCATTAACGCGACACGGGTCTTATTTACTTTTACGACGGCGTAAAACCCGAGGATCCGTTGATATGGAGCTTAAGCGTCTTTATGCGAAAAGGGTAGCACTAAATGCGACGGTTTACTTGATGCTGGAAATGTATAATGTATAACTGTTACGTTACAAATGCCTGACTAAGCCAGATGCCTCCCTAATATTTAGCTGCGTCCATACCCATATGACATGTATTTATGTAAATACTAGGACTACCTATGTTTAAAAATACAAACGTTTAAACATAAATAATATCACGCCTCTTTCCCATTGCGCAAGGCAGAGACCATATCTTTCCAATTGCTAGAGTTGTTCGGTAGCTTATTGAATGAAAGATAAAGTGGACTGTAACTTAATTATATTGACTTGACTTTGCTATATACTTTACTATAAGCGTTTGAGTTATAAGAGGACTGTTAGGTTCGCGCGGAGTCGCCGGTGGCTCGGTAAGAAGTAGTCCTCCGGCCGGTCAGGTGTTCGCGGCACGTCGGCCTTGCGCCCCTCAATCCGCAAGCCTCGCAGCCCCCCGTGCTTCGTCGATGGCTCAGCGCGTCGAAGTCCGAACAACAGTCCTCGCGCACATTTCGCTTCCACCACGTTCCTTAGTGTTTTCATACAAGCTCGTCAGTTGCGGGTACTTTTGACGTGGTATTTTTTTAAAACAATTTCTGCTTGTGACATGTTCGCCTACGACACTACACTACACTACACTCGCCCCATAAATCAGTTTCGTCAATCTTCTTTCATCCATTATCTCTACGTGTCTTCGTGAGCTTCCCTTTCTCTATCTTTTACACTACATCTTCTACCACACCGCAAAGTTCCCTTATCACTTACTCTGCTCTAAACATAGTGAGGACTACGTTTAAAGTAAAACAACAATATTTCTTTCGCAAAATATCCAGCTTCGGTGCTCTAAGGCTTCGTCGTGGATATCGTAAAAGTGACTATGGGAAATGTCAAAAAAAGAAACCGTTTCCGACATAGCGGAAAAAGGATTTCCGAGTTGGTGACGGGAAGGCCCTAAGGTGCGAGGTCTCTATTTCTTCTTTCTTATCCAATCCGCCTGCCCAAACGTGGCGATTTCAAAAATTCTCCCAATTTGGGAGAGGCCCATGTTCAGCAATGGACTTCTCGAAGGTTAATCATGATAGAGTGAGGATTTTTTTTATATATTTCTGCACATATAGTGTGTAATAGTATCATTTACATATTTTATAGAAGAATTGATCGTCGTGTCACTTTCTTCCATAAAAAAAAAATATTATTTGGTTGGTATACATATAGTAAATATTTGCAATAAGGCAATGATAATTTTACCAAGGTCATGTTCATTGTACTAAATACAATTACTTGTACTATATACACTAAATACTTTCGGATTATCTATGCAGGAATCCGTCTAGGTAGGTACCACCCCAGGGCCAGTTATTCTGCCGTGAAGTATTAGCGTAGGGTGACGAGCAGTGTGGTGTCACACATAAATGTTCCGGGTGACGCAGCATTTGTTATTACATTGTATATAGCAGACGTTGTACTTACCAACAGGTGAACGTTTTGCTCGCATCGTCACTTTATCCAATTAAAAAGAAATTGCATTTTTTTGTAGTTTAATTATGTAATTTTACGACTTGATTGCAGTAGTTAGCTATCCTAGAACTATCCAACGCAGTGCCTGTATTCGAATCCATTTTAGTAGTAAGGAAAGATATAAAGGACACACGAACACTATTTATCTAAGACTAGTTATTACAAGTGCTTGCTCGTGTGAAATAATTGATGTTTTTTTTTATTGGATAAAGTGCTGAAACGAGCAAAACGTTCACCTGATGGTAAGTGCAACGTCTGCCCATAACAAATGCTGTATCATCCAGAATATTTCTGTGTGACACCACACTGTGTCCATCACCCTGAGACATCAGTTCTTAAGTCTCATATGCCCAGTGATTACGCTAGCTCACAGTGCCCTTCAAACCGAAACACAGTAATGTTTGCACACTACTGCTTCACGGCAGAATAACTGGCCCTGGGGTGGTACCTACCAGGACGGATTCCAGTCATGTATAAAACACATGTCAGAGGACGCTCGCCGCGATCGAAACATGTGCGCCGTCACGCTGAAAAATACTTAGGGCGGATTTCATCGTTGAAACTAAACGCGAACAGTTCAAGGAAAACGAAGTTTAAGCGTTTAACAGAGTTCAATGCTACAGTTTGCATTTCATAAACATCAAATGAACGCAGTCAATGCTAAACGCGGTTCAAATTCTGAACGCCCAATTTTCGACGTTCAGCTCTCTTTAAACGCGTTTAGAGAGCTGTGCTGTGCACAACTATGTAGACACAAAAAATATTTTTAATTCGTATGTTTTATTGTTTGCATACATAAGTAACCTGTGCATAAAAACAGGCTATTTGATGTCGCAAAATATGAAATGAATCGTCTTTTTGTTTTAGATTGTGACGATATTTCATGTAAACTTCGTTTTACTAAACGCGATCAAAATGGAGCCGGTGAAATCGGTTAGACGAAAACCGAGTTCAAATGATACATTTGAACTCGGTTTAAGTAAAACGTGGTTTTATTAAACTTGTTTTCCAAAGCGATCGGTGAAATCGGATCTTACTCTGCGACTTTAAAGCTTAATACGCGTCGTGTCGACGCACGTCGCGAATGTGCTGATATGCAATATATCTATATATATATTTTAATACGTGAAGAGAAATGTTTGTGCGCATATTGCGCGAACGGAGGAATGTGAGATTTCGTAAAATAAAAGTTCCTATGGAGTTGAAGCGAGGAATCTCAAATTTATAATATAATATCTGTTACAAATTCGCGTACATTAAGTTAAATACGATAAAACACTAAATATTAACGTTCATACTGACAATGTCAATCATAAACTAGTCTGTCGTTTGTTTACATTCATACTGCCAATGTCAAACACTTAATAGTCTCTCTAATCAAACAGTCACACAGAGTATTTAAAATGTTACCAACATATAATTACTCAAGTTTCAATAACCTACAAATTTACAAAAAAATATGAATTACGATTGAATGTTGACCACTGACGGGCATCTATTACGGGTATTTTTTATTTGGGTATGAATGTAGTGTTTTTTTGTGGGTATGAATTATTTCCCTTAATACTGTATCAAAGTTAATGTTCGATACGTCGTTCTGAAGATTATTTTTCCCTCTTAGGACGAGGGTCCGGCAGAGTAGAATAGCACCTACACCTTTCCTACCGAGGTGTCGTAAGGTATTGTACGGACAGCCGTTATTCGGGCAGAATAACACCACAATATGCAATGCTGACACTGTTTCGGTCATGAGAACGCAATGGCGAATAAGACTTTTTTGATTCGTCTCATTTCCCGTGGGGGCGAAAAGTGAGCTACGTGTGTGGCCTCTTCCTCTGTTTCTCCTACGCGTGAAAAAGGCTTAACTGTACTAATGACTAAAAATAAGAAAATGTCTTTAACTTAATGTTTTCGTTAAAAAAAAAAATATTGGATTAAGTGATGAAACGAGCAAAACGTTCACCTGATGGTAAGTGCATTGTGGGCAGACGGCCCATAAAAATGCCCTGTCACCCAGTACATTTCTGTGTGGCACCACACTGCGCTCGTCATCCCGAGACAGCAGTTCTTAAGTCCTGCCCTGTAAATACACTAGCTATCAGTGCACTTCACACCGAAACACAGTACTGCTTAACGGCAGAATAACTGGCACTGCGGAGTTTGTTGTAACAGCTCTTAGTATTATTGTTTATTTTTAACTTCATGATTGAAATTAAAGCAGTTTCACATGAAGTTTTCACATCCCACGGTAGCGGTAGCACTAATGCATTGTTATCAATTTAAATTATTTTCATTTATAAAATATATCGCTTCTTTGGTTCCGTTTTAATATGCGAAAATTTACTTCATCTGCATAAAATTATACATTTCCACATGGATCCCTCTCCTTTGTTGTCTCTACTCACGTTTAAATCGAGGTAGAATGTCCGAAAGCAAAAAACGTTTGTTCCAAGTATCTAAGAAATAATACTTCGTATTACAATCCTCTTGTTGGAATGTATCGCCATAATAGTGAAGTAACTTTGAGTGACCTAAAAGTCGTAGATGTCAAAGTAAAATTCTTTATTCACTTTAGACTTGTATAAAGCTCATATGAATGATTTTAATAATTGTTTCGTTTGTCGATGGACCGCCTTCAAGACTATATTTATTATAATATTTTTTTTATAAAATTCAAGAATTTCTCGAGTTGCAAACAACGACGTTTAGCGAAGTCGATGGATGCAGGCGGCTCAGTACCGAGTTTTGCAATCTACGGGGGGGAGGCCTATTTTCAGCAGTAATAATAGCTATGTTAGGCTGAAATGATGATGATGAATGTAGTTTTTTTTTTATTGGATAGAGCAACGAAACGAGCAAAACGTTCACCTGATGTAAAGTGCAACGTCTACCCATAACAAATGCTATTTCACCCACAAAATTTCTGTGTGTAAACTCCGCCCGTCACCCTGAGACATCAGTTCTTAAGTCTCCTATGCCCAGTGATAACGCTAGCTCACAATGCCCTTCAAACCGAAACACGGTAATGTTTGCACACTCCTGCTTCACGGCAGAATAGATAACAGTCTCACGTTTCTCTCTTCTCATTGAAATTTACTAGCTGATGCTCGCGACTTGGTCTGCGTAGATTTAGGTTGTTAAATATCCCGTGGGAACTCTGACTTTACGGGGTAAAAAGTATCCTATGTCCGTCTTCAGGATGCAAGCTATTTCTGTGCCGTTTCGTCAAGATCGGATCAATGGTTGAGCCGAGGAAAGGTAACATACGGAGAAAGGGACAGAGAGAGTTACTTTCGCATTTATAATATTAGTATGGATAGTGATGTAATGATTGTAATCCGTTGTGTTTGCTTTATTAATAAATAAATAAACAAAATGATGTAGCTATTAAACTGCACTGCACTGTAAATATATTACCACCACACCACATGAAACATATTATCATCATCACCAAAACTCTTAACACTGTTTCTTATTATCATAAACCATCATGAGGCATGTACAGCTTCATCAGTTTTGTCGGCTACCGTTATTGTCTGCTGCCAAAGTATGGCAATGATTTCTCCACGTTACTATATGAGTTCATGTTTAAAAAATATCTCATGTATTAACATATTACGCATGTCTTACATTGCATAATGTTACGCTAAATCTAATATCGCGATAGTTAAATGCGAATTTTGGCGAAGGTTAGTTGGAATTAGTTATCTAACTTTTTGAAATCTATAATGTGAGGGCAAAGATGAAGAGCAATACGTGCACGCTAACTTGTGGGAAGACTAATAGATATTATATTTTTCTGTGAACGCAAGTGACGAGGGCGAGCATGCACTAGCTTATTATTTAAAAATAATGCTATGTCACCCACAACATTTCCGTGTGACACCGTGATTAATCTGTCAGACAGATTAAAGGTATCTATGTTTAATCTTTCCGCGAATAACTTCCAATCCCTTGCGTAAAAATGACGTCTTAATTTTTATTTGGACATGACTCGGAACAACACCCATTTGTAGAAAGGCCTTCGTCGAAGACACTAAAATAAAATCAGCAACAATTTTCGTCTGATAAAATGTTACGAGTAAATTTGAAATGAGAAACGTTGATAAACACGTCTCATCAGAGTCCATACTCCGTACCGAACTATTATGTGAGCGTCTTCACCAAAAAAACGCACGCGTTTACATGCCATCTGAATTAATCGTCTGGACCGGCGGCGCTCGTGATTGGTGCAGATTTTTTGCCTTCCAATGGAACCAATCTCGGTCATCAACCGGTGGCGTCACTGTCACGCTCCGCCTGCTTCGTCCTTTATTTGTGAAGTGTTGGTTTGGATCGTTCTAGATGGTTCTGTGTTTACTTCTTTCGTTTTGCAGCGGCTATAAGATGGATTCACGAGTCAATTGTCATTTAATACAGATGTACATAGCGCCTTGGTAGCTCAGGTGAAGAGCGATTACTTTACAAATTCATTGTTACGCGTGTGACTTTGCTTCGATCATCGTTCCAGAAACACTCTGTTAATTGCAATATAAATTGCGAAGTGCTAATTTACCACTTGCTCGAAAGTTAGAGATGAGAACTTAGAAAACAACATATCTTAGAAATGTGAAGTTGCCAACGGCTCCAGAACCGATCCTAAACCGATCGGGAGGAAATGAGAAGAGGCCTTTATTCGGATGAAGATATAAATGTTGTAACTATACTTTTATTGTAGACACATATCCCGTTGTTTTATTTACTGTGGTGGATCATTTCAGCCTATTATCAGTCCACTTCTAAACATAGGCCTCCTCCATGGATTGCTACAAAACACGTACGTTTATAGCGCTCACTTTGAGGGGATTCCCCACTTGGCAGGCGGGTACTCGCAACGAACTAAAATAAATGAATCGCGCCGCATTCCTAATTTAAAAGATAAGTTTAAAAGACGCAACGCGTCGTTTCTAAAGTGGTCTAGAGTTTGCGAAATTTATTACCTTTTGTATTGGACTTTAATACCGTATGCAAATGTCCTAAAGATACTTACTGGTGGTAGGATTCCTATGCAGGAATCCGTCTAGGTAGGTACCGCCCCAGGACCAGTTATTCTGCCGTGAAGCAGTAGTGTGCAAACATTACTGTGTTTCGGTTTGAAGGGCACTGTGAGCTAGCGTAATCACTGGGCATATGAGACTTAGAACTTTGGCTCAGCGTGATGGGCACATTGTGGTGTCACATAGAAATTTTCTGGGTGACACAGCATTTGTTATGTACGTCTATGTATGTACGTCTACCACGTTGCACTTACCATCAGGTGAACGTTTTGCTCGTTCCATAACTTAATGAAATAAAAAAAAAAAAATATGTTCGCCCCAAATCAAAGGGAATCTGTACCTGTTTGCGTGTGTTAGTGGTAAATTTTCACAAGCGGTGTTGCATTTAGTAAGTGAAAATACTCCACGCCAGGGGTAAACATGATCGCAAGAGCAAATTGGCTAGCGAATACGTACAATTATTCTCTATTACGGTTTGCGCGACATAACCGTCTTAACACTAATTATATATATCCGTGCAGTCGTAAACAGTATATAGTCGTATTACGAAATACCCTTTCAGCGCGTTGGCCCAGTTTGAAGATAGTGGTTGTGTAATGTTCTAGGTTGTCGATCGCTAAATACTGTGACTTGGGTTTTGGGAATTCCCGACAATTTCCAAGTCCCGGGACACGAGACCTAAGATTTTTTTTATTTTTTATAAGATGTGTTATTTCTGGTGAAACGTAAAAGGCAATATTTTGTAAAAATCAACATTTATTAAACAGAAAATTAAATTTTAATAACATTAACGTTAATTTCCGTCTAAATAATTGCTTTGTTTATGTCTTTTAATCACACACAGATTCACTTTTAATCAGTTAAATCTTTTAGTTATAAAACGAACTTAGTAAAAAATCATACTAATTTCGACAATCTTGTCTCGTCTCTTGACGAGTCTCGACCCGAAAGTCCCGACACTTCGACTTCGAGACACGAGATGTTACGGTTTCCAAACCCTAACAAATAAAAAATAATACAGCCTTTAGGGGGGTGGGTCTCACCACCCCCCTAAAGGCTGTATTATTGTAATATTGTTAATGAGTTCTTTCACAAAATTGTTATGACATGTAATTATTATTAACTTTTTTTTACAATTATGATTAAATTTGTTACAGTTTATCACGTCATGTACCTCTCCATTACAATAATTACACAAAAAATTCAGTGCTCTCAAGAATGGCTCGTACGTACAATTAAGCCTTCAGTCATGTAGACCTCTTTTCTTGCTCATAATATGTATTTAAAAAAGAAATTGTTAATACAATACTTAACAATGAACCGAGATAGTTATTTCTTTTTTTTTAATATGCAACTCTATGACTTATTATCATTTTATACGTATACACAGTATTATAGGGAACAACTGTACTATTTAGGTCGCTATTCTTAAATTGCTTTGTCTTATAATACACTTGCGACACATATAATATATAATTGTACGATTTATAGTTAAAGATAGTTATTATAGTTAAAGACATCCCAGAAGCATCATCGTCTCTCTCATTAACAAAATGCGCTTCTGTTTCTATTTTATTACAGCGGTACGTAAAAAAAATATGGCGTGTACGTAAATAATTCCTTAGCACGTTCACTGTCATAATAACATTGAGCCAGTTCTTATCGCTTTGCCCACCTGACATCACAGCAGCGTGACGGCCCAGCGGCGCGTGTAAAAGCGCGCCAAATCGATCTGTCACATTACACCATGCCACACGACGAACACTGAAAACAATTAAAAAAAACAACATCTGCTCAGTGACGTAATCCTATGATTTATTTGTCTGTGATATTACATACACGCCTCTTTCCCATTGGATAAGGCGGAGACCACAACCGTCTGGTGGGCTACCACTTTTCGCGCCCTCGGGAAACGAGACGTGACCGGTGGCGAATCACACTGTCGCCATTTTTGTAGGAGCTAAATTTATTGCTTCCCGTTGCGTTTCCACGAGTAGCTAGAGTAGATGCTGTCCAACCAAACAGCACTCGCCACATTTTCTTTTAAATAAAATCAAAACTATTTTTTTATTGGGAAAGCGATAAAACGAGCAAAACGTTCGCCTGATGGTAAGTGCCACGTCTGTATGTAACAAACTCTGTGCCACCATATTTCTGTGCGACACCTCACAGTGCCCATCACTCTGAGACATCAGTGCTTAAGTCTCATATGCCCAGTGATTACGATAGCTTTCAGTGCCCTTCAGACCGAAACACAGTAATGTTTTCACACTACCGCTTCACGGCAGAATAACTGAAAACTGACCCTGGGGTGGTACCTACCTAGACGGATTCCTGCATAGGAATCCTACCACCAGTGCGCTTAAGTAGGCGCTCGTTTTGGACTATATCCTTGATTAAAATTTTTTAATAATGTTATTCTAGGATCCAGGTTGTCACTATACCCACCTTTACCGCTTGTAAATACTGATAAAATATTAATTTACGGATGTAATCACGTTAAATTTACCATCACACAGAGGCACTCCTGCAACACTTAAAATAACACACAACAACACACAAACACACAAACACACACACACATACTCTCTCTCTCAATCACACACACACACACAGATACACACACACACATACACACACTAACGTACAGATTGATAAATTGTTGTTTATATAAAAAAAAATCTATATACATTTTTTCTTCTGTTTAAGTTTTTATCTGTATCTTTTTATACTGGTAATGGAAGAGCGGAGTTTTCTACTACAGGCATTATGTCCTTAAAAGAAGACTCCTGCAATGATTATTGTTACTAACTTTGTTGATAAAGAAATAAATAAAATTTGAAATTTTGAATTTGAATCACGCTGAACAGTCCGAACTACCTTCAGCTGTTAATTATTAACGCCGGGTATAGATAGTAGATTAATCAATGTATACTACTTATGTATGTATATAATGTATACTTAACGTATTCGCTCATGGGGCTTGACGCTCGCTTTAAATTTCATAGTACGTGAGTGGCCTGGGTTCGATTCCCGGTGCCGGCACCACTAAAATTGTTAATTGCATTACAACGTGCTCGGCGGTGAAGGAAAACATCGTGAGGAAACCTGCATGTCTGACAAATAAAAAATATTTCGAAGACATGTGCAGTCCGTCCCGCATTGGAGCAGCGTGGCGGATTCTTCCTAGCTCCAAAACCCTCTCAGAAAAGAGAGGAGGTCTGTGCTCAGCAGTGGGACATTTATAGGCTGAAACTTTACTAACGTATTCGCGTACATATAACACATCGCTTGTAAAAATACTCTTAACTTTAATTTATAAATAATTTAGCGGTCGAAAATAAAAAAAGTTCTTTTTAATTGAGCTACTGCGGCTCGGTGACAAGTTTGACGTGATTAGAAATGTGAAATGTTTCAAAGTGAATCGAAACTTTACCAAACTTCGGCGTCTGTGTCTCAGTGGTAGGCCGCGTGTGTCTAATTGATCTCTCGTTGGAGCGGTCAAGCGCGAGCGTGACCGAGCCGTCCGGCGCGGAACAATTACGCGAATTGGATCAACTCGTCAATTCGACGGGTGAACGTTTGCGGTAAAGGGAAGTCGGTTCGACCCCATTTCACGCCCGAACGATATCAATTTTTCGCTCGTAGGTTAATTAAAATTGTGCAGGAGACGTGGTCAATGGTTCGTGTAAAAGTGCATCTGAAGAGAGATAAACCGTTTTTTTTTAATTCGCCGCGAAAAGTGTGCTACTACTAAAGATGTTGTATCTGTTCCCATTGGGTAAGCCAATGGGAAAAGGCGTGAATGTATATCTATGTTTTTCTATAGACGGGCAAACGGGTAACCTGATGGTACGCGATCACCGCCGCCCATGAACATTACAATACCAAAGAAGAAGCGGGTGCGTTGACGGACTTTGAGAAAGGAATAGAATCTTTCCTAGTATCATACCCATATGAATAACTTGAAATTACATTACAACAAAATGATGCTCCTCTCTTCTCCTGCATCGTAGGTGTGTTTACAAATCATTCGTACACACACAAACATTGAGACCCGGAAGAACTAATAAAAAAATATGTTTCCCGTACGTGATTACTGGTGGTATGATTCCTATGCAAGAAACCGTCTAGGTGGGTACCATCCCAGAGCCAGTTACTCTGCCGTGAAAAAGTAGTTTGCAAGCATTACTGTGTTTCGGTCTGAATGGCACTGGGAGGTATTGTAACCACTGGGTATATGAGACTTACAACTGATGTCTCAGGGTGACGCAGTGTAGTGTCACACAGAAATCAGTGAGGTGACACAGCGTTTGTTATGGGCAGAGGTTGCACTTACCATCAAGTGAATATTTGGTCGTCTCGTCACTTTCTACTATAAAAAAAAAAACTAAAACTCCTTTCCCGACATAGACACCCACAGAGAACGTATTTTACGAACATTTACTCCTAAATGGGTAAACGGGCTGGTGTTGTTTTTCACTATACAGGCTCTAACATCACAATAATACACGCGAAGCCAGGGCTGGTAAGCTAATAATAATCTAAAATACATTTGTTTCCGTTTCACGTAACCGAGGCCACATTTCCAAGGTGCAATGATGCATGCACCAGTGTATGATGAATTTTACATTGCAACTAGCAATACCCTTATAGTAAAGTAAAGTACTAACGTAAAGTATAGAAACGGTTATTTTGCTCTATGCGAATAACATTGGGACCATATTAAATGAATACAATCCATACTAATATTATAAATGCGAAAGTAACTTGTCCCTCTGTCTGTTTGTTACCTTTTCACGGTCTAACCGCTGAACCGATCTAGACGAAATTTGGCACACAGACAGCTTTCATCTTGGATACTTTAATACACATAGGATACTTTTTATCCCGGAAAACAAAATAGTTCCCACGAGTTATTTATAAAACCTATATCACACTAGCTCACAGTGCTATTCAAACCGAAACACAGTAATGCTAGCACACTAGGTACCTTACAGGGCCAGTTATTGTGCAGTGCAGCAGTAGCGTGCAAACATTACTGTGTTTCGGTTTGAGGGGCACTGAGAGCTAGTGTGATCACACATCAGTTCTTAAGTCTCACATGCCCATGTGAGACTTAAGAACTGATGTCTCATGGCAACGCCACTCTTTTGGGCAGCCGTGTCACTTACCGTCCGGTATTGGTTTCGTAACTTCTTTCATTAAAAAAATGTACACGCTTGATTTGTTTAGTGGGCGTAGTTTTTGACGTAACAATGCAAAATATTGAAATACTTACCATGCGGGCGTGCAGTGTGCGTGAGTCAGACGGCGCTATCATTGCAGCGGGCACCGCACGGCGCCAACTGCCTCATGGCGACAACGACACGCGCCACTGATTGTGGTATAGCGATGTCTAATGTGGCTGTGTGGCTGATAAAAAAGCCTTTGCGTAAAATTAGAATCAGGTTCCCGAAGTTATGTTTGAAATGAGTTTGGTCACTTGTATAATATTCTATTTATTGATTTTTTTCTGATGTTAATCAGCAAAGAGGCACAAGATCGTTCACAGATATCTTAATTGTTAAGTAATAAATCTGGTACTGGGTGTAGGATTCCTATACAGGAATCCGTCTAGGTAGGAATTACCGCAGTGCCAGTTATACTACCGTGAAGCAGTAGTGTGCAAATATTACTGTGTTTCCATCTGAAGGACACTACAGCTAGTGTAATGAGACTTAAGAGCTGATGTCTGAAGTTCTGGTTGACACAGTATTTGTTGCTAGACTTTCCAAAATAAAAAGCAAAGATGGAAAATGTTTGCTATTATATTTTGGTTTGAAGTGAACTAGTTAGTCCCTGGCGCTCGAGTTAATCATTACCATTACAATTTTGTGTACATATTGTTTATCTAGTTCCACAGTCCGTAATGATTGTTAAACATTCATGAAACTTTAGAAGTTCTTTAACATTTGCTAGCAGAAATAACATAATTTAAATGTTTATCTTACAACTAAAACTAGTTGGAAACGTTACGTACATTTGAAATGTTCAGTTTTATTTAAAAGCGGACACGTGTGCTCCCGGCGAAAGTAAATACAACAAACTACAAGCGCGTTTGTTCAGCGTGCCCTATATACAACTTGTAGATGTAGAGATCGGGATCTCTAAAGCAACGCGAATAACTAGCATGTAACGATGTCTAGTGTTTGTTAGCAGGGGCTCTCGTGTATCAAATATAAATAGTGAACTCACATTCCTATAAAGTCGATAGGTGTCCGGCAGAGTAGAATAGCACCTGCTTTTTATTTATTTATTTGCATTCACATGAAATATGATACATTAAGTGGTGGAAAATTATTGAAATAGTATCACATATTTCGCCATTATTGGCACGTAAGTGTTTATCAGTTTTAATTAATATAATATGTTAGAGACATAGTAGTAACATATAACAGTGCAAAAACAGATGACTGCCACAATTCACGTTTCACCAAAACAATATAATGCACTTGGTGTGATAGGTGGTGAGCCCATCGCCACCATGCGCTGTTGGGTGCACAGTGCAGTTTAATTCCTTACTCGCCTTTTACGAGATCCATTGGATGAGATGGAGTGGTAGTATTCCTTTAACGAGCCGCCACCACACGGCTCAGTAGTGCATACGGAGTATATATACTTTCATAAACATTGAGTAAAAAGCTGCTATTTTCTTATTACAAACAGACATTTAAATTTTCTTTATTTGTATAGATAATTTTGAAATTATTTTGTGATTTAAATTTATAAGATATGCTCCTTGTAAAGAAACACTTCTATAAACAATTCCTAAGAACAACGCGATTATACAGTAAATGTTTTGGCGATTGGCCAGCTCCCTGACAGGTATCCGGATAAACACGATCCCCGTGCGATCCTACCGGTTCCTGTCAGACTGTTAACACGAGGCGTTACTACGCTGTTTGTGCACAAACGATTTGCTCCACGGCGCGAGGAATTCGGCCGGTTCACCTTCGCCGGAAATAGAAGCGTATGTGCGTCTAATATATTTGGTATAATCAATTACATGCGAGAATCTCGAAAGTTTTTGAAAAATCATAAATTTTTGTGTTTAACACTAGATTTACGGAACGGAGCGGGTATGTTACGAATAGGTAGATATAATAAAATATAGGTGTTTTAGATAAAACTACTAGATATATGTTCGCTGGATAATATCATTATAAAACCAATATATAATCGCTATAGAACAATATTTATTTGTACAGAATTTAAATCATAAAATTGACAACCCGTCAAATTATCTATTCAGATGTTCCAGGAAGATGCTGCTGCCCATCTGTTTGTTTTTATTTCCCCTCTGTGGACATATACGACACCCACGGGATGAGATGGGGTAGATTCTCTTAAGCCGCGCTCTGATTATGATGATCGAGATGATTTATATTTAGTAATTTATTAATTGTGTAAGTCACTCATTGGGTGGCAAACGATTGCACAGACACTTGTGTGTGGTGTGTAAGTGTGGCATTTAATAATTTTTAATAATACTGTTTATTTCTCCTCACAGTTTAAACTAATTATAAAGGTACATTAAAATATAACTTATCAGTAAAATATTGTTACAGTCTAGTCTATGTGAGGAGCTGGTGTCTGAGGTAGGCAAGTATACCTGTATTACAGATCACAAGGTCCTCACCCCACGGACTAAGGTTCAGGTTTACTATTTTAACTGATATGGTTAGAAAAATAAAGCTAAGCTAACACTTAATTATGAGATATTTAATGCGATGTGTCTATACTATACTGTGTGAGTGTGTGCTCGGGCGTGTGTGTGTGTGTGTGTGTGTGTGTGTGTGTGTGTGTGTGTGTGTGTGTGTGTGTGTGTGTGTGTGTGTGTGTGTGTGTGTGTGTGTGTGTGTGTGTGTGTGTGTGTGTGTGTGAGTGTGTGAGTGTATGTGTGTGTCTGTGTATTTGTATGTGTGCCCATGTGTAAGAAGCTGTGATTTTCTTAAATTGAGCTAAAATTTAAGCTAGCAGATTTTCTGTAGATGCGTAATCCAATTTCTGCAACCAGTCTTTCACAGTGTATTGTGGCTCCATTAGCATCTTCGGAAAAAATTTAGATGGCGATACGTCGTCACACCTGAAGAATATGTACGAAGTAGATAGGTAGTGGCAGGCCTATACCGCATATAACATTGCACTCAGCCCAGTCGGAAGCTGCAATGCAACACAGACGTTGCGCTTGCGCAAGCGATATCGGGGGCACGCGAAGGTCGATCTCGGCCTGCTGCCGACTAATCGCCACTATTACACCTGATTTTACTCCTCGCGACCTCGCTAGACAGCCTCGCGTGAATCGTTTGCGTACAAAGTTACATTGGACGATTACAATACGGTGATACGGTGTAAAGATTTTGGAAGTGTTAGCAGTGAAAGATATTTTTTTTATTTTTTTCTTTTATGTTATAAAGTGACGAAACGAGCAAAACGTTCACCTGATGGTAAGTGCAACGTCCGCCCACAACAAATGCTGTGTCACACAGAATATTCCTGTGTGACACCACACTGCGCCCGACAACCGCAGACATCAGTTCTTAAGTCTCATATGCCCAGTGATTGCGCTAGCTCACAGTGCCCTTCAAACCGAAACACAGTAATGCTTGCACACTACTGCTTCACGGCAGAATAACTGGCCCTGGGGTGGTACCTACCTAGACGGATTCCTGCTTTGTAAATCGGCCGATCATTATAAATATTGTTTAATGAGGTAGGTGCTACTCGTCTCTGTTGGACACCCATCGGCTATTTACTAGTTTTAAAGTAGTAGTATATGCAGTTTTAAATATTAAGTGACCGCGCCTTTCCGTTTAAACAGACATGCACGTCTAGTCGCTCTGTGATTCCGTGTTATGTGCTATTTATTTATTTATTTAAACCTTAATTGCAGTGCACACACATAAAATGTACAAAAACGCGGACTTAAAAAGTAAAAAAAAAAAGTAAAAAAAAGTAGTGGTTGCCTTGATCAAACGAAAAATAACCACAGTAATCTACAAAAAAAGTACTAAAACGTAAACAAATCAACTATTCTATAATAATAGTAATAACAAAAAGAAATATATATACATACAATACATACACGCGCATAAACACATTTAAATAGCATACGGGTATAAAATAGATATACGCAAATACTCAAACAATATACTTTCCATACACATATACGAGGGTGGATTGAAAAGTACTCGGCCTAACCAAGAAAATAAACACATACTAAATCAGTTATATTTTTATTTTTCTACATAATCACCATCAAGTTCAATACACTTTTGCCACCTCCCCTTCCAAGCATTTAGACCGTTAAAAAAAATGATTCTTCCTTAGAGTCAAAATATGCGTCTACAGCTGCTTTGACCTCGTCGTTTGTCGAAAATCTTTGACCTCCCAAGTGCTTTTTTAGGTTAGGGAACAGAAAGAAGTCTGATGGTGCCAGATCAGGTGAATACGGCGGATGCGGTAACAGTTCAAAGCCACAGTTGTGAATTCCAGCCATTGACTGTACTGACGTGTGAACACGGGCGTTATCTTGATGAAACAGGACTTTTCTTCTGAGCATTCCTCGACGTTTTTCTTTTATTTCCTCTCGTAAACGACGTTGTAAGGTGCAGTAGTAATCAGAGTTTATAGTCTGACCCCTTTCAAGATAATCAATCATAATCACACCTTTCGAGTCCCAGAATACTGAAGCCATCACCTTATATGCCGACAAAATCGACTTAGCCTTTTTAGGGGGTGGTGAACCAGGTCTTCTCCACTGTTTTGATTGTTGTTTTGTTTCCGGTGTACAGTAATGAACCCATGTTTCGTCCATAGTAACAAAACGATTCAAAAAATCATCTGCATCGGCTTCAAATAACTCCAAACAGTCGCGTGAAATAGTCAATCGCGTCCTTTTTTGTTCAACTGAAAGCAGTCGCGGAACCCACCTCGCAGACACCTTGTGGAAACCCAACTCGTTGACAATGATGTTTTGAGTTGGTTCATAAGAGATGCCTATAATCTCGGCTATCTCTCTAATTTTTAATCTGCGGTCTCCCATTATTAAATCAAGTACTTTTTTAATATTTTCGTCAGTAGTTGACGTCGAAGGCCTTCCAGAGCGGGTTTCATCTTTCACACTCTCTCTACCACGCTTAAATTCTGCTATCCATTTTTTGACGGATGAATATGACAGAGCACAATCGCCTAATGTACTGACCATGTCATCATGGATGGCTTTTGATGATAGCCCCTTCTTATGGAGGTACTTAATGACGGCACGCTGCTCGATTTGCTCCATTCGCGGAAATTATGACCGATTACTTTGTTAATAAATTTATAAAATTACAACTAATTATCGCACACGTTTCGAACTTCACACAATGAACTAGTCTGAACTGAACTAAATAATGTGGGTAGATTTGATTTTTAGAATTGAATGGATCTGTGTTAGGCCGAGTACTTTTCAATCCATCTAGTACATACATGCATACACACGTGCCGTGTGGTGGCGGCTCGTTACAAGAATACTACCACTCCATCTCATCCAATGGATCTCGTAAAAGGCGAGTAAGGAATTAAACTGCACTGTGCACCCAACAGCGCATGGTGGCGATGGGCTCACCACCTATCACACTAAGTGTATTATATTGTTTTGGTGAAACGTGGATTGTGGCAGTCATCTGTTTTTGCAGTGAGTGACCAGTCTCTGACTACCCCTTATGGGATACAGTCGTGATCTTTATCATCACGACTGTATGTATACACACGTACATATACGTAAAATATGACTAGTTTCCAAATTCAAGTATGAATGCAAATAAATAAAATAAATAAATAAATAAGCCTTTTATTATTTCTCATTTTTCATGCAATTACAGTAATTATTAAACTTTAGAGGTATATAATTATTAGTGTTTTTTTTTTTTTACAATGTTTGTATATATTATATTTTTATTATATTTATTTAATTTTTAAATGAGAACCCCTCTGCGGGTAAAGGCCTCCTCCAACTTTGTCCATTGTTTTCTATCTTTCGCCTTTGAATGCCACTCGTCTCCTGCTGCATCTTTGATGTCGTCGGACCATCTTCTAAAAGGCCTGCCTCTTTTCCTTTTCCCCTTAGGTCCTTTCCATAGGACGACAGTACGCTTTGTCCAACGAGTGTCCGTCGTTCTGGCTATATGACCTGCCCATTTCCATTTTAGTTTCATGGAGTGAAGTAAGAAATCTATTTGTCTTGTTCTTTCTCTTATCTTGGTGTGACGTACTCTATCGTTCCTTCGTATCCCTAATATGGAGCGTTCCATGGCGGCTTGACATATCCTAATTTTTTCTTTTGCCTGTTTCGTATATGTCCAGGTTTGTGAGCCATATGTTAGACACGGAAGGATTCCGCTATCTATTACTTTCTTTTTCACAGAAAGCGGCATGTCTCCTTTCATTATCTCTTTGTGAGCCCAGTATTTTTGCCATGTTATGTTTATCCTTCTAGTTATTTCTTCCAAGTTGTTGTTTCGGTGAAATGAGACTTGTTTACCTAGGTATATGTAGGTATCTACATATTCTAGGTTTTCGTTTCTTATCTTTATCGGTGATTTTGAGGAGTTGGTCATCAATTTAGTTTTTTGCAGGTTCATTTCTAATCCCACACGTGCGCTTTCTGACTGTAGGTGTTGTATCATATTTTCTAATTGTGAAATTGATTCTGAAAATAAGATTATGTCATCAGCAAAGCGCAGATGGCTAAGGTATTGGTCATTTATTAAGATACCAAGGTTTTTCCATTCAAGTTTCTTGAATATCATCTCTAATACTGCAATAAAGAGCTTTGGGGATAGAGGGTCACCTTGTTTTACGCCTCTTCTAATTTTTATTTCAGGACCGCTTGTTTCCAGTCTGACTCTACTTGTACTCCTCATATAAATATTTTTTATTATATTACAGTAGCTGCCGTCTATGTTGTTTGCCATCAAAGCCTCCCATATTGAGTTGTGTGAAATAGAGTCAAATGCCTTCTGGTAATCAATAAAGGCTAAGTAAAGAGGTCTTTGGAAATCCTTGTATTTCTCTATTACGTTTTCCAAGGTATTGGATATGGTCAATGGTAGAGAATCCTCTGCGAAAACCTGCTTGCTCTACAGGTTGATTTTTGTCGATTTTTGTAGATATTCGGCTTAAAATACATTGTGAGAATAGTTTGTAGAGACTCGGTAGTAGACTGATAGGGCGATAGTTTCTAATGTCGTTTGGATCACCTTTCTTATATAATAATATTATATTCGATTTCGTCCATTGTTCGGGCACTCTCTCCTCTTTAATTATGGTATTGAAGAGAGCGGTTATTATAGGTGTTAATAGAGTTCGTCCCAGCTTAAGTTAGAATGCAAATACATTAAGTAAAAGTTTTTTTAGTTCATTTAAATGTGTTTGTCGAGATGTGTCCAAGTGTTTGTTGTAAATAATTGTTGTATTGTTCCAGGACATGTAACAATGCGGTGGGTCGCTGCAACCGGCTGCGCTCCCAGCGGTCTTCCATGCTCGCTACATTGTAAGTGATTTGTGTATAACGTGCTGCAGCCGTTTTTTTAGAAATCCTGAACGATTCACTGTTGGCTCCGTTGGCGTAGTTGCTAAGCGATTGGCTTCTGCGCTACGGCTTGCTGATTCAATTCCCACCCGCGATGTATATTTGTATGTCCTACTGATAGTTTCGAGTCTGGCTGGCTTCAACCTGAAAAAACTCCACAGCCGGGCCTAATCCTCTCTTAGGGCGGATTTCACTGTTGAAAATAAACACAATCAGTTCAAGCTAAACGAAGTTTAAGTAAGCGTTTAACTGAGTTCAATGCTACAGTTTGCATTTAATCAACATCAAATGAACGCAGTTAAATCTAAACGCGATTTAAATTCAGAAAGCCCAATTTTCGACGTTCAACTCAATAAACGCGTTTCGAGAGCAGTCATTGTCAATTGCACAACTATGAAAACCCAAAAGTTATTTTTATTTCGTATTGTTCTCCAAGCTAATAAAGCTTGGAGAACCGATAACCGTTGGGGAAGAAAGGTTCTCGAGTGACAACCTTGTACCGGCAAACGCAGTGTAGGGCGACCCCCCACTAGATGGAGCGACGACCTAAACGGTTTTGCAGGAAGTCGATGGATGCAGTTGGCTCAGGACCGTGTTTTGTGGCAATCTATGGGGGAGGCCTATGTTCAACAGTGGACTATGATAGGCTAAAATGATGATGATGATGATGATTGGTTATTGTTTACTTACCCAAGTACAAAAATAGGCTGTTTGATGTTGCAAAATATGTAGTACATCAAATTTTTGTTTTAGATTGTGACGATAATTCATGTAAACTTCGTTTTCCTAAACGCGAACTAAATGGAGCTTGTGAAATCGTTTAGACGAAAACCGAGATTAAAGTACACTTTTGAACTCAGTTAAGTAAAACGTGGTTTTATTAAACTTGGTTTCCAAAGCGAACAGTGAAATCGGTTCTAATTTGGGAGGATTTGTCGTAAAGGATAGTAAGCGACTTCAAAATAATTTTGGTACGCCTAAAAAGGTTGGAAAGAAAACATTAGTAATTTATTTCAATTGTAGTGCATCGTGTCACGCATGGCTTTAGTCCATTATTACGGGACTGCAAAGTGATAATCCGCAGTTCTGAAATCCTTTTGACAATGATAAGATACCTCTTAAGCTGGGCTCAGTCGATTACTGAGCGAGAACCTAACACTGCTGCTTTATCTCCATCGAATACCTACATTGTTATTGCAGTTCGTGCGTGATATCCATGGTTGTTTTCTATTGGCATATAGATTAATCAACAACTGTAGGCGTAGTGTGCCCGGCCCGTTTACCCATTTATGTGCAAATTTTCGTAAAATCCGTTCTTAGCGTGTTGTCTATGTTGGGAAAGGAATATGTATTCAAAAATGCAAGTCAATAGGTCTTGTAGATTCGGAGACATCGTGACGATTCAGTGGTAATTAATACATATAGACATTACACTATTTATTATCAGCATCATAACAGTCCACTGCTGGACAGGGCCACTGTTAAACTCCCCTCGCACTTTAGACGGAACAACAATACACAAGTTACATTTTAACAGAGGTTATAAGAAGCTTATCCTTATGTGAAATTATAAGTCAGACACAGGTCTGAACTAGATAAAAAACTTCAATAACAGACAGCGGCTCTCTTCCCTAAAAATTATATCAAGCAATTCAGGTAAGATTTACTTACCTGAATGGTTCAAAGCTAGGCCCCTGACGGTGAAAAGCTGCGCTCGAAAACGTTTCGCCTAACACTTTCGGTAGAATGAAGGAAAGTAAGTTACTTTGCTAAGATCCGCATGCAAAATATAAAAATGGTGTATATTACCTAGTTTTTTGGAGAGCACCGCCCGCCCTCCCTCAGTAGCGTGCACAAGCAAACTAACACCGCCACCAGGTACTCTCCACCAATTTATATTTTGCATGCGGATCTTAGCAAAGTAACTTACTTTCCTTCATTATAATGGATTTCCGCAAAGTAACGCCTGATTCTATTAACTTTCGGTAGATTCGTTATCGTTTAAGATAATCAAAAAACCACTTCCTTAAACACTATCCTGTTTTTTACACACACTATTTTAAAATAACACTGCAGGCCGCATGAGGAAGCTCAGAGTCGCGCAGCGAGCTATGGAAAGGGCTATTCTTGAAGTTTCTCTGCGAGATAAAATCCGTAACGATGTTATCCGCAGCAGAACTAGAGTAACCGACATAGCTCTAAGGATTAGCAAGCTGAAGGGGCAGTGGGCCGGCCATATAGCTCGGAGAACCGATAACCGTTGGGGAAGAAAGGTTCTCGAGCGGCAACATCGTACCGGCAATTGCAGTGTAGGGCGAACCCACCCTAGATGGAACGACGGCCTGCACGGTTTTGCTGGAAGTAGATGGATGCAGGTGGCTCAAGACCGTGTTTTGTGGCAATCTATAGGGGAGGCCTATGTTCAACAGTGGACTGTGATAGGCTAAATGATAATGATGACGATGAATTAAAATAAATAAGGTTGTATATTGAAATTTCCAATACCGATTACATACTGATGACTGTTCCATTCACACTTGTAGGTTTTATTTATGTTAAACTGTAATTAATTGTTATTGTTAGTAATGTATCTTTAAACGTTCCAATTCGTTACTCACTGTCAGTTGAGTTATCTTAATGTATTCACCGCTTACTTTTCTTTCCAGGCTAACGACAGCAGCCGCCATGCGTCTGCTCGACCCCAGGCCGTGCCACGGACGCAGTGACTCTGATGCCACACTAATTGTTCCACGACTTTACTTGTCTACTTAGATAGCTATTCAATTCCAAACTAAAACGTTCATTTACACGTGCGTTGTCGCGACACACATGTAAAGTGAAGTGCTTGTGCTGGTGCGTACAAAAATCCGGTCGGATCCGGTCGCGATTAGTTCGATCCGCAACGAACCGGTACGATCCGGTACGCGCGAGTGCGGGCTTGTCGCTTCGGGCCCGATGTGTGCGGCGTCATGGCGTTTATGACGAAGAAGAAGCGGTACAAGTTCGGGGTGCAGTGTTGCCTCGAGGAGCTAACGGAGGTGCCTTTTGTGTCCGCCGTGCTATTCGCGAAAGTTCGATTACTGGACGGCGGGAACTTCCAGGATCATTCCAGCAGGTCAGTTGTACGCTTCACACGTATCACTTATACAATAGAAAAAACTAATATTCAGTGTTTTCACTATGCGGTGGAGTGTTATTGGTCCCGTGAGGTTAATTTTTGTACAAAATATTCATTACTGTTTCCAAGGCACCGCATCCGATTCTTTCACAGATCTTGCCACGTAAGCGTTACTTCGGCTGCGGGAAAGTAAAGACGAGTGAGTGCCTCTGTGTTTGCTTTAATACTTACGGCACCTGACACTGTCCCGCGCAAATAACAACTTTTGTCATTAAACGAAACATGGTAGGATTCCTATGCAGGAATCCGTCTAGGTAGGTACCACCACAGCATTACTGTGTTTCGGTGTGAAGGGCACTGTGAGCTAGCGTAATCACTGGGCATTTGTGACTTAAGAACTGATGTCTCATGGTGACGGGCGCAGTGTGGTGTCACACAGAAATATTCTGTGTGACACAGCATTTGTTGTGGGCGCGCGTTGCACTCACCATGAGGTGAACGTTTTGCTCGTTTCGTCACTTTATACAAAAAAATCGCTGTGGTAGGAGTCGGCTAGGATGACAAAATACTCAGTTTTCTTTTATATGATTAATTACTTGTGATGTACTGGATAGTACTTCGTGATGTGCGCGCTTTATCCTGGCAAAATACTTTTCTTGTATTTGTTTATTTGAAGCAGTGATTTTCAAATTATTTTGGGCAAGAGACCACTAGCTCAGGGGCTAGGAGCTCGCTTTAAATTTCATAGTACGCGAGCGAACTGGGTTCGATCCCCGATGCCGGCATCTCTAAAACTGTTATTTAAAATGCTGATTTACCACGTGCTCGGCGGTGAAGGAAAACATCGTGAGGAAACCTGCATGTCTGAGAAATAAAAAATTATTTCGAAGATATGTGCAGTCCGCCAACCCGCATTGGAGCAGCATGGCGGATTCTTCCTAGCTCCAAAACCCTCTCAGAAATGAGAGGAGGCCTGTGCTCAGCAGTGGGACATTATAAATGTCCTACTGCTGAGCACAGGCTGAAACTTCAAGGGACCACTTTTGCAAAGTGAGCTGATGCACCAGACCCCCATAGCCAAATTACTTTAGAAATCCTATCTCTAGTTTTTTTCTTCTAGTTCTTTAGTAATGGTGTTCGACTCAGCACCGCCCAAGTCTCGGCCAGGGACTGCGTAAGCTCTTCATTTGCTTAAAATTTTCATAAGATTATCCATTCATTTAGTTTACCAAAATCAATAGGTTATCAGATCAACTGGGTAATGTACCTAAAAGCCCTTCAACTACTTTAAAAACCTGGTATTGCGTATGTTCATGGGCGGCGGTGATCACTTACCATCAGTTTAGCCGCTTGCTCGTTTGCCCCCTCTCCTATAAAAAAAGTTGTTCTCAGGAAATTTTCGGGGAAAGTCCTGATGACTTTCCCCGAAAACTTATTTTTTTTAAAGAAAACAAACGTTGCCGTGTGGTAGCGGCTTAAGAGAATCAACCACCCCATCTCATCCCGTGGGTGTCGTAAAAGTCGACAGAGGGAAATTAATAACCAGCAGCAGCGTCTTCCTGAAATATCTGAAGCGTGGCGACTATCCCCCAATCCCCCAAAATGAGACCTACAAAATTTGTGTCACTCTATGGGGGACTATGTTCAGCAGTGGACTAGTGATAAGCTAAAATGATGATGATGAAACAAAAGTTCAGACCGTTCAGTGGTATTCTTAGTATTAATTTTAGTTAATTATTTTAATTGTCTTAATATTTTAATTTAATTTTCATAATTATTTTAATTTTCAATGTCAATTTTCCGATTCTACTCTAGCGTTCTCCAGACACACAGTCAAGTGATTGAAAAGTGTCGAAAACGTTTAGGGAGAAAATAATAATAACAATTAACTCTTAAACAACGTGTCCCGTTGTTATAATTGATAATTGGTGGTAGCATTACTATGCAGGAATCCGTCTAGGTAGGTACCACCCAGTACCACCCAGGGCCAGTTATTCTTACGTGAAGCAGTAGTGTGTAAACATTGCTGTGTTTCGGTTCGAAGGGCACTGTGAGCTAGCGAAATCACTGGGCGTATGAGACTTAAGAACTGATGTCCCAGGGCGACGGGCGCAGTATGGTGTCACACAGAAATGTTCTGGGTGAAACAGCATTTGTTATGGGCATACGTTGCACTCACCATCAGGTGAACACGTTTTGATCTTTTCGTCACTTTATCTAATAAAAAAAAATCGAGTTCACCTGCTCCGGCCGGTCAGCCATTCGCGTCAGCTAACTTTTACCGGCACGTTTCACCGTCGCTCGACGCTTTCGTCCTAAGTGGTTAATTAAATTAATAACGCCTGTTGAGTGCCGTGTTCACTCAAAACTTGCAGTCTAGAACGCGTTTCTGCGAACGTTACCATTCGCTATCTCTCTGACGTGTTGCCGTCTTTGTTTTATCTTGCTGCTTTTGTGACAATAGACGGTCTTGACTTTGTAATATTTAATTTGTAACATGTAATATTTAGATGTACTTCGTATCGTATTTTTCTTAATATCTTTAACCAGCTGTGCCCCACGGTTTCACCCGGCGTTTAATTTAAAAGAAATCGTTCTATATATATATATATATATATATATATATATATATATATATATATATATATATATATATATATACATAGCGATTTCGAATATCTTAAATATTTTAAGTCGTCTAATGACCGTCCGAAGGAGGCTGCGGGCGTCCATTCGGACTGTCGAAGAAATCGCTCTGAAGGTCGTACATAGCCTTCCTCGATACGAGGGGTGATCCAAAAGTAATGATAATCAATAATAAACACAATGAATAAAATAAATAAATAAATTTATTTCTCAACATAGTCTCCTAGCAAGTCTATACATTTAGTCCATCTCTTTTCTAATCCTAAAATTCCCTTAGAAAAAAAATCTTTATCTTGACTCTCAAAAAAGTCCTCAACCGCGGCCATCACGTCGCTATCATCGTCAAATTTCTTGCCTCGGAGGTGTTCCTTGAGTCGTGGAAAGAGATAGAAGTCGCTGGGGGCTAGATCTGGTGAATAGGGGGGGTGTTCCACCAGCTCAAAGCCCGCTTCCTGAATGGCAGCCATGGCAATTGCAGCTTTGTGAACCGGTGCGTTGTCTTGATGGAACAGCACTCCAGCCCGCAGTTTGCCTCGCCTTTTCTCCTTAATAGCCTCCCGCAATCTTCTTATTTGTTCTGCATAGTAGGAGCCTGTAATAGTGGCCCCCTTTTCCAAGTAGTCCACCATGATTATTCCTTCAGCGTCCCAAAAAACAGACGCCATAACCTTCCCTGCTGAGCTTGACACTTTGAATTTCTTCGGCGTCGGTTCATCGGATCGTTTCCATGTCATCGATTGTTGTTTTGTTTCAGGATCAAAATGGTGGATCCAGGTCTCGTCCATGGTCACAAAACGTGACAAAAAATTATCCTTGTCTGCCTGGAACTTTTCGAGATTTGCTCTTGACATGTCGACTCGTTTCTTCTTTTGCTCGTCGTTTAACATTTTCGGTACCCAACGCGCGGAGACCTTTCTCATATGCAATTCGTTCGCAAGGATTCTTTGAATGCTGCCATATGAGATCCCTGTGACCTCAGCTACATGCCTGATAGTCACTCTTCGATCTTCCAATACAACTTCTTCAACTTTTTTCACATTTTCTTCAGTGAGGGACGTCGATGGGCGTCCTTCGCGGTGTTCGTCTTCCGTCGATGTTCTTCCCAACTTAAACTCCTTAGCCCAGCGTGCAACTGTGGAATATGGAGGAGAAGAGTCCCCTAATGTTTCCACCAAGTCGCTGTGTATGTCTTTGGTAGACATTTTTTTCAAGCAGAGGTATTTAATGACAGCTCTGATTTCGTGTTTTTCCATTTTGATGTTCACTCCTTGACAGTCCGTATTCAAATGAATGTAGCTCCCGGGAATCGTGGCCTATTTATATGATTTTTTTTCCCTGAACTAGTGGTTAACTGAGTAAGTGACTGAAATTTTTTTGTATTTTTGTGTGCACTAGAAATAACTGATTATCATTACTTTTGGATCACCCCTCGTAAATGGGCTATCCAACACTAAAAGGATTTTTGCAGTTCGAACCAGTAGTACTTGATATTGGCGCGTTCAACCAAACGTACTCTTCAGCTTTGTAATATTAGTATAGATATAGGTAAAAGCGCTATTAGAGGCGGTTTGAAACCTCTTTTCTAAGGATGAAGGATGAAGATGATGATCTCAAACAGATTCCATTTAGATCGGACAATTAACTCAGCACCCAGTCACTCAATAGTGCGGGTGCTATAAAGCGTTATATTTCGGAGTACGCGAGTGACTTGAGCCGCGCTGGTGCTGTCTGGCACCTCTACAATTGCTTTTATATAATGATTAACCGTCTGCTTAGTGGTGAACGACAACATGAGGAAACCTGCTTTTTAAGAAATAAAGATATTTCTTAACATGTGAAGTCCGTCAACCCGCGTACGAGCTGCGTGGCGGACTCTTTCCGGCTCCGAAACCCTCTTAGAAATGAGAGGAGGCCTGTGCTCAGCAGTGACACATTCATAGGCTGTTACTTTTGTTTTAGCCGTGTGGTGGCGGCTCGTTAAAAGAATACTACCACTCCATCTCATCCAATGGATCTCGTAAAAGGCGAGTAAGGAATTAAACTGCACTGTGCACCCAACAGCGCATGGTGGCGATGGGCTCACCACCTATCACACCGAGTGCATTATATTGTTTTGGTGAAACGTGAATTGTGGCAGTTATCTGTTTTTGCAGTGAGTGCCCAGTCTCTGACTACCCCTTATGGGGTACAGTCGTGATCTTATGTATGTATGTACTTTTATTTTACAATTACACCTGGTGTAAAGCCATTTATTTCTGTCCTTTGGGGGCGGACCTGCGGCGATATTTTATAAATATAAAACGTGAAAATATCATCTCAAAATTAATTTTATTGACTTTCATTTTACCCACCATCGTGTGACTCAAAGCAAGAGACTTAAAAAATATAGTCCGAGAAAACGGGAGAGTAATGCAGCGGACTCTTCTCTATGACCAGCAGAAGTATGAGTATATATCACTACTAAGTATGTCTCACTGCTTTTCACACTTACTTTTTAGCTTTTTAGCATTTTTGAGGAATAAAGATATTTCTTAACATGTGAAGTCCGTCAACCCGCGCACGAGCAGCGTGGCGGACTCTTTCCGGCTCCGAAACCCTCTCAGAAATAAGAGGAGACCTGTCCGCAACAGTGGGACATTTATATGCTGTTACTTTTTTCGGTGCTCACTACTCCCACGTAGAAATATATTTTCGCACGACACCTACTGGATCAGTAGGGGCTGCGGGTCGTTGTACCATGATCAAGAGGTCTATTGTGTAACTCTGGTAGGTTTTGTATCGGTTTTATTTTGGCTTTTTGAGCTCTGTCATTGGCTAGTAATAATCAAATGAAAACGATCCCGAAACCTACCAGAGTTACACAACAGACCTCCAGGTTGAAATTGTTTGAAAAACGTTCAGTTTTAAATTCGATGTTCATAAATATTTGGATAGGTGAGTCAACGATCTAGTGCGTGCGGACTCAGATTTAGTGAATACCTAAATAGATAATCTGCTTCTAGGTTTCTGTGTTTTTCTTATATATATATATAAATATATATATATATATATATATATATATATATATATATATATATATATATATATATATTCGGTTCGGTAGGCACTGTGGCTGAGTGTTTTTCTGGGTGTTTGTCCGTGCAGTATTTGTCTGTAAACGCACCAACAGTCTTGAAGAAATGAATAATGATAATTTTTTTTATTTGATAAAGTGACGAAACGAGAAAAACGTTCACCTGAAGGTAAGCGCAACGCCTGCCCACAACAAATGCCGTGTCACCCAGAACATTTCTGTGTGACACCACACTGCGCCCCTCACCTTGAGACAGTTCTTAAGTCTCATATGCCCAGTGATTACGCTAGCTCTCAGTGCCCTTCAAACCGAAACACAGTAATGCTAGCACACTACTGCTTCACGGCTGAATAACTGGCCCTGGGGTGGTACCAACCTAGACGGATTCCTGCATAGAAACCCTACCACCAGGAAAATATAATATATTCGCTAATTGAATATGTATATTGATATTCGATATGCGAACAGCTTTGCAAGCATTACTCATTGCATTGAAAGTTATTGCTATCCAATTTTCCGCCCTTTGGGAATTTCGCCTCACGCGGGAGGCGACACAGGCGTGAAGGCGCACTCTACTTCAATTACACAATGCTCACGAGACTTATTGTCACGAGCACGTCTGAAGTAACCTTATCATATGAAATTAAAGTAAAGTAACCGCCTATAAATGTCCCACTGCTCACATTTCTGCTTCAGATTTTTCGGAACACTTGTGTGCCGCGGAGTATAGTTTGGGAACCCCTGCCTTGGACTCTTACAAAAAAAAACTTATTTCGATATTCATATTTAATATCAATTTATTATAGTTTATATAGTTGTAAACGACTGCGATGACCTTGGCGGCTGATGGCGTCATTTGCGCGAACGTCCCAATACTTTACAGTTCTATGTAAAAGTAAAGTGAAGTTTCAGCCTAAAATGTCCCACTGCTGAGCACAGGCCTCCTCTCGTTTCTGAATGGGTTTTGGAGCTAGGAAGAATCCGCCGCGCTGCTCCAATGCGGGTTGCGGACTGCACATGTCTTCGAAATATTTTTTGTTTCTCAGACATGCAGGTTTCCTCACGATGTTTTCCTTCACCGCCGGGCACGTGTTAAATCAACACTTAAAATTGCAATTAACAATTTTAGTGGTCCCGGCACCGGGAATCGAACCCAGTTCACTCACGTACTATGAAATTTAAAGCGAGCGCCTAGCCCCTGAGCTACCATATCATATATTTTAACATAAACATATTAAATAAAAGTATATAAATGTCCCAATAGAAAGGACAGACCTCGTCTCATTTCTGAGAGTGCTTTAGAGCCAAGAAGTCCGCCATGCTGCTCCAATGTGGGTTGGCGGACCACACGATAGTTTTAATACTCAGACATGGAGGTTCACGATGTTTTCCTTTACCGCTGCGCCCGTGACCAATCAGCAAGACGTTTATAGGTACCGGCACGGCTTGTAAGGCACACAAATATTTATTTTACATTAAATACAGTAGGATATGAAGAGAGAGAACTTATTTTTTTGTTTGTTTTTTTTTAAAAAAAAAACGATGCCCACAGTAGGATTACTCCTGAAGAGTGAGGTACATGCACAACACAACCAGACCCGAAATCCAACAATTTGTGTCTTGCACAAATGTTGGCTCCGGCCGGGATTCGAACCCAGAACCCGCAGCGTAGAAGTCGCTAACCACTAGCCCGCGCGGTCGTCGCTTTTACAATTAGTTGATGGGAATTAGCTCGAGCAGGGCAACGCCATCCGTCGCTCCCAGCTCTTAACGATTCTATCGGAATGGGAAGTGGGTAGTTAGGGAGCTGGGGGGGCGCGCGGAATGCGGAGGCGTCCGGTCGCGCTCCCCGTGGTCCCGCGGGACTGTTGCTTGTGGCTCAGCTCGGACACTTTTAGGTCAAGTTTGGACGTTGGCTTGCAGATCTTAATGTATATTAACCGGGCGTAATTTTAATGATGTAAGATTGATGTTCACGAGGAATTCTTCCCTGTTTTTTAAGGACTGTTTCTAGACAGAAACACGGAAAGATTTATTATAACATATCTTCAAATTAACGTTTTGCAAAAAAGCTGTAAGGAACAGTAGAAAAGTGTTTATCAGGTTTTTTCTTTACTGTGATAAAATCTTATAAAAGTACAATGCTAGCGTAATCACTGGGCATAGGAGACTTAAAAACTGATGTCTCTGGGTTACGGGCGCAGTGTGGTGTCACGAAGAAATGTTCTGGTCGACACAGCATCTGTTATGGGCAGACGTTGCACTTACCATCAGGTGAACGTTCTGCTCGATCCGTCACTTTTATCAAATAAAAAAAAAAACATGCTTTCATACGCACGGAGTAAAATGTTGTTATCTTGTTGTTACAAACAGATACTTTTGTATTTTTTATTTGAATAGTGTTTATAGATCTACGGAGATAATATTTCAAATTAATGTTATAAAGAGAATCAAAACGACTGAAGTCAGTGTAGCGAAAACGTCCGCCATGTTAATTTGAGATAGGTGTAATAAAATGAACAGGGTTTCGCACGCCTAAAATGATTTGCTTATTTTTGAAAAATCGGTTGAAATTCATTATTTACGACATGGCGCGAGTCATCCGTAATTACGGCCGGCGGGCTGCGCGTTGGCGCCGAATATATTAATATCAATTTGCCTTTCATTATGAAACTCAGGTAATTGTGTTTTCACATACTAATGGCGTTGCCACAATTAACGTGCGCGCGGGGAATTAAAATCCGACACTCCCGTGTTATGAAAGTCCGTAGCCCTCCTGTCGGTCGACGCGAGCATTTGGTATTTATTTAAAAAGCGATGCCCAGACTTGGATTTCTTTTATATAGTGGTCTTCTGTATAGATGGTGACGAAATGAGAAACAGCATTCACCTGGTGCTGAGTGCAGCGACTGCCCATAACAAATGCGATGCCACCCAGAACATTTCTGAGTGCTCCTCAATGACCGCGTGGTCTCCTCTAGATTACCGGACTTGTACGTCGCGCGGCTCCTGGGTTCGAATCGCAGCAGGAGCCAACTTTTGTGCGAAAATATGGCTTCCTTGACACAGGCTATTCTGGGTGACACAGCATTTGTTATGGGCAGACCTTGCACTTACCAATCATATGAACGTTTTGCTCGTTTCGTCACTTTCTCCAATAAAAAAAACAAAGGTCCCGATTTTTCTCTAATATCTAAATTTATCTAGTTTGTTTAAGTTTTATTTGTTTTGTTTCTTATACTAACCGTAACATACCGGTTAATGAAAACATACCATTTAAAAAAAACTGACAGACAGACAGACAGACAGACTGTCAGATAAAAATTAATGATTCTCAAAAACCTTTTTTGTACCCATTGTAACGGTTCCGATTTGAAAACGAAACTCCCGGTTATTTTTACCATCCGTCCCGAAATTTGACCCACTGCACCTGGCAACACTAATCACGAATAAACTCGCATGCCTGCAATATCAAAATAACTTACGACGATATGACAGCTTGGAAATTTATTAGCTGATTATGCTTCTGCCAGTATTGTCCGTGCATGCTCAGAGGTACTCACTGCTTCTCGCTCTTCTTTATTCGTTAAAAAGTATAAGTGATCTGATCAGCGAAGAGGTCGGATACATTATCACCCAAATATCAATAATTAGTTATAGTCTTCAGCCTGGATTCGAACTCTTTTTTTTTATATCATAAAGTGATGAAACGAGCAAAAGGTTCACCTGATGGTAAGTGCAACGTCTGCCCATAACAAATGCTGTGTCACCCGGAATATTTCTGTGTGACACCACAATGTCCCATCACCCTGAGACATGGGTTCTTAAGTCTCATATGCCCAGTGATTACGCTAGCTCTCAGTGGCCTTTAGACCGAAACACAGTAATATTTGCACACTACTGCTTCACGGCAGAATAACTGGCCCTGGGGTGGTACCTGGTACCTATCACGACTCAGAAAAGCTGACCGAAAAGCATTTAGTATTTACCGTTGCTGATGCACATCTATATCCCATTACCGGTAATCTTAATTATTTACAAATAATCAATTGTTGCAATGACCGTTTTGGCTGATTTTTCTTTGTGTTCGTATTTGTCAGGAAAGGGTTCCTATGAAAGAAAATTTTTGAATTCTTTATAGACACCCACTGAGAACGAATTTTACGAACATAAACTCCCTAAACTCTCATTTTGGGGGGATTTGCCATAGTTGCCACGCTTGGCAGGCGGGTTGGCAACCGCAGTTTGTTTATTTTGATGTTCCCGGAAGACGCTGCTGCCCATCACCTGGTTTTGATTTTCCCTCTGTCGACTTTTACGACACCCACGGGATGAGATGGGGTGGTAGGACAGGTGGCTCAGGACAGTGTTTTGTGGCAATCTATGGGGGAGACCTATGTTCAACAGTGGACTGTGATAGACTGAAATGATGATGCTGATGATGAGTACTCCTAAATGGTTAAAAGGGCTGAAGCTGTTTTTCCTTATACAGACTTTAACATAACTTCCGTGCGAAGTCGGGGCGGCTAAGCTGGTTAGGTGCAGTAGTAGTGGTGAACGTTTTGCACGTCTCGTCACTTTATCCAATAAATAAAGTTTGGTAAGAAATTATCAGCAGCGACGAAAAATATTTGGAATGTTTCGTGTCTATTCGCAGAAGCCGAGGCTAAATTATTCCAAACATCCTAAACGTTACGTCACCGTGCGATGTACGAGGGGTGATCCAAAAGTAATGATAATCAGTTATTTCTAGTGCACACAAAAATACAAAAAAATTTCAGTCACTTACTCAGTTAACCACTAGTTCAGGGAAAAAAAATCATATAAATAGGCCACGATTCCCGGGAGCTACATTCATTTGAATACGGACTGTCAAGGAGTGAACATCAAAATGGAAAAACACGAAATCAGAGCTGTCATTAAATACCTCTGCTTGAAAAAAATGTCTACCAAAGACATACACAGCGACTTGGTGGAAACATTAGGGGACTCTTCTCCTCCATATTCCACAGTTGCACGCTGGGCTAAGGAGTTTAAGTTGGGAAGAACATCGACGGAAGACGAACACCGCGAAGGACGCCCATCGACGTCCCTCACTGAAGAAAATGTGAAAAAAGTTGAAGAAGTTGTATTGGAAGATCGAAGAGTGACTATCAGGCATGTAGCTGAGGTCACAGGGATCTCATATGGCAGCATTCAAAGAATCCTTGCGAACGAATTGCATATGAGAAAGGTCTCCGCGCGTTGGGTACCGAAAATGTTAAACGACGAGCAAAAGAAGAAACGAGTCGACATGTCAAGAGCAAATCTCGAAAAGTTCCAGGCAGACAAGGATAATTTTTTGTCACGTTTTGTGACCATGGACGAGACCTGGATCCACCATTTTGATCCTGAAACAAAACAACAATCGATGACATGGAAACGATCCGATGAACCGACGCCGAAGAAATTCAAAGTGTCAAGCTCAGCAGGGAAGGTTATGGCGTCTGTTTTTTGGGACGCTGAAGGAATAATCATGGTGGACTACTTGGAAAAGGGGGCCACTATTACAGGCTCCTACTATGCAGAACAAATAAGAAGATTGCGGGAGGCTATTAAGGAGAAAAGGCGAGGCAAACTGCGGGCTGGAGTGCTGTTCCATCAAGACAACGCACCGGTTCACAAAGCTGCAATTGCCATGGCTGCCATTCAGGAAGCGGGCTTTGAGCTGGTGGAACACCCCCCCTATTCACCAGATCTAGCCCCCAGCGACTTCTATCTCTTTCCACGACTCAAGGAACACCTCCGAGGCAAGAAATTTGACGATGATAGCGACGTGATGGCCGCGGTTGAGGACTTTTTTGAGAGTCAAGATAAAGATTTTTTTTCTAAGGGAATTTTAGGATTAGAAAAGAGATGGACTAAATGTATAGACTTGCTAGGAGACTATGTTGAGAAATAAATTTATTTATTTATTTTATTCATTGTGTTTATTATTGATTATCATTACTTTTGGATCACCCCTCGTAGTCAATTAGTCGACAATTAATTCTCGTCACTCCTGACCGTTCTGCTCAATCGGAGTCATCTATAATTGAAGGTTTATTTAAAGCTGAGTTTGTTTATGTTCGCCGCGTCACTGGCGATGAGATCGCAGTGTTTTGTTGTTTTGAGGTGACGACGCCCGTGCAGTATTCACTAATGACTTCGCCTGCATGGTGATAGCTTTACTGCTTTCTTGCTGTTCACTCGCCAAGATCACAGCACCAGACGTTTCGCACATTGCGTCTAAGGGATGCTCCTTTAATTACTTGCGATTCGAACATTGTGGGTGGGGGGTCAGAAAATCACGATTAACGACGAACGAACGAAGAATATTTAGAATAAAGAATTTGAACTGAAAGAAAAACCTTCCCTTTTCCCCTTTTGTAGATTACATTTGGATAACACTACTGAAAGTTGTAGGTTTATTTGCCGTCGACTACTTGTTTTTTAACCGACTTCAAAAAAGGAGTAGTTTTCTCAATTCGTCTGTTTATTTTATTTGTAATAGAATATAGTTAATAGAATCAGGCGTTACTTTGCGGAAATCCATTATAGTGAAGGAAAGTAAGTTAATTTGCTAAGATCCGCATGCAAACTAACACCGGCGCTGTTAGTTTGCTTGTGCACGCTACTGAGGGCGGGCGGGCGTTGCCCTTCAAAAAACTAGGTAATATGCACCATTTTTAATTTTGCATGCGGATCTTAGCAAATTAACTTACTTTCCTTCACTATAATGGATTTCCGCAAAGTAACGCCTGATTCTATTAACTATATTTTATTTGTTTTTTTATTCGGGTCTAACTAGTTTGTTTATGAACCGATTCTAACGATTCTTTTTTTATTGGAAAGGAGGTATCGTAATGGTGGTACGATATAATTTTTTTGGTCAAGTTCTGAAGATGATGGGATCCATGAGGAAATCATGAAACTCTTGAATTCGCATAAGCTTGTGTGGGGAGCAGCAGCGTTGAAATCGAGTTTTTGATTAAATAATTATTGTAGTCAGTTGTTTAAAATTTTGTCACTAATAAGTTGCAAACTTGTACACAAAATAGATACTATCTGCTTCACATTACATACATTCTGCCCATAGGAGCAGTATAGTGACAGCATTGCAAACATTACTGTGTTTCGGTTTCAAGGGCACTGTGAGCTAGCGTAATCACTGGGCATATGAGACTTAAGAACCTATGTCTCAGGGTGATGGGTACAGTGTAGTGTCACGCAGAAATTTTCTGTGTGGCACAGCATTCGTTATGGGCAGACGTTGCACTCACCATCAGGTGAACGTTTTGCTCGTTTCATCGCTTTATGCAATTAAAAATAATGCATATTATGGTATTTTTCTGCACGTGATACAGACTATCCGACGGACGAGCAGCCGCTCGTCGTAGAGATTTTATTATAATGGTAGCCGCAAAGTTATGACTTATTCTATTAGTATGTCTTTTTGGTAAAATTTAATATCGAATACCATACCCTCTTTGCATAGATCACGAATCTTTCTTATTTCTCAATTTTCTAAATGTCTTAACTTGCCTTATTCTTTTAATTTATCGAACATAAATAGCTGAGCTGCTTTCAGTGCGACAATGTTCCAATTCGTCGAATTAATGAGGCGGTTTTGCTCATCGACCCAGATAGACATTGCTTAAACCTTTGCCTATCAAACTGTTTTTTATGTAAATTGTCTCGAAGCGGCGGGAATTGATCGCTAAAGTTGGCCAAGGCAACTGCAATCATTCCACACTGCAGCAGTCACAAGGTTATGACTATGGCTTTCTGCCAGACAACACCATGGATTTTTGTTATATATATTTTTCACAACCTTCCTGCGCGATTCAGATGCTTTATAAAGATTTGTGGTTAATTATAGCGTCTATCGATGCCAATCTTTTTGGGTAGGATTCAGAAACTTGAATGTTCTTTGATGGGTTTGCCTTTATTTTATTTTTTCTTTATTAAAAGAAAATGATGCCTCAGAAGTCGAATTTCTCCTGTGTCCCGGGTGCTTTTTACAGACATATATATCCTCTGGTCTTATTCTGGTCTGGTTGTGTTGTGCACGTGCACGACACAACCAGACCAGAATAAATTCCGATTGGGATGCGGAGCCGCAGCGTGGGAGTCAGGTACTCTCACCACTAGACCACGCGGTCGTCAGTATTCAACAATTCTTTAACATTTACATGGTCAAATCTTTTGTGTTGTATATAGTTATATTTGGAGTTCGATTCGCCCAGATCAGTTTGTGCAAACGTTCAACCTTATACAATTTTAAATAATATCCAGATCCTACTTGAATATTAATAAGAGTACGTTTAGTGCATGTTAACGACTCTTTTGGTACCGAGTTGACCAGGCTCGCCAACAAGTGTTAACGATGACTTAACGATATTAAAAAAAAATGCAAAGTTTATAGTTGTATCATACGTGTCTTTAAAAACATTAAAGCATTTCAATCCATGAAAGAATTATATAGTGTAAATAAATATAAAGTCAAAGAACTTAGAGAAATCTGGCACTAAATCTAATGGTGGTAGGATTCCTATGCAGGAATCCGTCTAGGTAGGTACCACCCCAGGGCCAGTTATTCTGCCGTGAAGCAGTAGTGCGCAAGCATTACTGTGTTTCAGTTTGAAGGGCACTGTGAGCTAGCGTAATCACTGGGCATACGAGACTTAAGAACTGATGTCTCAGGGTGACGGGCGCAGTGTAGAGTCACACAGAAATATTCCGGGTGACACAACATTTGTTGTGGGCGGACGTTGCACTTACTATCAGGTGAACGTTCTGCTTGTTTCGTCACTGTATACAATAAAAAAAAAATTTAACATCGCATCAAAAGTCCAGAAACATGTTTGAAATGAAATGAAATTAATTTATACTTCGACGTAGAAATATAAATTTCAAGTTTTTTACAATCTACCGTTTCGTAATGAGGTCTCTGACGGAGAACAAACAGTCGAAAGAAACTCCGTAGGTATCCCCTTTTTAGTAAATCTCTTTTTTCTTAATCATAAATACGTAAATATTTACGTACAGTCCAGCCTTTTTACTATATAAGATGTAGGCAGAGGACACTCACGTAGCCCACTTTTTGCCGCGAGTTGGTTTTGATACGAGTCGATATTCATTGCGTTCCCACTATTCTTTGTAAGTTTATTTATAAATACAGTATCAATAAATTTTTCAAATAATAGTCTAAAAAAACTAAAGCACGGTCCATGCTTGAGCCAGTGCATGGTTCTAGTGATGATCACTGTGGAAGGCCTACGTTCGGCAGTGGAATTACGATGGACTGCAGAGATGATGATGGCTTACAGATATAGTCAAAATATATCATTAGTTTTTTATCATAGTGTAAGACGAGTAAGTTAAGTAAAAATCTGAAAGTACAATAGTAAAGAACAATATGGAAATAAGGAAATAGACACAGGTTTTATAACGTCTTTTAGTTTATATGGTTGTGACCCCAGCGTGTTACACCTGTGTGAATTATAACTGCTTGGCTGCGACACATGGGGTCAGGTTGGCTCGACCGGGTAATAGTATTTATATTTTTAAACCGCACTCCATATTTTCTTATTTGCACCTGCCATCAGTTTCCTAGTCTGCCAGGGTTGACTGGCAGAGAATGCCTCTTGGCATTAAGTCCGCCCATTGTATTCCTTAGATTAAGGTGTTACGATAAAGGTTAAATAAATAAATAAGTATCGAGAATCAGGAGACTAGATTATTGTCTATGAGGTGAATTATATCTTTCTCAACTCATATCATAATTTGTTATCGTGAATGGTTGTGTTTTTTCAGGTCAAATGAAAATAAAAAAAAACGCCTCCAACTCAGTTCACATTTGGCAAAAGTTTTTTGTTATTGCATATAGTGATGAAACGAGCAAAACGCTCACCTGATGGTAAGTGCAACGTCTGCCCATAACAAATGCCGTGTGACCCAGAATAGGATAGGCCCCACACTAGGATATAGCCTGTGTCGTGCAAGCGTCACCCTGAGACATAGGTTCTTAAGTCTCATATGCCCAGTGATTACGCTAGCTCACAGTGCCACTCAAACCGAAACACAGTAATGTTTGCACACTACTGCTTCACTGGGTGGTACCTACCTAGACGGATTCCTGTATAGGAATCCTACCCTACTTATATGCTAAGAAATTTGATTAAAGTTGAAAGAAATAAAATTGAATTACCAAAAATATTACTCTCTTCAAAATAACTGCTCAGTACATAAACAATTGTTAATTAATCGATAAATTTTAATTAAGAACAACAGAAACGTTGCACAAAACGCTGCGATCAAATTCGACCATGATATTTTACTCTCATCACGCTCGAAGAAGAAAAAACCCAACTGCTGTTACCAAATTTCTACTGCATTTTAAATGAAATCTGTTCAAGGTAAGCTAAAACAATACCGTTATCGGCCATCAGTTTGTCCAGTTAGTGCTCTAAATATATTTTTTGTTCTAATGCCAAATCAATAGGAATCCGTATAGGTAGGTGCCGCAGTGCCAGTTATTCTGCCTTCGAAAAGTAGTGTGCAAACATTGCTGTGTTTCTTTCTTAAGGGCACTGATTGCTAGTGTAATTACTGGACACAATATGAGACTTAGAACTGTCTCAGATAACGGGCACAGTGTGCCACACGTAGGAATGTTCCGAGTGACACAGCATTTGCTGTGGGCAGACTTTACACTTACCATCGGATGAACAGCTTGCTGGTATCGTCACTTTCTTCCAATAAATTAAAACGTATTTTTACTAATAACGATTGTATAAGATATTCTAACGGACCTATTAGTATATCTTATACAATCGTCTCTCGTCTTCTCGTACCTGTTCTCGCCTTCACTGCATTTAATGTAGTTTCGTGATCGTTGTGGGGCGGGGAACGAACTCGTTTGCGAGGCTGTCCTTGTGTTTTTTTTTTCACGGCCTCCGCCATTATTGCAATTTGCTTTTATTTCGCGTTGCGCAGGTCAACGCCCGGCGGCCGGTGTCGTTTCACCGAGAGTTGTTTTAGGTGTTAATAATAATCTGTTATACTTTTTTCATTGCTTGAAAACTTTATTAAATCAATAGAAAGTAAAGTAGCAGCCTGTAATCACTGGGTATATGAGACTTAAGAACCTATGGCTCAGGGTGACGGGCGCTGTGTGGTGTCACACAGAAATGTTCTGAGTGACACAGCATTCGTTACGGGCAGAAGTTGCACTAACCATCAGGTGAACGTTCTGCTCGTCCCATCATAATTACCAAAAAAAATGCTATAAAGCCAATGAAATGCTGAAAGAGGCCCGAAATTAAACTCTGATGATGAGTTTAATTTCGCGCTTATTTTGAAAAAGCTGGCTTAGAGTTGCATTGGGGCTTAAACAGCTTGTCTGTACAGATTATATTTCTACGATTTAGCGTCTATAATGCTTTTACACATCGTTAAGTTGTGATGATGTTCTCCTAGCCGACTTCGACCACGGCGACAACTTCCGACTACTGACCGAGAGCCATCAACTGCGCAGGAGATATTATAGTGCCACAAGTGTACGCGCAAACACAGAGGCACTCACTCGTCCCAACCTACACGCGCCCGATGTATCGCTGATGCGATAAGATCGGAGGTAGGCTAGGGTGCAGTGTCAGAAACACGGGGACAAACACAACACAACCAGACCCGAAAACCAACAATTTATGTTTTAGCACAAATGTTGGCTCCGGCTGGGATTCGAACCCAGGACCCGCGGCTTAGAAGTCAGGTACTCTGACCACTAGGCCACGCGGTTAAGTTGTATTGTGCCTGGAAAAAAATCCTCAAAACTTTTCTAGAATGAAATGTCAATATTTCTTAAAAATTTCAAATGGCGTATTTGTCAGCCGCTGTGCAGCGATTGGAATTGTAGTTACCAAGATTCGATTCCCAGCCGGAAGCAACATTTGTGCAAAAACACAAATTGTTGCTTTTCGGGTCTGGTTGTGTTGTGCATGTGAAATGTATGTTTGTAAAACGGCACCCACGATTCAGGAGAAAATCCTAGTGTGGGGCTTCGTTTTTTAAAAAAAATAATATATTGCATATTATATCAGAGCCAAATTTTCTTCTTGGAAATAACAACGTTTAATGGAATAATGTACTGAAAATGTACTGTGTAAATGAACGAAATAATATATGGGTGATGTTAATTAAAAGCATTTTATAACGTGCTAGCTGATGCCGGCAAATTCGTACGCGCGGATGTAGATTTTGATAAATATCCCATAATGTTTGAAATATTTGGTTTTTCGAGATAAAAAGTATCTTATGTGCGTCGCCAGGATGCAAGGTATCTCTGTTTTTTTTTTATTGTATATAGTGACGACGTGAACGAGCAAAACGTTCACCCGATGGTAAGCGCAACGTCCGCCCACAACAAATGCTGTGTCACCCAGATTATTTATTTGTGAGACCACATTGCGCCCGTCACCCAGAGACATCAGTTCTAAAGCCTTAAATGCCCAGTGATTAGGCTAGCTCACAGTGCCCTTCAAACCGAAACACAGTAATGTTTGAACACTACTGCTTCACGGCAGAATAACTGGCCCAGGGGTGGTACCTACCTAGACGGATTCCTGCATAGGAATCCTACCACCAGTAAAATTCAAATTTCGTCAAGATCCGTTCAGCAGTTGAATCGTGAAAAGGTAACACACAGACAAAGGTATAGAGGGAGTTACTTTCGCATTTATAATATTAGTATGGATAACTGCTGAAACTCGGTTATTAGTCATTTGTTTAGTTGAATTTCTAGACTTACTTCCGTACAGAGTGGGTAATAGTTACCTTAAGTTGTTTACTGATACGTTTAGGAATATATTAAGGGACCCTTTCTACCATCATCACAGCACATCAGTACTTACAATTGTTTGCCTGCTAATTAGTCAATTAGATAATCGTGCTTTTTTATCTCTGCTATTTTTATTCGTTTCTTGCATAGAACTCAAAAGTTTTTACTTAATCGTGACAGTTCAGTTTCTCTTTTTCCAAGGATTTACGTCAATGACTAAAGCGATGAGCTTCTGAAAAGGCAAATACAATACCATCACAGTTATTATACTCTTCGTGAAGTCTGCTAATGCACCTGATGCTGTAATGAAGCTAACAAAACTACTTTAAGCATTGGCATCAGATCTCACCAACACTATTTTTTTTTTTTAATTAATTAAAAAACGACGCCTCACAGTAGGATTTCTCCTGTATCGTGGGTGCGGTTTACAGACATATATTTCACATGCACAAGACAACCAGACCCGAAAAACCAACAATTTGTGTTTTGCTCAAATGTTGGCTCCGGCTGGGATCCGAAAGCAGGACCCGCAGCGTACAAGTCAGGTAAGCTAACCACTAGACCACGCACTGTTATACATCAAAATCTGGGATTTCCAAACTATTTTGGTACACCTTTTCCAAACTAAACTGATACCTCGGACCCTCACAGCCATATAACAATGATGTTTATCTCTGCTTTGCCTTATGATTAACTGGGCGATAATACCTTCAGGCATTAAGTCCGCCATATGTACCACTAGTGCATAAAAGTTTAAATAAATAAATAAACAATGTTACTTCCTACTAAAATATTAGTCATTCTTAAAACAAATTGGTACGCGTAACACAAATTATACCGTAGTATCTCGAACGTTTCGAATGAAACTTGTGTTAATAATAGGGGTCGATTTTTAGATCTCGTCGACCCCCAAAATTAGTTAATCGACCCCTGGGAAACCGATTTCGGCTCCAAGGGGTCGATATCGAGAACTTTGGGAATCCCTGATCTAAATGAACAATCTTGCACTCTTGTACAGAACAAAGTTGTTAAAGAGTTTCCGTACCGACATTGTCGAGCCTAATCGGATGGCATTATAAGAGAGTAGATCTACTGTATGAAAGCAGCTTATAGCGGTAGCACAGACTCTTGTACAGCAGGCAGCTGCACAAGAGGTATATGTTACTTCATTAACCAGCCACTAAGAAGCCGAAGCCTTCTTAACTAGCTAGGAACCTAAGTTACGACTAACGTTTGAACAATATTATTCGAAATAACTAGTATAATGCTTCTAGTACTTTTTCTTTCACAAATCCTAACCAGCAAGTCTCTAGTACAGCCAGCTGATTTGTTGCTGTATATTCGCTCATTTACCTGCCATGGCTTATTTATTTGTACTAAATATGTCAACTTCACGCTGTGATCCACATGTGCGCACATGTGCGGCGCTTGCGTAAAGGCTCGCAGTGCTGCTTTTAATGCAATCCGAGCGCAGCGTTGCCAATATTCACACCCGTGTCACATTGAGTATTTGTTAATAGAACTCAATACTGAACTGCGCTACTGTGTAACTCTGATTGGCTTCGTTATCGGTTTCATTTGATTCTTCATAAATCATGTCTAAATCTTGAATAAATCTCATTCATTGGATAATCCAATTAATGAGATTTATTTTGGCGTATGAAGCTCATTCATTGGTTAATGGGATCACATGAAACCGGTCACGAAACCAACCAGAGTTGCACAATCCCCGGTTTTATGTTTGAACGCGCTAATCTCAGGAAATACTGATCCGATATGAGAATTTATTATTGCATTAGATAGCCCGTTTATAGAGGAAGGTTCTAGGCTATTAAACTTCATGCTACGGCCTCAAATAGCCGCACGCTGCGAACCGAACATTACCTAGAAGGGCCGAACAGTGATATATAATTTTGGTGATGTAATTGCCGTTAGCCTTTTTGGCTTTTACAGCTCCATCGGATACTCCGAACTGTGAATGCTCAGTTCATGGTACCATGCCATACGGCGCAATCATGGTCGGTCTCTTTTATGAAGGTGAAATCGCGGTGATAAGCTAGTCTTAATAATAAAACGCCCAATGGACGCACATGCAACACGTTACATACCTCAGCAGCCGTCGTGAATTTAGTCGTCGATGTTGTAATCCATGAGGTTACTCATTCGGTTCCTGCAACGCAAATTACGTTTTTATTCATTTGTAGTTCAAGCTTAGTACATTTGAGATTTACATACATACATAAGATCACAACTGTATCCCATAAGGGGTAGTCAGAGACTGGGCACTCACTGCAAAAACAGATGACTGCCACAATCCACGTTTCACCAAAACAATATAATGCACTTGGTGTGATAGGTGGTGAGCCCATCGCCATTGTAGCGACATCTATGTCGCCACATGAGAAGCTCAAGAAATATTCGCATACGTCCATAATCGCGCTATGAAAGTTTTCTGAGATGCGAACTATATATACAACATCTAAATATTACTAGTTGGAGGAGACGTCCTCCCCAGATCAGACCACTCGATCTGGCGGGTAGCTACCCTTTTCCTTGGCAATATCATCCGCCAAAATGACGACCCCTGTATGAACATCACGCAGAACAGCTTCTCCGAACAAATAGCAACAACGTCATCGGCAGCCATCGCAGTCACAGCTCCAGACTACTGTCGGCACAACGCGTGCTTCCTAGTCTCTCAGCCACTGAGGATCATCAAGGGTGGGGGCCCCCTTCTCCTCAGGCTGACTCCTGCGGCATCAACACTTGTCTCCATACGTCTCGGCGCACTGAAGACCTGGACACAAGTTCACCGCAACGCCAGACTGCACCTCATCGCCTGACGTCTCAAGTTCTCCACGCTAAAACTACGACTTCCAGTCTCAGCGGGGGAGTGATGTAGCGACATCTATGTCGCCACATGAGAAGCTCAAGAAATATTCGCATACGTCCATAATCGCGCTATGAAAGTTTTCTGAGATGCGAACTATATATACAACATCGAAATATTACTAGTTGGAGGAGACGTCCTCCCCAGATCAGACTACTCGATCTGGCGGGTAGCTACCCTTTTCCTTGGCAATATCATCCGCCAAACCATCATGCGCTGTTGGGTGCACAGTGCAGTTTAATTCCTTACTCGCCTTTTACGAGATCCATTGGATGAGATGGAGTGGTAGTATTCTTTTATCGAGCTGCCACCACACTGCCTTTTTTTTGAGATTTAAAACACTGTTATTATTCAAAAATAATAAAAAACCTGTCACTGTAACAGCCAGCTGTTGTTTAAACGTTAAAAACATGAAAGAGTTCTTTTTCTCGCGAATTCAGCGTTATTTTTAAAGTTTGGAAAAAATACATTACATGTTTTGAAACTGTATGCTCGTGTTTACAGGCTTTCTAAAGTACTCTCTCAGGCTTAGTCGAATTTATCAATCAGTCATGACTTTAGATCGTATTTTATAAATCTTTTTAGACAGTCCAGCGCTTTCAATTAGCTATTACTACGCGGCCTAGTGGTCGGAGTACCTGACTTTTAAATCGCGGGTCCTGGGTTCGAATCCCAGCCGGAGCCAAAATTTGTGCCAAAACATAACTTGTTGGTTTTCGGGTCTAGATGTGTTGTGATTGTCCCCGTGTTTCTGACACTGCATCCTAGCCTACCTCCGATCTTATCGCATCAGCGTTACATCGGGGGCGGGTAGGTTGGGACGAGTGAGTGCCTCTGTGTTTGGGCGTACACTTGTGGCACTATAATATCTCCTGCGCAGTTGATGGCTCTCGACAGTAGTCGGCAGTTGTCGCCGTGGTCGAAATCGTCTAGGAGAACATCATCAATTACGCTACAGGCTGGAGGTGGTGGAGACCTGAGACTCCCAACGGGCCATAAAATTTCCCATGACGATCGGTCTGGGAAATCTTTCGTCCGGATTATTTGCAATGGTTTTTCCGCCATCGCAGTGATTGCATCAATTTTCTCGGACATTTTCCTTAGTCGTATTTATGAATTAAAAATAGTCGGTAGGTGAAGCAGTAGTGTGCAAACATTACTGTGTTTCGGTTTGGAGGGCACTGAGAGCTAGCGTAATCACTGAGCATATGAGACTTAATAACTGATGATTTCTTATATTTACGCGAACACTACACATTTAAATGAAACTAAACTAATGAAACTAAGTTTACGGATTAAAATAAACGCGATAAAATCCGTAAACTTAGTTTCATTTAAATTAATAACTGATCTCTCAGGGTGACGGGCGCAGTGTAGTGTCACACAGAAATGTTTTGGGTGACACGTCATTTGTTATGGGCAGACGTTGCACTTACCATCAGGTGAACGTTTTGCTCGTTTCGTCACTTTATGAAATAAAAAAAAGACTGTCCGTACAATACCTTAGTCACCTCTTACGACCACGTGGTAGGAAAGAGGTAGGTGATTTTCTACTCCGCCGGACATGTATCGGCTTCTGTACACCTTACGGCTGTCCGTCCATGCCACTGTTAAGTACCAATTACGTTTAAATAAAAACAATACAGACTTTGGCAATCAAAGCGTCCCACATAGCGTGATGTAACCATCTGCGATGCAACAAAAAGCAATGATTTATAGATTTGCGCGCGGGGCAAGCGGCGCTCGCTCATGATAACCAAACGTTCGGATTTCGCTGGATAAGGCTCTCATCATCGTCATTTCAGTCTATCACTAGTCCACTGCTGAACGTATGCCTCCCCCAAAGACTGCCACAAAAGTTTGTAACTATTTTAGGGGATTATTTATGTATTCAGATGTTCCGGGAAAATGCAGTTGCCAATCACCTGGTTTTCATTTTCCCTCTGACGACGTTTACGACACCCACCGTATGAGATGGGGTGGTAGATTCCCCAAAGCCACCACCACACGACTGGCTCGGCGGGCTCTCATGCTAAGGATATTTTAGTCAGGATTCACAGTGAGTGTTCTACGGCAGAAGAAAAATGGACGTTTCTAGAAAAACGTTCCGAAACAGAATCTAAGGTAATTATATAATTTATATGGGAAGTAGCTGGCATTAAATAGACGTAAAGCAATACCGTTAATGGAATACAATGAATAATTATGAATATAGGACGCAGGCAATTAAAATGTATGTTTAAATATATTTTATATAATTTATTAACTATAATGAATGTATCTAAAGTATTTATTATTTATTTATTTATTTATTTTACACTTTATTACACACCAATGTACATACATACATACATAAGATCACAACTGTATCCCATAAGGGGTAGTCAGAGACTGGGCACTCACTGCAAAAACAGATGACTGCCACAATCCACGTTTCACCAAAACAATATAATGCACTTGGTGTGATAGGTGGTGAGCCCATCGCCACCATGCGCTGTTGGTTGCACAGTGCAGTTTAATTCCTTACTCGCCTTTTACGAGATCCATCGGATGAGATGGAGTGGTAGTATTCTTTTCACGAGCCGCCAATGTACATGAAAACAAAAATGTAATAAAAAAAAAAAAATTGAATAAAATGGTATAGCAATCGGCGGTCTTATCCCTAAGAGGGAGATCTTCCAGACAACCGGTAAAGTATGTTAAATTATTATATTAACAAAAACACTACCACCAATATATACTTCAAACATCCATCATATTTATTTATTAATTTTTCGCCCTTTGGGTTATAGCTGAAAATCAGTGCTTGTTGTTTGAGCAAAGATGCACTGAGCTATGGCCTTTTTGTGTCACTGCAGCACACGCTGTCTAAGACGTCTTTGTCTCTTTAAAATTACCTAATTTTTTTTTCTTGACATTGTTTATTGTGTGTTATTTTGGGTATCATTATTGTAATGTACAAATCACTGTATATATAAATTGTATCTGTATTGTAGTGACCAAATAAACGATTTATCTATCAATATAATAAAAACATGTCTGCTAATGTGTATCACAGACAGGTGTAACAGACCCGTTTTCGACTCTCTATCCCGAGCTGTTCATATTGTATGGTGACCGAAGCAACGAGCAAGTTGCATCACAGCGGCCGTACCATTGCAATACATAATAATTCTGTGCGGACTAAATTCTAATATAATTGTATTGCCACGCATTGTCTATATATATATTTTCGGTGATGTAATTGCTGTTAGCCTTCTCGGCTTTTACAGCTTCATCGGATACTGTGCTCGCGGGCCAGGGGCCCGCGTGCCAGGTTTGGTTTCACCCAAACATAAATAAATAAATAAAAACTCCTACAAAAACCTCGAAGTTCGGACTGTGTCGCGTTCGCTGCGTGCTTTCGCGATTTCGAAAATCTTAAACATTTAAAGTCGTCTACTGACCGTCCGAAGGAGGCTGCGCGCGTCCATTCGGAAACCACGCATTGTCTGTACGCACGCCGTAGATCGTCGCTATTTAAACAATTCTTGGTAATTTTGATGCAACTGCTCATTAGAGTTTGGCATTTTCATAACAGGATATGAGACAATACGACTTACATAAATGTGATTTCACAAGCCACTGTTTATTTGAGTAATATTACACGGCAAATAGAATTGATTACAGCTTACAGCATTTAAGATTAATGAGCGAGGCGATGCTTGCACAAACCATTTCTCTGGTGTGGTTTGCTACTTACTAAGTTTCATTCAGTAAGAATAATGTATAAAGTTTGATAGCGTGTTTATGGATTACTAACTGAGGCCCGCGACTTCGTTCGATAGATATAAGTTTTTTGAATATCCCGTGGGAATTATTGGAGTCCCCGGGATTAGTGTCCTATGTCCGCCGAAAGGGTGCAAGCTATCTATGTGCCAAATTTCGTCGAGATCGGCCCAGCGGTTGAACAGTGAAAAGGTTACAAACGGATGGTTATATTCGCATTTATAATATTAGTATGGACGATAGAACTAAACAAGATCTTTACTTACACTTTCATCGTTTGTAAAAAGCGATTACTATTGATGTCGAGTCTGTTGTTTCACAAACATCTACTGAACGTCGTCGTTACGTCTAGATAACACGCCTTGATAAACAGGAGATGGGTAGACTCGACACGAATGCGTTTTATTATAGTTAGTAATTGGCACAAAAACGAGAGTACATTGGGTTTTTATCTCCCCTTTCTCTCCCGAAGTCTCGGAAGAGACCTACCTATGCGTTAAACAAAGCATTCGAAGTCCTTCACTACACTCGAATGAGATGCATAGGAAAGATTTTACTGGTGGCAGGATTCCTATGCATGTATCCGTCTAGTTAGGTACCACTCCAGTGCCAGTTATTCTGCCGTGAAACAGTAGTGTGCAAACATTGCTGTGTTTCGGTCTGTTTCAATCACTGAGCACAGAAATTTTCTGGGTGACACAGCATTTGCTATGGGGAGACGTTGCATTTACCATCAGGTGAACGTTTTGCTCGTTTCATCACTAGCTGACGCCTGCGACTTCGACCGCATGATGACAGTAGGTTTTTTGAATATCCTGTAGGTGCTGTTAGCTTTTACGAGATAAAAGGTCGTGATGTTGGTTACTAACCCAAATTTCTAGAGTTGGCATTCATCACAAAAACTCTGAAATAATACTACAGTACTCTACTAACAACGATTAAATCCACAAATATTATAACGACATGGAAGAGTATTATAGCGTACATTCGGCTTTTCAGGCCCTTGTAAAGCATAAACATAAATGGTGATTGTATTCCTATGAAGGAATCGGTCTAGGTGGGCAAGGCCAGTTACTCTGCCGTGAAGCAGTAGTGTGCAAACATTGCTTGGTCTGATAGATAGTGTAATACCTGGGTATATGAGACTTAGAACTGATGCGGCGGGGCGACGAGTGCAGTGTGCTGGTAGTCACAGCGTCTGTTATGGGCATACACAGTAGCACTTATCACCAGGTGAACGTTTCGTTCGTATCGCCACTTTCAACAAAAAAAAAGTCATATATGTTAGTATATAACTCACTAAGCGCCGGCGCACGTAGACAGGCGCCTGGCGCCCGATGTGTCACAGTACAGCGTTACCAACATGTCTCAATTTCGCTAGATGCTGTAGAATTGGCTTCAAGAAGTATAAGTCGGGAATTATCTGTTCCTAAGAGGTCTGCACCCAACAGTGGGTTGTTTATATGCTGTGGGTACTTTACCGTTTTTTCTACTTGAGTTAGCTTAAAAATTATAGTTATAAAATTTAGTTAGTTAATTTTACGACTTAGGATTGCGGGCCGCAAAATCAAAGTGGCATGTACTTCCTTTTTTTTCAATATTTTATCTTAGTTGACATTAATTATAATAAAGGATGGATGAAATAACATTGACGAAACAGAGACGAGTGTGAATGGGCAAGTTTGTAAGGGTCGACGTAGGCGAACGTACTCGTATCACGATCAAATGAAAATCGTTTTAAGGAAAGGCCACGCCAGAAGTCCCTGCAACCGACAAGTTTGTTTGAAAACGCTTATGAAAGTAGATGAAGCGATAGATGTGTGTCAGGATCATGGCAAGTGGAAAGATGTGGTCTCTGCCTACCGCAATGGGAAAGAGACGTGACTCTATGTTTGTATTTTTTTTTATTGGATAGAATAACGAAACGAGGAAAACGTTCTCTTGATGGTAAGTCCCACGCCTGCCCATATCAAATGTTTAAACTATTTATTATCATCAAGACTTTTAAGGAAGGGTTATTATAATATTAAGGAGGATACATGGATTATGAACGAGAATTCCCCTAGGAATGAGGTGATCTCTGCCAAGCTATTTCTACATCTTTATAATACTGCTGTAATAGTATATTATTTTTAAAATGACTGAAAAAATATCCCGCTGGGTTTCTTACTGGTTCTTCCCAGGACAGAGCCCCCCCCCCCCCGTACCCCTCTTTAAGCATGTGCGCGCACGAAGAAATGTGATTTGGACGATTTGGCATCGTGAAAGTTAATGAATTACGGCCGAATTACAACCATTAGTCGAACACTAGTACGAACTAGCACTGGTGGTGGGATTTCTATGCAGAAATCCGTCTAGGTAGGTACGCCTCAGGGTTTCTGTCGTGAAGCAGCAGTGTGCAAACATTACTGTGTTTCGGTTTGAAGGGCACTGAGAGCTAGCGTAATCACTGGGCATATGACACTTAAGAACATATTTCACAGGGTGTCGGGCGAAGTGTGTTGCTACACAGAATTGTTCTGGGTGGCACAGCGTTTGTTGTGGACGGACGTTGCACTTACCATCAGGTGAACGTTTTACTCGTCTCGTCACCTAATACAATAAAAAAGAAAAAAAAACACTTGGCAGATATAATATCATATAGTTATGATATTTTTTCTAAATCTCCACATCGTAAGCTGAACCTGTTATCAGCACGTACATTTCTGCAAAAACAAGGCAGCTGCAACTAACACACCCAAACTACATAACACGTTATTTAACGGATGAATTACTGACTAGGTTTCGAGTATAATGAGGCAAAGGCATCAAACTGCGTCGATCTGGAACAGACCGACCGTTGGATTCGGCTTCGAGTCCTACAACACGTTTATCATCCGGTCGGCCGGAACCGGAATGCCGTCGCACCAGTGTTACTTGTCGAAAGCACCGACGAGCCGCACGATTTATGGGACTAGCGGCTACAACAATGTCGTAATAAAGGAGCCGTTTCTGGGTCAAGTGTTTGACGCAAGTCGGCTGAAAGCGGCTCTACAGCTGAGTTCCAGTTGCGCGAGGCGAAAGAAATTACTATGATACTGTAAGTTTCACCGACAATGTTATGCAGGAATCCGTCTAGGTAGGTACCAGCCCAGTGTCAGTTGTTCTGCCGTGAAGCAGCAGTGTGCAAACATTAATGTTTCGGTTTGAAGGGCACTGTGAGCTAGCGTAATCACTGGGCATATGAGACTTGAGAACTGATGCCTCAGGGTGACGGGCACAGTTTGGTGTCACACAGAAATGTTCTGGGTGACATAGCATTTGTTATGGGTAGACGTCGCACTTTACATCGGGTGAACGTTTTGCTCGTTTCGTCGCTCTATCCAAAAATAAAAATAAAATATTAGGCCATTGATCCATAGTGGAGTGAATGCATTATAGCTGGATACGGAGTACGACGAGTGGAACTGGGTACGAAGCGATCTGGCCACTATGGTAGAAGGGGAAGATCAACATTTTTATTGCAAAAAGGAAGGTTCTTAGTTTCATTTAGGGTTCGGAACACTCTGAATAATATAATCTTATGACCGAGCCAAATGTCATCGGAGAAGTCAAAAGGCCACCGCCTCTGGTGATTTGGTCATTTAGAACGAATGAATGATGATCGGAATGTAAAGATATCATATACATATATGGGTCGATCGATTTCTCTTCATACGATTGGACGATCCAAATACCACGGGAACGCTATGCACGTTACTCAAATCGGCGACACCGGGCGGGAGACAGGAACAAGTGTCGTGCTCTCATCCAAAGGTCCAGTACCACCGTTGAGTCTGTGAGCAACAGGAGTAAGAGTAACTAAGTAACTGAATTATATTAATTTTTCTGATTGACATGTATCGTTCCAATTTTAGTATATGTAGTGTCGAAGCAATCGTTAAGCGTTCCACATTTTTTGAAAACCAGGATATGGGCAGCAGCTTTTTCCTGACACATCTAAATAAATAAACTGCGGTTGCCAAGCACAGCAACTACAGCAACACCCCTAAAATGAGAGCTACCAACCTCTATGGCTGTCTATGGGAGAGGCCTTTGTTCTGTAGTGGACAAGATAGGCTGAATTGATGATGATAACGATACCTTACTGGGCTAATCGGCATAATAAATTCACAATACAATTTTGAAACCGGTCACAAGTGACAAGTAACAGCTCTCCCAGGCAACAGCATCGCGATGAACTAAATTGGTCGGTGCTGTTTCCATCGAATGTCAAAAAAGTTGATCGCGCGACATGTACCCGTCGAGGTGGATTCTAAGTTTCCTAGTTACAAGACAACTACCGGATTGAGGCTTTCCATTTTATGACATACAACGACGGACATATGAAAGCAATTGAGGCTGTGACAGTCATACTTGATTTCACGTTTAGTTTTAATCGTCGAACCAATAGGTGTTTATCAATTTAAAATATAATTTAATACATAGATTTTTTTTAAGAATTTGCTACTTGTTATTTATTGAAAAACTGCCTGGCAGAATACTAAATTTATCTAAAATATAGGTATCGCCGCAGGAGCCAGTTATTCTGCTGTGAAGCAGTAGTGTGCAAACATTAGCGTTTAACGTTTTTCGGTCTGAAGTGCAGTGAGAGGTAGTGTAATTAATGAGCATATGAAACTTAAGGACTGATGTCGCAGGGAGACGAGCGCAGTGTGGTGAACACATGACATATGAGATTTGAGATCTGATATCTTACTGTGGCTATTAGGTGCTACACAGAACATTCCAATGCAAAGTTCTGAGTTCTGGCTCTGGTTGGGAGTGTAGTGGCGGTTTAAGAGAATCTACCACCCCATCTTATCCTGTGGGTGTCGTAAAAATCGACAGAGGGAAAATAAAAACCAGCAGATGGGCAACAGCATCTTTCTGGAACATCTGAATAAATAAACTGCGGTTGCCAACCCGCCTGCCAAGCGTGGCAACTATGGCAAAATCCCTCCAAAATGAGAGCTACAAAATTTTCTAGCTATCTATGGAGGAGGCCTATGTTCAGCAGTGGACTTGTGAATGCTTTGTGAATACAAAATTTTCTAGCTATCTATGGAGGAGGCCTATGTTCAGCAGTGGACTTGAGTGGCTGAAACGATGACGACGACGACGAATATTAAGAATTTAGCTTTGGTCTATAATAAACTTTAATGGAGAATTAAAACTGCACTTTTTCTTTATTTATGTATAAGTAATTTAGTGGAAACTTAACTCATGTATGGTTTTTTGATTATGAACTTGTTATGTCTGTGTTATAATTATTGTATGTTTCCCAGATAAAAAAAATCATGATTTTCAAATAATCTACTAAGGCTGTTCTGAATGTAAAGAACCGCCTTTAAAATATCTGTAAGAGGTTTTTTTCGTGCAGTTTTACACGACATATTTTTTTAGGTTTGTTTCATCTATAGAGCTATTTTTTTCCTTTTTTTATTTATTACTGGCTGTAGTCCCTGTTTGATTCGGATTTTGGGGTTTAGTTTTTTTGCGCGGAACCCCAATTATATTTCTAAAATTAAAGTAGCCTTAGTTACCCTATATAATATCAGCTATCTGTCGGTGAAAGTCCCGTCAAAATCGGTCCAGCCCTTTCGGAGATTAGCTGGAACAAACATACTGACAAAAATTTTAAAAATTGTTTTCTTCTATACTTTCAAAAGCATTTTGTTATTACAAACAGACACTTCAATTTAATTTATTTGTATAGAAGTGACAAACGACAGTCCACTTGATGGCAAGTGGTCACTGAGACCTATGAACGGTATAAAAATTTCCGTTGCCTTGCCATTCTTGAGCACTAAGACAGAAAGTCTCGTTGCCAGTATTTGGGTCTCAGGATCTCTGCGCCAACCATACGAAGTAGGGTATTGGTGTTACTCGCGCTGGTATTGTGAGATCATAGTTGTACTCGGGATGAGCTGATGTGTTTATGTGCTGTAGACGGCTGCCGTATTGCTGTACGGGCCTTACCATGAAGCATATTGGCACGATCTTTTCTCATGTGAGGGGTAGGCAGAGGCCACTCACGTGGCACACTTCTCGCCCTCGCGGGAAACGAAACGAGACGGGAGGCGAACCACATCGCCGCCATTTTGGTGCGAGTTAAAAAATTATTACTCTCCATTGCGTTCCTATGAGCAGTATAGTGACAGGATATTATATTATGGTTTTATTCTACGACTAAAGGCTGTCCGTAAAATATCACTGTGTTATGAAAAATATATTATCATAATATAATTTATATCAAAAGTAGCTGCCATTTCGCTTTAATAGTTATTAGAAGATATAGTTGATAGATGCTCGGACGTTTCTTGACAAAAAAAAAAAGAACCTCGCAAGAACCGAAAAGTTAATTAATTATAGTTCCAATAGTCAATTATCCGAAACATGTTGTTAGCAAAGTTGGGCGCCTCGCAGACGCTGCGCAAACTTTGATAGGGACAGCTGTACAATAGAACTGTTGGAGAAATGGAGCACACATATTTTGCAAATTAATGTGTCTATCTTTTCTAATTAGCAATAGCACATTATCGTAGAAATAAGTATCCAAATGATGATATCGTCCTCTCGCTCTCAATCACTTTCGATACAGTGTCGCAAGTATTCGCAGTAACACGAATTATTCACTCGTCCTCATATTCATGTCAAAGTCGAAATATGAGGTGGTAGGATTCCTATGCACGAGTCCGTCTAGGTAGGTACCACCCCAGGGCCAGTTATTCTGCCGTGAAGCAGTAGTGTGCAAACATTACTGTGTTTCGGTTTGAACTGTGAGCTAGCGTAATCACTGGGCATATGAGACTTAAGAACTTATGTCTCAGGGTGATGGGCACAGTGTGGTGACATACAGATTTTTTCTGGGTGAAACAGCATTTGTTATGGGCAGACGTTGCACTTACCATACCGCCTTCTCAGAGAAGAACCGGCTAGAAACCGGGGTCATTCTTTTTTTAGATGCCATATTACATAATATCATTTATAAATTACATGCAAATTACATCATAAAATTTAGTAGCCAGGGAGTTGCAAGTGCAGAGTAAGAGTTATTTCCACGCATCTCTATCCTCCATGTATTTTATAATACGCTTTTTCATGTCCGATTTATCACAGGATCGTTTGAATGCAGTGTCAGATGTATTACGACAATCACAATATATACAGACACGGAAACTTGGCTCGGGATTGGATCCTCCAAGACTCCAAAGTCGGATATGCAGACCACTGAGATCGATCGCATGGGATCGACTAGGAAATGAGTCATATTTTTTTTAATTTAATGATCAAAATATATATTCAAGACAAGAATCTAGTCACGTTAAAAATTTCTACTTTCGAGTTTAACTTAAAACCGTCCAAGTGCGTGTCGGACCATGAACAGTGAAGGGTTCCGTAGTGGAGAATAGCTTGTAACAGAAAATATCCAATGTTTCAAAAACGACACGACGTATCTTATATAAACCAATTTTTGTTGAAATTGTTTTCTAGGTTTACCACCTTATTTTTTTTAGGAATTTTCTATCGTTTTGTTGAAAAGTTAGAGGACCGACTATGGTATTATATAGACAGCCGTGTGGTAGCGGCCTATCCTATTGAATACAATTCATTCAGTATAGAAACAACGTCTGTGTGCGTGTGTATGTGTGTGTGTGTCTGTGTGTGTATCTGTGTGTGTATGTGTGTTATGTGTGTGTATAAGAGTGAGTGCGAGTATCTGTGTTTGTGTGTTCGTTTGCGTGTGTAAGCGCCGAAATGTTTACTATTTATGCGGTACATGTTTAAATTAATACTCTTCAAATACAATCCTTCAATGTTTTCTTTGTAATTATAGTAGGGTTCTCCGTAAAAGTATAATTTTGTTTCTGCAACCACTCACTAAAGACTAACTTACAAGCGGATTTGGACAAACAATAAATTGATAATATTTTATTTATTTTATTATAAAGATTACAGCCTTGGAAACAAAAGAAACGATGTGAGAACTTAGTATTGAGTGAAGGAATAGTACACACTAAATCTTTTCTGCGCTTGTGAATGACGTTTTTTGGGCCACAGACTAAAATGGAATGTTGTTGGAGTACTGTATAAAGAATAAAGAGTTGTCTCACTGTGAAAACCCCACTTTGCCTGTAAAGATACACTAGTGGGATAATAAAATGTTAGGAATAATTTAACCTTTAAAATAGCTCGTTGTGCTCTTTCTTAAGCAGACTTGTTTTTGCAGCTCCTCCCCAAGAAGTAATGCAATATGTGAACAATGACTGGTCTAAAGCAATGTACACGGATTTTTTATAGTTTTATCAGCCACGTGTCTTAGGTGTTTAAAGATAAATATTAACTTACTTACCCTACCGGATACCACATCAATGTGATTTTGAAAGTTTAGTTTATTGTAAATTAGAATACTTAAATATTTTATACATTTAGTACTTTGAAGTCTTGGGCAAGTGCAGCCATAAACGCATGCACGCAAAATATGCGATATAATGTTATATGAGGAGGTGTCTGAGTCATTATTTCTTAATGAGAAATAAACATATTTAGTTTTCTCTGCTCGTTAAAAGAATACTACCACTCCATCTCATCCAATGGATCTCGTAAAAGGCGAGTAAGGAATTAAACTGCACTGTGCACCCAACAGCGCATGGTGGCGATGGGCTCACCACCTATCACACCAAGTGCATTATATTGTTTTGGTGAAACGTGGATTGTGGCAGTCATCTGTTTTTGCAGTGAGTGCCCAGTCTCTGACTACCCCTTATGGGATACAATCGTGATCTTATGTATGTATGTATGTAATTGCCATAATTGCCATGGTTGGCAGGCGGTTGCCAACCCGCCTGCCAACCATGGCAATTATGGCAAAATCTCCCCAAAATGAGAGCCACAAGCTTATGTGTTTTGAGACAATCTATACGGGAGACGTATGTTCCGCAGTGGACTGAAATGATGATGATGCAATGCTGACACCATACTGCTCGTGGGAACAGCAATGGGTATTAGGAATGTTTTTGACTCGTACCAAAAAGACGGCGACGTGGTTCTCCATCCGTTACGTCTATCCGCTAGTCTCTGCCTACCACTTATATGGGAAAAAGCCGTGACTGTAGTTTATCATATATCTCTGATATATATCACCTAGTATTGGCTTAAATGAAATAGATATTTTTGAACCCTTTTTTTTATTTATCAAGACCTATCTAACAATATCTCACACGCTTATGTGCACTGAAATCTTTTTCTCATGGTGTGCACTACCACATTGTATAGCGGTTCATATAAAACACCTTCCTTCAAAAATTCATTTATGAAAATGTTACTCTCCAAGTAAAATGGCTGTAACACACGGACAGAAATAAAAAGACTTCCGTTTACTATCCCTAAAAAACTAGTTGTGGTAAGACCTTAACGCGATAAACCAAAATATAGAAATGTTGCCTCCATTTTAAATCTCAAATTGAATTCTTCCTCGCCATTGTTTGCTTATTAGTTAGGCTTCATTTAACCGCTGCGTACTGTAATCATGATGCCGAGCGAACACGAACTCTATCCATATCGAGTTACAGATAAGAATTGTTTATCTGCAGCTTCAACTGCACCGGGGTAATGGGATGTACGAAACGGTGGGAAACCGTCGATATTTTTGCAGCTGGAGGGAATCACCGATTATAAGTTACGCGGTGTTACGGGAGCCTGTCGGAACGGGCCGTTGATTGATGAGGCGAATTGACGCCTTTTTTTTATTATTGTAGAAAGTGACGAAACCAGCAAAACGTTCACCTGATGGTAAGTGCAACGTCCGCCCACAACAAATGCTGTGTCACCCAGAATATTTCTGTGTGACACCACACTGCGCCCGTCACGTAGAGACATCAGTTCTTCAGTCTCAAATGCCCAGTGATTACACTAGCTCACAGTGCCCTTCAAACCGAAACACAGTAATGCTTGCACACTACTGCTTCACGGCAGAATAACTGGCCCTGGGGTGGTACCTACCTACACGGATTCCTGCATAGGAATCCTACCACCAGCGCCTTGTCATGATGCGATTGATTTCAGCAGTTGCGTTTTAGGGCGGTCTGATTTCTGAGTTGATTAATTGCAGTGCATCAAACAGAATAGGAAGTAACGATCGGGGAAAAGGGAACAGTATTAATTAGGGAATTAAATTGTCATTATCATTACATTTCAGCCCATCACTAGTCCACTGCTGAGCATAGGCCTCGCCCATAGATTGCCACAAAAGTTTGTAGCTGCCATTTTTGGAGGACAGACGGGTTGGCAACCGCATTTATATATTCAGATGTTCCAGGAAGATGCTGGTTTTTACTTTTCCTCTGTCGACTTTTACGACATCCACGTGATGAGGTGTGGTGGTAGATTTTCTTAAGCCTACCTCACTAATGCTACCACAGGGCAAAAAATTGTAACATGTAAATTGGAAGATTATACTTCAGAAAACTAAAACTACGTTCCGACTTCATGTTTTGTTTTCCGACGCTTTTTTATTGTTTTTTTTTTTGGAAATAGTGATGAAATGAGCAAAACGTTCACCTGATGATAAGTGCAACGTCTGCCCATAACAAATGCTGTGTGAAAATTTCTGTGTGACACCACACCGTGCCCATCACCTTGAGACATCAGTTCTTAAATCTCACACTAGCTCTCAGTGCTAGTCAGGCCGTAATGTTCACTACTATTTCACAGCAGAATATTTGGCCGTAGGGTGGTACCTACCTCCATGGATTCCTACCACCTACGTGTGAAGTGTGTTCTCTTTAATTTAATATTTCAGTTTATACATTGTATTAGACTAAAGCGCAGTTGGAGCACTTTCTCGAGCGGGGCGCCGGCCGCGGACGAAAAATTTCACTTTCCACGAGACTGAGCGGGTCTTACTCAATCGCGCTAATTACCCATTAACGCTAACGAGCTAACATCGCGTGCTTACCGCTGCCTCCTGCATTCGCTACGCAACTGTTCTGCAGCTGTGATGTTGCAGGAAGACGATTCCCATACTGTTCGCCATCTATGTTACACCTGAGAGTCTCAGGAAAGCTAATACGTCCTGCATCGCGCTATTGAAGTTTCTTTCCATGTTAACTATATGCGATATCTAAACGATATGTAGGCAGAGGCGTCCTCCTCCGCTATCCTATTGCTTGGCACCTCATTTGCCAAAAACTTAGAGCTCATGTAACTTTAGAACCTTTCTAGATAATTAATCTAACTAATCTCGGAGAAACTGTTAAGTTTGAAATAGTATTACTAGTAAGCTAATATATACAGAGAAATAGTATGTTAATGTAGAAATTGGAATATCACAGGCACTGATTTCTAGATTACTTATCATTTCACAAGAGCCTCCCTTCTCCATTCGCCCTCATTGTATCAAATTAGACCGTTGAAAATACGCGTTCTATTCTTACGCAAACAATTCCTTTACATTTGAGTATATGGGCATGGGTGGTGACCCAAAAAAACCTCAATTGTAATGAAACCCGTGATTACGACCTCGTCAAGAGTAACACAGCCCTATCATTACCCAAATCATTAACCATTTGTAAGCAGCTGGCCGCGTGATATAAGAGCGGGTGGAGGCGTCTCGCAAACAAATTAATCATAACTGTTCACCGGCACTGAGTCGAGAAAGTTCAGCGCTCGCGGCGGGTGCGGGCATAAGCTGTCAATCGCAGATCGGATCTGTCGGTTGCATCGCAAAGTAACCTCTCAAAGGCTGCCGGATTCAATAGATGCACGTGGAACATTTTCACAGTCGATTGCGATGATCTTTCCTAGCCAGCCTAGTACATCATCAAGAACATAGGCCTCCCCTCATAAATTCCCACAAAACACGGTCCTGAGCCACCTGCATCCATCGACCTGTCGGGATACGATTGCAAACATTACTGCGCTTCGGCCTGAAGGGCACTGAGAGCTAGCGTAATCACTGGGCATATGAGACTTAAGAACTGATATCTATAGGTGACGGGCGCATTGTGATGCCACACGGAATTGTTCCGGGTGACACGTGTTATGGGCAAACGTTGCATTTACCGTCAGGTGCACGTTTTGCTCGTCTCGTCAATTAATCCAATAGAAAAAAAAATACATTAATAATGATGAAACTTATAGCTCGTGTATTTTGTTACAGGTATGCATCTCTGTCAGGTCGTTTGAGCCCGTCGACGCTAAATTATTATGCTGTCAGTAAGTAATGCTCGTTATGTTGGTAACTGCTATAAATATGGAGTAAACTAAGTAAACGTTGATATTTTCAATGTTTGGCACGTTCGACGTTTTTTTTCTTTTATTTTTGCTCTTCTCGTCACTTTATCCAATTAAATAAATCTTTCACTTCCTGTTGTCACGTAGGTGTTTTAAAATCTCGTGGCCTCCGATATATAGTGGAACAACCATCTCTATTACACCACATCCTAATAATCCTGACCAGTGCCGAGCAGAAGTGTCTAAGGGCGGATTTCACCGTTGAAACTAAACGCGATCAGTTCAAACTGAACGAACTTTAAGCGTTTAACTGAGTTCAATGCTACTGTTTGCATTCCACCAACATCAACTGAACGCGATTAAAGCTAAACGCGGTTCAAATTATGAACGCTCAATTTTCGACGTTCAGCTCTTTAAACGCGTTTAGAGAGCTGTCATTGTCAATTGCACAACTATGTAAACACAATAAATATTTTTAATACGTTTTATTTATTGTTTGCATACCTATGTGTCTTATGCATAAAAACATGCTGTTTGATGTCGTCGCAAAATAATAAATGCATAGAGTATTTGTTTTAGATTGTGACGATATTTCACGTAAACTTCGTTTTTCTGAACGCGATCAAAATGGAGCCGGTGAAATCGGTTAGACGAAAACCGAGTTCAAATGATACATTTGAACTAAGTTCAGTAAAACGCGGTTTTATTAAACTTGGTTTCCAAAGCGATCGGTGAAATCGGGTCTAAGTGTCGGGTACCGCGGTCGCCAATCCGCCTGCTATGATTGGCGATTACGGCTGATCTTTCCGACTTGGGAGAGGCCTGTATCCAGTACAGTCCAGTTGTGGACTTTAGAGGCTGTTGAAGGAGAACAATATTAACGCAAACACGGACGCACTCACTCGTATTCACCTTCCCGCATTGTTATCGCGATAACTATAAATAGTATAAAAATGATAGATCGCAATACACAGAGATAAATTTTAGAAAAAGTTCGATCAACATTTTGGCCTACATTCTACGACGATTTTTCTATATAAGAGTATTTAGGTGGTCCGAAATGTCTGCAATGGTCTGTACGTCGTGTAATAAAAAAACCTTTATTACTACCGCACTATGATACCGCGTCAGCAATGAGACTAGATAATATATTTGAACGACAGTTTTTTTGCTCCGATAATGGGTTCATTTCTTACAAAAAGGTCGTTGACCTTATACATCCCAAACCAGCGAAACCGCGTAAAACGGCACAGCGCTATCTATACTGCAAATGTCCATTTCACAAACTAATAATACATTTCAACGTTATACAAGTAGGACATGTGGAAAAGGTTAGAAATGCGACGTAAATCAATCCAGCAGATCAATCAATGTTAACAATGATCCACACAATCGACAATTGACTTTTTGTGCGCTGGAAAGCGACGCTTCCGTATCTCGACTCGTTTACTGTTTACAAGTTTTCCTTCCTCTTTAGGTGGAACACTCGCGGCGCTGGAATATACGTACAATGCTATAATTGTTATAATTAGGATTGCGAAGTCTGTACACGGAAATTCCGGTACCGAAAAAAATACGGAATACACTTTTTATTTGGCAAAAAAATTATGTAAACAATGTTCACTTTTCATTTACTAGGCAGAGAAGAATTAACAAAAAATTCTTCGATACGGCATGTACCTACTACCATTTGGTTCGTGGTTTCATATTTAATAACTAGCTCAGACCTTCGATTTCACCTGCGTACAATAAGCAGACCTCATGATTGCATACGGCATGGTACCTCGCTGACCTGAGTATTCACACTTCGGCCCTACTCTGTAATGCTCGGTTCTTAGCATGCGGCTCTTTAAGGTCGTAGCATCAAGTTTTATAGCCTAGAACCTTCCGCAGTAAACGGGTTATCTAATGCAAAAATATATTTTCAAATCGGATTACTATGTCCTGAGATTATCGCGTTCAAACATACATACATAGAGTCACCACTCTTTCCCATTGTCGTAGGCAAAGACCACATCTTTCCACTTGCTACGATCCTGACCAACCTGATTGAAGCATGTCGGTTGCGGGTACTTTTGTGTTGCTTTAAAAAAGTAGTCGACCATCTTACTACATACTTTATTATAGTATGTAGTAAGATGGTCGACTAAAGATACACAAATTGCACAGTTGCTTTTATTTTTGGCATAAGTCACCAAAACTCATGCGAAAACGAAACAGTTACCTATTGATAGACCACGTGGGTGTAGTGTAGGCCCATAAACCAATAGCGAGAAGATCTGGATGCTTTCGGTAAAATGGACTCGAAGTGGTTGCGATGTACAGATACTAACGGAAGAGTTCTTTGTCCCAGACATAACCCTTGGACACAATAAATTAAATAAATGAAATAATGAAGGACAGACAGTTAATTTAAGATGCAGCAGCCGCCCCGGCTGACTGTCGACAGAGGGAAATTAAAAACCAGGAGATGGGCAGCAGCATCTTCTTCGAACATCAGAATAAATAAACTGCGGTTGTCAACCTGCCTGCCAAGCGTGGCAACTATGGCAAAATCCCCAAAATGATTATGTTCAACCGTGGACTAGGGTGAAAGATGATGATGAATGCCGCGTTTTGAGGTGAAACACGTGTCGTGGTCTCAATTTCAGTTATGTATATTGCCTAGTGGTAGTATTGTAGTGGTGGAGGGTATCCGGTGGCGGTGTTAGTTTGCTCGTGCACGCCACTGTGGGAGGGCGAGCGGTGCTCTTCGAAACTAGGTAATATACACCATTTTATATGCATGCGAATCTTAGCAAATTAACTTTCTTTCTTTCGTTATAATGGATTACCTCAAAGTAATGTTTGATTATATTAACTATAAATAAAATAAAGCATAACTATTATAGATGAACTTTTCATAAGTCGTAAATGATTCTCGGTATAACTTTCATGTCGGATTGTTTTTGTCACATATTTTGAGGGTTAGAAAAGATGGTCATAGCAACGCAACCCGTCCCCATTTGGAGCAATTATCGCTAAGTGATTAAGCGAGTCGTCGACCTTCCAATTATGAACGGCAATTAAGGAATACTACGCATTTACGCGGCATTTACTACTTTGTTCTCGGTGGTGACTTCTTTCTGTGTCCTAATTAATAGATATTATGTATTTAAAAAGTAAGTGTTGTGGCGGCTTAAGAGAATCTACCACCCCATCTCAACCCGTCGATGTCGTAAAAGTCGACAAAGGGAAAATGAAACCGGGAGATGGCAGCGGCATCTTCGTGGAAGATCTGAATAAATAATCTGCGGTTGCCAACCCACCTGCCAAGCGTATTAAAAAAAAAACCCAAAATGAGAGCTACAAACTGTTGTGGCCATTTATGGGGGAGGCCTATGTTCAGCAGTGGACTGGTTTTAGGCTGAAATGATGATGATGATGATTTAAAAAGTAACAGCCTACTAATGTCTCTACTGGGGAACACAGGACTCCTAATTTATGAGAGGGTTTTGGACACGGGAAATAAACGACATTTTATTGTTCCCGTCTCCACATGTATGTACCTATTGCAGTAGTAATGTTATACTTTAATTGCTATATGCACATACATCTAAAACGTCATAAATTCCTAGAATTTTATTGTTTTTAACAGGCTTTTATTGGCTTGGCCTGTATGAATGTAACGGAATCTTCCAATTCAATTTAACCCACTTCCAGACCTCTCAGTAATTTAAAATTTTGCACACATATTAAAGACCGATGACAGTGCAACTATGTCATGGCTATGACCCGGGATTCTAACCAGAATCATCAGCTCGTTGCTATTTAAACGAGTTGTTTTTTTTTTAACTAAAATGTCATGCCTTGAAGAAGGAGTGAGCAAACATTGCTGTGTTCCGATTTGGATGACACTGTGAGTTAGTGTTGTTACTGGACATAAGAACTCATGTCTCAGGGTGACGGGCGCAGTGTGGTACCACACAGAAGTGCTCTGACTGACACAACATTTGTCATGGGCATACTTGCACTTACCAGAAGTTGAAATTTTTGCTATGCAGGTTATCGTTTCGTCACATAATCGAATAAAAAAAATATTAAATCTAATACAATGTAAAAAGTAGACATTATTGATTGTACTGAGATAAGTTATAAATATTCTTTATTGCTACGACTTTTAATTTTAAGTACTTTCGTATTTTTATCAATGCTTTTACTCAAGTACTGTTGTGTAAGTTCAATGTATTATTTCATGTTTGAGGGACACTGACAGCTAGTGTAATCACTGGACATATGACACTTGGGAACTGATGTCGTAGGCTCACGGGTAGTGTCACACAGAAATGTTCTGGGTGACACAGCATTTGTTACGGGCAGACGTTGCACTTACCATCAGGTGAACGTTTTGCTCGTTTCGTCACTACATACATTAAAAATAAATAAGAAATAAAAAAAATATAAACTGTGGCATTATATTAACATTTAAATGCGTATGGTGGCGTGTTGTGGTGGCTCGTTAAAAGAATACTACCACTCCATCTCATCCAATGGATCTCGTAAAAGGCGAGTAAGGAATTAAACTGCACTGTGCACCCAACAGCGCATGGTGGCGATGGGCTCACCACCTATCACACCAAGTGCATTATATTGTTTTGGTGAAACGTGGATTGTGGCAGTCATCTGTTTTTGCAGTGAGTGTCCAGTCTCTGCCTACCCCTTTTGGGATACAGTCATGATCTCTTATGTATATTATATTAATTATTTATAGTTATAGGACCTAATAAAAGATGAAAAGCGATTGCGAATATCCAACATGTATACTAAAACTATGGACTAAAACGGACTAATTCAATTAAAATGCCTCGTATTAGGCAGCGATTGTACATGGTAATTAACCGAATCGACGACCTCCTAATTATTCACGGCAATTGTGAGATAACACGCATTCGATAACAGTTAAAGCAACAACTCAAATTGCTTAACTGCATCCTGTGTTTGTTTGTGCGCGGTTTATATTCTATTTCTTGTTAGGGCTGATTTCACCGTTGAAACTGAACGCGATCGGTTCCAAGAAAAACGAAGTTTAAGCGTTTAACCGAGTTCAATGCTACAGTTTGCATTTTTATTTTTTTTATTTTATAAAGCGTCGAGACGAGCAAAACGTTCACCTGATGGTAAGTGCAACGTTTGCCCATGACAGATGCTGTGTTACTCAGAATATGTCTGTGTAGCACCACACTGCGCCCGTCACCCTGAGACATAAGTTCTTAAGTCTCATATGCCTAGTGATTACGCTGGCTCACAGTGCCCTTCACGGCAGAATAACTGGCCCTGGGGTGGTACCTACCTAGACGGATTCCTGCATAGGAATCCTGCCACCAGTGAATAGCATTTCATAAACATCAAATAAACGCAGTCAATGCTAAACGCGGTTCAAATTCTGAACGCACAATTTTCGACGTTTAGCTCTCTTTAAACGCGTTTAGAGAGCTGTCATTGTCAATTGCACAACTATGTAAACACCAAAATTATTTTCAATTCGTATTATTTATTGTTTGCGTACCTATGTAACCCGTGCATAAAAACAGGCTGTTTGATGTCGCAAAATACGAAATAAATCGTCCTTTTTTTAGATTGTGACGATATTTCATGTAAACCTCGTTTTTCTAAACGCGATCAAAACGGAGTCGGTGAAATCGGTTAGACGAAAACCGAGATCAAATGATACATTTGAACTCAGTTAAGTAAAACGTGGTTTTATTAAACTCGGTTTCCAAAGCGATCGGTGAAATCGGGTCTTAGAGGCTTAGTGAATTTTAATTCGCGGTTCTTCCTAATAGATTACAGCGTACACAAATTATTGATGCGCCAGCCTTGTTTTAACATGCATATTTCTATTTTTTTTTAGGATTTCTCCTGTATCGTGAGTGCGTAAACATATTTTGTTTCCTTGAGTTGCATCGAAAGTTCAGTTTTTGGTTAATTGTAATATTTATCTGCCTGTCTAGTTCATCATGGCGTCTGAACTTTGATAATGCAAGTAGCAACGTTTTCAAAGAACGACTTATCTGATTAGATTGTTCATTCGGGGCTAATCTTTAAGCTGCTTAAGTGTGACGTGGTTAATTACCCTCCCGATAATATTTGAGGTCGCGTCGCAGCGCTATCATTTACATTTCAATAACCGTGTTTCAATATTACGGAGTTGTTAGTAGTTTTAAAGTGGTAAAACAATGTCTATAAATGTTCCACTGTCGAGCACAGGGCTCCAATGATTTGTTATGTGTGAATGTATTGTTGGAGCCAGAAAATATACTCCACACTGCTACTATTCAGGGTAACAGACCAGCAGTTCCGTATGTCCTCGAATTTATTTTATTGCTGTTTTGACGACGCTTGAAGTCGAGACTGCGAGGCTGCATGTCCCGATTCCGGAAGGGCTTTTTAACTAGTAGTTAGGATATTGTATGTACTGATGATGTCCTTACTCGCCGATTTCCGACTTCGGCGATAACTTCCGAATACTCTCGTGCTATCAACTGAGCAGGAGATATTATAGTGCCACTAGTGTTCGCGTAAACACAGATGCACACACTTGTCCGAATATTCGCCTGCGCATGCGATAAAATCGGAGATAGGCTAGGAAGCAGTGTAAGATACACAGGGAAAAACACAACACAACCAGATCCGAATGGAGAGAAACATTGCCCCGCAATTTGGATTGCGGGGCAATGTTTCTCTCCAATTATTATAATGAATTCTCGCAAAGTATTTTCTTACTCTTTATCTGGTTCGCCAAAACACAATGAAGTAATCTGTATGAATCAATTTATCTCTAATTTGCTACATTCATTGACACATTTCGGGTAGCCATGTTAGTCTAAAGAAGCAAGACAATATTTGTAATTCCATTGAGAACGTTTATGTAAATAATTTCAAGTGGACAAACAAACAAGGGAACGTTATCTAATCGATAAGGTCATTGACAACGAAAAAAATATGTTAATACGGGGCGTTGTTTCGGTTTTGCTGTCGGAACAGGATGTTGTTTGTATTGGACTTTTAATTTAAAAAATGTGGCCCGCACCGCGCTCCTTATGTATGATTTGTATTTATATATAGTATTATTTATGACGTGCGGTGGCGGCTCGTTAAAAGAATACTACCACTCCATCTCATCCAATGGATCTCGTAAAAGGCGAGTAAGCAATTAAACTGCACTGTGCACCCAACAGCGCATGGTGGCGATGGGCTCACCACCTATCACACCAAGTGTGATACACAGTGTGACACCATTATATTGTTTTGGTGAAACGTGGATTGTGGCAGTCATCTGTTTTTGCAGTGAGTGCCCAGTCTCTGGCTACTCCTTATGGGATACAGTCGTGATCATATAACATAAATTCTCTCGTTAAGAAATTATAAGGAGATCAAAAGCCGTTTGTTTACGTTAATGTTCTTCGCTATTTCTTATATCTTAAGTTTTTTTTTTTATTTTACCGCTATCGATATATGTTACGTCAGACAGTGAAATAGTATTGGCGATCAAAAGAATCGATATAGCGTTTGATGTCTAAGTGCTTGTATAAAGGCGCGCGTCAACATCGTGGAAACGGGTACAGATTAAAGAATCCTATTTTAGAACTGGACTCGTGTCCGTGAAGATATTTCCGTTCAGTTCTTTTGAGTTGTGTGAACGCATATTCTCGTTTAAAGGTTGTAGATTTAAGTTTAACTGGATGACATTTTTGCAGAAATTTTTTCCGCCACCGCTTCGAGAAATTCGTACAAAGCCTTATTTTACAGTTCGTTACAAGTCTTATCTTCTAGAGAACAATGACACAAAGTAAATTTTTTATTCCGGTGCCACGTATTGAAGTAAACGTGTCAACTATTAAATTTTAGATTAGTGCACAGACTAAAAATCTGGTTATTACGCATGATTAATTGATTAGTGACAGAGATACAGAAACTTTTTTCTTTTTATTTTTTGATATCTGTTTACACTGCATTTGTGTTTAATATTTAATAACTTTGTTTAGATGTAAGTATTTCAGATCTTTTTTTTTGTAATTTGCGCATGTGTGTGCATGTTTGTGTGTATGTGTATGTATATATATGTATGTGTATGTGTATATATGTATATATGTGTGTGTATGTGTATCCGTGTACATGTGCGCATATTTATTTCTTTTAAATTAAACTAAGTCGTTTAACAATATGTCCGGAAACTGCTCGTTAATCCTGAGGCATCGACAGAATAACAGCGCTGTGGCAACTCTGCCATAGCATTATGCTGAGTCGACAGCCTTTTCGTTGCTACAACCCAACGTACGTCTGTAAATGTAATACGTCGTATTTTATTGTTTACTTATTATTTTGAATTGTAATGTATGTTGTGTTGTAGTATTGAATAAAGTTTTTTCTTTCTTTTTCTTTCTTTCTTTCTTTCAGAAATCTTCGCTGCGTTATACTTTACTTATAGGAGTACTATGCGGGAATCCTCCTAGGTAGATACCGTCTCAGGGCCAGTTATTCTGAAGTCAAACAGCGGTGGTTTGTTGTCTGCTTGTATTACTACTTGCTTATATATATATATATATTTATATATATATCCCGTTGGCCCATAACACATCAGTTCTTAAGTCAATATGTCTAGTGATTGAACTGGCTCACAGTGCCCTTCAGACTGAAACAGTAATGTTTGCGCACTACTGCTTCACGGCAGAATAACTGGCACTGCGGTGGTACCTGTCAAAACGGATCCCTGCATACGAATCCTACCAGCAGTAGAATATATTACTGGGCATGTGAGATTTAAGAACCGGTGTCTCAGGGTGAAAAGTGGGTCATTCTGCACTGTTACGTACACACTCGACGCTCATCATCAGGTGAAAGATTTGCTAGTTTCGACCCTTAACTCTATAAAAATACAGGGCACGGAAGGGGCATTGAAAGTGCTTCTGGTTCTCTGCCTACTCCAATACGTGTAGTACGATGTATTTCTTTGACTTACGTTTATACATATTTCGGTCTGATTACTTACTGATTTTGCTTCGCGCTCATTTCAGTTGATTTATGCAACAAAACTTCTTGTTTTTTTTTTATTTATAATCGCTCTGTTGTATAATAATAAAATCCAGAAGTGTGGGCGGTATATAGCCCCGGCACCTGTAGTATTGTTGCGTTCCCTTTGACGATAAAAACGCAACAATAGGCCTTATGTCCATACGTATCTACGTACGTACGTACAGCCGTATGGTGGCGGCTCGTTAAAAGGCGAGCAAGGAATAAAACTGCACTGTGCACCCAACAGCGCATGGTGGCGATGGGCTCACCACCTATCACACCAAGTGCATTATATTGTTTTGGTGAAACGTGGATTGTGGCAGTCATCTGTTTTTGCAGTGAGTACCCAGTCTCTGTCAGTACAGTCGTGATTTTATGTATGTATGTATCTACGTAAGAAACATCTCAGCAAATCACATGAAATCCATGCGCCAATAATAATTGTTTAGTGTACGGACTGCCATACGTGACGTCGCAATTTCGAACCCGCCATTCGTCTATTGTCGTGAACTTCCTAACACAAGATTTTTAGCTTATTTAAATGAAACTAAGTTTACGGATTTTATCGCTGTCCTGATGTCATACCATGGGTGCTGTAAAGCACTCAAAACGTCGGGTTATAAATAGTAATAAATTAAACGCGATAAAATCCGTAAACTTAGTTTCATTTAAATGTGTAGTGTTCGCGTAAATATAAGAAATCATTATTTTTAGCTTAGTTTGAGTATTTAACAAGATAATTAGTAATGTTAGCAGTCTTTTTTTTTAAATGAGAACGTGACCTTCACCGATTCTTAAATGCCTGCTGGATCCGGTCGTTCGTTCGGGCGTCCTTTGCGACGGTAAGCGGAAGTCGCTCGCTGTGTATGTACATACTCGTACGTATGTGTGTCACTAGTGATGTCCGTCGCAAGTACAGTTATAAAGGCCGGCGAGAATGTTGCAGGTTCATGAAGATGGATGAAATGAAATAGACGAAACGCTGTTGGCGTATGGACGTGTGTGCTAAGATTGGTTATTTTCATACTCGTATTATCCTAATAATTATCATAAATATCTGGAAAAGGATGGAATGAATGATTTCCGATCTAAGAATTAGTAAAGGAGAGAAAGTTAACTTGCTAAGATCTACCGCCGGCGGTTGACAGTCGTAGAGTCAATATCACTTGATAATGCCTCGTTTTGAGGTGAAAAACGTGTCGTGTTCTCGACTTCAGCGGTGTGTATTGCCTAGTGGTCTGACGACCGCGTGGCCTAGTCGTCAGAGTACCTAACTTCTAAGCCGCGGGTCCTGGGTTCGAATCCCAGCCGGAGCCAACATTTGTGCTTTAACACAAATTGTTGGTTTTCGGGTCTGGTTGTTTTGTGATTGTCCCCGTGTTTCTAACACTGCATAGTACACTACCTCCGTAAGGGAACCTACCTCAGTAGGTTGGGACGAGTGAGTGACCTCTGTGTTTGCGCGTCCACTTGTGGCACTATAATATCTCTTGCGCAGTTGATGGCTCTCGACAGTATTCGGAAGTTGTCGCCGTGGTCGAAATCGGCTAGGAGAACATCATCATTGCCTAGTGGTAGTGTTGTAGTGGTGGAGGGTATCTGGTGGCGACTTCCGGTGGCGGTATTGGTTTCCTTGTGCACGCTGTTGAGGGAGGGCGGGCGGTGCTCTTAAAAACTAGGTAATACACACCATTTTACATTTGGCATGCGGATCTTAGCAAATTAACTTTCTCTCCTTTACTATAATGGATTTCCGCAAAGTAACGCCTGTTTCTATTAACTATTGCTCTACGAATTGTTGAAGTCTTAGCTGGGCTGGTTACAAGAAGCGATATTATAGTAAATAGACTGACGTTACATTGACTTATCAAGGTCGAACGATAGTATTATTTGATATAATTGTATAGTTTTAATATCGACTGTCTAGGTGGTCATCAGACACCTGGTAACCTTGGCCACAGAACACGTGCTTCAAGCACGCAGCGATAAATGCGTACATACATACGCACACAGTCATTGGACATGTGTGATATTCCAGCTATTAAATTCAATTTACATGCGTGTACACGTTACGCTTTGTATTTGTGTGGGGTCCATACGTGTCCATGGTATATATTTTTTAGTAACTAAATCGGCGTACTGTGCGTGTAATATGTCGTAAGTTGAAATCGTGTTGGCATTTGATGAAGTTTTCTAGTCGGTATCATTGTTTTTTTATTTGATAAAATGACTAAACCAGCAAAACGTTCACCTGATGGTAAGTGCAACGTCTGCCCGTAACAAATGCTGTGTCAGCCAGAACATTTCTGTGTGACACCACACGGCGCCTGTAACCATGAGACATAAGTTATTAAGTCTCATATGCCCAGTGATTACGCTAGCTCTCAGTGCCCTTCAAACTGTAACACAGTAATGTTTGCACACTACTGCTTCACGGCAGAATATCTGGCCCTGGAGTGGTGCCTACCTAGACGGATTCTTGCATAGGAATCCTACCACCAGCAAAAGTAAAAGAAAATCATTTTTTTTTATTCGATAAAATGATGAAACGAGCAAAACATTCACCTGATGGTAAGTGCAACGTCTGCCCATAACAATTGCTGTGTCACCCAGAAAATTTCTGTGTGACACCACACTGCGCCCATCACCCTCAGACATAAGTTCTTAAGTCTCATATGCCCAGTGATTACGCTAGCTCACAGTGCCCTTCAAACCGAAACACAGTAATGTTTGCACACTACTATTTCACGGCAGAATAACTGGCCCTGGGGTGGTACCTACCAAGACGGATTTCTGCAAAGGAATCCTACCACCAGTAAATCATTATATTATTTGGCTAATAACAACTCACCGAAAACTTGTATCTACATAAGCAGCTGAAACTATGAGGATATTTGTAATTGCGTAGTAATATTAATGAGAGACGGTGATAAATTGCAAATTTGATTGGAACGAACCAGCAACTCGGCAGACGGTAGCATACGTATCTCAACACCTCCCGGAAATGTTGCCATGTTCCGTGTACGCGGACGGTGTGAAGGAAAAGGGGAGGACGGGGAACTAGTGCGTTAATAGATTCACTTAATAAACCCGAGAATAACTACGATTTAGCAAGAAAAGTAGCAACATAAATATGTCATCTGAAACTATGCAATGATATATTTTGTTAATTTTTCATCGCCTATTTCACTCATTACTGGCATATTTATGGATTTTGGAGTCACGTGTTTATCGTTAACCTCGATTCGAATAGTAGAAGTAGCCGGCAGTAAGGTTTGGTAATAAAAACGGAGTTTCTTCACCAATATTTTCACTAGTCTATAATTGATTACACGGGCCGACCGTTGACAGACTGAAATAGCGCGGTTAAAAATACAAGAGCTTATAAAATTTCGTACGCGAACGAGCGAACTGGATTCCATGACGAGATCTATTAATGATCGAAGTGAAGTAAATCGTTTGGATCGAAATACGTTTATGACGCCAAATAATATTTATTAGTGGAAGAGCAACGCTGCAGAACGTAGTGAGCTAGCAAATGGTGTCAGCATCGAATCAGTGACTGCCATCGGGCGGACCGGGTGATCTTTTGTAAATCGAAAATTTATAATAAAAAAAATCTAAGTTTATACTAATTGTCAAAACTTTAAAGATAAAAATATAAGTTTTTACTAATTGAAGTTGTTCGTTAATTTATAACGATAGTAAAATTTTAGCCGTTTGTGTGACTGAAGAGAATCTACCACCCAGACTCATCACGTGGGTGTCGTGAAAGTCGACAGAGGGAATAAAAACCCACCTGACATGCGTGGCAACTATGGTAAAATCCCCCCAAAATGAGTGCAACAAACTTTTGTAGCAATCTATGGGGGAGACCTATGATCAGCAGTGGACTAGTTATAGGCTGAAATGATGATGGTAATGAACTGAAATCTATTAAACGCAGAGCTTAGCATTTAAATTTTCTCAATTAAACTTTAAACCATCAAACGGCTAATTAGCGTTTGATGGTTTAAAATGAATTCAGCTCATTAGCAGTGTTGTTTGTTAATTGTTAGTTTTGGTCCTATCTACGCAAAACTTAATAATTAAAAGCTAATGGTAGCCTAGATTAAACATGATAGTATTACGTTTACCACCTCAGTCCTCCCGTGAGCATGGGCGCTGTAAAGCGCTCGAAGCGTCGGGTAATAATAATATTAAACGCGATAAGATCCGTAAATTGTTTGATTAAATCAGTAGTATCTTTTAACATTTGCCGTGTGGTAGCGGCGAAGAGAATCAACCACCCCATCTCATCCCGTGGGTGTCGTAAAAGTCGACAGAGGGAAAATTAAAACCTGAAGATGGGCATCAGCATCTTCCTGGAACATCTGAATAAGTAAACTGCCAACCCGCCTGCCAAACGTGACAACTATTGAAAATCCCTCCCAAATTAGACCTACAAACTTGTATGGCAATCTATGGTGAAGGCCTATGTTCAGCAGTGGACTAGTGAAAGGCTGAAATGATGATGATGATTTTTTTAACATTTGCAGATTCGTTTTGCCGTGTGGTGGCGGCTCGTTAAAAGAATACTACCACTCCATCTCATCCAAAGGATCTCGTAAAAGGCGAGTAAGGAATTAAACTGCACTGTGCACCCAACAGCGCATGATGGCGATGGGCTCACCACCTATCACACCAAGTGCATTATATTGTTTTGGTGAAACGTGGATTGTGGCAGTCATCTGTTTTTGCAGTGAGTGCCCAGTCTCTGACTACCCCTTATGGGATACAGTCGTGATCTTATGTATGTATGTATAAAATTTGCGGGCATTCAACATCGCACGTTTGTATTTGTGTGTATACATGTGCCAGTTTTAGTATTTACTTCGTAAAAAAAACCGTAACGGAAACTTAGGAACTGTCTTATCATCACTGTCAACATCTGAAACAGTTTGTTTATGTTCGCATTGAAACGAACTGCGGAGCGTCTGCGCGCGCCAAACATAACATTTTTAACTGAACGTTTTTGCTTCCATTCTTTTGTAGATGCGGATGACTAGGGCGAATATTTATTAAATTATAAGCTGAGGACCGGTCCCGCAAATAATAGAATCCGTCTATCCGTGAAGCAGTAGTGTGCAAAAATTACTGTGTTTCGTTTTGAAGGGCACTGTGAGCTAGCGTAATCACTGGCCATAGGAGACTTAAGAACTGATGTCTCAGGGCGATGGGCACAGTGAGGTGTCACACAGAAATGTTCTGGGTGACACTGCATTTGTTATGGGCAGACGTTGAACTTACCATCAGGTGAACGTTTTGCTCGTTTCATCACTTTATCCAATAAAAAAAAACAAACCTAGATTTATAAATTTGCTAAAATCCGCATGCAAAATATAAAATGGTGTATATTACCCACCCACAATATCGTGCACAAGCAAACTAACACCGCCACCCGCCACCAGATTCCACCGCCGAGGTGAAACACATGTGTCTCGACTTCGGTGGTGTATTTTTATTATTGGAGAAAGGGACGCGACGAGCAAAACGTTCACCTGGTGGTGTAAGTGCAACTTCCGCCCAGAGTAATGCTTTGTCACCCAGACTATTTCTGGGTAACAATACACAGCACCCGTCTCCCTGAGACGTCAGTTCTTTAGTCGCAAACGCAGTCGCCATTCGCTTAGTCACTGCTAACACTGCCACAAAAATATCTTATAATCACCTCCCCATCTCACCCCGTGGGTGTCGTAAAAGTCGACAGAGGGAAAATGGAAATAAGGAGATGGGCAGCAGCATCTTTCTGGAACTACTGAATGGTTGCAATACACTGGTGTTTGGGATTCCTATACAGGAATCCGTCTAGGTACCACCCCGGGGCCAGTTATTCTGCCGTAAAGCAGTAGTGTGCATACATTATTGTGCTTCGGTCTGAAGGGCACTGAGAGCTAGTGTAATCACTGGGCATACGAGTTTTAAGAACTGACATCTCGAGTCGACGGGCGCAATATGGTGTCACACAGAAATGTTCTGGATGACTGTTTGGCTCGTCTCGCCACTTTATCCAATAAAAAAAAAACTGCGGTTGCCAAAATAATGTATATATATATATATATATAAAAGACAGGACCGTGTTTTGTGGCAATCTATGGGGGAGGCCTATGTTCAACAGTGGACTGTGGTAGGCTGAAATGATGATGATGATGATGATGATGATGATATATATAAAAAGAGAGCTCTTGTGGCAATGTATATGGGAGACCCATGCTCAGCAATGGACTAGATAGATAGCCTGAAATGATGATTATAATGTATAATTTTTCGGCCTTACAAACAGTTCGCTCTGTTCTTGAAAAACCTAAATCACAGCCATCGCGAACACAAGAAACAGATTCCTGACGACTTGCACGCGACACGTGCGTTGTATGTTTACTCGACCCATTTCCACTTCCCAGTGAAACTGGTTCACTTAACAGATGTTTCGATTCAGTCTGATTTTAACTTTTAAGTAGACAACTTCTCGGCAAGCGTTACTGTATTCCAGTTTGCAGAGCAATGCTTTTTTTTTTCGTATCGCATAAAGTGATAAAACGAACAAAACGTTCACCTGACGGTAAGTGTAACGTCCGCCCATAACAAATGCTGTGTCACCTAGAAAATTTCTGTGTGACACCGCACTGTGCCCATCACCCTGAGACATAAGTTCTTAAAGTCTCATGTGTCCAGTGATTACGCTAGCTCCCAGTGCCCTTCAAACCGAAACACAGTAATGTTTGCACACTACTGCTTCACGGCAGAATAACTGGCCCTGGGGTGGTACCTACCTAGATTCCTGCATAGGAATCTTACCACTGTTACTTCACTTCACTGTCAATGACAATGAGGCTAAACTATGTAAGTTTAACTCACGGATGAGTCATTGCTTATTGAAATGATTCGTTTCACGTAAGGCCATCGCACCGGTTTACATACAGTGCGATGGACCGACGTCAGTGCGAATTTTGTTGATTCAGATGATTAAGCCTTACACACATATCTCACCTTGTCCGAATCTTTAAGGAGACTGTGGTTTTTAAGTAATAATTTTCGAGAATTATTTGAATCTAGTGATGTAATTAGGTAACTTGGTCATTTTGAACAAAACATCCAAAACGATAATTTCGAAAAAATTAACCGTGGTAGCTCAGGGGCTAGGCGCTGGCTTTAAATTTCATATTACGCGAGTGACCTGGGTTCGATTCCCGGTGCCGGCACCACTAAAATTGTTAATTGCAATTTTAAGTGCTGATTTGCCACGTGCTCGGCGGTGAAGGAAAACATCGTGAGGAAACCTACTTGTCTGAGAAATAAAAAATATTTCGAAGACATGTGAAGACCGCCAACCGGCATTGGAGCAGCCCGCGGATTCTTCCTTGCTCCAAAACCCTTTCAGAAATGAGAGGAGGAGGCCTGTGCTCAGCAGTGGGACATTTATAGGCTGAAACTTTACTTTTGTACTTTTAATCAAAACTACTATTGTGTCTTTAATTTTTGGGTCAACGATTTGAAATTATCGTTTTCGTAACGTTAATCGAGGAAATCGTGTGCCTATTATCCAATATAGGAGCATAATGAACTTTAATTATGCGGAATTATATTAAATACTTGTTAGCCGCATTAATATTAAAATTCTGACAAAGTGGCGGTCACTCAAAAATGTGGAGAAGGAAGAAAATCTACCACCCGCTTTTGGGTACCGTAAGAGTCAGCTGTGGACAAATGTGAACAAATGCACTTCAGTCCGAAACACGGTTTTTACAGCACTGCTTCACAGCAAAATAACTATCACATCGGTGGTAAAAAGTAACGTAAAGTTTCAGCCTATAAATGTCCCACTGCTGAGCACAGGCCTCCTCTCATTTCTGAGAGGGTTTTGGAGCTAAGAAGAATCCGCCACGCTGCTCCAATGCGGGTTGGCGGACTGCACATGTCTTAGAAATGTTTTTTATTCCTCAGACATGCATGTTTCCTCACGATGTTTTCCTTCACCGCCGAGCACGTGGCAAATCAGCACTTAAAATTCCAATTAACAATTTTAGTTGTGCCGGCACCGGGAATCGAATTCAGGTCACTCGTGTACTATGAAATTTAAATTTCTTTTCACAAAGACTTTGTCTTAGCTTCATGTCATACATTTATGGTCTCCATAAGTTTGATCATGTATCTTCCTTTCGTAATCAGCAAAACTGGCTGCCTGTTCGTCAACGCATGTTAGAATACTCTGGCACCCTTTTCACAATACCAAGGGATCCATATACTCCTCGAGTATTTGAAATCTAGATTTCGATACCTGGGAGATTCTCATGACAGTTTTCTCCGTTTCTCTGGTTCTTATATTAAAAAAGCTCCTAACAAGCTTGCGTTCAAAAATAAACTCCGGGAATACTTTATAAAATCGTTGCAAGTTTGAATTCTATTTTTCTCTCTTATTCGTGTGTAAGTGTGTTTGTTTATATATGTATATATTCATCTATATGTGTATCTGTGTATATGTGTTTGTATTCGTATAAATATCTATACATTTTTATTCATATTGCTCATAATATATTTTTTTTATTCTTTCATCGTTCACTGCACCGCCTATCATATTGTGTTTATCTCTGTATAGCCTTATGGTTGACCAGGAGAGAATATCTTTATGCATTAATGTCCGCCATATGTACCACTAGTGTATAAAAGCTTAAATAAATAAACAATCCGAAATTTAAATTTCGTATGACTTCATGGACCTTGAATGCAGTAAATTGAGTACAATTACGCATTGATTTGCAAGTTAGCTTAGCACGCTGCATGCAGATTCAATTCATAAGTCCCACGCGCCACCGCCGCTGCGCAACGATATCTATGAATGGAAACCGATTTCGATGCTGCGACCGTAAGCGGTGATCGGTAAGTGCTATGTCGGCAAGTCGATAATCGACCGCAACGACACCACACTACAACCCACGTGATAGAAAGTAAGTGACAGACATACGAGACGCTAAAAGCATGCGTTACAAAGGTTGATCTAAATAAGTATTTCTTTATGAATTTCTTTATTTTTTTTTTTATTGTAGAAAGTAACGAAACGAGCAAAACGTTCACCTGATGGTAAGTGCAACGTCCGCCCACAACAAATGCTGTGTCACCCACAATATTTCTGTGTGACACCACGCTGCGCCCGTCACCCTGAGACATCAGTTCTTTAGTCTCAAATGCCCAGTGATTACGCTAGCTCACTGTGCCCTTCAAACCGAAACACAGTAATGCTCGCACACTACTGCTTCAGTCTCTGACTACCCCTTATGGGATACAGTCGTGATCTTATGTATGTACTACTGCTTCACGGCAGAATAACTGCCCCTGGGGTAGTACCTACCTAGATGGATTCCTGCATAGGAATCCTACCACCAGTAATTATTCACAATCTGTTCATCGCTTAATAATATTTTTATGTTTAAATAAAGGGTCACATGCTGAATCATACTAATTTGATAGTAACCCGCGCAACGTGATAAAAATATCCGGCGCCCAATTTATACAATTATAAACATTTGCCACGTAATTCTGTTATTCGTTAATCCATAAAATTCTCCATTCCTCTGTTTGAAGTTTGGTTTCGCGCGGCGAAACCTTTTTTATATTTTAAATGACGGTTGTGTTTTTTTTATTCAATAAAGAGACGAAATGAACACAACGTTCACCTTATCGTAAGTGCAACGTCTGCTAATAAAGCTGTGTCACCGAGAACATTTCTTTGTGACGTCACACTGCACTCGTCACCCCCTGACATCAGTTCTTAAGTCTCATATGCCCAGTGATAACGCTAGCTCTCAGTGCCGTTCAAACGGAAACACAGTAATGTTTGCACACTACTGCTTTACGGCAAAACAACTATCTATACGGATTCCTGCATAGGAATCCTACCACCAGTAAATTATCATTTTTTGGTGTTACATTTTTACTGTTATTTAAGATTCTATATTGTATAAAGAGAGCATAGGCTGCATACATTTATTACAATAATTAAGCTCTCGATTTCTTCAAATAAGGAAACACTCTGCACTCGTTCATTTTGTCGAGTTGCATTATATTTTGTTGAACGATAAAATCGTCCTCGCGTTGAAAATAGAAAAAAAGTTTTTGCAATTCTTAAGTATCCCACGCTTGTCGCTAATGTATGTACGTGTTTGTGGTTGGGCGAGTCATCGTATATTTATAGGATCGGTTGCTGAAGTTGTGTACATTTGTTCCATTCTATTACTGTATCAGGCACACGAGTTTAATTGTTCGGAGACGATTTGACGCTCTTACCGTGCGGGCGTGCGGTGGGCACCATAAAGTTCTGTTAATTTAGAGAGTACAGAGACCTCGTACCGTTTAGGATTCTAATTAAACATTTCCGCGCTTAAAGGCGTTTGAATATTTTATCAAATCATTTATAGTCTATGATAAGTTTATATGTAACTCGCTACAGCCCGTGACTACGTCTGCGTGGATTAATTTTAAAAATACCTTGGAAACTCTTTATTTTTCCGGAATAAAAAGTATCTCGTACCCGTCTCCACGATTCAAGGTATCTCTGTGCCGAATTTCGTCAACATAATTTCAACGGTTGAGCCGTGAAAAGTTAAAAAACAGGCAGAGGGACAGAGAGTTACTTTCGCATTTATAATATTAGTATGGATTTTTAAATTTATTAAAAAAAAGAAGATCTCCTATTTAATTTATTTGTATTGTATCTTCAAATTCTCACTCTATGGGGGGGGGGGGGGGGGGCTCATTGTGAGTGCCCCTCTGAAGCCTAGGCTCAGAACACCATCGGTGAGGGCAAACGAGCTATGTGGCCGGCCCATTGCCGCTTAAGCTCGCTGATTAAGTTCTGCTACGGATGTCACCGTTACGGACTCTATCTCGCAGAAGGACACTGAGAATCAAGTCCATAGCACGCTGCCCTACTTTGAGTTTTTCCTTTGTCTGTTTGATTGTAAAAAAATTCAACTAATAATTGACATGAAATGAAAATTTCAGGTATATATTTCTCTGCAACCTCACTGACTGTCAGTCTGTTCCTGGTGTCGTGTGAATGTACGTCCGCTTACGTTGGTTCGCTATTATCGTGTAGGTGCGAGGAAGCGTGACAACGACATATATAAATATATACAAATACGGTTGGTGCATTTGTCTATGAGTCATAAGCATGTTTTATTTGAAGCGCTTTGTGATACGGGCCGTGCGGTGGCGGCTCGTTAAAAGAATACTACCACTCCATCTCATCCAATGGATCTCGTAAAAGGCGAGTAAGGAATTAAACTGCACTGTGCACCCAACAGCGCATGGTGGCGATGGGCTCACCACCTATCACACCAAGTGCATGATATTGTTTCGGTGAAACGTGGACTGTGGCAGTCATCTGTTCTTGCAGTGAGTGCCCAGTCTATGACTAGCCCTTATGGGATACAGTCGTGATCTTATGTATGTATGTATAAATGTGATACGGTACGAGTCTGAAGAAATGCTATAGCTTGCATATATAAATACATAACATGAGTGGTCCCATGCTGAAATTTACATAATGTTAGTTTGCGTTTTCATTATAGTTATCTTTCATTTTTAACCTTTTTACTCTTTACAATGATTCAACACTTCAATTGTTTGCATGTCGCATGATGCATGTGTTAAAGGTCCGTCTAAAGCTGTATAAATATTTTCGACATTATTCTACGTACATACAGACTCGCCTTTTTTTCTGCCTACCCCTTTTAAGATCACACCGGTAGCCGAGTTTTCGCCGACGGCGTAACGGGTGGCGAACTACGTAGCCGCCATATTGGTACGAGTCAAAAAATCTCTTACTTTGCGTTGCCACGAGCAGTATTGTGACAGCATTGCATCTCACCTCACTGCTCCTTTCCCCCAGAGACACCAGCTCTCCAGTCTCATCTGCCCAGCGATCACACTAGCTATCAGTGACCGTTAAACCGAATCACGGAGATGTTTGTACACTGCTTCACGGCAAAATAACTGGCCCCGGGGTACTCTTGGGTACTTTTGTAGCTTGGTACAAAAACTACTATAAATTGTTCAGCACACCGTTCCAATATCAGAGCCTTACCCGATTAGTGACCCACCGAATCCCGGGGCACAACACTCTTTGAGCTCGCATAACAATTCCAGCGACACCGCGAGGTCCCCCGGGCGTAGTTCTTTATTGAATCAAATTTCATGCATGGTCAAGGCCGACTTTTACGTTATTAAATTTGTTCCTTGAACTTCGTATTACGTATGTAGAGCTAAGTTATTGGATTGTCGAATTTTTTTCAAATTGGGTAGTTGTTATTAAAAAAAAAAGTGGTGTTTTTTTAACACTAGATTTCCGAAACACGTCAATTTGACGGGTTTTCAATTTTATGGTTTATTTTTGCATACAATCGGCTCATCAGTTAATAAGTTGACATAAATGGTTATAGATATATTATTTGATTATACTCTTAACATTTCTTATAATATATAACCAAGAAGGAAAATTCCGGTGTACGCCCGATGGCAACAAGTGACTGCGCTAAATTATCCGCCGACGCCTCGGTGTCCGCAATGTCAACTGATGTGACCCCGGCAGCGGCCGCCAATTGGCCAGACACGGGGAAGCGGCCCGAGGAATGTTGCCGCTGTGTCTTTGTCAATCTTGTGCACTTCAGACTTGTGATTGGGACCACAATGTCGGGGTGGAGGCTGTGTGTGTTTTTTCTGAGCACAGGCCTCCTCACATTTCCGAGAGGGTTTTTGGAGCCAGGAAGAATCCGCCACGCTGCTCCAATGCGGGTTGGCGGACTTCACATGTCTTCGAAATATTTTTTATTTCTCAGCCATGCAGGTTTCCTCACGATGTTTTCCTTCACCGCCGCGCACGTGATAAATCAGCACTTAAAATTGCAATTAACAATTTTAGTGGTGCCGGCACCGGGAATCGAACCCAGGTCACTCGTGTACTATGAAATTTAAAGCGAGCGCCTAGCCACTGAGCTACCACGGCTCTATTTAACAATAAACAGATTATATTTATATGACAGATTATAGTCTATTCAACAATAAACAGATTATAAATCGGTAAGCAATAATAATAAAGAATGTAATTTGTAATGCATTGTTGACTAGTGGTAGCTGGTAGGATTCCTGTGTCCAGGAGTTCCGTCCAGGTAGATACTAATCCAGGGCCAGTCAATTTGTCTTGGAGAAGTAGTGTACAAACACTACTATGTTTCGGTCTCAAGGACACTGAGAGCTAGCTTAATCACTGGGCATATGAGACTTAATAACCGATGTATCAGAGTGACGGGCACAGTGTAGTGACACACAGAATTATTCTGGGTGACACATCATCTGTTACGGGCAGACGTTCCGCTTACCATCCGGTGAACGTCCTATTCGTCTGGTCACATTATCCAGTAAAAAAAAAATCAACCTCCCAATTGAAATCACAAAAATCCATCCTTTGTAACTAAACATATCAGGGAGTACTTTAACATTAATAAGCCGATAAGTGTCCGGCAGAGTAGAATAGCAGGTACCTCTTTCCTACAGAGGTGTCGTAAGAGTTTCCTACAGAGTGTCGTGCGGTGGCTCGTTAAAAGAATACTACCGCTCCATCTCATCCAATGGATCTCGTAAAAGGCGAGTAAGGAGTTAAACTGCACTGTGCACCCAACAGCGCATGGTGGCGATGGGCTCACCACCTATCACACCGAGTGCATTATATTGTTTTTGTGAAACGTGGATTGTGGCAGTCATCTGTTTTTGCAGTGAGTGCCCAGTCTCTGACTACCCCTTATGGGATACAGTCGTGATCTTATGTATGTATGTGTCGTAAGAGGCGACTAAGCCATTTTTCAGACATACTTTATTTGTGCAGAACAACACCATAATATGCAATGCTATCACAATACTGCTCGTGGGAATACAATGGAAAGTAAAAATGTTTTGACAGGCACCAAAATGGCTTCTTAAAATTTTTGTGTCTGTCTGTCTGTTTGTTCCGGCTAATCTCCGAAACGACTTTCAGTGACAGATAGCTGATATTTTAGCGAGTAACTTAGTCTACTTTAATTTGAGAAAAATAATTTGGGTTCCGCGCAAGAAAATGAAAACCCCATAATTCGATATGAGACTTAAGAACTGACGTCTCGAGGGACGGGCGCAATGTGGTGCCACACAGAAACATTCTGGATGAAACAGCATTTGTTATGGGCAGACGTTGCACTTAACATCAGGTGAACGTTTTGCACGTCTCGTCCCTTTCTCCAATAAAAAAAAAACCATATACAAACTCCAAGCTTTCAATTTCAACAAATGACACAAGTAGCTTATGATAACTAAAGTATGAAACAAATGCTTTGGCTTGGATTTGATCAATGTATCTTTGAAATGTAGCTTCAATTACTGTTTTTGATCTTGTTATCGAGCTAATGTGAAAAAAATTCTACGAAGACATCGTCGAATCCGCTAGTATAAATATTATAGAAAAAACTCTCTACTGTATTCTATCTCGTTCTCTCGCCGTCAAAATCCTATAGATGCACATTTTTGTCTCTTTTTAGTGTGTTTCACTGGTGCTAGGATTCCTATGCAGGAAACCGTCTAGGTAGGTACCACCCCAGGGCCAGTTATTCTGCCGTGAAGCAGTAGTGTGCAAACATTACTGTGTTTCGGTTTGAAGGGCACTGTGAGGTAGCGTAATCACAGCATATGAGACTTAAGAACTGATGTCTCAGGACGATGGGCACAGTGAGGTGTCACACAGAAATGTTCTGGGTGACACTGCATTTGTTACCATCAGGTGAACGTTTTGCTCGTTTCGTCACTTTATACAATAATATAAAGAAGTGTCGCTTTTTTGTTAAATCACACCGATTCTAAATAAGTTATCACTTCAAAAATTATTATTTAATAACTTTATCATCATATAACTATATAATTATCCCCTTTAAGTTTATGAGAGATAGGGTTAAATATTGTTTGTAATCCATGTAGATCACACAAATTGTAGTAATAAAATGTTCCTTATTTTAACCATTTTAATGATTATTTTATATACATAAATATGTACGTAAAAGGCATAGAAAGCCGCTAATTAGCCGAAATCGATATTAACGCGGTGTTTGTAAATATTTACGCTTAGAGCCAGCGGCGCGGCTAAAGCGGGTTTCTCGAAGGTACTGAGGTGAGGTTTAATTATACGACTTGCGAAGCAATGTGTCAACGCAAACTAGGGGTGCTTTTTGTGTGCTTTGAACATGGGACTCGTCGTGCCAGTCAACTACATTTTAGCTTTGTTTGTATGATTTAATATAGTTAATAGAATCAGGCGTTACTTTGCGGAAACCGTTATAATGAAGGAAAGGAAGTTAATTTGCTAAGATCCGCATGCAAAATATACAATGGTGTATATTACCTAGTTTCGAAGAGCACCGCCCGCCCTCCCACCGCCACCGGGAACCGCCACCAGATACCCTTCACCACTAAAACACTGCCACTAGAACACTTGTTTCACCTCAAAATGAGGCATTATCAAGTGATAATGACTTTACGACAGTCCGACTCACTCGCGAATCACGTGCGAAGTCGACATCGTTAGTACTGCTTACGGTTAATGATACCGTAGTAAGGGATTTCAAAATTAGCATAGCATTGCTTTTAGCAGGAGGAAGTGAGACGTTTAGATTAAGCTTTTCTGAACCCAAGCCGAAGTTGAGTCAAGGTGAAGCCAAGTCGAGCGTATTTTTTTTTTACATTTTAATGTTTTTGATGGGTTTGACTTATTTCAGGATTTTAGCAAATTATATAGATCATTTTCCTGGTGTTAGGTTCCTGTGCAATAATCCATCTAGGTAGTTACAATGTAAGGCCAGTTATTTTGCTGTAAAGCAGTTATTTGAGAATTGAAGAACAACATTACTGTGTTGCGGTCTAAACGGCACTGAGAGCTAGTGTAATCACTGTGTGAGACTCAAGTACTGATGTCTAAGGGTGACGGGCGCAGTCAGTTGCCACATAGAAATATTCTGGATTACACGGCATCTGTTATGGACAAACGTTGCGCTTACCATCAGGTGAACGTTTTGCTCGTCCCGTCAATTGATCCAATAGAAGAAAAGTAAAGTAAGTTACCGGTGGTAGGATTCCTATGCAGGAGTCCGTCTAGATAGGTACCACCCCAGGGCCAGTTATTCTACCGTTAAGCAGTAGTGTGCAAACATTACTGTGTTTCGGTTTGAAGGGCACAGTGTAGAGTCACACAGAAATTTCCTGGGTGGCACAGCATTTGGTGTGGGCAGACGTTGCAATTACCATCAGGTGAACGTTTTGCTCGTTTCATCACTTTATGCAATAAAAAATAATAAAAATAAAAAGTTAATAATGAAACTAATAGCTCGTGTATTTTGTTACAGGTATGCATCTCTGTCAGGTAGTTTGAGCCCGTCGACTCTAAATTATTATGCTGTCAGTAAGTAGTGCTCGTTATGTTGGTAACTGCTACAAATATGGAGTAAACGATGTTTATATTTTCAATGTCGAGCATCATCATCATCATCATTTCAGCTTATAGTCCACTGCTGAACATAGGCCTCCCCCATAGATTGCCACAAAAGTTTGTAGCTCTCATTTTGGGGGGGATTTTGCCATAGTCGCCACGCTCGGCGGGCGGGTTGGCCACCGCAGTTGATTTATTCAGATGTTCCAGGAAGATGCTGCTGCCCATCTCCTGGTTTTTATATTCCCTCTGTCGACTTTTACGACACATACGAAATGAGATGGCGTGGTAGTTTCTCTTAAGCCGACAACAGATGATACTACAGTTATCATAGAAGAGTATGTAGAAAAATCATTTAACGTGTGAATTTTCATTAGGAACGATTTTTGTTATAGATCGTTTTACTGCTATTTTTCATATTTATAATGGTGGCCTAGTGGTCAGAGTACCTGACTTCTAAGCCGCGACTCCTGGGTTCGAATCCCAAATTGTTGGTTTTCGGGTCTGGTTGTGTTGTGATTGTCCCTGTGTTTCTGACACTGCATCCTAGCCGACCTCCGATCCTATCCCATCAGCGTTACATCGGGCGCGGGTAGGTTGGGACGAGTGAGTTCCTCTATGTTTTGCGCGTACACTTGTGGCACTATAATATCTCCTGCGCAGTTGATGGCTCTCGACAGTAGTCGGCAGTTGTCGCCGTGGTCGAAATAAATCGGCTAGGAGAACATCAATAGCTTCATACGACAAAATAAAACCTATCACGAAACCAGAGTTACAAAATAGACCTCACTCACTCGTCCCAACCTACCCGCGCCCGATGTAACGCTGATGCGATAAGATCGGAGGTAGGCTAGCATGCAGTGTCAGAATCACGGGAACAATCACAACACAACCAGACCCGAAAACCAACAATTTGGGATTCGAACCCATGATCCGCGGCTTAGAAGTCAGGTACACCAGGGCCAGATATTCCGCTGCGTTTCGGTTTGAAGGGCACTGAGAGCTAGCGCAATTACTGGGCATAGGGAGACATCAGAACTGATGTCTCAGGGTGACGGGCGCAGTGTGTTGCCACACAGAAACGTTCTTAGTGACACGGCATTTTTTATGGGCTGTCGTTGCACTTACCATCAGGTGAACGTTTTGCTCGTTACGTCACTTTATCCAATAAAAAAAAGTATTCCATTCAGGCTGTCCGTGTATTACTTACGTACGTATGTACAAAACTGGTTCCATATTTTTGGTAAACGCCATTGTATTTCTTTTATCGTTCGATCCGATTGTTTTTACGTGTTAATTAAACAAATTAGGTTTTAATTTATTTCATGTTGGTAGTAGTTATTTGTTGTCAATCAATTGTTTATCTTTTTACTTTAAGTGTGTGTAACCTCGCAGTAGGGGTTATTAGGAGTTAATAGCTAGTTATTTACATTCGTATATTTTAATTTTACTTCTTACATTAATGTTAATAGCACATTGAGCCTGGAACAATTACATCGCCGATGCAAAAACAACGGATGGCGATAATTTGTCCAGTGATTATATTGTATACTAGCGGTGCCTCGCAGTTTCACTCGCTTAAAATTCTTACCACATGATAACGTTCGATATGGTACTTATTAAGATACTTATAATTAAACTGCCATGAACTAAAATAGTCTTTCTAAAAAGTCCTCTACCTGCCAATAAAAGCCCCGTCAAAATCGATTCGCCATTTTGGAGATTAGCCCGGAGAAACAGTATGCTTGAGTTTTAGTATACTGCTAATAACCATATGAGATTAAGAATAAGTCTTTATTGCGAAACCACAGACAGACACTTTTATTTTATTAGTATAGAGTAGAGATGTGATTTAGTAATTTTTTTTTTTGATACCCTCACGTTGTCTATCGTCCTGTACTTTAAAGAAAACGCAAAATGTTCTTCTTGATTTTCTTCTTTATTTAATGTATCGACACAATAATGTCACAAAAAAAAAACAATTACAACATTTGACGACCGCGTGGATGGAGTACCTGACTTCTACGCCGCCGGTCCTGAGTTCGAATCCCAGCCGGGGCTGATATTTGTGCAAAAACACAATTGTTGGTTTTGCATGTGAAATTTGCTTTTAAAACGCACCTACGATGCGGGAGAAATCCTAGTGCGGGGGCGTCGTTTTGCTTAAGAAAATAAACATATCTCAAATTATTATCCCGACTTTGTTTACAATGTTTTCTCACCTCTACATCACCTTTCATCCGTGGGCAATCAGCACGGAAATTGAAAAGTTTCCAAAGACAGTGCCAAATAAAACTTGGCAGCGACGTAACGGAAACGTCCCAGGGAATACCTCAGTGCGGCGAGCGGTGAGGTCACGCCGCTGAGCCATCGGCGGCTGATAGCCGATGCTCTCACGCGCTCAAATAGAACACGTCACTGCGCGCTTGTACGTTGTTTCGAATGTTAGCGCATCCATCACAGCGACTTGAAGCAATTACGTAATGTTTACACAAACATTCATGTTGATCTTAAGATGTGACGAGATGCCACCGTTCACCGGAAGGCGAATCGGTGTGGATCGCCAGTTTTTCAGTCTCTTAGGTTTATTTGTAAAAAAAAATTAGAAATAACATACATACATACATAAGATCACGACTGTATCCCATAAGGGGTAGTCAGAGACTGGGCACTCACTGCAAAAGCAGATGACTGTCACAATCCACGTTTCACCAAAACAATATAATTCACTTGGTGTGATAGGTGGTGAGCCCATCGCCACCATGCACTGTTGGGTGCACATTGCAGTTTAATTCCTTACCCGCCTTTTACGAGATCCATTGGATGAGATGGAGTGGTAGTATTATTTTAACGAGCCGCCACCACACCGCTTAAATATATGAAATAACAGACTACTTATAAATTTATTTATACAACTTCACATGACAAGATGTGCCTACGGCTGACTGCTGTTGACACACATTCGACACTCGTCTGTGTGTACAACTGCAAGTCATCAGCATACAGATAATACGCACACTCAAGGTGATGATAATAATGACAATGTGTGGTGGTGATGGTAAAGAAGAAAGAAAGAAAGAAATGATATCTATAAATATTGAATATAACAGAGGAGATAGAATGCTCCCTTGAGGGGCACCAGAATGTATGCCATACCAGCTTGGTGAAGACTCACCTGTGTGGACCAAAAGCTCATGTCCCCGAAGATTAGTTGAGAACCAATCCAGTACGTTTGGATAGATCAAAGAATGATAAAGGATAGATTGTAGAATGTCGTAACTGATAGTAATGAATGCATTCAATAAGTCAACCAAAGCCAACACAGAGACTTTACTGTTTCCGCTCAACTCAAACAGTACTTTTACAGTACTACTGCGACACCATTTTATTATAGTTCGTTTTAAAGCATAAGTTGCATTTGACGAGACAGCACAGTCACAGTACTACCGTGACCGGGCCTGAAGCCAGATTGCAATGAGCTTTATAAGTTACGACACGAAGTTTGGTCACTCTCGTGCTATGAAATATAAGGCAAGCATATTAGGTCACTTGATTAACCACGTTTAAAAATAACTAAGCAGGAGTTTGAAGGAATACGGGCGTGAAGTCTTACAAACAAAGCTTCCAAATCTATTAAATCTTACTTAATGGATTGAAAATTTTGTTTGACAGGATTCCATTGTCACATTGTACTAAGAGAAAAATAATTCTTCATCGAAGATCCGCTTCCTTAATAGACTTTGACTGGGTTTCTGGTTAAATAACCTGTAGTACTTGCACCTCAAATTCTATAAGCCATTTTTCGCCCCCGCGGGTGACGGGGGGCGAATTCGTCGCCGCCATTTTGGTACGAGTCAAGAAAATGTTATTCACCCTTGCATTCCCACGAGCGGTATCAAGACAGAATTGCACACAACAGCACGAATAAAGGCTGTCCTTACAATACCTTAGTTGCCTTAAGAGGCAGTCCTAAGGGACACCTTTGTAGGAAAGAGGTAGGTGCTATTCTCCTGCGCCGAACACCTATCGGCTATACGTATAAAATATACAGCAGCGGTTTTTAAGTTTCTTTAATCTCAGAACAAGTAAATAATTATTTCGGTCTCAACTTACCTCCGTCATAATTAATTCTGGTGACGTATTTAATTTAATAAGTTTCACCGGGTCACTGGATCCATTCCGATGAGTGTTGGCGCGCGGCCAAGGTACCGTTTCTAGATAATTGTAGCTGGTCTTCCGAGATTGTGGAAATTTTTGATGTCGCTGATATTAGACCTTTGTTTTTGTGACGCACAAGTTATAAAAATAAAATAATTTGAAGGAAAAGATTGATGAAATAAAGGAACTGTTAAAAAAATTACAAAACATAGCCTCATACTTAACTAAATCATATCACCCCTCAGTTTCAATCAAGGCTGTGCCTCTTTTTCCTTAGTAATACCCACCATTAAACTAAACCTACATAGAAATTCACCATTAAAAAAGGACAAGGGCCAGGGCTTTTACTACGTGTGTGGCCTCTGCCTACCCCTTATGTGGAAAAGGGCGTGACTGTATGTATGTTTATGTATGATGGAAAAATCCTATACCTACTGCAATCCTTCTAGGTGGGTACCGCAGCATTATCAGATATTTTGCCGTCTACCAGTAGTGCGTTTCGGTCCAGTTTCGGCTAGTGTAACTATTGGGCTTATGAGACTTAAGAACTGATGTCTAAGGGTGACGAGCGCAGTGTGTTGCCACACAGATATGTTCGGGGTGACAAAGAATTTATTATGGGCAGACAATGCACTTGCTGTTAGATGAATAAATAATAATTTACGTAAATATGAATTGGTGCTTGATTGTTAAAACGACGATTGACATTTAAAATGTTTTCTGGCGTCTAAATTGAACAATTTAATTTTCACTTCAAAATTAACCCCTTTTTCTTTACGTTATACGTTTGATCTTACAGTATTATACTCGTATTAGTGGATTAAGCACATATCCTTAAGTCATTACCCACAAACTAATCAGCGAATTGAATACTATGGTCTTACTGGTCAAAATACCAGCTGACGTCGTGAAATTCGATTCCCAGCCGGAGTAATTTGTAGAATAACACAAATCGTTGGATGGGTCTTGAGGTCTGGTTGTGTTTAGTGAAATTACGTCTGTAACACACTTGCGTTCTGGAGAAATTCGAAACCAACATACCGTGGTAGACGTTTGTTAAATGATATTGTAATGTTCTAGCTTCGTCGATGAATTTTTTTATAACTAGTAGGTTGTGAAAGACACATTTTTCTAAGAAGCTTCGTGACTAGGAAGGCGGCTATTTGTGGATGTTACACGTAATTAGTCGTCATCTGTCGTCATTATAAAGTCTTGGCTCGGAGCAGGGTTATTCCCGGGTGTTTCAATTAAAAAGCATAGTTTGGTGATATCCAAAAATAAAATTCACAAAAACCACTCTTAGTCTGTTCAAGTTATTATTGTACCTGTAGAATTCGCCGAGGCGTCACGCTGGAGGTTCCAATGTTTGGGTTTGAAACAAAAACTAGAAAATATTTTCTTAGTAGATCCATAAAATTTTATAACAAAATTTCTAAAAGTGTGACACAGAAAAACTGTCATAGGATTCAATATCAAGTTGACTTTTTCGTTGCTTTATTAGAAAAAGCGTATTATAAAATAGAGGACAGAGATGTGAGGAAATAACTCTTACTCTGCATTAGCAAACCCTCTGGCTGCTGAATTTATGATGTCATGTTTATGTAATTTATAAATTACATAATGTAATATGGCATTGAAAAGAAGAAAGACCCCAAAGTTTATTGCCGGTTCTTCTCTGAGAAGGTCACACACACAAGCCTAAACTGAATAAAGAAATTTTTACTTTGATTTTGAGTTATTTTTGAAGTGGATTTCTTTGGGAGCGATGAGAGTAACTTCGAGCTCGATTTTGAGTGAAACGTTTCTTCTTCTTCTTTCTTGATCCTGGCAATCAGGTACCAAATCGAGCCATTTTTGACGATGTCGAGTAATAATTCTTCGTTTTGATCGGCAGTAAATTGATAGTTGACTTTTACTGAAGATTTGCTGGACTGATGGAGACAAAACGAAAAGCACAATTTTGGTCTTGAATTGAACTTTCCAATGACTGTACACTTTCAGGAGCACTTGCTGCATAATAAACTATCAATATTAAACATCAAAACTTAAAATATACAAAGAAATTACAAAGTTCAATAAAAACACTACCGCCACTTTGCGAGTTGGTACCAATAGTATAACGTTTCTATACGTTTCTGTAGATATGTATACGTTTTTGTCGGTTAAAGGATGGAAATAAGTTACTAGACCAGAGAGAGAAAGAGAGACCAGAAATTCGTTATGCACTGAATAGTTATTTTACAGTAAGTATTTTTTTTTAAACGAAGCCCCACAGTAGGATTAGAACTGTGTCGTGGGTGCGTTTTACAGACATAAATTCCACATGCACAAACACCCAGTCCCGGAACAACTATATGTAGGCCATACAAATATTTTTCTCGTGCGGGAATCGAACCCGCGACCCGCGTCGCAGAAGCCAAGGGCTTAGCCACTGCGCCAACCGAGCCGACAAAATATACGTCTGTCACGTGTACAGAGTTTCACGGGATCCTTTTCTTTCTTCCCCATGAAGATCTCAGATATAACGAAGAATAAATATGAAAATAAATTCCATCATTCATTTTCATATTTAGTCTACGTTATAAAAAAAAAGTTTAAAAGGACGGAAATTAGAGAATTTGCCACATCTCTCAATTCCCTCCTACCCATAAGTGAACGTAAAAGTCATAAATTAACGTTGTAATTTTCGTTTAGGTAGATTTTCATCAATTTAGGAAATACATCGATGCTGAAGTCATAGTCTAAATGGAGGTGTTTTTTTTTTATTATTTATTGCATAAAGTGATGAAGCGAGCAAAACGTTCACCTGATGGTAAGTGCAACGTCTGCCCATAACAAATGCTGTGTCACCCAGAAAATTTCTGTGTGACACTACACTGTGCCCATCACCCTGAGACATAGGTTCTTAAGTCTCATATGCCTAGTGATTACGCTAGCTCACAGTGCCCTTCAAACCGAAACACAGTAATGCTTGCACACTACTGCTTCACGGTAGAATAACTGGCCCTGGGGTGGTACCTACCTAGACGGTGATTCATCGATATATTATCATGTTTTTATTAACATTCTGGAAACTGGCGTATAGTGCTGTGGATTTCGCTGATGGTAGTTGGCGGGGCGCCGAGGTGCGTGGGCGGGATGTGGGAACTAATGACGTCGCCCTGACTCATGAATCACGAAAGTGCAAGTGGAAAGGGATAGCGGTTAAGGTTCTAACTAAAGACAACGAACGTAGGCGGCCGCGGGTCCTGGGTTCGAATTCCAGCCGGTTCCAACGTTTGTGCAAAAACAAATGTTGTGTTATAATCCTTGTGACTCTGATACCGCACCCTAGCCTACCTCCGATCTTGTCGCATTACATTGGGCACGGATAGGTTGGAGCGACTGAGTGCCTCCGTGTTTGCGCGTACACTTGTGGTACTAGTATTATATCTCCTGATAACTTCCGACTGGATTCGGTAGATGTCGCCGCGATTGAAAATCGGTCAGGTTAACATCGTTAAAACTGATTTACGGGCATTGACGGACGGGACGGGGCGGGTATATTACGAATAGGTAGACAACATCTACATATAATAAAATGAAGGTGTTTCAGATAAAACTACTAGATGTTTATATTCGCTGCATAATACGAGTATCATCAAAAACCAATATATCGCTATTTCTTATATTTACGCGAACACTACACATTTAAATGAAACTAACTGGTTGGGTATTACCACCAGCTTGGGATCCAATAATTAATAAAATTAAATCAAAAACCAAGCATACCACTGCAAGACTTCAAGACACAGTAAGCTCTTTCTGCGTAGATCGGACCAATAATAATAATTAAAAGCTGAAGGTACTCCGGGTTAACCATGACATCGGGACATCTGTCACCTCAGTCCCCCCGTGACCATGGGTGATATAAAGCACTCGAAACGTCGGGTTATAAATAATAAAATTAAACGCGATAAAATTCGTAAAATTAGCTTCATTTAAATATCGCTATTTATTTGTTCATAATTTAAAGCATAAAATTGACAACCCGTCAAATTGACGGGTTTCGTAAATCCTAAAGACAATAACATTGACGTCATCATTTTTTTAGTACTCAATGTGGCCTCGCCGTAGAGTCTCACTTTTTAATTTTGCTTGATCGAACAAAATATTTAAAGTATAGGACGTTTACATCAACTTGTATAACTGCACAGAAACCAGACGGCGCTTGCAGGAAGAGAGATATTTGTTTTATTAACTCTCCGTTTAACTGCGAGAAAATGCTATATGGCATTAAGCCCGCCGTTGGTTTAATTAGTACAACAAAGTGTAAAAAAAAAACACAATCTTTCAATCAAACATTTCATACTATTTATTAAACAAAGACTTTTTAAGAAGAGTTATTATAATATTAAGGAATGCATGGATGACTATAACCCCTGTGAATGTGGTGGTCGCTGCCAAGGTAATTCTACGTCTTTATAATACTGCTGTAATTGTACATTATTTTTAAAATGACTCAAAAAAGTAATCCCGCTGTGTTTCTTGCAACTTTCATTTTGGTGGGATTTGCCATAGTTGCCACGCTTGGCAGGCGGGTTGGCAACCGCAGTTTGTTTTATTTTGATGTTCCAGGAAGACGCTGCTGCCCATCTCCTGGTTTTCTTTTCCCTCTGTCGACTTTTACGACACCCACGGGATGAGATGGGGTGATTCTCTTATGCCGCTACCACACGGCTTGAAGTCGATGGATGCAGGTGGCTCAGGACCGTGTTTTTTGGCAATCTATGGGGGAGGCCTATGTTCAACAGTGGACTATGGTAGGTTGAAATGATGATGATGATGTGTTTCTTGCTGGTTCTTTCTAGGACAGAGACATTTTTTGCGAACCAGTGTAGTTCTAAAAAAATGTTTAATAAGTATTATGTAAATATTCAATATTGAACAAAATATATTTTATTATATTCTATAAGAAATTGCAAAATCACACTTCAAGTGTATTTATTGCAATACAACTCTAATCTATATCCACCACCAGTATCCGTACACCATGACTTAATAAAAATTCACATGCTAGGAAATGATGATGATGATGATGTTCTCCTAGCCGATTTCGACCACGGCGACAACTGCCGACTACTGTCGAGTGCCATCAACTGCACAGGAGATATTATAGTGCCACAAGTGTACGCGCAAACACTGAGACACTCACTCGTCCCAATCTACCCGCGCCCGATGTAATGCAGATGCGATAAGATCGGAGGTAGGCTAGGATGTAGTGTCAGAAACACGGGGACAATCACAACACAAACAGACCCGAAAACCAACAATTTATGTTTTAGCACAAATGTTGGCTCCGGCTGGGATTCGAACACAGGACCCGCGGCTTAGAAGTACTCTGACCACTCTGGCCACGCGGTCGGCTAGGAAATAAGCACCACGTGTAGCGATGACACTGCTCGTTGTTTGCCCCACAACGTTGCATCGTAGAGTATTACAAAACTTTAGAGGCGGATCTTAGCTAATTAACCCAGTTACCATATTTGATGTTTTTTTGGTTTTATAGTATTTTATATAGGTTTATATCTTTTAAACAGAACGCAATGAGAATACAGCTATATTATTAATTCAGCCCCGCTGCAGGTCAGAAGCTTAGTGCTGGAAGGATTCCTATGAAGGAATCCGTGGGTACCATCCCAGGATCAGTTATTCTGCTGTAAAGCAGAACTTTACCGTGTCTCGGTCTGAAAGGGCACTGAGAGCTAGTGTAATTACTGGGCATAAGTGTGGTACCTCTCAAAAATGTTCTGGGTGACACAGCATTTGTATATATAATTTCGGTGATGTAATTGCTGTTAGCCTTTTTGGTTTTTACAGCTTCATCGGATACTGTGCTCACGAGCCACGGGCCCGCGTGCCAGGTTTGGTTTGACCCAAACATAAATACTTAAATAAACCCCTACAAAAATATCGAAATTCGGACTGTGTCGCGTTCGCAGCGTGCTTGCGCGATTTCGAATATCTCAAATGATTTTAAGTCGTCTAATGACCGTCCGCGGGAGGCTGCGGGCCTCTGTTCGGACTGTCGACTTGTGTGTCGGTAACTCTGGGCGGTGAGAACCGCCCTGGAACCCGGGTGTATCGTGTGTACGCGGTGTGATTGTTGACTGCTGCGCGCCGCTCTCTACGGCGGTCGCGCGTCGTGGTGCGTGTTATATTAAAGCGATTAACTGTGTGTACAGTGTAGCCTGGATCGTGACTGACCGTATCGTGGTCAGGGATTGCTGAGACGTCCGTGTCGTCTGCACGTTTCGCGGGCAACATTTGCGTACGGTCGCGTTTCTGTCTGCTCGGTAATTTGCTGCTTTAACCACCAGCGGGTTTGGATGAACCGCGGCTTTTTCGAAAAACCGCCGTGATACTTCTCTGAAGTGTTCAGAGATTAAGGGCATTTCACAATCGCTGTGAAGGTATACGTTGCGTTGATACCAACCGGCTCCGGTGGCATTTCGCAAGAATCGATTTTGAACTCAGCATTTGTTAAGAGCGGACGTTGCACTTACCATCAGGTAAACGTTTGTTCAATTCATCACTTCCTTATAAATATAAAAGTGTATAAAATTATTTATAACATTTTGACAGGCTTCACATGCTTACCACTTAATTTGTGGCGGTTTTTTTCGGGTCTGGTTGTTTTGTGATTGTCCTCGATCTTATCGCACAAACATTATTTTTGATTGCGAAGCTACTGACTCAGTTTGTTTGCGTGTTAAGCTTCGCTTCTGCATTTTGCTATATAAATTTTAAATGCTTTATGAATAGTTAAATACATTTGTATCTTACTATTATTCGCCTTAACGATGTCGCAGCCTGTTCTGGAAAGAAAAAGTAGAATATTTAACATATATTTTTTTGTCTTTTTAATTATATCAAATGTGAAATAGAATAAAAAATGATTTACAAAAAACTACCTTTATAGTGGTGATATCGTTCTCAGGCCAGATACTGGTGGTAGGATTCCTATGCAGGAATCCGTCTGGGTAGGTACCACCCCAGGGCCAGTTATTCTGCCATGAATCAGTAGTGTGCAAACATTACTGTGTTTCAGTTTGAAGGGCACTGAGAGCCAGCTTAATCACTGGACATATGAGACTTAAGGAACTGATATCTCAGGGTGATGGGCGCAGTGTGGTGTCACACAGAAATGTTCTGGGTGACACAGCATTTGTTATGTGCAGACGTTGCACTTACTATAAGGTGAACGTTGTGCTCGTTCCGTCACTTTTATCAAATGAAAAAACATCTTATCGTCCAGTTATTCCTATATATCACAATAACTTTTTTAATGAAGGTTGTTCAATACCAGTGGTGTTAAGCCGTGTGGTGGCGGCTCGTTAAAAGAATACTACCACTCCATCTCATCCAATGGATCTCGTAAAAGGCGAGTAAGGAATTAAACTGCACTGTGCACCCAACAGCGCATGGTGCCGATGGGCTCACCACCTATCACACCAAGTGCATTATAATGTTTTGGTGAAACATGGATTGTGGCAGACATCTGTTATTGCAGTGAGTGCCCAGTCTCTGACTACCCCTTATGGGATACAGTCGTGCTCTTATGTATGTATGTTCAATAAATAAAACTTATTGTTATTTTTTTAAATTAATAACCCACTCGGTTAACGATTAAGTAATACTTGTGTTAGAATTTATCTACACAAATTCAACAAAGAGCTTCAACACGTACAGTAATTGTTGATAGCGTAGCACGTGTTAATTCTCACAGCTGCGGAGTTGAAAAAGAAGTTCACTGAAGGAAAGTAAGTTAATTTGCTAAGATCCGCATGCAAAATATAAAATGGTGTATATTACCTAGTTTTTTTTAAAGTTTTCTAGTTAATTACTATTATAATGGATTTCCGCAAGGTAACGGCTGATTCTATTAAATATAAGAAGTTCACTGTCATTAACAACAGCCTGCTGCAGTCCACTGGACATGGCCTCTCCCAAGAGAGGAGCAAGAAGTTAATTGCTTTTAATTCGTTAAGAGCCGTCATGTATGTATGTTTATATACTTATTATATGTATCAATAATTGGTTATGTATTTTATTTAACATTTAAGTATTTTATTTATTCAACTTCATATATATCCAATTAATGTATATAGGCGGACTAAATGTCTAAGGTATTCTCTGAGTCAACCTATGGATAATGCAGACAAAATGACAAGTACTTACAGTTTATTACTATAAGTTTTTAATTTTTTTTACTATCAAGACGTAAATAATGCACCTGTCGCTATATTTTCACCACCACGCCATGGGTTAACCTTTTTAAAGGCTTGGTTGGCGTAGTGGCTAAGCGGGTTGACTTCTGCGCCGCGGGTCGCGGGTTCGATTCCCGCACGGGACAAATATTTGTATGACCTACAGATAGTTGTTTTGGGTCTGAGTGTTTGTGCATGTGAAATTTATGTATGTAAAACGCACCCACGACACAGGAGAAATCCTACTGTGGGGCATCGTTTTTAAAAATAAAATATTCCAGATAAATAAATTATATACATACACATACATACATACCTACAGTCACGCCTCTTTCCTATTGAGGTAGGCAGAGACCACATCATTCCACTTGCTAAGATCCTCACACAAAACGATCGCTTCTTCTAGTTTCATCAGCATTTTCATACAAGCTCATCGGTTGCTACTTTTAACGTGACCGTTTTTTTTTTATTGTATAAAGTGACGAAACGAGCCAAACGTTCACCTGATGGTAAGTGCAACGTCCGCCCACAGCAAATGCTGTGTCACCCAGAATATTACTGTGTGACACCACACTGCGCCCGTCACCCTGAGACATCAGTTCTTAAGTCTCAAATGCCCAGTGATTACGCCAGCTCACAGTGCCCTTCAAACCGAAACACAGTAATGTTCGCACACTACTGCTTCACGGCAGAATAACTGGCCCTGGGGTGGTACCTACCTAGACGGATTCCTGCATAGGAATCCTGCCACCGCAGTCGAGACTACATGCGCTGGTTTTCAGCGAGTCCGAGCGGCCGGAGACGTATTTATGACGTTTTTTATGTTGCACAAATAGCGCTGGAAGTAATTAGAGCGGCAATAAGGAAGGTCCGGGAGCGCGTCGGGTGCACGACGGGAATGCGACGGGAGCATATTCAATGAAACAGTTTCACATGCGTCCGCTGTCGCAGTGCTTCCTGCTGCGGGCCTTGCCTGTTTCCTAGTCGCAGACAAAAATACAGCATTTACATATATTTCATATAGTTATAGTAGTATATTATGAAATTTTTCATAGCGCTATTATGGACGTATGCGAATATTTCTTGAGCTTCTCATGTGGCGAAATAGATGTCGCTATATCACTCCCCTGCTGAGACTGGAAGTCGTAGTTTAGCTTGGAGAACTTGAGAAGTCAGGCAACAGCACGCGTTGTGCCGACAGTAGTCTGGTGCTGTGACTGCGATGGCTGCCGATAACGTTATTCCTGTGGTTCGGAGAAGCTGGTTACGGGATGTTCATCACGTCGGGGTCACCATTTTGGTGAATTACATTGCCAATGAAAAGGGTAGCTACCCGCCAGATCGAGTGGTCTGATCTGGGGAGGACGTCTCCTCCAACTGGTAATATTTAGATGTTGTATATATAGTTCGCATCTCAGAAAACTTTCATAGCGCGATTATGGACGTATGCGAATATTTCTTGAGCTTCTCATGTGGCGACATAGATGTCGCTACAGTATTATGAACCACCTCTGAAGTTTCAGTAGCCGTTACATTACATGAAAGTAATTTGTCTATAATAAAAACACGGACAGATTTTTTAGCACCAACATATTTGTATAATTGACACTGCGTTGGTACCTAGACGGATTCCTGTATAGGAATCCTACCACGAGTATATACTTTATACTTAAACAAAAATAAAGTCACGCCTTTTCCCATATAAGGGTTAGGCAGAGGCCACTCACGTTGCACACTTTTCGCCCTCGCGGTGAACGATACGTAACGGCTGGCGAACCACGTCGCTGCCTTTTTCGTACAAATCCAAAAAATAAATCCCCATTGCGTTTCCACGAGCAGTATAGTGACAGCATTGCATATTATGGTGTTATTCTGCAGGAATAAAGGCTGCCCGTACACTACCTCAGTCGCCTCTTACGACACCTCGGTAGGAGATAAAGGTAGGTGCTATTCTACCCATACTTGAATACCATTTTAAATGCACTTTTGTGTTTTAGATGTCATCCCAAGCGTTAATGAAGTCGCAACATTTGCAATTCATTAATTGGCGCCGTGTGTCGCATAATCAGTAGAGCGATATTGCCAAAGCGAGCAAAAAAAAAATACCGTTACCAGCATAAACGATATTATTAATTTTTTGAATCGGACTTCTTGCTACTTTTGTGTAACTTATAAAAAAAAGCGTGTGGTGGCGGCTCGTTAAAAGAATACTACCACTCCATCTCATCCAATGGATCTCGTAAAAGGCGAGTAAGGAATTAAACTGCACTGTGCACCCAACAGCGCATGGTGGCGATGGGCTCACCACCTATCACACCAAATGCTATATATTGTTTTGGTGAAATGTGGACTGTGGCAGTCATCTGTTTTTTGCAGTGAGTGCCCAGTCTCTGACTACCCTGACTATTTTACTGGTGGTAGGATTCCTATGCAGGAATCCGTCTAGGTAGGTACCACCCCAGGGCCAGTTATTCTGCCGTGAAGCAGTAGTATGCAAACGTTACTGTGTTTCGGTTTGAAGGGCACTGTGAGCTAGCGTAATCACTGGGCATATGAGACTTAAGAACTGATGTCTCAGGGTGACGGGCACAGTGTGGTGTCACACAGTAATTTTCTGGGTGACACAGCATTTGTTATGGGCAGACGTTGCACTTACCATCAGGTGAACGTTTGGCTCGTTCCGTCACTTTTATGAAATTAAAAAAAAAAACCCCTTATGGGATACAGTCGTGATCTTATGTATGTATAAAAAAAAAAACGTTTTCTTTTAGTATACAAATGTTTCGCTTGACGATTACCAACTTTCAATTACACTGAGGCCGAATGAAGCAGTTAGAAAGCCTCTCAGGGCTGCCAGCCGGAAGGAAAACGTAAATAATACTTATCAGTCAAGGTTCTGTTTTTGTGTCGGTCGCGATGAGCGCTCGATTGACGTCACCGTCTTGTTATGCGTTTACAAAAATGCTGAGGCAATAATTGAAGCTTTGGCGAATGATTTTGCAATGGAAAAGGGTACCTACCCGCCAGATCGAATGGTCTGATCTGGGGAGGACGTCTCCTCCTACTAGTAATATTTAGGTGTTGTCTATATAGTGCGCATCTTAGAAAACTTTCATAGCGCGATTATGGACGTATGCGAATATTTCTTGAGCTACTCATGTTGCAACATAGATGTCGCTACAAAGCTGATTCAAGTTTGAAACCGTGGTAGCACAGGGCCCTGGTGCTCGCCTTTAATTTCATAGTACGCAAGTAAACTGGGTTCGTTCCCCGGCGCCAGCACCTCTAAAATTGTTCTACAATTTTAAGTGATGACTTACCACGCGCTCAGCGGTGAAGGAAAACATCGTATCACAGGAATAGTAATTTCGGGGACATGTGAAGTCCGCCAACTCGCATTGGAGCAGCGTGGCGGAATATTCCCCGCTCCAAAACCCTCTCATTAATGAGAGGAGGCCTGTGCTCAGCAGTACGGGGTCATTTATAGGCTGCTACTTTACTTTTTTACAAGTTTGATGCCTATCGCTAACATGGCCTTGCAGGTTCTGTTCCTCATGTTCATCATTTCAGCCTATCACTAGTCAACTGCTGAACATAGGCCTCCTCCATAGATTGCCACATGAGTTTGTAGCTCACATTTTGGGGGGATTTTGCCATAGTTGCCACGCTTGGCAGGCGGGTTGTCAACCGCAGTTTATTTATTCCGATGTTCCAGGAAGATGCTGCCGCCCATCTCCTGGTTTTTAATCTTGACTTTTACTACACCCGCCGGGATGAGATACGGTGGTAGATTCTCTAAAGTCGCCACCAGTCCTGTTCTTACTTTTTTTTTTGTTATTATTTTATAAAAGTGACGGAACGGGCAAATCGTTCACCTGATGGTAAGCGTAACGTCTGCCCATAACAAATGCTGTGTCACCCAGAAAATTACTGTGTGATACCACACTGCGCCCGTCACCCTGAGACATCAGTTCAAGTCTCATATGCCCAGTGATTACGCTAGCTCTCAGTTCCCTTCAAACTGAAACACAGTAATGTTTGCACACTACTGCTTCACGGCAGAATAACTGGCCCTGGGGTGGTACCTACCTAGACGGATTCCTGCATAGGAGTCCTACCATTTATAGTCATAAATAACAACGGCGTGACACAAGTGTTATACTATTGTAAAGCTACGTGTTGCGCTGAATAAATATTACATTTCAATACAAGAGAAACGGTTCCCTTTATGTTTTCCAGATAGTTCTTGTTCTCGATAGAACAATAAAAAGATGAAATCTTAGGAAATTATATTTTATTACACTATTTACTTTATAAATAATTAGGTGTGTGCAGTAGGCAGTTTGAGTTGCGAGTGGTATGTGTAAGTAAGCGCGAGTCGGCGGCAAGCTTTCTTATTATTAATAAGTTTGGTGGGTTCTGATTGGCTGGTATGTCCTATGTGAAGCGATGTATGGAAGTGGTTACAAAATGCAATGTGGAGTGTTGGGCTTTATATAAACTATTATAATTTGAGTTAAAAAAGCGTTAAGCATGGCGTAGACAGTTCTCTTAAACCGTTTCGTATTCTAACACTTACTAAATACTTACCTAAATACAACTATACAATACTTAACTAAATATTTTACTGGTGATAGGATTCCTATGCAGAAATCCGTGTAGGTAGGTACCACTCCAGGGCCAGTTATTCTGCCGTGAAGCAGTAGTGTGCAAACATTACTGTGTTTCGGTTTGAAGGTCACTGACTAGCTAGCGCAATCACTGGGCATATGAGACTTAAGAACTGATGTCTATAGGTGACGGGCGCATTGTGATGTCAAACGGAATTGTTCCGGGTGACACGTGTTATGGGCAAACGTTGCATTTACCGTCAGGTGCACGTTTTGCTCGTTTCATCACTTCATCCAATAAAAAAAAAAAAAAAAGTTTTTCTCTCTTAATTAAAAACTATTTTCACTTAACTTATAATATAGGAAGAACGATTTTGATGTTAATGTTGCAGGAAAAATAAACGATTGTTTACTAAGTCCGATATTATTTATGCAGATAAGTAAAATATGCTTTGCGGTAATAGCCGGCTGAGTCAGTTTATGCAAATGGTTTCTTTGTATCTATTTGCTATTTCGTTGCTAAATGAGCTGGCAGCTGATCATTATTCAAGTAAAGAAATAAAAATATAAATTTCTTCAACAAAAATATGTTGTACGTATTATTTGAATTGTGCAAGGAGCTAGCGGCGTGCCATTCTATTCATTCACCGCGTACACACCGCCGAGAGTTACCGACACACCAGTCGACAGTCCGAATGGACGCGCGCAGCCTCCCTCGGACGGTCATTAGACGACTTAAAATATTTAAGATTTTCGAAATCACGAAAGCACGCAGCGAACGCGACACAGTCCGAACTTCGAGGTTTTTGTAGGAGTTTTTATTTATTTATTTATGTTTGGGTCAAACCAAACCTGGCACACGGGCCCCTGGCCCGCGAGCACAGTATCCGCTGAAGCTCTAAAAGCCGAGAAGGCTAACAGCAATTACATCACTGAAAATATAAAAATCTATTCATTCATTGAACATTGATCGGACAGAAAGTTGAAATTCAATACCCGAAAGAGTCAGTACTCATTAAGGCAGAATATTGAATAAGGCCAGCGGTGTAATTAGTAAGTGTGATTAAGCCAGATTATATTATGAAAGATCGAGATGAATTTTGCAAACATTTATACTCTCGTTAAAATTATATTACTATATTAAAGCTGGTGAGTTTGTATGTTTGAACGCGCTAATATCAGGATATACTGATCCGATTTGAAAAATTATATTTGCATTAGATAGCCCGTTTGCTGAGGAAGGTTCAAGGTCAATGAACATACGACGGCCTCAAAGAGTCGCACGTTGAAAACCTACCATTTCGAGTGGCCTGAACTGTGAATGCTTAGGACATCGAGGTACCGCGCCGTACGAAGCAATCAGGTAATCAGTTCGTACCGCAGTGTAGGATGATTTGCTTCTAGATGAAGCCGTGGCTCGTTCAGAAGTCTATGCCGGCGGCTGAGAGCCGTGTGGCACAAGGTATGGGGAGGGAGAGGACAATATAGTTCAGAGGAGAACTTGTGAGGTACTTATGATGATAATATACACATTTATTTACCAAATCTAATATAAAACCACTATATATACACATTAATTTACCAAATCTAATATAAACCACTATTTATAATACAAAGAAAATCATAATTGAAAGTAGATTGTGATGATGAAACGGTTTTGAACGAAACATTGCAAATGATCTACATGTAAATAATCTAAATCTAAAGTTCGATGATGCCGGTACAAAATTGCAATTTGAGTGCTCATTTACGCGCTCAGCTGAAGGAAAATGACGCGAAACTTGCAGTGGTACTTTTTACTTTACCCTCTTTTACTTTATATTTTTATAATGCTGTTTTGTTCTATACTTACAAATGCTTTAAATACCTTCCATGCACTTGTATCATCGTCCAAATGTCAATGCATATAACCTTTGGACAGTTCATTAAGAAATGCATAGACGATTATAACCCCTGAGACTGTGGTGGTCGTATCAAAGCTATTTATTTAAATTGTAATATACTTCGTCCGCGTGGGTATAGGTTTTTAATATATCCCGCGGGAACTAATTGATTTTCTGGGTTAAAAAGTATTATATGTTCGTCTCCAGGATGCAAGCTGTCTATGTGTTGAATTTTGTCGATTGAGATGTGAACAGACGGAGGGACAGAGAGAGTTACTTTCGCATTTATAACATTAATATGGATTGTTGTACACCTTAAGCAAAAAAAATCAAAAAGGAAAAAAACATAATAATGGGCGGCCTTATCGCTAAAAGCTATTTCGTCCAGGCAACCTTTGGATAAGAACGGCGATATACATATAAATGGATTAAATAAATTGAAGTTAAATATACATAGTATATACAAACTGCAAAACTACAGTATAATATTTCTAAACTTAAATACGCGTATTATACGCGTATATATATATTTTTTTAAGAAAACGAAGCCCCACAGTAGGATTTTCTCCTGTATCGTGGGTGCGTTTTACAAACATATATTTCACATGCACAACACAACCAGACCCGAAAGGAAACAATTTGTGATTTTGCACAAATGTTGCCTCCGGCTGGGAATCGAACCCAGGACCGGTGGCGCAGAAGTCAGGTACGCTTACCACTACACCACGCGGTCGACATATATGAGATACACGAACAAAAACATTTAATGTAAATACAAAAACAATTATAATTATATTATAATTATATTATAGTACTTAACACTACAACACAATTATAATTATATTATAGTAAAAAAAAGAAGTAAAGTAAAGTTTCAGCCTATAAATGTCCCACTACTGAGCACAGGCCTCCTCTCATTTCTAAGAGGGTTTTGGAGCTAGGAAGAATCCGTCACGCTGCTCCAATGCGGGTTGGCGGACTTCACATGTCTTCGAAAATATTTTTTTAATTTCTCAGACATACAGGTTTCCTCACGATGTTTTCCTTCACCGTCGAGCACGTGGTAAGCTCAGCACTTAAAATTGCAATTAACAATTTTAGTGGTGCCGGCACCGGGAATCGAACCCAGGTCACTCGCGTACTATGAAATTAAAAGCGAGCGCCTCGCCCCTGAGCTACCACGGACCATATTATAGTACTTAACACTTATTTCGCAATGACAGTTAGTGTTCAGCAACATGGGTTTGAAAAACGGACAGAGATTCGGCATGCTGGATAGGGATAGCCTGCAAGCTTCCAAACTGTGGAATGCTCTTCCTTCCTGAAAGAATTATTGTAAAAAACATTTATTATAGTTGTCAAAAATGGAGGTTACCAACTGGTTGTTCTTGAAACTAATCCCCCATTTGGAACCAACCAAATCTCCTTCAGTAAGAATTATGAATAAAAGTGTGTAAGGTTATTAAAAAAAATGAATCTATTCCGGATATTAGGAATCCTCTATCCATTCATTCATTCACAAAGTCTTTCGACGTCACTTCCGCCGATACCTCTCATCTATAACGATCTATAACGTGGCGGAGCTCTTGTGGATTTAGTTCACTGAGCGACAGTCGATAGAGAACGTGCATTTTGTTTAACGGCTTTATACATACATACATAAGATCACGACTGTATCCCATAAGGGGTAGTCAGAGACTGGGCACTCACTGCAAAAACAGATGACTGCCAAAATCCACTTTTCTCCAAAACAATATAATGCACTTGGTGTGATAGGTGGTGAGCCCATCGCCACCATGCGCTGTTGGGTGCACAGTGCAGTTTAATTCCTTACTCGCCTTTTACTAGATCCATTGGATGAGATGGAGCGGTAGTATTCTTTTATCGAGCCGCCACCTCACGGCACGGATTGTGGCGGACATCTGTTTTTGCAGCGAGTGCCCAGTCTCTGACTACCACTTATGGGATACAGTCGTGATCTTATGTATGTAGTAAATTTGATGTTTATTTCGTAGATAGTAACACTGGCTGCAGCGCTGTAAGATTCTTGCCGGTTAATTAAGAACTGTGTGTTTTGCGGACAATACATTATGTATTCATTGAGAGATCGGGAACCGCCAACGACTACAGGAATACGTACCACCAAAGTGGAGAACACGACTCGTGTTTCACCACGATTAAGTGACGAAACGTTCACCTGATGGTAAGTGGAACGTCAGCCCATAACAAATTCTGTATCACCCAGAATAATCACCCTGAAGAAGTAAATCGGCTCTCATAATACAAAACTCAGAAGTATCGTGTTGCTACTGCAGACAACATTCACGTAGTGGGGATGTTTGTCCAAGATACATACATACATATATATAGTCACGCCTTTTTCTCAAATCAGGGGTAAGCAGAGGCTACACATGAAGCACTTTTCGCCTCCCCGGGAAACGAGACGCGACAGGGGCGAACCGCGTCGCCGCCTTTTCGGTACGAGATAATATATGTTCAAAGTGCCAATGTATGTTTTTTAAATACTTTTCTTGTAGCTTCATCAACACATACATACATGCAGTCAAGCCTTTTTCCCATATAAGTGGTAGGCGGTGACCACACCCGTAGCCCGCTTTTCGGACCCCGCGTGAAATGAGACGCGAACCATTTCGCCGCCATTATGGTACGAGTCAAAACATTCTTACTCCCCATTGCGTTTCCACAAACATTATAGCGAGAGCGTCCCATGTTATGGTGTTATTCTGCTCGAATAAAGGCTGTACGTATAATACCTTTGTCGCCTCTTACGACACCTCGGTAGGAAAGGGGTAGGTTAGGTTAGGCTATGTTATTCCGCCGGACATATCGGCTAAGCGTCACCAAACGCAATATAAAACTTGAAATTGTCTCCACGACTATCTTTTTCAAAATGTTGACGTTTGAAGTAAAGTCGATTTCACCGACTCCATTTTGGTCGCGTTTAGAAAAACGAAGTTTACATGAAATATCGTCACAATCTAAAACAAAAGTTTCGTATTTTGCGACATCTAACAGCCGGTTTTTATGCACAGGTTACATATTTGCATACCAAACAATAAATAATACGAATTAAAAATATTTTTTGTGCTTACATAGTTGTGCAATTGACCATGCTAGCTCTCTAAACGCGTTTAAAGAGCTGAACGTCGAAAATTGTGCGTTCAGAATTTGAAGCGCGTTTAGCATTGACTGCGTTCATTTGATGTTGATGAAATGCAAACTGTAGCATTGAACTCAGTTAAACGCTAAAACTTCGTTAATAGAATCAGGCGTTACTTTGCGGAATTATAATGAAGGAAGGTAAGTTACTTTGCTAAGATCCGCATGCAAAATATAAAAATGGTGTATATTACCTAGTTTTTTGAAGAGCACCGCACGCCCTCCCTCAGTAACGTGCACAAGCAAACTAACACCGCCACCAGGAACCGCCACCAGGTACCCTCCACCAACCACTACAATACCACCACTAGATGATATACACCACTAAAGTCGAGAACACGACACGTGTTTCGCCCCAAAAAGAGGCATTATCAAGCGTCATAGACTCTACGACAGACGGCCGCCGTCTGGCGGTTCCCGTTACCTTCCTTCGCTAAAACTTCGTTTTTCTTGAACTGATCGCGTTTAGTTTCAATCCGCCCTAAGTAACATAGTGTGATGTCCTCAATGACGATTTTCGTTCACTGAGACAACGGCCCTTGCGCCGGTTACCCATAAATAATGTTTTTTTTTAAGATCGGGGGTAGGATAGGAACGCTACCATAACCGAAATCCAACAATTTGTGTTTTTGCACAAACTGGCTGGCTGACTGGGCACTTACTGCAAAAATGATGACTGCCACAATCCACGTTTCACCAAAACAATATAATGCACTTGGTGTGATAGGTGTTGATCCCATCGCCACCATGCGTTGTTGGATGCACAGTGCAGTTTAATTCCTTACTCGTCTTTTACGAGATAATTAATGACAGTAATTATGACTGAAAACTGGTTCTGGGAATTTTATTGTTGTTTTGTGTCATCTGTCGTCGTAAACGTTTAACAAGTAACGATAGAAAGAGCTCACTGCACCCACTCAGTATTCACTCACTGTAACTAACCTCTTACACCATAAGTTTATGGCAGATGTTGTACCAATTGAAAAGGGTAGGTACTCGCCAGATTGTATGGTCTGTACTGGGGAGGACGTGTCCTCCACCCTGTTTTTAACGTATAGTACGCAGTTCGGCGGTTTTTACAGCGGCATCGAAAGAGACTTGCAAGCAGGAGGCATGCGTGTAAGCAATACAATGTCACCGATGCACTTCCGACTCCTATTGACGAATAAATTTTTTCCGACCAACTAGGGGGGTCGCAGTTATGCAATGGCCCCTCTATAGGAGGACGAAGCCTCGGATAGTTCGCCCTCGATAAGGGTGATTATGTATCGAAATTTAGAAACGACTGACACTTACTGTGAAGTCTTATCTTATTGGATAAAGTAACGAGACGATCAAAACGTTCACTTGATGCGAAGTGCAACTTCTGCCCATAACAAATGCTGTGTCACATAGAACACTTCTGTGTGGCAGGCACCACATTGCGCCCGTCACCCCGAGATATCAGTTCTTAAATCTCGTATGCCTAGTTATTACACTAGCTCACAGTGCCCTTCAGACCGAAACACGGTAATGTTTGCACACTACTGCTTCACGGCAGAATAACTGGGCAAGGGGTGGTACCTACCTAGACGGATTCCTGCATAGGAATCTTACCACCAGTAATCTTCTACAGTAATAGTAGACCAATAATATACCAGTAATTGTCTACAGTAATAGTAGACCAATAATAGACCAGTGATTGTCTACAGTAATAGTAGACCAATAATAGACCAGTAATTGTCTACAGTAATAGTAGACCAATAATAGACCAATAATTGTCTACAGTAATAGTAGACCAATAATAGACCAGTAAATGTCTACAGTAATAGTAGACCAATAATAGACCAGTAATTGTCTACAGTAATAGTAGACCAATAATAGACCAGTAATTGTCTACAGTAATAGTAGACCAATAATAGACCAGTAATTGTCTACAATAATAGTAGACCAATAATAGACCAGTAATTGTCTACAATCGATAATACAAAAAAAACAAATTGCTATTGCAGGAATAAGCAGTACCATCAGATACGTAACTCCCATTACTGTGAAACAATTTAATTAATGAATCACGCAAAACAAAGAAGATCATTATCACGTTGCAGCTCTGTCGGCGAGCTCCGTCCATCTTTGTGACACACGACACCGCACATCTGCCGCTTCCCGGCTCGGCGTCCGGCCTCGTAGCGCGGCTCGTGTGTCTCGGATCGTGCGTATGCTTTAGTCTAAAAACCGTTACTAATCTAATAAGTTACGAGTATGTTAGGTAGGATTTCTATTCAGGATTCCGTCTAGGTAGGTACCACCCCAGTGCCAGTTATTCTATCGTGAAGCAGTAGTGTGCAAACATTACTGTTTTGGTTTGAATGGCACTGGGAGTTAGCGTAATCAATGGGCACATGAGACTTAAGAACTGATGTGTCTAGGTGACGAGCGCACAGAAATGTTCTCGGTGACACAGCATTTGTTATGGGTAGACGTTGCACTTACCATGAGGTGACCGTTTTGCTCGTTTAGTCACTTTGTTAAATTAAAAAAAAAGTCTCATGAAGATCTATTTTTAAGACATATGTTTTGTAAGTCATGTAAATCAAAATCCAGCATGAAATTGCTATGTTCATTGTTACTGGTGGTAGGATTCCTGTGCTAGGTACCACCGTAGTGTCAGTTATTTTGCCGTCTAGCAGCAGAGTCTCAGTAATGTAAACACGAATTTTCGGAATTTTCTAACAAAAACGCTGCAGCTATTATATGAAGGCGTGATACATACCATCAGGTGACTTGTTGGTAATTTTTTTTATTTTTCTTTTTTTTTAATTATACTTTCCTGTTAACCGCTCCAACTAAGCGTAAAGTGCTAATTTTAGGAGATGGTTCACGACAATAGTCGAATGGCGGGCTCGATCCTGCTACGGCATGTTTCGCAGTCCATACCCTAAACCATCGGGCTATTGCCGCTTTATTTCCATTAATTTAATAACGTACATACATACATAAGATCACGACTGTATCCCATAAGGGGTAGTCAGAGACTGGGCACTCACTGCAAAAACAGATGACTGCCACAATCCACGTTTCACCAAAACCAATATAATGCACTTGTCGTGATAGGTGGTGAGCCCATCGCCGCCATGCGCTGTTGGGTGGACAGTGCAGTTTAACTCAAACTTACTCAAACTTACTCGCCTTTTAAGAGATCCATTGGATGAGATGGAGTGGTAGTATTCTTTTAACGAGCCGCCACCACACGGCTTAATTTAATAACAATAGCCATTTAGGCTTTGTTGGCCAGATTAACAACACAACATACTGGTTGCAGGATTCCTATTGAAGAATCGGTCTTACTGCCATGCCGGTTATTCTGCCGCCGAGCAGTAGTGTGCTAATATTACTGCGCTACGGGTTTGAAGGGCACTGATAACTAACGTAATCACTGGCCATATGACTTAGACTTGAGGACTGTGTGAACCATACAGACGTGGTCCTGGGTGACACAGCTTTCGTTATGGGCAGACGATGCACTTACCATCAGGTGCACGATTTGCTCTAGTCTCGCAACTTTATCTACAACCACTACACTACACTTTATCTAAAAAAAACCCACTAGATATTGAAAACCTGTGTCATCTAGAAAATGTCTGTGTGACACCACACTGCGCCTGTCACCCTGAGCCTTCAGTTCTTAAGTCTCAAATGCCCAGTGATTACACTAGCTCACAGTGCCCTTCAAACCGAAACACAGTAATGTTTGCACACTACTGCTTCACGGCAGAAAACTGGCCCTGGGGTTGTACCTACCTAGACGGATTCCTGCATAGGAATCCTACCACCAGTAAAAAGTTTTGTAAGACAGATGTGATAATGAATTGCTGGCCTGAATTTTATCCCGACATAGCGACTGCACCTGTATATTGTCGGAAGCTGTCAGGTTGCTGTCAGAACTGTGAGACAAACATAACACAAGTAGACCCTTTATTGGTGGTAGGATTCATAATGCATTCTAGGTAGATACCACGGAAGTGCCAGTTATTCTGCCGTGAAGCAGTAGTGTGCAAACAATACCAAAAGGCATTGAGAGCTACTGTAATTACTGAGCATATGAGACTTAACAACTGATGTCTAACGGGGATGGGTGCAGTGTGGTTTCACACAGAAATGTTCTGAGTGACACAGCATTTGTTATTGGCGGACGTTGAACTTACCATGAGGTGAACGTTTTGCACGTGTCGTCACGTTGCATAAAAAGACCCGAAAACCAACCATAGTATAACAAATGTCGATAATTCCTATCGAAGGCGATAGATTATCTATACGCACAGACAATATAACATGTACGTAATTATATAGCTGTACAATATTAGATTAGCGGCTTTACTAATGAGATTTTTAATGTCTGTCATACGTGATTGCAATAGTACAACATTACAGACACGCTGAACTTACGGACTTGTAAAGGTAACGAAACTGCCTATACATGTCCCACTGCTGGGCAGTCCTCTATATTTCTGCGGGGGTTTTGGAGATGTTTTTCAAATTATATGAAAATCCTTTATTGTTCGACGTAAGAAATATAAATTTCGTTTGTCAATTGTTTACAATCTACCGCCTTTTCGTAATGAGGTGGTTCCTCTGACGGAGGAGAAATAGGCGAAAGAAAATAGAAGAAATACTTTTATTTCTCTGACATGCAGGTCAGGTTTCCTTCGCCGTTGAGAACATCGTAAATCACCACTCAAAATTACAAAACCATTTCGGAGTTGCCGGCATTGGGGATCGAACTCGAGGGACCGCGTGGCATGGTGGTCACAGTACTTGACTTCTACGCCGCGGATTCGAATCCCAGCCGGAGCCGAGGTTTTGTGCTGAAACACTAATTGTCGGGTCTGGTTGCAGTAAGGTACTGTAACTACTAGGCTCGGCGGCCGTCAATCGAACAGTCGGGACATGGATCAAGCCTCATCCCTCGACAGTTGGTCGCGTTACAAACAAACGGACGTCGCGACGCAGCACAATGGCGTGCGATTGCTAATTGCTTACACACGTGTCGGACTCACGTGGTCGGCTTCCCGGGGCTCAGTTGGCGGTGTCGGGTTACAGCGACCGTCAACTGTCTGTAGCTCCGTCTTTTAGAATTAGAATCGATGACTGCTAACAATCTAGACAGTACGGCGTGTGTTTGACACCTTATAATAATACTCAAATGTATTTAAACTATTTATTGAACCTTGACTACCGTCCTCCTTTTACTATCACGATCAGAAAAAAGTCGTTTTAAGGAAAAGCCACGTCAAGAACAGGAAACTTACTGGTGGTAGGATTCCTGTGCAGGAATCCGTCTAGGTAGGTACCACCCCAGGGCCAGTTATTCTTCCGTGAAGCAGTAGTGCGCAAACATTACTGTGTTTCGGTTTGAAGGGCACTGTGAGCAAGCGTAATCACTGGGTATATGAGACCTAAGAACTGATGTCTCAGGGTCTCAGGGATTCTAGGTGACTTAGCATTTGTTATCGTCTACCCACGTTGCATTTTACATCAGGTGAACGTTTTGCTCGTTTCGATACTCAATCTAATAAAAAAATAAAAAAAAACCGGAACCGACAAAGCTTGTATGAAAACAATAATGAATGTAGAAGAAGCTAAAGATGTGTGTCAGGATCGTAGCAAGTGGAAAGATGTGGTCTCTGCCTACCCCTATGGGAAAGAGGCGTGACTCTATGTATGTATGTATAACTACCTGCTTTCTGCCTAAGTGTCGCAAGAGGCGACTAAGGTTGTGGAATAACACCATAATATGCAATGCTAATAATCTGCATCCTAGCACACCTCCGATCTTATCGCATCAGCGTTACATCGGGCGCGGGTAGGTTGGGACGAGTGAGTGCCTCTGTGTTTGCGCGTACACTTGTGGCACTATAATATCTCCTGCGCAGTTGATGGCTCTCGACAGTATTCGGAAGTTGTCGCCGTGGTCGAAATCGACTAGGAGAACATCATCATCATCATGCAATGCTGTCACTATACTGCTCTTCGGAACGCAATGAAAGAAAGAAAGAAAGAAACCAATTTATTTGACATAACATCAACAAGAATCACAAAAAATAGTCTAAAAAAAAGACAAAGTTTTTGATGTAATGTCAAAAAGGATCTCGCCTCAGTGATAATCTGTGGTACCCCACAGCACTGGTTTGCAGTCGGATCCGTTTTTGACCTCACGAGCAACCGGACTTTGATATCAATGGGGAGTAAGAGGAGTTTTTTTAACTTGTACCAAAACGGCGGCGACGTGGTTCGCCATCCGAGACGCCTCGTTCCCCGTGATGGCGAAAAGTGGGCTACGTGAGTGGTCCCCTGTCTACCGCCAGCCAAGCGGGACCAACCTCATATGGGAAAAAGGCGTGACTGTATGTATGAATAATTAACTGGTAATTCCCCTGCCTGCCAAGTGTAGTGATTATGACGAATCCTCTCAACTCAGTAGAGGCGTATTGTGTTAAAAAAACCGTGAGGTGGCGGCTCGTTAAAAGAATACTACCACTCCATCTCATCCAATGGATCTCGTAAAAGGCGAGTAAGGAATAAAACTGCACTGTGCACCTAATAGCGCATGGTGGCGATGGGCTCACCACCTATCACACCAAGGGCATTATATTGTTTTGGTGAAACGTGGATTGTGGCAGTCATCTGCTTTCGCAGTGAGTGCCCAGTCTCTGACTACCCCTTATGGGATACAGTCGTGATCTTATGTATGTATGTATGTTAAAAAAACGATGCACCACAGTAGGATTTGTCCTGCATCGTGGGTGAGTTTTGCTGACATAAATTTCATGAATGCACAACACATCCAGACCCGAAAACCAACTATTTGTGTTTTTGCACAATTGTTTGCTCCGTCTGAGATTCGAAACCTGGACCCAGACAGAATACACGATCCATTTTACATACATTTTAATTAAAATAATGAAAATTAGCGTCGATTATTTAAGTAAAACTTCTTTGGGCGCGAAGATCGAAGATAGTTGAAGTCTAATTTGAGTACAACACTAGTATGTGTAACGCTTAATGAAACATCTCTGACGCAAAGAGGACGGAAATTAGAGGTACTTGGCCAGAAAGAGTATGTAGTGACATCTATATCGCCACATGAGAAGCTCAAGAAATATTTGCATACGTCCATAATCGCGCTATGAAAGTTTTCTGAGATGCGAACTACATATACAACTTCTAAATATTACTAGATGGAAGACCTAAGCTATATACTCGTATGTCGCTAGGCTCGTTTTGGACTCCTTAAATAATATTTTTCATCGTCATCATTTCGTCCTATCATTATCATTTCAGCCTATCACTAGTCAACTGCTGAACATGGCCCATGTCCCCAATAGATTGCCTCAAAAGATTGTAGCTCTCATTTTGGGGGGATTTTGCCGCAGTTGCCACGCTTGACAGGCGGGTTGGCAACGGTAGTTTATTTATGTAAATGTTCCAGGAATATGCTATCCTTAAATCCTATAAATACTAAAGAATGTAGTCTCTTATATCCTTCATACTATGATAACTTCGATGTACTTTTTTATATAGAACAGGGGAGCAAACGAGCATGGTGGCTCACGTGATGGTGATGTATCACCGCCGCCCACGAACACCAGACAATACCAGAGGAATAGCAGATGTGTTTGCCGGCCTTTGAGAAAGTAATAGGCTCTTTGTATACCTAGTTCAGAACTTAAAGTGTGCTTACCTCGTACTAGGGTCGCAACAAAATTTACAACGCGTCTTGAACATTTGGAACTTTGCGTGGGATATTTTCGCAAAGTGTGCACGTCTGTACGATTAAGTTGCAATTGCACTGAAGGTCAGCTAGTGTGGGTCCGTCGGCGGTGTACGCGTGGGCAGCCACGAATGCCATCTCGTAATATTGCCGCTATCTGATGAGCACGCTCCTACTTAAATTCCTTGCTTACCGGCATCGCTAGTTACTTGGTCACGCAACCGTCTGTCTCTTCTGTTACATATAGGTACTATCTAAACATCTAGAAGATTTTGTATAATATTACTATCCGCCAGATAGTGACTCAGGTTATACAGGTTTGCCGTGTAGTTGCGGGTTAAGAAAATCCTGCCATATCATCCCATCGAATCGTAAGTAACGAAAAGAAATACCAGGAAAATCTCATGGCTTCCCGAAGCTATCTTTAAGTATATAAAAGTACAAAAAATACGTAACGATTACCGCAAGTTCTCTCGTAAAGTCACAAGAAGAAGAAGAGGCCCACTGCTGGACCTCTTGTGTTTCACTGCCCCATTGTGGATGGGCTGCACATGTCGTCGAGAATATATTTTTTTTTACTTAATATTTCGTCACTGCCGAGCACGTAAATTAGTACTTAAAATTTTAACTAACAATTTTAAGTGGTGCCGACATATGGGATTGAATCCAGGGCACTCGTGCACAGTGAATCTTAACGTAAGTGCTCGGGCACCCGATCTATCATGGGTCGCGCTTTATCTCCTCCTCCGTAATCAAGCTCTTTCCCGGTTTAAGGCAAATAATATTCAAAAACGTCATCAATAACTATACTCTAAAATTTTCACGGGAAACAACAACCAATAGTGCTGAAGTAAGACACCCTAAGTTTTCGAATATTCCCATGTATCTCACAACGTTCATGACCACACACCGTTAATCGGACAACGGAGGGAAGTGGATTTTATTTATTAATACTGGTTTCTAGAACAGCACAGGTGGCGTAATACATACTCGCACGTATCAACCCCGAAGGATGATCAATAAAAATCAACAAATAATGAACGTAATAAAATTATAATTTCCTTTCCAAAGCCAATTTGTAAAAAATGGTCGCATATAATATGTTTCAAGTTAGCTAAGAAGGATTTAAGGATTATCCTGCAGAATTAAATGCGTCACATTCACGGTAGGGTTTTCACACCGTATTACCCTTAATCAATGTTGTTATTTAATACATTTGTTACTTTGCCAGTGTTCAACCTGACCCTCCCCTCCATCTTTAGTATCCTAACGTAGTAAAGAAGAAGGTATATCTTTGACGAAAGACACTGACGCTTCTTCCGTTGCTTCCTATACAAAAGAAATATTGTCTGTCTGTCGCAGAGTCAATATCACTTGATAACTGCCCCGTGAACACGCGTGTTCTTGAATTCAGGGGTGTGTATTTCAACAGTGTGGTAGTGGTGGAGAGCATCTGGCGGTAGTTTCCGGTGGCGGTATTGTTTACGCTTTTTGTAGGAGGGCGGACGGTGCTCTTCAGAAACTACATACACACCATTTCGCACGTGTTATGGCGCGTAGCGGCGTGAGATAGTGCTTTATACCCGACATGCCAAGGTCAAGCGATTCATCATCATCATCCTCATTTTAGCCTATCTAGTCCACTGCTGAACATAGGCCTCCCCAATGATCGCCACAGTTTGTAGCCATTTTGCCATAGTTGCCACGCTTGACAGGCGGGTTGGCAACCGCAGTTTATTTATTCAGATGTTTCAGTAGGACGCTGCTGCCCATCTTCTGGTTTTTATTTTCCCTCTGTCGACTTTTACGACACCCACGGGATGAAATGGGGTGGTAGATTCTCTTAAGCCGCTACCACACGGCCTGTCAAGCGATTCGGCGTTCTTCCAATGCCTCTATCACTAATTCCACTTATATTCTAATTTGAATAGACTCATATCAAGAAAACCCTTTAATAAATTCGTTATAATTGTTTTGAAAAATCATCTAACATTGTTACTGAGGAAAAATGAAACTGTTTAAAATAATTTGACGTGGACGTCCGGATTTTTTTAGGCATGTGGTCACGATATCTCCCGAAAAAATTGACTTATTGAGACCGGGTTTTTTAACTATTACTAACTTTTAAACTATTACTTTTACTGACCTGGGGGCTACTGTGTAACTCTGGTTTGTTTCATGAGCTTTATTTTGGCGTATTGTATATTTGGCGAGGTTCTACCGAAAAAAAAACCGACCACGAAACCTACCTCGAAACCTACCAGTTGTTTTCCTTACTCTTATGAATATTTTTTTTTTCTATTGTTACTCCATCTCATCCAATGGATCTCGTAAAAGGCGAGTAAGGAATTAAACTGCACTGTGCACCCAACAGCGCATGGTGGTGATGGGCTCACCACCTATCACACCAAGTGCATTATATTGTTTTGGTGAAACGTGGATTGTGGCAGTCATCTGTTTTTGCAGTGAGTGCCCAGTCTCTGACTACCCCTTATAGGATACAGTCGTGATCTTATGTATGTATGTATGTTTATTGTAGAAAGTGACGAAACGAGCAAAACGTTCACCTGATGGTAAGTGCAACGTCCGCCACACAACAAATGCTGTGTCACCCAGAATACTTCTGTGTGACAGCACAATGCGCCCGTCACCCTGAGACATCAGTTCTAAGTCTCATATAGCCTAGTGATTACGCTAGCTCACAGTGCCCTTCAATCCTAACTCACAGTAATGCTTCGCACACTACTGCTTCACGGCAGAATAACTGGCCCTGGGGTGGCTGAGTTTCACTACAAATGCGTGACTGTACTCAAATTAAGGTTCTATGTAGCTTTGACGAAGTTTGTCGTTCAACCTATCAATGTCCCTGCTAAAGCCCCCCCATAAACAAGTACTGTTTTGTGATTTTGCGTTTCATGGCACTGGCAACCGATATATTCTTAGATCTTGCCCTTCCTGTTACATTTTTGTCGACTTTTGACTCTAGAGGTGGGGTGGTATTTTGCCGTACACACGATCAGTAGTGAGACTTATTGATGCGTCGGGCAACCTCGGTGCGTATGTTAACGCTCGTTAATAGGTCCCGCTCGCCTTCGCCCGATGTTCCAGTTTCGGCGCGCGTACGGGCAACTGGACCCGCGATCGTCACTTTGGTTGAGATCGTACGGAGTGCGAGGTTTTTAGAGCAAGCGTTTTTTTTTTTTGTACTTTAGTTTTTACTTTTATGGTGGTAGGATCCTATGCGGAATCCGATCTAGGTAGGTACCACCCAGGGCCAGTTATTCTGATCCGTGAAGCAGTACTTAATTATTTAAAGTTCCGTTATTGCGGTCGTTTTATGGTAAGTGCACTGGACGCCGGCCGTGCCGAGTTGCCCTCGGAGGAGGGCGGGCCGGACTGAAAAACCAGTGTCGGGATCAGAGCAATTTAAGTCTCTGTATCTCGATTTTTACTGAGTCCTGTCCATTTCACGGTATTATGCTGCTACACAGACTCATTTTATACAATTTTTTTCACTTTTGTTTAATTTGGGCAATATAATTTTATGTTCTGTGTAATTCCATTTTTATTTCTTATTTTCCTTTGTATCTATTGTGATTAGACCGTGAATAAATGTTTTTCTTTCTTTCTTTCTAGTGTGCAAGCATTACTGTGTTTCGGTTTGAAGGGCACTGTGAGGTAGCGTAATCACTGGGCATTTGAGACTTAAGAACTGATGTCTCAGGGTGACGGGCGCAGTGTGGTGTCACACAGAAATACTCTGGGTGACACAGCATTTATTGTGGGCGGACGTTGCACTTACCATCAGGTACACGTTTTGCTCGTTTCGTCACTTTCTACTAAAGAAAAAAGCTAGTTGTAGCCCGCGGCTTTGCTCCATGTAGTAAAGCTTTCCAGGCATACATACTACTAATTTCTAATCTTTGAATATTTCGGGGAAACATAAGGGGAAGACGATGGGTTCCCCTATGATGATGGGCGCTAACACTTTTTACATTTTTTTATGGAAGTAATCGACGAGAAGGGCAAATTAATCACCTGATGGTAAGTGTAAAGTGTCCCGTGATATTTAAAAAATAAAGTCCCACACTAAGATTTCTCCTGTATGTGCTCCGTGAGGTACGTTTTATAGACATAAGCACAAAATAACTAACGACACGAAAACCGAAAAACGGAAGCCGTGAATCACCGACAACTGATAAGCCTTTTGTAGCAGCTGACCTATTTTTACTTCGCGCGGGCTTCCTAAGTCTTCTCAAGTGTGACAAATATGTTATCTTTATTATGCACTAGCTGTGCCCCGCGGTTTCACCCGCGTAAAAAAGCCGACCTCGATCGATGATATACATATTTTTACTAGGAATATATATAGGAATCCTACCAATTCCTATGCAGGAATCCGTCTAGGTAGGTACCACCCCAGGGCCAGTTATTCTGCCGGGAAGTCTGTGTTTCGGTTTGAAGGGCACTGAGAGCTAGCGTAATCACTGGGCATATTAGACTTAGGAACTGATGTCTCTGGGTGACGGGCGCATTGTGGTGTCACACTGTTCTGGGTGACACAGCATTTGTTATGGGCAGACGTTGCACTTACCATCAGAGGAGAACCTTTTGCTCGTTCCGTCACTATTATCAAATAAAAAAAAATATTCACGTTCCTATTTGAATCGGATTTTGGGGCTTTAATTTTTTTCGCGGAACCTTAATTATTTTTTAAAAATTAAAGTAGCCTAAGTTACTCGTTATAATATCAGCTACCTGTCAGTGCAAGTCCAATCAAAATCGGTCGAGCCGAATCGGATATTATCCGGAACAAACAGACAAACAGACAGTCTAAAATTTAAAAAAAAAAAATTCTTATAAGTACCGTATGTATTTTCATTGTCATTGAGTAAAAAGCTGTTATTGTATTGTTAGAAATAGAAATTTCAATTTTATTTATTTGTATAGATTACCTTTTTAGTTTTACCTTTTTTAGTTGGATTTTATGGCGTCTAACCCGAATTTTCGAGCGCTTTGCAGCGCCCATGGTCACGGCCCATTAATAAGAAAGTTAAATTATGTAACGAACAGTTAAAATAGTCAACACAACAAAACCTCTTGAACTTGTTTTGTTTTTTAATAAAGCTTTCGATTTATACTACTGTAGATTGCTGGTGGAAGAAAGCCTTTACAGGAATCCGTCTAGGTAGGCGGTCATATCAGTGCCAGTTATTCTGCCGTGAAGCAGTAGTGTGCAAACATTACTGTGTTTCACTGTGTTTCACACAGAAATGTTCTGGGTGACACAGCATTTGTTATGAGCCGACGTTGCACCTACCATCAGGTGCACGTTTTGCTAGTCTCGTATGTAGCACAAAAATGAAAGAAAGAAAGAAAGAAAACATTAATTGCAATAACACGCCACAGGCACAAATACATTACAATTACACTACCAAACAAACAATATACATAACTGGCAGGAAAATACATCAATAACAACATCATAAAACAACATTTAACAAAAAAAATATTACATTAACCATACTGTCATGTGTGTCGTGGCGCATTGGGCAAATGGGTTTCACTCAGCTTAGTGCTGCAGTCGGGAGACTACAGCGCTGGTTTTCAGTGAGCCAGAGATACGAGACGTACGGACGTTCCCGCTTGAAAAAGTGGTCCAGTGGTAATACCGCGTTAGTTGCATAACACGCGCTCCAGTCCCAGCCGGAGCGGCTGTGCTTAAACAGGTTGATGATTTTAAGTACTGGGTACCTCCGATCTTAGAGCATGAACGCTATATCAGGCGAAGGTAGATTAAGAGGAAATTTTTTTTTTTTTACAGAGGGAAGAGACGAGACGTACAAAATGTTCACCTGATGTCAAGTGCAACGTCCGCCCATAACAAATGCTGTGTCAACCAGACCATTTCCGTACGGCACCATACCGCGACCGTCCCCCTGAGACATCAGTTCTTAAGTCTCACATGCCCAGTGACTACACGATGGTAGAGAGCTATCTCAGTGTCCTTCAGACCGAAGTTATTTATGTATCTATGTTTGGGTCAAACCAGACCTGGCACGCGGGCCCCTGCAGCAAAAAGCGAGGTTCCCCATTTTTTAACTTAAATTAACTCCTCGCCGGACGGTGCTCCCAACCGTAAAAATTAATAACCGTCTCATAAAGGAATGAAAAGAATCAAATTATGTTTTTTTTAAGTCCGCGATAAGGAAATGCTGTGATAACATTATTACAATATTGGGGCGGTATTTATCGGCCATTCGGTTCCATTAGGCGGCGGAAGTGCGTGCCGCGGCGGGGAGCCCCCTGCACGCGATCTGTAGGGTTGTCAAATTCACATTACAATTAGTTATTGTTAAAAAAAAAAATTGTCCATTGGCCGGGATTTGTAATAAGAAACAGAAGGTCGGGATTATAAAACTTAAAGTTACAGACGCTGCACAGAAATACCTTGTGATATCATGACATACGAGTACTAGAATAGTATTACAAATGTTTATTCTGCAATCAATCGGAGGTCACATGATTATTATTTTAGCTCCTTTCACAATCATTACTTTAACGTGAAAGTAACTTTAAGGTAAAACATTCTGTTGATTATAGACTAAAATGTATTTACCGTTTTATTTAAATTCTGGAGTTTTTTTTTACCTTCAACAAATTTTCAATTATTATTAAGTAAAATAGGTAGATATCATATTTTAGTAGTTCTTACAATATTGGAGGTTTTTATTGCTTCTTATTACTTCAACTTAACAACTGTTTAGGTAGGTACCACCCCAGTCATTCTGCCGTGAAGAACTATAAAAAAATCTATGTGACGACCGCGTGGCCTAGTGGTCATAATACATGACTTTCTACGTGTCTGGTCCTGTGTTCGAATTCCAATCCAAAGCCATAAAAACAAATTTCTGGTTTTTGATTATCTCCGTATATATGTAAGCCGGAGAAGGCAGATAGGTTTTGAGTATTTTGTTAAATAAAATTGTTTGGCGTTCAACCAATATCATATTAAATGTTTTATTCATAACTATATATCTTTGTCTTAATAATTATCAAAGTAAAGTAACTAAAAAGTTTCTGCTTGTTACCTTTTTGTGAAACAGAGCGCACTTTTTCCATCTTTCGGCATGTTCGCGAAATTTCTAGCAGCCCTGCTTTGTTCCAAACCGTTCCTCTATTACTTTTATGTGTTACTCAAAGGGTTCATGGAAGTGGAGCACGGAAAGACACCTCGCTAATGATTGTTGCGACCGTGCCAGATATGGCTTGAGTCATAGTGAGTCATTTCTTAATGAAACTACAATCAGTACTCTTGAATTTTACTAATAGCTTTCAAACAAATGTGGATCTTTATCTGAAATAAAATGTATTATTATATTATTATTCAATAGTGCCGTGTGGTGGCGGCTCGTTAAAAGAATACTACCACTCCATCTCATCCAATGGATCTCGTAAAAGGCGAGTAAGGAATTAAACAGCACTGTGCACCCAACAGCGCATGGTGGCGATGGGCTCACCACCTATCACACCAAATGCATTATATTGTTTTGGTGAAACGTGGATTGTGGCAGTCATCTGCTTTTGCAGTGAGTGCCCGGTCTCTGCCTACCCCTTATGGGATACAGTCGTGATCTTATGTATGTATTCAATAGTCTTATTAATTGTTTTACTTTGCTCGAGCAAGAGTGAGTTTATTGAAGATTAGAATCATTTCAGTATACATGTAACTTCGTAAGTGTTTATGAAATTTTAATGAAGCAAACATTAAATTTGTTCCCGAGGTTTCTGTACGTAATCATTAATAGGAACTTACCTTACTGACGTAATGGTGACGACCTCGTGGCCTAGTAGTCAAGAGTACCAGACTTCTACGCCGCGGGCTCTGGCTTCAAATCCCAGCCGGAGCCAACTGCTAAAACACAAATTGTTGGTTTTCGGATCTGGTGTTGTGATTGTCCCCGTGTTTCTGACACTGGATCCTAGCATAGCCTACGATGTTATCGCATCAGCGTTACATGGGGCGCGGGTAGGTAGGGATGAGTGAGTGCCTCTGTGTTTGCGCGTACACTTGTGGCACTATAATGCCTCCTGCGCAGTTTATAGCTCCTGACGATATTCGGAAGTTGTTGCTGTGATCAGTAGGACATTATTTTCATCACTTACTTGAAGTTCTATCATAATAATTCGCGCAGTGCATAATGTATGGAGATACATTATTCTCGCGTTTCGGGACTGAAATTATTTTAATTAAAAAACTATGCAGTAGTTTAAATTTAATAATTTCGAGTTACTTTTCATCTCTCTGTCCGGGGACGACTCATAAAGACTGAAATTCTTCTTTTCGTGAAATTGGTTAATTTTTTTTAATAAAATTCGCCATTTCACAATTTCGAGAACCCTCGAGGGTGTGTCGCGCCTGTCTGGAATTCTCTGGGAATTTAATCAGACTAGAAAAGCGGCTATAAGAGTGAAGGGAGAAATATAATAAAGAATCTTTGATTAAAACGAGACTGAATTACATCTGAAACGTTTAATAGGCTACTCTGAATCGAACTCCCGAGGGAAATAAAACCCACTTGGCTAACATCCTGCGCTCTAAAGTTTTTTTAAATTCGTTGTAATGATGAAGATTTTTTTTCTTAGGTTATATTTCTGGTTGATTAATAAAAAAAGCATGTTGTTTTTTTAATTGAAAAAGTGACGAAACGAGCAAAACGTTCACCTGATGGTAAGGGTAACGTTTGTCCATAACCAATGCTGTGTCGCACAGAACATTTCCGTGTGTAACCACACTGCGCTCGTCAACCTGAGTTCTTAAGTCTTATATGCCCAGTGAATACGCTAGCTCTGTGTCCTTCAAACCGAAACACAGTAATGTTTGCACACTACTGCTTCACGGCAGGATAACTGGCCCTGAGGTGGTACCTACCTAGACGGATTCCTGCATAGGAGTCCTACCACCAGTAAAGTATAATTTAGTATAAATATAATTTGAAATTCCTAAGACACTCGCGCCCGTGGTGTGCCTGTACAGATACCGAAATTCAAGAAGAGGCGTGCCGCTGCATAAGCTCGGCTGCAGTGTAATTTTAACTTGCCGTTGGTTGTCTCGCCGTGACCATAGGCCTAGTGGTCAGAGTACTAGAGTAGCTCAGGGGCTGTGCGCTCGCTTTAAATGTGATAGTACGCGAGTGACCATACAATAACTTTTTGCCAAACCAGTAACTTGTGGCAGCGTTTACGTTGCTACACGTAAGACGTAGACTGAAAATCAGTGCTGGTTCATTGAGCAAAGATGCACTGAGCTATGGCCTTTTTGTGTCACTGCAGCACACGCTATCTAAGACTGTCTTTGTCTTCCTTAAAATTACCCAATTTAATATTTTTTTCTTGATATTGTTTTTTTTTTTTGATAAAGTAACGAGACGAGCAAAACATTCACCTAGAAAGTGCAACGTCTGCCCATAACAGAGGCTGTGTTACTCAGAATATTTCTGTGTAGCACCACACTGCGCCCGTCACCTTGAGACATTAGTTCTTAAGTCTCATATGCCCAGTGATTACGCTAGCTCTCGGTGCCCTTCTAACCGAAACACAGTAATGTTTGCACACTACTGCTTCACGGCAGAATAACTGGCCCTAGGGGTGGGACCTACCTAGACGGATTCCTGCATAGTGTGCATTTGTTATGTGCTGACGTTTCACTTAACATCAGGTGAACGTTTTGCTCGTCTCGTCACTTTATCCAAAAATAAAACAAGGCTTTTGTTGATTTGTTTTTTATTTTTCTGCAAATCATACAAAAACAGACAGACATGAGCAGATGCAAATTGGAAATTAACACCCTCTGAATAATTTTCGGTTTGCATATTTCAATAAAAATTCTTAACGGTGACGACCGCGTGGGCTAGTTTTTAGAGTAGGTCTGGTTCAGGTCTGGTTGTGGTGTTCGTCTCAAATTTTATCTCCGTAAAACGCACTCACAATACAGAAAAAAATCCTAGTTTGGTTTGTTAAAGAAAAGCAAAAAAGTCATCACTTTAGTAACCCGTGGAACACCGGAATAGACAAAAGAGAGGCACTCGAAACCGTATGAATTCGCGGAGGCCTACAACTCGCTATCCAGCGGCAGGCTGAGTGGACATCGGGGCGCGTCCCGACCTCCGTGAGTGCTGCCCACTTGACCTAGGCACTCGGCTGTGCTAACGCCGTGTGCGCCTCCCCTAATGCTGAAATCAAGGGCCATATCGATTTGAGCAAAATGTAACAACAAATTGCAATATCGTAACATAAAAATTATATTCTAGAATGCAATGATTTGATAATTTATTTTATACTATTCAAAGAAACAGATTCTTTGCTGAAATTATTGATAAAGTATTCTACTCGTATAACAACTGCAAACCTGTAGCGACATCTGTGTCGCCACATGGGAAGCTCAAGAAATATTCCCATACGTCCATAATCGCGCTATGAAAGTTTTCTGAGATGCGAACTATATATACAACATCTAAATTTTACTAGTCGGAGGAGACGTCGTCCCCAGATCAGACCATTCGATCTGGCGGGTAGCTACCCTTTTCCTTGGCAATAATATCCGCCAAAAACCTATAGGCAGCATTCATCATCATCATCATCATTTCAGCCGATAACTAGTCCACTGCTGAACATAGGCCTCTCCCCAATTGATTGCCACAAAAGTTTATAGGCTCTCAATTTTGCCACAGTTCGCTTCGCAGGCGGGTTGGCAATCGCAGTTTATTTATTCGGATGTTCCAGTAATATGCTGCTGCCCATCTCCTGGTTTTTATTATCCCTCTGTCCATTTTTGAGACACCCAGGCATCTGCCTGGAAAATCAGAAGTAATAATCTATGGGGGAGGCCTATGTTCAGCAGTGGACTAATGATAGGCTGAAATGATGAAAAAATGATGATGATGATCTAAAACATAACTAAACGCCGACTAGAGACTTTAAACAAAAAACTACTAACTCCCATACTTTTTTTTTATTGGATAAAGTGATGAAACGAGCAAAACGTTCACCTGATGGTAAGCGTAACGTCTGCCTATAACAAATGCTGTGTCACCCAGAAAATTACTGTGTGACACCACACTGCGCCCGTCGCCCTGAGACATCAGTTCTTAAGGCTCATATGCCCAGTGATTACGCTATCTCACAGTGCCCTTCAAACCGAAACACAGCAATGCTTGCACACTACTGCTTCACGGCAGAATAACTGGCCTGGGGGGGTGATACCTACCTAGACGGATTCCTGCATAGGAATCCTACCACCAGTAAAAAGTGCAAAGAAGTGGTTTCACGTCGTACCGGAACAAGAAAGTAAGTTACTACGAAGGTACGCATTATGACAGCCGATGGATTTCCTGCACCCAGGAGGAACGCGAAGAATCGAAACATAAAAGCACCGGACGCAAGCGGATTATTTTGTTGACTGAAAGTTTTATCGCCATCTCTTAGCTTCAATGTCTTTGCATCCGTTCGTTAGATGGTAACAATACTATAAATTATAAAGCGACGGCCCGCCGTTGGTGTGTAACTCAACGCGCCGGTTAGGAAACGGCGTGTGCTGTAATAGACGAGAACCGAACGATCGACGAGTTGGACGGGTTTATTAGCTCTCAGCGTAAATTACGAGTAAGGAAATGTTTTAGTTAGTGAATAAACCACTCGTACTTGCTCAATAATTTTTATTTTACATATGTATCGTGTGGATCGTAAATAAATTTAAACTACTAGGCGTAACTGGGTTGCCGTGTATTACTAAACCAATTTTTAGATGTATCTCTTATATTCACTTGTATAGTATTCTTGACGACCGCTTGGCCTAGTGGTCAGAGTACCTGACTTTTACGCCGCGGCTCCTGGGTTTGAATCCCAGCCGCAGCCAACAATTTGTGCTAAAACACAAATTGTTGGTTTTCGGGTCTGGTTGTGTTGTGATTGTCCCCGTGTTTCTGACACTGCATCCTAGCCTACCTCCGATCCTATCGCATCAGCGTTACATCGGGCGCGGGTGGGTTGGGACGAGTGAGTGCCTCTGTGTTTGCGCGTACACTTGTGGCACTATAATATCACGTGCGCAGTTGATGGCTCGCGACAGTATTCGAAAGTTGTCGCCGTGGTCGAAATCGGCTAGGAGAACATAGCAATCATCATAATTCTGCAATAAAACATAAAACAGAGAATAGAATAGAATAGAGCCTATTCCTTTCTCAAAGGCCGGCAACGCCATCCTCTGGCATTGTAGGTGTTCATGGGCGGCGGTGATCACTTACCATCTGGTGAGCCGCATGCTAGTTTGCCGCCTCTTCCATAAAAAAAAACTTTAACAGTAAATTATCTGTAACAACTAGATAAAATAACAGTCGTTTTCAATGGTTTATATACATAACATCACGACTGTATCCCATAAGGGGTAGTCAGAGACTGGGCACTCACTGCAAAAACAGATGACTGCCACAATCCACGTTTCACCAAAACAATATAATGCACTCGGTGTGATAGGTGGTGAGCCCATCGCCACCATGCGCTGTTGGGTGCACAGTGCAGTTTAATTCCTTACTCGCCTTTTACGAGATCCATTGGATGAGATGGAGTGGTAGTATTCTTTTAACGAGCCGCCACCACACGTTTATATCATGGAAGGAATAATATCGTAAACATGTTTAATCTTCCGATACTGTTTAAACAAACATGATGAACACCAGTCTAGGTGGCTCAGCTCGGTTGGCGTAGTGGTTAAGGCCTTGACATCTGCGCCGCGGGTCGCGGGTTCGATTCCCGCACGGGACAAATATTTGTATGGCCTACATATAGTTAGATAGTTGTTCCGGGTCTGGTTGTTTGTGCATGTGGAATTTATGTATGTAAAACGCACCCACGATACTGGAGAAGTCATACTGTGGGGCATGGTTTTTTTAATTAAAAAAAATTGAGAGCTTTAGCAGTTCTCGAGTTAAATCCGTTTTAATAATTTTATGTTAATAAAATGTTATAAAAATCCTATTTGTACTCGTAACTTATGAGAATCGTATAAAAATAGAGATAGTCCAGATCCTGGACTCGCGGGGCTACTTACCAGATGCATTGAATGCTCATGATTTCACTCCACCTATGATGTAGCAATCGCGCTCACAGTCACGAGGCGCTGGCGGCGCAGGGCAGAGGAGGGCAGAGGTGTGAGAGGCGCCCAATCATCTCACTCGTATTCTTCTTTTTGAAAGTAGAACTTGTTTTTGAAGTTGAACTTTTCACGTTAAGACACATTTTGTTACATAAGAGATAAGAAATATATAACGTAGAAGAACATTGTATATTTAGATATACATTTTAATTTATGTTTATTTCGTCGTCGTCGTCGTCGTCGTTTCAGCCTATCAATAGTCCACTGCTGAACAGTGGCCTTCCCCCATAGATTGCCACAAAAGTTTGTAGCTCTCGTTTTGGGGGGATTTTGCCATAGTTGCCACGATTGGCAGACGGATTGGCAACCGCAGTTTATTTATTCAGATGTTCCAGCAAGATGATGATGCCCATCTCCTGGTTTTAATTTTCCCTCTGTCGACTTTTACGACACCCACGGTATGAGATGGGGTGGTGGATTCTCTGAAGCCGCTACCACGCGGCACAAATATGTTTATTTATTTTAATAAAATATATAATATATAAGATTCACTTCTGTCACGTCTATTGAGTTGCACGCTTGCTTTTTTTTAATAACTTATAATTACATCTTTTCCAACGTTGTTTGGATTTCGAAACTTAGCGTTAACAGTCTTTGTTATTTCAGGGCTTTGATCAAACGGTAGTGAACGTGACGCGTCCTTTAAACTTCACTCTCAATTCTCTTCCAATTGCCGAATCGCCGCCTAAGAAGTTGCGGCAGCTATGTTAAACTCCTCGCTTCGACCTAATAATAAGTTAAAGTAGTTACACCTCAATTGTGCATATATGAATAAAAACTTTTTTTAATGAACTGAGGATATCAAAGGACCTGATGGTAAATGGTTACTGTACCCCGCTGATGACGCAGGTACGTCAGTCCTTAATAAAGATTGATGGTAGGATTTGTATGCAGGGATACGTCTAGGTAGGTGGTGGTACCTAGCAGGGCCAGTTATTCTGCAGTGAAACAGTAGTGTGCAAACGTTACTGTGTTTAGCTCTGAAGGGCACCGAGAGCTAGTGTAATCACTGGGCATATGAAAATTAAGAACTGATGTCTCAGGGTGACGGTGCGGTGTGGTGCCACGCAGAAATGTTCTGGGTGATATAGCATTTGTTATGAGCAGACTTTGCACTTCAATGGTGCCCTGAGGACTAAGGTAGACTGTCTCGTTTCCAGAAATCGGGCGTCTGTTTCTTCTCACTCATTATACGAGACGCCGTAAGATTATGCTGCCATTTTACGCATATACGTCGTGCGAGCATGGTTCATATATCGTATTCACAACGGCGCACAACAGATTCCGAAATGTCCGTATGACTAAGCATTACTTATGGTTCTTTTGTCCGCAGGGAGGAAGTGCGCAACCACGCGGTGCGGTGGAACGCGCAGTTCTCGTTCGTGTGCAAGATGTGCGCGAACGCCAACACCGGCGTACTGGAGCCGGCGCTCATGCGCATCTCCGTGCGCAAGGAGTGCAAGGGTAGGTTGGTCCCGCGGCGACATTTATGTCGCCATATGAGAATCTCAATAAATATCTCATATGTTCATAATCACGCTATAAGAGTTTCTGAGGTGCGAACTGTATATACAACATTTGGAAATTACTGATCGGAGGAGACGTCCTATCCAGATCAGATCATACGATCTGGCGGGTAGCTAACCTTTTCCCTTGGCAATATTATCCGCCAAAGGCTCTAGGAATTTACGTGATCGTATTAGAAATGTAGGTTTTCCCCCGGTGTTTTCCTCCACCTGCGCCCTCCTGCCAAATCAGCACTAGAATTGCTATTAACAATTTTGTAGTACTGGACTCAGGTTCGAACCCGTTCCGGCTTTCTGTGCTGTTACTAATTACGCACTATTAAGTTTAAGGCATGTGCCCAGTTGTTATAATTTGTAAAAAAAAACCTACTTGACTAAAATATATTGATGTCATAAAGTCTAAAGTTATCCGGCGCTGGCATTCGGAAGTGTTGAATGTACGGCTTGGCACATTTGGACTTCTATCTAAGTTGGCAACGATGCAAATGGCATCGCTTTTATGTAGTTCAAAAGTGCGAAGTTGGTTCATTGTCGTTTACTTTCGTATTTGAGGTGTTTATTATTGTTTCATTTTTATAACAACTTCAACATATAGTATTTTTTTTAAATATGGTTTTTAAATAGGCGCTAGTGTACGAGTACTACATGTTTATATGTTCGTAGATTTAATAAAGTATATCACCGGTATAGGACACTTGCATTCGTCGCGTAATCTATACCAATATTATAAATGCGAAAGTAACTCTCTCTGTCCCCTCTGTCAGTTTGTTACCTTTTCACGGCATCTTGACGACATTTGGCACAGAGATAGCTTGCACCCTGGAGACGGACAGCATACTTTTCCCGCAAAATCTTATAGTTCCCCACGGGATATTTAAAAAACGAATATCCGCGTGGACGTAAGTCGCAGACATCTAACAAGGCAGATAACACAAACATCACATAAATTAAACGGGGTATATAATCCGGCAATCGTGTTGACTCCAGGCGGGCGTTCGCACCAGAAGCTGGGCTTCTGCGACGTGAACCTGGCGGAGCTGGCGGGCGCGGGCGAGGCGACTCGGCGCTGCCTGCTCGAGGGCTACGACCCGCGCCGCCGCCAGGACAACTCGGTGCTGCGGCTGCGCATCAAGATGAACATGATCTCCGGCGACCCGCTCTTCAAAGTGTAAGTGGAACGACTGCATCCATACTAATATTATAAATGAGAAAGTAGCTCTCTCTCTCTCTCTCTGTCCCTCGCTGTCTGTTTGTAACCTTTTCACGGTTCAACCGCTGAATCGATCTTGACTAAATTTGGCACAGAGACAGATTTCATCCTGGAGACGGACATGGATACTTTTTGTGCCAGAAAATCAAATATTCGCCACGGGAAGCATGAGGTAACGGGTGGCGAACCACGCCGCCGACACTTTGGTACGAGTCAAGAAATTCTTACCCCCCATTGCGTTCACACGAACAGTATAGTAACAGCATTGCATATTCTGGTGTTATTCTGCAGGAAGAAAGGCTGTCCGTACAATACCTTAGTCGTCTCGATGCTTCGGTAGGAAAGATTTATTTTTAAAACCTTTAACCAGATAATAGTACACCGCCAGCAAACTGTGTGCGTGCAAAGTGTGGTGCGTACACTACTGCAAGGCATTCAAACATGTGGTGCCACACGGAAATAGGTAATCTAGAATGCATTGTCAGAGACACAAGGACAATCACAACACAACCAGACCCAAAACTAATGTTGGCCGCAACTGGGATGCGAACCTCCTCTAATACTACAATAATAAGGATTATCTTGTTCACTTCTGCGGCGAGGCTCAATTAGTTTAACGACATGCTTAGAAAGTCTGACGTTATCTGTTTACTTAATTTGATTTTGATCATGTTACAATGTCTCGTTGCAGGCCGGAGCGAAAGCAAGAGGCCACGGAGGGCGGCGGGGACAGCGGAGCGGAGAGCGCGGCCCCGCCCGACGAGGACTGCGTTTCCTCCACACCGAGCTCCAATTTCGGCTCCCTCACCAACAACAAGCCCCACGGTGCGTTTACACACAGCATACACTCGACAAGTCACGTCACATCTGTACATCCATACTAATATTATATAAATGCGCGTCTGTTTGTTGTTTGTTTGTGTCTGTTTGTTACGTTTTCACAGCTCAACCGTTGAACGGAACTTAACGAAATGTCTCCAGGAAGTCTCTTTATTCCGGAAAATCAGAAAGTTTACTGGTGGTAGGATTCCTATGCAGGAATCCGTCTAGGTAGGTACCACCCCAGGGCCAGTTATTCTGCCGTGAAGCAGTAGTGTGCAAACATTACTGTGTTTCGGTTTGAACGGCACTGAGAGCTAGCGTAATCACTGAGCATATGAGACTTAAGAACTGATGTCTCAGGGTGACGGGCGCATTGTGGTGTCACACAGTAATTTTCTGGGTGACACAACATTTGTTATGGGCGGACGTTGCACTTACCATCAGGTGAACGTTTTGCTCGTTCCGTCACTTTTATGAAATAAAAAAAAAACTCTCTGTCCCTTTGTCTGTTTGTTACCTTTTCACAGCTCAACCGTTGGACCGAACTGAACGAAATTCGACACCATCTCCAGGACATAGGATACTCTTTATTCCGGAATATCAAATAGTTCCCACGGGATATTTAAAGAACCTATGACATGTCATCAGCTAGTAGTATTATAAATGCGAAAGTAGCTCTGTCTGTCCCTCTGTACGTTTGTTACCTTTTCACGTTTCAGCCACTCGATTAAATTCTACAATCAGTAGGAATCCTACAACCAGTTAACAACCAAATATTTAAAAATTATGACAGATATGCCTAATTTATATTTTAATACAATGTGACAAGTAGGGCGGCTTGTCTTTGGGTATCTGAAGTTAGTTCACAGAGTAGCCACGAGGGGGCGCTCGAGACGGGTCACGTGACGGGAAACTGCGACATCTAACGGCAAAGCGTCGAACTAGAACGATGTACTCTCTCATAATGGACTTCAGACGTCAAACTGAACATATAATACACATATTTCTTTTTACACTTACACAAAATACACATTGATTGGTTACAGTTGGTGATGGCGCGCCTCCGCCGACGTTGTCGTCGCTGGCGCCCGGCGAGGCGCCGTCGCCCGACCACGACGAGCCCCTGGCTCCCGAACACACACGTACGATCTCTATTGCATTTTAAACCTTAACATTTATAAACCACTCTCACACTCATTTCACCCCGACAGTGATCTCTATTGCTAAATCTATTTTAAACCTTAGCATTTAAAAACCACTCTCACACTCATTTCACCCCGACAGTGATCTCTATTGCTAAATCTATTTTAAACCTTACCATTTAAAAACCACTCTCACACTCATTTCACCCCGACAGTGATCTCTATTGCTAAATCTATTTTAAACCTTAGAATTTAAAAACCACTCTCACACTCATTTCACCCCGACAGTGATCTCTATTGCTAAATCTATTTTAAACCTTACCATTTAAAAACCACTCTCACACTCATTTCACCCCGACAGTGATCTCTATTGCTAAATCTATTTTAAACCTTAGCATTTAAAAACCACTCTCACACTCATTTCACCCCGACAGTGATCTCTATTGCTAAATCTATTTTAAACCTTACCATTTAAAAACCACTCTCACACTCATTTCACCCCGACAGTGATCTCTATTGCTAAATCTATTTTAAACCTTAGCATTTAAAAACCACTCTCACACTCATTTCACCCCGACAGTGATCTCTATTGCTAAATCTATTTTAAACCTTACCATTTAAAAACCACTCTCACACTCATTTCACCCCGACAGTGATCTCTATTGCTAAATCTATTTTAAACCTTAGCATTTAAAAACCACTCTCACACTCATTTCACCCCGACAGTGATCTCTATTGCTAAATCTATTTTAAACCTTAGCATTTAAAAATCACTCTCACACTCATTACACCCCTACAGACCTTTCAAGCTGGACTCGATTAACTACTATTCAAACATGGTGTAGGCATTGAGAAGTAACTTTAATAAACGTTAGAGAGCGCATACAAACAAAGTACTTTCTGGCATTCGAGAGGAGTTTTTTTTAATGCAAACTAATCGAAATGCTAGACAATCCAACCATTTTTGTTATGAAGTCATAATAAGAAGCAAGGTCCATACAATCATATAGATATATATGGACAGCTAGTAGAAGCTGTCCTCTGCGAGTTGAAGATCGCGACTGTATCCCATAAGGGGTTGTCAGAGACTGGGCACTCACTGCAAAAACAGATGGCTGCCACAATCCTCGTTTCACCAAAACAATATAATAAAGTAAGATACTTTACTCCTGCAATAACTGCGCAGGTTGTGTCATAGTGCGGTTCGCATATGTTCGCACTTTAGCTATTAGATATGGAGAAGGGAACGTGGTCAGAATGATACCAATACTTTCGTGAGTCAATGTTTACACTAAGAGAAACATAAAATCGACCTTAACTCGATCCTTACCACACTGATCGATACAATCGAGTAAAGGTCGATGTTATGTTTCATGTGGCATTTAAGCATTACGTGGCGATAAGCCAAAGATATATTAGGTTGTAATTTTTTCTTATTCTGTTTATTATTTACAGTGGTGACAGTGAGCATGACGTCATGTGCGTCGTGCCAACAACACACGCACTCGAGGAATTCTTCTAACACTTCGGGTGACATGAGCAGCAAGGTGATGCCTTTTCATTAATACATTTAATATATAAGTGGCTAGGTTATACTTGGCCCTTCGAGCCGGGTTTTAATCATTAGGTTCTGCCTAAATAGCAGAAATACTTAAAATGTTTTTTTTTTATTGCATAAAGTGATGAAACGAGCAAAACGTTCACCTGATGGTAAGTGCAACGTCTGCCCATAACAAATGCTGTGCCACCCAGAAAATTTATGTGTGACACTACACTATGCCCATCACCCTGAGACATAGGTTCTTAAGTCTCATATGCCGAGTGATTACACTACTGCTTCACGGTATAATAACTGGCCCTGGGGTGGTACCTACTTAGACGGACTCTTGCATAGGAATCCTACCACCAGTAAAAAAATTGTTCTATAAGTAAATTGAAGCCTACATATTCAGCCAGTTATTCCGCCGTGAAGCTACGTTATGTCAACAATGTTTGCACACTACTGTGTAACATTGCTGTGTCTCGGTCTGTTGGGCATCGAGAGCTAGTGTAATTACTGGTCATTATGAGACTTAAGAACTGATGAACGCAGTGCGTAGCCCCCACATAATTATTCCGGGTGACACTGCATTTGTAATGGCAGACTGACATTGCTCTTCAGGACTACAACATCATGTGAATGCGTTAAAGGCGAGTGAGGAATTAAACTGCACTGTGCAACAGCGCATGATGGCGATGGGCTCACCACCTATCACACCCAAGTGCATTATATTGTTTTGGTGAAACGTGGATTGTGGCAGTCATCTGTTTTTTCAGTGAGTGCCCAGTCTCTGACTACCCTTTATGGGATACAGTCGTGATCTTATGTATGTATGTATGTGAACGTTTTGCTCGACTCGTCACTTTCTCCTTAAAAAATATATAACAGTATGATATAAGTTGCGTATACGTCAATAATTATAAATTTACACATGGTTATTGTTACCTCGGACGGTAGTATGTCCTTCTTGCATAATCACTGACAAAGGACCAGTTATTCTGCCGTGAAGCAGTAGTGTGCAAGCATTACTGTGTTTCGATTTGAAGGTCACTGTGAGCTAGCGTAATCACTGGGCATATGAGACTTAAGAACTGATGTCTCAGGGTGACGGGCGCAGTGTGGTGTCACACAGAAATATACTGGGTGACACAGCGTTTGTTGTGGGCGGACGTTGCAATACCCATCAGGTGAACGTTTTGCTCGTTTCATCACTTAATCCAATTAAAAAAAAAACTCAATCGCTTCTTAACAAAAATCGTTCTTTTTGTTGTAGTACAATAATTATTTAATAACTAGCACGGCAAAAGTTATCCTGCTTTTTCCGGTAGGTGGCGCGATGAGTTTGATTTCTGAATTGCATTTGAGTATGATACTTAAACGAAGTCGACCACAGCGCCACCTTTCGTGGTCCAGTTTGTGGGATTTTGTTTTCCAACCATACATATATTGTGAATATCAATTATTTTGGTCCATAAACATAGAATCTGATAATAACTTGTTTACAGCTCTAACTTACGGGTCCTAGCATAGCTCTGACATCGTCTCGTCAAAGCAAATATTTTGTGTCATCGTTTAGAAGTTACACGAACACTATATCAACGATTATATCTGTAGTAGAGATTTAATTACATACATATATATATATTTATACTCCATAAAAAAAATGTAGAAGTATTGTCACCGCTGAGGACCACGTTGCCAGGTCCACGTCATACGTGCAACAACCCGTTTCCTAGGCGTACCGGTACCATGCGACTTGAAGGCAGTCACCTGGAGCGGTGTTTACGACATAGTGCGTGTTCGTTTGCAGGCGTCGGGGTACGGCAGCTCGGTGTCGGCGGCGTCGGCGCACTCGCGGCAGAGCTCGGAGGGCGACTGCGGCACCGACGCGCGCCCCCACCACAACAGGTACGTGCCGCGCTGCTCGTTGGGGGGCGAACACCGACTACCTCATAGTGCCTCTTCTCCTCATGAATTATTATTATGTATCGGCATTCGAATCCTGGATCATCACCGAGCAGCTCAACCTTTATGAATCACACTTGTGAAACTGTAAAACTTACATGGAATTTTTCATAAGGTTTTTTTTAGTTATTTAATAATATAATTTTACATTATTATTTTTTCGTATGTGTTATCTATCTTTACATAACTACAGGGCTTTCATTATTTTATTTTATGTATTACAATTATTATTATTTAAACCTGAATAGAATGTTCTTCCCTTTTGTTAAGTTTCTTTAACTTTGGTTTTGAAGTGCATATGTTTTTTTACTATCGGATGTGAGTGGAGTGGGGGGGACGGTTAAAGTGCGCTTAGGGAGGTGCTTGGCGGACATTATTCAGTAGTCGATACGACTCCAGCCTGTACAGAGGTCCTTCGTTTCGCTTTTTTTTTTAACAATTTTTGTTTAGCAAGTAACTAACGTACGACTGAACGGTATATTTATTTTGCTTTATTAATTTATTTTTGTTTACCCGCCCACCTCACACCCGCTCCTCCCTGCACTGATCCGCAGCGTGCGCTTGGAGCGTACCACCACCACCACCACCACACTATACGTCCCCACCCAAAGCTGCAAGCACACGGGCCGAGCGCTCACCAAGCTGCTGCTGGAGAGGACAATAGTGAACGAGACCTCCGACGTCTACCTCACTCCGAATACGACCCTAACCGGCCCTCCCGATGTCATCCCGCGCCACGCCATCCAATCCCCGGGAAGCGAGGAATATCGCACCCCAGAAACAACGATCCTCGATGAGAACACGTTCGCGATGCCGACCTACTTCGACCAGAAGAAGAAAGCGGCTGCCATAGTCAGTGCAGCCGTCCAGCCGCTCACAAACTTCCAAATCTTCAAGCAGAAAGTCGTTAAACACCATTCCGGCTTTACTGGAGAGGAATAAAAAGAACGAGGAACTGTTCACCAACTTCCCCTTCCTAACGCCTCTTGCCCATAGAAAGAACTCGCTCGTTTCCAACGCCAATAGACTGTCGGGCTGCATAGAGGACGAGTTCTACTGCATTCCGTCGGATCCCGAGGCGGACGCGGAACTGGTCGAAAGGATAGACGTACGTCATCGGTTCCGTAGTCTCTCCAATCAGGCTCTGAACGACGAGGTGCTCACTTCGACGCCAAAGAACGAAAGTGGTAACGTGGAATGTATGCAAAGAAGTAACTTCGCGTCGCAGCGAGGTCGCAAGGCTGAGCTGCTCCGGCACAGCTACACGGACTATACGAGGTGAGTGCCGCCCGTGTGCCGCTTGCTGCCCCCGACCTCCCCTTTAATCCCTCACTTCACACCTCCCCCCGACCTCGCCAGAGTAATGTCCGCCGCGTACTAATACTGGGTTTTTCTTCATGGTGGTTTCTTTAATCTTCTGTTTCTTTTTCGGTCTTCTGTTTTGTTCTTGTTTGGTTCTTCGGTTTCAAATAGTTTTTAAGGATAACGGTGTTGGTGGGGTGGATATGGAATTAATAATAATTAAATGGTTGGTTATCAAATGTACATGGTTTTTTCATTAATTTAACGTAAGTGTAAAAAAATATTCTGTGAAATAATTACTCATTATTGTTTAATTTTTTAAACCTTAAATAATTCTATGTGATGCACTATGTTTTACGCAATATATCAGTACGCATTAAATATCATAGGACTTGATGCAGAAAGGTAAAACTAAATTAGGAAATGAGTAAAAGAATCTAATTGCATATGGAACTGATTTGTTTCGAATAATGTGTGACATGTGATTCGTGGATATTGTATTAGTGTCTGCTAATTTATTAAATACTCAATTGTATCTCAATTAATAATTTAAACATGACGATCACAATCAGCTGAAATGTAACGAATTAAAACTATACATTTTTTAATATTCAAAATTTATTCATTTGTTTCTTGAACGAATCAAAAAATACCATAATAACCGGTGAAGCCATATCATGCGACTGCCTCGTAACGTGCACCGGTGTACGTTTGGTGTATGCGTACGGTTGCAAGAGGTGGCCGGTTGGCGGTGGCGGTGAGTTTAACGTGTTGTGTGCGTGCGCGCGCAGGCGGGAGGCGGCCGAGTGCGCAGCCTGCGCCGCGCGCCGAACGGGCTCGCCGCCGCGCCGCGCCGCCTCCGCGCGGTCAGTGCCCGCACTACACCGCGGCTACACTCGCAACCGCTCCAACGTGCCCCCACACTCACACGCACTCTCTATTGCCTCCCTCCACACTCACAAGCACTATCTATTGCCCCCACACTCACACGCACTATCTATAGCCCCCACACTCACAAGCACTCTTTTTGCCCCCCACACTCACACGCACTCTCTATTGCCCCAACACTCACACGCACTCAATTGCCCACACACTCACACGTGACCTGAATTGACCCCTCACTCACACGCACCCTGAATAGCCCCATCACTTACTAGCACTCTAATAGACCCCACACTCACACGCATCCTAATCGCCCCCACTCTCACACGCATTCTGAATTGCCCCTACACTCACAATCCCTCTGAATTGCTCTACATTCATACGCACTCTGAATTGCCCTCACATTCACACGCACGCTGAATTGCCCACACACTGCGAATTACACCACACTCACACGTACTTTGAATCGTCCTCATACCCACAAGCACTCTCGAATGCGCGTCCACTTGTCACTTTCACACCTATGTTGTCTGAAATCCCGCATATTCACAAATAATCTTGATGAAATAATGTTCATTAAAGTTAGGGATATAATCTTCGATATGTTCTCAAATTAGCATTCCCATTTTCTCTTATCTCGATTGCCATCAAAACATATCAAATTTTTGTAAGGTTAAATATTATTATATTATTATTAGAACTAAATTCACATTAACATACTAAGTATAAAATATTCTATTGTTCTCGTATTCATATAAGTAATATTGAACATGCTCAAATACTATATACTGTTGGTAGGATTCCTATGCAGGAATCAGTCTAGGTAGGTACCACACCAGTGCCAGTTATTCTGCCGTGCAGCAGTAGTGTGCAAACATTACTGTGTTTCGGTCTGAAGAACACCGAGAGCTAACGTAATCACTGGGCATACGAGACTTAAAAACTGATGTCTCAGAGTGACGAGCGCAGTGAGAGCACACAGAAATGTTCCGGGTGACACAGCATTTGTTATGAGCGAACATTGCACTGATGGTAAGCCATCAGGCGAACGATTTTCTCGTCTTGTCGCCTTATTTCATAAAAATTAGGCGTATTGAAAGGGAAAGAGGTTCTAAATGTAACTCTACACTGATAAAGTCGACGGCTAGCTTACAATTAACACACGAAACAACCTAATTTGTATACACTGGTACAGTCAGCACACGCAGCCCGGCGCCATGTTTGTTCTAGATGTCGTTCGTGTCGACGTTGCTTAGTGAGGCTGTAGATGTTCTGTTATTCGGCGTTTTTGCAGTAGTCGCCATTTGTTTAAAAATATTGAACAGACGTTTAATGGCACAGTTGTGTGATTGTGTATCAGTTCCTAACTTGTCAAATTTTAATAGAATTTTTTTGCATGCATTTCTTACTGCAGTGTGTCCGGTAATGTTGAAAGGATTTTCCATTAGTCTGCTCTTTTCGTCGAATCTAAAGTATAAATGCATTTAATTATGAATTATATTCAGTTTCGATTTTGTTTGTTAATTCAAAATCCTTTTACATTAACATATTGTGTGTAATGTTCATTAGCATTTAGTGTACGTAAATATTTTGATAGTGCATGAATTACTTATCAGTGTATTTTTTGGCATGCGCTTTGATAATTTGCATCTGCATGATATTAATATATATATATATATATATATATATATATTACTATAGAGCTTAGATAAAAACTAAAATATTTATTGTTTTATTTGATACTGGAAAGGTATATTGAATAGTGTAGTTAGGACTTCAGTAGATCGTGGAGAAGGTAAAAAATATCGATTTATATTCAGGGCCGTGTGGTGGCGGCTCGTTAAAAGAATACTACCACTCCATCTCATCCAATGGATCTCGTAAAAGGCGAGTAAGGAATTAAACTGCACTGTGCACCCAACAGCGCATGGTGGCGATGGGCTCACCACCTATCACACCAAGTGCATTATATTGTTTTGGTGAAACGTGGATTGTGGCAGTCATCTGCTTTGCAGTGAGTGCCTAGTCTCTGACTACCCCTTATGGGATACAGTCGTGATCTTATGTATGTATGTATGTAACAAAGAATGCTCAACCGTGTAAAGTTTAATATTTTTAACATTTGAATAATTGAAAATCTGAATCGATTCGTGTCAATTTGCTATTAATTAACTTATACGTATGTATTTGGAAAAAGTTTACTTGCGAAAGTTTTTTTTTTTAATGAAGTGAAAGATGCAACTAAGCAATGCACACGTTTTGGTTAGATTTATCGCAATTAACTTAAACTTGTAAAGTTCTGATTAATTATTCAATAATTCAGTGTCTATGTGAATGTTTAGGGCCGAATAATAATTTTAATACTAGGTTGATCAAAAAGTTTGAAACTCCAAAAAATATTCTGTGTAATGCTTTCAAAACTTAGTCAACTTTTAAGCTAATACAGATTGAATGACGTTTTAAAAGTTAGCTAATTCCGTTTAGTACAGATTTGTTTTTTTTTATTTCTTTTTTTTATTTCATTAAGTGATGAAACGAGCCAAACGTTCACCTGATGGTAAGTGCAACGTCTGCCCATAACAAATGCTGTGCCACCCAGAAATGTGTGACACTACACTGTGCCCATCACCCTGAGACATTGGTTCTTAAGTCTCTTATGTTCATTCTTGACTCCCTACAAGTTTTTCATCTTTCCTGTCCCGTTTGACACTTCCCCCTGACTGAGCTAGACGACAAGACAACGCCAGCGTTCGGCTTCCCCTCTCATGCCACTGATGCGCGAACTCCCGCGACTAAGCAAAGTTGCCACCATCGCTGACGAGATCCCTGTAATAAACTGGACCGTCCCCCGAACAGTTTTAGTGGTGGTAGGATTCCTATGCAGGAATCGGTCTAAGTAGGTACCACCCCAGGGCCAGTTTTTCTGCCGTAAAGTAGTGTACAGTCTGCACACATTACTGTGTTTCGGTTTGAAGGGCACTGTGAGCTAGTGTAATCACTGGGCATATGAGACTTAAGAACCGATGTCTCAGGCCTCACAGAAATGTTATGGTTATACAGCATTTGTTATGGACAGACGTTGCACTTACTATCAGGCGAACGTTTTGCTCGTTTTGTCACTCTATGCAATATATTATATATATTGATCAACCTAGTAGTAAAAATAAATATTGTCGCAGTTTTATTGTGCGTACGTTTGCAGCATTCGAACTTTATCAAGTAGATCGATGTCGTAAATCGCTTTTAACGAGAACTGTCAAAAGTTATTTTCGTTAGTTTGTGGTAAATAAGTGAGATCGCGCAGGAATCCGTCGTCGGGGTCGCTGACTGCGTCCGCTTCCGAGAGCGGGTCGCTGGAGCGCGCGCGGGCGGCTCTGGAGCGCCGCAAGCGCCCCCCTGCGCCCCCCGCGCCGCCTGCGCCCCTCGCACCGCCCGCTGACGACGCACAGGTACGTACTCTGCGGAGAGCCGGTGCGTGCCGCCCAGGAGCGCCGCAAGCGCCTCCCGCGCCTCCTGAGCCCCTCGCACCGCCCGCTGACGACGCACAGGTACGTACTCTGCGGAGAGCGCACATCGGAGAGCCGGTGCGTGCCGCCCAGGAGCGCCGCAAGCGCCCCCCGCGCCTCCTACGCCCCTCGCACCGCCCGCTGTCGACGCACAGGTACGTACTCTGCGGAGAGCCCACTTCGGAGAGCCGGTGCGTGCCGCCCTGGAGCGCCGTAAGCGCCCCCCGCGCCTCCTGCGCCCCTCGCACCGCCCGCTGTCGACGCACAGGTACGTACTCTGCGGAGAGCGCACATCGGAGAGCCGGTGCGTGCCGCCCTGGAGCGCCGTAAGCGCCCCCCGCGCCTCCTGCGCCCCTCGCACCGCCCGCTGTCGACGCACAGGTACGTACTCTGCGGAGAGCGCACATCGGAGAGCCGGTGCGTGCCGCCCTGGAGCGCCGTAAGCGCCCCCCGCGCCTCCTGCGCCCCTCGCACCGCCCGCTGTCGACGCACAGGTACGTACTCTGCGGAGAGCGCATAACGGAGAGCCGGTGCGTGCTGCCCTGGAGCGCCGCAAGTATAAACCCTTTAATTTTTCCATAAGACTATAATTATGTAGAAGTTTATCTGGATCATTGAATCCCAGAGCATTATCAGACAATTTATTACATTGATATACTTTTGTCGATCAGCACGTGGTGTCGTGCCGGGTGGAGAACACTCGCGTGAATCCGGATTCGCTCATCGACGAGCTGCTCGCAGCCACAGACCTCGAGCACGCCGTTGACGATGCCGCTGAGAGTGAGTACATGTGACAGAATTGACACGTCCTTTATCAAAAGCACTATTTTTAATCGTGAACTTAATAGAAATATTATTCATAATCCGGAAAATAAAAACGGACTGCAACTTTCTTTACTTATAATAAAAACTTTTCAAATGACTTGCTTATTGTGTTCGAAAGACAGAAATAATATTTATTACATATAATAAACAAAAATTTGTTTTGCTTCGTTTTCAATTTGAGACTTGTTATGTTGTTTATTCAATGAATATGTCCGTCCGTGCAGCGTCGGGGCTGCAGCTGTTCATCACGCGCGACGGCACGGCGGAGCTGGGCTCGCGACAGCGCCAGCAGCTCGCGCGCCGCGACTACCAGCGCGTCGTGCTGCACCCGCACGACAACAGGCACGCGACTGCACACACGCATACAGACAGAGGCATACGCACTAGCACACACTTCACGCACGGCTACAGGCACGTGCGCACACGCACGCAACTACACATACACAAACACATACAGAGCGAGGCATACGCACTAGCATACACTTTACGCACGGCTACAGGCATGTGCGCACACGCATGCAACTACACATACAAAGCGAGGCATACGCACTAGCACACACTTCACGCACGGCTACAGGCACGTGCGCACACGCACGCAACTACACATACAAAGCGAGGCATACGCACTAGCACACACTTCACGCACGGCTACAGGCATGTGCGCACACGCACGCAACTACACATACACAAACACATACAGAGCGAGGCATACGCACTAGCATACACTTCACGCACGGCTACAGGCATGTGCGCACACGCATGCAACTACACATACAAAGCGAGGCATACGCACTAGCACACACTTCACACGCACGGCTACAGGCATGTGCGCACACGCATGCAACTACACATACAAAGCGAGGCATACGCACTAGCACACACTTCACACGCACGGCTACAGGCATGTGCGCACACGCATGCAACTACACATACACAAACACATACATATAGAGCGAGGCATACGCACTAGCACACACTTCCCGCACGGCTACAGACCTAGCTAATAGTGCCCTTCAGACCAAAACATTGTAATGTTTGCACACAACTGCTTCACGACAGAATAACTAACCTTGGGGTGGTACCTACCTAGACGGATTCCTGCATAGGAATCCTACCACCAGTTTCCTGTAGTGACTGTGAACATAGGTGTGATTCGAAACTGTGTCCCCGCAGGTAGCCAACGGCGTCGGAGGACGGCGGCGACCCGCCGGCGCCGAGCCCGCAGTACAAACTCCTCACCTGACCAAATCGCGTGCGGACACACGACGGACGCTCGCCGGACAGCTGACGGCCTCCCCGCGGGGCCGACACGACTCGCGTCCGACCTGTCGACGCTCAGCCGGCTCCTGCTCGCCGCCGAGCCCATCGGCTGCCTCGTACTGCACAGAAATCCTAGCAGTTTGCATAGTTAGTTAATGTGGGCGTGGCTAAGACAGTGTGAATGACGACCCGAGCCCGAACTAAAATGGACCTTTTTGAGCATCAGGGTATTTTCGCGAGGACTATTAGTACCGATGGTTGAGTGATTCGCAGAGTTGGTCTTCCAGGTTAAGGAGTACGGTTTCCGGTGCGGATAATTCTAGCCGCGCCCATAACAAGGCAGAACATTGTAACGTTATGGACAGTATTAGACATGAGATTCGTTACGTGGTCCGAAGCCTCGCCCCGACTCGCCTCAATGACGAAATAAAAGTAGGATGTTTAGTTAAGCTGCTAGTGCATCGTATTTGCAATGTCTGTACGCATAACTACGTGCATTTTGATTTGAAATGAAAACAAAATGGCGCGTCGGTACGATAGCAGTATTCAATTTGGACTGCGGATAACTAAACAATGTATATTTATTATTTCTAATTACGCCATAACATATTTTACAATTTGTAAATTAAATATTGTTTTCTTTTTTTATTACTTTAGCGGTTTTATAAGAATGGTTGTGTTCGTACAATCGGAGACATTATCGATTAAACGTCTCACATTATTTTATAAGTAGCTCCCGTTTCCGTTTTCCTACCACCTACACGATTATCAATGTTCCTACGTTCGTGTAACGCCTGTGCTTCCTCAGCTCTCCATGTTTATATCGATTTCATTTCTCAATCCCAGTGTTTCTAAGTCCCAATTTTGATGCTAACGGCGGCGCATGTATTTTATTAACCGCTTCTCGATGCGGTTTGAAAATCTGACCACAGTATGCGACTCGTAGACGTACAGCCGCCGTTAGTGTATTTACGTTTAGCTGGTTGTATCACAATGGAGTGCTCACATAACTGGTGCTAAGTCATTATGTGTGTCGTTAGAGTTAATTATCCAATAATCGTTGTTAAAACTTATTTCCTAATTTGCACGTTAGATAAATGGGCGAGACGCCGCTCCCTTGCCCCCAGTCTATTGACGAATACTTCCGAATCCCTCCATTTTTTTTGTCTTCGTATCGTTAAGTAAGCGAGATGCCGAAGGGCTCGCCCACAGAGATTGGAGAAACATCAAATTCATTTGCGCTGAAAATTATACTTAGTTTATATATACACTTCTTATCCTTGTTCTTTAAACAGATATATGTTTTTTAAATACCATGTACTAAAAACATTTTACGACAATAATATTTATTAAACGAAATAAATATTCTTAACCACACTTAAAGCTGTTTGAAGCCGGCCCTAAAATATCTCGGCTTGTGTACTAAAAAAATGAACCTTATTTCATGCATATGCAGTTCAATTTGCCGCCGCCGATCGATTCATTAAAAGGTGTCGGTTATTTTGAAAGTAGCGATGCATATTTTGGTATTAAGATTTCCTTAACAGCATGCAAACTATAATACCAAGTCGTACCAAGTCCAGCCTGTGTGCTCGGTCTATGAGGGTCTTTATTGTAATTTATTTGAATTCATGTAAATCACAATGTAAACTTTCTACTGTAAGTCAATATTCTTTTCAGCGCAAATTTAACATCCAGTAGCGCTCTGACGGTCGTCCGCAAAAGCGCAACGTCTGTATAAGACACATTTCAATATATCAGTAATACGCCGCGTTCGTGGCTTACGAGGCGTGCGCTAATGCGGACCAACGAACGGAGCGGACTTGTCTGGATGTAGATTCATTAGTGCAAAGTCATTAGTCATTCCTTAGTACTGGAAGCTTAGCGCGTGGCTCACCGCGACTCGACGCCGCTTCCGACAGACAAACGGACTGATATGTATACAAGTATATACACGTATATGGGGTCGTCGGATACGGCGTCCGTGTATGATTGTGAGCAGCGCCCGGCGGAGCTGCGGTGCGTTGTTGTGTACCATATTATCTTATATCACCTGTACAGTATTGAGCGGACGAGTAAGAGTAATGCTCTGTTGTTTTATTTATGAATAAACTTGTGACCTGTACGAATTGTTTCATTTCGCACATAGATATACAAAAAAATTGTCCTCAAAAAGTCCTCGGGCACTTTTGGCGTTGCATAATCTTAATTAAAACCTAAACTTATTTTTTATTATTACTTCGTTTTAGTACATGGCATAAATAAAAGCTTGCTTTTAAAAAGGATTTGTTTTAATTATTCTAAAAAGGAGCCGTGGTAGCTCAGGGGCTAGGCGCTCGCTGTAAATTTCATAGTACGCGAGTGACCTGGGTTCGATTCCCGGTGCCGGCACCACTAAAGTTGTTAATTGCAATTTTAAGTGCTGATTTACCACGTGCTCGGCGGTGAAGGAAAACATCGTGAGGAAACCTGCATGTCTGATGAATAAAAAATATTTCGAAGACATGTGCAGTCCGCCAACCCGCATTGGAGCAGCATGGCAGATTCTTCCCAGCTCCAAAACCCTCTCAGAAATGAGAGGCCTGTGCTCAGCAATGGGACATTTATAGGCTGAAACTTTACTTTTTTGAGTTTCAAGCAAGCCTAAATTAAATAAAGAAATTTTGACTTTGACTTGGCTCTCATATTAGCATATCTACTAATTTTTACTTTACTTTACTTTTTTTTAATTCTAAAAACAAGGTTATACGGAATTTCTTTCGCCTGTCTCTTCTCCATACAAAGGAACCTCATTAAGAAACGGTGCAAGTTTGTAAAAAAAAATTACATTTGACAAACGAAATTTGTATTTCTTAGTCGTTATAGGACAATCAATCAAGTTAATAAACAAATTTAATACGACTAGCTGTGCCCTGCGGTTTCGTCGATGATATAGCAGTAAAAAAAAAGTAAAGTTTCAGCCTATAAATGTCCCACTACTGAGCACAGGCCTCCTCTCATTTCTGAGAGGGTTTTGGAGCTAGGAAGAATCCGCCACGCTGCTCCAATGCGGGTTGGCGGACTTCATATGTCTTCGAAATATTTTTAATTTCTCAGACATGCAGGTTTCCTCGCGATGTTTTCCTTCACCGCCGAGCACGTGGTAAGTCAGCACTTAAAATTGCAATTAACAAATTTAGTGATGCCGGCACCGGGAATCGAACCCAGGTCACTCGCGTACTATGAAATTTAAAGCGAGCGCCTAGCCCCTGAGATACCACTGCACCATTTATAGCATTATCAATACCTATTCCCTTCCCTATTTGAATCGGATTTTGGGGTTTTATTTTTTTTCCGGAAACCCTAATTATTTTTCTATCATTAAAGTAGCCTAAGGGGTACCTTATATATCAGCATCTGTCAGAGAAAGTCCCGTCGAAATCCGTCCAGCTGTTTCGGAGGTTAGCCGGAACAGACATACAAAATTTTTTAAATTTGTTTTATTCTTCTAAGTTCCTTATATACTTTCATAAGCAATGAGTATTGCTGTTTTTTGTGACAATCAGACACTACAATTTTATTTATTTGTATAGCCGTGTAGTGGCGGCTCGTTAAAAGAATACTACCACTCCATCTCATCCAATGGATCTGTAAAAGGCGAGTAATGAATTAAACTGCACTGTGCACCCAACAGCGCATGGTGGTGATGGGCTCACCACTTATCACACCAAGTGCATTATATTGTTTTGGTGAAACGTGGATTGTGGCAGTCATCTGTTTTTGCAGTGAGTGCCCAGTCTCTGACTACCCCTTATGGGATACAGTCGTGATCTTATGTATGTATGTATGTATAGATGATAACTAGAAACATCTATTTATTTTCTTTATTGAAATGAATCTTCATGTGATTACTGACAAAACACCGTAATGAACCACTCAAGTCCAGCGAAATTTGACGTGAGCCACATTTTTAAGGACGTCAATTAAATACTGGAATATCAAATAAAACCACAGATTAGTATAGAACGTATGTTTAATGAGTAAACGCCAATAAGCTGAGGTGCGCAGTGCACAGTGCACAGTGCGCAGTGCGCAGTGCGCAATGCACAGTGCGCAGTGCACAGTGCGCAGTGCACAGTGCGCAGTGCACAGTGCACGTGGCCGCACTCCTGGTACAGTGGACGGTAACATTTGCTTGCAGTGCGTCGCCTCGTGCTCGCCGCTGCCCACAGACTATGTACAATTATCTCTTAGCTTGCACACGAACATTACTAAGTGTCGTAATTATATATAAACATTACAAAGTCTTGGTTTAATTCAAATATCATTTCTTGTAACTATAAAGTTAAATATTTTGACGATCAAATTGTTCTTTAACGTCTACTACAAAATTGTTTCGTGTACAAACAAACGATTTAGTTCTACGTTGAGACAACCCGATCATCGTCGTTTATTAATAAAGCAACTATCAGTTCGAATGTAAGGCTACAGACATAGAATCTTGGCTCCTAAAATAACTAAGACAAGAGTCAAAACTTGTGTGGACGTGTGTATACAAAAATAAATACCACTAACCTAAACTAACTCGTGCTAAGTGTGGGTCAGTTAAAAAACTGAACAAATTCTTCAAGGTTTTTACAGTATAGGGATATCACAATATCAAAATTCATTGAATTAAGTACAAAGATATAATAACGTCCACGGGGACAACACGAAGCACCTATGATACGAATCTCACATTGAAATATGGAATGTAAGGGACATATTGAGCAAGTTGTGGAAAATTCATCCAGGTAATACTGGGCTTGGTATAGAGTTAAAAAGTTAAGTACACTTCGACGACCGGCTGAACGAATATATCAGTTATTATTAATATATTATTATACAATTACACTAAATGTACTTACAGCTAGACATACAGACACCGGTCGGGTAATTATATTGTTTATATAGATTTAATATACAGACTTCTTTATAAGGCACGGACGACCCTCCGCCGTCTGCGGCACTCGTCGCTACTCTACTCTGCAGTGCAGAGCCCTGCTGAGCTCGTGCCCTACTGAGCGCTACTGACGGGCAGCTCTGCTGAGCTCTGCCGAGCTCTGCCGGGCTCTGCCGGCAGCTGCAGAGCGCGCGGGTGTCGCGACGCCTTGCGGACGAATGACGCCTTCACTATACTTTAATTTAGAATCTTGCACGCTTTATTTTTCATTATATTACAAAATTTACTTAACATAAGCCACCAGTAGCTCGGACCGGAGCAGCTTCAGTAACATTAACCGACCCACTACGCTACTAATTCATGCGAATTTAACTAAGTGATGCAAATTTATGTTAGTGTTAAATATATGATTATAGAGAATACATTATAACTACGTACATCAGTAATACTTTATAAATGGTGCAACCCGGCCCGACCTGCTGGCGACCATCGCTGAATGGCGACGCCACGTTCTAATTCACTACTACAAAGACGTTAAAAGTACGTTTATTCGCTACCATAATTGTAATAAAATGTATAAAATAATATGTTTCGATTTTTATAATCATAAATTCTTGTAACAAAACGCGAAAATCATTTTAAAATAGCACTACTAAAAAGGTGACTAATGCTACTAGAGTTTTGTCTAAATTCATATTTTATTATTCCCACAAATCGTAAAAATTTGTCTAACTAAGAAAAATAACGCAACTTTGTAATTACGCCGCCATAATCTGTTTCTAAAAACTACTAAGTACATTAGCCAGTAATACAGGCTCACTTCTAGTGAACCCTCATTTCAACATTCAGATCATTTGATCGCTCCTCGTACAATCATCTGTACATATCTGATGTGTTATTAAATGATAAATGAAGAGTTTAAGTATAGGTTTCGTTTCTAAATAGTTTTATCACTAAATATTACCGTTAAGTACATATAATTAGGCACATCGTAATAGTTTTTTTTACAGATTTAAAAATGCACCTTCACATTATCGACGCAATATAATTATAAACAATTAGGTACAACTTCGTTCAACTTATGCAATTTATACAAAAAGATTAGATTCTAAACAATATCTGTATTAGTCGTTTATATAAATAGGATTTCATTTACTTATTACAATAAAATTCATTGATTTCCTAGTGCCGGCGCCGAGCGCGACGGACGCCTGGCGATCCCGACTCATCTTAACCTACCGCATATAAAATCTTAAATTAAGCGATCATATCCTCGCCGAGGTATCACTTCATCCTGCACCTTTTGCACGTTTATTGTTTGATTACCATAAACATATATTTTAAAGTTCCCATTAATATGTATTAAGTTATAACTTTCGCACATGTTCATTCACTAATAACAACGTACACGCACACCGGTACAGGTTACAAAACACACACGTACACATGTAAAACACATCCAATTGCCATTCACACAAACGCTTCCACACACACACGCAAGCATACACACATCGGCAATATTCATTTGGTTGATATGCGACGTCTCCAGTTCAATTTCATTCATTTGTTCGTCTTGTTGTGACTTCTTAGTATCTGAAAAAAAAAAAAACAGAAAACGTACATTGAAAGCAAATCACGTCCTAATCCATACTAATATGATAAATGCGAAAGCAACTCTCTCTGTCCCTCTGTCTGTTTGTTTTCTTCTTACGTATCAACCGCTGAATAGATCTTGGCGAAATTTAGGACAGAGATAGCTTGCATTCGGGGAGACCGACCTATAGTAACAGCATTATGCCGATATTTTTTTTCCTAATACTCAAGAGAACCGAAATTACAAATAAATATAATTAAGAAACATAAAACTAATAGACTTTTTTTCGAAAATTGTTTCGAAAAAATGCTTGTCAGTGAAAAAATGCACAAACCTGTAACGGGTAGGTACGAAACGTCCGGTACAGCGATTATCAATCCGGATGCCAAGCGTGGCAAGTTAAGAATATTCATCTGTGGGCTATTAAAAATAACAGATGATGAAAAAGACAAACAAAAAATATTAAAAATTTTGAATTAAACGGACTTTTCTTTTTCTTTAATAATTATGTAAAACATCTTCATTGCGAAATCATAGAAAAGCACTCATTGAAAACTTCAAAAACAAAAAATACTTCAAAAAGCGTCCTCGCTTCTCTCAATCGATCAAAACATGGAAATAAGATAAAAAAAAATCTATTAAATAAACACATAATTTTATTTTATGCACACGTCATAAAGTAGGTTTCTAAATAAAATCAACTATCGATCCGAGACGTTTTTAAATTTGTTGCTAGTTTGACGCTAAAATTTGAATTAAACAATATCCGGAATAAAAAGTATCTTGGGTTTTTGTATGTCAAGGAGTGTTTGTCTATGATTTCGCAATAAAGATGTTTTACCTTATAATAATTGAAATAGTAGTAAAAAAATTTAATACTTTTTCATCAGCTGCCATTTTTAATAGTCACAGATGGACATAATCTTTACAGGGAGGATTTGCCACGTTTGGTATCCGGATCGATGATCGCCGTATCGGACGTTTCGTACCTGGGATGCTGCTACCCTTTACAGGTTTGTGCATTTTTTCTCGGGGAAGTATTTTTTGGAAACGGTTTTTTCAGAAAGTTCTTTTTTATATTCGTATTTTCAGTTCTCTTGAGTATTAACAAAAAAAAATCATCGGCATAATGCCGTTACTTTAGGCCGGTACGCCGAGCGAGGTACTCCTTCGACCGGAGCACGCAAGCCGCGCCGGCTGTCTCTCCGCACGCGTCGCTGCGTAGGAGGCCGTCAGTCCGGAGGCTTCTACGGCTTCGTCGAAGGAAGGAGTCGGTCGGTCGGAGGCGCCACGTACCTATATGAGGCGCTCCTCGGGCGGCGGCTTGAGCGCGTGGTGCATCATCTCGGCGCGCGGGTTGCAGTACTCCTGGCCCGAGGGCGAGTAGGTGCCGCGCGTGGCCCGCTTGCGCCGCGCCTGCGCCGCCAGCGCCGCGCCCGCGCCCGCCAGCAGCGCCAGCGCCAGCAGCGCGCCGCCCACGCCCAGCGCCACGCGCGCCGCGCCGCCGCCGCTAGCCGCCTCCGCCACCGCCTGCACACCCACGCCTCATTCACACTACCTTACGCGACAACTTAACTATTCGAAGCCCAAACGTGGGATTCCGATATAAATGGATTTCACCACGGGTAAACTCGTGGTGCCGACATTTAGCACTAGCCGACCGGCTCGAAGGACCAAATTCAATATTTGTTAGAATTGTAGCGACATCTATGTCGTCACATGAGAAGCTTAGGAAATATCTCATATATCCCATAATCACGCTATGAAAGGTTTTGAGATGAGAATTATATATAAAACATTACTAAAGTAAGGAAGAGACGTCCTCCCCAAATCAGACTACTCTATCTGATCGGGTAGCTACCCTTTTTCTTGTCAATATCATCTACCAAAGAATTATGTCAAACATACTATAACGGTAAGATATAATTATGTCGCACCTGGTGTGTGCAGTTTTTGCCTGCCCATCCGTCCACACAGTGACACACGTAGTCCACTCGCGACGAGCAGCGTTGCTCACACCTTCCGCCGTTCTCGCAGGGCCCGTACAGGATGGTTTGGTTGGCGGACGTGTCGCCGGCCGTATCGCCGGACAGATCGTTCACGAGGTCGGGGGTTGCCGTTTCGTAGCATGGATCCGGAAGCTTACACTCATCGCCACAGTAGCCCGGCGAACATTCGCATCTATGAGTATTAAGTCATTTTTTAACAAGATTCTCATTTTATTTAAATTGAAAACAACTGTAATTAGCAAACGAGTGGACAACAGTCCCAGAATTGCATTCCTGTACAATATAATTTGAAAACGAGATCACGAAATAAAACAGATTGGCAAGGAGAAGTGCTGCACTCACGTGTAGCTGCCGGGCAGGTTGCGGCAGCGGCCGGGCCCGCAGCTCACGAGCCCCGCGCCGCACTCGTCCACGTCCGTCTCGCAGCGCGCGCCTGTCCATCCTGCGGGGGATCATACAAGCGATTCTATTACATACACTCGGTTTCTGTAAATATTTAATGACTTTAAAAAAAAAACTTATATATACTAACGTAAAACGTAAATTATAAATATAGAGAAAAGTGGTAGGATTCCTATGCAGAAATATGTACCACCCTAGGGCCAGTCATTCTGCCGTGAAGCAGTAGTGTGCAAACATTACTGTGTTTCGGTTTGAAAGGCACTGTGCGCTAGCGTAATCACTGGGCATGTGAGACTTAAGAACTGATGTCTCAGGGTAACTTGCGCAGTGTGGAGTCACGAAATATTCTGGGTGACAAAGCATTTGTTATGGGTGGACGTTGCCCTTACCATCAGGTGAACGTTTTGCTCGTTTCGTCACGTTATACAATAAGTTCGAAAAATTTGTCACAATGTCAATTTAGTCAAACTACTTTTTTTGTTGAAATAGCTCGAATAATAAATTTTATCTCTGTCATCTTTAAAAACCGCTATACAGTCGTTTTCATATATATTATATAACATACATACATACATACATACATACATACTTAAGATCACGACTGTATCCCATAAGGGGTAGTCAGAGACTGGGCACTCACTGCAAAAACAGATGACTGCCACAATCCACGTTTCACCAAAACAATATAATGCACTTGGTGTGATAGGTGGTGAGCCCATCGCCACCATGCGCTGTTGGGTGCACAGTGCTGTTTATATAACATGCAGTGAAACTTCATTCTCTCACTGTCTCACTCCTGTATCGCCAGCATGCAGCATAGTATTTTCGAAAGCATACTGCAAAAATGACAACTAATTCAGATTTGTTGTAACAAAGTCGACAACAAATTCAGATATACAACTTGTAAAACTAGTGAGATATGTTCGCCTGCAAAAAATTCAAGACAGTCAGTCAACGTGTTTATTAAGCTTCTGAAGCGTTTGGACTGTGTACTGCATAACATTTATTGGGTAAATATAAATGGTAAGTGCATGAGGTGTCGTAAGAGGCGACTGAGGTATTGTACGGACCTTATATAATGCCACCCTTCATTCATGCAGAATAACACCATAATATGAAATGCTGTCATTATGTCAATAGGGAGTAAGAATTTTTCGACTCGTACCAAAATGACGGTGACGTGGTTAACCACCAGTCATGTCTCGTTTCCCGCGAGACGAAAAGTGGGCTCTACATGAGTGGCCTAGCCTTTATATGGGAAAAAGTCGTCACAGTATGAATGTAAGCTGCGCTAGATCTTTTATCAAGATAACTCTTAAACTAAATACAAAAAATAGTAAACAACGACGTATGTCCATCGGATTATATGATAGAAATGAGTGTTCTTTTATTTTTATTCTGCATAGCAATTCTATCGCTATCGCGTTAGTATTCTATAGGATGTTTGGTAGAGGGTCCGACGAAACAAATAGTCGTGTCCGAGGGCCCATTTGAAGAATACAAGTTGGCCAAAAAAAATCTCTGACCCCCCGGACCGGATGTTAAGGAACTCAAGTAAAAACATCCGTTCTAAAACAGATTTTACAAATGTTATGGTGATAAATAGGTACGATTTCGGTGAAAACTGGAATATTCACAAAAAAATATCTAAAAAAAGGATTTTTTTTGGCCAACTTGTATTCTCCAAATGGGCCCTCAAACACGCCTATTTGGTTTGTCGAACCCTCTACCAAACACCTTGTATATAAATATTGTATTTATGGTCCTTTTTTAAAAATAAATATTTATTTATATATTCTAAAAATTATAGCATTATTCACGCATCCCGGGACTTCCCTCAAAATGTAAATGGCACTTGTAACTGATGGGCAAGGGCACTTCCTCAGGACCACCACAATATCATCCACTTCCAAGCCACCCGCCTCCACCGACTTCTTACGATGTTGACAGGCTGTATTTTAATTGCTTTTGATTGCTTTTTAATCATTAACTAAGCGTATTCAACATGGATCACAACAAGTCGGCACTTAAATTTTGTCTTCATACCTTCAACAGTCTACCTATAATAGTACCTTCATCATACTCGAAAGTTGTAAATGTGAAAATATCAAGAATAAATCTTACAGTAGTTTGTAACAAAAAAATATGCAGCCGTTGAGGCGTTACAATGTTTTTGCCGCTGCGAGGTTAATGAGAACCTCATCGATTATCTACAAATAAAACGATAGCGTGTCTGTTTTCTTTGTAAAGCATAATACGATTTTCCTGTTGTATAGTTTGTCGCGTCACTTTAAATTATATTCGAAATATTCATATTATGGATTCATATCTGAAAATTGTTTCATTTTAATTGCTATCCTTTCTAGCACTAACTCTATGCCAAATTTCAATAAACCGTATTTAGTTACTTTCAAACACTAAATTTTAAATTGACAAAGTGATGAAACGGGCAAAACGGTTCACCTGATAGTAAGTGCAACGTCTGCTCAGAAGAAATGTCGTGTCACCCGGAACATTTCTGTATGACACATGAACATCTAAAAAGTTGTTGAATTTGACGTATTCTCATATTTATAAAAGATTTCTTGACCAAATAAACAACGGAGAACTTAGAAGATTTTGAAAAGAACAGTTTTGGACAATATTGATATCAATCTAAGCTTGCAAATTTGCATTAATTATTTCACAACACGGACAAGGTTCTTAATTGCGTCTTTAACATATGTTGTCAAGTAATAATTACGATAAGAATATAAAATTAAGAAAACACTATCTACTTTAAACTGTACCTAACAAAACAGCGAGCGCCAGCACTCTCCACATGCTGCTCCAATGATCCTTTTGCTTTATTTTACTTCACTATAGATATCCGTTCGTTCACAAAACACACTATATCTGCCCATATTTTAATTTATATACAATTATTATATTAGAACAAATATTAATACATTAATGCTACTAATTTGACATTTGGTGCAAGCACTGGCTGTAAGGCGGCGAGCGCCCAGTAACCTCAATACTTACGGCCAGTGATTCACCAACTGTGATGACACTGGCCAGGGCTATTTCCTTAAAGTAGCTCTAGATAGCGCTGCCGCGACGTCACAAACAATGATGGGATGACTCTGACTGAATTTATGAATTATAATGACACATTAGCTGCAAAAGGATACAGTAGAAGACACAGTAGAAGTCACTAATACTATAAATTAATTTGAATTGAATGTAGTGAAGACAAGTCATTGTGTCTGTTAAAAATAAAAAAAACTGTCTTTTGTATAGAAACAAAAAGTAATATATTATATGCATTGATCGACAAAATGGTCAATCAGTTAGTAGTCAGTTAAACGACAGTTAAGTACTTTATAACCTTTGTGAAACTTTTGATTTTCGGTTTAGGTAGTCCTAATTAAAAAGCAAGAAAGCAAGACCGATCACGTTAAAAATTTGCTTGTTAATAATTTTACAACTAAATTTGTCGTCCGACGTGACCTTTATATCATTGTTTAGTAGTTTTTTTCAATTGTCAACAATTTTAAATAAGTTTGAGGGCCACTGATCCGTTATCTGGTTATCTACAGAGCCAGATTGTGGCCGGTGGAGCGTGAGCGCGCTTGATAAGATTGTGACGTTATCGTTCGATATAGATCCGCCTGTATTCATTGATATTGTTCTCGATTTGGCAATTTTATTTGAATTCCCACTACAAATATAAAATTCGTAGCCAAATTTGTTTGTGATGCATTCGCTTTTCAATAAACTTCTGATAGATGACATAAGAAAAGATAATATATATGCATACATACATAAGATCACGACTGTATACCATAAGGGGTAGTCAGAGACTGGGCACTCACTGCAAAAACAGATAACTGCCACAATCGACGTTTCACCAAAACAATATAAAGCACTTGGTGTGATAGGTGGTGAGCCCATCGCCATCATGCGCTGTTGGGTGCACAGTGCAGTTTAATTCCTTACTCGCCTTTTACGAGATCCATTGGATGAGATGGAATGGTAGTATTCTTTTAACGAGCCGCCACCACACGGCAAAGATTATATTCATGTTAAAATTAATTTTGCATGGTCTATTATGGACCAAGAATTGACCCCTGAGGAATACGCATAATCACCACACAACCTGTTGATTTAACATGGCTGATTGCTACTTTTTCAGTTACTTTGAGAAGAATATGAAAGTACCAATATCGGCTTAAGGCTGGTCGTAATTTTATAATATTATTAATAATCGAAAAATGCAGGAATCCGTCTAGGTAGACACCGTACCAGGGTCAGCTATTCTGCCGTGAAGCAGTAGTGTGCAAACATTACTGTGTTTCGGTCTGTGAGCCAGTGTAATAACTGGGCTAATGAGACTTAAGAACTGATGCCCGAGGGTGATGGGCACAGTGCGGTGTCATACAGAAATGTTCCGGGTGACACGACATTTCTTCTGAGCAGACGTTGCACTTACTATCAGGTGAACCGTTTTGCTCGTTTCATCACTTTATCAATTTAAAATTTAGTGTTTGAAAGTAACTAAACACGGTTTATTGAAATTTAGCATAGAGTTAGTGCTAGAAAGGATAGCAATTTTAGTCATAAAAATTAATCGTAACTAAAAATTATCAAACAGTTAAATCAACTCTGAAACAGTACCGGCTGTAGTGTAGCCCATGCAACATATTTATATGGTTACATTATGTTAATGAAAAGAGTATAATTATAGATGTGTAACAAGCAACATCTCCTTCATTAACAACACACATCTTTACATGGCGAACTTTCCAGGCGGTGCGCTGCAACAATGCACGCCCACCGCTGCGGAAAGCAGATTAAAATAAAATAAAAAGAAAATATATCAATCATGGACCTGACAACAAAATACAACACAGCATATTCCAATGATTACAAAGTGGTGTAAGGTGTGTGTATGTGTGTGTGTGTGTGTGCGCGCGCGCGCGCGCGTGTGTGTGTGTGTGTGTGTGTGTGTGTGTTTGTGTCTGTGTGTAGAGTAAGTGTGCGTGTGTGTGCACTCACCGGTGGCGGTGCAGTCGCACAGGAAGTGTCCGCGCCGGTCGAGGCAGCGGCCGGCGTGCAGGCAGGCGCCCGGGCCCCCCGCCGCGCCCGCCTCCGCGCACTCGTCGCGCTCCGCCTCGCACAGCCTCCCGCTGTAGCCCTCCGCGCACTGGCAGTACGGCGGCTGCACAAACAATACTACTGCATTTCTATAATTCGCGAAAGCTTACTAACAAGAGAGTTAAAAAACGGTTGTGTGGAATTATTATATTAATGAAACCAAACTAAACTAGCAGAAAGTACCATCAGGTCATTGCCATCTGATTTATATATTTTCCATCATCATCCTCATCAATTCAGCCTATCACTATTCCACTGCTGCACAAAAAAAACAAAAGTTTGCAGCTCTCATTTTGAGGGGACTCTGCCATTGTTGCCACGCTTGGCAGACGGGTCGGCAAGCGCAGTTTATTTATTCAGATGTTCCAGCAAGATGCTGCTGCCCATCTCCTGGATTTAATTTTCCCTCTGTCGACTTTTACGACACCCACGGGATGAAATGGTATGGCAGATTCTCTTAAGAAGCCACCACACGGTTCGTCCTTATACTATATAAACCATCTTAAAATTATATATTTTATTTTAATTTATTCCGGAACACAAGTCTCACACACACGTCACATATAATAGATACTACAAAATTGTATACGATTAGGCGTAACATTCCATATAAAACTGTTTATTAACTACATTTCATTAAGGACATAGCGGAGCAATCTTAGACAGTGAAAATATACGGAAACATACATATATACATACATAAGATCACGACTGTATCCCATAAGGGGTAGTCAGAGACTGGGCACTCACTGCAAAAACAGATGACTGCCACAATCCACGTTTCACCAAAACAATATAATGCACTCGGTGTGATAGGTGGTGACAGGTGCACAGTGCAGTTTAATTCCTTACTCGCCTTTTACGAGATCCATTGGATGAGATGGAGTGGTAGTATTCTTTTAACGAGCCGCCACCGCACGGCTTAATATAATATATCCGGCTATACGGAAAAGGAAACAAAAATAATATCAAACATGATATTAGTACCAAATTGTATAATATGATACGAGCGATAGTCACTGACAAATTAATGGTATTTTGTAAACTGGGCAACTTTTTTTGATATTTCGGCAAAGTGGGATTGAAAACGTCGATACTGCTGATGTTTTTTATACAGAAATAAAGCATCTAGAAGACTTTGTCTATTTTATAAGGTAACCAAAGATTTCACGTCAGAAAATTTATGTTATAAGAATGATTGCCCCTTACGGTTAAGTTAGAGATTTTAAAAATTTATTTTGTACCTTTTCAATTCTGGGGATATGTGCGGACACCATACAACGCTAGCAATTTCAAGGACTTACTACGAAAGCAAAATATAGTATTTTCAGAGGAAACATTCTTTTACATAGTTTTGAAAGGCCTAGTTTTTTATATGATTTGGAAGTTATATTATCAATATGAATATTAAAAAGTAGTTTCGAGTCGAGACTGATACCCAAGTCTCTCACATGATTTACTCGCCTATAATATATCCAGTACGCATGTAATCAAATAAAGGTGTTGCTTTCTAGTGAAGGTAATGTTGGGGCATTTTGCGGAATGTCAAAATAATTTATTACGGGAACAAAACTGCTCCAAATTTTCTAAATCAGATTGTAATTCAAGACAATCTTCCACGGAGGAAATCATTTTTAAAATTTTCGTATCATCTACGAAAATTAAAGTAGCAGGAATTCTTGAGAGAAATTTAGATGTCATTAATATATAAGACAAAGAGAAAGGGACTCAAATGAGAGCCTTGTGGGATTCCGGACATGATATCAAGAAACTTAGAAGTGTTTTCCTTGAGAGCAACAGCTTGGTTACGATTGCCTATTGTAAGGTTTAAAACATCTAGCCGAATAATTAAGAAATGGGTATGTATTGTTTGACGTTATTCGTATCCTCCCCCTTTAGAATTTGAGTTATTAAAGTTTTTTTCCACATCTCGCGGAAACAGCCTTCTTTTGCTAATTTAGATACTAAAATAGAATGGATATCAACTACACTAGTGCCTTTATTATTATTAGTTCTTTACAAATGTAAAATCGCTGTAAAATACTATTTTCACAGACCTTAGTAAAGCATTCGTCCGCATAGACCACCAAATTATGCATCAAAAAATACTCTCGGCGGGTGTTTACGGCTTGTATAGGTGGTTTTACCGACAAAAAATATCTGTCAAAAAAAACCATCGGCGTGCCTCTCGAGTTTTTTATTAGGCTCTGTAATTTCTACACTCTCAATTCTTACTATACGCAGACGATAATCGAAACGAAAATGTTAACGAGTGTACTTAAGATAATCTAGAATGAGCTTTGATTTGAACAACATTGTAATTCTTAAACCTTTCTTAACTACATTTTATAAGAAAAGTTATCATAATATAATTACAACAATAAGCAATAAAATAATGATGTGTTATATTTACGCGAATATTATATAATCCGTAAAAGTAGTTTTATTTAACGCAACAAAATGTTCACATGCCAAATAAAAGATAACGGAATAATTCAAGATTCAAAAATTATTTTTGACGGTCATCTTTATTACATTGTTAAAAAATCTAACCAAATTCTTGGAATTGTAATCAGGTTCAATCGCTCGAAAGCTGAAATATAGCTGATATTAATTTTTTTTGGCCAGTGTCTTCGTCGTCGTTTCAGCCTAACACCAGTCCACAGCTGAACATATGCCCCATAGATTGAAACAAACGTTTGTAGCTCTCGTTTTGGGTATGTAGACTATAAGTTACCCCTAGGGTTTTACTGCATCTAACCGACTGTCGGCGCCTTGTAACATTTGAGTATCATAATTTAAGAGCGAACATTATTATCGTAGCGTAAATATGATCTCATTATTATAATTATCGGGCAAGTAATTTATCAATATATAGCTTTTTGTTGTGTGTGGGACAGATATCTAAGAAACCAAGAAACCAAGAAAGTCACCGATAATGCCAATAGAACACATAGTTGAGCATTATATTTTGATCAACTCTTTCATAGTCTTACTGGCTTATATTGTAAATAAACCTTATTATTACACTAATTCTACCTTGAAACTAAACTGACTTGAAACTTGAAAACTTGCTATAATAATATAATTATATAAGTATAATATTTTCGGTTTAATTAATTTAATGTCTATTTGTTTAGAATTATCTATAGTTGTAGTTTTGAGAATTGACGTCCATAATTTTATTTTATTTATTGGGCAGATTAACAGCACAAAATAATAAAAAGCAGAACTTAAATAAATAATCGACGGCCAATTACAGGTCTCCACTGATAGTGACAATAAAAAAAGGTATGCGTTACCTTAGTGTCGGTGATGCAGGTGCCGTGTTGGCAGGGCTCCACTTCGCAGAACGCGTCTTCGCAGTGCACCCCTTGGAATCCCTCGAAGCAGTCGCACGTGTAGTTGTTGCCGGTGGGGGGGTCTGTGAGGGAGTACACTTAATCACTTATTTGGTACGATTGTCGCGTGCTCGAGTCATATTAGGATACAATAAAAAAAGTTATGATTAAGTATATGGAGTAGGAGAAGTTCTGCTTAGGAGGCAATTCGTGCAGTGGGGGGCGGCTCGTCACGGCAGGCGGCGCGTGCGGGGGCGCAGGGCGCGTGTGCGCAGGTGCGCGAGCGTACAGTGGGGGGAGGCTCACCGGGCGGCAGGTCGCGGCAGGAGGCGCGTGCGGGGGCGCAGGGCGCGGGTGCGCAGGTGCGCGAGCGTACAGTGGGGGGAGGCTCACCGGGCGGCAGGTCGCGGCAGGAGGCGCGTGCGGGGGCGCAGGGCGCGTGTGCGCAGGTGCGCGAGCGTACAGTGGGGGGAGGCTCACCGGGCGGCAGGTCGCGGCAGGAGGCGCGTGCGGGGGCGCAGGGCGCGTGTGCGCAGGTGCGCGAGCGTACAGTGGGGGGAGGCTCACCGGGCGGCAGGTCGCGGCAGGAGGCGCGTGCGGGGGCGCAGGGCGCGTGTGCGCAGGTGCGCGAGCGTACAGTGGGGGGAGGCTCACCGGGCGGCAGGTCGCGGCAGGAGGCGCGTGCGGGGGCGCAGGGCGCGGGTGCGCAGTTGCGCGAGCGTACAGTGGGGGGAGGCTCACCGGGCGGCAGGTCGCGGCAGGAGGCGCGTGCGGGGGCGCAGGGCGCGTGTGCGCAGGTGCGCGAGCGTACAGTGGGGGGAGGCTCACCGGGCGGCAGGTCGCGGCAGGAGGCGCGTGCGGGGGCGCAGGGCGCGGGTGCGCAGGTGCGCGAGCGTACAGTGGGGGGAGGCTCACCGGGCGGCAGGTCGCGGCAGGAGGCGCGTGCGGGGGCGCAGGGCGCGTGTGCGCAGGTGCGCGAGCGTACAGTGGGGGGAGGCTCACCGGGCGGCAGGTCGCGGCAGGAGGCGCGTGCGGGGGCGCAGGGCGCGGGTGCGCAGGTGCGCGAGCGTACAGTGGGGGGAGGCTCACCGGGCGGCAGGTCGCGGCAGGAGGCGCGTGCGGGGGCGCAGGGCGCGTGTGCGCAGGTGCGCGAGCGTACAGTGGGGGGAGGCTCACCGGGCGGCAGGTCGCGGCAGGAGGCGCGTGCGGGGGCGCAGGGCGCGGGTGCGCAGGTGCGCGAGCGTACAGTGGGGGGAGGCTCACCGGGCGGCAGGTCGCGGCAGGAGGCGCGTGCGGGGGCGCAGGGCGCGTGTGCGCAGGTGCGCGAGCGTACAGTGGGGGGAGGCTCACCGGGCGGCAGGTCGCGGCAGGAGGCGCGTGCGGGGGCGCAGGGCGCGGGTGCGCAGGTGCGCGAGCGTACAGTGGGGGGAGGCTCACCGGGCGGCAGGTCGCGGCAGGAGGCGCGTGCGGGGGCGCAGGGCGCGTGTGCGCAGGTGCGCGAGCGTACAGTGGGGGGAGGCTCACCGGGCGGCAGGTCGCGGCAGGAGGCGCGTGCGGGGGCGCAGGGCGCGGGTGCGCAGGTGCGCGAGCGTACAGTGGGGGGAGGCTCACCGGGCGGCAGGTCGCGGCAGGAGGCGCGTGCGGGGGCGCAGGGCGCGTGTGCGCAGGTGCGCGAGCGTACAGTGGGGGGAGGCTCACCGGGCGGCAGGTCGCGGCAGGAGGCGCGTGCGGGGGCGCAGGGCGCGTGTGCGCAGGTGCGCGAGCGTACAGTGGGGGGAGGCTCACCGGGCGGCAGGTCGCGGCAGGAGGCGCGTGCGGGGGCGCAGGGCGCGTGTGCGCAGGTGCGCGAGCGCGCCAGCTGGCAGCGCGCGCCGCGCCACTCTGCGCCACACACGCAGCTGTAGCCGCCCGGCAGGTCGGAGCATGTGCCGCCGTTCTCGCAGGGTGACGACTGGCACTCGTCCACGTCGCGCTCACACCTGATGCAACGTTCACTTTTACATCTCGTATAGCTAATAATGACTACTTCTTATCTTTATCTCAAGGCACAGTTAAACTTCAATCGAATAATTCATTCGACTTACAGATCGCCTTCGAAGCCTTCGGGGCAGATACAAGTGTACTTCGCTACGCCGTCCTTGCACGTCGCTCCGTTTTGACACTGATTCGATTCACATTCATCCACGTCGATCTGTAGATAAAAGTCCACAGACGAAACATTAATTTTGATTTTCTATGATAAATATTTCCGCTCTCTTTAAATCAATAATGACACAGAGATGCCTTTAAAATTGGTTATATAAACCATTTGAATAAAGTGTTATAATAGTGTGCGTGTCAGTACCTCGCAGTAGTCGCCGGCGTACCCGGGCGGGCAGGCGCAGGCGTAGGAGGAGCGCACGTCGGCGCAGTGTCCGCGCGCGCAGTCCTGCTCCAGGCACAGCACGCAGCCCACGCCCTGCGCCGCGCCCCACGCGCGCCCCGCCCTGCGCACACACACACACACACACACAATCGTCTACTGGCCGCGGTTCACATCCACAAATATACATGCGTTCAGGTTCAAATATTATGTTGCCAAGATGTACACAGTATGTCACAGAAACAAAAATAATACTTATGTATATATGTAATTTGTTAATTTTTCAAGTAAAACATTAAATCGTAATATTTAAGCCAAATCATATTTGAAAGGACGTGTGGTAGAGGCTTAAGAGAATCTACCACCCCATCTGGTAAGGTCGGCAGAGGGATAATAAAAAGCAGGGGCGCGCCACTCGTTCCTACCTTAGATGTAACTATAGATCACATAAGTCTGCGAACTTTTATCGACAAAACATCTGAGAAGGCCAGCTTTAGCTTTCAACAGACCAACTTCGGCCGTGTGGTAGCGGCTTAAGAGAATCTACCACCCCATCTCATCCCGTGGGTGTCGTAAAAGTCGACAGAGGGAAAATGAAAACCAGGAGATGGGCAGCAGCATCTTGCTGGAACATCTGAATAAATAAATTGCGGTTGCCAACTCGTCTGCCAAGCGTGGCGACTATGGCAAAATCCCCCCAAAACGAGAGCTACAAACTTTTGTGGCAATCTATGGGGAGGCCTGTGTTCAGCAGTGGACTAGTGATAGGCTGAAACGACGACGACGAGACCAACTTCACTGCCAGTACGAAATGATGAAAGATGATCTCATTAAGTTGTTTTAAAAAGAAATGTCGGAACTGGCTTTTGATGCAGCAAACCCTACGTCCGTCGGTCCATAATTAATATATATATATATATATATATATATAAACGTGTGTGTGCATAAATATAAATATATATAGCTTGTACGTACATTGTTTAAAGTTTTGTTTTAGTATCAAAGTTTTATATTTTTTAATTTTTATTAATGTGTTTAAGTGTGTTATTGTTCTGTTTTTAATTTCGGGCTGGGATAGAATACCAGCAGAGTACACCATGTGTGTGAGCAAGCTGAATCCTAGACCCTTTTGTCTAAACGGAGATTTATATTCTTTTGTATACCTTTTTAAACTTTTTTGTATACCTGATTTTAGACAAATAAAGTTCTATTACTATTATTAAATAGGTTCCCGAAAATGTTCGTTACAATCGATAGCAATATTGAAGTATCAGAAAAGAATGATCAGTTAGTATAAAGTGGGGAAGAGCAAGACTGACTGCAGCGCGTAGTAAGGCTGCCTGGCGAGCAGCGAGGCGGTGGCGCCCACGAACAACTCCTCCTCGCTGAAGAAGGGCAGCAGCAGCTCGCCCACGTGCACCGCGCCCATGCAGCCCTGCGCGAATCACATTCACAAACTAAATTTATTGGTGGTAGGATTCCTATGCAGGAGTCCGTCTAGGTAGGCACCACCCCAGGGCCAGTTATTCTACCGTGAAGCAGTAGTGTGCAAACATTACTGTGTTTCGGTTTGAAGGGCACTGTGAGCTAGCGTAATCACTGGGCATATGAGACTTAAGAACCTATGTCTCAGGGTGATGGGCATAGTGTAGTGTCACACAGAAATTTTCTGGATGGCACAGCATTTGTTATGGGCAGACGTTGCACTTACCATCAGGTGAACGTTTTCCTCGTTCCATCACTTTATGCAATAAAAAAAAAACAACGCGACTTTTGGCGCCAACACCAAAAGGTGGCGCTACTGTACTTATTGAATTATTTTATTTCTGTGTATATTTTGAGTTTTGATGTTTAATATTGATAGTTTATTATGCAGCAAGTGTACAGAGATTGAAAAGTTCAATTCAGGACCAGAATTGTACTTTTCGTATCGTCTCCATCAGATCTTCAGTAAAAGTCAACTATCACTTGACTTTATTATAAATTATTACTCGACATTGGCAAAACTTTCTCGATTTGGTAGCTACGAGTTGCCAGGATCAAAAAAGACAATACAAAAAGTCTCAAATGTGAAAATAGTCTCGGAAAAATTTAGTAATTTAACAGTTTTAATACTTTGAAAAGCATTGATAAGGACTTCTCAATAGATCAAATTTCTATATCAATTTATAATCAAATAAAATGACATACATGGTTACTAGTATGTCAACATAAATAATATGGTTACTAAGTATAAATGAAACATCACTCACTTTAAAGTATTCGCCTGATAGGTTATCGCCGACGAACTCGTCGCCCTCCGCGTTCTCCCACGCAGTCTCTGTGGAGATCTCCATCTGCCGCACACAGTTACATGTCACACACACACATACATACATATGAGTGACTTTAATGGATTTTTATAAGACTTGATTCGTATTGCCCTAATCTTACTGGTAGCAGAATTCTTACGCAACAATCTGTCTATGTAGGCACTGAAGAGCGCTGAGAGCTAGTGTAATTCATGAGCATATGAAAGTTAAGAACTGATGTCTTAGGGGGCCAGTGCAATGGGTGACACCTCATTTGTTATGGGCAGACGTTGCACTTATCATCAGGTGAACGTTTCCCTCGTCTCGTTACTAATTGCATACGACATATGGCATGTAAAGAAACAAATTAGTCACAGTATTACATGATTATAGAATTTTATTTTATAGCATTCAAAAAAAAAACATTTAGACATTTGAAAACATAGTTTTCGCAACAATTAGGTCCACGACTTTGTTTTTTAACCAGATCTTTTGAAAACTACACGGGTAAGTAATCGCATTAAAGAATTTCTTAGCAATATAATATTTTTAGTAGTAGGTAGTAAAAGTGTCACAATAGGGAATGGATCCAATTTGTTTATAAGGTTTGCTATGACATTAATTTTGTTTTCATTTTGTGTAAATTTATATTTTTATTTCTTAGGTCGTCTTAGGAACCGTCTAACATTTTTTATTTAATGAAGTAATATCAGTACATGTGATTTCTCCTCTCTCACTGTTGGTAGGATTCCTATGCAGGAATCCGTCTAGGTAGGTCCAGTACCACCCCAGGGCCAGTTATTCTGCCGTGAAGCAGTAGTGTGCAAGCATTACTGTGTTTCGGTTTGAAGGGCACTGTGAGCAAGCGTAATCACTGGGCATATGAGACTTAAGAACTGATGTCTCAGGGTGATGGGCGCAGGTAGGTGTGACACAGAAATGTTCTGGGTGACACAGCATTTGTTATGGGCAGAGGTGAACGTTTTGCTCGTTTCATCACTTCATACAATAAAAAAATGTGCATGGTCGTATATGTTTAAGGTCATTTATGTCATCAGCACATAGTAAAAAATTGCAATGTCGGAAATGAGCATTAATGTCGTTAATAAAGATGTTAAAGAGCAGCGGTCCTAATAAAGGGCCTGGTGGCACACCAGATTTCACGAAAGCATTTTAAATCATCGTGGATGTCCGCCTGTTCTCAATGTGTTCTGGATAGAACTAATAAATGACGAAGTGATAAATAGAAACTTGTATATTTTATATAAAAACTAAAATAATTATAAACTAATGACGAATGATATGAGCACGCGTGACCCGCTTGCTTGATGATAGCGCACTGACTTTGTATTGTAAAGAAGCTAATAAATACTTAAATTAGCGTCATTAGGTCAGCGCCAAAATAGCCGACTAAACAATGTACGTGCTTGCTCGTACATATTCCCGGGCGGGAGAAATAAGGATTAGTAGATGATGATGAAACGTTGATTGTAACAAGGTGAAATCAATAGTTACCACTAGCTAATATGATTTGTGTTAATTTCCCCGATGTATTAACAAGATGATTGGCATTATATTTAAAATGACAAAATGCACAGGGAGGCCCTGTATCTTTCACTAACACTCGCGCACTCGTATTTTGTACGTATAATAGCGTACCTTTATTTTTCAAAGACACTCGCGCACGATTCTTGGTAAACTCACTGATTTCACTGTAACGATCACTACACTGTGCACTGCACGTTGCGGCCGGGCCAGCGCGGGCTGCCGTCGGCCCGGGCGCTGTCGCTGCCGCCGCCGTCGACGGTGACGCCCTGACGCGCCTTCACGCCAGAGCTGCCACTATCAAGCCTGTTATGACGAATAGTACATATATCGCCACATAATGAAGGACATCGTGATATGAAGCCCCCGATACTAGAGGTTGATCTTGCTTCATGGCGTCTTTGAAACTTATGACATCTGATTTAATGTTTTTTTTTACTTCGGTGTTGTCTCTCCGAGTAAATAAAGAAATCAGCTGATTTAATAATGCATGCCTGATTAACATTAAAAATTCCAGCGCGCGTCAATTGTAGCGGCGTGACTGGATCTTCATATATTAGTTTCGGGTGTCATCGTTGGGAACAAAAGTAAACATGATTGTTGGGCTTATTTAACTGTTGTGGATTGCCTTGTCTTCTTGATAAGGCTGCGTGTCATGATAGACAATTATGCGCCACTCATCGCGTATCAAATTGCTGCTTACTGCGTGTTTGTAAAGTGATCAAAATAAATGCTGTTATTGTTTGGTTTGAACCGATGTTTGATAAATACATTGTATTGATGGAACTAATTATGAAAATATTAACAAGGTTGCGGCTAAGGTCGATAGGGTGCATTTTTTCATTGGCATTGATTTAGGGGTTGATACATGTTGTTGATTTTCTGTCTTTTTTATCACAGGTCGCTTTATGAACTCGTTTTTTGTTTTCAGCGATACGACTCTGACGTATCCGTTGCTACCGGGGTGTAGCTCTACCACACGACCTAAGTTCTATTTACCCGGGGGTAGATTGTCATCCTTGACGACTACAATATCGTCCAACTTTACATTTTGTCGGGGTTGTCTCCATTTGGTCCTTGATGAAAGTGTAGTTAGATATTCGTCACGCCAGAGCCTCCATATGTCAGCAAAGATTTTTTGAGTCAGGTACCATCTTGTTCTCAGGTCCTTTTCAGTATCATATAGGGTCAAAGTCAAAGTCAAAATTTCTTTAATCAGTTTAGGCTTGTATAAAGCTCTTATGAATGTCAAAATCTACACCGGTTCAAAAAATAAGACCTTCTCAGAGAAAAACCGGCAAGAAAAACCTCTCGAAAGAACCTCTGAAGTCTTCCTTTTTTTCAGAAGAGTTATTTCTAAACATCCTCTATGTAGTTATTTTTAAATGTCCTCTATGTAATGATATACTTTATAATACGATTTTTCCAATAATGTCTTCTTGACAAGTTTATTAAATTCTATGTCAGTTTTTTGAGTCACACTTAGGAATTTTATTATAAAATTTTATGGACCTACTAAGAAAAGATTTTCTAGTTTTGGCCAACCTATACACAGGAACCTCTAGCACGTCACCTCGGCCCATTCTACAGGATACAGTAACTTTTTTATTAAATAAATACATGTGTTTCTGTACGTACATTATATTTTATAAATATACAAACACGGAAGTGTCAAAATATTAGTACTCACAGTACACAGTAGTAGTAGTAATAAATACTTAAATTAGCGCTGACCTAATAGCGCCGAAACAGCCGACTAAACAATGTATGTGCTTGCTCGTACACAATTTAACATTTAGACCACCTATTTAAATTACCTTGGAGGTCTGCAAGGGACATAATGATATCGCTATCAATAATGGTAATTTCAAGAGATGCATTCAAATTAGAGATTAAAATATTACATTATAATCTCTAATATTATGTTCAAAATAAAGTCGAAAAGAATAAAAGAATCTATGTATTATAATTAACTACATGACATTAATAAGATTATCAACTAATAAGAAGCTTTATAAAAATATTTAAAATGATTTTTATGTACACTCTGAGTTTTACTATACAAAAGCCAAAGTGACTCACGATAGCAGTGCTAGAGGCGGTGGACGGCGGAGGTAGCGGTGGCAGTGGTGACGGGTGTGGGCGCGCTGCGGGTGCGGCGCACTCCGCCCAGCTGCAGCTCGCCCTCCAGCATGAGGCGCTGCCAGCCCTCCACGTCGATGGGCGCCGTGAACCCTACCTCCTCCTCGCCCTCCGTCTCCACGAACTGCACCTTCACAACATACAACCGTTAAGGAAGCCGAACGACATTGTTAAAAATTGTTCGTAATTGGAAATTTTACAATACAATATGAAATAAATTTCTGAATATATTCCTGGGTTATTATTTAAAAAATGTGGTTGTACTGTTACAACTAAACAAATGTCCTAAAAAGTTCGATCGAGCTGAGTTCGTTACCCGGCACCGTAAAAATGCTTCATTTTATGTGCTGATTTAACAGGTCCTCGGTATTTACTTTCATGTGAAACATACCCAGAAAGGTTGCTGTTTGTCTAAGAAAAAAATTCCAAGACATGTGAAGGTCGTCAACAGCAGCAACAGCAGCTGTAGCAGCAGCAGCAGCAGCAGCAGCGGCAGCAGGCACTCACCGGTGACGTGTCCGTCGGCAAGGCGCAGGCGCAGCGTGCCCCACTGCAGGTGGTTGCGGCGCGCCCGCATGCGGCGCAGCGCCGGCAGCAGCAGCAGCAGCAGCAGCAGCAGCGGCAGCAGGCACTCACCGGTGACGTGTCCGTCGGCAAGGCGCAGGCGCAGCGTGCCCCACTGCAGGTGGTTGCGGCGCGCCCGCATGCGGCGCAGCGCCGGCAGCAGCAGCAGCAGCAGCAGCAGCAGCGGCAGCAGGCACTCACCGGTGACGTGTCCGTCGGCAAGGCGCAGGCGCAGCGTGCCCCACTGCAGGTGGTTGCGGCGCGCCCGCATGCGGCGCAGCGCCGGCAGCAGCAGCAGCAGCAGCAGCAGCAGCAGCAGGCACTCACCGGTGACGTGTCCGTCGGCAAGGCGCAGGCGCAGCGTGCCCCACTGCAGGTGGTTGCGGCGCGCCCGCATGCGGCGCAGCGCCGGCAGCAGCAGCAGCAGCAGCAGCAGCAGCGGCAGCAGGCACTCACCGGTGACGTGTCCGTCGGCAAGGCGCAGGCGCAGCGTGCCCCACTGCAGGTGGTTGCGGCGCGCCCGCATGCGGCGCAGCGCCGGCAGCAGCAGCAGCAGCAGCAGCAGCAGCGGCAGCAGGCACTCACCGGTGACGTGTCCGTCGGCAAGGCGCAGGCGCAGCGTGCCCCACTGCAGGTGGTTGCGGCGCGCCCGCATGCGGCGCAGCGCCGGCAGCAGCAGCAGCAGCAGCAGCAGCAGCGGCAGCAGGCACTCACCGGTGACGTGTCCGTCGGCAAGGCGCAGGCGCAGCGTGCCCCACTGCAGGTGGTTGCGGCGCGCCCGCATGCGGCGCAGCGCCGGCAGCCCGCCGCCGCCGCCCAGCCGCCACTGCACAGTCACCTGCTCCTTGAACGCCCCTACGCTGAACCACGACTCCTTCAGCTCCGCGTGGAACAGGGTGCCGCCGGTTTTGCTCCTGATCACACGAAATACCGAAGCTTAAAACGGGGACGGGGCACATGTAACAAGCAAGCACGTAGAAGGTAAGCGGAGGGCGGGACCTGTAGGTGAGCGTGAGCGAGGTGGGCGGCGCCAGGCGCTGGGCGGCGCCGCGCTCGAGGAAGGCGGGCGGCACGCGCAGCCGGTAGCTCAGCGTCGTGTTGGCGCCGTCGAACGTCGCATTCGACACGCACTCGTACCTGCGCGACACACGCTATCTTGAAGCATCACACACTCTTAGTAAACTAGATTACTGTAATGCATTCGACCGAGTTGATCACGACATTTTTCTGCAAAAGCTTAACCACATTGGTAAAACAGGGCTTGGTGGTTCTCCTATGTTGTGTTAAATAAAAGTTTAGTTAGATATTCATGCCCAGTGGCGTGCCTCAGGGCGTATTCCTCGGCCCATTGTTGTCTGAAATATATTTAAACGCCATGATCACTTGCCTCAAATCATCAAAACTACAGTGTTTTACCCATGACACAAAAATCTTTGCCACCATAACTTCATGGCTTGATAATATTACAGAAGCTTTGACCTTTTTATGTCGGCTGGAAGAGTCTAAATAATCTTTCACGTTTAATTTGCCAATGGTGTGAGAAACGTAATATTTGAATATTCGTCAACGCAAAAGAAAATTACGCGTATGCGCAAACCAGAAGATAATCCTGATATTGAATGGAAACTTTCAATTCACACATTCAAAACTATTCAAAATAAACTGGGAAGCCCCGCAGTCAATTTATTTTTCGTAGCTTCAAAACCCTCACAAAAATTAGGCTCCAACAGATATTTACAAGATATTAATTTACCGTCTTTAATTTACTTGTTATGTTCATTTAGCTAAATATCCTAATGTTGTCTTTATGAATATATTAATTAATTTATATATATATATATACATATATTATGAAAATACTCACCCGCCATCAAGATTACGACAATGTGAGTTGAGAGGACAACCTTGTAGCTGGCAGAATTCCACTTCGGCGCACTGCTTGCCCTTGTAGCCGCGCGGACACGAGCACCTGCAACGTTAACCAACGTTGGCCATCCTGAATTCACCAATTCAACAGCAACTATACATACATACATACATAAGATCACGACTGTATCCCGTAAGGGGTAGTCAGAGACTGGGCACTCACTGCAAAAGTAGATGACTGCCACAATCCACGTTTCACCAAAACAATATAATGCACTTGGTGTGATAGGTGGTGAGCCCATCGCCACCATGCGCTGTTGGGTGCACAGTGCAGTTTAATTCCTTACTCGCCTTTTACGAGATCCATTGGATGAGATGGAGTGGTAGTATTCTTTTAACGAGCCGCCACCACACGGCAACTATACCAATAAAAAATTGAAAATTTGAAAACAAACAAACAATATAAAAGTGGTGACAAAACATAAAGTAGCAACTTGTCGTTCCGGCTCGAAGGACCGAAGCAATCTCTCCAACGTCAGTAAGGTTGTGTTCAAGTGAGAGACAGTGATGATCTGTCAGGTGGTGTGTGTGCGTGGTGCGCTCACGTGTAGTCGTTCCAGGTGAGCGTGCAGGGGGCGTTGTGCAGGCAGGGCTGCGAGGCGCACACGTCGTCCGACACCTCGCCGCGCAGCACGCCGGCCGGATCGAACGACACCTCGCCGAAGGCCGGCGGCAGCTGCAGCCCCTCGGCTTGCAGCGGGAAGAACTCCACCACCCACACGCTGGTGCCGTTCGACACCTGCCAACGACATGCCGTCAATTCCTTTACATTTCACGAACAAACAATGACTGAATTTATAATTATCATTACAGCACACTTGTCAATATTAGATTTTTTTTTATTATATAAAGTGATGAAACGAGCAAAACGTTCACCTGATGGTAAGTGCAACGTCTACCCATAACAAATGCTGTGACACCCAGAAAATTACTGTGTGACACCACACTGTGCCCATCACCCTGAGACAAAAGTTCTTAAGTCTCATATGCCCCAGTGACTACGCTAGCTCACAGTGCCCTTCAAACCGAAACACAGTAATGCTTGCACACTACTGCTTCACGGCAGAATAACTGACCCCGGGGTGGTACCTACCTAGACGGATTCCTGCATAGGAATCTTACCACCAGTATAGATGGAAAAACGTAAAGAATGTAGATCATTTTATTCCACATGATGTATACATTTTCTTTGCAAAATGCCTTTGAAATAATTTGATAAAGATTTAATGAACCACATGATATTTAAATACCCACAAAGCATCGATGGCAATATAAAGCATAAGTAAGGAACTTAAAAAACTTAAATTTTAAATATAAACTCACTTGTACATCTTGTATAACACCTTTGAAATAATCGGGGTCATCGACCGGCTGCGCGATGGTTGTGGGTTCCGGAGTGGACGATAAGAGAGGAGGCGAGATCGGGTACAGTGGGTCGGGGGAGGAGTCGGGGGAGGAGACGGGGAACAGAGGGGCTAAGGTAGCGGCGGGAGCGGGCGTGGAGGCTACGGACAGTGGAGAAAGGGTCGCGGGTGCGAGGGGAGAGGCGGTTGCGGGTGCGAGGGGGGACGCGAGTGCGGGTGCGAGGGGGGAGGCGAGGGCGGACAAGGCGGCGGCCACGGGCGGCGCCAGGGTCGTGTCTGCGGGCGGTTGCGGCGTTGGCGGCGGCCCGCCCAGGTACAGCACCTGCGCATACACGGAGAATGTTTCACAACTTACATTGCTTATTATTTGACGACCGCGTGGTCAAAGTAACTGAGTGCCAGAGCCAATATTGTGCAAAAACACAAATTGTTGGTTATCGGTTCTGGTTATATACCAGGTGCCACTAACATTGTATCCTAGCCTACTATCGAACTTATCTCACAAGCTTTGTAGGTATAGGGCGCAGGTAGATAAGAACGAGTCGGGCTGTGTTAACGCGCGCGGCATGACAATATCCCCTTCACAGTTGATAGCTTTCGACAGTAATCGGTAGTTGTCGTTTTGGTCGAAATCGATTAGGAGAACATAATTATTTCACTGGTCATATCAGATTTAAGAACTGATATCTCTGGGTGACGGGCGCAATGTGATGCCACACAGAAATGTTCTAGGTGATACAGCATTTGTTATGGGCGGACGTTGCGATAGTGACAGTATTGCATATTATGGTGTTATTCTGCACGTATAAATGCTTACCGTACAATACCACGGTCGCACGGTAGGAAAGAGTTAGGTTCTACTCTACTCTGCCGGACACTTATCGGCTTATCATTTATCATTACAATAACGTACAAGTTGCAATAAACATTAAAAATTCGAACTACTGCCAGAAAATCAGACCAAAAAAAGAAATACTGAGGTTAGCCCGGCGGCTTTGACAGCTTCGTCGAAAGTGACTCGCGAGCAGAGGGCCCACGAGTAAAGAAATACTAAAACAACAAACGGAAGCCAATTTTATAAGAATGTCATCTAGACGTTGTCATTTAAAGCAAAAAGTCACCCTAAACTATTCTATGGGATCTGCTTTAAGTGCATCATCCGTCAGTGGAACAGATTTAAAAAATATTTCAATCGATATGGAATTATGTTAACCATCGCATTCGAAACATCTAGAATCTCGAAAAAACAATACATGTGTGCAGTTGACACGAGGTAGAAGTAAAACCTACAGGAAACTAAACTACGACAGAATGTAACGAATGCAGTGTCAGGTGTAGTACAATGGTAGGGTTTATTTAATTACAGTCTAAAATTTTATTCTACTTCGAAGTTTTCAATTTCAGCAAATGACACCGGTGCCTTATGGTAAAATATGAAATAAATGGTTTGATTTGGATTTGATCAATATATCTTTGAAATACAGCGTCAATGACTGTTTTTATATTGTCGTCCAGCCTAATAGTCCAGCCTATAAGTATAATCTACGAAGGTATCGAAGATTTGGGCGAATTCAAAAATATAAATATAATAGGAAACACTGTATACAATATTCTACCTCATTCTCTCGCAGGCTTAATCCCATAGATGTATATGTTTGTCTCGTTTTAATGTCGCTTTTTTGTTTTATCGAGTTTCAAATCACAACGATTCTAAAGAAGTTTTTACTTCAATAATATGTACTTTATCAAAATCAAGCATTATTGTAATATGAATAAACCCTTTTCTCTTAGACACACGCCGAAGTAAAAAAACTAAGATTTGGTATAATTTTAAATTTTATTCCTGGCAACCCACGAATTTATGTCACTTAAACTTGCGGGAACGTAGACGGAGAATAGAGATATAGTCCCGTCTCTTCTAAGAATAATAATTATCTAAAGTTAGAAGGTGTTGTGTCAGATGTATAGGTGTGAAACACATCTGTTTAATTTAGAAAGGATGATATTTTCAATATTTTTATGGAAAAAGTTATTTGGTGAGGCTTCTTGTTTGAGAACCATATGTTCCTTATATGTGTAGCGGCATCTATGTCGCCACATCAGAAGCTCAAGAAATATTCCCATACGTCCATACGACGTGATGTTCTCCTAGCCGATTTCGACCACGGCGACAACTTCCGAATACTGTCGAGAGCCATCAACTGCGCAGGAGATATTATAGTGCCACAAGTGTACGCGCAAACACAGAGGCACTCACTCGTCCCAACCTAAACGCGGCCGATGTAACGCTGAGGCGATAAGATCAGAGGTAGGCTAGGATGCAGTGTCAGAAACACGGGGACAATCACAACACAACCAGACCCGAAAACCAACAATATGTGTTTTAGCACAAGTTTTGGCTCCGGCTGGGATTCGAACCCAGGACCAGCGGCTTAGAAGTCAGGTACTCTGACCACTAGGCCACGCGGTCGTCATAGTCGCGCTACGAAAGTTTTATGAGATGCGAGCTATGCAGGGTCATTCGTAATGTACTATACATCCCGGCAGGCTGGGCTTGGGAACGATGTGTATATGCCCCAAAAAATTTAACACGCCTTGTAGCGTGATAACTGTGGAGATATGTCGACTTAAAGAATTTGCTTAAAACTCTTAGGTGACTACCCTGTTATACAGCCGATCGAGGCATACATACATACATAAGATCACGACTGTATCCCATATGGGGTAGTCAGAGACTGGGCACTCACTGCAAAAACAGATGACTGCCACAATCCACGTTTCACCAAAACAATATAATGCACTTGGTGTGATAGGTGGTGAGCCCATCGCCACCATCGCTGTTGGGTGCACAGTGCAGTTTAATTCGATTCGATCGAGGCAATGAACTCATAAATTTAATTAGGCGTTCTACCATTGAGCTGCCATCGAAAGAACTTGTTGATTGGTAATCACAGATTATGCATACTCTTTTGATGTCAACTCCGACCTGTTTGGTTTATGTATTATGTTTGAATTGCTTTGGTTTTAGAATGATGTTTGAATTAGTTTAAATTTGGAATGTCTAAATGTGAATGTGTTTTGTTTGTTCAGATTGAATTTGTCATATTTTATTAATTCCGTGAAAATCACTTGAAGAATTAACATGTCAAGTTATCTGACATAACTTTTGTATTTATAAATTTCATAATGATTAGGTTTCATCAAAAGTTAATTCAAAAATGTTTAAGTTAAAATAAATAGTTTTCTAATCAGTCCTTTAGTGTCTTTTTGGTTTGAAAGTGATCCCATTAGCCACATCTACCATTCAAGAGAACTCACAAGTACTAGGATAACATGCCGCCTTAGTATGGTACGAGTAACATAAATTAAATTGAGAAGAAAACGTATTTTGAATTTGTCTGGTTCGGGCCTTTCTGAGTTAGGGTTGCGTAAAGTTTCACAAAACAAATAATTTTAAAGTTTTATATGGACAGTTTTAATATTCAATTTTGTCATGAAAGCTTCACCGTTGTGTTTATCAGATCAAAGTAGCATGGCTAGGTGCCGGGATGTTATACCAATTATGAATAAATGTATAAACAACATCTGAATGTTACTAGTTGGAGGAGACGTCCTCCTCAGATCAGACCAATCGATCTGGCTGGCTACCCTTTTCCTTGGCAATATCATCCGCCAAATATGTTTACGGGATGTCGTGGTGATATATTCATGTACGATTTCACTAAATGTATGCAATGATATATCTATCTTCTTTCGTTGTTGATCTGAAGCAAACAAACGCTCACCTGTGCATCGAGTTGCCTGGCCGCGGATATCGACTTCCGGAAGTACTCGGTACCGTTGAGTTTCACTTGCACCAGAGTTGAGTTTCTGACTACCTGTACAATAATTATTAAAATAATTAAACAGGGCGCTTGTGTATTCAATGTATTAAAAGTCACTTACCAATTTTTTTTTTATTGCATACAGTGATGAAACGAGCAAAACGTTCACCTGATGGTAAGTGCAACGTCTGCCCATAACAAATGCTGTTCCACCCAGAAAATTTCTGTGTGACACTACACTGTGCCCATCACCCTGAGACATCAGTTCTTAAGTCGCATATGCCCAGTGATTACGCTAGCTCTCAGTGCCCTTCAAACTGAAACACAGTAATGTTTGCACACTACTGCTTCACGGCAGAATAACTGGCCCCGGGGTGGTATCTACCTAGACGGATTCCTGCATAGGAATCCTACCACCAGTAAAAATGATGATGATGATGATGATGATGATGTTCATTATTAACTAAGTAATTTGCTTACCTCAATAAGTTGTAGGTGTCCGTTGTCGAGTCGCGTGCCTCCGACCGTGTAGTTCTCGGGAGTCTGATTGAAGCGCAAGTGCAGCAGCAGCTCGCCGCCGTTCAGCGACGCGGCCACCAGCGTCTCGTCCGTCTGACCGTACCTGTACCGTCGGCAGACACTCAATACACCGATACACTCTATTGCCTTGCCGCGTGCGTCAACCGAAGTCAACTGAGTACTCGTACTCGTCTTGTACGAGTACGATATACTGCGTTGTAATTAATGTAATTAGCACGATGTCAAACTGGGTAAGAGACAGAGTAATAAAAGTAGTTAATAATTATTAAGAATCTAAATGAATGTGATTTTACTAGCTTTTTTTTATATTGGATAAAGTGATGAAACGAGCAAAACGTTCACCTGATGGTAAGTGCAACGTATGCCCATGACAAATGCTGTGTCACCCAAAACATTTCTGTAAGACACGCACACTACTCCTTCACGGCAGAATAACTGGCCCTGGGGTGGTACCTACCTAGATGGATTCCTGCATAGAAATCCTACCACCAGTAAAAAAAAGTAGCAGTACTTGTGGTTTTTGTTTAGACAGGTTATAAAAAACTTGACTGAAGCACAATCGAGCCGATGTAGAATATGTGGGCTTGCGGGTGCGCAGGAACATGGAGATGCCGAGCGGGCGTCACCTGCGGGCGCACGTGTGGGAGCGCACCTGGGCCCGGAGCCGAGGTAGAAGATCTGGCCGGTGGGCTTGCGGGTGCGCAGGAACATGGAGATGCCGAGCGGGCGTCACCTGCGGGCGCACGTGTGGGAGCGCACCTGGGCCCGGAGCCGAGGTAGAAGATCTGGCCGGTGGGCTTGCGGGTGCGCAGGAACATGGAGATGCCGAGCGGGCGTCACCTGCGGGCGCACGTGTGGGAGCGCACCTGGGCCCGGAGCCGAGGTAGAAGATCTGGCCGGTGGGCTTGCGGGTGCGCAGGAACATGGAGATGCCGAGCGGGCGTCACCTGCGGGCGCACGTGTGGGAGCGCACCTGGGCCCGGAGCCGAGGTAGAAGATCTGGCCGGTGGGCTTGCGGGTGCGCAGGAACATGGAGATGCCGAGCGGGCGTCACCTGCGGGCGCACGTGTGGGAGCGCACCTGGGCCCGGAGCCGAGGTAGAAGATCTGGCCGGTGGGTTTGCGGGTGCGCAGGAACATGGAGATGCCGAGCGGGCGTCACCTGCGGGCGCACGTGTGGGAGCGCACCTGGGCCCGGAGCCGAGGTAGAAGATCTGGCCGGTGGGCTTGCGGGTGCGCAGGAACATGGAGATGCCGAGCGGGCGTCACCTGCGGGCGCACGTGTGGGAGCGCACCTGGGCCCGGAGCCGAGGTAGAAGATCTGGCCGGTGGGCTTGCGGGTGCGCAGGAACATGGAGATGCCGAGCGGGTGTCACCTGCGGGCGCACGTGTGGGAGCGCACCTGGGCCCGGAGCCGAGGTAGAAGATCTGGCCGGTGGGCTTGCGGGTGCGCAGGAACATGGAGATGCCGAGCGGGCGTCACCTGCGGGCGCACGTGTGGGAGCGCACCTGGGCCCGGAGCCGAGGTAGAAGATCTGGCCGGTGGGCTTGCGGGTGCGCAGGAACATGGAGATGCCGAGCGGGCGTCACCTGCGGGCGCACGTGTGGGAGCGCACCTGGGCCCGGAGCCGAGGTAGAAGATCTGGCCGGTGGGCTTGCGGGTGCGCAGGAACATGGAGATGCCGAGCGGGCGTCACCTGCGGGCGCACGTGTGGGAGCGCACCTGGGCCCGGAGCCGAGGTAGAAGATCTGGCCGGTGGGCTTGCGGGTGCGCAGGAACATGGAGATGCCGAGCGGGCGTCACCTGCGGGCGCACGTGTGGGAGCGCACCTGGGCCCGGAGCCGAGGTAGAAGATCTGGCCGGTGGGCTTGCGGGTGCGCAGGAACATGGAGATGCCGAGCGGGCGTCACCTGCGGGCGCACGTGTGGGAGCGCACCTGGGCCCGGAGCCGAGGTAGAAGATCTGGCCGGTGGGCTTGCGGGTGCGCAGGAACATGGAGATGCCGAGCGGGCGTCACCTGCGGGCGCACGTGTGGGAGCGCACCTGGGCCCGGAGCCGAGGTAGAAGATCTGGCCGGTGGGCTTGCGGGTGCGCAGGAACATGGAGATGCCGAGCGGGCGTCACCTGCGGGCGCACGTGTGGGAGCGCACCTGGGCCCGGAGCCGAGGTAGAAGATCTGGCCGGTGGGCTTGCGGGTGCGCAGGAACATGGAGATGCCGAGCGGGCGTCACCTGCGGGCGCACGTGTGGGAGCGCACCTGGGCCCGGAGCCGAGGTAGAAGATCTGGCCGGTGGGCTTGCGGGTGCGCAGGAACATGGAGATGCCGAGCGGGCGTCACCTGCGGGCGCACGTGTGGGAGCGCACCTGGGCCCGGAGCCGAGGTAGAAGATCTGGCCGGTGGGTTTGCGGGTGCGCAGGAACATGGAGATGCCGAGCGGGCGTCACCTGCGGGCGCACGTGTGGGAGCGCACCTGGGCCCGGAGCCGAGGTAGAAGATCTGGCCGGTGGGCTTGCGGGTGCGCAGGAACATGGAGATGCCGAGCGGGCGTCACCTGCGGGCGCACGTGTGGGAGCGCACCTGGGCCCGGAGCCGAGGTAGAAGATCTGGCCGGTGGGCTTGCGGGTGCGCAGGAACATGGAGATGCCGAGCGGGTGTCACCTGCGGGCGCACGTGTGGGAGCGCACCTGGGCCCGGAGCCGAGGTAGAAGATCTGGCCGGTGGGCTTGCGGGTGCGCAGGAACATGGAGATGCCGAGCGGGCGTCACCTGCGGGCGCACGTGTGGGAGCGCACCTGGGCCCGGAGCCGAGGTAGAAGATCTGGCCGGTGGGCTTGCGGGTGCGCAGGAACATGGAGATGCCGAGCGGGCGTCACCTGCGGGCGCACGTGTGGGAGCGCACCTGGGCCCGGAGCCGAGGTAGAAGATCTGGCCGGTGGGTTTGCGGGTGCGCAGGAACATGGAGATGCCGAGCGGGCGTCACCTGCGGGCGCACGTGTGGGAGCGCACCTGGGCCCGGAGCCGAGGTAGAAGATCTGGCCGGTGGGCTTGCGGGTGCGCAGGAACATGGAGATGCCGAGCGGGCGTCACCTGCGGGCGCACGTGTGGGAGCGCACCTGGGCCCGGAGCCGAGGTAGAAGATCTGGCCGGTGGGCTTGCGGGTGCGCAGGAACATGGAGATGCCGAGCGGGTGTCACCTGCGGGCGCACGTGTGGGAGCGCACCTGGGCCCGAGCCGAGGTAGAAGATCTGGCCGGTGGGCGTGCGGTGCGCAGGAACATGGAGATGCCGAGCGGGCGTCACCTGCGGGCGCACGTGTGGGAGCGCACCTGGGCCCGGAGCCGAGGTAGAAGATCTGGCCGGTGGGCTTGCGGGTGCGCAGGAACATGGAGATGCCGAGCGGGCGTCACCTGCGGGCGCACGTGTGGGAGCGCACCTGGGCCCGGAGCCGAGGTAGAAGATCTGGCCGGTAGGCTTGCGGGTGCGCAGGAACATGGAGATGCCGAGCGGGCGTCACCTGCGGGCGCACGTGTGGGAGCGCACCTGGGCCCGGAGCCGAGGTAGAAGATCTGGCCGGTGGGCTTGCGGGTGCGCAGGAACATGGAGATGCCGAGCGGGCGTCACCTGCGGGCGCACGTGTGGGAGCGCACCTGGGCCCGGAGCCGAGGTAGAAGATCTGGCCGGTGGGCTTGCGGGTGCGCAGGAACATGGAGATGCCGAGCGGGCGTCACCTGCGGGCGCACGTGTGGGAGCGCACCTGGGCCCGGAGCCGAGGTAGAAGATCTGGCCGGTGGGCTTGCGGGTGCGCAGGAACATGGAGATGCCGAGCGGGCGTCACCTGCGGGCGCACGTGTGGGAGCGCACCTGGGCCCGGAGCCGAGGTAGAAGATCTGGCCGGTGGGCTTGCGGGTGCGCAGGAACATGGAGATGCCGAGCGGGCGTCACCTGCGGGCGCACGTGTGGGAGCGCACCTGGGCCCGGAGCCGAGGTAGAAGATCTGGCCGGTGGGCTTGCGGGTGCGCAGGAACATGGAGATGCCGAGCGCGGCGCGCACGCTGCGGCGCGCGGCGGGCGCCACGGCGACGGCGACGCGCGCGCGGGGCGCGGCGGCCTCGTGCGCGAAGGTGGCGGGCGCGTAGGTGTGCTGGCACGTGGCGCCCAGGTGTGGGCGCGGGCACGTGCACACGAAGCGGCTCCACGCGTCCTCGCACGCGCCGCCCGAGCGGCACGGGTTGGGGTCGCACTGCGCCACGCGCGGGCACGACGCCAGCACGCCGCGCAGCACCGTGCGCGCGCCCGCCGCCTCCGCCTCCGCCTCCTCCGCGTCCCCCTCGCCGCCCTCCGCCTCCTCTCCGACCTCCGCATCGCTCTCCGCCACCTCCGTCGTCGTCTCGGTGGACGTCGCGTTCGAGTCCTCCGGCAACACCTGCCCGATACAATGTATCACTAAAAATTTCAAAAGAGTGCCAAAAGACCACAGAAAACAACAGGCAAATTAGGAGTGTTTAATAATTGTAGACAGGACTTTCATCATCGAGAATGGTTAAAAGAACTTCTGAAAAAATTTTAAAAAATGCATGGCGAGGTTAGTAGGATTAATTGGAGAGTTGAAAGATGCAAATTTATTATTGCATCGACATATTTTTTTTTTTCATTTACAGTATATTCAAATTTAGTGTATTTTTATGATCAAGTGATAACATTTTTGAAGTTATTAGTGTAGAATCTCTGTTTAAGCTATTGCTTTCTTTTATTTAAAATGAATACAAGAACGAGATTCGATTCCGACAAAATATTAATTTTACGTATTGTCTTCGTATTTTTAATCAGCACGTTCTGAAGTCACATCTGAATCCGTTCGGAAAACAGATTAAATTCTATTCTGACCGAAATGGTCAACTGTTAAATTATTTCCCTCTTACTTGTATACATTACGATTAAATGAAGCTTTTTTAGCAATTAGCAAATAATTATCATTGAAAATTAATTTTCACTTGGAACTTTTATTGATGTTCTCCTAGCCGATTTCGACCACGGCAACAACTTCCGAATACTGTCGAGAGCCATCAACTGCGCAGGAGATATTATAGTGCCACAAGTGTACGCGCAAACACTGAGGCACTCGCTCGTCCCAACCTACCCGCGCCCGATGTAACGCTGATGCGATAAGATCGGAGGTAGGCTAGGATGCAGTGTCAGAAACACGGGGACAATCACAACACAACCAGACCCGAAAACCAACAATTTGTGTTTTAGCACAAATGTTGGCTCCGGCTGGCAATCGAGCCCAGGACCCGCGGCGTAGAAGTCAGGCACTCTGACCACTAGGCCACGCGGTCGTCTGGAACTTTTATTATTATGAATGCTTATAGCTGAGGCAGTGCAACATGGCAGCGGTGGCCGCGCTCACCCACTGCCCGTTGACCACGACGTCCTGGAAGCAGCCGACGAAGTAGTTGGGTCCGTGCGTGAGCGGCGCGTAGGAGGAGCCCGCCGTGCCGAGCCGCGTGGACGGGAACGACGTCACCGACGCGTTGAACGCCTCGTTCTGGCTGATGGGGTAGATGGTCTGCTCCTCGTTGGCCGCCAGCACCAGGTGCGACGAGTTGATCGTCACGAACACCTGCACCGACCGGCCGCTCATTCAACCACCGACGACTCAATGGATAATTCGAATCGGTTTTTTTTTTTAAACGTACACATAACAGACATATATTTAATATAGTTAATAGAATCAGGCGTTACTTTGCGGAAATCCATTATAATGAAGGAAGGTAAGTTACTTTGCTGAGATCCGCATGCTATCTTAGCAAAGTAACTTACCTTCCTTCAAGACATATATTTCACATGCACAACACGACCAGACCTGAAAACCGACAATTAGTGTTTTGCACAAATGTTTGTTCCGGCTGGGATTCGAACCCGGGACCCGCGGCGTAACGTCAGGTACGCTAACCACTAGGTCGCGCGGTCGTCAATGATGGTACCTACCTAGACGGTTCCTATGCAGGAATCCGGCACCACCCCAGGGCCAGTTATTCTGCCGTGAAGCAGTAGTGTGCAAGCATTACTGTGTTTCGGTTTGGAGGGCACTGTGAGCTAGCGTAATCACTGGGCATATGAGACTTAAGAACTTATGTCTCAGCGTGACGGGCACAGTGTAGTGTCACACTGTTCTGGGCGACACAGCATTTGTTATGGGCAGACGTTGCACTTACCATCAGGTGAACGTTTTGCTCGTTCCGTCACTTTTATCAAATAAAAAAAAAATGTTTAATACGAACCATTTTAATTCTCTATTACACGATTATTAAATTCAAACCCTGGTCCCATGCTCAGTGGCGTACAGAGCCATGTGATTATCCATGTGATATTAGAAAATGCTAGGTAAAATTGATTTCTCAAGTCTGCCTTCCGTGCATTACAACGATAACATAATACCGTTCTCTAACTCGGTGAAAAACCTGGGGCTGTATATCGATACGACTATGGACTGGAGGAAACACGTCACTGAAGTCTCCCGGAAAGTGACCGGGACATTATGCTCACTCTACCGCCTTAAAAACTTTCTGCCCGTTAAGACTAAGGTCATGCTTGTGCAGTCACTCATACTTCCATTTATTGACTATGCAGATGTGTGTTACACAGACTTGAACAAAGATCTTCTTTATAAGCTAGAGCGCCTTCTAAACAATTGTATCAGGTATATTTTCAGCCTTCGTAAGTATGACCATATCTCTGAATATCGTTCTCGCCTTAAATGGCTTCCTATTCAACAAAGGCGTAACTCTAGAATTCTCCTTGTTCTCTTCACTATTTTAAACAATCCCTTCACTCCGTCATATCTTAAGGATAAATTCCAGTATATTTATTTAACTCATGAAAGGGTTCTTCGTTCCTCATCTAATCATAAGATTAGTGTACCTCAACATTCCACCGGTTTCGTCGGTAACTCCTTTACTGTTCAGGCTACACTGCTCTGGAACACCCTGCCCGAAGATATTAGAAAAGTATCCAACAAATATACTTTTAAAAGGTTGGTGCGGGAATATTGCCTGAAGGCATCTTCTGTTGATACTTAATTAGTATTCGTCTTCCTTGATCATTGCATTTTTAAGTATATGTATCGTATATTTAAGTATGTATTAATATGTGTGTATGTTTATTTTGTATATATATATTTATATATATATATATGTATATATATGTGTGTATTTATGTTTATGTATACCATATTATTATAATTTATTTATTTTTTTCTAATTTTTTTATTTCCTTCGGCTGGTTATTTATCGTATTTTTCACATATTTATTTATTGCACCCTTCACAACTTTCTCCACGCCCACGGGTTGACTGGTAGAGAATGCCAATAGGCATTAAGTCCGCCCATTGTTACCCTTTCAATTAAGGTGTTCAATAAAGTTTTAATAAAAAAAAAATAAAAATAAAAAAATTATCATCATTCTAAAAATATATTGCTAAACATAGGCGAAACTGCTTCTAAATCTCTTCACTTTTCACGATAAATGCAAAACAATTCACCCATCTCCATGACACCAACAGCAACAGGAATCGAAATGCCTTACCTTTTGCCATTTACTGTCGTTGAGGTTGGAGCCGATGAAGACGCCCTCCCACTTGTTGAGGAGGCTGGAGTGCAGGTTGAGGCGGCCGCTGGACAGCTCCAGTAAGAAGTAGGTGAGGCCGCGGCCCATGGCCAGCAGCCCGTAGCCCAGCGACGTTTTGAACCGGAACGAGATGTCGTAGCCCTCCTCGCGCGACGTGTTCACCTCCGCGTAGCTGCTGTTCTCCAGTGACATCGTGGTTATCTGGAACATACTCGTTGAAGTCACTTCATGATTACATGATAGTGTGCTCAATTAAGACAATTTTAAAGGTACTTAGATTTCGGCATAAAAGGCGCCTAAAGTATATCGCCAAAACACGTCAAGTGCAGTGCTGTATATACTACTTCATAGCAGATTTGTGTTTCGGATCTCTTCATCTTGTCCAAAGCCGATTTAATATCTCAAAAGAGTATATCCAGAAAACAGGCTGTATGTGGCTACGTGAAATAAGTTATGTGGTCGACAGTGAGTACGTAGTGAGTGTGAATGCAGCAGGGGGCTCACCTTTTCGCAGGTGGTGCCGTAGTGTCCGGGCGTGCAGGAGCAGTTGAAGCGGTGCTCGGTCTCGTGGCGCAGCCAGGGCAGGCAGGTGCCGTGGTTGCGGCAGGGCGCGTCGCGGCAGCCCTGCAGCACCACGGAGCAGTTGCGGCCGCCCCAGCCCGCCTCGCACGCGCAGTAGTACGACGCGCGCAGGTCGTAGCACCGCCCGTGAGCGCAAGGCTTGTATCTGCGTATACATTTTCTCAGACTCACACCTCAAGTTGCTTGCTCAGTGTCTCGTTTAGATATATAAACAGAAGTATATTTAAGGTATTTATTTTGACAGCTTCAAAGAAAACCTGGTCTAGGGAAGTGCATCGAAACTAGGCTTTCAAAAAATACCGATTTTCGCGAGATATTAATTTACATTTTAGTAAGTGGCTTAATAGAATCTACCACCCCATCTCATCCCGTGGAAAATGAAAACCAAAAGAAACATCTTCCTGGAACATCAGAATAAATAAACTGCCGTTGCTAACCCGCCTGCCAAGCGTGGCATCTAGGCAAAATTCCCCCCAAAATGAGAGCTACAAACTTTTGTAGCTATCTAAAGGGGAGGTCTATGTTCAGCAGTGGACTAGTGATAGGCTGAAATGATGATGGCTGATGAAGGTGTCCCGATGAGTAAGCTTATTTTTAAATAATGTGACGAGACGAGCAAATCTTTCACTTGGTGGTAAGTACGCTGTGGTAGGATCTGTGTGGTGAGATTTCATTTCTTAAAGTGTCGTTTGCCCAAGTAATTACACAAGCTTACATTTCCTTACACACACACTACTGCTTGAGTCAGAATAACTGGCACTGCGGTGTCTTCGTTTCAGCCTATCACAAGTCCTACCACCGGTAAATAAGATGTCACAATTCTTCAGTGTCGATTATTAAATGTACAAAAAAATCAATCTAATCTTTGAGACAAAAGCCACAAAGTGCTTGGTATATTAAATAAGTATTTATTAAAGAAATCAAATACAGTATTAGAAGCTCGTTATGTCTTAAGTTATGTATGAAAACAGTGTGGCTTACCGCAAGCACTCGTCGATCTCCAGCTCGCAATGGGTACCCTCGAAGCCGGCGGCGCAGTCGCAGCTGTAAGTACCCACGCCATCCAGGCACTTGCCGTGGCGGCAGGGCGACGACGCGCACTCGTCCACGTTCACCTCACAGCGCGCTCCCTCCGTACCCGCCACGCACACGCACTCGAACCTGCGCAGGCATCGCATTGAACCACACGGAACAGTCTGGATTAATGTACCACTGAGGGCCACTGACCAACTCGATCTAACTGCTCCAGTACAGACAAGATTTCACATTTCCTTGACTTTTCATTATTTCGAAAACATGTAACACGAATTTCCAACATATTGTTCAGTTAATAGAATCAGGCATAACTTTGCGGAAATTCATTATAATGAAGGCAAGAATTTTGCTAAGAGCCGTATGCAAAATAAAAATAGTGTATATTACCTAGATTTGAAGAGCACCGCTCGCCCTCCCATAGTGGCGTGGGAGAAAAAGAGTGATCGAGCGAGAAGGGCAGGTAGAAGCTGGCGGGCAGCAGCATGTGGGGCTGCGGGCACTCGATATACCGATGGAGCACGTGTCAGTGTGTAGGGCGCCACTCACCCGCTGGCCGTGTCGAGCGTGAAGGGCAGATAGAAGCTGGCGGGCAGCAGCATGTGGGGCTGCAGGCACTCGATATACCGATGGAGCACGTGTCAGTGTGTAGGGCGCCACTCACCCGCTGGCCGTGTCGAGCGTGAAGGGCAGATAGAAGCTGGCGGGCAGCAGCATGTGGGGCTGCAGGCACTCCATATACCGATGGAGCACGTGTCAGTGTGTAGGGCGCCACTCACCCGCTGGCCGTGTCGAGCGAGAAGGGCAGATAGAAGCTGGCGGGCAGCAGCATGTGGGGCTGCGGGCACTCGATATATCGATGGAGCACGTGTCAGTGTGAAGGGCGCCACTCACCCGCTGGCCGTGTCGAGCGAGAAGGGCAGATAGAAGCTGGCAGGCAGCAGCATGTGGGGCTGCGGGCACTCGATATACCGATGGAGCACGTGTCAGTGTGTAGGGCGCCACTCACCCGCTGGCCGTGTCGAGCGAGAAGGGCAGAAAGAAGCAGGCGGGCAGCAGCATGTGGGGCTGCGGGCACTCGATATATCGATGGAGCACGTGTCAGTGTGAAGGGCGCCACTCACCCGCTGGCCGTGTCGAGCGAGAAGGGCAGATAGAAGCTGGCGGGCAGCAGCATGTGGGGCTGCGGGCCCACTTGCAATGGCGGCGCGTCGGGAGCGCGGTACAGGCTGGCATTGCTGCGCTCTAGGCACACTCCGCCGAACTTGCACGGCTCGCCCTCGCATTCGTTGATGTCGACCTCGCAGTTTTTGCCTGACGATAATATATACAAACATTCAAAAATCTTATTATAGGACATTTTTTTTTAAATTTCGACTTCTGAGTGTCCTTTTTAAGAGGTTGGAGATATTGGTTGGTTGATGATGGTTAGAGTTGGCAGCGAAAGATTTTTTTTTTTGATTTATGAAAGCAAATACAATTTCACAAAGTACAGAAGTCAGTGTACCGACCGGTATAGCCAGGGTGGCAGGCGCAGTGATAGTCGTTGAGGTCGTCGAGGCAGGAGCCGCCATTGCGGCAGGGCTGTGGCGCGCACTCGTCGATGTTGAGCTCACAGTCGGGTCCCGCGTAGCCCGTGCCGGCGCACTCGCACGTGTAGCCGTTCAGCGCGTCCGAACAGCGCCCGCCGTGCTGGCACGGCTGCGACTGCAACAGACTCGCCGCTCACTAGCTGTCGCTCACCTCGCAAAACGACACTCTGACTCGCCAACATTGTGACACTGGCGACTCCGCCAGTATTCCAGCTTATCGATGAGTTACTTTTTGATAATGCTCGAGCCACACTGACGCCTAGTGCCACTAATTAACGCGTTGAGATTAAACTAAAACATTGATAACACAAAAATTCTTAAATAAAACAAAAAAATATTATATTATAAAAATATATGACTATAGGCGTCTTATACAAAAAGGCCCATACTAATAGGTGAATCTCACCACCATCCTTTACAGTTAGCTACCGTGGGTAAATCTTTGTTTCAGAGAGCACAAGAGATCTGTGACAGTAAACACCTGGCCGCCGAGCTTCAGCATGTCAAGCAAGTTTTGCAAGACAACAAGCTTCGGGTTCCGCGCCTTCGTCGCAGTGACCGAGTGAAGGCGGCCACAGTCGAGCGTGTACCTGCAGTCCTGCTATATGTCAGAGGAGTCACGGACAAGATTGGCTATATCTTGAAGCGGGCTTCCATAATAACATTTGTCAAACCGCCGAAGAAGATAAGTCAGTTTTTACCATCTGTCAAGTGTAACATCCTTCTACAAGATGCAGGAGTATACGAGCTGGATTGTGAATGTGGTCTCTCTTACATAGGGCAAACAAAAAGATCAGTAAAAACTTGCGGAAAAGAACATAAAGCTGACGTGAAGCATCGTCGCTCCAAGAAGTCTGCAGTAAGTGACCATGTTCTGGATCATCCCAACCTCTACATCAGATTTGATAAACCACAAATCCTCGCAAAAGAACACCGATTCCTACCAAGGATAATTCGCGAGGCTATTGAAATTAAAAAACATCCTAATTTGAATAGAAAAGATGGTTGGGTATTACCACCAGCTTGGGATCCTATAATTAATAAAATTAAATCAAAAACTAAGCATACCACTGCAAGACTCCAAGATACAGTAAGCTCTTTCTGCGTAGATCGAACCAAAAATAATAAATAAAAAGCTGAAGGTACTCTGGGTTAACTATGTAATCAGGACATCTGTCACCTGTTTCGTCCCGTGACCATGGGTGGAGACAAAATAAACGCGATAAAATCCGTAAAATTAGTTTCATTTAAATAGGCGTCTGTTATCGCTGTCATAGAATGTCAAATGTTCAGTGAAGAAATGCAATGTTAAAGCATTAATTTGTTTGAATTGTATACGAACCATAAAAAATTGCAATTACTTAAAACATACAGAATTATCAAAAACCAATGCGTCGACAGCATAAGGAATTATACAATACCTCACAATCGTCGATATCAATTTCACAATTAGCTCCCGTTAATCCATCTTGACATACGCAGGAATAGCTGGCAATGCCATCGACACATGTAGAGCCAGCAGCGCAAGGGTTAGCTTCACACTCGTTGATATTTATCGAACAATCTTTACCTAAAATTAAAAACCCATAAAGGACCAACTCTGTTTTAATATATTAACCAAAAGAATTAATTACTCACCATCGAAGCCGTCCATGCAAGTGCATTCGTAATTATTTTCCAAGTTCTGACACGTACCCCCGTTTTTACACGGCGACGAAAGGCATTCATCAATATCTTGTTCGCAATTATCACCTGTGTATCCTATAAATGATAACATTGATAAACATATTGTTTTAACTAAAATACATGTATAAACAGATATACATTAAATAATTAATGTAAGTACCTGGCTTACAGTAGCATTGATATGAACCTGGCACGTTGAGGCAAACTCCATGATTACATATTTTGGGCATCAGTGCACATTCATCTTTATCTAATTCACAAACCCTTCCTGGAAAAAAAAACTTTCTTTACAATTAGAGAAAAATTTAATTTTATTAAACAGTTGTATAAACCATGCTGTTACCGTTAATGACATTTAGTAATATGAGAAATATTTTGTATATATTACGCATTTGTACAATACTAGCACTACTTGAAAAATATAAGAGTCCTAATTACGAAATAAATTCAAAACTTATATTAGTCGCACCGCATAACATCTGGTTTGCACAAGTGATTTGTGTTCGTTGGGTTGGTAAATAAAACACATTTTATCACTATTGTGTGAAACGTGGGCAGTCAACGTATATATACATATCATATCACCTAATTATCGATATTTATTTAAAAATATGCAAATAGTTAAACTTTCTACACTGTACGTAACAGTACTTAATTTACATTTAAGAATTTGCACAGAAAATAAAACCGGTAAAATAGTTACGATATCGAATAAACGTCATAGACATCACTATTAATGTCATATATTTATTTTATTTGCGTCCTTCAGCGCCTGTGTCACAACATTATTATCCTATAATTGTTTAATTCGCTAAATTGTCTGTAACTGTGATGTAAATACATTTAAAACAAAAAAAAATGTGAACATTGCTAATTTCAATGTTTAAATCATAATGATATTCGCGACGCGGAACTTTTTAAGGTTATGTCGATACCACAGTGTTTTAACAGTTCGTTTAAATCATATTCTGAGAATAAATACTCCAAAAACTGATGAAAAACTCAGAAAGACTTCCTCTGATATAAATTTTAAGGCGCTTCTTGTAGAATATAAGGACAAAATAAGATTTAGTTCATATTTGCAACACGAGATATTAGAATTAGGTTATTATCGGTACTACGTAAAAACATTAAAAAAAGCTGCGAAAATCGCTACTCAAACTTTTAAAGAAAAGTCCTTACCACCACTCCCAGTGGCGTTAAAATATTATGTTAACAAAGAGAAATTACTGCCTGATGAAAAAGACACAGAAGTCTCCGAACCTCAGAAAAAATTTCAACGACCATTTGCAAACAAAACTGATTTGAACGTCATCGCAAATGCTAACAATACAATTAAGCAAATTACTACTACTTCAGATAATAAGTTGCAGACAGAATTTGACCGTTCCACTATAGATAGATGGATGACAAATTATGAACACTTTGATGATAGCCAGTTGAAAACTCTTGAAGATTTAGAAGAACAAGAGACACTAGAACAAGAATGGTGTAAGAACTATGGAACTCCAGATCCCACGGAAGGCATTAGTAGAGTGCCTTGTGGGGGTTGTGGAGCTTTACTCCACTGCAGTGACCCAGCTATCCCCGGCTATCTGCCTAGTGAGATCTTTAAGGGCTGTGAAGAGGAAGAGTTGAGAAGTATAGAGTGTCAGCGCTGCCATTTTCTTAAGGAGTACAATATAGCATTAGATGTGACTGTACACCCTGAAGAATATGAAAAGCTTCTGCAGAACATAAAGTATAACACATATTTAACAGATTTTGAATTAGTATTACTGATTAAATTCAACTTAATTAGTAACTTTTTTGTAACAAAACAAATATAAAAGGTCAAGATTCACAATTAAAACTTCTATGAATATAATGAATTTCTTCAAAGTTAAGCTGTAATGTAATTGTATTAACAACATCAACATAAGGGAATAAAATGTATAAGTTTTCCAAAAGTAACTTCCATGGTGATTACTTTTAGTTTTTAATAATAATGTTAGAAGGATATAGTGTCAGAGACTCGGGGCAATCACAACACTACTAGACCCAAAAACAAACAACCTGTGTTTATACATAAATATTGACTCCAGCTGGGATTTGAATGCAGGACCTGTAGCGCAGAAGTCAGGAGTAGTCATAAGAAGCTTGTTCTTGATTAAAAATGTGAACTACTGAATGTCTACTACTGTTATACTATATAATATATTATAACTTTTCTAGGCATGTCAAATCTTTGGTGGTTGTAATGGTGGACCTTCTGGACTTCCCATGTTCAATATGGCCGGGTATTGTTGACATCATTGGAACTGAGAGACCTCTCATAGTTGTCGGCAACAAGGTATTGATTACAATCTTATAAAATTTTTCTTTTAAGCTCAATAACTTTGCAAACCAGGGTGCATTACAAAAATAGCAAAATGTTTATGGTATAAGAGAAATGTCGTAAAGTCTCTGAATTAATGTTGTTATAAATGATTAAACATTCATAAATCTTCTGCCCAATTGTGACTGCTTAGTTTTTTTCACAGCAGATTACTGCTACAATTATATGTATGTTGAAATTTTAAATGTCTCCTTTTGCACACAATGGTTTAAACTCCAAATCAAAGTACTAATTTAAGAATTTTAAATTGGGATTTACTCTTAACTAACCTATTATTCATCATTAAAATTAAATAAGTAAATTATTTGTGTGCTGTTAGAAATAGACAAAGGTATTATAGGCCAATTTAAGCAAATGCTTTGCGGGTTTGAATGCTGCACATAACCAATATTTTGTATGACCTACGGTAACTCTATGAACCATACAAAGTAAAATGCAGTCACACAGAAGAATCCTCAAAGTGCGGCACATTTTTTTAGTAAAATTCTGTTTCTTCATTTGCTTTTAATTTTTTAAAGTTTCTATCATGGAGATAGAATGCAATGACAAAATTTGTTTCCACAGAAACTTTTAAAATTATTGATTGAACTATATCACCTAGATGGCTAAGGCATTTCAAAAACTTGAGTAGGACATAATACATTGAAGATGTGAAATATAATGATTTTAGACATACATATATGTAGGATTCAGAGGATGGTGTATCCGAATGTGAATAATAAGTTGAATGCTTTGAGGACTGAATGTAGTGTGTATCCGAACATAATAAAAGTGAAGGATGGATGGAGTGTGAGAGAGAGGAGGAAGGAAGGGATACGAGTTGCGATACGAGTGATGGACGATAGGCGTTGTTTACTTAACGAGTTTATTGCATTTATAATTATTTTTCTAAAAATAATTACGAGTTTGCTTGAATCGCATTTTTTATTTCATCCCTCAACACTACATATATATATATGTGTAAACATAACATATATATGCATACATATCTATAAGAATATATTTATATATTTTTTTTTTATTGCATAAAGTGATGAAACGAGCAAAACGTTCACCTGATGGTAAGTGCAATGTCTGCCCATAACAAATGCTGTGTCACCCAGAAAATTTCTGTTTGACACTACACTGTGCCCTTAATGTGCCTTGTGGTTCTTAAGTCTCATATGTCCAGTGATTACGCTAGCTCACAGTGCCCTTCAAACCGAAACACAGTAATGTTTGCACACTACTGCTTCACGGCAGAAGAACTGGTCCTGGGGTGGTACCTACCTAGACGGACTCCTGCAAAGGTACTAGCTGGTGCGTGCGACTTTATACACATGGATATAGGTTTTTTAAATATCCCATGGGAACGGAAATTATCTCGTATTTCCGTTTCCCGAATGCAAGCTATCTCTGTGCCAAATTTCGTTCAGATCAGTTTAGCGATTGAACCGTGAAGAGGTAACAAACAGGCAGAGGGACAGAGAGAGTTAGTTTCGCATTTATAATATTAGTATGAATTAATAACAACATTTGTATTATGATACACAAAAATGGATGATTATATTCAAATGTACAAATTACTTCACAGGTTGATTTGCTACCAGGTGACAGCATCGGCTACCTAAAGCGTGTCAAGGAATCATTTGTGGCGGAAATAAATAAAACCATGTTAAGCAAAGCTAACATCAAACACATTGCTTTGATTTCCGCTAAGACAGGCTATGGAGTAGAGGAATTAATATCAGCTATGTTTAAATTATGGCTATATAAGGGTGATGTTTTCCTCGTTGGTTGCACTAATGTGGGTAAGAGCTCACTATTCAATGCTCTTTTACAATCGGACTATTGCAAAGTGCATGCAATAGACATTATTAAGAGGGCAACCGTAAGCAGATGGCCAGGTACAACACTGAATTTATTGAAATTCCCAATCAACAGACCTTCTGGATGGAAAATACATCAGAGACAGCAAAGAATCAAATCCGAAGCTAAACTGTTAAAACTAGAGAATGAAATAAGAAAGGGACAAGTGAAAGGAAAGATTTTCAGTGATGCGCCATCATTGATCGGACACATTGGCAGAACATTTTCATTACCAGTGAGCAACGAAACAGATGAAGCACTGAAAACTGTTGCAGTGTTGGATGAGAAGCATGAACTGTTTGCTAAAAGCAAATGGTTCTACGACACACCAGGTGTCGTGCATCCCGATCAAGTATTATCACTACTCAGTACTGAAGAGTTGCTTTTGACGATACCGAAAAATATAATAAAGCCTCAAACTTACTACTTGCACATGGGGTTCACTATATTCATCGGTGGCCTAGCGCGCCTGGACTTCGTAGACTGCATAGTACCTTGCCGATTCACTATATTCTGCTCGGAGCATTTACCCATAACTGTTGTGAAGACTGAAGATGCTGATGAAGTGTATAATAAATTTCTTGGTACAGAGCTGTTCGCAGTGCCTACGAGTGGCGCAGAGAGACTGAGTAACTGGCCTGGTTTGAAGAGACGCGAAGATTTGCTAGAATTTTCAGGACAAGGGCCACGAGCCTGTTGTGGAGATGTAGTTCTGTCTTCAATAGGCTGGGTTTCTGTGACTACTAAGAACAGAACTTTGTGTAAGGTGGCAGCATGGACACCGGAAGGTAGAGGCGTGCATCAGCGTGTACCTTCAGTGTTACCGTATTCAATAAACTTGAAAGGTAAAAGAATTCAAGACACACCGGCATATATGGTTGGGAAGGTATATTCTGAAGACAGTAACTGATAATTTTGTAATCGTAGATAAGTTCACAGCAATAAATAATTTAATTTCAGTGTTTCGAATTTTTATTAACCAAACCATTTTTAGACAGCGATAGATTTATAATTTAAATATAAAACATTGCAATTACTTCGCAAAGGGGTATAAAGTTTTACATGTTTTTTTGTATATATTTGTTCTCTCATGGATCCTCTAACTCATTGACAAATCATGCATTTTTATTTTCTCGAGTCATTGGCTAAATAACATTTTATGAAACCGTTTATAGCCTAATGCAATTAGGCATTTAGTTTTTTAAATTGTTTAGCTGAGTTTTGTTTTAGTTTTGCTTATTCGCATTTGATTATTAAACTATTTAACATACATACATAAGATCACGACTGTATCCCATAAGGGGTAGTCAGAGACTGGGCACTCACTGCAAAAACAGATGACTGCCACAATCCACGTTTCACCAAAACAATATAATGCAATTGGTGTGATAGGTGGTGAGCCCATCGCCATCATGCGCTGTTGGGTGCACAGTGCAGTTTAATTCGTTACTCGCCTTTTACGAGATCCATTGGATGAGATGGAGTGGTAGTATTCTTTTAACGAGCCGCCACCACACGGCAAAACTTTTGAAATACAACAATATAATAGTACTACCTGTTACTTAGCTATTACAAATTAAGTTTAAAAATAATTATTTAGAAAAAATCGAAATGTATATAGAGTCAATATGTGCGAGTACAGTAAATGGACAGTAGAGAGTTACTGACCGGTGAAGCCGGGTAGGCACTGGCAGCTGACGAGGCCGGAGTCGAGCACCAGGCAGGTGCCGTTGTGGCACGGCGAGGAGGCGCAGGCTGACTCCGCGCTCGGCGCCACACAGCGCCACGCGCCGCTCTGCTCCACGCACTCCTACAAAAACACTGCCCTATGCTCACACTGCTCCCTTCCCATACCGGCCTCTGCCCACACAACTGCCAACTTACACTGCTATCTGCTCACACTGCTTCCAACACACACTGCTTCCAACTCACACTGTCCTCTATTTACAATCGTGCGTGCCTTCTATACTATGGCTAGCACCACAAAACAGAGAGTATAGAGTGGAGAGGATAGTGTCAAACTAGACAAGCCGATAGGTGTAGGGCAGATTAGAATAACGCCTCCCTCTTTTCTTCCGAAGACGCGACTAAGGTATTATACGGACAGCCTATTCCTGCAGAATAACAACATAATATGCAACGTTGTCACTATACTGTCCGTGGGAACGCAGTGAGTAGTAAAAAAATTTTTTTAGACTCATACCAAAATTTACCGAATTTACCACCCGTCACGTCTCGTTTCGTTTCCCTCGAAGGCGAAAAGAGAGCTTTTGTGGCATCTGCCTACATCTAATATGGGAAAAGGCGTGTTTATATATATGATACACGATGTTCGATTGTGAGTGCCGCACGCTGCAGACGTACGCTTTGCGAGGTTTTTGTCTTTTTTCTAGTCGGGCGTACGATTACGACAGAAATGGATCAAAGAAAGCAATCTTCTAACTACTCAGTAAGTGGACGTTTTAACTTTAAATAGTGTATTTTAGTAACATAATTAAAAAGTGATATTTGTAAGTCGTGATATAACAAAGAAAATTTTTGGGTTACACAGCCTTTGCTATGGGTAGACGGTTCACTTACCATCAGGTGGATGTTTGGCTGGTGCACTTTCTCCATGAAAATAATTCTAAACAACCAAATTTCCCTTAGTTGTCTGTCCCCACTAAGCCCGTTTCGTGGGAAAACAACTTAAGATAAATTCCGAGAAAATTTCAGGACAAGCGGAATAATCGTCTCATACGTGCGCGATAAAATATGAAATGGGAAGATGTGGTCAGAACAGTGGGTGTGGCCGTACCTGCACGGGGAGCTGCGGGCAGCCGAGCGCGCGGCAGTCCAGCGGCAGCTCGCAGTGCGCGCCGCCGTAGCCCGCGCGGCACTCGCACGCCGCGGGCGGCACGCAAGTGCCCCCGTTCGCACAAGCGCGCGCGCACTCGCCCGCCCCCGGCCCCGCCCCCGCCCCCGCCGCCTGCTCGCAGCGCGGCCCCGCCCAGCCCGCCTCGCACTCGCACCGGAACCCGCCCGGCTGCGCGGAACATATCCCGTACAATGAAGGAACCGAACTTATTTTGCTAAGATCCGCATGCAAAATATAAAATGATGTATATTACCTACTTTTTGAAGAGCACCGCCACCAGATACCGTCGACCACTGCAATACTATCACTAGGTAATTATACACCACTGACTAACGGACGGGTGGCCTAGTGGTCAGAGTACCTGACTTCTAAGTCGCGGGTCCTGGGTTCGAATCCCAGCCGGAGTCAATATTTGTGCTAAAACATAAATTGTTGGTTTTCCGGGTCTGGTTGTGTTGTGTTTGTCCCCGTGTTTCTGACACTGCATCCTAGCCTACCTCCGATCTTATCGCATCAGCGTTACATCGGGCGCGTGTAGGTTGGGACGAGTGAGTGCCTCTGTGTTTGCGCGTACACTTGTGGCACTATAATATCTCTGTAGTCGGAAGTTGTCGCCGTGGTCGAAATCGGCTAGGAGAACATCATCATACACCACTGAAGTCGGGACTACGACATGTGTTTCCCCCCAAAACGATCTCTTATCAAGTGTCATAGACTACGATAGACAGCCGCCGAGTCTGTTCTCTGTTGTCGGTGTTAGTTTGCTTGTGAGCGCTACAGAGGGAGGGCGGGACGGTGCTCTCCAAAAACTAGGTATATAATATACCACATTTTATATTTTGCATTCGGATGTTAGTAAATTAACTTTCTTTCCTGTATAAGTAACACCTGATTCTATTAACTATACCTCATTCATTCGCTTTTTCAATCAACAATTCCCTGTTCGATTACTACTACGACTGATAATGTAATATATGTGTAGTAAAATGCAAACATTTTATCGTTGTGCAATGATTGAAATTTTTTTTTTAATGTACACGCTTGGACAACAATAAAATATGCACCGACGTGAATTTAATAAAACTTGTATTTACTTTTTAACTGCAACAATAATAAGAATTTCTTAACAACCTACAATAATTTTAAACAATAAGTGGAATGTGTTAATTCTTTAATATAATCTTAAATATCTTTCCGTTGTCCCTATGGGGCCGACTCATTTTTATCCTGTCTCTCCGGACTCTTGGCTTGATTTATTTTTTGCTTGCTTTTTGATTGAAAGACTTTGTGCACATTCTGGGATTTTGTTGTAAAAACGTATACATTGCCCCATAAAAGAGTTACTGACCCTGATGTGAAGTCGAGTAACTGGCATGATTAATTTAGATTTACATTCCCCTAAACCGCCACCACACGGGGATAGATAGTATGTAATGTTGCTCACGAGATCCCTGCAGGCCGTGGCGTGCAGGCACGGGCCCGTCGCGCAGCGCTCGGCCTTCAGCTCCGACAGCGCCTTGCCGGCCGCCGCCGCCAGCTCGCAGTACACACCTGCGCACACACGGACAAACCTCTACATCGACACTTTCATTGCCACCCTGACAATGCACACACAACAAACGCCAAACAATATCATTTAGTATGCAAATCGATGAAATCGATGAAATCGAAAATAAATGGCGCCACGAGCAGAAACAAATTTTTGTCGCTAGTAAACAGGTGGCCGGTGAACTGAAACGACCAACAGCCCAATCATCATCGCAATTAACAAAATTAAAAAAAAAAAATTAATTTTGACTGATTTTTTTTTGTGTGTATGTACGCGATATCTTCGCCAATTGTTGATTTCAAGATTTCTTTTTTTTAGTGGCATTGGTTATACTTCACATGGGTCCCGTACAAATTTTGTCAAGTTCTGATGGTGAGATCCAAAAGGAAATCATGGAACTCATTAATTCGCTTAAGTATGTTTGGATTATTGGTAAATATTATAATCGGTGACCAAGTCTGTCAGAGAAAACTTAATTTTAGCAAAAACAACAACAAATAGTAAAATTGAATGCGATGAAATAGACAATTTTAGTTTGGAGTGTAATGCGTTTATGCAATAATAACTATTTTAATTGCCCCATACAAAAATAATAATACTATCAAATTTATATAATCGTTTAATTTTCTCTAACAAAGCTTATACTCTTTTACTTTTATTAAAGTGAAATGAAAACGCTCAATCTATATTCCAGTAAACCGACGGAAAAAAATCCCACTTCAAACATGTCCAGCTGTTATCACTACGACTAGAATTTCCGTCTGCTCGCGCGCTTCACATTTTGTATGAATCATTACATGTCACACAATATTACAAAAATGACTAATCACGTATCAATTACGAACAAATCATATACAAAACAGTCAGCGAAAACTAAAACAGCGTCACATACAGCCGACAGTCAAAATCAATTATGCATGCGTACAAATTAAAAAAAAATACAATATTACAAAGGAGGGAAACATTCAAAAATGGTTGAAATAAATGATATCTTTTCACACCGAAACAACTGTTACTAACATAAAGCTATTAATTTTGCACACGTCATAACATATAAAAATCAATTGAAAAAAAAAATTACCTATGTTTTCAAGTCGATTAATCGATTAATAATCATAGATTGTAGAGTATGTATACTCTATGCATTATTCAATAACATTCATCGCGCTCTTAAATGATGTTTCATAGACAAGTTTATGACATATATTCTTTTTTAAGAATATTATAAAAAAAAACATGAAAATGTTCATTGTTTTTATTTATTAAATGATTAATCGAAAATTGCCTATGAAAATGGTTTATTATGTTGGTACAGCTAATGTTTGGACTGATTAGTATGAAAGCAGCAAGGCGGGACAGAATGTCGCAAACACTGAAACATAAACATTCGAATCCAGCTACCACGTAACATTCGTAAAGAGCCCCGTGTGAACGGGGGCGGGCACTAACTATTATAACCTTTGGTTTCCAGTCCGAAAACAAGAAACTGTCATGAACCCCATCCCAATTGATGTTTCAGGCACTGTAAAAGGAATAATCGATATGAATTTGACGTATCTTCAAGTTTGTTTGTTTTATTTTCGATAGCACATAACCACAACCACAGGCACAAACCAATAATTTTGTATGAGTGTTTTACATGGTTTGTTCATCGCATACAAGGTACGAGGCTAGTACAATTCAGCAGTATAAAATGGCCTCCGACTGGACATTCACAGCTGGGCTCGTACTGTCTACATGTGTACTACGCGCTGCGGAAGGGAGCAAGGCGAACTTGTTTGGGTAAAGTCGAGCCGCCTCGCAGCCGTCTGCAAGGAACGGTCCCTCCGGCCCTGCGGTACCTCTGTAGCCGGGCGCGCAGGTGCAGTTGACGCGGTCGCCCACTCGCGTGCAGGTGGCGCCGTTGAGGCACACGCCGGCCTCGCAGCCGTCTGCAAGGAACGGTCCCTCCGGCCCTGCGGTACCTCTGTAGCCGGGCGCGCAGGTGCAGTTGACGCGGTCGCCCACTCGCGTGCAGGTGGCGCCGTTGAGGCACACGCCGGCCTCGCAGCCGTCTGCAAGGAACGGTCCCTCCGGCCCTGCGGTACCTCTGTAGCCGGGCGCGCAGGTGCAGTTGACGCGGTCGCCCACTCGCGTGCAGGTGGCGCCGTTGAGGCACACGCCGGCCTCGCAGCCGTCTGCAAGGAACGGTCCCTCCGGCCCTGCGGTACCTCTGTAGCCGGGCGCGCAGGTGCAGTTGACGCGGTCGCCCACTCGCGTGCAGGTGGCGCCGTTGAGGCACACGCCGGCCTCGCAGCCGTCTGCAAGGAACGGTCCCTCCGGCCCTGCGGTACCTCTGTAGCCGGGCGCGCAGGTGCAGTTGACGCGGTCGCCCACTCGCGTGCAGGTGGCGCCGTTGAGGCACACGCCGGCCTCGCAGCCGTCTGCAAGGAACGGTCCCTCCGGCCCTGCGGTACCTCTGTAGCCGGGCGCGCAGGTGCAGTTGACGCGGTCGCCCACTCGCGTGCAGGTGGCGCCGTTGAGGCACACGCCGGCCTCGCAGCCGTCTGCAAGGAACGGTCCCTCCGGCCCTGCGGTACCTCTGTAGCCGGGCGCGCAGGTGCAGTTGACGCGGTCGCCCACTCGCGTGCAGGTGGCGCCGTTGAGGCACACGCCGGCCTCGCAGCCGTCTGCAAGGAACGGTCCCTCCGGCCCTGCGGTACCTCTGTAGCCGGGCGCGCAGGTGCAGTTGACGCGGTCGCCCACTCGCGTGCAGGTGGCGCCGTTGAGGCACACGCCGGCCTCGCAGCCGTCTGCAAGGAACGGTCCCTCCGGCCCTGCGGTACCTCTGTAGCCGGGCGCGCAGGTGCAGTTGACGCGGTCGCCCACTCGCGTGCAGGTGGCACCGTTGAGGCACACGCCGGCCTCGCACGCCGTCTCCGCCGTAGAGCAGTTGGGTGCCCTCCCCGGCGCGCCTGTCGACACACTTTGTATCACTACTTTTTCCAAGTCCAATAAAGCTTATTTTAAAATTGTACCTAAGAAATTGCAATCATATCTGATAATTACGGTTGACTTAGCGAACCTCCATAATGTTTAAGAAAAATTCTAAAAATTCATTAACGTATCGCGGTCTTCGATCGTTGTATCTACTATTGATCTTACTACCCGTAATAAAAGATTTGTTAGTAGAATTTAGATAAGATACTGAAGAAATATTCTCTGTATTCTTTAAAACACTGATAAGTCTAGGTAACATTGACACCATATAAGCAATATGAAATTTATTTATTTATTCCTTATTGCATTCACCTTATTTAAGAAAAGGATTAAGGGCAGACTTAATGCCTTTTGGCATTGTCTCCCAGTCAACCCAAGGCATGGAGAGATATTGTTATAGGTGCTTTACAACGTGTGTGTGGTGGCGGCTCGTTAAAAGAATACTACCACTCCATCTCATCCAATGGATCTCGTAAAAGGCGAGTAAGGAACTGCAATGGCGAGTAAACTGCACTGTGCAACAGCGCATGGTGGCGATGGGCTCACCACCTATCACACCAAGTGCATTATATTGTTTTGGTGAAACGTTGATTGTGGCAGTCATCTGTTTTTGCAGTGAGTGCCCAGTCTCTGACTACCCCTGTATGTACAATGTGTAAATTCATAATTAGATCTTAATGCTTATCAGAAAGCAATCTGAAGTTATTAAATAAAACCGAAAGCATTATTACTATCCCGTCCTGAAATATCCTCAGTGTCATTCACTTCGCTGATACTGATTACTGAACGTGGACCCGAAAATAATTCTTAGTCTCTGTTGAGTAACATAGTGATCTTGGAACTCCAAGAGTTGTTCCAACAGTTATTCAGTGTCAGATAAGTGATTTTTAATTTGAAGTATTATTGTTATCGGCGTCCAATATTGGGTTATTTCCTAAAATACTAATTGATATCAACATGAATAAATGAGCACAGAGCAACGTGCCTTGAGGCACCCCCGATTACACCATAGCTAAAGTTTTAATATATTAATATATTTCAACTTCTTATATAGCATTTATTTCAAAGTATATTTGTGATGTATTTGTTTGTACATTTGTAACGCGTATTTCGTTGTATTCGTAATATATGTACTGTAAGAAGAACTATATAATTTAATAAACTGGAAGCCAATGACCATATGAAATTCTGGTGAGATGGGATAGGATCTCTTGTTCTCTATAAGTAATTAATCAATTACTAGTAATCATTTCAAATATATATAATAAATCAAGTCTAGACTTGTCGGTGTAATTTCGTAAACATGAATCGTAAATAGGCCTTCACGATACAGGTTGGCCTAGTGTGAAGGCCGCAGATAGATCAAAACACTAAAGTTAGATGATAAAACTGTGTTTTTTTTAATTTAATTATTTATGAAAATTTTATTCTTCACCTTAATCAAAAGGGTAACAATGGGCGGACTTAATGCCTATTGGCATTCTCTACCAGTCTATTTTTAAAAAAAATGTGAAAAATACCTTAAATAACCAGCCAAAGTTAAAAACAAAACATAAAGCAAATGAACACACATTTATCTTTTTCTTACATTGTGTCTTTCGCTGTAATAAAATTATCCAAGACGCCATGTATTCCGAACTTCAATAACTTTTGTAATAAGAGTATCCCAGGTTTAATTAATTAATTATATAATTAATTGTGAAGAAAAGTAAGTTACTTTGCTAAGATCCGCATGCAAAATATAAAAATGGTGTATATTACCTAGTTTTTTGAAGTGCACCACCCGCCCTCCCTCAGTAGCGTGCACAAGCAAACTAACACCGCCACCAGGAACCGCCACCAACCACTACAATACTACCACTAGATAATATACACCACTGAAGTCGAGAACAAGACACGTGTGACTGACACGACAGACGGCCGCCGAGTCACTCGGCGGCCGTCTGTCGTAGAGTCTATTACGCTTGATAATGCCTCGTTTTGGGGCGAAACACGTGTCGTGTTCTCGGCTTCGGTGGTGTATATTATCAAGTGGTGGTATTGTAGTGGTTGGTGGAGGGTACCTGGTGGCGGTTCCTGGTGGCGGTGTTAGTTTGCTTGTGCACGCTACTGAGGGAGGGCGGGCGGTGCTCTTCAAAAAACTAGGTAATATACACCATTTTTATATTTTGCATGCGGATCTCAGCAAAGTAACTTACTTTTCTTCATTATAATGGATTTCCGCAAAGTAACGCCTGATTCTATTAAATATAATTAATTTTAATTCTTGCTCGTATCGTCGACGACCATGTTCTGTCTGATCGGCTTGATCCCCTGGCTTTGCGAAGAGATTGTTGCATCCCTTTGCAGTTTTTTATAGGATCTACCATGGGGAGTGTTCCGAGGAATTGTTCGGATTAATTCCAGCCGCTGATTTTCACCATCGCACATTGCGGCACAGCGTGAAAATTCCATCGTCACCACCTTGATAGTTGGCATTCCAGCACCGTGCGTTTTTCGCGCAATTTTTTGCCACGCACAAACACTTTATGGAATCTGATGCCGCCAGCGGTTTTTCCGGACCCATATGACTTAGGGACCTTCAAGAAAAGAGCCTATTCCTTTCTCAAAGGCCGGCAACGCACCTGCTATTCCTCTGGTATTGTAGATGTTCATGGGCGGCGGTGATCACTTACCATCTGGTATTCCATAAAAAAAAAATACGATATAATTTCTAAAATTCATAGTACACGAGTGGCCTGAGATTGATCCCTGAAATTCAATTTTTGGCGCTGATTTACCACGTGCAGTTGTAATAGAAAACATCGCGAGGAAACCGGCACGTAATAGGAATTAAAACTTTTTTTTCGTTTCATCATTTTACACAAAAAAAATCATTAACATTTACTTCAATCGATGTACATTACATACGATACTTAGTACGGAAACTTACCATAGTAGCCAAGATCACATACGCAGATAACTTGTTTGGTGACCATCACGCCAGCTACCATACCAGGTAGGCCTAGAAAGATAAGACTGATTAATGTGCGTCAACATTAGTTAAAAGCTGTTTCCAATCAATGTTGTCAATCAATCAATTGATTATCATATCCTTTATTGTACACTAAATACAGAAATAAGCACAAAATAAACAAAAAAAGTGTAAATATATGTACAATAGGCAGTCTTATCGCTCAGTAACCGATTTCTTCTGTCAGAGACTGGGCACTCACTGCAAAAACAGATGACTGCCACAATCAACTGACACTGAATAACTGTTGGAACAACTCTTGGAGTTCCAAGATCACTATGTTACTCAACAGAGACTAAGAATTATTTTCGGGTCCACGTTCAGTAAACAGTATCAGCGAAGTGAATGACACTGAGGATATTTCAGGACGGGATAGTAATAATGCTTTCGGTTTTATTTAATAACTTCAGATTGCTTTCTGATAAGCATTAAGATCTAATTATGAATTTACACATTGTACATACAGGGGTAGTCAGAGACTGGGCACTCACTGCAAAAACAGATGACTGCCACAATCAACGTTTCACCAAAACAATATAATGCACTTGGTGTGATAGGTGGTGAGCCCCAAGGCATAGGATGAAGGCATTCGTAGATAAAAGCAACAGAGTAAAATTTAGGAAAAAAGGGAGAAAAATCACAGTTTCAAAATATGCAAAGAATGGACAAAATTCGATAAAAACTCCACCGCCACTTTTCGAGTTCGCGCCAAAAGTCAAAATGGGAAGTTATTATCATCTGAATATAATTTTATTTTGGACTTTTGGTGCCAACTCGAAAAGTGGCAGTATTTTTATGTAATTTTGTAATTACTGTGTATATTTGGAGTTTGGATGTTTTATATTGATACGAGTAGTTTTGGATTGGAAAATTCAATTCAAGAACAAAATTGTGCTTTTCGTTATTTCTCCATCAGTCCAGCAAATCTTCAGTAAAAATTCTACTATCAATGTACTGTCGATGTTGAATTGATTTGAATTGTTGCTGCTTGAAGATTGTATTTTTGGATATGTTAATTGACACTGGAAAATAGTTTATGACTGTTTCCATTAATAGATAAATAATATTAATACTATAATATTTTTTGGTTACCCAGCGAGTGCGCGTCGCGGCAGTGCGAGCGCGGCGGGCACTGCAGCTCGGCGCAGGCGGTGGGCGGGGCGGGCGCGGGGGGCGTGGCGGCGGGCGTGGCGGGGGCGGGCGGCGGCGTGGCGGGCGGCAGCGGCACGTCGCAGTGCGGCGGCGCCCAGCCGCGCGCGCACAGGCAGCGGTAGTCCGCGCCGCCCTCCTCCTCCACGCAGGCGCCGCCCACACCGCACGGGCCCGACGCACACGCGGACCTCTGCACACGCACACGCACACGCACCTCGTTATCTCGTCCGCTCTCCCGATACTTCATCAGATCACTTGTGTTGTACGGTGACGGGGTACCCCAGGGACCTTAACTGAGGTCCCATATTATTCCCGAATTTCATTTTGTTTATATGCCGATAGGTATCCGGCAGGGTAGAATAGCATCTATCTCTTTTCTACCGAGGTGTCGTAAGAGGCGACTGAGTACTACTATTACTACTGTTGTACGGACAGCCTTTATTCGGGCAAAATAACACCATAACATGAAATGCTGTCACCGGCACCCGTCAGGCCTCCTTTCCCACGGGGACGAAAAGTGGGTTACGTGTGTGGCCTGTGCCTACCCCTTATATGGGAAAATAGCGTGTTTGTATGTATGTATATTCTAACAATACTTTCATACAACCGAACATTACATCATAGTTTTTTTTTGACGCATAGTGGCTTAAGAGAAGCTACCACGCATTCTCATCCCGTGGGTGCGGTGAAAGTCGACAGACCGAAAATGAAAACAATGAGATGGGTAGCAGGATGTTCCTGGAACATCTGAATAAATAAACTGCGGTTGCAACTAGGGTAAAATCACCCCAAAATCAGAGCTACAAAATTTCGTGACAATCTATGGGAGAGGCTAGGAGGGAGCTATGTTCAGCTGCGAACTAGTGATAGGCTGCAATGATGATGATGATGACGACTACTTAGGTACCACCCCAGGGCCAGTTATTCCGCCGTGAAGCGATAGTGTGCAAACATTACGCTAGCGTAATCACGGGGCATATGTCACTTAAGAATTTATGTGTCACGGTGATGGGCACAGTGTGGTGTCGCACAGAAATTTTCCAGGTGACACCGCATTTCTTATAGGCAGACGTTTCACTTGCCATCAGGTGAACGTTTTGCTAGTTTCGTCACTTTATCCAATTAAAAAAAAAACCCCCAAAGTAAAGACGACTCTCTGGCACCTTCTGGCACTGGTCGCCGGTGTAGCCGGGCAGGCAGGCGCACACGTAGCCGCCGTACGTGTCGTAGCACACGCCGTGCCCGCACACGCCGCGCTCCTCGCACTCGTCCACGTTCAGCTCGCAGCGGACGCCCGTGTACCCTGCGCGCGCACACACCAGCGCAAATACTTTAAACATTACTACGAACTTGGGTAATGTATGAAGTCACTACTTTACTGGTGGTAGGATTCCTACGCAGGAGTCCGTCTAGGTAGGTACCACCGCAGTGCCAGTTATTCTGCCGTGCAGCAGTGGTGTGTAAACATTACTGTTTCGGTTTGAACGGCACTGTAAGGTATCGTAAACACTGGGCATATGAGACTTAAGAAGTGATATCTCAGGGTGACGGTCGCAGTGTGGTGTCACACAGTAATTTTCTGGGTGACACTGCATTTGTTTCGGGAAGACGTTGCACTTACCATCAGGTGAACGTTTTACTCGTTTCATCACTTTATGCAATAAAAAAAAGTCATACATTTTTGGAAATCAAATTTACAAGCATATCATTTTATTGAAGACTAGCAGTGCCCTGCGGTATCGCCCGCTTAAAAAGCCGACCTTGATCGATGATATGCATATATACTTCCCTATTTAAAATTTTGGCGTTTTATTTTTTTTGCGCGGAACCCTCATTATTTTTCTAAAATTAAAGTAGCCTAAATTACCCGTGGCCTAAGTTACCCTCTATAATATCAGCTATCAGTGAAAGTCCCGTTAAAATGGGTCCAGTTTCAGAGATAAGTCGGAACAAACAGACAGACAGACAAAAATTTGAAAAATTGTTTTTTTGTTATTACAAACAGACACTTCAATTATATTTATTTATATAGATATATTAGTAAAATACTACAAAATAAATTGTTCGTCTCTGAATCTATGACAAATCTCCGTATACTTCAAAAATAAGTCTACAACCAGTGCGTGTTGCCAGTGATGCCAGTGATGTACGGAACCGAGACGTGGTCCTTCACTGCAGATCGCATGAGGAAGCTCAAGTTTGCTCAGCGAGCTATGGAAAGACCTTTGTTAGATGTTTCTCTCAAGACTAATGGATCTAAGGGGAGAGGCCTATGTTCGGCAGTAGACTAGTGATAGGCTGAAGTGATGATGATGATGATGAGACTTTTAATGAAGATTTGCTGGACTGATGGAGACAAAACGAAAAGTACAATTTTGATCCTGAATTGAGGTACCCCAGGGCCAGTTATTCTGCCGTGAAGCAGTAGTGTGCAAACATTACTGAGTTTCGGTTTGAAGGGCACTGTGAGCTAGCGTAATTGTTATGGCAGACGTTACACTTACCACCAAGTGAACTTTTTGCTTGTCTTTGTTTTATGAAATAAAAAAAAAAAACTGGAACGGCTACCTCAGAGCCGTGTTTTGTGACAATCTATCGAGGAGACTTGTGTTCAGCAGAGGACTTATGATTGGCCGAAATGATGGATGATGAAGCAAGAGTGTAACAGCGGCACCAACCCGTGCCCGAGCAGTCGCAGGTGAAGTCGTTGACGGCGTCGAGGCAGCGGCCGCCGTTGAGGCAGGCGAGCGGCGCGCCGGCGCACTCGTCCACGTCGCTCTCGCAATTGCGCCCCGTGTAACCTGCCGCCCAAAACACGCAATGTTACACCATTTTACAAAACTACCTTTACCTGCCGGACATCTATCGGTTAAGTCACGGTAAGACAAATCAGATACTTTATGTCACGATCAATATAATATGATGGGAATGAGTCGCTCGAATTACATCACTCACAAAGATTTAATAGAAAATTGCCCTGGACAATTACACAGGTATGCTGGTTGAAACAGCGGTTCATTTGTAAAGCCAAACTGCAGACAGACTCTACTTTAGTACGCAATAAGATCCGACTCGAAGGACCATAGCATACCATATCAGTATAAAGTAACATAATGCTTTTAATTAGGTAAGCAAGAATTGGAGGCGTCATCACAGAAAACGAAGCATTTCAACATTGTCCTCAGGAGTAATTCTTCATAAGTAGAGATAGAAGGGGAAGGGGAAGGGGAAGGAGAAGAGGAAGAAAGTTACTCGCAGCAACCAGTCGGCTATTGTGAACATTACCAAAATAAAATCATACATTAACAATCTCGATCGCGTGGAATATTGCATTTGTGTATACAGTTCATTAAAAGTACCTCTAAATTAACTTTATTTTCCTATTTCCGCAAAGTTACGCCTCATTCTATCAACTATATCGAAAAAAATGTTTATATATAACTTCGTAAACAAACGTTACAACGAACACTATGACATAGTTTAAGTTGGTCTCAGAGCGATTATTATCTACATATAATCTATGTAAAATTCGTGTCCACAGCTTCAGTAGTTGTTAAGTTAAATTCGGGGGTACGGACAGACAGACAAAAAAGGTAGTAAGTACTAATTAATATGTTTGTATAACAGCGCATGTACTCGTAAATGTAGGCAGTAGGCGCGTATACGTGAAGGTGTGAATGCGTTTGTTGGTGCGTGTAGGTAGGTAGATAGGTAGGTAGGTAGGTAGGTAGGTAGGTAGGTAGGTAGGTAGGTAGGTAGGTAGGTAGGTAGGTAGGTAGGTAGGTAGGTAGGTAGGTAGGTACCGGGCGGGCAGGCGCACACGTAGGTGTCGGCGGCGGGCGGCACGCTGCAGCTGCCGTTGTTGCGGCACGGGCCCGGCACGCACTGCGGGTCCAGCGACTCCTCCAGCTCGCAGTATGTGCCTGCGAACCAAAAAACATTAGCCGGATAAAAACCACTACCTACCTCATAACCGACTTTTGGCACTCGGAAAAGTGACGCCAGTTTTTATTTAATTTTGTCATTTCTGTGTATATATTGTGTTTTGATGTTTGACGGCGCATTGCTAGCGCCATCTGTGAAAAGGTACGTCGGAACGAGATTTGACAGCGGTCAGTCTGGCGGAGCGTCAAGGCGATGGTCAGCGCGGCCATGTTGAACAGCACTTTCTCTCTAACGTCCACGGCGAGCGCACCACGTTGCCGACGAATCGCTTTTGCACCGTGAAATCTTGTCTCTTTTTGTTTTAAAAATAATTAGAACCGATTGCTTTGGTAATTTACTAATTACTAGTGAAAAAGATTAGAGATTTGAGCCTAACCAAGAGGTAGGCGGCGCTATCGCTCAGCCATCGCGGACTCCGACATGTTTAATACAGATAGTTTATTATGCAGCAAGTGCTCGTAATAGTGTACAGTGATTGGAAAATTCTATTCAAGACCAAACTTGTACTTTTCGTTTTGTCTCCTCATCCGTCCTGCAAATCTTCAGTAAAAGTGAACTACATTTTACTGTGGATCGAATTTTTCAAGACTTGCTGCTTGAAGATTGTAAACCTGACACTGGAGAACAGTTTGCGACTGTTTCAGTTTTTTTTGTCCGTGTATTGCACACACAAGACGTACCGAGGTAGCCGGGCGCGCAGAGGCAGGCGTAGTCGCCGCGCGCGTCCTCCAGGCAGCGCGCGCCGTGCTGGCAGGGCGCCGACGCGCACGGGTCGCCCGCGTCCACCTCGCAGTTGTTGCCCGTGTAGCGCGCGTTGCAGTGGCACTCGTACCTGCACCGCAATGTATCCTCACAATGCATGCCTTTATATTAGATTAGTAAATAGGAAATACTAGCTCGACTCGTGTCCCGAATATTTCGCACAGTATCGTGACCATGAACAGATGGCGCCATCTATCTTCTTTAAATAATGTAAACAACTCCAATCGATTGCAGTCGTGCATGGTAATTGAAAGGATTGTCAACAGATGGCGTTTTCTTCAATTATATTAATTAAATCTGTTCGATCAATTTTTTTAAACAAAAACATTAATTGACACATTTACTTATTTTCCGTCCTTAGACGGAAAAAAATATCTTCGAAATGGCGTATCAAACATTAATTTTGATGAAGTATTAAGGTAGATACCGACCAAAAACAAGTGATATAATATACATATATTAGAAATTGAATAGAGTGTCGTAATAAGAAAACAGTTTGTTTACATTTTAACGAAACTAGAATGAGTTTTGTGACAAATATCAGATCATTGCCTTAGTGATTCTAAAAAAAAAATATTGTTGAGTCATTATGAACATTCCAAAATCAATGATTTGAAAATTAATTCTCATTTCAACGGTTTTTAAATTAATAATGTGACATTGACATATTATATCACTTAACTAAACTTCGTTTGTTTTAATTTAATACTGATGAAGTATGTTTCATATGTGTAAAGTGTAGCGGCCTAAGAGAATCTACCACTCCTTCTCATCCCGTGGGTGTCGTACAAGTCGTCAGAGGGAAAATAGAAATCAAGAGATGGGCAGCTGCATCTTCCTAACATCTGAATAAATAAACTACGGCTGCCAACCCGCCTGCCAAATGTGACAACTATGTCAAAATCCCCCCGAAATGAGAGCAACATACTTTTGTGGCTATCTATGCGGGAGGCGTACGTTCAGAGGTAGACTTGTGATAGGCTGAAACGACGACGATGTTACATGTTAAACATTGAAAAGCGTTACATGCCGTGCACATTTGGAATTTCTAAACTTTATTTTAATTTCTTTGATTTTATAATGTCAATTGTTGACCTACATACCTTTTTATTATACCTAATCATTAAATTTTTTTTGCCAACCCGCCAAATGAGCCTAAAAAATCAAAATCAGAGCTACAAACTTTTATGGCAATCTATGGGCGAAGCCTATGTTCAGCAGTGGACTAGTGATAGGCTGAAATGATGATGATTCGTACATTCATTCATTTGAAGGGGGAGGGGGGGGTTGCCATAGTTAAATGTTGGCAACCGCAGTTTATTGATTCAGATGTTCCAGGAAGACGCTGCTGCCAGTCTTCTGAATTTTATTTTTCCTCTTGTCGACTTTTACTACACCCACGGTATGAGATGGGGTGGTAGACTCTTAGGCCGCCACCACACGGCCGGGTTTTCGTACAGTGTCAGCATGTTTGTTGTTACTCCATTCTTACTGTGACCGCCACATTAGTTGGCGTAACAACCGTGTCCGCGTAATTCGTGTGCTCGCGTCATTAGCAGTAACTATTTTATAATCATAACATACTCGTACGTGCACGTGTTGTACGTTGCCCATCGTACAATGAGGATTGTTATTTATCAGCATTATAATTTAAATGAAACTAATTTTACGGATTTTATCGCGTTTAATTTTTTACTATTGTCATAGTTATGACATCAGGACATCTGTCACCTCAGTCCTCCCGTGACCATGGGTGCTGTAAAGCACTCGAAACGTCGGGTTAATAAGTTCGCGTTAATATAAGAAATCATTAAGCATTATAATTTTTTTAAATATTTGATAACATTTCAGATTTTTTTTCTTTATTGTAGTAAGTGACGAAACGAGCAAAACGTTCACCTGATGGTAAGTGCAACGTCCGCCCACAACAAATGCTGTGTCACCCAGAATACTTCTGTGTGACACCACACTGCGCCCGTCAACCTGAGACATCAATTCTAAAGTCTCGTATGCCCAGTGATTACGCTAGCTCACAGTGCCCTTCAAACCGAAACACAGTAATGCTTGCACACTACTGCTTTACGGCAGAATAACTGGCCCTGGGGTGGTACCTACCTAGACGGATTCCTGCACAGGAATCCTACCACCAGTAATTTAAATAGCACCTACCTCTTTCCTACCGAGGCGTTAGAAGCGACTAAGGCATTTTACGGACAGCCTTTATTCGTGCACGTCCACCATTTCCGCCTACCATTAGTCCACAGCTGAACACAGGCCTCCCCCATAGTGTGCCACAGAAGTTTGTAGCACTTCGCGTGGCAGGCGGGTTGGCAACCGCAGTTTATTTATTATGATGTTTTGAGGACGATGCCGCTGCCCGTCTTCTGCTTTTAATTTTCCCTCTGTCGACTTTTACGACACCCACGGGATGAGATGGGGTGGTAGATTCTCTTAAGCCGCTACCACACGGCCAATCAACAACACCATACTATGCAATGCTGTCACTATACTGATCGTGGTATCGTGGGGATCGTGCCAAAACGCGACCCGGTTCGCCACTACGTCGTTTCCCGCGGGGCGAAAAATGGACTACGGGTGTGGTCTCCTCCATCTACCCCTTATATATTAAAAATATTTGCCTGTACGTATGGCTTATTTAAAAACCTAAACTATATTTACTTCACCCTGCAAGCTGGAAACCAGTTAGAACTCACCTGTCATGTCTAGATATGCAGGTGCCGTGCCGCATGCATGGCTCGTTGTCGCAGTGGTCCTTCGGGGGTATCCTCAGCACGTCTTTCCTGTCGATACCTGCCAATCATGATTATCATCTATATCTCTGTTCTGGTACCAAATTAGTGATGTAACTATTCTAGCTTATTTAATTGGTTTCTTTGCCCGATACCGTGGTTACCTTTTTTATTACATATAGTGATGAAACGAGTTTCAAGTTCAGCTGATGTGAAGTGCAACGTCACCATGTCACCCAGAACATTTCGGTGTGACAACACACTGCGCTCGTCACACTGAGACACAGGTTCTTAAGTCTCATATGCCCAGTGATTGCGCTAGCTCTCAGTGCCTTTCAAACCGAAACACAGTAATGTTTGAACACGACTGCCTCACGGCAGAATAACTGGCACTGCGGTTTGGAACGGCACACCCAGACGGATTCCTGCATAGGACATTTTATGATTTAATGTTCAAACAACTGTGGTAGAAAATAATCGAGCGAAACGATGATTCGATTATTTTGAAGCAAATGTTCCTTTACTTACTTACCTTTGGTTTTACAGTTACATTTGTTTTTAGATAAGGACTACTGGTGGTAGGACTCCCATGCAGGAATCCGTCTAGGTAGGTACCACCCCAGGGCCAGTTATTCCGCCGTGAAGCAGTAGTGTGGAAGCATTACTGTGTTTCGGTCTGAAGGGCACCGTGAGCTAGCGTAATCACTGGGCATATGAGACTAAAGAACTTATATCTCAGGGTGATGGGCACAGTGTTGTGACACACAGAATTTTTCTGGGTGACACAGCATTTGTTATTGGCAGACGTTGCACTTACCGTCAGGTGAACGTTTTGCTCGTTTCATCAGTTCATCTAATAAAAAAAAAAAATTATATGTGAAAACATTTTAAATAAAGTAAAATAAAAAAAAAACACATAAATAAAAAAAAGCTAGCGGCTTGTTGTGAGGTACGTACAGTCGTCAGTGGTGAGCGGGCAGTGTCCGAAGATGACGTTGCGGTACTGCGCGTACGCCGCGTGGAACTCCAGCTGCGGGCCCTCACGTATGCAGCCGCTGAACACGTTGCCCACCAACAGCACCGCGCCGCCCGCCTCCAGCGCGCTGCGGGAGAGCAGCTCGGGGTTCCACGTCACGTTCGATATCACCTGCGGCGCGATCGCAATTTTTTTTTTTGATTTAAAAAACGAAGCCCCACAGTAGGATTTTCTCAGGCACAACACAACCAGACCCGCAAAGCAACGATTCGTGTTTTTGCACAAATGTTACCACCGACTGGGAATCGGAACCAAGGAGCAGTGGCGCAGAAGTCAGGTACGCTAACCACTACGCCACGCGGTCGACCGTAATCATCACGAAATTCGTTCCATTATAAAACTATCAAAAATTAAATGTAAGGATGGAAGTCAATTTGCTATTATCCGCATGTAAACTATAAAATGGTGTACATTACATAGTTTTTGAAGAGCAAACAGTAGCGGGTACAGGCACACCAACACCTCCACCAGATACCCTCCACCGCTACGATACCATCACTAGTCCACTGCTGAACATAAGCCTCCTTCGTAGATTGTCATAAAAGCTAGCTCTCATTTTAATTTTGCCATAGCTGCCACACTTGGCAGGCGGGTTGGCAACCGCAGTTTATTTATTCAGATGTTCCAGGAAGACACTGCTGCATCTTCCGGTTTTATTTTTCCCTGTCGACTTTTACGACGAGCAAAACGTTCACCAGATGGTAAGTACAACGTCTACCCATAACAAATGCCGTGTCATCCAGAACATTTCCGTGTGACACCACACTGCGCTCGTCACCCAGAGACATCAGTTCTTAAGTCTCACATGCCGAGTGATTACGCTAGCTCTCATTGCCCTTCGAACCAAAAAAATAGAAAATATAAATTAATAAATTTGAATTAAGAATAGTGTAAGAAATTCTAATAAATATAAATGAATAATAGTGTAAATAAGAAAAAAAAAGTTTTAATTTAAAAAAAAGCGTGGGGTCATGCACCCCATTCAATAGTCAATAGTTATAAATATTTTATTGACAGATATGAGAAGAAGGATTATCATTTTGGTGATATCTTAAAAAGCACGCAATTCTTTACACTATTCTTAATTCAAATTTATTTTCTATTTTTTAGATTGGTTTTCTTTATAAAGCGAATTTTTTATTTTTTTCAAACTATTATTTATTTTCTACTTTTTAGTTTGGTTTATTTATAAAAGCGTGTTTTTTTAATCTATTGTTTATTTTGTTACAAACCAATTAAAGACGATGGCTTCTATAATACATACATAATACATATTAGCGCCATTGAGTAATAATAATAATAAAGGATTTTCTATAAAAGCGTGTTTTTTTAGTTTTTTTATAAACTATTATTTATTTTGTTACAAACTAATTTAAGACGATGGCCTCTATAACAGGTAATATATTAGCGCGATCTGTTGAGTAATTTAGTTGGAACTTCTATGAAAGCGTGTTTTTTTAGTTAGTTTAAACTATTATTTTAGTCGAATTATTGCATTGTCATCGGTCTTTGACCAGTGTGCAAAATTTGAATTAAATCGGATCGTTCAAAGTAGGAGAAAATCGAGCCTCACGGAGTCGATTACAAACCTACAAACATACAAGTGAAGCTAATATAAAGCGTATAAAATATATATTGAATTTCAACAGATTTCAAAACGGCATAAAGTAAATTAACCTTTGTTTTTGTGCGGTCGAGCTGAAAACAAATTAATGACCGAAGCATTGTCATTGTCACTGACTCGATTTGCTAATGGATATAAATTTTGAATTCTCCAAAGCAGTTGTTTTGCATTAACTCACGAACACTGTCCGCACCTTCCGCCTACGTTGAAATCTGCAATCTATACAAAGATATCGCTAACACAGAGCATCATATTGTCGTTATAGACTTATAGACAGAAATCACCTACGAGTAAATGGAGTTTACTGGTGGTAGGATTCCTATGCAGGAATCCGTCTAGGTAGGTAGTATTTACCACCACAGGGCCAGTTATTCTGCCGTGAAGCAGTAGTGTGCATACATTACTGTGTTTCGGTTCGTAGGGCAAAGAGAGCTAGCGTAATCACTCGGCATATGAGACTTGAGAACTGATGTCTCTGGGTGACGAGCGCAGTGTGGTGTCACACAGAAATGTTCTGGGTGACACAGCATTTGTTATGGGTAGACGTTGCACTTACCATCAGGTGAACGATTTGGCCCTGCCGCCGCTTTCTGGCCTAGAAACAAAACAATTCTGTTGCGAGTTTTACCATAACCCACTCAAGTATCAGTTTACCTGCGTTTCCTTATCGACCTCGAGCAGGAGCGAGAGCGGCTCGGGGCGGTAGCGGAGCTCTACCCAGTGCCAGCGGTTGTTGAGGGTCTCCCGCGCGAGCCCCACCTCGCGGTGCGGCTGCCCGGGCATCGCCCAAGACACCACCACCTGCTCGAACAGCGCCGTCACGTGGAGTGTGTAGCCCTCGAAACGTTGCGAGAACAGCTCGCCGCCTGAAAACAGGGACCATTTCGGTTACCCGTTGAAAGGGTTTTTGATATGGTTTTTCTAAAGTGTTTCTGAAAAACCTACTGCATATTGGTTACACTTAATTATAGTAAGCAGCTTCAATAGGTAACCCATTCAAAACCCTTTCATTTTTGTTACCTGTTTATAGGGTTTTCGATAGAATTTGCTTAATAGTATGAAACGGTAACCCGGTCCGAATGGGTAACCTCTTCAACCGTTGGGTAACCTTTTCCGATACCAAGCACTGTAATTTGATTTCCACGCCACCACACGGCACTGATGGGAGTGGTAGTATTCTTTTAACGAGCCGCCACCACACGGCATGTATATTCAGCACGCACTATGTTGATGCACTATACGTCTTGAGCGGCGATCGGTCGACGAACTGCACGTTACGTAATAATTGTAACAGTCGCCGTTGGAGACACTACATAAGTATGTATATTTTTTTTTGTATAAAGTGACGAAACGAGCAAAACGTTCACCTAACGGTAAGTGCAACGTCCGCCCACAACAAATGCTGTGTCACCCAGAATATTCCTGTGTGACACCACACTGCGCCCGTCACCCTGAGACATCAGTTCTTAAGTCCCAAATGCCCAGTGATAACGCTAGCTCTCAGTGCCCTTCAAACCGAAACACAGTAATGCTTGCACACTACTGCTTCACGGCAGAATAACTGGCCCTGGGGTGGTGCCTACCTAGACGGATTCCTGCATAGGAATCCTACCACCAGTAATGTGCTACTAAGTTTGAAACTAAGAGAGCATTTAGTTAATTTTAATATACCAGCACTTTGTAGTAACAAAGTTAACAGAAAGAGTGCGTTTTGAAGTGACCTTCTGCCGATCACGAACACGGCACCACCATTTGTGGAACAAAATAAATTTTACAATGAGTTATTGCATGGGAGTCAATCTAGAAACCACAGCAGTGTCAGCCATTCTGATGTCAAGCGGTAGTGTGCAAAAATTACTGTGTTTCGGTCTGATGAGCGCTGTAAGTGTTATAACGTGGCCCTATGAGAGTTAAGAACTGATGTCGTAAGACGGATTTCATCGTTGAAAATAATCGCGATCAGTCCAAGCTAAACGGAGTTTAAGCGTCAACTGTAGCATCGACTACAATGCTACAGTTTGCATTTCATCAACATTAAATGAGAGTTGTGTGGGAGCGGCTTAAGAGAATCTACCACCCCATCTCATCCCGTTGGTGTCGTAAAAGTCGACCGAGGGAAAAGAAAACCAGACGATGGGCAGCAGCATCTTCTTGGAGTATCAGAATAATTAAACTGCGATTGCCAACCCGCCCGCCAAGCGTGGCAACTTTGGTAAAATCCTCCCCAAAATGAGAGCTACTAACTTTTGTGGTAATATATGGGGGAGGCCTATGTTCAGCAGTGGACTGATATGATGATAATGATCATGAAATGAACGTAGTTATAGCTAAACTCGAATTCAAATTCAGAACGCCCAATTTTAGACCGTTTAACTCTAAAACACGTTTAAAGAGCTATCATTGTCAATTGCTCGACTATGTCAATTGAATTGACAATTGACCAACCATTATATCTTGGGTTTACATAGTTGGTGACCTATGTTTAAAACGGGCTGTTTTGATGTCGCAAAATACGAAATACATCGAGTTTTTGTTTTAGATTGTGACGATTCATGTAAACTACGTTATCCTGAAGCGATCAAGATGGAGCTAGTGAAATCGGTCAGACGAAAACCAAATGATACATTTGAACTCGGTTAAGTAAAACGTGGTTTTATTAAACTTGGTTTCCAAAGCGAACGGTGAAATCGGTCGTTAGGGTGACTGACTGACCAGTTCAGTTTTATGCATTACTTTGCAATTGAATGGATTTTATTATGACAGAATGGTGGTGGTGGTGGATGGTTTGTGCAACTTTGACACTGGTGGTAGGATTCCTATGCAGGAATCCGTCTAGGTAGGTTAGTAGTAGGCACCCCAGGGCCAGTTATTCTGTCGTGAAACAGTAGTGTGCAAACATTACTGTGTTTCGGTTTGAAGTGCACTGTGAGCTAGCGTAATCACTGGGCATATGAGACTTAAGAACTTATGTCTCAGGGTGATGGACACAGTGTGGTGTCACACAGAAATTGTCTGGGTGACACAGCAACTGTTATGGGCAGACGTTACACTTACCATCAGGTGAACGTTTTGCCCGTTTCATCACTTTATCCAATGAAAAAAAAAATTCAGTATGAAGAATACCTAAGCTTGAATCTTTTTCAATCTTTAAACAATGTAGTAAAAAACCGGTCTCGTCGAAGCATCAGCTCTGCACGGTGTTTCGACCGTTGCGTGCATGCTCTGCTCTCTCGTAAAGGAGCTAAAAACGTCTGTGACACAACAGCAGCAGCACAGGGCGCCGGCCACTTAGGGTTGCCACCCTTTTAAACCGACTCCAAAATAAGGAGGAGGTTCTTTCGGAATCTTTTTAAGTATGCGATATGTCTTTACCACGGTGACCGATTTCGATGATTCTTGTTGTTTTTTTTTATAAAGAAACCACCCTGAAAGGGGTACAATACTCGTAGTAGTAGTCATAGACTCTACGACAGACGGCGGCTGTCTGTCGTAGAGTCTATGACGCTTGATAATGCCTCGTTTTGGGGCGACACACGTGTCGTGTTCTCGACTTCAGTGGTGTATATTATCTAGTGGTAGTATTGTAGTGGTTGGTGGAGGGTACCTGGTGGCGGTTCCTGGTGGCGGTGTTAGTTTGCTTGTGCACGCTACTGAGGGAGGGCGGGCGGTGCTCTTCAAAAAACTAGGTAATATACACCATTTTTATATTTTGCATGCGGATCTCAGCAAAGTAACTTACCTTCCTTCATTACGAGGGTGGATTGAAAAGTACTCGGCCTAACACAGATCCATTCAATTCTAAAAATCAAATCTACCCACATTATTTAGTTCAGTTCAGACTAGTTCATTGTGTGAAGTTCGAAACGTGTGCGATAATTAGTTGTGATTTTATACATTTATTAATAAAGTAATCGGTCATAATTTCCGCGAATGGAGCAAATCGAGCAGCGTGCCGTCATTAAGTACCTCCATAAGAAGGGGCTATCATCAAAAGCCATCCATGATGACATGGTCAGTACATTAGGCGATTGTGCTCTGTCATATTCATCCGTCAAAAAATGGATAGCAGAATTTAAGCGTGGTAGAGAGAGTGTGAAAGATGAACCCCACTCTGGAAGGCCTTCGACGTCAACTACTGACGAAAATATTAAAAAAGTACTTGATTTAATAATGGGAGACCGCAGATTAAAAATTAGAGAGATAGCCGAGATTATAGGCATCTCTTATGAACGAACTCAAAACATCATTGTCAACGAGTTGGGTTTCCACAAGGTGTCTGCGAGGTGGGTTCCGCGACTGCTTTCAGTTGAACAAAAAAGGACGCGATTGACTGTTTCACGCGACTGTTTGGAGTTATTTGAAGCCGATGCAGATGATTTTTTGAATCGTTTTGTTACTATGGACGAAACATGGGTTCATTACTGTACACCGGAAACAAAACAACAATCAAAACAGTGGAGAAGACCTGGTTCACCACCCCCTAAAAAGGCTAAGTCGATTTTGTCGGCAAATAAGGTGATGGCTTCAGTATTCTGGGACTCGAAAGGTGTGATTATGATTGATTATCTTGAAAGGGGTCAGACTATAAACTCTGATTACTACTGCACCTTACTACGTCGTTTACGAGAGGAAATAAAAGAAAAACGTCGAGGAATGCTCAGAAGAAAAGTCCTGTTTCATCAAGATAACGCCAGGGTTCACACGTCAGTACAGTCAATGGCTGGAATTCACAACTGCGGCTTTGAACTGTTACCGCATTCGCCGTATTCACCTGATCTGGCACCATCAGACTTCTTTCTGTTCCCTAACCTAAAAAAGCACTTGGGAGGTCAAGGATTTTCGACAAACGACGAGGTCAAAGCAGCTGTAGACGCATATTTTGACTCTAAGGAAGAATCATTTTTTTAACGGTCTAAATGCTTGGAAGGGGAGGTGGCAAAAGTGTATTGAACTTGATGGTGATTATGTAGAAAAATAAAAATATAACTGATTTAGTATGTGTTTATTTTCTTGGTTAGGCCGAGTACTTTTCAATCCACCCTTGGATTTCCGCAAAGTAACGCCTGATTCTATTAACTAAAGACCTTTCACTTATTTTCTCTTTCTACTAGATATAAGTCCCGGTAAATTATACCATTACGGCCGCCATGCTGAAATTGTTTCGTTTTGACGTGCCATCACATAACAGACGTGAATTACGTACTTCCTGTTTCTAGAGTTAAATCCATAAACCTTTTAATTTAAATTCTTAACTACATTAGATTTACTATATTCATTCAATTGCTTTTACGTCAGATAATTTTTGCTAATAGTTTAAGTTATTGTTTACTTGCCGTTTGTTTAGCCGTGTGGTGGCGGCTCGTTAAAAGAATACTACCACTCCATCTCATCCAATGGATCTCGTAAAAGGCGAGTAAGGAATTGAACTGCACAATGCACCCAACAGCGCATGGTGGCGATGGGCTCACCACCTATCACGCCAAGTGCATTACATTGTTTTGGTGAAACGTGGATTGTGGCAGTCATCTGTTTTTGCAGTGGGTGCCCAGTCTCTGACTACCCCTTATGGGATACAGTCGTGATCTTATGTATGTATGTACCTGCCGTATTTGTAATGGAAATCGTAGTTGCTTCCCTCACAGACCTAGTGTGGGGGTCGGCGTCTCAATCATTGTAAAGAAGGTATGGTAAAATAAATAAATAAAAAAAAATTAAACCTTCATGAACTTGATTATATATTTTACACTATTAGAGTAAGGAGGGTCTTAATGATCAACGATGGACATCTTATAAGAATGCCCATTTTTATATATAATAGGTACATTTTACACACATAAATACCCAAAATAAACCTCTGTCGGCCATAGAAAAAGTTGTTGCGTGTTGGCACCGAACTCACGATCTTAACCACTCCAATCGGGCCGTCAAAGGAGAATAAATATTTTGTTTCAATTTCTTTAGCTTACATAAAATACAGGCATGCATGGGAGTCACGCCTTTTTCCCATATAAGGATTAGGCAGTGGCAGCCCACTTGTACACAGGTGGCCCACTCTTCGGCCCCGCGGGAAACGAGACGTGACGGATGGCGGACCACGTCGCCGCGGTTGTGGTACGAGACAAAAAAAAATCACAAACAAACAAATGACAGCATTGCATATTATGGCGTCAATCTGCGTGAATGAAGGCCGTCCGTAAAATACCTTAGTCGGCTCTTACACCACCTCGGTAAGTAAGAGGTAGGTGCTATTCTCTTCTGCCAGACACCCATCTCCCTAAGTACCTTACATAAAAAGTAAAAAAAAGTAAAGTTTCAGCCTATAAATGTCCCACTGCTGAGCATAGGTCTCCTCTCATTTATGAGAGGGTTTTGGAGCTAGGAAGAATCAGCCACGCTGCTCAAATGCGGGTTGGCGGACTGCACATGTCTTCGATATATTTTTTAATTTCTCAGACATGCAGGTTTCCTCATGATGTTTTCCTTCACCGCCGAGCACGTGGTAAATCAGCACTTAAAATTGCAATTACAGTTTTAGTGGTGCCACCACCGGGAATCGAACCCAGGTGTACTATGGCACGGCGACAATTTTAAAGGTGTTCGTGTGGCGTTCCGTTCAACTCTGGGCTTGAAGCGAACTTATCTCTCCAGAGGTTGGTTGATCAGCGACTCACCGACGCAAGTGCGGTAGTTGAGCCCGACCCGTTGCTTGAGCGAGATGGGCCGCGACAGACGGATGTACGAGCTGCCGTTGAAGTAAGCCTCGGGCCGGTCCGACGAACCCACGGGGACGCCGGCGTGTGTCCCGTGGCCCGTCAGCGCCCACAACACGAACGCCATGTAGCAACCTAGAACAAGATACGTTGGAATTAGTTTGGAAATGTATTTCTGTTCATGGGAGAAAGTGACGAGACGAAGAGGAGAGAAGAGGGAAGCAGGGTAGTCTCAGGGTGACGGGCGCATTGTGGTGTCACACAGAAATATTCTGGGTGACCAGAGCACAGCATTTGTTGTGGGCGGACGTTGCACTTACCATCAGGTGAACGTTTTGCTCGTTTCGTCACTATATAAAATAAAAAAAAACACAATGTCTAATCGAAAATTGTTCTTTAATCCCATAATGCCAAAAGTGAATGTCAAAACTCGAACTTACGACATAGATCTGTGTTGATAAAATTATTTTTTTAAATTCTCATTACATACTTAAAGATCAAATAAAATTAGGATACAAAATCTTCTTTATGAATTCTTTTGTTTGACATATTTTTTTTGTACATATAATTAAAAAAACAAAAAGTCATTTGTATATCTTTTGTATGACGTACAATGTTTATGCAATTGACTCGCATAATGTTAAAGACACGGAACCAGCCTGTCGACGCTTGGAATTGGATTCTGCTTAGCTTCGACCCCAGGAACTACTAAAATTCAAAACATGCCTAAATCCACGTTGGTAGATTAGCTCTGAATATTTTTTCGCTTGGCAGATCGCAAATTTCCGCTCCGTTATCCGCATCCGGTTTAAAAAAAAATTGGTTTTTTCTCGTATCTTTACTAAACGAGTCATCGATGACAATTCAATGAATATTTATGGTTTTTTTTTAATTGGATAAAGTGATGAAACGAGGAAGACGTTCACCTGATGGTAAGTACAACGTCGGCCCATCACCCTGAGACATAAGTTCTTACGTCTCAAATGCGCAGTGATTACGCTAGCTCACAGTGCCCTTCAAACTGAAACACAGTTATACCCTGGGGTGGTACCTACCTAGACGGATTCCTTCATAGGAATCCTACCACCAGCCAATTCAATTTTCATTCAATTTGAATACATATGTCTATGTATATACTTAAACAAAGATACACTTTGTCAGTACGTAGGACAACGAAATTTAGATTTTAAGGATTAGAAAGTACGAAGAAAACATTTAGAGAGGTTACTTAACATTACATTACACTACATTACATTACACTACATTACTTTACACTACATTACATTACACTACATTACATAACATTGCATTACGTAACTAGTTGTACCCCGCGGTTTCACACGTGTAAAAACGCCGACCTCGATCGATGATATACATCTATACTTCCCTATTTGAATCAGATTTTGGGGTTTAAATTTTTTTTGCGCGGAACCCTATTTATTTTTCTGAAATAAAATAAGCAACCTTCTATAATATCAGGTATCTGTCAGTGAAAGTCCTGTCAAAATCGGTCCAGCCGTGTCGGGGATAAGCCGAAAGAAACAGACAGACAGACAGACAGAAAATTTAAAAATTGTTTTTTTTCTTATAAGTACTGTATATACTTTCATAAGCATTGAGTGAAAAGCTATTTGTAATTTTGTTATTACAAACGGATACTTCAATTTTGTTAATTTGTATAGATTGCCATGTAAAAAAAACCATTTAAATAATATTGACGGCTGAAAAGATTTTTTTTATCGTAGATAGTGACGAAACGAGCAAAACGATCACCTGATGGTAGGTCCAACGTCTGCTCTCACCCAGCACATTTTTCTGTGACGCCCCACTATGCCTGTCACCCTGAGACATCAGTTCATAAGTCTCAAATTCCCAGTGATTACGCTAGCTCACAGTGCAAGTAAAGTACGAGTAAAGTTCTAGTCTATAAATGTCCCACTACTGAACACAGGCCTCCTCTCATTTCTGAGAGCGTTTTGGAGCTAGGAAGAATCCGCCACGCTGCTCCAATGCTAGTTGGCGTACTTCACATGTCTTCGAAATATTTTTTATTTCTCAGACATGAAGGTTTTTTTTTTTTTTTTTATTTATTTAAACTTTTATGCACTTAAGTTGTACAAAGTTGTTGCCTGAAGGCATTCTCTCCCAGTCAACCATAAGGTTAAGCAGAGATAAATATATGATAGGCGGTGCAGCAAATATTAAAAAGAAAAAAAAAACAACTTGAGAAAAAAACATATATACATAGATAGCAATACAATATACGTAATTATATCAATAGATACACATTCAAATATACACATATATATATATATATATATATATATATATACATACATACATATATACATACATACATATATATATATATATATACATACATATCTACATATACATAAAACTACTACATAAATATAGATATAAATATACTACTAGATAATTATTATCAAATAGGAAAATTTTATTACGCCCTTAAAACATCGATTCATATGCAATAAAAATAACTCATACTTGCAGCGAATTTTTGAAGTATTCCCTGACTTTATTTTTGAACGCAAACCTATTGGGAGCTTTTTTAATGTCAAGAGGTATATCGTTCCAAAGCCTTATAGCCGTTAGGGCGAAAGAGTAAGATATGTATCCAGAACGGTGTAAAGGCGTGAGCAACTTGAGATTACCCGAGGAACGGAGTGAACAGTCATGAGAGTCTCCTAGGTATTGAAACTTACATTTCAAATACTCAGGAGCACATGGATCGTTTAGTATTGTGAAAAGAGTGCAGAGTATTCTAACATTTCTGCGATGACGGATAGGCAGCCAGTTAAGCTGCTTATGAAAGGGAGATACATGATCGTATTTACGAAGACCATAAATGTATCTTATACAATTATTAAGCAGACGATCCAATGTGTTAAGCTGATGTTGTGACAAATCTGGGCAACACACATCAACATAGTCAATGATCGGCAGAATGAGAGATTGGACAAGCAAAACCTTGGTTGGGGTTGGAAGAAAAATTTTCAAACGATAAAGAGAACGCAAGGTTGCAGTAGTTTTACGACTTACCTCCTGAATATGCTTGTTCCATGTTAAACAACTATCAATATACAAGCCAAGTTTCTCACATTGGGACAAAATGGAATGGCATTGTTATTATACACAATTGATGGTAATGTGGAAAGATCTAGTTTTGATAATAGTCTAGAGCTGCCTAAGATAATTGCTTGACACTTAGAGGGATTCACATATATACCATACACTACGGACCAATTATAAATGTACTGTAAATCTTTGTTTAGTAAAGATATACCATTATGGATTTCCGATGGCACCGCTTGCGTATATAGTTGCAAATCATCAGCATATAGATTGTAAGAGCACTTGAGATTCAATGTGATAAGATTGATAAAAATGGAAAACAGAAGAGGAGAGAGAATACCGCCTTGAGGGACGCCAGTGAGCACATCACACCAATCTGACACTTTTTGGCCAGTACGCACAGCTTGTTGACGCCCTCGAAGATACGATGAGAACCATTCCTGGGCTGAAGACGAGATATTGAAATGAGATAGAAGGGCTAGCAGAATGTCATGGTCGACTGCATTAAAAGCGTTAGAAAAGTCTATTAAGATTAGGACTGTCAGTTTGGCATTTTCCATACCCTCTCGGATATCTTCAGTAACCTTGAGAAGAGCAGTAGTTGTACTATGACCAGATAGAAAACCAGACTGAAATGGGGAGAGAATATTATTTTTGAAAATAAAGGCAGAAACTTGCTTATGTGCAACAGCTTCTAAAACCTTAGATAGAAAGGGCAGGATAGAAATAGGTCTGAAATGTGAAAGAAGGCTACAATCAGAAGATTTAGGTAGGGGTATAATATAGGCTTTGCGCCAGATAGTCGGAAACGTGCCGTATGCGAAAAAAGCGAAAAATTTATGATGTGAGTTATTACGGGTAAAATAGACTCAGGTTTCCTCACGATGTTTTCCTTCACCCCGCCGAGCAGCCTGCTGGACTTTCGTCTCACAATCGCCGCGCAGGAAAGACGGATTGACGATTGGCCATTGGCGATAACCGGTTTGGATAATTTAGTCAAACATTTCGGTCTTATGCCCTTCGCATATGAGACTTAAGAACTGATGACTCAGGGTGACAGGCATAGTGGGGCGTCACAGAAAAATGTGCTGGGTGACAGCAGACGTTGGACCTACCACCAGGTGAACGTTTTGCTCGTTTCGTCACTTTATACAATAAAAAAAAAGTCAAGTCCAAATTAACACTTTCACTGCACTTACTCGACATAATTAGTCTATTGGCATTTAATAACATTAGCAGGCTTCAGCTACTGAGGCCAAGTTGAGTCAATGTCAATACGTAACAATATTATAATTCAGTATGTCTGTATTAGGCGTGAGTCATTTAAGCGGCACTACAACCGGTTTTGGAATTATTACCAACACAAAATCTTACGCGTGAAATTGTCGTATACATAAATCATAGTACAAATAATCACATGCTCGGAGTAGGATTCCTGAGCAGGAGGTCTATTGTGTAACTCTGGTAGGTTGGGGGTCGGTTTTTTTTTTATTTTTTTTATTGTATAAAGTGACGAAACGAGCAAAACGTTCACCTGATGGTAAGTGCAACGTCCGCCCACGACATATGCTGTGTCACCCAGAAAATTTCTGTGTGACACCACACTGCGCCCGTCACCCTGAGACATCAGTTCTTAAGTCTCAAATGCCCCGTGATTACGCTAGCTCACAGTGACCTTCAAACCGAAGTACAGTAATGTCTGCACACTACTGCTTCACGGCAGAATAACTGGCCCTGGAGTGGTACCTACCTAGACGGATTAGTAGATTTTTTTAATACTATTTAATTGACTTAAATCTCAAAAGTCTCAATATTCTCGAGAGTCAGTCTCAGTATCAGTCACGAGCCTCGCAAATACCAAAAAAACGTCGAGACTCGAAATTTTGAGTACGAGGGGCTCTAGAAGGTACTACCGCAGTGCCAGTTGTCAAGCAGTGTGCAAACAGTGAATTACTTCTTAAGTCTCATTTCCCAGTAATTACACTAACTCTCAGTGTCCTTCAAACCGAAACACAGTAATGTTTGCACACTACTGATTCACGGCAGAATAACTGGCCCTGGGGTGGTACCAAAACCTACCCTTTAGGGTATTGAATGTCTTTTAGGTAGTACGTACTACCTAAAGGACGTTCTAAACTGTTATGTAAATAATCTATAATGAATAAAAATAATTATATTCTGATTTCTTATATTTACGCGAACACTACACATTTAAATGAAACTAATTTTACGGATTTTATCGCGTTTAATTTTAATATTTATAACCCGACGTTTCAAGTGCTTTACAGCACCCATGGTCACGGGGGGACTGAGGTGACAGATGTCCCGATGTCATAGTTAACCCGGAGTACCTTCAGCTTTTAATTATTATTATTGGTCCGATCTACGCAGAAAGAGCTTACTGTGTCTTGAAGTCTTGCAGTGGTATGCTTGGTTTTTGACTTAATTGTATTAATTATAGGATCCCAAGCTGGTGGTAATACCCAACCATCTTCTCTATTAAAATTAGGATGTTTTTTAATTTCAATAGCCTTGCGAATCATCCTTGGTAGGAATCGGTGTTCTTTTGCGAGGATTTGTGGTTTATTAAAGCTGATGTAATGGTTGGGATGATCCAGAACATGGTCACAGACTGCAGACTTCCTGGAGCGACGATGCTTCAAAGAACCGCGTAAAAGAACATATAGCTGATGTGAAGCATCGTCGCTCCAAGCATACCACTGCAAGACTTCAAGACACAGTAAGCTCTTTCTGCGTTGATCGGACCAATAATAATAATTAAAAGCTGAAGGTACTCCGGGTTAACTATGACATCGGGACATCTGTCACCTCAGTTCCCCCGTGACCATGGGTGCTGTAAAGCACTCGAAACGTCGGGTTATAAATAATAAAATTAAACGCGATAAAATCCGTAAAATTAGTTTCATTTAAATAATTATATTCTGTTCTATTCTAATGTTGATAGTATAAAACAGTCTGCAGGTTCATTCAACGCCACCCAGGCGGAGGCGTGTATGGGCGTACAAACTAATTCGTATTCCGGACACGCCATTTATTCTATTTGGGTGCGCTCAGGGACATCGTTCCCACGTGTCCGTCGCTCGTCAAAGTCAAGTACTGTGGTGCGCCGTTATCGATTCGCTACAGCAAGTTATTTAGAAACGATGCGCTTCCCTGTGGGAACCACATAATTTTACAAGATGTTAAATATGTATGTTAAAGTTGTGACATAGAAAACACGCAACGGGCATATTACATTATACATTATTATTATTATGTAGCACATATACATTTGTGCTAAAAACACAAACTGTTGGTTTTCGGGTCTGGTTGTGGTGTGATTGTCCCCGTGTTTCTGACACTGCATCCTAGCCTACCTCCGATCTTATCGCATCAGCGTCACATCGGGCGCGGGTAGGTTGGGACGAGTGAGTGTCTCTGTGTTTGCGCGTACGCTTGTGGCACTATAATATCTCCTGAGCAGTTGATGGCACTCGACAGTAGTCGGAAGTTGTCGCCGTGATCGAAATCGGCTATGAGAACATCAGTCCATTGCGGAACCTATTCCATCACTCTGTGATTTTGGGGGATGTGGGTGTCGTAAAGGTCGACAGAGGGAAAATTAAAACAGGGAGATGGGCAGCAGCATCTTCCTGGAACGTCTGAATAAATAAAATGCGGTTGTCAACCCGCATGCCAAGCGTGGCAACTATCGGGTAATCTCCCCAAACTCTTATTTAATGTTTTGATAATGAAAATTAGTTTCAATCCACTCCACGCGATCTGTACAAGTAAGTGTAATTTAATGGTGGTAGAATTCCTATGCAGGAGTCCGTCTAGGTAGGTACCACCCCAGGGCCAGTGATTCCTCCGTGAAGCAGTAGTGTGCAAACATTACTGTGTTTCGGTTTGAAGGGCACTGTGAGCTAGCGTAATCACTGGGCATATGGACTTAAGAACCTATGTCTCAGGGTGATGGGCACAGTGTAGTGTCACACAGAAATTTTCTGGGTGACACAGCATTTGTTATGGGCGGACGTTGCACTTACCATCAGGTGAACGTCCTCGTTTCATCACTTTTAGCAATAAAAAAAAATAAAAAATATATAAATATTATTTAATCAAAAAACCGACTCCAACGCAGCAGCTCCTATCATGCTAATGCGCGTTTAGGAGTTTCATGATTCTCTCTTGGAACCCATCATCAGAACTTAACCAAATTTTACCTCGAGTATAACCAATTAAAAAAAGAAACATTGAAATCGGTTCACAACTGGTGAAGATATCGAGTAACATACACACAAAAAAAAAATTCAGCCGAATCGAAAACCTCTTCCATTTTTGAGGTCAGTTAAAAAGTGGAAGCAAACTAGTAAGTGACCTGATGGTAAGCTATCACCGTCACCTACGAACATCCGCAGCACAAGAGGAATTGCGGGTGCGTTACCGGCTTTTTAAAAAAGATTAGGCTCTTATCTGTAAGTCCCTAAGTCGTATCGGTTCGGAAAAACCACTGGCGGCAGTAAAAACAGTAGGTGTGTCATGTGTAGATTTTGACGTTCATAAGAGCTTTCAACAAGCCTAAATTTAATAAAGAAATTTTGACTTTGACTTTGATATGAAAATGAAATCATAATGATTCGTCACTGCGACTATGAATGATTTGTTCAATCTTTAATCCGAGACCGAGAACCAGCTTTTTATGGGTAGCACAAATTAAGACTTCTGCTGGGATTCGAAACAGACTTACGACTCACAAGGTAGGCACAAGTCTTACGTACGAAATCGATATTTAAACATATTACATAGAAAGAAATGTGAAGACGTATACCAGGGGTGGCCAATTTTTTTCAGTTGAAGATCGACTTAAATTTTGGTTCATCGATCAACATTTCCATGATTTTTTTAATCGGCGATCGACTCGTTGCCGTTTTAATTAAAAATGAGCAGCTCTTCATAACTATTATAATCTATTTAAAAAAAAGTAATTTTACGTATTTTATCGCGTTTAATTTGAACTATTTATAACCCGACGTTTCGAGCGCTTTACAGCACTCATTGTCGCGGGAGGACTGAGGTGTGAGATGTCCTGACGTCATAGGTAACCCGGGTACCTTCAGCTTTTAATTATTATTTTTGGTCCGATCTACGCAGAAAGAGCTAACTGTGTTTTGAATTCTTTCAGTGGTATGCTAGGTTAATTTCATTAATAAGAGGATCCCAAACCGGTGGTAGTACCCAACCATCTTCTCTATTAAAATTAAAATGTTTTTTGAATTCAATAGCCTCGCCAATCATCCTTGGTAGGAATCGGTGTACTTTTTCGTGGATTTGTGGTTTATCAAATCTTTTCAATTTTTTTATTTGATAAAGTGACGAAACGAGCATTATGTTCACCTGATCGTAAGTGCAACGTCTGCCAATAACAAACGCTGTGTCACCCAGAACATTTCTGTGTGACACCACACTGCGCTCGACACCCTGAGACATCAGTTCTTAAGTCACATATGCCCAGTGATTACGCTAGCTCTCTGTGCATGAACTGCATCTCGGCAGACTAACTGGGTCTGGGGTAGTACCTACGTAGACGGATTCCTGCACAGAAATCCTACCACCAGTTAAATCTTTCGTATTTGCGTAAATATAAGAAATCATTATACCATAGTCTATATTTTTTTAATTCGCGAGCTATGATCGACTAAAATCATGTCGGAGATCGACCGGTCGATCGCGAAAGACCTGTTGACCACCCCTGGCTTAAACAATAGTTATTCTTTCGAACATAACCAGTTAGTTCACCACGCAATATCCTCTTCGCATACAAATTCATATCAGATGGAACTGTCAATCGCCATTACATCGCCATGATGTCATATCACTGAGTATTAATAAACAAATAATTTCGACGGCTATTAACGTACGTTTTCCGAATACATACATACATACATAAGATCACGACTGTATCCCTATATATAAGGGGTAGTCAGAGACTGGGCACTCACTGCAAAAACAGATGACTGCCACAATCCACTTTTCACCAAAACAATATAATGCACTTGGTGTGATAGGTGGTGAGCCCATCGCCACCATGCGCTGTTGGGTGCACAGTGCAGTTTAATTGCTTACTCGCCTTTTACGAGATCCATTGGATGAGATGGAGTGGTAGTATTCTTTTAACGAGCCGCCACCACACGGCACAGATTGAATACAGATTATTTTAAAGAAACAAACGTCTGTTCCAGTTTGTAAACACTTGCCATTGTCTTGGAATAGAACAGTGGACTGATGCAATGCAAACCCACTATCTTTATCTTCCACGCCTATGAACCCTGAGTAAGTGATATTTTTATTGTATGTTGAGACGAGCAGAACGTTCAACTGACGGCCAGTGCAACGTCTGCCCGAAACAAATACCGTGTCAACCAAAACTTTTCCGTGTGGCGCTACACTGCGAACGTCACCAAGAGACTTTAGTTCTTAAGTCGCATGCCCAGTGTAAACTAGTTCTCAGAGCCCTTCTGACCGAAACACTGCTGACTCAGAATAACTGGCACTGCAGCGGTACCTACCTAGATGGATAAAACTTAATGAGATCCGTCATTGAGACACTGTATTTTTTTTTATTTCATAAAGTGTCGAGACGAGGAAAACGTTCACCTGATGGTAAGTACAACGTTTGCCCATAACACATACTGTGTTACTCAGAATATTTCTGTGTAGCACCACACTGCGCCCGTCACCCTGAGACACAAGTTCTTAAGTCTCATATGCCCAGTGATTACGCTAGCTAACAGTGCCCTTCAGACCGAAACACAGTAATGTTTGCACACTACTGCTTCACGGCAGAATAACTGGCCCAGGGGTGGTACCTACCTAGACGGATTCATACATTAAAAAAATAAAGAACTAACATTTCTTAAAACTATTTTACTTTCATTTTCTACACACGTTGTGTTCGTTTCTGACAATCTAAGATAATATCAGTAAATATCATAACACATGTAACAGAGACTAATTCATTCGTCCAAACCATGCTATTTAGCAGCGGCAGTGAACAAGCGGAATGCGGTAAAAAAAACCTCTGCACACGACTTTGCACAACGCGGCCGCACGCGAGCTCAATTAGCCGGCGGTGGCGTAACACTGCAGTGTCTGCAATTCTATCGCGCACCACTATCGCAACAGCATGAGCTATTTTTTTTATTGCTTAAAGTGATGAAACGAGCAAAACGTTCACCTGATGGTAAGTGCAACGTCTGCCCAAAACAAATGCTGTTCCAACCAGAAAATTTCTGTGTGACACTACACTGTGCCCATCACCCTGAGACATAGGTTCTTAAGTCTCATATGCCCAGTGATTACGCTAGCTCACAGTGCCCTTCAAACCGAAACACAGTAATGCTTGCACACTACTGCTTCACGGTAGAATAACTGGCCCTGGGGTGGTACCTACCTAGACGGACTCCTGCATAGGATCCTTTTGATGTAAAGGAAAGAAATAATTAATCTACTAACATCCACATGAAATATTACAAATGATGTGTATTGCCTGTTCATAAGCAACAAGATAAAACTAAAGGAAGAAAAGTTAATTTGCTAAGATTCTAAGATCTTAGAAAATTTACTTTCTTCCATCATAACGGATTTCCGCTAAGTAACGCCTGATTCTATTAACTAAATATCCTTATATCCAAATATCCTATCACTACTTTTTACTGGTGGTAGGATTCCTATGCGGGAATCCGTCTAGGTAGGTACCACCCCAGGGCCAGTTATTCTGCCGTGAAGCAGTATTGTGCAAACATTACTGTGTTTCGGTTTGAAGGGCACTGTGAGCTAGCGTAAGCAAGACATATGAGACTTAAGAACTTATGTCTCAGGGTGATGGACACAGTGTGGTGTCACACAGAAATTTCCTGGGTGACACAGCATTTGTTATGGGCAGACGTTGCACTTACCATCAGGTGAACGTTTTGCTCGTTACATCACTTTATTCAATATATTTTTTTAAGAAAAACTATGAAACAGTTGCTTTTGTAGTGATTAAAAGACTCTGAAGGTGATATTATTTTTCCATTGCACACTATTGTGAGGGTAAATTTTACATGCGGATCTCGGCAAATTAACTTATTCCCTTCACTGTAATAGATTTTTACAAAATAACGACTAAAATATATCAATAAAGACTAATGGTCACTTTTAGCAGCGACAGGGAACTGAGCGACAGCGTCGACTTTTACAGCGAAGTGAATGAAACTATTTTTACGTATTTTATCGCGTTTGATTTGAACTATTTATAACCCGACGTTTCGAGCGCTTTACAGCACTCATTGTCACGGGTCATAGTTAACCCGGGGTACCTTCAGCTTTTAATTATTATTTTTCGTCCGATCTACGCAGAAGCAGCTAACTGTGTCTTGAAGTCTTGCAGTGGTATGCTTGGTTTTTGATTTAATTTAATTTATTATAGGATCCCAAGCCGGTGGTAATACCCAACCATCTTCCCTATTGAAATTAGGATGTTTTTTAATTTCAATAGCCTCGCGAATCATCGTTGGTAGGAATCGGTGTTCTTTTGCAAGTATTTGTGGTCTATCAAATCTGATGTAATGGTTGGGATGATCCAGAACATGGTCACAGACTGCAGACTTCCAAGAACGACGATGCTTCACGTCAGCTATGTGTTCTTTTACGCGGGTTTTTATTGATCTTTTTGTTTGGCCTATGTCGGGTTATAAATAGTAAAACATTAAACGCGATAAAATACGTTATATTGTTATACGTTGTGGTAACACCCAACTATCTTCTCTATTGAAATTGGGTTGTTTTTCAATTTCAATAGCCTCGCGAATCATCCTTGGTAGGTTTCTTTTGCAGAACACCGATTCCTCAGTCCTCCCGTGACCATGGGTGCTGTAAAGCACTCGAAACGTCGGGTTATATATAGTAAAAATTAAACGCGATAAAATCCGTCAAATTAGTTTCATTTAAATGTGTAGTGTTCGCGTAAATATAAGAAATCCTAATGGTCACTGTTAGACCGAAGGCTTTCGCAGCTTCGCCTGATTGAAAGGTGGCAGGCGCTTAGCCGAAACCTTTATCTATGGATGACTGGCGCAAGGGGCCCCGAGAGCACCTCGGCTTGGACCATCATCCTGTGCGCGGGAGTAACCGACTCGAGGGTGCCCAAGGGCTGTGTCTTGGGTTTTTTGTTTATCAATGCGCGAAACCTACAATAGTTTGCACGGAAGCGCACAACCCTGCGGACATTAATGATGATGATGTTCTCCTAGGCGATTTCGAACACGGCGACAACTTCCGAATACTGTCGAGAGCCATCAACTGCGCAGGAGATATTATAGTGCCACCAGTGTACGCGCAAACACAGAGGCACTCGCCCGTCCCAACCTACCCGCGCCCGATGTAACGCTGATGCGATAAGATCGGAGGTAGGCTAGGATGCTGTGTCGGAAACACGGGGACAATCACAACACAACCAGACCCGAAAACCAACAATTTATGTTTTAGCACAAATGTTGGCTCCGACTGGGATTCGAACCCAGGACCCGCGGCTCAAAAGTCAGGTACTCTGACCACTGAGCCACGCGGTCGTCAGCGGACATTAATAGGATTGGGCGGTATCAAGTGCTATTTCTAACTGTCCAACGATTGTGTAACAGTAGCGTGCATTCCTGCAATGTACAGTTGTACAAAAGAGTCACAGACGCACACAATATATAGGTACATAATCCTCAGACGCAGAACATCTATTTCATTGTTTTTTTTTTATAAATATAATTTTCAAACAAAAATCATTTTTTTTTATTCGATAAAGTGATGAAACGTGCAAAACGTTCACCTGATGGTAAGTGCAACGTCTGCCCATAACAAATGCTGTGTCACCCAGAAAATTTCTGTGTGATACCACACTGTGCCCATCACCCTGAAACATACATAAGTTCTTAAGTTGCATATGCCCAGTGACTACGCTAGCTCTCAGTGCCCTTGAAACCGAAACGCAGTAATGTGTGCACACCACTGCTTCACGGCAGAATAACTGGCACTGGGTGGTACCTACCTAGACGGATTCCTGCATAGGAATCCTACCACCAGAAAACACAAGTTACAAGCTTTTATTTATTTCATTGTTTTTTTTTACTAAATATAGTTCTTTTAATGCATACATACATAAGATCACGACTGTATCTCATAAGGGGAAGTCAGAGACTGGGCACTCACTGAAAAAACAGATGACTGCCACAATCAACGTTTCACCAAAACAATATAATGCACTTGGTGTGATAGGTGGTGAGCCCATCGCCACCATGTGTTGGGTGCACAGTGCAGTTTAATTCCTTACTCGCCTTCTTCTTTTAATGCCTTGTAGTTTTTTCATGTAAAAACTTTTAATTTTATTAAAACCAGGAGATGGCCAGCGGCATCTTTCTGGGACATCTAAATAAACAAACTGCGGTTGCCGAACCGCCTGACAAGCGTGGCAGCTATGGCAAAATACCCTCACAATTAGAGCTCTTTGACAATCTACGGGGGAGGCCTAAGTTCAGCAGTGGACTAGTGATAGGCTGAGATGTATGTATGTAAATCTATCGATTACTTTCATGCACTACCAACCCACACATGGTTTCAGTTTCAATCCCGTCCGTCCAAAGGTTGTGGGAAGAAATCGCTTTTAGCGATAAGACCGCCCATTGCACTGTCTTAAACTTAAAGATTTTTTTTTATTTGATAAAAGTGACGGAACGAGCAGAACGTTAACCTGATGGTAAATGCAACGTCTGCCCATAACAAATGCTATGTCACCCAGAACATTTCTGTGTGACACCAAACTGCGCCCATCACCCTGAGACATCAGTTATTAAGTCTCATATGCCCAGTGATTACGCTATCTCTCAGTGCCCTTCGAACCGAAACACAGTAACGTTTCACCTTACTGCTTCACGGCAGTATAACTGGCCCTGGGGTGGTACCTACCTAGACCGATTCCTGCATAGTAATCCTACCACCAGAATTGTTATTTCAAGTATGGATATCAATATTTTTAATGAGTGCAATAAAGTGTATCTAACATGGTATCGGTACACGGAAGATATTTTGTACCCTCTTTGCCTACGAGTATATTATAAGTATTTTTTAATATATGTATCTGTAAATGTGTATGTGTATGTAGTATATATCTGTGTAATGTATTATAATAATGTGTGTATTGTATAAATATATATATGTATGCGTGTATTATATATCATCTTATTCCACTTTTATTTATAAAAAATATACTTCTATTTATTAATATATTATTGGATGCCACTGAAAATCAGGGTAGGATCATGCATCCTAGCATATCCTGAGTGGCCGCTCCTTTTTGGAGCGTTGCACCATGAACGGATGGATTTAAATTTTGTTTTTTCCTGTGATGTCTGTGTTTTTTTTTTCTCCTCTACACTGTTAATCTGTCTGTGAACTATGTGCGTGTTAGAAATAAATGTTTCTTTCTTTCTTCTTTCTTTCTTTCTATCTCTATCTAAAGCTTGTACATGAGACACACGTCTCGATTGCAACGGGATGAACAATCAATACCAAGCGAGCCTTGCAGCGATCGATATTACTCGGTGCATTGTTACTCTCGCATAACATATACAAGTTGTTTGGTGAATAACGTAAAAAGCGGGTATATAAACGTCCAACCTGTATGTCAATGATACGATGAATTGGGTGACCGCGTGGCTTAGTTGTTAGAGTACGTGCATTCTACGCCGCAGGTCCTGACTTCGAATCCCAGCCGAAGAAAACGTTCGTACAAAAATGCAAATTCTTTCTTTTCGGTTCTGGTAGTGTCGCGATTGTCCCCGTGTTTCTGGCACTGCATCCTAGGTAGGTTGGGACGAGTGAGTGCCTCTGTGTTTGCGCGTACGCTTGCGGCACTATAATATCTCCTGCGCAGTTGATTGCTTCCGACAGTATTTGGAACTTGTCGCCGTGGCCTAAAATTGCCCAGTTGGACGACATCAGTATAAAAACCGAATACGAATCAATCGATACTACTACATCTAATGCTATTAGTTTAAAGCGGATAATCTTATATCCGCCAGAAACACTAAGGTTAACTAGATGATACGACAGTCTTGCTTGATCCTATATAATACGTAAATCGTCGTTTCCGCCTATCATGATGATGTGATGTGATGATGTTCTCCTAGCCGATTTCCACCACGGCGACAACTGCCGACTACTGTCGAGAGCCATCAACTGCGCAGGAGATATTACAGTGCCACAAGTGTACGCGCAAACACAGAGGCACTCGTCGCAACCTACCCGCGCCCGATGTAACGCTGATGCGATAAGATCGGCGGTAGGCTAGGATGCGGTGTCAGAAACACGGGGACCAATCACAACACAACCAGACCCGATACTCCTCTATAGACTCCTCTATAGATAGCCACAAAAGCTTTTGTGGCTCTCATTTTGGAGGGATTTTGCCGTAGTTTCCACGCTTAGCAGGCGGGTCGACGACTGCAGTTTATGAGATGAAGATGCTGCTGCCCATCTCCTGGGTTTCATTTCTCCTCCGTCGACTTTTACGACACCCATGGGATGTGTTGGGATGGTAGATTCTCTTAGGCCGCCACCACGCGGAAAATTACAGGCGGCGCAGTGGCTAAGCCCTTGGCTTTTGCGTCGCAGGTCGAGGGTTCGATTCCCGCACGGGACAAATATGTGTATGGCCCACAGACAGTTGTTCCGGGTCTGGGTGGTTTGTGCATGTGGAATTTATGTCTGTAAAACGTACCCACGATACAGGAGAAATCCTATTGTGGGGCTTCGTATTTAAAAAAATCCGCCTAGGTAGGCACCACCGTAGGGCCAGTTATCACACTATCACTTGTCCCAACCCACCCGTGCCCGATGTAATATTCACGCGATAGGACCGGAGGTAGGCTAGGATGCAGTGTCCGAGACACTAGGACAATAAAACAACAAGCCCGAAAAAAACAATTTGTGTTTTTGCAAAAAAGTTGGCATCGTCTGGGATTCGAACCCAGCACCCGCATCGTAGAAGTCAGGTACTGTAACCACTTGGTCACGCGGACGTCATTTTTATACTCATCATCATCGTTTCAGCCTATCACTAGTCCACTGCTGAACATACACCACCCCCAGAGATTGCTACAAAAGTTTGTAGCTCTCATTTTGGGGGAAATTTTGCCATAATTACCACGCTTGGCAGGCGGGTCTTATACTACGTGGAGTTATTTATTCCTGATTCTGAGATCATCTCAATAGTGACTTAAGTACTATATCAAATTTAAACGAGATGTCTTACATATATATACGGAGAAATGGTGGTAAAACATTAGTAAATAGCTTTATTTATATATATATATATAAATAAAGCTATTTACCAATGTTATATATATATATCAGGGTGAGTAGCGCAGTGTGGTGCCACAAAGAAATGACACAGCATTTGTTAGGGGCAGACGTTGCACTTACCATCAGGTGAATGTTTTGCTTGTTTTGTTATTCAGATGTTTCAGGAAGATGCCGCTGCCCATCTCCTGGTACTCACTTTCCCCATGTCGACTCTTTTACGACAACCACAGGAATGAGATGGGGTGGTATTAAATATCTTAAGCCGTCACCACACGGCTTATATTTATGCTTAGATATATATAAGCGTAAAGTATATTTATTGTCTACTTTGCAAGAGACAAGGGAACAATACACCACAACCAGGCTCTATAACCTACAATACTTTTTTGTATCCTGTACTTGGAATACTATGCCATGTGCGATTATCTATATAAATAAATAAAATTGAAGTGTCTGTTTGTTATAAGAAAATAACAGACTCAATTCTTCAGAAAGTATATACGGTACTCATAAGAAAAATACAATTTTTAAAGGTTTTTGTATGTATGTTTGTTCCGGCTAATCTCCGAAACTGCTGGACCTATTTTCAAGGGAATTTCACTGACAGATAGCTGATATTATAGCGGGTAGACTACTTTAATTTCAGAAAAATAATTAGGGTTCCGCGCAACAAATTTGAAACTCAAGATTCAAATATATGTATATCATCGATCGGGGTCGGTCGGGGGAGTATTTTAAAGACTGTAATTCAATTAAAACTTTTAAACTAACATAGTACAATATGTAAATTTGACCTATATCTTGACCATTGCCTTCCAAGGATCCATATTTAACTAGTGAAGGCGCGTGAATCGCCGGGCGGCAATCCTCGGCGCGGCATACCGGCGTCGTGACGTCACCGCCCACATGACTCATGACTGAACACAGGTATACCCCCATTGTTGTGACTTACCGTTCCAGGAAATTAGTATGCTTTGCGACATATCAAGTTAGCTATAAATTGCAAGCCGATTATCCATACTCCATACTAATATTATAAATGCTAAAGTAACTCTCTCTGCCCCTCTGTCTGTTTGTTATCATATCTAATATTACTTATTATTTACTGGTGGTGTGTATTATTGTGATTCGGCTTGAAGGGCACTGTGAGCTAGTGTATTTACAAAGAACATGGACTTTTTTTTATTGTATAAAGTGACGAAACGAGCAAAACGTTCACCTGATATTAAGTGCAACGTCCGCCCACAACAAATGCTGTGTCACTCAGAATATATCTGTGTGACACCACACTGCGCCCGTCACCCTGAGACATCAGTACTTAAGTCTCAAATGCCCAGTGATTACGCTAGCTCACAGTGCCCTTCAAACCGAAACACAGTAATGTTTGCACACTACTGCTTCATGGCAGAATAACTGGCCCTGGGGTGGTACCTACCTAGACGGATTCCTGCATAGGAATCCTACCACCAGTACACTTAAGAACTGGTGTCACAGGGTGACGAGCACAGTGTGGTGCCACACAGTTATGTACTAGGTGATACAGCATTTGTTATGGGCAGACATTGCACTTAACCATCAGGTGAACGTTTTGCTCGTTTCGTCACTTTATCCAATAAAAAAAAATCATTTTGTGTTATTACTTTATTATCGGCTGTGATTAGAACCCACAACCCGCGGCGTAGTAATCAGGAACTCTACGCCACGTGGTCGTCCATACACTTTAAAAAAAGCCCCACTCTAGGATTTTACCTGTATCGTTTTACAGTCATAAATTTCACGATCACGACACAACCACAGCCGAAAACTAACGATTTGTGTTGCACAAATGTTGGTTCCGTCAGGGATTCGAACCAAGGACCCGCGGCGTTAAAGTCAGACGCTCCGACCGCTAAGCCACGCGATTGTCATGATAAAAAAATACACTGCCTAAAAGAATAACATATAACACATTATGACTACCAAATTAAATTCCGGTTTCCATCATAAATAACCTCAAACCGAAACAGAATTGACGTCATACGTAACATCTAACTGTGCTGATGACTTGTAAAAAATCTGAGAAAAACAGAAGCTATCAATGATAAACATACATACATACAGTCACGAGTCTTTCTCATTAGGGTAGGCAGAGACCACATCTTTCCACTTGCTACGATCCTGACACACGTCTGTAGCTTATTCTACTTTCATTAGCGTTTTCACACACGCTCGTCGGTTGCGGGTACTTTTAACGTGACCTTTCCTCAAAAGTTCACCGATCTGATTGTAATACGTACGCCAAGGTCGGCCCTTACCGGCTTTCCCATTCTCGCTTGCGGCATATATCTTTTTATCTTAATGATAAAAAGCAACATCAAATCTTAGCAATAAAACCTAATTCCCCTAAACACCTCTAAATTTCCAAAAGAACCGTCGGTACAGTTCTGCGGCTGTGACAGATTGAACAACGGCCACAACAGCTGCCCACTCGTGAGCACTGTAAGTCGATAAATCTGCGAGTGAAACAGCAAGGCTTACTGTACCCGACCCGGTGCGCGCATAATTCTTTGATCGCCGTAACAATAGCGAGTAAGAGAAATATGACGGATGGAATAGGGCACAAGCTGAAGCGATAGGTAATGTGTAAAACTATCGCTACCCCAAAAACCAAACTATTTATGTCCCAATACTGGACAAATACCTCCTTCCATTATTAAGACAGTTTAAGAAGCAGGAAAGTTCGCAACTGCTCCAATGCGGGTTGGCAGACTTCATGTATTCACAACATATTTTTACATGCAGGTTTCCTTTACCGCTGATTACGCGGTATCAGCACCTCACATTGCAAAACGATTGAAGTGTTGACGGCACCGGGTACGAACCCAGGTCACCCGCCCTACTATGAAATTTAGGCAAGCGCCCGGTTATCCCCGTGTTAGGTAAAAGTTATTTAATAGAAACTTATCATAATGATTTCTTATATTTATGCGAACACTACACATTTAAATGAAATTAATTTTACGGATTTTATCGCGTTTAATTAGACTATTTATAACCACCCATGGTCACGGGAGGACTGAGGTGACAGATGTCCTGATGTCATAGTTAACCCGGAGTACCTTCAGCTTTTTTTTTTGGTCCGATCTACGCAGAAAGAGCTAACTGTATCTTGAAGTCTTGCAGTGGTATGCTTGGTTTTTGATTTAATTTTATTAATTATAGGATCCCAAGCTGGTGGTAATACCCAACCATCTTCTTTATTAAAATTAGGATGTTTTTTAATTTCAACAGCCTCACGAATCATCGTTGGTAGAAATCGGTGTTCTTTTGCGAGGATTTGTGGTTTATCAAATCTGATGTAATGGTTGGGATGATCCAGAACATCGTCACAGACTGCAGATATCCTGGAGCGACACTGCTTCACATCAGCTATATGTTCTTTTACGCGGCAAATCTTACTAGCAAATTACACTAGATCTCAGACTTTAACACACTAATGTTTTCACACAACTGCATCACAAGGCAGAATACCAGGTAACAGCAGAGGAAAACAATTTAGGACAAAGAAATTCACACGAGTATTTAATATTAGCAGTATATATAGTACAATGACGTTTTCTTTATTAGATTAAGTGACGAAATGAGCAAAACATTAACTTGATGGTAAGTGCAACAAGTTTACCCATAGCAAAAGCTCTATCACCCAGAACATTTCCGTGTGACACCCACACTGCGCCCAGCATCCTGAGGCATCAGTTCTTAAGTCACATATGCCCGGTGATTACTCTTGCTCACAGTGCCCTTTCAAGCGAAACACAGTAATGTTTGCACACTACTGCTTCACGACAGAATCACTGGTCCCGCGTTGGTACTCGTACCTACCTAGACAGATTCCTGCATAGGTATCCCACCACCAGCTAATAATGAAAAACGACCCGCGATCCGCACCTCGCATTGTTAATCGATATCTTAATCGCGATATCCTAGATGCATAGACATATTCCGAATTCCGAAATTCCGAAAGACTGCACCCGCTTCGGCTTGTACTTTGTGTCGAGCGACGTCGAGTAACGGTTGCGGGCTGTTCCGTTGCCGTCCGCCATTATGACGACCAACGTCTCCAATTTGCGACGCTACCTGCCCCGAAAGATAGGCGGTATCTCGCCGTTACTGGCAATGGTCTCGATCTATTTGTTATTTTCTTTTGTTTTTTTATTTCTCTCTCAACATGTATTGTCCTCTCCAACCAATAATTTTTAGGTGTTGTATATACATAGCTACATACATACATATACATACATAAGATCACGACTGTATCCCATAAGGGGTAGCCAGAGACTGGGCACTCACTGCAAAAACAGATGACTGCCACAATCCACGTTTCACCAAAACAATATAATGCACTTGGTGTGATAGGTGGTGAGCCCATCGCCACCATGCGCTGTTGGGTGCACGGTGCAGTTTAATTCCTTACTCGCCTTTTACGAGATCCATTGGATGAGATGGAGTGGTAGTATTCTTTTAACGAGTCGCCACCACACGGCACTGTTTTAGTTACCATTATTTTAGTATGGCCTTTCTTGCCACAATTTTTTGATACGTTCAAAGCCTTTTCAATTTGTCGAACGATCGCTTCGCAATCGAAAATACTGCAATATTGCCCGGGCCAGTTATATTTAAATTTCGTTTTGCGGCCTATGTGCATCCCTTTCTAACGCGTCGTTAAGTTTTTCATGCATACATCGCGATTAGTTGCTAGATCGACTGTTTTCATATTCACAGGTGTAATGACAATATCATTAATTTTTCTACTAAAGAATTTGTAGCTCCCGTTTTAGGATCTAGGTTTTAGGTTTTAGGTTTTAGGATCTTGACTTTTGCCACGACAATAAGATCATGTTCAAACATGTCCAAAGTACTATACACGACCGGACTTGAGCACGATACAGATTAATCGGCAGATCCCGTATTAAGTAATGACGCAACTTGGTAAATGCACAGAGTGTCTTGGTTGCCCGCTTTCTTGAGATGCAATGAACTCCAAAATTGAGGTCAGAAGTGATTTCCATATCCAATAGTTGTAAGCGATCGGTTACTTCCATTCAGAATGAATGTGGTCGAAAATACCGGAAAACTTAAAAAAATTAAATATTAATTCTACAACATCCATGCTAATCATACTTCAACAAAATTCATACAATAAAATTCCTTAAAGTGTAACACAAAAATCGGACATGGATTTTAAAAAACCTATCAAGAAGACATTGTTAGATAGTGTATTATAAAATTGATGATGATGATGTTCTCCTAGCCGATTTCGACCACGGCGACAACTTCCGACTACTGTCGAGAGCCATCATCAACTGCGCAGGAGATATTATAGTGCCACAAGTGTACGCGCAAACACACAGACACTCACTCGTCCCAACCTACACGCGCCCGATGTAACGCTGATGCGCTGAGATCGGAGGTAGGCTAGGATGCAGTGTCAGAAACACGGGGACAATCACAACACAACCAGACCCGAAAACCAACAATTTATGTTTTAGCACAAATGTTGGCTCCGGCTGGGATTCGAACCCAGGACCCGCGGCTTAGAAGTCAGGTACTCTGACCACTGAGCCACGCGGTCGTCGACAATTGATCATTATATAGAAGACAAAAATGTGTGGAAATAACTCTTGCAAACCCCCTGGCTACTAAATGTTTTTTTTTGTAATTTATAAATGCCTATTCCTTCCTCAAAGGCCAGCAACGCATCTGCTATTCCTCTGGTATTGTAGGTGTTCATGGGCGGCGGTGATCGCTTACCATCAGGTGAGCCGCTTGCTCGTTTGCCTCCTCTAACATAAAACAAAAGACTTAATGTAATATTATTAATTTAGCATAAAAGAGCAGTCCGCGCAATCTGTAATATGCGCTGTCGTGATTCGCTAAGGGAACTGTTTACAAAATTTAATATTTTTATATTTACGTGCCAATATATGAAATGTAAATTTAAATCACTATTTCCGAAGAACAGTGACAATCATAATTTAAAGTAAAAAAGTAAAGTTTCAGCCTATAAAAATATCCCACTGCTGAGCACAGGCCTCCTCTCATTTCTGAGAGGGTTTTGGAGTTAGGAACAATCCGCCACGCTGCTCCAATGCGGGTTGGCGGACTTCACATGTCTTCGAAATATTTTTTTATGTCTCATACATGCAGGTTTCCAGCACGTGGTAAATCAGCACTTAAAATTGAATTTAACAATTTTAGCGGTGCCGGCACCGGGAATCGAACCCAGGTCACTCGCGTACTATGAAATTTAAAGCGAGCGCCTAGCCCCTGAGCTACCACGGCTAGTCTAGCTCTCCTCGTGAAGTCCAACAACAGTTGGACATGAGATGTGAATTTGATTGTTAATATTCTGAACCTACACTGTCCCAATTACTGGTCAGTACAAAATCATAATTAAAAATTAAGAAATAATAATAAACTGGATGATCCAAAATTTAAGACTGAATAAAGTAAAAAAATTCTTTTATGGGTCGATGTACACGTATTTTTAATAAAATTCCAGAAGATATAGTAAATCTAACAGAGACAAAATTTAAAACTTATATTTAGAAAAAGTCTTGGAGCACAGACTTTTTCTAAATATAGCTTATTTTTATTTGAATGATTATTTCAGGACGGGTTATATGATCCTATTTATGATGAGGACGCATGGGAAGTATCCATCCAGGGAGACAAGTAATGTATAATACAATGTGATTGTGATTTTGTGGGCAGCTACGTAATATGTATTTTTAGGTTTTGTAATTGTAAAATGTACATTGCCTTGTGGAACACTACAAGTGCGCTCTGTAAAGTAAAAGACAAAGTAATGTTAGTTTGTTTGAGTAGACTTGAGTATGTCATGCTCGCTTTAATGTCTCTGCTTGCGGCGGCGTCGTGTGGCGGGTCGTCCGCTTCCCTTTGAAATGGTTGAGGAGGGCGATGGCTGCCACATGCGTCATACTTGTGAACGGGTGCTGTTGGTGGAGGCTGGTCTGCTCGAGTTTGCAATGCATTTATTCATTTGTTATTAAATCTTCTATAACGTTTTCTCATGGAGCGTGCTTTGGTTTTCTATGAGACTGTACTTTGTATATTTATTTATAATTTACTTTTGACAAAGATAAAAAAATAACAAAATAGCAGATACCTGCGGAGTTACTTTCGCCTGTTTCTTCTCAGTCAGAGGAACCACATTACGAAAAGGCGGTAGATTGTAAAAAATGACGTTTAACAAACGAAATTTATAGTTCTTACGTCGAAAACTAAAGAATTTTCATTTCATTTCATTTTGAAATATAAGAAAGCCCAGAGTTTCGTGCCGATTCTTCTCTGACGTCATTTTTTTGAAACGGTGTAGATTTTGACGTTCATAAGAACTTTTCTTTTTATTTAATAAAAGTGTCGGAACGAGCAAAGCGTTCACCTGATGGTAAGTACAACGTCCGCCCATAACAAATGCTATATCACCCAGAACAGTGTGACACCACAACCGTCCGTCACCGTGACGTCACCCTGAGACATCAGTTCTTAAGTCTCATATGCCCAGTGATTACGCTAGCTCTCAGTGCCCTTCAAACCGAAACACAGTAATGTTTGCACACTACTACTTCACGGCAGAATAACTGGCACTGGGGTGGTACCTACCTAGACGGATTCCTGGATAGGAATGCTACCACTTTTGGCTTTGACTTTGAATCCGTACTATAAATATTATAAATATATATAAATGGTATTATAAATGCAAAAGTAACTCTCTCTGTCCCTATGTCTGTTTCCTTTTCACGGTTCAACCGGTGTAATGATCTTGACCAATGACCAAACTTGGCACAGAGACAGCTTGCATCCTGGAGACGGGCATAGGATACTTTTTATCCCGAAAAATCAAATATTTCCACAAGGTCCTTACTGGTAGTAGGATTTTTATGCAGGAATCCGTCTAGGTAGGTACCGCCCCAGGACCAGTTATTCTTCCGTGAAGCTATAGTGTGCAAGACATTGTTTCGGTTTCAAGGGCACTGAGAGCTAGCGTAATCACTGGGCATATGAGACTTAAGAACTGATGCCTCATGATGACGGGCGCATTGTGGTGTCACACTGTTCTGGTTGACACAGCATTTGTTATGGACAGACATTGCACTTACCATCAGGTGAACGTATTGCTAGTTTCGTCACTTTCATCAAATAAAAAAAAACCTTTATCGGACGAAGTCCCGGGCATCAGCTAGTTGTTAATAAAATTATAATAATTTCACTGCTCGCTTTAACTGGGGGTTATGGTCGTGATAATTTATACGTTCACGCCCCGTTTACCAACTAGCAACTCGAAAGTATGCATTGCTGTTATCATAGCTCCAAATTAACATAACAAAAATTAAAAACGAAATAAACATTGTGGACAAGACTTGTTATATTAATTTTTGTATGTACCAACCTACCGTGTATTGTAAATACAAAATTTTATAAAATTTAAATGTCCCGACACTAATTGCGATTGTCGAATTATCGGATAGATTGTGAAATGATGAATGAATGACAGCTGGAATAAATATTAGGATCCTTACATATGAAATTGGCGTCTGGTCGAACGGGCCACTTTGATTCTGAAATATATTAAAGGAGAGAAAGTTAATTTGCTAAGATCCGCATGCAAAATGTAAAATGGTGTGTATTGCCCAGTTTTGAAGAGCACCGCCCGAACTACCTCCTTCAACAGCGTGCCCTCCACTACGACAGTCAGCCGCCGAGCTGACTGTCGTAGAGTCAATAGCATTAGATAATGCCTCGTTTTGAAGTGAAACACGTGTCGTGTTCTCGACTTCAGTGGTGTGTATTGCCTAGTGGCAGTGTTGTAGTGGTCGAGTGTATCTGGTGGGGTCTCCCGGTGGCGGTAATGGTTTTCTTGTGCATGCTGTTGAGGGAGGGAGGGCGCTTCAAAACTAGTGGATACACACTATTTGACATTTTGCATGCGGATCTTAGCAAATTAACTTTCTCACATTTACTATAATGGATTTCCGCAAAGTAACGCCTGATTCTATTAACTATACTGAAATATATCCTCTTTGGTTAAGAATAACAAATGCTATGTCACACAGAACATTTCTGTGTTAAACTCTGCGCCCGTCACCCTGACACATCAGTTCTTAAGTCGCATATGCTCAGTGATTACGCTAGCTCACAGTGCCTACCACCAGTAAAAATCTCTCTTTTAAATGAAACTAATTTTAGGGATTTTACAGCGTTTAATTTTACTATTTATAACCAGAGTAATCTCTCTGTAACAAGGCTATAAACCTTCTATATTTTTTTATGAATATATAAAAATAATAAAATATAAATAATATATTTTGTATAATAGAATTTTATCTTTTTCATTCTCACATGTCTAAATACTAACAAGTTGATGGTTTAAAAATATTAAGTGTGGTCACACTTGAGTCGAAATTTACAAGTGGGTGCCCTGGAAAAAAAATATTCACTCTACGAGTCAACTATTTACTAAGTAAAAATTCCTTTCCGCGCGTATTGAAACCGAGCTTAAAAGTTTGCGTCCATTTTTTTTGGCAGCACCTTTATAAGTTTCTCCGTGTGAGTGATTTTTTTTACTTTGAAAGTAAACGAAGCTAAAAATAGTAACAAAAATTCTCAAAGTACTTTATAAAGATTTACAGCTGCTCGTAATATCAAAACTACGATAGTCGGAATGGCAAAAAATAGTAATAGATGAAATAGCCATGTCATGACTGACTTTATCGTTGTGTATTTGCATGTGGTGGTAGGATTCCTATGCAGGAATCCGTCCAGTTAGATACCACCCCGGGGCCAGTTGTTCTGCCGTGAAGCAGTAGTGTGCAAACATTACTGTTTCGGTCTGAAGGGCACTGAGAGCTGGCGTAATCACTGGGCATATGAGAGTTAAGAACTGATGTCTCAGGGTGACGGGCGCTGTGTGGTGTCACACAGTACTCAGTTTCTGGGTGACACAGCATTTGTTATGGGCAAACGTTACACTTACCGTCAGGTGAACGTTTTGCTCATCCGACACTTTTATGAAATAAAAAAAAAAGTGAAAGTTATAATTGTTGTGTGGTCGCACCGAGGTAAAGGAAAAAATAAGATCTAATAATTAATAAGTACAATCATAAACAGGCGTATGTTTTTATACAGCTGAGCAGTGCATTTCGCCTACGTTTGATATTAAGCAACACGAGCCATGTCATTTATTATAACAATTAGCGATTGTCTTGCTTGATTTTAAATTGAAACGCGCATAGGAAAGCGTGTCGTTGTCCCAGAGGCATTACCGGCAAGGTCACTGTTCCCCAGAGGTATTTTCTGCATGGTTTCGGCAAACCACAGCTTTATTACTTAAAACTGAAACACTGTACACACACAAGCTCTACTGAATTAGAGTGCAACAAAAATTTCTTAAGAGAAAACTAATTTATGATCGTCATCATCATCATATCACTAGTCCACTGCTGAACACAGGCCTCCCCTATAGATTGCTACAAATGTTTGTAGCTCTCATTTTGGGGGGAATTTTGCCATAGTTGCCACGCTTGGCAGGCGGGTTGGCAACCGCAGTTTATTTATTCTGATGTTCCAGGAAGATGCTGCTGCCCATCTTCTGGTTTTAATTTTCCCTCTGTCGACTTTTACGACACCCACGGGTTACGATGGAGTGGTAGATTCTCTTAAGCTGCTACTACACGGGAATTAAAATGAATGATGATATTCTCCTGGCCAATTTCGACCACGGCGACAACTTTCGAATATTATCGAGAGCTATCACCTGCTCAGGAAATATTACAGTGCCATAAGTGTACGCGCAAACACACGAGGCACTCACTCGTCCCTACCTACCCGCGCCCGATGTAACGCTGATGCGATAAGATCGGAGTAAGGCTAGGATGCAGTGTCAGAAACACGGGGACGATCACAACACAACCGGCCCCGAAAACCAACAATTTTTTATTTAGCACAATTTTTGGCCACGGCTGGGATTCGAACCCAGGACCCGCGACTTAGAAGTCAGGTACTCTGACCACTAGGCCACGCGGTCGTCAAATTATTGGTCTTTATTAAAATGGGCACATCCACACTATTTGTAACGTAATATATTTTGCTACAAATTCCTATAGTTTTTTTAACATCCACTTGATAGTGTTGTCATGAACACGGCCATGTGCACAATTTTCCTGTAATGCGGTCACAGATTATATATATCTACTATCGAATTTTGCATACATGAAACACATTTGAATCAGTGCACGTGCATTGTTACAAAAAATGGCGCACAAAAAATCGTGCTCGTAGCGCCAGGCCAGGGAGGGCAGGCAGTAGTTTTTCCTATTAAAATATTAACTATGGGATTGGATAGGTCTCCGGCGGAGTAGAATAGCACCTGTCTCTTTCCTACCGAGGTGTCTTAAGAGGCACTAAGCCTTCAGTATCCGATGTAGCTGTAAAAGCCAAAAAGGCTAACAGCAATTACATCACCGAAATTATATACGGACAGCCTTTATTCGTAAAAATAACACCATAATATGCAACGCTGGGCTGGAGATGGGTTGGAATGAGAGCTACAAACTTTTGTGGCAATCTATGGGGAGGCCTATGTTCAGCAGTGTACTAGTGATAGGCTGAAATGATGATGATGATGATGCAATGCTGTTACTATAATGCTCGTGGGAACGCAATGAGGTGTCTCGTTTCCCGCGAGGGCGTAAAGTTGGCTACGTGAGTGGACTGCCTACATCTTATATGGGGAAAAGGCGTGACAGTAAGTATGTACGTATAGTCTTCGTTTAATAAAAAAAACTGAACTTGATGATTGAAAGACTGTGCACTTTCTGGGATTTTGTTGTAAAAGCGTACACAGTGCCCCATGAAAGAGTTACTGACACTGTGAAGTCGAGTAACGGGCATTGTTAACTTGTGCTTGTTCCTGGTACTTACATTAAAACAACACTTTCTTTTTAGTAAACTGTTTTATGTTCTTGTAAAACGTATTGTATGTAACAATACGTTTTCATATACATATTGAGAGGACAATGTTAAGATATCAATTTCTTTAGCCTAGATTGTAAATAGAGCTTATGGTCCTGTTTTGCAAAACAAAAATCACCTCTACGTCAATGGCATTTCCCCATAGCAAAATTCCATAACACATTATAAGATGGAAATAACTAAAATAAACCAATATTCATTATTAACTCGCTTTCACGTTGTCTGTCTGTTTGTCGGTTGGGTAGAAATTTTGAAATTGATTATAAACTAACTTTAGTAGTCCGTTGTCAGAACGTGGTAGTATATAAAAAGTTTTTATTCGATACTTGTTGTTTCGCAAAAGAAAGGCTCAAAAGTACCTCTAAGTGATAAATGTAAAGAGTTTAATATATTAACATAAACCTCTCTTACGTATATGCAAACGTTACGTACACATGTAAATTAAAACTTTAACAGATTTATAAAATAAGTGATGTACATAAGGTAGATACTAGGAAAAGGCGCCAGCTGACGTCAGTTACTCGACTTCACAGACTCAGTAACCCTAAATGAGTTACTGTATATATACTGTATATATAAAACGTATGCAGCAATGTATACGTATGTATAACAAAACCTCAGAACGTGCGCAAACTCACAGAAAAAATTCAAATTTTTAATTAAACAAGGACTTTATGAAGTGCAATTTTATAATTTTAAAGAGAATACGGATGACATTAACATACGTACATTTATACAGTCACGCCTCTTTCCCATTGGGGTAGGCAGAGACCACATCTTTCCACTTGCTACGATCCTGACACACATCTTTAGCTTATTCTACTTTCATTAGCGTTTTCACACACGCTCTTCGGTTGCGGGTACTTTTAACGTGACCTTTTGTCAAAAGTTCACCGATCTGATTGTGATACGTACGCCTAGGTCGACCCTTACCGGCTTTCCTATTCACACTTGCCTCATAAATCTGTTTCGTCAATCTCCTTTCATTCATCCTCTCTACGTGTCCAAACCATCTAAGCATCCCTTTCTCTATCTTTGTCACTACATCTTCAACCGACATTAACAATAACCCCTGGGAACAAGTGATCGTTGTCAAGCTATTTATTTATTTATTTATTTCTACATCTTTATAATGATATTACTTTAATTCTAAATTAAATTTGTTGTAAATTATTAAAAAGAAAATAATAATGCCCGCTGGGTTTCTTGCTGGATTTTCCAGTGTAGTTTAAAAAATGCGTTCTATGTACCGAATTCTATTTTCGCTGGCATTTACCCCATTTGATTCTTACGACAGCCACTAAATGATGGGGTGACAGATTATACGTCGCCACCACACCACGTTTCAGAGCATATTCGATACGATCAGGGATAGACTGCAGTATCAAATATACGGTAAGAGATACAATATCAAGAACCACAGAACCTTTAGTTGCACTTATTGTTGCATCAAACTGTGATCGGCTCAGTAGGCGGAAACGCAATCCAGCGTCGACTGCGACAGATATATTATAGAGCTCTAACTATCCGCGCAAACATAGGATTCCTATGCAGGAATCCGTCTAGGTAGGTGCCACCCCAGGGCCAGTTATTCTGCCGTGAAGCAATAGTGTGCAAACATGACTGTGTTTCGGTCTGAAGCGCAAATAAAAAAAAAAACACTTGTTTTTGTCATGTTGCCAGGTGTCCCGATTTACAAGGGACGTCCCGATTTTTAGGGGTCAGGTGATCCGATTCACCCTTGATAGGGTCGCCAAATGTCTCGATTTTTCTGATTTCCTGACTTCTAAATAAGTTTTAGTATTATATATTTTTTTATTGTATACAGTGACGAAACGAGCAGAACGTTCACCTGATGGTAAGTGCAACGTCCGCCCACAACAAATGTTGTGTCACCCAGAATATTTCTGTGTGACTCCAAACTGCGCCCGTCACCCTGAGACAAAGTTCTTAAGTCTCATATGCCCAGTGATTACTCTAGCTCTCAGTGCCCTTCAAACCGAAACACAGTAATGTTTGCTCACTACTGCTTCATGGCAGAATAACTGGACCTGGGGTGGTACCTACCTAGACGGATTCCTGCATCGGAATCCTACCACCAGTAATTCGATTCACTCTTGATAGGGATGCCAAATGTCCCGATTTTTCTGATTTCCTGACTTCTAAATAAGTTTTAGTATTATATGTTTTGTTACTTGTACTAACAAATGGTAACAAACGATTTATAAATGATTCAAAAAAACTATTATAGCTGTCGTTGAAAAATAAATTCCTGATCATTTTCTTCCTTCCGTCCCGAAATTCGACACAGCTGTCTTAATATTGGCTTCGGTTGAGATTCTGGTCAAAGAAATGCTAATTTAGCAAACATAAATTTCACATTTCACTTACTGAGCTTATTTCATCATCATCATCATCATCATTTCAGCCTTTCACTAGTCCACTGCTGAACACAGGCCTCCCACGGAAGATTGCCACGAAAGTTTGTAGCTCTCATTTTGGGGGGATTGTTTCATAGTTGCCACGCTTGGCAGGCGGGTTGGCAACTGCAGTTATTTCATTCAGATGTTCCAGGAAGAATCTGCCGCACATCTCCCGGTTTTCATTTACCCTCTGTCGACTTTTGCGACACCCACGGGTTGAGATGGGGCGGTAGATTCTCTTTAGCCGCTACCACACCTTTTTTCTGAGCTTATTCACATTTATAGCCGTGTGGTGGCGGCTCGTTAAAAGAATACTGCCACTCCATCTCATCCAATGGATCTCGTAAAAGGCGAGTAAGGAATTAAACTGCACTGTGCACCCAACAGCGCATGGTGGCGATGGGCTCACCACCTATCATACCAAGTGCATTATATCGTTTTGGTGGAACGAGGATTGTGGCAGTCATCTGTTTTTGCAGTAAGTGCCCAGTCTCTGACCACCCCCCTTATGGGATACAGTCGTGATCTCATGTATGTATGTATGTATTTACATTTATTTAATAACTTACAGCTTAATTAATCATGTCCGAAAGCAGAATATGATAAAATAGCAATGCAAAAACCGTAAAGTACAGAAAGCACATAAACATTCATACGGCTTGTAAAACGTGTAAATATCTATATAAGCGTATTACCACTGACTCATCACTTATTTACTAGAATTTGGCATAAGTACATATACCTTTCTCGAAGGGATATTGAGAACTGATGTCTCTATTCATATAACTACTATATAAGTATATAATTATAATCATAGAAGAACAGAAAAAAAAAACAATTTATTATGCCGATAAAACTTTGATTTATATGAAATAGAATCAGTTCATACTTGCAGCGAATTATTTATATTATAGAATTTATATCATTATTTAACAAAGGGGCTGGCCGTGGAAGAACTGCGCTCCCACGAACTTATGACCCCGCGAATGCGATCGGGTACGCTATCCTGAGATGAACTTACTTTACATTGGAAAGTTTCACAGACCTCTCACCGGGCAGCTGGCTGTGACGAGCTCTACAGCGCGAACTACTTAACTAATTGCTAAGTGACTTTTACTGCTGCGGACGAAGTCGGCGAGGTGTTACAACGCACCGTTACAGTCCTAACATGTTACGTGACGTAGCCTATCGTGTGAACGCGGCTACTTCATTATGCCGGAGAAAGAACGCGAACCGTGCGTAATATCTTAGCGCCTGACCGAATTAACAACGTGCGAAGAACATCGGAAAGCGAATCTAACAAGTAAAACATCTGTGAAACATTATAAACATTATATACAAGCCATTGCTGGTGGTAGGATTCCTATGCAGGAATACGTCTAGGTAGTCAATTATTCTGGCCGTAAAGTAGTAGTGCACAGTCGGCTCGGTTGGCGCAGTGGCTAAGCCTTTGGCTTCTACGCCGCGGGTCGCGGGTTCGATTCCCGCACGGGACAAATATTTTTATGGCCTACAAATAGTTGTTCCGGGTCTGGGTTTGTGCATGTGGAATTTATGTATGTAAAACGCACCCACGACACAAGAGAAATCCTACTGTGGGGCATCGTTTTAAAAAAAAAATCATTGGGCACATGAGACTTAAGAACTGATGTCTCAGTGTGACGAGCGCAGTGTGGTGTCACAGGGAAATGTTATAGGTGACACAGCATTTGTTATGCGCAGAAGTTTTACTGACAATCTATCCAATAATAAAAAATCATTAGTGGGACCACGCTAAGTGCCTCCTTTTCTTCGATTGCACAAAAAATTTAAACAAAGGGATTTGGCGATGGAATTCCAAAGTGGTCCATTTTGAGTCGAAGTCGATTTCGACTAGCAGTGGGACTTCACGTAAGACAAAAAAAATGTGGACCGCATGTGACGCAAATTATGAAAACAAAAACAAACCAACAGATTGTTTTTTCTTTATTGGATAAAGTGATGAAACGAACAAAACGTTCACCTGATGGTAAGTGCAACGTCTGCCCGTAACAAATGCTCTGTCACCCAGAAAATTCTGTGTGACACCACACTGTGCCCATCTCCCCGGGGACATAAGTTCTTAAGTCTCATATGCCCAGTGATTACGCTAGCTCACAGTGCCCTTCAAACCGAAACGCAGTAATGTTTGCACACTACTGCTTCACGGCAGAATAACTGGCCCTGGGGTGGTACCTACCTAGACGGAGACCTGCATAGAAATCCTACCACCAAGATTTAGTGACAAAGATAGAGAAAGGGATGCTTAGATGGTTTGGACACCTAGAGAGGATGAATGAAAGGAGATTGACGAAACAGATTTATGAGGCAAGTGTGAATAGGAAAGCCGGTAAGGGTCGACCTAGGCGTACGTATCACAATCAGATCGGTGAACTTTTGACAAAAAGTCACGTTAAAAGTACCCGCAAACGACGAACGTGTATGAAAACGGTAATGAAAGTAGAAGAAGCTAAAGATGTGTGTCAGGATCGTAGCAAGTGGAAAGATGTGGCCTCTGCCTACCCCAATCGGAAAGAGGCGTGACTGTATGTATGTATGTATTAATACAAAAAAATATGTAGGCTATTTTGGATTTCATTTCTTTGCCAATTTTTCTTAAGCTAGTGTTATTTGCACCATTGATATTATAATACAGTCTTTAAAACTCTCGGTCGTTTGATATTACAAAAGTCTTTAAAGCGAACTCTCGGTCGTTTTCTAAATTCACGCAATTAAACAAAAATAGGCTCTTTGAATTTAAAATGCATTAATCTCTTAAAAAAAATATTAAAATATCTTAATTCTACGCCACCGTTTTTCAATTTAAATAATGTATGGCTTTCACTGTACCTACTTTTACAACATTTCACCATCCCACTTATGAAAGTGCGGCGACAGGGAGCAATGCCGATAGTGCGATGGGTGGCACTGCTATCGCCAATCCGCGTGCTCAGAGTGGCGATGAGGGCGAATCGTAGTGCACAGTGTACGTTTTACGCCCGGTTCATATATTCACAAGATTGTAGATTGTAGATTTCTTCGGGCTGGTTTCCGCAACTCCACGTCTATGCGCGTATTTTGCGTTGGGGCAAGAATAATAGGTTCATTCGAGCCAACCTATCTCCTCCAGGAGCCGCAGCAAACCTTTGGTGTTGCCCACGACCTCGGGGAGAGATCTCGGCGAACCGAGATACTTAGCCCGATATATTCACAAAAAGAGACATTCTCCTTAGTCGTCGTTCGTTTCGGCCTATCACAAGTCCACTGCTGAACACAGGCCCTCCTGCATAGACAACCACAAAAGTTTGTAGCTCTCATTTTGGAGGGATTTTGCCATAGTGGCCACGCTTGGCGGGCGGGTTGGCAACCGCAGTTTATTTATTCAGATGTTTCAGGAAGATGCTGCTGCCCATCTCCTGGTTTTCATTTTCCCTCTGTCGACTTTCACGACACCCACGGGATGTGATGAGGTGGTAGATTCCCTAAGGCCGCCACCACGCGGTAAACGTTCTCCTTACGATCCGTTAAATAGGCTAGGAATAGCAATTCAGAACCGCTCCTATGACCAACGGACGTCAATAGCTCATAGAGGACATGAAAAAGTTGTGAAGCGCTGCGTAACGCCTCGTTACACGTAATGTAGACAAGAATAGTAACTGTTACCAATATATTATATATTATACATTACCATTATATATGTTACCATTATATTCAACTATATTCAACGAACAGTTCGTTGAATGTAGTTGAATATATACTAGTGGTAGGATTCCTATGCAGAAATCCGTCTAGGTAGGTACCACCCCCAGGGCCAGTTATTCTGCCGTGAAGCAGTATTGTGCAAACATTACTGTGTTTCGGTTTGAAGGCCACTGAGAGCTAGCGTAATCACTGGGCATATAAGACTTAAGAACTTATGTCTCTGGGTGACGGGCGCAGTGTGGTGTCACACAGAAATATTCTGGGTGACACCGCATTTGTTGAGGGCGGACGTTGCGCTTACCATCAGGTGAACGTTTTGCTCGTTCCGTCACTTTATACAATAAAAAAAGCTGAACAGGAAGATGGATTCTCGCTTAATATTGCAATACGCATAAACTGTTATGGACGCAAAATCTTACAACGCAACACTTTACTAAATTCCGTGTAAGAAACTGAGTAGCATCTGTTGATTATTAAAGACAGTTATATTTAATTGCTGAGAGCAGTAAAACTTTCTCTAGGCTTCTACTTCTAATAGCGAGGCACTGGCATCTCACAACACAGTAAAAGTAATTGCAAAGCAATCAGCAAATTATGCATCTTCGGTTTTCGAAGTCCAAAGATCGAACCGTGTTTTTTTTATTATTGGATAAAGTGATGAAACGAGCAAAACGTTCACCTGGTGGTAAGTTTAACGTCTGCCCATAACAGTTGCTGTGTCACCCAGAAAATTCCTGTGTGACACCACACTGTGTCCATCACCCTGAGACATAAGTTCTTAAGTCTCATATGCCCAGCGATTACGCTAGCTCTCAGTTCGAACCGAAACACAATAATGTTTGCACACCACTGCTTCGCGACAGAATAACTGGCACTGGGGTGGTACCTACCTCACCGGCTACCACGTCACTGCCACTTTGGAACGAGTCAAAAATCTTACAACCCATTGCATTCACACCAGCAGTGTAGCGACAGCATTGCATATTATGATATTATTCTGCTCGAATAAAGGCTGTCCGTACAATACCTTAGTCGCCTCTTACGACACCTCGGTAGGAAAGAGGTGCTATTCTTTCCTGTCGGACACCTATCGGCTTGACTAGTTGGACATTTGAGTGAGCGATGTCTACGTGTGAGTTGCTGGAGCGCACATTATATATAGCTTGCCTTCTGTACTCTCTCTGTTTTATGGTGTTAGAGCAGGGATTCCCAACCTGTGGTACTCGTACCCCTGGGGGTACGCGGCCTCCCATAGGCGGTACGTGAAAATTACATTGGCAATGGCGGAAATACTGAGAAGTTAAAACCGTTAAGTAATATAAACATTATTATAATTTTTTACGTCTTCAATATGTTGACTGGTGGTAGGATTCCTTTGCAGGAATCCATCTAGGTAGGTACCCCCCAGGGCCAGTTATTCTGCCGTGAAGCAGTAGTGCGCAAACATTACTGTGTTTCGGTTTGAAGGGCACTGTGAGCTAGCGTAATCACTGGGCATATGAGACTTAGGAACTGATGTCTCAGGGTGACGGGCGCATTGTGGTGTCACACAGTAATTTTCCGGGTGACACAGCATTTGTTATGGGCCGACGTGGCTCTTACAATCAGGTGAACGTTTTGCACGTTTCATCACTTTATGCAATAAAAAAAAAAAACTAACACCCTATTAAAAGGTTAAGATTGACAATAGATAGACCTTAAGAAAAACGAGACACATTTTTAAGAGGTATGGAGTTGTCTGGGGAGGGGTGCTCGTAAATGAAAAGTCTTATTAAGGGGTACGGGAACGAGGAAAGGTTGGGAGGCACTGTAAATTGACGGCAGTGCGGGTGCGCTGTCGCAAAAAAAAAGTTAAATGCATTACTAAAATATTCCGCCATTCAGTCAGTGAACGACAGAGAGGAACAATGAACGCGACTTACTAATAGTTTCACTACCGTTACAAAAGAAAGGCCGCGTTCGAGATAAGCGAACTGACTCATTTACATTGTCCGCTTTTATTAATAGCAACATTTTTGGTGCGCTCTTAATTGTTTATATATTTGAAAGTTTTCTATTATATCTGGAGTAATAAATACAGAAAGAAAAAACAGCTAACATCAATCTATGTTTACTAGGAGTATCCTGATGAAGCTGTAAAAGCCGAGAAGGCTAACAGCAATTACATCACGGAAAATATATATATGTTTACTAGCTCAGCCCCGCGGTTTCGCCCGCATAAAATGAGCCCAAGCAGAAGACCCAGGTTAATTTTTTGGGGGAGCATTACCACTGTCCCGTTTTACAAGGGTTCAGTATTACTGTCCTTCTCTTGATCCAGTGCAAAGAAATTTATTTATCACAGATGTTATTATGGTATTTTTACAATATTTTGATGATGTTCTCCTAGCCGATTTCGACCACGGCGACAACTTCCGAATACTGTCGGGAGCCATCAACTGCGCAGGTGATATTATAGTGCCACAAGTGTACGCGCAAACGCAGAGGCACTCACTCGTCCCAACCTACACGCGCCCGATGTAACGCTGATGCGATAATGTCGGAGTAAGGCTAGGATGCAGTGACAGAAACACGGGGACAAACACAACACAACCAGACCCGAAAACCAACAATTTGTGTTTTGGCACAAATGTTGGCTACGGCTGGGATTCGTACCCAGTACCCGCGGCGTAGAAGTCAGGTACTCTGACGACTAGACAAGGCTAATTTATTTAAAGTAATACACTTAACGAACTTGCCAAATACATGAGAATTCACAGCTTGGCCCTTTTCGGTTCGGTCGGTACACAGCGTGCGGCTCTTTAACGCCGACGCATGATATATGATTTCGGTGTTGTTTTTTTTTTATTTAATTTGAGTGACGGAACGAGCAAAACGCTCACCGGATGGTAAGTGTAACATCTGCCCATAACAGATGCTGTGTCACCCAGAAAATTACTGTGTGACATCACACTGCGCCCGTCACCCTGAGACATCAGTTCTTAAGTCTCATATGCCCAGTGATTACGCTAGCTCACAGTGCCCTTCAAACCGAAACAGTAATGTTTGCACACTACTGCTTCACGGCAGAATAACTGGCCCCCGGGGTGGTACCCACCTAGACGGGTCCCTGCACAGGAATCCTACCACCAGTAATTTAATATTAGCAAGTAAGTAGTGATTGCTGTTAGCCTTTTTGGCTTTTACAGCTTAATCGGATACTCCCGTGGCATGAACTTTTATAGCCTAGAACCCTACTCAATAAACGGCATAGCAAATGCGAGAAAAAAAATACAAATCCGATGAGTATTTCCCGAGATCAGCGCGTACAAACATACAAACTCACCAGCGGTTTTTATATGTCACTATCACTATAGATTACCATGGAATAGATGCTGGTTGCAAAATTAATGCAATATTTCGTAAACCATTATCTTCAAGTCGTCGTCGTCGTATCGTTTCAGCCTATCCACAAGTCCACTGCTGAACTCAGGCCTCCTCCATAGACACAAGAGTATGTTGCGCTCATTTTGGAGGGATTTTGCCATAGTTGCCACGCTTGGCAGGCGGGTTGGCAACCGCAGTTTATTTATTTAGATGTTCCAGGAAGATGCTGCTGCCCATCTCCTGGTTTTATTTTTCCCTCGGTCGACTTTTACGATACCCACGGGATGAGATGGGGTGGTAGATTCTCTTAGGCCGCTACCACACGGTCAAGTGCCGCGTAGCAAAATTGTACAGCAATTTTAAGTGCTGATTGAGCACTCGCTCAACGTGAAAGAAAACATTTGATGATACCTGCATGTCCGAGGGATCAAAATAATTCGAGGATATGTGAAGTCCGCCAATCCACATTGGAGCGGCGTGGAAGAAACTCTCTCAAGAATGAGAGGTCTGTGCTCAGCAGCGGGACAGGGCTGTTATTTAACAAAGACAACGGGTGTTGGGGTTCGGGCTTTATTTTTTGACGTAAGAAATACAAATTTTGTTTGTCGAATGTCTTTCTTTTACAATCTACTATCGTTTCTTAATGAGGTGCCTCTGACGGTGATGAAAAATGGTGAAAGAAACTCAGTGGGTATCCTCTTTTTTGTAAATCATTTTCTTTCACATACTAATATTATAAATGCGAAAGTAACTCTCTCTGTCGCTCTGTCTGTTTGTTAACCTTTTCACAGTTCCACCGCTGAACCGATCTTGAAGAAATTTCGCACACAGATAAAATCCTGGAGACGGACATAGGATTTTTTTTAATCCGGTAAATTCAAATAGTTCCAATGGGGTATTTAAAAAACTATATACACGCGGACAAAGTCGCGTGCATCAGCTTGTTATAAATAAATTGACAAAGACTAGTATATACAAGTCTTTTTTTTATTGTATAAAGTGATGAAACGAGCAAAATGTTCGCCTGATGGTAAGTGCAACGTCTGCCCATAACAAATGCTGTGTCACCCAGAAAAATTCTGTGGACACCACACTGTGCCCTCTCACCCTGAGACATCAGTTCTTAAGTCTCATATGCCCAGTGATTACGCTAGCTCACAGTGCCGTTCAAACCGAAACACAGTAATGCACACTACTGCTTCACGGCAGAATAACTGGCCCCGGGGTGGTACCTACGTAGACGGATTCCTGCATAGGAATCCTACCACCAGTAAGTCTGTAATACATTTTTAAATACATTTTTAATATATGTATGTATAATAATACAATTATTATAAGTAAGCGGCTGATGAATTTAGGTGCGGGTGGGTGCGCTCAGGTTCATTCAAGAATACGTAGAGAGTTTATTCAAGTAGCGACGCCACTTCTCTCATCCCTGTGAAAACCGCTAACTTCACGACCGCTCGCTTATGATAATTAAATTGTAACATAAAACAAACCAAATAAAAGTATTGAATCTGGTACAGAGAAGTATGCGATATCTAGAAATTAGGTTACAACGTAAGTAAGAACACGTATTCAAATTTAAAAAAAATGCGCTAATGAGACGCCGCGATTGAGCGCTGAGTCATCTCTACGTCGCAACATGCAGGCACGATACAGTCGCAAAAATGTCAATGCATACACACATACATACATAAGATCACGACTGTATCCCATAAGGGGTAGTCAAAGACTGGGCACTCACTGCAAATACAGATGACTGCCACAATCCACGTTTCACCAAAAGAATATAATGCGCTTGGTGTGATAGGTGGTGAGCCCATCGCCACCATGCGCTGTTGGGTGCACAGTGCAGTTTAATTCCTTACTCGCCTTTTACGAGATCCATTGGATGAAATGGAGTGGTAGTATTCTTTTAACGAGCCGCCACCACACGGCTTTGTCAATGAATAATGAAAAATGTCAATGCGCGTCCCAAAAATTGTCTTGAAAAGAAAAGTTTTCATACCATACTAAAATATTATCAGTTTTCCCTACCCTTATAAATAATTCTAATAAATAATAAATATTCCTATGCAGGAATGCGTCTGGGTAGGTACCACCCCAGGGCCAATTATTCTGCCGTGAAGCAGTAGTGTGCAAACATTACTGTGTTTCGGTTTGAAGGGCACTGTGAGCTAGCGTAATCACTTGGCATATGAGACTTAAGAACTGATGTCTCAGGGTGATGGACACTGTGTGGTGTCACACAGACACCACACAGACATTTTCTGGGTGACACAGCATATGTTATTGGCAGAAGTTACACTTAGCATCAGGCGAACGTTTTGCTCGTTTCATCACTTTATCCAATAAAAAAAAACAATTTTCTGTAAAATAAACACATCATATTCTCAATTTTAAGAAATGCAAAAATTAGGCATTTGATTTTGTTACTACACTCGGCGTCAAAAAAATCGCACATCCGAAAAAAATAATTTAAATACTATTTTAACACAACAGGCCAATGGCAATGTTGTGGTTTGAGGGTAACATTCGAAAGGTAATTTCATTAGCTTTCAGGAATTTTAATTGAATTTTACTTTTTTAACGAGACGAAAGAGAAATTAAAGAAAAAGACAGGGTATGTACAAATTTGCAAATTAATAATTAAAAAAAAAACTTAATAAATACAAAAAAAGTTATTAAAACCTAGTGTTACCCCCCCCCCCCCCCCCCTTGCCTTGATAACGGCTTCAACGCGATCTAGTAGGTACCGCATCTTGGAGCTCTTGAAGAGTGGCTGGAGCTGGATCTCGAGCTCGCACGCGCCGTTTTAGGTCATCCCAGAGATGTTCTATTGGATTAAGGTCTGGACTTCGTGCTGGCCAATGCATAACAGGGATATCGACCTCCTGTAAATAATCCCGTACAATAGCCGCGGTGTGGCAACGAGCATTATCATGCATTAACATGAATCCATCACCGACATAACCAGCATACGGGACCACATGTTCCTCCAGGATTTCAGTAATGTACCGACCAGCATTTAATGACCCTTGCGGACGGCCACCCCGAGTCCGGGAAACGCACACAAGTTCCGTTTTCCCGTCGACGGATTCTTCGAAGCAGGGTTGTGTGAACCTCTCCCCCTGTCTCCTGTAGACCCTTCTACGTCTGTCATTGCAGAAGAGACAGACCCTCGTCTCATCAGAGAAGAGTACGGTCCGCCACTGTTCTAGAATCCACTCGCAATGATTGCGTGCAAACTCTAGGCGATCTCTGCGATGCTGTGCAGTAAGTTTTGGACCTTTAGCAGGTCTATGGGCTGTTAAACTCTTTTCGTGTAATCTTCTTCTTATCGTAGAAACACTCACAGATGTTCTCCGAGTTGATCGAAGCTGTTGTTGCAACTCAACAGCATTTGTAAAACGGTTTCGTAAAGATGTCGTAACGATGAAACGGTCATCTCTCTCTGATGTGCACCGTTTTCTTCCAGATCCCGGTTTTCTAACATAACCACCAGTATGCTGAAAACGTTGGAACACCCGTCGAACTGAAAAACGGGACAGGTTCAACTGTCGAGCAACGTCACACTGCCGCATCCCCGACTGCAATAGGGCAATCACTTGAGCGGCTTCTTCAGAGCTGGTGTCCATCTTTACTTGTTCTTACTTGGGCTACTTGTCCACATGTGTTCACTGCAAAGTCTCAATTACGACTGGCCCATATTTCATCCAGATCGACCCTTTTATACCCTTTTTAGGTGGTGTAACTAGCGTCCTTACTAACGAGCATTTGACAGTGTTTATTTTTGACGCTCTATAATGATAAACGTTTTAATGATTTCATGATTTTTTTATTAATAATGTAAAGCTATTCAAATACCCATTTCAAACATACCAATATTTGTATAAATGTAATTCGTTTCTAGTCATTACAGCCATTTTTCGCGCAAACTCAGAGAGGTGCGATTTTTGTGACGCTGAGTGTAGTTTTACTCTTAAAAATACTCTGAAAACATATTTTATGTCAGTTTTTAAATATCAAGTCATGTTGCGGTAGTTCACTTTGTGTTCATCTTCAATTTTTCAAACAATACAGAAACAGTTGACCTTGATGGAGCTAAGTTACCTAATTTGATGATTTGAAGTTTTGGAAAGCTTAGGCTTAACTCTTTAGGTGAACTAAATTTAAAATCAACATCTCTAATTGCTTAGTGAAATGTGAGTAATGCCAAAAAATATTTTTTTTTCCTAAAATAAATGGCCAGTTGCATTCTAGGTTTAAAAATAAAGTTAAAATGTAAAATGTATTATGCAAATATGTTCCATTTTTGAACTTTGAGTAAAGAGCAACTATTTATGTACAACTATGTAACCTTAGAAACAAAACAAAACTTTGAAGGTTGGGGGAGTCACGCGCCACTGACCGTCACCACCTGCTTATGCACCTTAATGTGTCCCTATAACTGTATACTTAAATATAGACTTTATTACAAGACTTTAAAGTTTAGATTGCATACACGACAAATGCCACCTAACTGTACTAGCTGTTATTATCAGTCACCTGGCGAATTTTTAAGTGTCAACAAACTTTTAAAGGATTTAGAACAGTAAATGATATAAGCAGAATAATATAAAGGAATAGCGTTAAATGAAATAACTAAATAGTAGATAGTAGATCAAGTATTGTTAAGTGATTCATTACAAAAACTTTTTTTTTCGGTTTGCATCTTCTTGTCGCAATTTATTTGTGAAGAGTTTCATCACAAAACAACAATGTGCTCTTCACGTTTCGTCATGTTTCTCCAATTTTTTTCGTAAACCAGTATAAACTTGTAAAATCGTTTAAAACAAGATTCACAGTGATTCAGCCATTAATACGGATGTCAAGTAACGTCCCGCTTTTAAGCTGTGCCCCAAAGTACGCAAAAATGCCCCACTCTGACAAAAACAAAAGCGTAAAATCAACAAAACAGTGCCATCCATATTTAAAAATAAAGCACGTATATTAAACCGTGTGGCGGCTCGTTAACAGAATACTGCCACTCCATCTCATCCAATGGATCTCGTAAAAGGCGAATAAGGAATTAAACTGCACTGTGCACCCAACAGCGCATGGTGGCGATGGGCTCACCACCTATCACACCAAGTGCATTATATTATTTTGGTGAAACGTGGATTGTGGCAGTCATCTGTTTTTGCAGTGAGTGCCCAGTCTCTGACTACCCCTAATGGGATACAGTCGTGATCTTATGTATGTATGTATGTATTAAACAAAATTTGCTCCATTCGAAAAATATAAAATTAGGCCCACCAAATTACACAAGATTAGTTCTTATTTTTGATCAGTATGCATTTCATAACTACATCAGAAAATGTGTTTTATTTTTGTAACAATAATAATTTAAGTATGTCCTCATCGTCGCTCAGAGGGAAAAAATAAATGGTAACATTCCCACACCTGGGAGTGATTTTTAAAATTACGTAGACCACACACAGACGTGACCACATACAGAGACTATTAATAGATTTTCAAGAAAACACAGATTTATTTAATTTTGAATAAGAAAGCCTTAATATTCAAAATCACAAACATAAACATTTAAGTGTTTAGCGATTTAGATCAACTAGTAAGGTATTATATTATCTAGAAATCCGACCATTGCGTGCGTAACCTGTTTTAAAATATTCCTGATACCGTACGACCATGTATGACCATGAGTCATGATATGAAAATATTAAAACTACAACAAAAGCTCACCCTACATACATTAACACCTACATAATTTAATTTTACTCCCCTGTGCCATAAATATAGAGTGCCATTAAATTCTGCATGATGACTCACTTAGCCAAGACACTGTCATGAACATACACCTAATGAGTTTTTACATATTTCAAAACATTAATTTGCAACTCATCACACACATACGTCAGCCACTAATGAGTATGTGACATACACAGTACACCGTTATATCTTAATGAGGTTTCCTCAACTAGAGAAGAAAGAAAGCTTCCCGCAAGCATAAACATGCTCTACAAAGAAAATACAAATTTACCGGTGGTAAGAATCCATGTAGGTAGGAACTATAGAAATCCAGCTAGGTAGGGCAAGTAAATCTGCCATGAAGTAGTAGTGTGTAAATATTAGTGTATCTGTCGGAAAGGCACAGAGAGCCAATGTAATCACTAGGCATTTGTGATTTAAGAACTGGTGTCTTAGGGTGGAGGGATCAATGTGGTGCCTCACAGAAATGTTCTGTGTGACACAGCATTTGTTATGAAATGAAATGAAAATTATCTATTCTTCAATGTAAGAAATATAAATTTCAATTGTCAAACATAATTATTTTCAATCTACCACCGTTTTGTTATGCGGTTCCTCTGATGAAGAAGAAACAGGAGAAAGAAACTCTGTAGGTATCCTCCATTTTGTACATTATACATAAATTTACAAAGAACAGTCTCATAGAAAACCAATGCACACTCCATGACAAAATTTTACACAAGATTTAATAACAAATGAATAAATAAGATGGTCACAATAATTTTAATGAAATTTATTTTATTTGACTCAACAACAGTAGATATTGTAATGTTTGGGAACAACACAGTGGAAATTTACAAGCTAGAAGAAAGAAATCTAGCACAACAGATACATTAGGTAAATACATACATACATACATAAGATCACGACTGTATCCCATAAGGGGTAGTCAGACACTGGGCACTCACTGCACAAACAGATGTCTGCCACAATCCATGTTTCACCAAAACAATATAATGCACTTGGTGTGTTAGGTGCTGAGCCCATCACCACCATGCACTGTTGGGTGCACAGTGCAGTTCCTTACTCGCCTTACGAGATCCATTGGATGAGATGGAGTGGTAGTATCCTTTTAACGAGCCGCCACCACACAGCTAACTCTACTTATATCTATTATAATTTGTTAGGAAAGTATCTTTAATTAAATAAGAAATTAAAAAAATTAAGTAAATAGCACATGGTACTAAAGAAAATCATGTAAAATAAGAATTAAACTACACAAGGCTTTACATTAGATGAGATTGTGATCAAGAATAGAATATTTCTATCAATTGTGGAACATTTTATTTAACTCTACTATTAATGGTTTGAAAAAATAGATCAGTCTTAATTGTTGTTAGTCACCACCGGTATTAGTCATTTATACTTTTTTTAAATAAACATACTTTACATAATGTATTAGTAGAAATAGCCTAGAAATTATCACCACAAATATGGAAGTGATTAATCTTAGTCTAAAAAAAATTTTAATTTTCACACAAAAGCCTATGTATGTAGTTAAATAAAGTTAGCATTTTTGTGTATTGACTGAATGTGTCATAAAAAAAGAATATGACATATATTTTTCTATATTCTATGAAATAAAATAATTTACTTTTCAATTCATCACCATATGTTTTGAAACTTAACAAATACTCATCAACAGGAATGGTCACGGGAACAGTAAAAAAGGCAAAGATAATGAAAAAGAATTTGGAACTAAAGAGTCAGATTTTGAGGTAGATACCTACTACGTTTAAATAATCATTTGAATTTGAAATCGGCTAGGCATTACCTCATTACAAACAAATCTTTCCACCTTCTAGCTCAAGGTGATAACTTATTTCTAACTCTATATAAAGAAATCTTTATAATGGACCATAAATTCATTTAATAAAATTTCTATTTCTCCCTACCAAACCTACTGTAAGTGCTTTTATTGGGCTAATTACCTAGATAATTAGTATGTTAATATGTGACGATATTTATCCAGTCCTTTAGGATAATGAGTAAATGGGCACAAAATAAAAAAACGGCACTGCTGAAAGTGAACAGGTAATAATAGTAACAAAAGAAACACCACCAATACATAGATATATCTAAAAAAATATTTGTAATAAATACTTTGTACCTATAAACTATAGCAACTGACTTAAACTGACTACATTCTTTTACGATCGCCTTTCAACGCACATACGAATGTGCATAAAACTAGATGGAGCAATGTTTTTACAGTAACACTTATAAGGACGTCGTCGAAATGGAGAATCTTTTCAAAGTTTAATGAAAATAAAGTTAATTGAATAACATAATATGTGTGGGAAAAGTGAATGCACAAACCTGCTACGTTTAGCGCAGCGCGTCGCCTACAAGCAGCTATGTCCACCTTCATTATGTTGAAATAATCAACAAAACACACAAAAACTAATCACCAATCTCAAAATAACACTTCAATTTGATTAATACATGTTTCTGTCGATAATTTTAAGTAACCTTAATTAAATTAAACAAATTCATACGAAAAACGCAAGAGAATAATGGTTACGAAAATAAAATTTGATAATAAACATCACCGTACAACGTCCATGATTGACTGACGGAAAATTGACAATTGAATGTTCTTAAAGTGACACTTATGTTCCGTTGCATATAATAAGCATTATTTTTTAATAACGAAATAAAATTATCAAAGCTTAATAAGAAGTTACAAATGACGAAAAACCTTTACTATTCTTTCTAACAAATCTTTATTGCATAAAACTGCATTTTTTATTAGTGAACCTTCGAGCTCGTAATGGATTAGGGACTTCATTATTTACTATTACTTTTAATTAATTAACATAGTTTTATATGAAGAACAACTAAATATTAATTAAGGAGATTTTTAAGAAATAAGTATAAAACGTAGCCCATATTTATTATATTGTTGTCGTATCGGAACGGAATGACATGAAAATAAATGTTGCTATTTTTCTTAAAAAATGGCAGCCTTTATGTCGTAAGCTTTTCTTTTTCTATATGAAAAGTTTTTAATCACCCATATAAGGTTGATTTATAATGCAATTTGAGAAGATTCATGAGGTTTACCTGTTTTCTAAAAGGAATAAATAATTCTCAAACTCTGAAAGTTACTATGACCGTCGAATTCGCAGTAAGTACTTACTACGTGGTTATAATTCTTTTTGTACTTGTAGATTGGCTTAAATTAATTTTTTACTTCTTAAATCTCTTTTCGACATCGATTTTGTGTTTATTATTAAATATTATTAGGAATTTTAATAATGGTTATTGTTTCAGGTGGTTTAGGCTACTGTGCAAATGTTAAACGGATCAAACGACAACGAGAATAGTAATTCCAGAAGAGCAAACGAAAATAAAAGTAATATGAGCGCCGGAAGTGCAACGCTGGAGCGAGAGCTGGCTAGCACACGGCGACTGCTGTGGGGTGAGCACGTGAAGGAGGATGTATTTCGGCGCTGGGCGCAAGGTTTCCAGTTCAGCGCCGACGAGCCCAGCGCACTTCTGCAACTGGAAGGCGGACCATGTGCAGCTATCGCGCCTGTACAAGGATTTCTTCTCAAGATACTTTTATCAGAGACACCCGGACATAGTTTTCAGGACTTAACATCTGAAAAGTGCAATTCTTTGCTTGTTAGGGCTGTGTGTACGATAATAAGCCAGTGCCTAGTTTCTAAGTACAATGTGGCTGTGTACCGCAAGAACGATGCAGAAGCAAACACTAGCGCTGACAACAGTGTCAGTGCAGAAGAACAATCTAGTGATGCAATTGACCATTTTCACCGAAGAATCGAGGTACACTCATTTCAAACACTATCAGAAGTGGAGGCGTTCTACACAAGGAACATTCGAATTTTGAAAGACAAATATGGTGTTCTGCTACTGTTGTATAGTGTTATTCTTAGTAAAGGGGTTAGCACAGTAGAAGCGGAGCTGGCCGAATTGTCTGATCCATTGATACACTCCACATATGGCTATGGTTCACAAGGGCTTATTAATCTTATGTTGACTGGCCGGGCAGTGGCACATGTCTGGGACCATGACCAAGTTGTTGGGGGATTGCGGCTGAGAGGAATTGAAAGGCAGAATGACATAGGTTTCCTTACCATAATGGAGCATATGCAGTATTGCACTGTTGGCTCCTTTTATAAAAATCCTAAGCACCCAGTATGGGTCCTGGCATCCGAGACTCACCTGACTGTGCTGTTCTCTTTGGAGCGGCGGCTGGCAGCACCGGAGACAGCTGGAGAATCGGCTGAACGTATCTTTCGTTCTTTTGACCCTGAAGGCAATAACTTTATACCATCGGCTGCACTTCAAGATGTGTTGTGCGCTGCTGATCTTGTTAGTGAGCCTGAGTATGTAGAATTAATGAGACGAAAACTGGACTCAGAGAATCTGGGTATTATTCTATTAAGTGCATTTATGGACGAATTCTTTCCTGGTTGTGAAAGAGGTGCTCCCGATACATTTACTTTACACCACTATAACGGTTTGCTTCGTAGCAGCCCTGGCGGACGTGTAGTGTATCGTACTGGTCGTGCAGCATTACTTGAGTGCCCAATGCATGCTGCCACTACTGACCCTATGCTCACTTGTCTTCAAACTAAATGGCCCAGCATCGATGTGGTCTGGGATGATGGTCAGTCACCCTCCCTCAACTAGCAACCCCCTTGCTTACAGTAACCAACCATGCTTGGAACTGATGCTGTGACACGGTGAGCAGAGTCAAAATGTAACTTTTGTTAAGTCGCTGAAAATTCCATTACTTTATTGTATTAACTTATATATAGAAATTATATTGGATAATAATTTTCAGCCCACATATAAACACCACACTAATAAAAACGGCAGCTATTTTCCATCAAACTCATGACATTCTGAACACAACATATAAGAAATGAAAAGCAATGTCCACAGTTCTTCATTCAAGACGGGGATGCTATAAATTGAGTGTAGATAATTTATCTTTTAACTTTTGTAAAACTTGATTTGATTTGACAAACAATGCTTTAAGCAAGATAATTTTTTATTAAATTTTAAAATATGAGTTTACAAAACTACATGCATCAGGTTATGATGAGTTAAAACTTTTACTTTTTTACCGGTTTTATAATATTTTCCTATAATGCCATAGCTGTTTGAAAATGACTACACCAGTGATTCCCACCCTTTTCTTCACCAGGGACCTCAACATAAATTTTAATCAAAATTTTAATTTAAATATTAAGCTTTAAATACTATTCAATTTCAAAAACTTGTTATCTTTGAGCTTGCATCCTTTTTACATTGGGCAATTTAAGGACTATTCGAACCTCAATTTAGTTCTGGCAGACTATCGGTTGGGAACCACTGGACTAAGCCACACTTGTTACAATTACCTATTTGTGTATTTGTATGGAGCAATTTCAATAAAATGATGTGGAAGTAATGTTACAAGGCTTATATTAATGGAACACTACTTTTGGACCTTATCATGTTAGTAGACTTACATCCCTCCCGACATTTAATACAATATTGTGATTGTGTTTAACAAAATTGTTATCTACCACTGGATATCCTAAAATTTTGGGCCTAAATTTTGGTAGAGGTGTCATGGCTGTACACAATGTCTCAATGAATTGAAAATATAATTAAGTGGCTAAAGGATTTATGCCTTTCATTTTATGTTGAAACTATTTGCTATTTGTGTATTTAAAAAAAAGTAAATTGTACAAATTTTTTAGTATCCAAATATATTTCGAACACATATACTTGTGTTAGTGAATAACTTCCAAAAAATAAACATGCATTTAAATAAGTAAGGGGATTTCAATGAGAATGTATCTATATCTGGCTACCAGGAGGGCTATAATGTAACTCAGGTAGGTTTCAGGATTGTTTTTTTTTTGTGTTGGAACTTCATTCATTAGTTAATCGGGAGCAAAAGAAACCGATCCCGAAACCTACCAGAGTTACACAATAGACCTCTAAGTCATCCGACTCATTTGACATTTCATAATTAGAATTTCTTTTGTTTCCTTGTTAATTCAAAATAGTTGTGCAGATTGTTGCAAACATAAGAGGACATTGAATAACTTCAGCTGCTTATAAATAATTTAAAAATGCCTTTTTAATTATTGTGACTTTTATTTCTCATAATCTGCAATGCAAATATCAATGGTTTTAAGGATATGTAACAGATTATAGCCAAAACAATAAACTATTGGACTAGTGTGTAATTTACAAGTAAGTGTTAAACATTTTGGGTTAATGCTGTTGTAGCAACAAAATAGACCCAAAATTATGTTTAATATGTTAGAGGAATAGTGAATAGTAATAAATGTTTTTCTTGTATATAAACAAAAGACTTGGACTTGTATGGACTCAAATTACCAGCTCAATATCTTTTAGAATTCTCAGTAGTTACTGCCAACTATTGAGAATTTTAGAATAATTTTTATCAATGTGCTCATGCATTGTTTGAAATTAATTTTCTTGGTATTTTGAAACCATTTGAATAAAGGTGCATTTAACAAAACCATTGTTGTGCAACAAACTTCTTTTTTCTTTAAATTGTCTGCAAAATTTGCATTCGTTATTCACACTACAGCCTGTTAATGAAATAAATTGAGCAAAAGTAAGATGCAACATAACGATTCTGTACTCTTGTCATCTCTGATTAAGTGAAAATTTACTAAACCAATTTGACACATTGTGATGATACGAGGGTGGATTGAAAAGTACTCGGCCTAACACAGATCCATTCAATTCTAAAAATCAAATCTACCCACATTATTTAGTTCAGTTCAGACTAGTTCATTGTGTGAAGTTCGAAACGTGTGCGATAATTAGTTGTGATTTTATAAATTTATTAACAAAGTAATCGGTCATAATTTCCGCGAATGGAGCAAATCGAGCAGCGTGCCGTCATTAAGTACCTCCATAAGAAGGAGCTATCATCAAAAGCCATCCATTATGACATGGTCAGTACATTAGGCGATTGTGCTCTGTCATATTCATCCGTCAAAAAATGGATAGCAGAATTTAAGCGTGGTAGAGAGAGTGTGAAAGATGAACCCCGCTCTGGAAGGCCTTCGACGTCAACTACTGACGAAAATATTAAAAAAGTACTTGATTTAATAATGGGAGACCGCAGATTAAAAATTAGAGAGATAGCCGAGATTATAGGCATCTCTTATGAACGAACTCAAAACATCATTGTCAACGAGTTGGGTTTCCACAAGGTGTCTGCGAGGTGGGTTCCGCGACTGCTTTCAGTTGAACAAAAAAGGACGCGATTGACTATTTCACGCTACTGTTTGGAGTTATTTGAAGCCGATGCAGATGATTTTTTGAATCGTTTTGTTACTATGGACGAAACATGGGTTCATTACTGTACACCGGAAACAAAACAACAATCAAAACAGTGGAGAAGACCTGGTTCACCACCCCCTAAAAAGGCTAAGTCGATTTTGTCGGCAAATAAGGTGATGGCTTCAGTATTCTGGGACTCGAAAGGTGTGATTATGATTGATTATCTTGAAAGGGGTCAGACTATAAACTCTGATTACTACTGCACCTTACTACGTCGTTTACGAGAGGAAATAAAAGAAAAACGTCGAGGAATGCTCAGAAGAAAAGTCCTGTTTCATCAAGATAACGCCAGTGTTCACACGTCAGTACAGTCAATGGCTGGAATTCACAACTGTGGCTTTGAACTGTTACCGCATCCGCCGTATTCACCTGATCTGGCACCATCAGACTTCTTTCTGTTCCCTAACCTAAAAAAGCACTTGGGAGGTCAAAGATTTTCGACAAACGACGAGGTCAAAGCAGCTGTAGACGCATATTTTGACTCTAAGGTAGAATCATTTTTTTTAACGGTCTAAATGCTTGGAAGGGGAGGTGGCAAAAGGGTATTGAACTTGATGGTGATTATGTAGAAAAATAAAAATATAACTGATTTAGTATGTGTTTATTTTCTTGGTTAGGCCGAGTACTTTTCAATCCACCCTCGTAGATGAAAAGGTTAGAAATTTGGCTTCCGAAGTATTTACGAAACCCCAAAAAATGATACAGGTCTGTGTTGATTAGTCACAGCTCAGATTATCTGCAAATTCGGCAATTACAACCAAAGAGTATCGGAAAACACTACATTATAATGACCACTCTATATACATATAACAATACTCGTTTAATTCGGACCTAACATCCATATTTGAAAAGAAGAAAGCACATTTAAAAATATTATCAAACATTTTAGGTTGAGACTTATAGAAATTTATTTTACGAAGTTCTCAATTTATTTTGGATAATGCAATAAAAATATGGAAAGGAACCTTTTGCGTTAAGGCGAACTTACACTTGGCCGGTTTTTTATAAAGTACTAATCAGATTATGCTTAATGATAGTTTTAAAACCTTCAATCTAATTATTATATTTATCCGAGTTTTGAGTTTTTTCGGCTTTTCCAATGATCGTTAAAAATTAATTTGCTATTAACTTACAGAGTGCCATTTATCATATTTTTTTATCTACGTTACAACTAGTTTAAGTTGTTGGAATTGTTCCGATATAAGGAAAAACTAAATGTAGAACTTAAAATTCGAAAGTTGCCATACGGCTATCTATCCTGCGTGGCCTAGAGGTTAGAGTACATTACTACGCCGTGGGTCGTAGATTTGAATCCCAACAGGAGTTAACATTTGTGCAAAAATAAAAATTGTTTAACACTGCATCCTAGCGTACCTCCGTTCTTATCGCATGAGCGTTACATCGGGCGCGGATAGTTCAGGACAAATGAATGCCTCTGTTTACGAGTACATTAATGGCACAATAATATCTCCTGCTCAGTTAATTGAGACTACCAACAGACTTCGGAAGTTGTCGCCGTGGTTGCACATCGACCAGAAGGACATCATTTATCCCACATGACAAAGAATTACAAAAGCTATGCGCCACTTTAACTGTGATACCGAGACACAAGGGTTCGATTTTTTTTTTAATAATATATATGCTTATCTATAAAAATAAATAAAATTGGAGTGTGCGATTTCTCAATACTTAAGATTTTTCTTAAACTTGAAAACGCGTTTTTAAAAGAATGGTCTGTCTGTTTGATTGTCCGGGATAGTCTCCGAAACGGCTAAATAAACTTAGACGGGACTTTCTTTTTTTCTTTACGTAGGTAGCAGTAATCTTAGCTATCTTAATTTCTAAGGTATTTGGTGTTCCTGCGTAAAATATGAAAAACTGGATATGAAAGACTGGAAATGGAAACTATACGGATGGACGTTTTTCACACGGATTAATTTCATTTTGTCCATTGCATCTTGAAATCTTAGAAGAACTCTATATTACACTCAAGCGTTTCGACTTTCGAGTGCGAATCTGACAGCTGTCATTGCATCTTACGTCCGCCCGCCTGATTGGCATTTCTCCGCGGGGAGCGGCCCTTGCCCTTCTCAACTTAAAACTTACTAACTACATAACTACTTTCAATATACCATAATAAAAAATATGTGTGTATAGCTAAAACTATAGAGAATTAATTTAAGTAAAAACTAAACAACAGCAACTAATGTATAGTATTTATAAAAAAATATATAAATCACAATTACGGTTGAATTTGAAAAAAAACCGGTTCTTCTTAGTTTTACAAAAAATTTTGCCGTTTATATCAAAATAAGGTTATTCATTAAACTATATAGTATAAGCTTTTTTTTGATACTCGTATGTTATTACTACGAATGTTTTGTGTAGCAAAATAAATCAAAAATGACCCACTTAACCCACTTACTCGTGGGTTAACAGGCGGATGGGTTCCAAAAGCAAACAGACGCGATTACACAGATTATGGTTTCTTCCAAACGGTTTTATTATACTATGTTGATATTATTAGTAGTGGTGATGTTATACTTGTAATTATGGCATTTATTGGAATATTTATATATAAGTACTCTAGTATATTATAAACAAGAAATTGGTACAAGTTGCGGACTTAATACTTGCATATGGCATAGGGGCATTTTATACCACTCAGCAGAAGTACTGTAGGTGTATGAAATAAAAATTGCGTACAAGGATTGATAATTAATTTATTGTAAAAAAATAAAAACAACTTGGTTGTATAAAAAAGGAAAAAAAGTTAATACCAATATATAAAATAAATGTATGTACAGAGACTAGGGTTTGTGGTACGCTTTGAAGCATCCTTCGAGGCAAAGATTTACGTCACACTCCTCACATTTCCAGGTCGTCCTCCTCTTTTTCGGACACAAACAGCAAACCTTAAATCTTGACCCAGTCCGAATTGGGAAATGGTTGTGGTCAACGGTCGGTCTTGCTTGCGTCTTGGAACGAGTGTTACGTTTTTTTATTGTAGTCACCTGTCCGGTAGTGGTGGAACAGAGTTTGAGTCGTGATTCTGTCGTCAGGTCTATTTGTCTGTGTCGTTTCAGTAACTCTGCCGCCAATACGGTCCGAAAACGACGATGTGATATTTTCCGGTGAAAACTGGAAAATATCACAAAGCAGTTGAACAGAGCCGCATTGTACAAACGGCGGAAGAGTTTCTTATACCAAACTCGGTTCCTCTGTCGTTCCATGGGTTGAGCTGACAGGAATTGGTCTTTCCTGTCAACTCCTCCCATGTTCTTGTTATAGTCGAGTACTATGCTTGGTTTATATGTCAGTCTGTTGTATTTGTCTCGAGTCCCAATTTCTAGGTTATGGTACGTCGAGATCAAACGAACTAAGTTAGCATCCCGCCATACCAGAACCGACAAATCGGAACAATACGTGGCCACTACTTCACCTTGCCGAAGTTCTGTCTTTGTCAGATGTCTTGACTGAGTCGGGAACGAATTCACGATTCAGCCTTAGTGTCCCATAGCAGTCAGTTTTTTGTCTTTTCAGACTACGCAATAATAATGGGCTGTTGTAAAAGTTGTCCATTATTAAAGTGTGTCCACGGTGAAGCAGAGGCTCTATTAAGTCGTAAACAATTTTGGCCGTAGCGCTTGTGTGTCTCTGTTGTGTTACTCTATCAGTCGACGCGCCAATCATTGCCTCATTGTCAGTTCTTTCATTTGTCTCGTCATCGTCGAGTCTGTCAATGGCGTCGTCGACGACTGGCATGCTGTCTGTCTGTTCGTCTGGCTGGGTTTCCGTAACGTCACTTGTCACTGTTGGTCTATCTTTTCCAGCGTATACAAAAAACCTCCAAAGATAGCCACTTGATGATTCGCACAGTTCGTACGTTTTGACTCCCACGTGAGCGGCCTTAGAAGAAATCTTTTGTGCAAAAGAAAGTCTTCCGTGCCACTTCAGGAGGGATTCGTCGATGGCTATCTCTTGTGAGGGCATGTACAGGCTGGAAAACTTGGCATTGAAATAGTCAATCACTGGTCGAATTTTACAAAGTTTAGTCTGGCTCTGTAGAGTCCGGCTGTCGACGAAATGAAGAAAGGATTTTAGCAATAGGTACCGGTTGTATGACATTATCCTCGAGAAATAAGTCAATGTGCCAAAACCATTGTAACTAAAATAAGCCTCTTCCTCCGGTAAGGAGTAGAGGCCTTGCAAAATTATTATTGCTAAAAAACTTATCATTTCGTTCCTGTCAGTAGGAGTCCAACGATGGAATCGGGAATGCGGATGACAGCTTATGCTGCTCTTGCAGCATCGCTATCTTTTGCTGTGCATTCCGATTAGTCTCGACACACAGAGAGTCGATAAAGTCAACGTCAAACATTTTGTCAAAGATGTCGATGGCTCGGGTCTCGTCAAGTAATGTCAAAAGTCGGACCCGACCGTTCTGTAAATGTCTCCCGTTGTCCAAGAAAAGTCGTTCTGTCCTTACTCCAATTAAAAGTGTAGCAGTCGTCTGGTACAATGTCACGCAGGGCTCTGTCATTGGCTTCATCCTCTCTCTGTAACACTTCAGCTTGGAGTAGCGTCAAGTCACTGTCACAAGCGGGTTCAGTTGCAGCGTTCCGCTCCTGAATAGTCGGAAGGAAGCAAGCGTCGTCGTCAATGTTTAAGTCGTCATCGTCATCGCTGTTACATAGGTCTTCGCCTTCCCCACAAATAGGCACGAGTTCGTCATCTGTAACAAATAGCTTTATATTACACACTAATTCTTCTTATTTTATTTTATTAGTCAGAAATTACAAAAAGCCGACTAAATGCAAAAAAAAAAAACGGTAACTTACCTAATTCTATCACTGCGTCAACAGGGTGGAATTCTGTAACAAAGGACGCAACATGTAATATCGAATATATAAAATAGCCTAATAAGACGACTTAGTTAATTAGCCATTTTACCGATAGAACGGGGCACCCCCCATATTGCAACTTCAACTCCGGCTGATTCTAAGAGGTGACATTCTGTAACAAACGCGGAAACATGTATCGCTTGTCATTATAACAGATTACATAAGACGACACTGTTAAATAGCCACATTACCGACAAAACTACCCGCCCTAGATGTTGAAGCTCCAGGTGTAGCTGGTTCCGCGGGGCGACTTTCTGTAACAAACAAAATAAAATTTAGCTGACATTAAGCCATGAAAATTATTAAAAGGTCCTAAGTAATAAACACTTACCGACACAAAGTTTGGCTGCTTGCTCTACCATTATGCTCGGCGTGCGTTCTGGAGACACCCTCCTGTAAAATAAAAATAGTAATAAGCATTAAGATGATTAACATTACATGTAATATACATAATTTCAAACGTGACTACTGAATAAAAATATACCTTGCATGTCGTTTGCGTGGCGGAGTGTCCGGCATAAGCATCCGCTCCAGATGAGCTTCTCGCTTTCGGGCGACCAGCTCGCGCTTGGGCGTCGATCGTGCGGAAATCCGGCGCTGCGGCGTATGCCCCTCTGCCCTGATCTGGTGAACAGTGTCTTCCAGAATGCCGCTGGTAAAAAAAAATACATCTTAACACTATTATACAGCTGTAAAACCAAAAAATAAAATAAAAAGTAAAGTTTCAGCCTATAAATGTCCCACTGCTGAGCACAGGCCTCCTCTCATTTCTGAGAGGGTTTTGGAGCTAGGAAGAATCCGCCACGCTGCTCCAATGCGGGTTGGCGGACTTCACATGTCTTCGAAATATTTTTTTATTCCTCAGACATGCAGGTTTCCTCACGATGTTTTCCTTCACCGCCGAGCACGTGGTAAATCAGCACTTAAAATTGCAATTAACAATTTTAGTGGTGCCGGCACCGGGAATCGAACCCAGATCACTCGCGTAATCTGAAATTTAAAGCGCGCGCCTAGCCCCTGAGCTCCCACGGCTCTGTAAAATCAAACCGTACTAAAATTACGGGAATAATATTTTGATAAAAAGATAAGGCACATACGCTTGTACACCTCGTCCTCTCCCTCTCCCACGCCCTCTGCCTCTCCCACGCCCTTGTCCTCGACCTCGGCCTTCTTGACTTTGACTACTTGTACTTGTTTTATAAAATAGAAATACACACATTGTAATTTTAATGTATACATTTAAATATTTTTCAAGAAAAAAATATGTAAATTTTGCATACTCACGGTTGGTCAAGCGGCGCTCTCTCACCATCTCGGCCACCGTAAACATTTTGACTTTTAGACCTACAATTAGATTAGATTCTCTATATTGTTATATAGTAGCATGAAGCTAAGCTGATGTAAGCATATTTACATACATCCAAATTATCAGCCTGTTAAAATATCCATTAATTAACATTAAATAACATCATAACCATTAAATTAAAAAAAAATTAAACCTAATGTTTTCTTTTCTTTGCGCGAATATTACAGATTTAAATAAAACTACTTTTATACGGATTTTATCGCGTTTAATTTTTAACTATTTTTAACCCGACGTTTCAGGCGCTTTACAGCACCCATGGTCACGGGGGACTGAGGTGACAGTTGTCCCGATGTCATAGTTAACCCGGAGTACCTTCAGCTTTTAATTATTATTTGTAGTTCGATCTACGCAGAAAGAGATTACTGTGTCTTGAAGGCTTGCAGTGGTATGCTTGGTTTTTGATTTAATTTTATTAATAATAGGATCCCAAGCCGGTGGTAATACCCAACCATCTTCCCTATTGAAATTAGGACTGTTTTTTAATTTCAATAGCCTCGCGAATCATCCTTGGTACCACCGATTCCTACCAAGGATGATTCTCACTGTCACCTCAGTCCCCCCGTGACCATGGGTGCTGTAAAGCGCCCGAAACGTCGGGTTAAAATAGTTAAAAATTAAACGCGATAAAATCCGTAAAAAAGTAGTTTTATTTAAATTTAAATCTGCAAACAAACAAAAGTCACATGCTTAGTGTTAAAAGGCATCCACACCAAATTCATTTGAAATCAAATAACGAAAAATCATTTCTATTGCACTCATGATTTATCGTTTGTACGCCCTTATTACATTACATTACATCGTAAACGTTACGGGCGGCTGTAGTCGCCCATACGTATAACCTACTGAAATCAGGGACCGTACAACCCCGATTACGAGTTAATTCTTTTGAAAGTGTTACTCATTTATTTAGTTACCCAAACGATATACTTGACGATAACTTTTGTTCGTATAACCTCTCCATAACACTAGTGAAAGGGTAACCCTTTCAATAAGTTGCCCAATGGTAAGGGTTACTTACCCGTTCATTGAGGTAACTAGTTGAAGACGATTCTCTCTAGTTCAACCCCTATGTTTTTCAGGGTAAACTTCGGGTTACCTATGATTTTAACTTACGCCGTTGGGGTGGAGCAACAAGAAATTTAGTAAAATAACTTGATGTTATATTTCAATAAAAAGCTTTCAATCATAATACGTTTGAAGGAGTAAAGAAATACTTTTATCATTCCAACAATTCATGATTGGAACCAATTTACATTATATCCTGTAACACACTTCCGCTCATATAGCTTCTTAGTGGGATTAATATAAATTTGACTGATGAAAATAAACGCTCTACCGAGCCAGTGCGCCAGCTTGCGTTGCTGTAGCATTACTGCATGGAGCATCACTACATTAACTACTATTCATAAAGAGGGTGCGCTCTTTTGTTAGCCCAGTGACCAAATATATTTTTATGCAATTTTATATATTTTAATCTACACTGAGATTGTAAAACTTCCTACGAAACATTGAAGGTAATCAAAAATTGTAAGCAGGTGCTACAAGCACAAAAAAATATTGGGTCGGGGAAAAAGTTTTTCGCATAAAGTATGTATAAAGTTGTAATAAAATCTCTTTGGCTATACTAATAATAATAATAAGCGATCGTCGGGGCACGTCTGTAGCTGGCCACAGCCGTGACAGAATGCTAGCCAGTGACTCACAGCTGGGCGACTGGGTAGGAGTCGGGGACGCGGGGGGTAGGGGAATGTCCTCAAGGACTACAGCCGAGGTTAGGGAGAGTAGTAGTAGAGCAGTTACACCGACTGATGATGTTTCGCAGGAGGCTTTCGTCAACCAACCTGTGACCACCAAAGCCGGTAAACCCAGAATGCGCATGAAATAGGATGACGACATCAACTTATTCATCATGCATACTTAATACCATGTAACAAAACTGGAAACACATAAGACAAACTATATGACCAGTTCACTTTAAAATAATCAAAATTAAATGTTTCTGCCCAACGTATTGCCGATCAAAGAAGCGTTATTATCCGAAATAAACTTTTCGACTGACAATGTCATCGAAAATCTCAAAAAAGAAGTATCCGAACAAATAAATCTTGACGTAGAAACGATCGCAATACCAAATACGGTTACCAACATGCACACACCTGAACACCGGAGAAATAAAAACTCTGCATTATATCCTCAACACAATAAAGGATGCAAAGAGCAACTTATTATAAACTCCAACCATACTCACACATGCACAAACCCATAATAGAAATATCCATATTTCATACATCGACTACAAAAAGGCTTTCGATAGTTTACCCCACTTATAGCTGATATGAATTTTACAAATTTATGAGATAAATCCGACAATCGTAGTCTTACTGAACAATGCTATGAACAACTGGAAGACGAGGCTCTTTATGTCAAATAATACCCAATATTTATATACAATGTTTATATAATGTGTAATAAACAATGACTGTCAAAATTATAACGACTATATTAATTATAGCCCTATGAAAATAGCTGATTCATATTAGTATCTAGGTATTCATCAGTCCAAAACCATTAATAACACCCTAATAAAAAAGAAACTCTCAGATGAATACACACGCAGACTCAATTTAATCTGCAAAAGATCACTACTTTCCAAGAACCTTTTTAAAGCAATAAATACTTATGCTATTCCAGGGTTAACATACACATGTGGGGTAATTAAATTATCCCCTACTTACATAAATAATTTGGAAATTAAAACAAGAACCACACTTACTAAACACAACTATCTACATCCAAAATAAGCTATTGAGAGAATGAATACTGAAAGGAGACCAAAGGGTGGCAGGGGACTGATTCATTTGAAAGTTTTATGGGAGGGACAACTTCAAAACCTGTCAAGCTTCATATATAAAGTTAAGAAAGAAGTATATTTTATAGAATTTCATAAATACACTGAGTTAAAAGAACAAGTTCACCGGATTTGGAAAATTAACTCTGTATTTATTGTTCCATTGGTTCTTTCTAGTACTGAAGTCATTCCTAATTTTTTTTTACATTCCCTCAAAGTAAAAGTATACCTACATAACTATGCACAAAGCTGCTGTTTCAAATACTTTTCGCATTGTCAGGCAGTTTTTATAGGAAGACTCAGCAACTCAAACAATCCCAGATCATACTGGTTTAGGCCCGTGGGTTATTCTAAACTACTGCTATATTAAATACTTTGAGAATGTTTGAACATGATTAAAAAATAATATTATTATTTGTATCTGGCTGGTTTTGATGACATTTATTAAAGGTATCATTTCAAAAAAAAGAAACAAATTAGTTTACAAATTAATATCATTTTAGTAATTTTCAGTTACTTTCCATTTGATTTCAAAATGAGTGAAACTATTGAAGAAATTCGATGCATTTTTAAATTGTATTACAAAAAAGGGCAAAATGCAACGCTAGCCGCAAAAAAAATTCTGCCTCTTACTGACCTAATGCAGTGTCAGTAAGAGTAGCACAAAGTTGGTTCAAGCCTTTTCAATCCGGGAATTGGTGTCGGGAAGTTTCAAAGATGCACCTTGCTCTGGTCGCCCTGTTACGGATAGAATGGACGCCATTTTTGTAAAAGTGGAGCAAGAGCGACATATCAGTACTTACAAAATAGCTGAAGTACTGCGAATTTACCACAAAACAGTTTTGACCCATTTCAAAAAAGCTGGGTAAACAAAATGCTTGATATTTGAGTTCCACACAAGCTCACTGAATGAAACTAATGAGTCTTGTACTAATTTGCGATTCTTTATTGAGACGTAATGAAACCAAACCGTTTTTTAAGAGATTGATAACTGGTGATGAAAAGTGGTTGTGGTCAAAGGTCGGTCAGGCTTCACAGACTGTGCCAAAACCCGGTTTATCTTGCAATAAGGTGATGCTGTGTGTATGATGGGATTTGAAGGGCGTTCGTTGTTTATTATGAGCTTTTGCCGCCGGGCAGAACCATTGATTAGGATCTCTACTGCCAACAACTGATGAGAATAAAGCAAGAAGTTGAGAGAAAGCGGGCCCAATTGATCAATAGAAATGGTGTCTTTCATCACGACAACGCTAGACCACACATATCTTTAGCCACACAACAAAAGTTAAGAGTTTGGCTGGAAGTTGTTAATGCATACGCCTAATAGCCCTGAGCTTGCACCTTCAGATTTCCACCTGTTTCAGTCTCTTCAGAATCCTTCAGGTTATGTCAGTTTAACATCAAGAGAGGACTGCCAAATCTACTTGTCGCGTTTTTTGTTCAGAAGTCCCAAAATTTCTACAGCAACGGGATCATGTCACTACCTTCAAGATGGCCAAAAGTCATCAAACAAAATGGCACTTAATATATACTGTAAATAAATGTAAATAAACTTTTAACTTGAAATTTCATATAAAATGCGAAGAAACTTTTTCCCCAACCTATTATTTTTATGTCGATAAATATCTAGATTTTTTTTTTACCTAAACATACTTTTTCTAATTTACATGGTAAGTTAATTTATTTTTTAAAAAAGTTGGCAACCATTAGTGAATAGTGACTTATCAGCAAAACAAGGTCGTACATGAAACAATCCTGACAATTTCCGTAAAATAGTAAATAAAAAGTAAGAAAGACTACTACAGTCGCGTGTTTATATTTATAGAGCAACCAGGGTCTAGTTGACGTTGTGGAGACTCGACACTTGCTACCAAATGCATTCAGTTTTGCACTTAATTCAAAGCTGCGAGAAATCAAATTACAGTGCTTGGTGTCGGAAAAGGTTACCCTCTTACAATGGTTGAAGAGGTTACCCATTCGGACAGGGTTACCGTTTCATACTATTAAACAAATTCTATCGAAAACCATATAAACAGGTGTAGGTAACCAAAATGAAAGGTTTTGAAAAGGTTATCTATGGAAGCTGCTTACCGTAATTAATATCAAAAACCCTTTCAACGGCTAACCAAAATGGTCTCTGGTTGAAATTAATATAGATAAATAAACTCAACATTCTGTTTTCATTGTATTCTAATTGATTTAGTATGTTGAAACACTAAAAATAATCTAATTTACCTAAATCGAGATACATTTTAATGATAGACTTATTAAATGATGGCTATGTTTTTGCATGGTATTTATTTTATCGTATTATCAGACATTCCGACCTTTGATATTTGTAGATATTCATAATAATTCTCTTGCTGATATTTTTCATATTCAACACTGTTACAATTACTTATTAAATAAAATAATACTTACATCGTAAAATGTACAATCACTTGGGAGATATGTTATTAGTTATTTGATTACTCACAACAAAGAAACTAACACTGACCAATCACACAAAAATATACAAAAAATATAGTACTAAAACGAACACCAAGAGTATGAAATGGACACTCAACGGACACTGACTTTCAAATATTTTTATTCAACGTTTCTTTTGGTGTGTGTTATTTGCAGTTGACTATTTTACCGACAGATAGAAGGCTACTTTAATAAAGAGCCATCTAGTAACAACTTTTGAAAGCGTTGGTAAAGTTGGGCTGCAATAGTCGCCTCAACTTCAACGGGTACTCAAAATGGTCTCTGGCTGAAATTAATATAATAACTTATGATTCTGTTTTCATTGCATTCTAATTGATTTAGAATGATGGAACACTAAAAGTAATCTAATTTACCTAAATCGAGATATATTTTAATGATAGATTTATTAAATGATGGCTATGTTTTTGCATGGTATTTATTTTATCGTAGTATCAGACATTCGACCTTTGATATTTGTAGATATTCTTAGTAATTCTCTTGCCGATTTCTTTCAAATTCAACATGTTACAATTACTTATTAAATAAAATAATACTCACATCGTAAAACGTACAATCACTTTGGAGATAAGAGATATGTTATTAATAATAAATCACGACAAATTTACTTATATACCTACTCTTTGAACAAATTGACAAGAAAGAGACTGGCACTGACCACTGTACAATAATTTTTTTTTATTGAATTTCAATTTTTTTTGAATGTTTCTTTTGTTGATAATTGACTAATTTACCGACGGACAGAAGGCTACTTTAATAAGAGCCATCTAGTAACAACTTTTGAAAGCGTTGTTAAAGTTGTCCTACTTAAAAATCAATAATAAGCGAGCAAGTCGACTGGGCTGCCATAGTCGCCTTAACGCTTTAGGCCGAAAATAGTTATTTGTAGATTTCGATGATTCTTTAGGGTTGGTGCCAAATACGTTGGTCAAGTTCTGATGACGGAATCCATGAAACAATCATCAAACTTTTAAATTCGGTTAAGCATGTTTGGAATTGCTGCGTGGAAATCGGTTTTGTGATTAATTAATTACTTTTTACGTCTTTACCATAAACGAGTACCTCTATCGTGGATCTAACCACTATAACTAAATTTTCTTTTAATAAGACTGGAACTGGGGGGTATAATACATATCTTCACATCTTTTGCATTAAATGTTTATCAGTGTTAGTTATTGTTAAGAAATAGAACTATCTAATTTCCAAATCTCATTAATTAAGCTATATTTTAAATGTTTTGGTTTTATGTTGCTGTTTTTTCTATTTGACTGTCAATTGACACTGTAAACAATTTTGAATGTTTTCGTTTTCTCTCTATACATAGGCAATGGTTTTAATCCAAACTGCCCAGTGTTATAATATTTTTTACTGATTTTGTTTTCTTTTGCTTATTTTCACCATGGTAGTCTTTCAGTTTAACAGTGTTTGTTTTATTTTTATGTGACCTATTTATATTGATTTTGTACCTTATTTTTTGTTTATGTTTTTCTGTTCTTTTTTTATTGTTATATCTGTAAAATTTTACTATAACGGTGGGTTATTACCAAGATTACTTAAACTGTTTAATTTGTGGTTATTTTCTGTTTCCTTTAACTTAAGACTGTAATATCATACTTATATACATCTTATCTCATGTAAACTGTCAACTGTTGGAATGGTGCATAGTAGGTATACTGATAGTATAGGGTTTTGATATTACTTTGCTTTATATAGATAATAAGAGTATTATATTTTTTTTCATTTTGTTTCAGCTTGAGTATATTTATATATTTTATACTATATAGTTCCATATTTATTTAAAACTTATTTAATATTTTTATATATTTTTTTTGAAGTTATGTCGGATAATGACTCTTTTTATTTTGCCAATGATTCAGATGCCTCGTTTGTTTCTTGTGACCTTTTGAATGTAAGCATACCTTCGCTACGCGATAGGCTTACGTGTACATTTTCGTCATGTAGAAAATTGTTTAATGTATGCCATATTAATGCACAAAGTACACCTAGTCAAGTTGGAGCGCCTTTTAAACAATTCCATTAGATTCATTTTCGTAAATATGACCGTGCTCCAGAATTCTATTATTATTGTATTTTGTATTGACTAATCCTAATTCTCCTTCATACAGGATACTATAACTCGTCATTTACTGTTCAAGCTACACTCCTCTGGAACGCTCTTCCCTGATAGGATCAAAACAGCTCCTAATAGAAATACATTTAAGAAATTAATTCGAGAATATTACCTAAATGTTCAGTAGCGTTATTCGGCTTAACTCATTTTCGGTTTTTATTATTTTATATTTATATATTTATATATATATATATATATATATATATATATTCCTATTTGTGTACGTAATGTTATAATTATTGGTTTATTAGTTGTTGTATATGTGTTTATATATGTACAGCTTATTTATTATATATCTAAATTATATATTACATATAAAAATATCAAAATTATTTTCCTCCTATTTATTATTATTATTTTTATTATTTAGTTAACACCTGCCTTCTGCTTTTCACCATAACAAAGGTTGACTGGTAGAGAATGCCATTAGGCATTAAGTCCGCCCATTGTAGCCCTTACCTTAAGGTGTTTTAAATAAAGGATAAATAAATACTAAAAATTATGCTATAGTTTCACCGAAACGGCTGTACCGCGCCTTGGGAAGGAGCGGCGAGGTGGGGACCGGGAATGAAAGAGCATAAATTTACATGGTGACATCGTGATCACTTCAAAAAGGAAAATGAACAAGTGTTTTTGAGTCTATGACAGTGTGTCTGTCAAATAAATTACAATAACAGTTTATTAATACTGCATGCTGTTGCTGTATTTAGTGGGCCATTATTGGCGTAAAGTTATATTTTATTATTTTTTGACTGTTTCAGGTTCGAATAAGAAGAAAAATACAAATGAAAAATTTGAAAAAGTGTCACAGCAAAGAAAGAAAGTCAAAAGTTTTAAGGCAAGATTATCAAATGCTGAAAAAATGTCTAAAGCTGTAGCATTCGAACGGTTTGCTGGAAAGATGATCACTTGAAGAAAGCTGTACAGGTTTACTTTGCAAAAAAATGTAAAAGACAAAATAAATGTTTTGAAACCTTATTGTTATATTATTTTTAATAATGAATTTCTCGAGTCTCTAGTCTAACTTAGTTTATAATGTGTGATTTTGTAAACACTCAAATTCTGAGAGTATTTCCAACGTTACCTATTATTTCATTTTTGAAATAATTATTGGTATGTGATAAAAATATTAGCAGAATTTGAGTTTTTGCAAAAGAAACGCAAAATTCAAGTATACATAAATAAGATATAAACTATATATGAGGCCGCGAGAGCAAGAACGGCCTAACCAACATTTTCTCAAAAATTCTGTTAGTACGCCTATCGGCAGCTGAAATTACATATTTTCCATGGATGCAAAAACGGCCCAACATAGATTTATCAATCCACTATGAGATGGCAGGAGAAACAATTTTATTGCATTAAAACCTTTATTCATTTATCTACGCGCATGAATAGCCTATGTAAAATAGGTCGTTTATGCACTCTGGCAGTCCCGAATCAAATCTCACGTAGGCCATAGGAAATGTACCAGCCAAATAGTTTCGTAATGTTACTTTTGTCTGCCATAACAAATGTCATGAAATTGTAGATATAAAAGGACAAAAAATACTGTTTGATTACTATTACAAAATATCATTTATCTTTTCTCTTATAAAAGTTCAGGATGTTGCTCGCAAAGTTACTCAAACAGCTACATCTCGACGGTTACACACCAGGCACTATTTTTTACCCAATGACAATGGGAAGGATATTTCCTTATGTAAGAACTTTAAAAACATATTTCAATTATCTGATGTAAGGTTAACAAGATTTTTAAAGAATAAACTGATAAAATCCATTGCTCCTACTGACCAAAGAGGGAAACAATCTTCTTCAAACAAAACTAGTGAAGCTAAAGTTGGTCTTGTTGTTGAATTCATCAAATAAATCCCAAAATATGATTCACATTATACTCTTAATAAGTCAACAAGACAATATTTAGCTTCACACTTAAATCTCACAAAAAAAAACTATATTCTACAGAACATGCAGAAAATGTGGCCTGCTAGATAATAAAATAACATCTACTGTTGGAGATGAGAAAAGAAAGAATGCAACCCAGAACAAATTGTACGTTCAGAAAGCTTACTCTGCTAGAAAAAACTTTAAGATAGATATAGAAAAATCAAAACAAAATGGAAATGTATTAGTTATATGTAGCGCTCGCTTTAAATTTTATAGTACGGGAGTGACCTATGTTCGATTTCCGATGCCGGCACCACTAAAATCGTTAATTGCAATTTTAAGTGTCGATGTACCACGTGCTCGGCGGAGATGGACAAAATTGTGAGAAAACCAGCATGTCTGAGGAATAATAAATATGGACTTTATTCCACTAGTACATCATAATTTTTACAAGAACTTAAAGGACAGAGCCAGAGCAGAGCAAGATATTAAATTTGGTATTGAAGCAAATACAGATTAAAGGTCCTACTCAAAGAAATAATTTAATAATAACAGTGGTTACAGGGTAAATAAAAGCAAAATATGAAATGTTGTGTGATTATTTACAGATTTTAAAATAAAAAAATATTTATAATTACTTTGGTTTGCAACTATGTATATAAGGGCCTAACTTAAGTGTTATTAGATGGTATAATTTCTTCAGTGTAAAAGTGGCCTAAGCAACAAAAAAAAACAGTAAAATAGACCTAAAATAGGATTTTTTTTTCTATGTTGTTAAGATACTCCAAAGTGTTTCATAATCAACGTAATTTGAAAAATAAAAACCCCTCATTAAGACAATTATATCAAAATCAATTTTTTGTATACTGATTTTCTATAATATCTCAAAATGCAAATTTTGTGTTTAGGCCGTTCTTGCTCTCGCGGCCTCATATATTATATTTAAAAACAAAAGTACTTGTCCCCCCTGGACAAGAACCGCTATCTATCAATGATCAATGAACTACCTATGAGATGGCAAAAGGGCATAGATAACAATGGTACATACTTTCATTAATAGAATATAGTTTACAAAAAAAAAACACTTATGGGAGGACCCATACAAAACGCCAATTTCATATGGAAGGACCTAATAATAAATAAAGAATAATATGATTATTACTAATTGGTCGTGATTATATTTAAACAAATTATTTAAATGAAATTGCAAAAACTGTAAATAATATTTGAATATTAAAAATGTATGTTTTTATTCATCAATGTTTCTGTAGGACGTTATCACGTAAAACTATCGTCCGTGAACAGACTTTACAAACAACCATTTTTTTATTATTAATGATGATGTTATATTAGTTATTATGGCATTTATTGCTAGTATATTATAAACAAGTAATTGGTACAAGTTGCGGACTTAATACTTGCATATGGCATAGGGGCATTTTATACCACTCAGCAGAAGTACTGTAGGTGTATGAAATAAAAATTGCGTACAAGGATTGATATTTACTATTTATTGTAAAAAAATAAAAACAACTTGGTTGTATAAAACAGGAAAAAAAGTTAATACCAATATATACATAATCCTAATTATGTACAGAGACTAGGGTTTGTGGTACGCCTTGAAGCATCCTTCAATGCAAAGATTTACGTCGCACTCCTCGCATTTCCAGATTGTCCTGGTCCTTTTCGGACACATACGGCAAACGGTATATTTTGACCCAGTCCGAATTGGGAAATGGTTGTGGTCAACGGTCGGTCTGGCTTCCGTCTTCTGACGATGGTTACGGAGTATTTTCGTCGTCACCTGTCCAGGTAATGTTGGATCTGATGTTTAAGCGTCGTGATTCAGTCGTCAGGTCTATTTGTCTGTGTCTCTTAAGTAAGTTTTCCGCCAATACAGTCCGAAACTGACGATGTGATATTTTCCGGTGAAAACTGGAAAATATCACAAAGCAGTTAAAAAGTGCCGCATTGTACAAACGGCGGAAGAGTTTCTGGTACCAAACTCGGTTCCTCTGTCGTTCCATGGGTTGAGCTGACAGGAATTGGTCTTTCCTGTCAACTCCTCCCATGTTCTTGTTATAGTCGAGTACTATGCTTGGTTTATATGTCTGTCTGTTGAATTTATCGTGAGTCCCAATTTCTAGGTTATGGTAAGTCGAGATCATACTAACTAAGTTAGCATCCCGCCATACCAGAACCGACAAATCGGAACAATACGTGGCCACTACTTCACCTTTCCGAAGTTCTGTCTTTGTCAGATTCTTAACTGAGTCGGGAAGGAATTCACGATTCAGCCTTAGTGTTCCATAGCAGTCAGTTTTTTGTCTTTTCAGACTACGCAATAATAATGGGCTGTTGTAAAAGTTGTCCATTATTAAAGTGTGTCCACGGTGAAGCAGAGGCTCTATTAAGTCGTAAACAATTTTGGCCGTAGTGCTTGTGTGTCTCTGTTGTGTTACTCTATCAGTCGACGCGCCAATCATTCCGTCATTGTCAGTTCTCTCATTTGTCTCGACATCGTCGAGTCTGTCAATGGTGTCGTCGTCACTTGTCACCGTTGGCTTATCTTTTCCAGCGTATACAAAAAACCTCCAAAGATAGCCACTGGATGATTCACACAGTTCGTAAATTTTTACTCCCACCTGTGCGGCCTTAGAAGAAATTTTATGGGCAAAATTCTGTCTTCCGTGCCTCTTCCGGAGGGATTCGTCAATTGCTATCTCTTGTGAGGGCATGTATAGGCTGGAAAACTTGGCATTGAAGTAGTCAGTCACTGGTCGAATTTTACAAAGTCTAGTCTTGTTCTGTGGAGTCTGGCTGTCGACGAAATGAAGAAAGGATTTTAGCAATAAAAACCGGTTGTATGACATAATCTTGGGGAAATACGGCAAAGTGCCAAAACCATTAAAAGCGAAATATGCTTCTTCCTCCGGTAAGGGGTAGAGGCCTTGTAAAATGATTATTGCTAAAAAACTTATCATTTCGTCCCTGTCAGTAGGAGTCCAACGATGGAATCGTGAATGCGGAGACAGCTTATTCTGCTCTTGCAGCATCGCTTTCTTTTGCTGTGCATTCCGATTAGTCTCGACACACAGAGAGTCGATAAAGTCAACGTCAAACATTTTGTCAAAGATGTCGATGGCTCGGGTCTCGTTAGTAATGTCAAAAGTCGGACCCGAAGGTTCTGTAAATGTCTCCCGTTGTCCAAGAAAAGTCCTTATGTCCTTGCTCCAATTAAAAGTGTAGCAGTCGATTGGTACAATGTCACGCAGGGCTCTGTCATTGGCGTCATCCTCTCTCTGTAACTACTTCAGCTTGGAGTAGCGTCAAGTCACTGTCACAAGCGGGTTCAGTTGCAGCGTTCCGCTCCTGAATAGTCGCAAGGAAGCAAGAGTCGTCGTCAATGTTTAAGTCATCATCGTCATCGTCATCGCTGTTACATAGGTCTTCGCCTTCCCCACAAATAGGCACGGGTTCGTCAACTGTAACAAATAGCTCTATATTACACACTAATTCTTCTTATTTTATTTATTTATGCTTGATGCTTATTGTAAGAAATTACTAGAAGCCGACTAAATGCAAAAAAAACGATGACTTACCTAATTCTATCACTGCGTCAACAAGGTGGAATTCTGTAACAAATGCCGCAACATGTAATATCGGATATATAAAATAGCCTAATAAGACGATTTAGTTAATTAGCAATTAAAGTTCTTGACCATAATTCTTATAATTGAGATAGGCACTTGCGTTTCCCGTAGACTTTACCATTTTTTTTTATGACTCCGTAGTGTGATGATTGATTTCCGGTTGTATCAGCAGGCAGGGGCGCCACCTGTATCTTTATAAGAAGGGTGCAGCGCCATTTTTGCTCATTGGCGTTCTAATTCCCGTAGCACAATCTTGTGCATTTATTGAGTTTAGTTAAAAGTAGTTATACTCGAATTAAGTAGTGTTATAAGTATCACGTGAACTAAATAAACCTTGTTTTTATTTTCTACAATGAGTGAAGTCAATGTTGCGTTATCCGAGGAAGTACAAGTGAACAACTACCAGGTGTTCAGGATATGTCCGATTTTACCTTTAACTTCGAAACAAAGCTGAAGGGCTGTTCCTACAACTCCCGACAACTATGTTAAAATATTGACCGATGTTCAACGTTTAGGTACCTCAAATTGGTCTGAAGTACGGTATGCCGACACCCAAAAAAATTTACAATCACTCTCCTGGTTTCATAGATCTGGAATTAAATGGCGAAATAGGATTGTTGGATTCCTTACCACACTTAGCCAAAGATGATAAAGAATATGCTGCTATTACATTCTGTCTCCTAAAACAAAAAGAATCCTTGCAAGAAAACCTGAGAAAATTACTCAGCTGGGCTAAAACGGATACCAATATGTTTGATGCTTTAAACGCTAAAATCGAGGAATTGTTCCTTAACGGGGAATTCCACAAGATTTCAACTGATCTTTTGCAGTAAGTCTGTGGTCATAGATCGGAAATTATTGAAGTTAGAAGGGAGGCTATCGTCAAACATATAAAAGACCAGTCTGTTAAAACGACGTTTAGTAAAATATCCTCCCTCAACCATACATCTTTTTGAGGCTGATGCTTCCTGATCAGTATTGGAAAAACCAAGTGGAGTCCGCAAAACCTTTTGGAGTCTTTTAGCTAAAAAATATCCAAAGCGTCCTCTTAGACCCTTCGACCGGCCCTCGAGGTTAGCAACTAATAGAAAACCTACGGCACCTATGCTAGGTGCTCATAATCCATCTTACGCATCAGCTGGTCCCCCTACTAATTATCCGTAGCAACGCACAATCCTCAAAGGGTAGATACTACAATATCAACCACGATAGTCATTTTAACCACAATGATCTAAATTCAAGGGGTTCATTTCAAAACCGGGGCTCGAAGTCCCGCGGTCCTCAAAGAGGAGGAAGGCATCGGGCACACTTGTCCCACACCAATGATATTGATAATTGATGATGATATTCTCCTGGCCGATTATCGACCACGGCGACAACTTTCGAATATTGTCGATAGCTATCAATTGCGCAGGAGATATTATAGTGCCACAAGTGTACGCGCAAACACAGAGGCACTCACTCGTCCCAACCTACCAGCGGCCGATGTAACGCTGATGCGATAAGATCGGAAGTAGGCAAGGATGCAGTGTCAGAAACACGGGGACAAACACGACACAACCAGACCCGAAAACCAAGAATTTGTGTTTTTAGCACAAATGTTGGCTCCGGCTGGGATGCGAACCCAGGACCTGCAGCTTAGAAGTCAGGTACTCTGACCACTAGGCCACGCGGTCGACACCAATAAAAGATATTCAAAACAACATGAACAATGACTTGAAGTCATTCCAAGCCAGGCAATTGATCCACTATTACGAGAAGTGGAGAGAAATGGGGCCCCAGAAATAATATAAAAATTCATAAAAGGCTACCGCATTCCATTTATGCGAAAACCGCCATTGACTTTTCCAAATGTAAAGAGCCAGCCTTGCACACGGGTTTCTGACGAAATGACTGTAATTGTTCAAAAAATGAAAACTCAAGGCATCCCAGAATCTGCTCCTTTTACCCCCAGTTTTATATCGCCCCTTTTTCTCGTGCCCAAGACGGACGGGTCTACCCGACCGATTTTCAATATAAAATCGTTGAACACCTTTGTGAGGGTCGAACCCTTTCACATTTTAAACGTGTATCGGATTCCGTATTTCCTTCAACCGAGAGATTTTATGTGCAAAATAGATTTAAGCCAAGCATATTTTCATCCCGGAATATCAAATGTACACCACATGCTTTCTTCGCCTGATATACGACAAGGAACTGCTAGAAATGACCTGCCTACCGTTCGGTTTAAGCTCGGCACCCAAAGCCTTTTCCATTCTCACAAATTGGATTGCACAAAACTTGCGTCAAAAGAATATACGGATTATTGTGTACCTAGACGATTTTTTAATTGCACATCAAGATGCAGCGACTCTACAAAATCACGTGAATATGACAGTAGAAATACTTCAATCTCTCGGATGGTGCATCAACCTCGAGAAGTCAATCACAGTTCCCAAAAAGAGTCTAATATATCTAAGGGTTCTTTGGAAACCGTGGGAAAACCTAAAGTCGCTGCCGAACGAAAAAAAATCAATCTTCAACAAAAAGTTGGAAAACTTCTAAATCAAAACCTAGTTACACTGAGGAAAGTACAGAGTCTAGTAGGGCTGCTAAATTTTGCAAGTTTTATGGTACCACGAGGCAGGTTGTTCCATCGCCAGCTTCTCAGATTTATGAACACAATGACAAACAATCCAAGCAAAAGGTCTGTACTATCTCGAGCGGTACGCAAGGAGTGATACTGGTGAACCCTGAATAGTCACTCCCCAATAATGTTACATCATCGTCCACCTTGCGCTACCTTACAACCGATGCATCATACCTCGCTTGGGGTATTCAACTAGACAATATATCTATGAGTGGTCTTTGGCCTCCAGACGAGAGGAACCTCCATTGCAACCAAAAGGAAATGTTAGCTGTCTTGCACGCCATTCAAAATCAGACGAATATATTAAGTCGCAGTTCAATTCTAATACAATGCGACAACAAAACTGTGGTAGCTCAACTTCGAAAGGAAGGAGGGACCAAATCGTTGGCATTAACAAGGATAACTCATCAGCTGTTGACAATGTTAGACCGATATCAGATATCCTTCACTATTCATTACATTCCGGGCAAATACAACAGTCACTCCGAACACTTATCGAGACAACGATCCCTTCCGGAATGGCATTTGTTACCGGAATGCATCAGGATCATATTCACGAAATGGGGAACACCTGTGATAGATCTTTTCGCCTCTGCGACCGCTCACGTAGTTTGCAATTACGTATCTCTAGATTGACAGATTCAAAGGCACTCTACCACAATGCCTTCAGCGTACCGTGGAATTATCCGCTAGCATGGATATTTCCACCACCATTCCTAGTACCCAGAGTTTTGTCACACCTGAATCATTCGAAAGGATTGTTTCTTCTAGTAGTGCCCCAGTGGCAGAAAGTGTTCTGGCGAGCAGATCTCAAAGCGAGGTCTTCGGAAACCCCGTTTATCCTGCGGAACCTGAGAGAGAATCTAATAGACACATCGAGTTGTTGGAAGGCTACGATGGCTATCCGAGTACAGAACCAGAGTACGAAACCTATCCAATTGCAGAAAGGTGTAAGACAGGGCGATGTCATATCCCCGAAACTCTTCACCGCTGCAGTGGAAGATGTCTTCAAGCTCCTGGACTGTAAAGGATACGGTATTAACATCAATAGCGAATACATCACTCACCTTCGATTTGCCGACGATATAGTCATAATGGCAGAATCGCTGGAGGAACTGAGCACTATGCTCAACGACCTCAATAGTGTCTCCCAACGGGTAGGTCTTAAGATGAACATGGACAAGACGAAGATCATGTCTAACGTCCATGTCACACCAATACCGGTTGTTGTTGGGAAGACTACGCTCGAAGTTGTTGATGAATACGTATACCTGGGACAGATTGTCCGACTAGGTAGGTCCAACTTCGACCAAGAGGTCAATCGACGGATTCAACTCGGCTGGGCAGCGTTCGGGAAACTACGTCACATCTTCTCGTCGAGTATACCTCAGTGTCTCGAAACCAAAGTATACAACCAGTGCGTGTTTCCAGTGATGACATACGGAACAGAGACGTGGTCCTTCACAGCGGGCCGCATGAGGAAGCTCAGTAGAATTCCTATGCAGGAGTCCGTCTAGGTGGGTTTTTTTTTTTATAGAATAGGAGGCAAATGAGCAGGTGGCTCACGTGATGGTAAGTGATCACCGCCGCCCATGAACACCTACAATACCAGAGGAATAGCAGATGCGTTGCCGGCCTTTGAGAAAGGAATAGGCTCTTTTCTTGAAGGTCCCTAAGTCGTATCGGTCCGGAAAAACCGCTGACGGCAGAACATTCCATAAAGTGCAAGTGCGTGGCAGAAAATTCCGCGAAAAACGCACTGTGGTGGAATGCCAACCATCAAGGTGGTGACGATGGAATTTGAGGTTATGCCGTAAGGTGCGATGGTGAAATTCAGCGGCTGGAATTAATCCGAACAATTCCTCGGAACACTCCCCATGGTAGATCTTGTAAAAAATGCAAAGAGATGCAACATCTCTTCGCAAAGCCAGGGGATCAAGCCGATCAGATAGGACATGGTCGTCGACAATTCGAGCCGCTCTTCGCTGAATGCGGTCAAATGAAAGGAGCTGACACTGGGGTGCCCCCGCCCAGAGATGAGAACAGTACTCCATGTGCGGCCGAACCTGCGCCTTATAAAGTTGCAAGCGGTGGGTGGTCCGGCATGAAGTACTGTCGCGCTCTACTGAGCACGCCAAGCTTCTTGGAGGCCAATTTGGCCTTCCCTTCCAAGTGACCGCGAAATTGAACGTTGCTCGATATGTCGACGCCAAGGATTCTGATACTGGCTGAGGCAACAAGGGGAGTGCTCTCGAAATGAGGTGATACGACGAAGGGTTTCTTTTTTGCGGTAAACGCGCAAACTTGTGTCTTGTTAGGGTTGCACTCGACTAAATTTAGTCGGCCCCAGTCCGAGATTTTGTCTAACAAAATCTCGACTTCAGACACAAGTTTACTCCGGTGCTCGTCAACGTGTTCCCGAGAAATATTGGTACGGCCTGTGTATAAGGCATCACCAGTACTGTCATCTGCATAGCAATGAATGTTACTAATCTGTAACATATAATTGATATGCTGCTGAAACAGGGTTGGCGATAGCACGCAGCCTTGTGAAACACCAGCACCCACAGACTTGAGAGTCCGAGTATGCACCGTCTACTACGACCTTGATGCTCCGGTCTGCGAGGAAACTGATGACCCAATTACACAATTTCTCGGGAAGCCCGTATGAAGGAAGCTTCGAGAGAAGCGCTTTGTGCCAGACCCGATCAAAGGCTTTCGCTATGTCCAAACTAACTGCCAGGGCCTCCCCCTTGCTCTCTACTGCCTCCGCCCATCGATGAGTGAGGTACACTAGAAGATCACCAGCTGAGCGACCCCGACGGAAGCCGTACTGGCGGTCACTAATCAACTGGTGCTCCTCTAAGTACCTCAAGAGCTGGCAGTTTATAATGGATTCCATTATTTTGCAGAACAAGGAGGTGATGGCGATCGGTCTGTAGTTGGACGGATCTGAGCGGTCGCCTTTCTTGGGGATCGGGTGCACAAAAGCTGTCTTCCATGCCTTCGGGACGACGCCGAGAGAGTAGGAGTACCGGAAAAGACGCGTAAGGACCGGTGCCAACTCTGGAGCACACATCCTCAACACAATAGGGGGAATTCCATCGGGCCCACTCGACTTTTGGATGTCCAGGGAGAGGAGCGCTTTGCGCACTGAGCTCTGAAAAAACCAGATGTCCGGCATAGAGCACTCACTGCACGGGATGGTCGGCGGTGAGTTCCCCCTGTCATCGAGAGTCGAGTTGGACGCAAAAAAAGAACCTAGAAGATCGGCTTTCTCCTTTGCGTCATGGGCCAGCGAGTTGTCCTCCCTGTGCAGAGATGGTAGTGATGGCTGACAGAAATTCCCTTGGACAGCCTTGGCGAGGGACCAGAACACACGTGTTCCGGAAGGAAGACGAACTAGTTTCTCACCAATTCTGCCAATGTGCTCAGACTTTGCCGCAGCAATGACTCTTTTGAAGGACCTGAAGGCACAGTTGTACTTCTTCTTAAAATCGCTAGATTTTGAATGCCGAGACGCCGATGCATTAACCCAGGCCTGGTAACACTGCTGCTTTTGGCGAGATGCCATTCTGCAAGTGCCACCAAACCAAGGCTTAGATCTACCACCGATGGGCACCACAGAGGATGGAACGAAGAGTTCCATTCCCTGAAGTACCACATCGGCGACAGAATTGGCAACGACGTCGGGACTATCCAGCGAGAAGCAAACCCGCCCCCATGGGTAGGATGCAAAGAAAGACCGCATCCCTTCCCATTCCGCTGACCTGAAGTGCCACACACGGCGGCAGCCTGCAAATCGCGACCGCAATGGGCACATGATAGGCACTTTACTCCGGATCAAGCAGTGGTCCGAAGATCCCAGAGGGGCATCGACGGAAACCACATAGCCGTCCGGATGAGAGGTCAGCAGAAGATCCAGCAGGGAAGGTGTACCACCCCAGGGCCAGTTATTCTACCGTGAAGCAGTAGTGTGCAAACATTACTGTGTTTCGGTTTGAAGGGCACTGTGAGCTAGCGTAATCACTGGGCATATGAGACTTAAGAACCTATGTCTCAGGGTGATGGGCACAGTGTAGTGTCACACAGAAATTTTCTGGGTGACACAGCATCTGTTATGGGCAGACGTTGCACTTACCATCAGGTGAACGTTTTGCTCGTTTCATCACTTTATGCAATAAAAAAAAAAAAAATGCTCGGAGTTTTCCGCAGCAGAACTAAACTAACCGACATGGCTCTAAGGATTAGCAAGCTGAAGTGGCAATGGGCAGGCCATGTAGCTCATAGAACCGATAACTGTTGGGGAAGAAAGGTTCTCGAGTGGCAACCTCGTACCAGCAAACGCAGTGTAGGGCGCCCCCCGAGTAGATTGAGCGACGATCTGCACGGTTTTGAGGGAAGTCGATAGATGCAGGTAGCTCAGGACTGTGTTTTGTGGCAATCTTTGGGGGAGGCCTATGTTCAACAGTGAACTTATAAGGCTAAAATGATGATGATGATGAACCCTTCGGGATCTCAATTAGCACAATTCCTGGCAGATCTACATTTAATAAATGGCTTATCGTACAACACCATTCTTTATATAAGTCTGTTGTTTTCACGCTTTGTAATGCTGATATGTCGAGCAAACTAAGTTCACACGTTTTAGTCAAACATATTCTAAAATCTATATCTCTAAAGAAAACCGAAAAACAAAAAACAGCATATTTGGGATGTTTACGATTTGGTCAAATTCTTGACTTCTTATTCAATAGACAACAATAATTTCTACCAAGTGTCCCGGCACACTGCCATACTACTACTTTTATGTTTCAGGTCGCCGTATTCATGACTTAACATTGCTCAGAGTAGAATCTCAACACTGCTTTAAGGGATGGTTCTATAGTATTTTGGCCAGAATTTGGTTCCAAAACATACATCGGTGACTATAGACAGTCTGGTTGGAAATTAATGAACAATGACTTTGATGTGCAACTTGACCCTATTTATTGGATTGAAATAATTATAACTTTATTGAAGCACAGGCGGGAAATGGCCAAGTCAGATAGCCTATTTATGACTGTTAGGTGACCTGCTAAGCCAGCATCACGGACAGTAATAGCGAGTTGGATAGAGCACTTATTTAAGGATGCAAATATAACATTTTACTCCTGGTAGCGTTCGGTCAGCAGTGGCATCCAAAAATTGGTTGAATTACTCCCTGCAGGAAATTTTCATCCAGGGAGTCAATCAAATCAATCATAAGTCACTACAAAGTCATAAGAAAAATGGTAAAGTCTACGGGAAACGGAAGTGTCTATCTCAATTATAAGCTTCGAATTAGGTAAGTCTTTAATATGTGTTTTCTTTCAGGGAAAACGCTGTTATTTTACCGTTAGAACGGGGCACCCCCCATATTGCAACTTCAACTCCGGCTGATTCTAAGAGGTGACATTCTGTAACAAACGCGGAAACATGTATCGCTTGTCATTATAACAGATTACATAAGACGACACTGTTAAATAGCCATATTACCGACAAAACTAGCCGCCCTAGAAGTTGAAGGTTCAGCTTCAGCGGAAGTTGAAGCTCCAGGTGTGGCTGGTTCTGCAGGGGCGGCGTTCTGTAGCCAACAAAATAAAATTTAGCTGACCTTAAACCCAGAAAATCATTAAAAGGACCTAAGTAATAAACACCTTACCGACACAAAGTTTGGCTGCTTGCTCTACCATTATGCATGGCGTGCGTTCTGGAGACACCCTCCTGTAAAATAAAAAAGTATTAAGCATTAAAATTATTAACAATACATATAATATAAATATTTTCCAAACGTAACTACTGAATAAAAAAATATACCTTTCATGTCGTTTGCGCGGCGGAGCGTCCGGCATAAGCATCCGCTCCAGATGAGCTTCTCGCTTTCGGGCGACCAGCTCGCGCTTGGGCGTCGATAGTGCGGAAATCCGGCGCCGCGGCGTATGCCTCTCTGCCCTGATCTGGTGAAGAGTGTCTTCCAGAATGCCACTGGCAAATTAAATACATCTTAACACACATCTTACAGCTGTAAAACCAAACCATACTAAAATTACGGGAAAAATATTTTGATAAAAAGATAAGACACATACTCTTGTACTCTTCGTCCTCTCCTCTCCCGCCCTCGGCCTCTCCCACGCCCTCGGCCTCTCCCACGCCCTTGTCCTCGACCTCGTCCTACTTGACTTTGACTACTTGTACTTGTTATATAAAATAGAAATACATACATTGTAAATTGAATATATACATTTAAATGTTTTTTTAAGAAATAATTATGTTAATTTTGCATACTCACGGTTGGTCAAGCGGCGCTCCAGTCACCATCTCGGTCCACCGTAAACAATTTCACTTTCAGACCTACAATTAGATTAGATTCTGTACTTTGTTATGTAGGTTGAGCAATAGAATGCAGAAAGTAATTATCAATAGTACGAGTTCTTCCGGGTCAGCAGTGTCTATAGGTGTCCCGCAGGGTTCGATTCTCGGCCCATTTCTATTCCTAATTTACATTAATGACTTACCTTACCTAGTAGGGGATAACATGATATAGTATTATTTGCTGATGATACATCATTGATTTTCAAAATAAAACGTCAACTTTTATTATATGACAAGGTGAATAATGCTATTTCAAAAGTAGTAAATTGGTTTAATAATTTGCTTTTATATTTATATGGTAATAAAACTAAATGTATAAAATTTACAACACCAAATGTTAAACGATTGGATAAATGTAAATGTACTCGTAAATGGGGAAGAGTTGAGCCTTGTGGGTACTACCGACTTTCTTGGAATAACTAGCAAGTAGACTTGCTCTGCAGCTTATACCTGTGAAAAGGATTAGAAACCTAACTAATGTTGAAACTTCTTATTTTAGTAATTTTCACAGCTTAATGTCTTATGGTATCTTGTTGTGGGGAAATGCGACTGACGTAGAGGTGATTTTTGTTTTGAAAAAGAGGGCCAAGCACAAATTAATTATGCCAGTTACCCGACTTCACAGAGTCAGTAACTCTTTCATGCGGCAATGTATACATTTCTACATCAAAATCCCAGAGAGTGCAGTCTTTCAATCAAAAAGTTCAAACTATTTGTTAAACAAAGACTTTTTAAGAAGGGTTATTATAATATTAAAGAATACATGGATGATGATAACCCCTGGGAATGAGGTGATCGCTGCCAACCTACTTCTACATCTTTATAAAACTGTTGTAATTGTATATTTAAAATGACTGAAAAAAAAATTCAACTGGGTTTCTTACTGGTTCTTCCCAGGACAGAGGCATTTCTTTGCGAACCAGTGTAGCTTAAAAAAATGATGTTCAATGTGTATTATGTAAATGATCTACATTGAATAAAAATAATCTATTTAAAAAAAAAATCTATTCTAAGTAGCATGAAGCTAAGCTGATGTCAGCATATTTACATACATCCAAATTATCAGCCTGTTAAAATATATTTATAAATATAATCATAACCATTAAATAAAAGGAAATTATAAGTGCAGCGCCTAAAGTTTTCTTGAGCGCTCGCAACCTAATGTCTTTTATCGTATGTAAGCAATGGCCTAATAGAACAGCTTCTTTTAAACAATCTATCACTTTTTCAACAGAATTATTACTACTTCAACAGAATATTATCATCATCTGTAAAAAGTTGACTCAGCAACCGATTCATATATTTACTTCTGTATTGATAACTTGGTGACTAATGTTGTAAGTAAGCTACTTTATATATTTTCCCGATTCAACAGTCTGTCTGCTAATAAAATCAAATTCTAGCCTCAATAATAGGCATCAAATCATATTCTTTTTTCAAGTGTGGTAATTAATGTAGCTTCTTTTAACTGTCTGTCAAGATTTCAAAAGTATTTAGTTGTCTAATGAATTAATAGGTCAGCAACCAACCAGTAACCACCTGATAAATACTTTTCTAAGTGACCATAAATTGTAATACAAGCTCATTGAATGTGCAATCAGTGATTAATAATATGTTGTTCATTATTTGATTGCCTTACTTTTTTGTACCCTAGGATATAAATACAATAATAACACAATAATATCTTATTACCATTAAAATTATGTGATTCATAAATAAAAGTGTTGTTTATTTTTAAGGAAAACATTGGATATTTTCTTACATAAACTCACTCATTTTATCATAGGGTATCATTTCAATAAAATATTTGATGACAATGATTTATTTTGACAAACCAAGAGCACACATATTAACACACAAGACAGAACAGAAAACTTGTTACAGCCTATTAAACAGATATGAGTGCCTAATTACTGGTATGTTCAACATTCACAAAAGCTTACAACATGCCTTACATACATTAAATAATATAAAATAATGTAATATATAAAAAAAATTGTGTTAGTTATAATAGTCTAGTCATACATTAATTAGGTAACATATGTGTATGTAGGTGACTTCATGCAATTACAGCTATAAGCAGGCCATTATTTGATGACAATAATGGTTACAGTTGGTTGTTGACCTATTAATTCATTGAAGACAGTGAAAAGACGGCATTCATTACCACCCTTAAATAAAAGTAATAAGTTAAATAAAAAAAAAAATTAAACCTTCAAACCAACACTAAGTCACATGCTTAATGTTAAAAGGCATCCACACCATGCAATGACCACCATGAAATCTAATAAGGAAAATTGCACTCATGATTTATCTTTTGTACGCCCTTATTGATGGCATACATCGTAAACGTTACGGGCGGCTCTAGTCGCCCTTACGTTTAACCCTGCTGAAATTAAATATCTTACGTTAAGATTCGAACTGTTTCCATTGTATTCTAATTGATTTAGTATGATGTTGAAACACTAAAAATAATCTAATTTACCTAAATCGAGATATATTTTAATCATACATTTATTAAAACATACAAAAAAATTATGGCTTGGTTTTTGCATATTTATTAAAAAATTAGTAAGCATTCGACCTTTGAATATTTGTAGATATTCTTGGATAAACTCTTGCTGATTTTTTTCATATTCAACATTACATAATAAATAAATAATACTCACATCATAAAACGTACAATCACTTTGAGATATGATTCAAATTGGATTCAAATATGATTTTAAAAAGAGCCTATTAGAATTAGAATACAATTACAACAACAATGAGACTCACGCAAAGACAAAACAGTGTTGCCGTTCTATAAATTTGAAAAGCGCTAAATTATCTGAAAATTCCGCCAGATATGAAAAAAATATAGTAAATAAAATCCGCTAGAAGGCGCTAAACTTTTTACATGTGTAACATGACCAGTTTTATTTTTTTGTACTAATTTATACATAAATGGCATTATGTTATGTTAAGTTATACCAGGTAATCATTACATATAAGGCAGAATGGAAATAAAGTATTTAATAATCAGTTTAAAACAACAAAAACAATATTTTCTAAATTATTTTTATAACAAGATGCTTCATTAAGTAATTAACGCTTAAAAATAATTAAATGTTCAAATCAAATATTGCGTCCTCTGCGTCTTCTGCATCTTCAGCAGCAATGGTACTCGTACTGGAGCTAGCCACTTACGCGTCCGTCCAGCCTCTCCTTGCTCTGTAGTTGCTTTTGATTTCCATTTGCCGACTTGATTAACAACGTCATCAGGTAGTACGTATGTTGAGCAATTCTTGTCTTTAATCTTTAGTTGGTTTCTGATAGTAAGCAGGGAATTTAAAGTTTTTTCGGATAACTTGTTACGTAGTATATTTTTGATAATACTCATGGCACTAAATAGTTTTTCGACTTCGGCATTTGAGGGGCGGCAATGACAAGACGGCGATAATAAATTCACACAATTCGTGGAAGGTGTTCACATCAGCTGCATTTTTGTATGCCGCTACCTTAGCCCAAAAGGTAACAGGGTCTCCATTAAGTGTACTCCAATCTACGAAGTTAATTGTTTGCCACTGCTGCAAAATCTTATTGATCTTTTCGTTACAAATTCCTATTTCTTTTGCGAGATTTGTTATGGAAATGTCTTTTTAATGGTTTCAATGTTTCTTCTTCAGATAACAGCCTCATTTTTTCCAGAGTTTTATAGTTCGATGGTAGTCGTTTTTGAATTTCTTCACTCAACTTCACATTGATATCTATACAGAGTTTTTTTATAGTACCAATATTTATATTATGATCAGCTGGAAGTTTCTGCAGTTGTGATTCAAAAACATAGCCAAGGTATGGAACGGGATTGAGGTGATCTCTTATTTTCAAATTGTAAAATCTTCGTCAGTTGTTGCTGCTGTTGGCATAATAACTCGTTGACATATTGAACGTAACAACATCATCAGAGTGCTCAACAGTTTTATTGGATTTGCTTTTTCGCTTTCAAAGATTTTTATAGTTTGCTGCACTTCGCCGAGGACGCTTTTTAAAAAGTAGAAATATAGTCTGTTTTGCTCATCATTATACATAGCATAAAGCATTTCGGCTGTGTAGCAGTGTTCTCTAGTGGTATGAAAACGTAATTTTAATTCATCCCACTGCGATATTATCTTGACGATAGCAGGTTCAATAGAAAGCCACCGCGTGTCACATACTTTCAGAATCTTTAAAGGTTCTTCACCACAATTGATTGTTTGAAAAATATGTTTGTATTCAATTTGGCGTTTCGTTGAATGCGAAAACCAATTATATGTTTCGCGAACAAGAAACTCAATATTTCTCGGCAAGGTATTTTCCGAAGCGTGAGTTACTGCCAATTGTAGAGAATGACAAACACAGGGAATTAGAATGAGGTACGGTAGATTATATTGTGTAAAACACACAGTCTAGATTATTATCTTTTAAGCATTTCACCAAAGCTGTTACAATCCCAATAGCGTCTGAACTTTCAAGCGATTGCAAAGTTAAAAAAGCATGTTATGACTATTCCAAGATACTTTGTGACGCTTATATCTGTAGACTCATCAAACAATAAACTGTATTTTTGATCACCAATGTCAGTCAATAGTTCATTTTTGAAATGTGGTGCTAGAATGTTATTTATTACCTGTGTGCATTTAGTTCTATGCAATTTCATGTCAATTGATGATTTCGAATCCTTAAATCATTTTTAGCATACATCAGTTAAGTGATCAATTTGGCGAATGGAAGTATGTTCCGCAATAAATAAGGATAACGTACATTTAGCTCTGGCGCACTGCCTGCATTTCGCTGGTTCAGCAGATGTCGGAAATTTAATAGGTTTATTTTGGGAAATTAGTTGTGATTTTGATTTACGTTTCTTTGTTTCCATATGCCTTCTTAAATCAATCAGTTTCGCGCAAATATCTGAGCTGTAATAAGTGCAAAATGCTTTAGTTGGATCACTTGCCACGGGTCTTACCCAATGTTTGAAATCTTCATTTTTATCCCACTCACTTCTATAGTTCTGTGATTACTGGTTTTTTTTTCAATGGCACCTCCATTTTCCAAAATTACTCAAAGTTAAGTGGAAAAATCCGCCAGAAACCGCTAAATATTTATTACCCGCTAAAGCATTCTGTTTTCGCGCGAGAAGGTCACAAAATCCAACAGTTCTAGCGGGAAAATCGCTAAAACGGCAACACTGAGCAAACAAAGAGTATGACTCACGTCCCACAGTCCCACACTCACACCAAACCAGTGTTGCCAGGTGCCTTGAATCTTTTATATGTAGTTAGAACGGATCAATATCAAATAAACCGAAATAGAATTTTAATCGTCATCATCATTGCTACTTTTGTTTTTAATAAATTTGTAGATGAGGAGATCCTCTCTTTGCGCGGCACTGGAATGAGGTAGACTTCAGATTGCAGAAATAAATTTGGACGATTGATAGGATATAATTATAGATCGGACTTTTGGGTGCTATTGACAAAAATGTCATCAAAAGTATGGATACGACCAAAAAAATTCCGAAAAAAATTCCGGGAAAAATTCCATGTCTCGGAATTACATATATCACTGGGATATCGAATATGGATGAATGTCGGAATCACGAGTACGACTATTATGTAAAGAATGGATACGACTAAAAAAATTTCAATGCTTAAGAATGTGGTAATAAATTTATCTCATTTATACAAACAAAGCATAAAATCTCTTAGGTATATTAAATATATCAGAATAAGATAGCACTCACCAAAAGCATGTTTTCGAGAAAAAACATATTTAAATATTGGTCACGCAAATATATTATTTCCCGGTTAATATTCTCCTTAGAACATTAGGGTAGAGACAATCCAGAAAATCTTGAAATCTGACATTTTACTACTAAATGCAAAAATGTTCTCTCGATATGGAATTAATGTTAAGAAAATAAAATTAATATCTACTTTCCTTACAGATTGACCGAGTTGATCAACATAAGAAGTAGATTTTTATATGCCCAAACATTTGAACAGTTGTTCTATTTCAGGCTTTGCTAAATTCGCTATGCACCATCCAATTCGGTGTACTTCTGCAGATATCCAGCTCGCTCAATAGTTTGCATATAGAAACTTAAGAACATGGCGACGTACTTAGGGGGAATTTTATCTAGTTTTTCGCGAAAATGACCAAGTCGAAAAAAGAAATGTAATGATGTTTTGTAAAACGCTGGCCTAGAACATTGTTTTCCAGCTGTTTCAACCGTAGTGAAGATTTGAAACCGTCCTAAATTTGAATGCAGATGTATGGGGTAATGCAGATGGTTTCATATCAGCTTTAAGCAGCTGCGAAACAAAGTTTTTAGCGTAGCGTACCTACTCTAAAAAAGAATACAGTAGAAGATAGTTGAAATCCTCTACAATTCCAAAATCTCTTGTTCTCTTTAAGCCCCAAAACCTAATTCGAAATAATCAATCTTTCCCTACAACCGTTTAAGTACATTTGACCCCTGAAAATCGAAACAATTGTGTATATCTTCCATATCTCGTACATACAGAAATGGATCTTCTACCTCTATAACTCCAATATTATAAATAAATAACCGCCATAGCTCGAAGAAAAATAACAAATACACCTACCACCTTTGAAATATTGCCGACAATAGTGACAGTAGGTACGCTCAATAGTTTTCTTAGTATTTTGCTAGAGATAAGCAATTTCTATGGATGTCTTCAAAAAGTGCGTTTTGTTCAATTTTGGGTACCTATTTATTCTTAACTTAAAATTGTGAGATTGCTTAGATGACAAGAACTCAGAAGGTATATACACTTAATGCGGTAAATTCTAAAATGTTTTTCTAAAATTAATAATTGTATTAATTTTAACAAACACCTTTCATCAAAACATTTTTCAAAACTCATAATGAGGTTTAAAAAGAAATATTGATTATTACGGAATTTCTAAATCGGGAATGTCATATCCATGTTAGTGACAACATCTAAATAGCACCCAATCGCCGATCTATAGATACAATTGATTGCTGTAGTTAGCAGGATCACGGATGCAGTGACTTTACTCCAGTAGATTTCGAGGTCTTCTGTAACATCAGGCGCTAGATCTTTATTATTACGCAAAAACCACCACTCCGTGTCTAGTTGTTGCAATAAAGCTTATTGTATGGATTTTTTAAACTGAACAAGATCGAATCAGCATTCAAGTGGTCCGTAAGAGGGGCTTCGGTGAAATATAATTTTAGTGCATCATACTGTTCTAGAATACGGCAAGCCGTCGAGTTTGAGCTGGATGGAGGATTATATGAGGCTTTTGTTTCAAAATACTGCTGAAACTCTAAGAATTCCTGTTTTTTTGGGGCTGTTGTTAAAATAATGATAAATGTCTCGTATATGAGTTTCGGGCTCTCTTGGCAATTTTAAACACGCATGTGATGCACAAACATTGAAAGAGTGACATACACACTTCAATACAAACTGGTGAGGGTTACCGGTAACTAGACGGGATGATAATAAGTTGTGCTGTCCCATCGTGGTATTCGCATGGACTCTAATTTAGGAATTTGTTTGTTTTGGTATGTCTAAAGAGATCATTCTTCCCAGCACTTGCAACTGAAAGATCTGTGTTACAAAATGTACAGAAAGCAAAATAATCACCTTTATTACTAGGTCTCAACCAAGCCTTATAAGAAAAATCTTCCATCCAGTTTGGATTAAGCTTTTGCATCACTCTGGGTTTTTTAGATGCCATAATGATTCCCAAAAACAACCAATATTAAATAAAAGCTTTGTACCTATTTTATTAATTATTGACGAATTTTATGTACGTACGACACGATGAATGCGTGAGCGAAGTACCTACACCTACCTTGGAGAGAACGAACATTTTTTAGTAGGATTTCCCGAGCAGAGCGAGTGATACTTGTAATGCTGCCATACTAAAAATTAACGTTGATAAAAAATAATTAAGCATAAAGAATAGAATCATACAATGGTGTGTGTAGCGCGGTATCTAGTCATATATTTTAAGTTGAAAATGGTAATTTAATCATTAAACTTAGAATATTCTGAATAAAAATCTGTATCCAGTGTTAATCTGCACACATTGAAAATCTGTATAAAAACGGAGAAATCTGTATATATGGCAGCACTGACTTTAAATTTTTTTTTCAATGTTTGTTTTGCTAGAGAATTGACTATTTTACTGACCGATAGAAGGCTAATATAAGCAAGATAATTTTTTATTAAATTTTAAAATATAAGTTTACAAAACTACATGGATCAGGTTATGATGAGTTAAAACTTTTACTTAGACCGGTTTTATAATATTTTCCTATAATGCTGTAGCTGTTTGAAAGTGACTACACCAGTGATTACCACCCTTTTCTTCACCAGGGACCTCAAGATAAATTTTAATCAATACTTAATTAATTTTTTTTATAAAAATTATTGTTATTTTTGAGCTTACATCCTTTTTACACAGGGCAACCTATGGGCTTAATAATAACTTTGTTTCTCGAACCTTAATTTTGTTCTGGCGGACTACAGATTGGGAACCACTGGACTAGGCCATGCTTGTTACAATTATCTATTTGAGTATTTGTATGGAGCAATTTCAATAAAATGATGTGGAAGTAATGTTACAAGGCTTATATTAATGGAACACCACCTTTGGACCTCATCATGACATTTAATACAATATTGTTAATGTATTTAACAAAATTGTTATCAACCACTGGTTATCCTAAAATTTTGGGCCTAACTTTTGGTAGAGGTTCCAAGGAGGTGTCATGGCCGTCAACAATGTCTCAACGAATTGAAAATATAATTAAGTGACTAAAGGATTTATGCCTTTCATTTTATGTTAAAACTATTTGCTATTTGTGTATTAAAAAAAAAAAAATGTAAATTTTTTAGTATACAAATATATTTTAAACACATATACTTGTGTTAATGAATAACTTCCAAAAAATAATCAGGCATTTAAAGTAAGGGGATTTCAATGAGAATGTATCTAAATCTGGCTACCAGGAGGGCTATAGTGTAACTCTGGTAGGTTTTAGGATTGTTTTTTTTTGTGTTGGAACTACGTTAATTGGTTAATCGGGATCAAATAAAACCGATCCCGAAACCTACCAGAGTTACACAATAGACCTCTAAGTCATCCGACTCATTTGACATTTCATAACAAGAATTTCTTTTGTTTCCTTGTTCATTCAAAATAGTTGTGCAGATTGTTGCAAACATAAGAGGACATTGAATAACTTCAGCTGCTTATAAATAATTTAAAAATGCCTTTTAAATTATTGTGACTTTTATTTCTCATAATCTGCAATGCAAATATCAATGGTTTTAAGGATATGTAACAGATTATAGCCAAAACAATAAACTATTGGACTAGTGTGTAATTTACAAGTAAGTGTTAAACATTTTGGGTTAATGCTGTTGTAGCAACAAAATAGACCCAAAATTATGTTTAATATGTTAGAGGAATAGTGAATAGTAATAAATGTTTTCCTTGTATATAAACAAAAGACTTGGACTTGTATGGAATCAAATTACCAGCTCAATATCTTTTATAATTCTCAGTAGTTACTGCCAACTATTGAGAATTTTAGAATAATTTTTATCAATGTGCATAAGCATTGTTTGAAATTAATTTTCTTGGTATTTTGAAACCATTTGAATAAAGGTGCATTTAACAAAACCATTGTTGTGCAACAAACTTCTTTTTTCTTTAAATTGTCTGCAAAATTTGCATTCGTTATTCACACTACAGCCTGTTAATGAAATAAATGGAGCAAAAGTAAGATGCATCATAACTTTTCTGTACTCTTGTCATCTCTGATTAAATGAAAATTTACTAAACCAATTTGACACATTGTGATGATAGATGAAAAGGTTGGAAATTTGGCTTCCGAAGTATTTACGAAACCCCAAAAAATTATACAGGTCTGTGTTGATTAGTCACAGCTCAGATTATCTGCAAATTCGGCAATTACAACCAAAGAGTATCGGAAAACACTACATTATAATGACCACTCTATATACATATAACAATACTCGTTTAATTCGGACCTAACATCCATATTTGAAAAGAAGAAAGCACATTTAAAAATATTATCAAACATCTTAGGTTGAGACTTATAGAAATTCATTTTACGAAGTTCTCAATTTATTTTGGATAATGCAATAAAAATATGGTACGGAACCTTTTGCGTTAAGGCGAACTTACACTTGGCCGGTTTTTTATAAAGTACTAATCAGATTATGCTTAATGATAGTTTTAAAACCTTCAATCTAATTATTATATTTATCCGAGTTTTGAGTTTTTTCGGCTTTTCCAATGATCGTTAAAAATTAATTTGCTATTAACTTACAGAGTGCCATTTATCATATTTTTTTATCTACGTTACAACTAGTTTAAGTTGTTGGAATTGTTCCGATATAAGGAAAAACTAAATGTAGCACTTAAAATTCGAAAGTTGCCATACGGCTATCTATCCTGCGTGGCCTAGAGGTTAGAGTACATTACTACGCCGTGGGTCGTAGATTTGAATCCCAACAGGAGTTAACATTTGTGCAAAAATAAAAATTGTTTAACACTGCATCCTAGCGTACCTCCGTTCTTATCGCATGAGCGTTACATCGGGCGCGGATAGTTTAGGACAAATGAATGCCTCTGTTTGCGCGTACATTAATGGCACAATAATATCTCCTGCTCAGTTAATTGAGACTACACACACATCGGCACATCGACCAGAAGGACATCATTTATCCCACATGACAAAGAATTACAAAAGCTATGCGCCACTTTAACTGTGATACCGAGACACAAGGGTTCGATTTATCTATAAAAATAAATAAAATTGGAGTGTGCGATTTCTCAATACTTAAGATTTTTCTTAAACTTGAAAACGCGTTTTTAAAAGAATGGTCTGTCTGTTTGATTGTCCGGGATAGTCTCCGAAACGGCTAAATAAATTTAGACGGGACTTTCTTTTTTTCTTTTCGTAGGTAGCAGTAATCTTATCTATCTTAATTTCTAAGGTATTTGGTGTTCCTGCGTAAAATATGAAAAACTGGAAATGGAAACTATACGGATGGACGTTTTTCACACGGATTAATTTCATTTTGTCCATTGCATCTTGAAATCTTAGAAGAACTCTATATTACACTCAAGCGTTTCGACTTTCGAGTGCGAATCCGACAGCTGTCATTGCATCTTACGTCCGCCCGCCTGATTGGCATTTCTCCGCGGGGAGCGGCCCTTGCCCTTCTCAACTTAAAACTTACTAACTACATAACTACTTTCAATATACCATAATAAAAAATATGTGTGTATAGCTAAAACTATAGAGAATTAATTTAAGTAAAAACTAAACAACAGCAACTAATGTATAGTATTTATAAAAAATATATAAATCACAATTACGGTTGAATTTGAAAAAATATCGGTTCTTCTTAGTTTTACAAAACATTTTGCCGTTTATATCAAAATAAGGTTATTCATTAAACTATATAGTATAAGCTTTTTTTTTGATACTCGTACGTTATTACTACGAATGTTTTGTGTAGCAAAATAAATCAAAAATGACCCACTTAACCCACTTACTCGTGGGTTAACAGGCGGGTGGGTTCCAAAAGTAAACAGACGCGATTACACAGATTATAGAGATTATGGTTTCTTCCAAACGATTTTATTATACTATATTGATATTATTAGTAGTGGTGATGTTATACTTGTAATTATGGCATTTATTGGAATATTTATATATAAATACTCTAGTATATTATAAACAAGAAATTGGTACAAGTTGCGGACTTAATACTTGCATATGGCATAGGGGCATTTTATACCACTCAGCAGAAGTACTGTAGGTGTATGAAATAAAAATTGCGTACAAGGATTGATATTTAATTTATTGTAAAAAAATAAAAACAACTTGGTTGTATAAAAAAGGAAAAAAAGTTAATACTAATATATATATAATCCTAATTAAATGTATGTACAGAGACTAGGGTTTGTGGTACGCTTTGAAGCATCCTTCGAGGCAAAGATTTACGTCACACTCCTCACATTTCCAGGTCGTCCTCCTCTTTTTCGGACACAAACAGCAAACCTTAAATCTTGACCCAGTCCGAATTGGGAAATGGTTGTGGTTAACGGTCGGTCTGGCTTGCGTCTTGGAACGAGTGTTACGTTTTTTTATTGTAGTCACCTGTCCGGTAGTGGTGGAACAGAGTTTGAGTCGTGATTCTGTCGTCAGGTCTATTTGTCTGTGTCGTTTCAGTAACTCTGCCGCCAATACGGTCCGAAAACGACGATGTGATATTTTCCGGTGAAAACTGGAAAATATCACAAAGCAGTTGAACAGAGCCGCATTGTACAAACGGCGGAAGAGTTTCTTATACCAAACTCGGTTCCTCTGTCGTTCCATGGGTTGAGCTGACAGGAATTGGTCTTTCCTGTCAACTCCTCCCATGTTCTTGTTATAGTCGAGTACTATGCTTGGTTTATATGTCAGTCTGTTGTATTTGTCTCGAGTCCCAATTTCTAGGTTATGGTACGTCGAGATCAAACTAACTAAGTTAGCATCCCGCCATACCAGAACCGACAAATCGGAACAATACGTGGCCACTACTTCACCTTGCCGAAGTTCTGTCTTTGTCAGTGTCTTGACTGAGTCGGGAACGAATTCACGATTCAGCCTTAGTGTCCCATAGCAGTCAGTTTTTTGTCTTTTCAGACTACGCAATAATAATGGGCTGTTGTAAAAGTTGTCCATTATTAAAGTGTGTCCACGGTGAAGCAGAGGCTCTATTAAGTCGTAAACAATTTTGGCCGTAGCGCTTGTGTGTCTCTGTTGTGTTACTCTATCAGTCGACGCGCCAATCATTGCCTCATTGTCAGTTCTTTCATTTGTCTCGTCATGGTCGAGTCTGTCTATGGCGTCGTCGACGACTGGCATGCTGTCTGTCTGTTCGTCTGGCTGGGTTTCCGTAACGTCACTTGTCACTGTTGGTCTATCTTTTCCAGCGTATACAAAAAACCTCCAAAGATAGCCACTTGATGATTCGCACAGTTCGTACGTTTTGACTCCCACGTGAGCGGCCTTAGAAGAAATCTTTTGTGCAAAAGAAAGTCTTCCGTGCCACTTCAGGAGGGATTCGTCGATGGCTATCTCTTGTGAGGGCATGTACAGGCTGGAAAACTTGGCATTGAAATAGTCAATCACTGGTCGAATTTTACAAAGTTTAGTCTGGCTCTGTAGAGTCCGGCTGTCGACGAAATGAAGAAAGGATTTTAGCAATAGGTACCGGTTGTATGACATTATCCTCGAGAAATAAGTCAATGTGCCAAAACCATTGTAACTAAAATAAGCCTCTTCCTCCGGTAAGGAGTAGAGGCCTTGCAAAATTATTATTGCTAAAAAACTTATCATTTCGTTCCTGTCAGTAGGAGTCCAACGATGGAATCGGGAATGCGGTGACAGATCATGCTGCTCTTGCAGCATCGCTATCTTTTGCTGTGCATTCCGATTAGTCTCGACACACAGAGAGTCGATAAGGTCAACGTCAAACATTTTGTCAAAGATGTCGATGGCTCGGGTTTCGTCAGTAATGTCAAAAGTCGGACCCGACCGTTCTGTAAATGTCTCCCGTTGTCCAAGAAAAGTCGTTCTGTCCTTACTCCAATTAAAAGTGTAGCAGTCGTCTGGTACAATGTCACGCAGGGCTCTGTCATTGGCTTCATCCTCTCTCTGTAACACTTCAGCTTGGAGTAGCGTCAAGTCACTGTCACAAGCGGGTTCAGTTGCAGCGTTCCGCTCCTGAATAGTCGGAAGGAAGCAAGCGTCGTCGTCAATGTTTAAGTCGTCATCGTCATTGTCATCGCTGTTACATAGGTCTTCGCCTTCCCCACAAATAGGCGCGGGTTCGTCAACTGTAACAAATAGCTTTATATTACACACTAATTCTTCTTATTTTATTTTATTAGTCAGAAATTACAAAAAGCCGACTAAATGCAAAAAAAAAAACGGTAACTTACCTAATTCTATCACTGCGTCAACAGGGTGGAATTCTGTAACAAAGGACGCAACATGTAATATCGGATATATAAAATAGCCTAATAAGACGACTTAGTTAATTAGCCATTTTACCGATAGAACGGGGCACCCCCCATATTGCAACTTCAACTCCGGCTGATTCTAAGAGGTGACATTCTGTAACAAACGCGGAAACATGTATCGCTTGTCATTATAACAGATTACATAAGACGACACTGTTAAATAGCCACATTACCGACAAAACTACCCGCCCTAGATGTTGAAGTTCCAGGTGTAGCTGGTTCCGCGGGGCGGCTTTCTGTAACAAACAAAATAAAATTTAGCTGACATTAAGCCATGAAAATTATTAAAAGGTCCTAAGTAATAAACACTTACCGACACAAAGTTTGGCTGCTTGCTCTACCATTATGCTCGGCGTGCGTTCTGGAGACACCCTCCTGTAAAATAAAAATAGTATTGAGCATTAAAATTATTAACAATACATATAATATAAACAAATTTCAAACGTGACTACTGAATAAAAATATACCTTGCATGTCGTTTGCGCGGCGGAGTGTCCGGCATAAGCATCCGCTCCAGATGAGCTTCTCGCTTTCGGGCGACCAGCTCGCGCTTGGGCGTCGATCGTGCGGAAATCCGGCGCTGCAGGGTATGCCCCTCTGCCCTGATCTGGTGAACAGTGTCTTCCAGAATGCCGCTGGTAAAAAAAATACATCTTAACACTATTATACAGCTGTAAAACCAAAAAAAAAGAAAAAGTAAAGTTTCAGCCTATAAATGTCCCACTGCTGAGCACAGGCCTCCTCTCATTTCTGAGAGGGTTTTGAAGCTAGGAAGAATCCGCCACGCTGCTCCAATGCGGGTTGGCGGACTTCACATGTCTTCGAAATATTTTTTTATTCCTCAGACATGCAGGTTTCCTCACGATGTTTTCCTTCACCGCCGAGCACGTGGTAAATCAGCACATAAAATTGCAATTAACAATTTTAGTGGTGCCGGCACCGGGAATCGAACCCAGATCACTCGCGTAATCTGAAATTTAAAGCGCGCGCCTAGCCCCTGAGCTCCCACGGCTCTGTAAAATCAAACCGTACTAAAATTACGGGAATAATATTTTGATAAAAAGATAAGGCACATACGCTTGTACACCTCGTCCTCTCCCTCTCCCACGCCCTCTGCCTCTCCCACGCCCTTGTCCTCGACCTCGGCCTTCTTGACTTTGACTACTTGTACTTGTTTTATAAAATAGAAATACATAACATTGTAATTTTAATGTATACATTTAAATATTTTTCAAGAAAAAAATATGTAAATTTTGCATACTCACGGTTGTTCAAGCGGCGCTCTGTCACCATCTCGGCCACCGTAAACATTTTGACTTTCAGACCTACAATTAGATTAGATTCTCTATATTGTTATATAGTAGCATGAAGCTAAGCTGATGTAAGCATATTTACATACATCTAAATTATCAGCCTGTTAAAATATCCATTAAATAACATTAAATAACATCATAACCATTAAATTAAAAAATAAATTACAAAAAATTTAAACCTGCAAACAAACAAAAGTCACATGCTTAGTGTTAAAAGGCAACCACACCAAATTCATTTGAAATCAAATAACGAAAAATCATTTCTATTGCACTCATGATTTATCGTTTGTACGTCCTTATTACATTACATTACATCGTAAACGTTACGGGCGGCTGTAGTCGCCCATACGTATAACCTACTGAAATCAGGGACCGTACAACCCCGATTACGAGTTAATTCTTTTGAAAGTGTTACTCGTTTATTTAGTTACCCAAACGATATACTTGACGATAACTTTTGTTCGTATAACCTCTCCATAACACTAGTGAAAGGGTAACCCTTTCAATAAGTTGCCCAATGGTAAGGGTTACTTACCCGTTCATTGAGGTAACTAGTTGAAGACGATTCTCTCTAGTTCAAACCCTATGTTTTTCAGGGTAACCTTCGGGTTACCTATGATTTTAACTTACGCCGTTGGGGTGGAGCAACAAGAAATTTAGTAAAATAAAATTAGTAAAATATTTTTAAAGCAACAAATACTTATGCTATTCCAGGGTTAACATACACATGTGGGGAGACCAAAGGGTGGCAGGGTACTGATTCATTTGAAAGTTTTATGGGAGGGACAACTTCAAAACCTGCCAAGCTTTTTCTACAAGAAAACTGAAAATAGTAATATTCACTCAGCCATAGTAGAATCTGACCAAAATTTTACAATATCAGTAACTGGCGCAGGAAAGAGCTGCACTGCTGGTAGGCACCTGCACGACCTCCAACAACCCAATATCAACCTGGAAGCCTCAAATAAACGGTTGAAATTTGACTCTATTCTCAGAAACTGAAGGCTTCATGATTGCAATACAGTATCTAGAAATGAATATTAAAAATTACAAAAAAAAATCATTAAGGACCCAAATGTACAATGAATGACAAGTGTAGAAAATGTCACCGACACCCAGAAACAATTGAACACATTACAAGCACCTGCCCGACCTTAACACAAACTGATTACACCCACCGACACAATCAGATAGTCCACATTATACACCAAAAACTTGCTGCAAAACATAATCTAATGGACAAAAAACATGAACCATACTACCAATACACACCAACACCAGTACTAGAGAATGCCATGTTAAGAATGTACTTCCACCATACAATACTGATGGATAAAACCATACACAACAACAGACCTGACATCACACTCATAGATAAAGTTAAGAAAGAAGTATATTTTATAGAATTTCAGAAATACACTGAGTTAAAATAACATGTTCACCAGATTTGGAAACTGAACTCTGTATTTATTGTTCCATTGGTTCTTTCTAGTACAGAAGTCATTCCAAATGTTTTTTTACATTCCCTCAAAGTAATAGAATTACTGGAAAATACCTACATAACTATGCACAAAGCTGCTGTATTAAACACTTTTGCATTGTCAGGCAGTATTTATAGGAAGACTCAGCAACTCAAACAATCCCAGATCATACAGCGCACTTGGTTTAGGCCTGTGGGCCATTCTAAACTACTGCTATATTAAATACTTTGAGAATGTTTGAACATGATTAAAAAATAATAATTATAATTTGTATCTGGCTGGTTTTGATGACATTTATTTAAGGTCTCATTTCAAAAAAAGAAACAAATTAGTTTACAAATTAATATCATTTTAGTCATTTTCAGTTACTTTCCATTTGAATTTAAAAATGAGTGAATCTAATGAAGAAATTCGAGGCATTTTTAAATTGTATTCCAAAAATGGGCAAAATGCAACGCTACCCGCAAAAAAATTGTGCCTATTACTGACCTAATGCAGTGTCAGTAAGAGTAGCATAAAGTTGGTTCAAGCCTTTTCAATCCGGGAATAGGTGTCGGGAAGTTTCAAAGATGCACCTTGCTCTGGTCGCCCTGTTACGGATAGAATGGACGCCATTTTTGTAAAAGTGGAGCAAGATCGGCATATCAGTACTTACAAAATAGCTGAAGTATTGCGAATTTACCACAAAACAGTTTTGACCCATTTCAAAAAAAGCTGGGTAAATAAAGAGCTTGATATTTGAGTTCCACACAAGCTCACTCAATGAAACTAATGAGTCTTGTACTAATTTGCGATTCTTTATTGAGACGTAATGAAACCAAACCGTTTTTGAAGAGATTGATAACTGGTGATGAATAGTGGTTGTGGTCAAAGGTCGGTCAGGCATCACAGACTGTGCCAAAACCCGGTTTGCAATAAGGTGATGTTGTGTGTATGATGGGATTGAAAGGGAGTTCGTTGTTTCAAACAAAATGGCACATCATATATACTGTAATTAAATGTAAATAAACTTTGAAAAAAAAATTCTTGAAGGCAAGAGAAGGCAGAAAAAGAAAAACAAGAAGCAGCGCATGAAGGCCCTTTTGAGGGCTGAGATGGCTGCTTCAAAGACAAATGCCAAGTCTGCCAGCCAGCCATTGCCGACCGCGTCAAGCTCTTGTGCCGGTGCCAGCGGGCGTCCCAAGGTGGGAAGTGGTGTAAACCAACGTCCAGCCAAAGGATCGTCCAAAGGTGTCGGTGCAGAGTCTCTGGGCAAAGAAGGCAAAGACTGCCAAACGACCTGGCAAAAATGAACGGGCCGTCAAGAGAGTGCCCGACGAGTCGACATCGCCGAGAGGTGACCATAAAAAAGTACGGCTGGAGCACTCAAAGCGGATCTCGACGGTCAGCTACTCCTCGGTTGCCAAGACGGAACTGTGCGTCGCAGTAACATGCGCACGCACAGGTCACTTGTCGAAGGAAGACGCCAACAAAGTCCTCACTGGCATCCAAATGAGGATCATAAACGAAGCCTGGAACGCAAAGGATCCAGCAGGACCTGTGTTCAGAGGCAAACCAATACACACAGAAGGTGTAATAAAACTCTCCCGGTTAAACCTGCAATAAGGTGATGTTGTGTGTATGATGGGATTGAAAGGGAGTTCGTTGTTTCAAACAAAATGGCACATCATATATACTGTAATTAAATGTAAATAAACTTTGAAAAATCAAATTCTTGAGTTTTCATATAAAATGCGAAGAAACTTTTTCCCCAACCTATTATTTTTATGTCGATAAATACCTAGATCTTTTTTTTACCTAAACATACTTTTTCTAATTTACATGGTAAGTTAATTTATTTTTTAAAAAAAGTTGGCAACCATTAGTGACTTATCAGCAAACAAGGTCGTACATGAAACAATCCTGTCAATTTCCGTAAAATAGTAAATAAAACGTAAGAAAGACTACTACAGTCGCGTGTTTATATTTATAGAGCAACTAGGGTCTAGTTGACGCTGTGGAGACTCGACGCTTGCTACCAAATGCATTCAGTTTTGCACCTAATTCAAAGCTGCGAGAAATCAAATTACAGTGCTTGGTATCGGAAAAGGTTACCCTGTTACAATGGTTGAAGAGGTTACCCATTCGGACCGGGTTACCGTTTCATACTATTAAACAAATTCTATCGAAAACCATATAAACAGGTAGGTAAACAGGTAATCAAAATGAAAGGTTTTGAAAAGGTTATCTATTGAAGCTGCTTACCGTAATTAATATCAACTAAATATCAAAAACCTTTTCAACAGGTAACCAAAATGGTCTCTGGGTGAAATTAATATAGATAAATAAACTTAACATTCTGTTTTCATTGTATTCTAATTGATTTAGTATGTTGAAACACTAAAAATAATCTAATTTACCTAAATCGAGGTATATTTTAATGATAGATTTGTTAAATGATGGCTATGTTTTTGCATGGTATTTATTTTATCGTAATATCAGACATTCCGACCTTTGATATTTGTAGATATTCTTAGTAATTCTCTTGCTGATTTTTTTCATATTCAACATGTTACAATTACATTTTAATTAAAATAATACTCACATCGTAAAACGTACAATCACTTGGGAGATATGTTATTAGTTATTTGATTACTCACAACAAAGAAACTAACACTGACCAATCACAAAAAAATATAGTACTAAAACGAACACCAAGAGTATGAAATGGACACTCAACGGACACTGACTTTCAAATATTTTTATTCAATGTTTCTTTTGGTGTGTGTTATTTGCAGTTGACTATTTTACCGACCGATAGAAGGCTACTTTAATAAAGAGCCATCTAGTAACAACTTAACTTACGAAAACTTATGAAAACGTTGGTAAAGTAGGGCTGCAATAGTCGCCTCTACTTCAACGGGTACCCAAAAGGTCTCTGGCTGAAATTAATATAATAACTTAAGATTCTGTTTTCATTGCATTCTAATTGATTTAGTATGTTGAAACACTAAAAATAATCTAATTTACCTAAATCGAGACATATTTTTATGATAAATTTATTAAATGATGGCTATGTTTTTGCAAACCCAAAAACCCTTATAACGGGTAACCAAAATGGTCTCAGGCTGAAATTAATATAGATAAATAAACTTAATATTCTGTTTTCATTGCATTCTATTTGATTTAGTATGATGAAACACTAAAAATAATCTAATTTACCTAAATCGAGATATATTTTAATGATAGATTTATTAAATGATCGCTATGTTTTTGCATGGTATTTATTTTATCGTAGTATCAGACATTCGACATTTGATATTTGTAGATATTCTTAGTAATTCTCATGCTGATTTCTTTCATATTCAACATTTTACAATTACTTATTAAATAAAATAATACTCACATCGTAAAACGTACAATCACTTGGGAGATAAGAGATGTGTTATTAATTATTACTCACAACAAATTGACACTAATGAGGCTAACACTGACCACTGATCACTGACCACTGACAAAAAAAGTATAGGAATAAAACGGACACTGACTTTCAAATTTTTTTTTCAATGTTTCTTTTCTTGAATTGACTACTTTACCGATCGACAGAAGTCTATTTTATTATAGAGCCATCTAGTAACAACTTTTGAAAGCGTTGTTAAAGTTGTCCTACTTAAAAATCAATAATAAGCGAGCAAGTCGACCGGGATGCCATAGTCGCCTTAACGCTTCAGGCCGAAAATTATTATTTGTAGATTTCGTTGATTCTTTTTTTGAATGGTAGATGTGGCTAATGGGATCACTTTCAAACCAAAGTACACTTAACGACTGATTAGAAAACTATTTATTTTAACTTAAACATTTTTTTGAATTTACTTTTTCACTGACGGAATTAATAAAATATGACAATTCAATCTGAACAAATAAGATTGACATTCAGAAATAATTCAAACTACATAAACCAAACAGATCAGAGTTGACATCAAAAGAGTATGTCTAATCTGAGATTACCAATCAACATCTTTTAGGGTTGGTGCCAAATACGTTGGTCAAGTTCTGATGACGGAATACATGAAAAATTCATCAAACTTTTAAATTCGGTTAAGCATGTTTGGAATTGCTGCGTGGAAATCGGTTTTGTGATTAATTAATTACTTTTTACGTCTTTACCTTATACGAGTACCTCTATCGTGGTTCTAACCACTATAACTAAATTTTCTTTTAATAAGACCACATGGAATTTAATTTAGGAACTGGGATACATTACTACAAATTATGCTATAGTTTCACCGAAACGGCTGTACCGCGCCTTGGGAAGGAGCGGCGAGGTGTGGACCGGGAATGAAAGAGCATAAGTTTACATGGTGACATCGTGATCACTTCAAAAAGAAAAATGGACAAGTGTTTTTGACTCTATGACAGATACCGGATTCTGCTGTCAGAGTGATTGGATGTCACACGTGTTTTCATTTCAAGCAGTTTTTCGATTGTAATTTTATTGTAAATTAAGTGTTAATTGTGTTGAGCTTTCTTATTAATAATTGTGTTGTTCTTGTGTTCGTCCTTTAACATTAACGTGTAGTTGGTCAGTTGTAGTAGTTAATTTATGTAGTAGTTAAGTTATGTGTTAATAATTTATTTATTTATTATTATCAAATCTCTGTACACTTACAGTTTACATAAACCAACGCGTGCACAGATTATTTTATGATTTACAATTACAGTCACATAAAAACAAATAGGCATACTTATAAAAAACTTTCTTAATTTTATAATTAAATATGTCGGCGTCTTTTTGTTGAGCAAGCAAAGTATTAACCAATTTGAGCGCTCTATAAGACATCACTTGTTTTGTAGCGGCGCAACGCGCCGGCCGCAGTGCGAACACCGGTCGTTGCCGTACGCGCAAGTACTGCTGGGGTGCATTGATTGCGCACCGCGCTAACCATTCCGGATTATCGACTTTGTTGCCTCCTATTGTTTCCATCATATAAGTTAATAGCGCCATCTTTCGCCTGAATTCCAGTGTATCAAGCCCTACCATACCGATCACAAACATGGAGGGAAACAAATACGGATAGTATCTATATTTTTTTTTATACAAAAAACGAGCAAATTTACGCTGTATTTTTTCTATACACAGAGTGTATTTATCCTCATGTGGATCCCATACAATCGCGTTGTACTCTAAACTATTACGTACATAGGCATTGTACAGCGCGGTTATACATCTGCAGTCAGTAAAGGAAGCAGATTGCCTCATTATGTAGCCCAGTGCTTTTTGAGCGCGCTTGCATATGTCCTTTATGTGTGCATTGAAATTCAAAGCTGTATCAACTATCTGATAATATAGAATAATGGAGGTAGACGGCGGAGACACAGAACCACCGGACAAACCCGGTGATTCTGGCACTGTCAAACGAAAACTCTTAGTTCATTCAACTGGTGTACAGAAGAAAAAAGTTATGAAGTCATGAATATTCGCCATCGGCGTCATACCAAAATATTTACACCCTCCCTGATTTCATGGAAAAAATAAAGTATGCGGATAGTGATAAGGGTCCTTTCGTGATTCACCTTAAGCGCTCAGAACCTGATCCCTCGTCGGGATATACAATTCACCCTGTTAAAATTGGTCATATTCTATCACAAAATAAGTTATCAAATATTGCTAAACAGAGTATATAAAATTTAGGATGTAACAGAGTTTCCATTGCATTTAAAACTGCTTCAGATGCAAATAATTTTATTGACTCACCATTCCTTAATAAATACAAACTATCTGCTGTCATTCCAACTTTTAATGTAACCAGAATGGGTGTTATTAGAGGTATTCCAACTGATATTTTTATGGAGGAACTTGTTATTGAATCTGGACTTCCTCCTGGCAGAGGAGAAATTATAAAGGCCAGAAGACTGCATCGAAAAGTGAAGAAGGTTGACGAAACAGAGTGGATAGCTACCCAAACTATTGTTCTTACTTTTTCAGGCCAAGTGCTTCCTTCTCATGTATATTGCTTTTACACCTCAATTCCTGTAGAAACATATCTTCTCCCTACAATACAGTGCTTGAAGTGCTGCTGTTTTGGGCATGTAAAATCACAATGTAGATCAAGGCCTCGGTGTTTCAAATGCTCTCAAGAGCACACTGGAGATAGTTGTACCACAGACTCATCGACATGCTTGTTTTGCTCAGCGAAACACATAGGTATTGATAAAAATTGCCCAGAACACTCGAGACAAAAAACCATAAAATTAGTTATGCCTCAAGAAAATGTATCCTATCTCGAGGCTTCTGCTCGCTTTCCAGCAGTCAGGAGACCATATTCAGATGTCACTGCTTCTCGAGCGCCCGTAATAAACTCCTCTCCGTCAGCGGTCAATAACTAATCTCCCAACCACTTCTTTGCAATCTTATAGGAAGAATGTCTCCAAAAACAACTTAATTAAGCTAGTTTCAAATCATGTAGGGTATGATAGGGTTATGCACAATAATCTCACAAGAACTCCTTCCTCAAGTTTCCCAAATGGACATGCTATTCAGTCTAATCTATCACCTAATGATAACCTTCTTGAAAATCTTGTGTCTTCTACGAGTATTTCCGAAATAGTTGGCAAATTCGACGACATTAATTTACCGTTTAACGTGAAGAACAAACTTGATAATCTTTTCCAAAAAATTTACAAAATTCCAATCCCTCAAACTTCTTCAATGGAATTGTTGGAGCATCAGGAACAAGAAACCTGATCTCACCCACCTAATTAATACATATAACCCATCTGTTATTGCTGTTGCAGAAACCTGGCTGAAACCAGGTTTGAGTTTAAGAATCCCAGGTTTTTCTTGCTGCAGGAATGATCGTAGTGATGGCTATGGTGGCACTATGATTCTTACAAACAGATCTCTTTCTAAATTGGTCATATCCCTTCCTTCTATTCCTGATAATATAAATGCTGTAGCTGTAAAAGTCTTAGACATTACTATTCTGTCACTCTATATTCCTGACCAGAGCTTAATCTACTCTTATCCAGTATTTCCCATCCCTACATCATCGTAGGGGACTTCAACAGCCATGTTTTGTGGGGCTCTCATAAAACTGACACCTTTGCTCATCTACTAGTAGACGTTTTTAACAATTTCAACCTTTGCATTTTGAATGATGGTTCTCCCACTCGTTTTGACTTACCCTTCTCAAAATCCTAAATCTATTGTGGATTTAACACTGTGCTCTCCTAACCTGGCTGCAAGTACTAGTTGGAATACAGTTCCTTCTACTTTTGGAAGTGACCACTTCCCCATATTCTTAACTCTAGCCAATAGATGTATTCCAACTAGAAACCGCAACTCCCCTCTTCTTAAGTTCAGTCTGTCCAGAGCCAACTGGGAGTTTTAAGGCTATGAATTTTTTTCCTCCAGTGAAGGGTGGTAACTTACAAACTGCTTACGCTTTATTCTCTTCCCTCTTAAAAGAATCAGCCACTAAATGTATTCCTCTAAAAAAGCCCTCACACAGTAATATCTCGTCCCCTCCATGGTGGGACGCTGACTGCTCATCAATCATCAGGAAACGCAAGCAAGCCGAACAACAATATTCCACAAATATGTCTACAGTAAATTTTTTAAGCTTCCAAAAAGTATCAGCTCAAGCTAAAAAATTACTTTCAGAAAAAAAAAGGGTTGGCCTTCCTTTTGTGAAAGCCTTTCTCCACATTCCCCATCCACTCTTGTTTGGAAAAACATCAAACGTTTTCTTGGAGCTTTTAGTGAGAGTAACTTTAATAGCTCTAATATTTCGGATTGGATTGAAAACTTTTGTGACACTCCTTGGGTCCCCTTGGAAGAGGAAATTCACCCAATAACTAGTCCCATCTTTCAATCTACATCCATTAACAGCAGCTTAAATGAACCCTTTTCCTACGCAGAACTTCAGCTAGTGTTAGATAACTTAAAGGATTCTTCTCCTGGCTTGGATGGTATTCCACAAATTTATTTTTGTTTAAATCGGGCTCTAAGTCAAAGAAATATTTCTTAGATACGAGGGTGGATTGAAAAGTACTCGGCCTAACACAGATCCATTCAATTCTAAAAATCAAATCTACCCACATTATTTAGTTCAGTTCAGACTAGTTCATTGTGTGAAGTTCGAAACGTGTGCGATAATTAGTTGTGATTTTATAAATTTATTAACAAAGTAATCGGTCATAATTTCCGCGAATGGAGCAAATCGAGCAGCGTGTCGTCATTAAGTACCTCCATAAGAAGGGGCTATCATCAAAAGCCATCCATGATGACATGGTCAGTACATTAGGCGATTGTGCTCTGTCATATTCATCCGTCAAAAAATGGATAGCAGAATTTAAGCGTGGTAGAGAGAGTGTGAAAGATGAACCCCGCTCTGGAAGGCCTTCGACGTCAACTACTGACGAAAATATTAAAAAAGTACTTGATTTAATAATGGGAGACCACAGATTAAAAATTAGAGAGATAGCCGAGATTATAGGCATCTCTTATGAACGAACTCAAAACATCATTGTCAACGAGTTGGGTTTCCACAAGGTGTCTGCGAGGTGGGTTCCGCGACTGCTTTCAGTTGAACAAAAAAAGAACGCGATTGACTATTTCACGCGACTGTTTGGAGTTATTTGAAGCCGATGCAGATGATTTTTTGAATCGTTTTGTTACTATGGACGAAACATGGGTTCATTACTGTACACCGGAAACAAAACAACAATCAAAACAGTGGAGAAGACCTGGTTCACCACCCCTTAAAAAGGCTAAGTCGATTTTGTCGGCAAATAAGGTGATGGCTTCAGTATTCTGGGACTCGAAAGGTGTGATTATGATTGATTATCTTGAAAGGGGTCAGACTATAAACTCTGATTACTACTGCACCTTACTACGTCGTTTACAAGAGGAAATAAAAGAAAAACGTCGAGGAATGCTCAGAAGAAAAGTCCTGTTTCATCAAGATAACGCCCGTGTTCACACGTCAGTACAGTCAATGGCTGGAATTCACAACTGTGGCTTTGAACTGTTACCGCATCCGCCGTATTCACCTGATCTGGCACCATCAGACTTCTTTCTGTTCCCTAACCTAAAAAAGCACTTGGGAGGTCAAAGATTTTCGACAAACGACGAGGTCAAAGCAGCTGTAGACGCATATTTTGACTCTAAGGAAGAATCATTTTTTTTTAACGGTCTAAATGCTTGGAAGGGGAGGTGGCAAAAGTGTATTGAACTTGATGGTGATTATGTAGAAAAATAAAAATATAACTGATTTAGTATGTGTTTATTTTCTTGGTTAGGCCGAGTACTTTTCAATCCACCCAGATATAATCAGATATATATCTGGGTCAATCCCAGTTGATTGGAAGACACACCTCGCAATTCCAATCCTAAAACCTGGCAAAGATCCCTCTACTGCAACAAGCTATCGTCCAATCGCCATTTCACCCACTTTAGCAAAAAAAAAATGGAGCACCTTGTTAAAAACCGCCTGGAATGGTTTATAGAAAGCAGGAATATTTTGTCTAAGAGTCAGTTTGGATTTAGAAAGGGTTTGAGCACTATTGATAGCCTTAGTATCTTTATTTCCCAGATTCGACTAGCGTTTTCTAAAAATTAATTTCTTGTAGGCATTTTCTTAGATATCCGCGCAGCATATGATAATGTTATCCTCCCTCTACTCAGGCAGAAAATGCATCAGCTGAGTATTCCCGCGAGGATCATCAATTTTGTTTCAAATATGTTTTCAGGCAGACATGTTATAGTTCGTGCTGATGGCAACTTAACGACATCCAGATACACCTGGAAAGGTCTACCACAAGGCTCTGTTCTGAGCCCCCTTTTATACAACCTTTATACTCACGACCTGGACAAATCTGTGACCTGTTTTTGTAACATAGTACAATATGCAGACGATCTCGCCCTATATGTAACTGTTGATTCTTTAACTGATGCTACTACCCGATTATCACTAGCTATCAACTACTTCAATAATTGGCTAATAGAACATGGTTTATCCATATCCCCCTCAAAAAGTAACACCATGGTATTTTCAAGTCGAAGATATACCCCCGATGTGTCAATATCAATCGACGGATCTGCTATACCCAATGTTAATAAAGCCTAATTTCTCGGAATTATCTTAGACACTAAATTATCTGGAATCCCTTACATATCGTATATCGCAAACAAATGTGAAAAGAATGTCAACGTTATTCGATCCATATCCGGTGCCTGGTGGGGCTCTCATCCTTATACACAAAAACTTTTTTATAATGCCTTAGTAAGAAGCCATTGTGACTTTGCCTCCTTCTTACTTGAACCATGCAACAAAAAAGCACTTACCAGCTTAGACATAATCCAATCGAAGTGTCTCCGTATTATAACAGGTGCCGTGAAATCCACTCCTATCAATGCCCTGCAGGTTTAGTGTGTAGAGGCACCTCTTTTTCTTCGTAGGCAATACCTCTCAGACAGATTTTTGTTTAAAACAGCCTATCTTATATGTCATCCCCTTCTGCATGTACTTCACTCTCTTTATGGCTCAATAAATCATTCCCAATACTGGTCCCATAAAGACCTATCATGCATTGTAAAAAGTTAAATGAAATTTATAAATATCCGCTCGCCAGTTTTCCAAAGTAATATTAAACCTCTTTTCACTATTCCTTATGACGTTCTCACCTCCAAACCTGTAGTAATCCTCAACCTAGGTATTGACAAGGACTCTGTTGATGCAAATGGAAAACTAAATAAAGTCATTGCAGAAAATTTTCAAGATTGGAATGTTATGTTTACAGATGCATCAAAGTTATCTACTCATGATTGTGAGGGATCCGCAGTTTGGTTCCCTAGTTATAAAATTATATTAAATAATAAGTCCCCTCCTAATTCATCAGTTTTTACAGGTGAATCAGTATCAATACTTGAAGCTGTCTCTTATGCAGATTCCCACAGTCTGGACCGGACTTTAATATTGTCAGACTCCCTTAGCTGTTTACAAGCCGCTATCTCTAACCCTTTTTGTTCTAAAACAAATCATCCTACTATTCTTAATATCAAAAAAAACTCTATTTAACTGCCACAAAAAAAATCTGAAAGTTGTGTTGGCATGGATACCGAGCCATTGCGGGATTCAAGGCAATAAATATGTAGATTTTTATCTAAAAAGGCTACACAGACAGGATCCCTTTCCCAATACTTCCTTTTCACACAGGACCTACTTCCTATGGCTTGTTCTAAATTAATGTCATCATGGCAATCTCTTTTTCAGCACTCAAAATTTTTAAAATTAAACAGTATGCCATGGTCCAAGATGAAATTCCTACAAAACCCAGGTTCTTTCAGTACCGTGAAGCCAGTAAACTTTCCACATCAATTGTTTGCCGCCTCCGCTTTGGACACTCTTGTACACCAGTCCATCTGGCTAAACTAAGGATTAGGAATAATTCTATTTGCGAGTGTGGACTCGGACGAAGGCTCTGCTAATCATTTATTCTTCAGCTGCCCTAAACTTAGATACTCCTTATACGATGTTCTCTCTCATAACATTCCTCGTCCTGTTAATTTACCTTATTTGTTGACCCTTGTGTTTACTCCATTTGTAAAAATTTTAAGTAATTTAATTCATACTAATAATATTAAATTGTAGCATAATTATTAACATATTCTGGTGTTGGGTTGTAAAAATTTTTCGTTGTTTTGTTGTAGATTCCGAAGTCTCTCAAAAAACCGGCATTACGTGAAAATTTTTTGTTCAAAGTTATTTGTTGTCACTCCCATGACTGACTTGACACTGGCAGAATTCTAATAAGAGAGGCCAAAACTAAAAGAAGAAGAAGAAGACTGACAATGTGTCTGTCAAATACATTACAATAACAGTTCATTGATACTGCAGGCTGTTGCTGTATTTAGTGGGCCATTATTGGCGTAAAGTTGTATTTTATTATTTTTTTACTGTTTCAGGTTCAAATAAGAAGAAAAATATAAATGAAAAATTTGAAAAAGGAAGTGTCACAGCAAAGAAAGAAAGTCAAAAGTTTTTAGGCAAGATTATCAAATGCTGAAAAAATGTCTAAAGTTGTAGCATTCGAATGGGTTGCAGGAAAGATGATCACTTGAAGAAAGCAAGACTATACGTATATAATATATAAACTATATATATTATAATTAGAAAACAAAAGTTCAATCCGCCATTGATAGATGGCGGAACTTGTCCAGGAGGGTCAATTTTCACGCAAGAGGGCTCTCTTCTCCCATATACTTATTATACTCTGAGTATATAAACACTATGTTATAATTACCACTTTATATATAACAATACTCGTTTAATTCGGACGTAACATTCATAATTGAAAAGCTTTTCGATTTATAACATCCATATATGGAAAGAAGAAAGCACATTTAAAAATATTATCAAATATCGTACGTTGAGACTTATAGATTGCTTTCAACTTACAAATTGCATCATATTTTTTTATCTACGTTACAAGTCTAGTTTAAGTTGTTGGTATTGTTCCGATATAAGGAAAAACGAAATCAGGAAAATTAAATGTAGCACTTAAAATTCGAAAGATGCCCAACGGCTATCTATCCCGCGTGGTCTAGAGGTTAGAGTACCTTTCTACGCCGTGGGTCGTAAATTCGAATCCCAACCAGAGTTAACATTTGTGCAAAAACACAAATTGTTGGTTTTCAGGTCAGACTGCATCCTAGCCTACTTTTGATCTTATCGCGTGACATCGCATTACATGGGGCGCGGATAGCTTATTATATTATTTTGTGTACTTCAATTAACTGTTTTTCTGCGGCTGTTTAACAGCGGCAAAAAAGGTAATTCATTTTTGCATTTTAAGAATAATATGACTAATATTAGGTCCTTACAAATGAAATGGACGTTTGGTCGTATTGGCCACTTTGATCTGTAATATATCCTCTTTGGTTAAGAATTCCAAATTCAAATTTATAAACACATTTAGCTGGTATATTTGAGTTTCGAAAACAGGCAAAAATTTGAACACCTGCCAGCCGACCGTGACGCCGCGTGGTCAGTTCATCACCGGCGTCTCTTCAGCGTTGCTGGCAACCCGACGGTGCCGACATCCATCGTGTCACGCAGAACGCCAGGGGAGTACCGGACTACGTCTGCAGAAATTAGGCGGGCCACTACACTCACGACCTACCATTTTGTTTTTTTTTATTAAATTTTTATCGTGTTAACAAGGGTGGTTCTTTTTATACTTCCATGAACACCCCATTTTTTCACAGTACAGAGTAAAACTCTGCACTTGCAAACCCCCTGGCTACAAAATGTATGTTGTTATTTATTTAGAAAATTGGAAATTACATTACGTAATATGGCATTGAAAACCAAGGAAAAATCTCTGAGTTTATTGTCGGTACCTCACTACGGTCTCAATTTTTGAACCGGTTTAGATTTTGACTTTCATAAGAGCTTCATACAAGCGTAAAGTGAATAAAGAAATTTTGACTTCGATAATAAAGCTGAAGAGTTTGTATGTTTGCTCGCGCTAATCTCAGAAAACACGAATTCGATTTGAGAAATCCGTTTAGCTTTAGATAGTTAGTTTATTGAGAAAAGTCTTAAGCTATAAAACTTTGTAAAAGTACTGAGAATGGCCTTACCGCTTATGGTCAGATCAGCGAGATACCCTGGCGCAGCCATTTGGTCGGCCTATTTCACGCGAGTGAAACCGCGGGGCACAGCTTGTCTTAAAATAACGTTGTTACGTATTGTATGACCCATTCACTGCACGAGACATCCTAGTCTTCGGAGGTCTATTTTTTTTTATTTAGTACCGATGGTCACTGTTAGCCCGAAGGTTAGCTTCGCCGGATTGAAAGGTGACATAGCGCTGAGGGCGCTTAGCCGAAACCTTTATTTTTGGATGACTGGCGCAAGGGCCTCCGAGAGGGGACCTCGGCTTGGACCGTCATCCTGTTCGCGTGAGTAACTGACTCGACGGTGCCCAAGGGGGCCGGCCTCGGCTCGGTCAGTTACTGCAATCGGGAGGGCAATATTACTATTACTGTTACAATTATCATGACTATTATTAGCAAAGTTTACCACAAATTCGGAATGCGTTTCCGCTGGAGAAGAAATGGCGCAAGAAACTCCAGCGACGCTTCTGTTTATGACACTAGTGCTAGGGGAGAACCGGCCTGAGTCGCGGCGGTATCGCGAATAACTTTGTCTGATACGCCCTTGCCGACTTGTGTTGTGTGTGTGTGTCGTGCTGAGTAGAGCGCTTGGGCCCTAGTGGTCGCATCGTCAGGATCCTCAAGGACGTGCCTCGGTCTCCTTTTTCCGCGAATCGAGCTTCACTCTTTTGTTAGTGATACCATCAGGACCAGGAGATTTCCTCGGACGGAGGTTTTTAATTATTGACTCTACTTCGGTGCTGTTAACCGGTGATATGAGGAGCAAGGAGAGGAGGAGGAGGAGGAGCATTGCATTTCGAGACCGTCAGCTAGACATTCTGCCTTTACTTCGTCTAGGAAGGCAGGCGGTTTATTGGGTCGTACTAAGGGCGGCATTGAACGGAAAGTGCCCCCTTTTAGAGATTTTATTTTTATTTTGTTTTGATCTCATATATATACATTCAAAACGGTCTGTAACCGTTTTGAAGTCACCGACTATAGGCACATCGTGCGCACCCGGCGCGGACCAATCACAGCGCGACTCGGGTTGAGGGGATGATGCTTAGCTCTGATTGGTCGCCTATTTTTAGCATTTTTATGCCCATATAAGGGCATTTTACGAGGCTTTCTCGTATTATGTAATTACGACTGATTTCTAACTTTTTACAATATAAAATGCTACGAGCTACTTGTGTGAATTAAACTGCACAATTTTAAAGTGCCTGAATGGCTCATACAGTAAGTGAGATCGCTATCAGATTAAATATTATTGCTACTTACCACCACTTACAAACCAGTAGTTCTTAAGAGCGGCTTAAGAGAGTTTACAACCTCATCTCATCCCGTGGGTGTGGTAAAAATCGACAGAGGGAAAAAAAACAGGAGATGGACAGCAGCGTCTTCCTGGAACATCAGAATAAATAAACTGCGGTTGTCAACCCGCCTGCCAAGCGTGACAACTATGGCAAAATATCCCCAAAACGAGAGCTACAAACTTTTATAGCCATCTACGGGGGAGGCCTATGTTCAGCAGTGATGATTATGATGACATCTATCTTCAAGAAACTATTAGCACGCGAACATTCCACGCTTCTAGTGTAGGACCGTCATGGACGATAAAAATAAACAGCTTCTGAAAGACTGCACGTACCGAGTTTTAAAGCCTTCTCCTCGATGCCGAGAGGAAGGGACCGCCACGCTGCTACAATGCGGGTTGGCGAACTTCACGTGTCTTCGAAATATTTTTATTGCTCAGTTAAGCAGGTTTCCTCGTTTTCCTTCGCCGTTGAACACGTGCTAAATCGACACTTAAAATTGCAGTACAATTTTAGAGGCACTGGCAGCAACTTATAAAATAATCCTTATACATACTGTTCAATACAGAACATAATATAGTTAAGATTATAATATAATTTTTTATTTTTGTTTACTTATTATTATTTTTACCTATGGCAACATAATGTCATTTATTGCTTTTTACTAATATCAATCTTCTTTCACTTCCATTGCATTCGTGCACCTGTTCTCTATACAGTCTAATTAATAAAATATTAAATAGTTATTGACAGCTTTTTACTTAACAAATACATTACTGTTAAATTAGTTAAAATACGCGTAGCTTGTTCACATTTCCATTCCTATCTGTTAGATAAAGTATCATGTGATAACCACGTGTTTTTATGTGCGACAAAAAAACTTTATTTTTAACTATATTTTATGTGATTTATCTCGAAAATCAAGTTTAAAAATATTCTGACGTTTTTTTCTACAGAATAAAAATATTCATATTTCCTGACCCAGTTATAGCTTCAAAAATTATGTACTATATAAGAAGAGTTTATTCCAAATAGTTTACTCAGTACGACTAAAAATCCCCTTTTTCAGCATGCTGATAAGAGCTGGCCCTTTTTTTTCAATGGAATCTACTTATGATAACATGGCTGTGGTTTCTCTTCAAGGGCATCAAAAATTCAATGGACTTTATGAACGAAATGTTTGAAGATGCTATGCGGGTTCACGTGACAATGATAAAGCCATTTTTGTTCATTATAGGATTCCAAACCGGTGGTAGTACCCAACCATCTTTTCTATTGAAATTAGGGTGTTTTTTAATTTAAATAGCCTTGCAAGTCCTCCTTCGTAGTTATCGGTGTTGTCTTGCAAGGATTTGTGGTCTATCAAATCTAATATAATGGTTGGGATGATCCAGAACATGGTCACAAACTGCAACTGCTTGATCACAAACGTGAAGCATAAACGCTCTAGGAATTCTACAGTTCGTGATCATGTTCTGGATTACATGTTACAGGAGCCTCACTGTATCAGTTTTGTTACAGAAGTGGATACAAAGTACAGAGTACATACATATAATATAATCACTACGTTAAATGTGCAGGGAAGTCAGTTAATTCAGTCAGTTCATTATACTACTTTATTGTTTTGTACTTGATGTTGATTCCCATTTGCGATTCGACTTATTTTTAAATATCGGTTAAAAATATAGTGTCTTGGTACAGCAATTTAGTAGAATACAACTGTAAGAACAGTTTACTCCACTCTGTCCACTTCTACAATCATCGTCTTTCAGTTTCATCATGAAACAATGCAAAAAAAGTTTAGAATTATTCGACTGAATTTAAAGATTGGTCATAAATGAATATTTCACACTGTTACATTCAAATGAATTGTGTTTTTAATTTCTTTGTTTTTTGTGAAAAATTAAAAAACTAAAGTAACTTTTCGAACGAAAACTGAAGTACGTGTATTAGTTTTTTTTAATTAACACCATTCATAGTTTATAATAGCTAACAGATCATCACATCATTGCACAATGCACATCATCACCTTAAAAATCCGTAAGCATGTCGAAGTCACTAGAAGATACAAAATAGGCAAGGAATTCACACCTGCGCCGCTAAATCACAGCTTAAAAAGAGTTATGCGCGAAAAGACCATTTGTTTGCGATTTAGGATTTTCGAAACAATACAACGCTACCTGTCAGTTTCTAATATTAATTTTAATTGATATTTAATAAATTGCCATTCGGCAATTGCTTACCACTGTCACTGTCATTAAGTTACGTTAGTAGTGGTAAATACATGAAATTTGAATTATTTATTTACGGAAACAGTATAATAAGGAGCAGGGTTGTGGTATTGGTTAACTATATCTTAATCGTGTTTTTCTGATTTGCTAAGTAACTTTTAGATTGTAATACATATACACGCTATTTACTTTTAATGAAGTACATTTTTATATTAAAAGAGATTTGGTAATTTTCTTTTCAATAAACGGGTTTGCACGAGAAGCAATGTCACGCGATGACAGTGATTTTCCAAAATATGCTACTGAATACGATCCTATTAAAATTGGTTCAATCGACGGTAAGTTTATAGTCGAATAACACTATTCTAATATAACATTATTTTGTGTTCAATTAACATTATTTAATGTTTTCTTACGATGTTTTTCTTCACTGCCCAGACGTAGATCTTTAAATCACGACATACAACTTAAGGTGGTGCCGCCACTAGCTTCGAATCCAGCTCATACGCGTGTTATAAATATGTGGCGAGCACCAGGCCCTTGGACTACCACGCTTTTCGAGAAATTATGTGGTAAAAGAAAATTAATATCTTTCAGTTTGAAATTATTGTTCCATTTTAGGTACTGACACTGAACCCCATGACCGTGCAATCCTGCGTGCACTATATTCAGATTATATTCCTAACAAGCAAGTTAAGGGTGACCCATATCATACAGTGTTCATTGGTCGGCTGAACCCGAGGACTACACAGGTATTTTTTGACAACCTTTCTTTATTTAGAACTATCTGCTTTCATTTATATTAAAAAGATGTTTATTGAATGTTTCTTATGATTAAATTACAATCCTTTTTTATAATACAATTTATGTGTGTGCCAAATGTCATAAGACTCCTTTTGACATACCCTTACAACATGATAACATGCATGCAACAGCGATATTGAGTAACAAACCTCCAAATTTTCAAAGAAAATACATTCATTTCTAATGAAAACACATTTACACAACAATACTCAAAAAATGTAACAAAAACATGTTGTCACAAATCGGTCCCAACTTGCATATGCTGGCTGTAAGCAACAACAAAAAGTTAATGACCTTAACCTATCATATTTTAATGAGGTTAATATATGAAGGAAAAACAAAACATTATAACTTCAGTAATTAAAATAAAAATAAAAAATTAAAAGAATAATGTTGTACAAATAAGTGAATGCTGGCAGAATGGTTTCACCTACCTTCAAATATCATTAAGACTAACTAAATTAAAAAATAATAATAAATAAATCGGCTATAATCTATGAACAGTCTTCAAGTCTTTGCTTACTTGCAGCATAACAATACATATAAAATATAATTAAACCACTCCATCTCATCCAATGGATCTTGTAAAAGGCGAGTAAGGAATTAAACTGCACTGTGCACCCAACAGTGCATGATGTCGATGGGCTCACCACCTATCACTCCAAGTGCATTATATTGTTTTGGTGAAACGTGGATTGTGGTAGTCATCTGGTTTTTCAGTGAGTGCCCAGTCTCTGACTACCCCTTATGGGATACAGTCGTGATCTTATGTATGTATGTATGTTGTGTATTTATTGTGGAAGTGAAAAATTTATTTACAAGATTAAATTATACAGCATGAGATTATATAATATATAGTATGAGATTGCATTAATTGTAGTTGATCAAATAAATTGTATTTGAAGTTGGTAACAGTTTTGAAGTAATGAAAATTGGAAAAAGTAAAGGAAAGAAAGTTAATTTGCTAAGATTCGCATGCAAAATGTAAAATGGTGTGTATTACCTAGTTTCGAAAAGCACTGCCCGCCCTCCCTCAACAGCGTGCACAAGAATACCAATACCGCCACCGGGAGCCGCCACCAGATACTCTCGACCACTACAACACTACTACTAGGCAATACACACCACTGAAGTCAAGAACTCGACACGTGTTTCACCTCAAAACAAGGCATTATCAAGTGATATTGACTCTACGACTGTCAACCGCGGCGGTTGAGTCGAGTGTTGTAGTGGTGGAGGGTATCTGGTGGCGGCTCCTGGTGGCGGTATTGGTATTCTTGTGCACGCTGTTGTGGGAGGGCAGGCGGTGCTCTTCTAAACTAGGTAATACACACCATTTTACATTTTGCATGCGGATCTTAGCAAATTAACTTTCTTTCCTTTACTATAATGGATTTCCGCAAAGTAACGCCTGATTCTATTAACTATAGCAATGTAAAAAGTGAAGGGAAACCAATTGCGCTTCAGAACTTGCATTTTAGCAATTTCTGTGCAGCAAAACTAAGTGGAAAGTTGCTAATATAGTTAAAAATATAAATTATAATTAAAAATGGTGATATAGATAGTGTAAAAACTGCAGACCTATTTCTATCCCTTATTTGGAAAAGTATTTGAATCTCTGATTTACCTGTATATCTATAGATCTAGTGCTGATTTCTTTTCTGCTTTTGAAATTATTGGCATATGACATAACCAGGCCTATGTTAACATGGTTGGAATCATACCTAGTAAATAGATTTTTTTATGTTGTAGCTAATGGATGTGAGTCTTCTTGCAAAATAACATCTGGTGTTCCTGAAGGATCACATCTGGGTCCTTTACTGTTCAATTGGTTCATTAACAATCTTCCTAACTGTTTTAAGCATTCCAAAGTCTATATGTTTGCTGAAAACCTTAAACTTCTTAAAATAATTAATGATTTATTGAAATAATAATATTGCTCTACTTCAAAAAGATGATTAATTGAAGGGCATGACATCGACAAGCGTTCACATATTTCTTTCACAAGAAATAATAACAATACAGCTTCACAATATATCTTAACGGGGTATCCCCTTAAAACAGTGGACACTGTCAAAGCCCTTGGAGTCATATTTGACAAAAAACTCACTTTCAGTCCACACATTGAAAGTACTTTCTAGTTATCTCTTTTTCTCTTTCTATTTTGGGATACAATCACTCAACAAACTTAGAGATTTGTTAGAGAAGGTTTATTATAAAATAATCAGTCAAATTGTTTTCATATTAACAGCAATAAATTTAGCTCAACAATCTGTTTTATGTATCTCCATTACAAAACGGAAGTAGATTGTAGAAAATGATGTTTTACAAACTAAATTAATATTTCTTACGTCGAATAATAAAGAATCCTAGAGTTTTTGTTTTTTCCTTCTTTTGTAGCTAATTACAAAATTTTTGTAATTTTTTTTTTATAATTTAGTTTTAGTGTATTTTTCTAAAACTTATTTAAATCTTCATAGAGTTTGCATGTGGTATTCACCTTAAAAGGTAATGCATTCAGTTTAAAAACCAATCAGTGTAAGGATACTTATTAATCTAATATTGTAATTGCCGCTGGAAAATCTGGAAAATAAGTAAATAAAAAAATAGTATTAGTAATCTTACTAACAAATTTGGAGGGTTTTTAAGGTGCTTGATATAAACTGTAATTGTTGTTGTTTGTTAGTCGACAGAGGGAAAACTAAAACCAGATGATGGGCAGGGGCATCATGATAAGTACAATGTCTCCCCATAACAAATGCTGTGTCACCCAGAACATTTCTGTGTAACACCTCACTGCGCCCGTCACCCAGAATATTTCTGCGTGACACCTCATTGCGCCCGTCCCCTTGAGATGTCATTGCACTACCTCTCAGTGCCCTTCAGACCGAAACACAGTAGTGTTTGCACACTACTGCTTGACAGCAGAATAACTGGATTGGGGTGGCACCTACCTAGACGGATTCCTGCCTAGGATTTCTACCACCAGTAAACATTAAGCGAGCAACCTGAGTTCAATTCCTGGCACCAATAAAATTGTTTTGCATTTTCAGTGCTGATTTACCATTTGTTCAGCGGTGAAAGAAAAAATCGTAAGGAATCCTATGTGTCTGAGGAATTTAAATATAATGTAAAAGTGAAAATGTAAAGTCCACCAACCCGCATTGGAGCAGCGTGGCGGACACTTATCAGCTCCAAAGACCTCTCAAAAAAAACGGAGGCCTCAGCAGTGGGGTATTTATAGGCTGATACTTTACTTCTACAGTTCTCCCTCCCACAGTAGCGTGCACAAGGAAATTAATGTTGCCACTGGGAACAGCAACCACTAGGAAATACTATTTCAGCAGTGTATTTCTACAACTCTTTTCATTAACATCTAATTATCTCATCATCTCAGTAACTGAACAGTATACCCCTAACCCACACCTTAAAAAGCATTCTCTGTGGTTTGGCACTCAGGGATTATTTTCATTTATAAAAAAATCATACTTCTCTCATTAGAAAGTTTGTTCTCAGGAGACAATCCAATCAGAGTTTTCAAGATTTGGAAAAATCCTATACTGCCGATTGGTCAGAGATATTGTGACCGGTAAATCAAAACAATATGCATTCATAGAATACGATAGCATGAGCTCAGTTGACAAGGTTTTGAGAGAGATGCACAAGGAATACATTGATGGAGTGGAGATCATTGTAGAGAAAGAAGCAGAGAGAAGATTGCACGGATGGCGTCCGCGGCGATGTGGTGGTGGATTTGGTGGACGTAAGGAGTCCGGACAGTTGAGGTTTGGCTGTCGAGCGAAGCCATTCAGAAAACCTATTATTGTAGCGCAAAAAAATGATGATGTTATGCCCGTTAAAAGGTAAAATTTAAAACCATATTAAAATCTTAATCAAATGTTTATGTCATGGTCATTAGTGTAAATTGTTTTTTTTTTTCATTTAGGCATACGCGACACAATTAATATTAAAGAAAACCACCAAAAGTCTGGATCTTTTTAATCTAATGGGTCATGCAATGTCAGAATTTGTAACTGATCAAACTAAAATGTTAAACTGTAAATATGATTGAAAAATGTGTAATGTGTGTTGCAAAGAATTCAAAGGATGGTGCAAGTCTTTCACTAGAACAGAAACAGTGTTGAGTATTTTACAAGCAGTGTTGTTTATAATATTTATTGCATTCTTAACTTTTTTGATATTACACTTACTTGCGTGCCTTGGTAGTGAAAACTTCAGTAATGTTGAAGTATCAAATATAACAACAGAAGGAACTATTGGAGTATCAAATATCACAACAGAAGTAACTATTGAAGTAAAATCTGAAGCTGCGGCTGTAACCACTATGCCTACTCTAGATCCCACAATAGAATGTACTTGGAAACCATCACAGAAAACAAAAGCAGGAACTCTCTATTATGAAACAAATCCAAGTACAACTAACACCACTCGTATTGCTAATACAAATTATGAAGTATTTACTAAAGCTTTCGAATTGAATGCATCACCTGCAATAAAAAGTGTCAATGGGGATGAAGTAGAAGAGTTGTCAGATAGTAAAATTGCAGATGATATCAAGAAAGGTTTCCTTCTTGCGCTGGTTAAAATGAAGTCTCCACAAGACGTTATATTTGGATGTGTCTTAACTATTATTTCCGATTATTGGACACTGACAGCAGCGAGTTGCATCGAGTCAATAGAAGAGGTTGACGCGGTAGACTCTTTTGTGATGATGGAGGAATATGGAGAAAATAATCTAGGAAAGTCTCATATTCTGTCAGATGTCCTCATACATCCAGAATATCAGGGTATTGATAATAAATATGACATAGCGGCTTTAAAGTCCGAAGACAGAATATTAAAGGAAGGGCAGGCTTTAGTGAAATTGCCTACTATGTTGGATTTTCTTGTAATAACTATTGGAGAACGATTAACCCTTCTGGAATACGAACGCTTCGGGTATGTTTATATATTTATACTCTTGATTTTTTTCAAGTTGTTACTTTTGTGTATAAAAGCTGTCGTGTGGTAGCGGGGTGAGATATTTTATAATTTCACTGTGAGTGTTCTTCTTCTTCTTCTTTGTTTAATGGCTGCTCTTAAAAGAATTCTGCCAATATCAAGTCAGTCACTGTGAGTGTTGTAACAGTGAACTGAAGGTAATGTCAGTAAAACCTTTACGATGCCTACAGTTGGCAATTGATATTACTAGTAAGTAAAATATAGACATCGGCATAATTATCAGCCTTAATTATATATTATTTACTGGTGGTAGGATTCCTACGCAGGAGTCCGTCTAGGTAGGTACCACCCTGGGGCCAGTTATTCTGCCGTGAATCTGTAGTGTGCAAACATTACTGTGTTTCGATTTGAAGGGCACTGTGAGTTAGCGTAATCACCGGGCATATGAGACTTAAGAACTGATGTCTCAGGGTGATGGGCACTGTGAAGTCATCATCATCATCATCATCATTTCAGCCTATCACTAGTCCACTCCTGAACATAGGCCTCCCCAAAGATTGCCACAAAAGTTTGTAGCTCTCATTTTGGGGGGAATTTAGCCATAGTTGCCACGCTTGGCAGGCGGGTTGGCAACCGCAGTTTATTTATTCTGATGTTCCAGGAAGACGCTGCTGCCCATCTTCTGGTTTTAATTTTCCCTCTGTCGACTTTTACGACACCCACGGGATGAGATGGGGGTGGTAGATTCTCTTAAGCCGCTACCACACGGCGCCACACTGTGAAGTGTCACACAGAAATTTTCTGGGTGGCACAGCGTTTGTTATGGGTAGACGTTGCACTTACCATCAGGTGAACGTTTTGCTCGTTTCATCACTTTATGCAATAAAAAAAAAAGTTCAAGTAAAGTCTTCACTGCTGAACTTTGTCTTTTCAGAAGTTAAGAAATGCGTAAATGTCACTAGTGTATTTGTTTTATTTTTTGGTAATTAAAACCGTGTGGTGGCGGTTTAATAGAATATACCACCCCATCTCATCCCGTGGGTGTCCTGCGGTTGCCAACCCTCCTGCCAAGCGTGCCAACTATGGCAAAATCCGCCCAAAATGAGAGCTTCTTACTTTTGTGGCAATCTATGGGGTAGGCCTATGTTCAGGAATGGACTATTGATAGGCTGAAATTATGAATTGAAAGTTCATTGTCAGTTCTAGAAGCGGCCCTACGTCCATTGCGATACAACGAACCAGACCCATTGCAAGTGCACTTCTTGTTCTGTAATAGTTCATCAGTACATTTCAGTCGTTTTAGTGATTGCATACTTCATAGTTCTAAAATTATACTTCTCTTGAAATTTAAACATCCTGTAGTGACATCATAACGACTGAGGCCAATCAATATGATCCCGCGGGTTAAAACCTAACTCCATCACCGACCAGGGAGTCTACTGTGTAACACTGGTTGGTTTCATGATCGGTTTCATTTGATTTTTCTTTTATTTTTTTTTATTGCATAAAGTGATGAAACGAGCAAAACGCTCACCTGATGGTAAGTGCATCGTCTGCCCATAACAAATGCTGTGTCACCCAGAAAATTACTGTGTGACACCACACTGTGCCCATCACCCTGAGACATAGGTTCTTAAGTCTCATATGCCCAGTGATTGCACTAGCTAACAGTGCCCTTCAAACCGAAACACAGTAATGTTTGCACACTACTGCATCACGGCAGAATAACTGGCCCTGGGGTGGTACCTACCTAGACAGGTTCCTGCATTAACCAATGAATGAGCTTCGTACGCCAAAACAAAACCGATCACGAAACCTTCCAAAAGTTACAAAATAGACTCCCACTTCAGTTCATTATGAGTGCTGCTGAACAGTTGACTTTGACTTTGACATTCTGCAAGATGTAGTATAAATAATTGACGATTTATATTACATACATACATACTTAACATACATAAGACCACGACTGTATCCCATAAGGGGTAGTCAGAGACTGGGCACTTACTGCAAAAACAGATGACTGCCACAATCCACGTTTCACCAAAACAATATAATGCACTTGGTGTGATAGGTGGTGAGCCCATCGTCACCATGCGCTGTTGGGTGCACAGTGCAGTTCAATTCCTCACTCGCCTTTTACGAGATCCATTGGATGAGATGGAGTGGTAGTATTCATTTAACGAGCCGCCACCACACGGCTTGTTTCTAGCCATATCATCACCATCAGCATTGCTTTTAGCGGATTGGGCGATGACAGTCATGCAGAGGGGGGCACATCGCGTGCGGGCCGCTCGGTTCGCTCGGTTAGCGTGCACCGGGTGGCGGGCGCGCAGTGCGGCGGCGCGGCGCTGCGCCACCTGGCGCGCGGCGGCCCGCTGCGGGCGGCGCGCTGCGGGCCGGGCCCGCTGTGCGCGGCGCCGCTGGGCCCGCGCCCCGCGGCGTGCGGGCCGTGCGCGGGCGCGGCGCTGGTGCGCGGGCCGCTGCTGCTGGGCGTGGCGGCGGGCGGCCCGTGCGCCGTCTCCTGCGAGCCCGCGCTCTACGTCAACGTCGCCGCGCTGTCCGACTGGCTGGACTCGATACTTAGCGCTATCGAATAAATTCTTTACACCGAAATGTTGTTTCATTTTTTGATGCAAATTATCAAACGGTTCCTTCATTCCTTTCGTAGTTGGAGTGGCTCGATCTAGCTGGCGTATAATACACTAAACCAAAGATTGTACTGTCAAACAAAACTGAACGTTCACTCATGGTTCACCTCGTTTAGTACGGCGAATGGCACAGCTGTGGGCTTTGAAAGCGTTGATTACGATCACAATATTTCCTTTTTACTCACAACACGCTTATCTTACTACTATAATAAAACTAAAGTGATGTGATGATGATGATGATGATGTTCTCCTAGCCGATTTCGACCACGGCGACAACTGCCGACTACTGTCGAGAGCCATCAACTGCGCAGGAGATATTATATAGCCACAAAGGTAAGCGCAAACACAGAGGCACTCGTCTCAACCTACCCGCACCCGATGTAACGCTAATGCGATAAGATCGGAGGCAGGCCAGGATGCAGTGTCAGAAACACGGGGACAATCAACACAACCAGACCCGAAAACCAACAATTTATGTTTTAGCACAAATGTTGGCTCCGACTGGGCCCAATTCAAACCCAGGACCCGCGCCTTAGAAGTCGGGTACTCTGACCACTAGGCCACGCGGTCGTCAAAACTAAAGTGATTGTATATTTGAATGCGATAATCTCAGAAAGTATCATAGACCTACTATCAGACTTTTTTTCGAAGCCCGTTTATCGAAGGTTTTTGGCTGTAAAACTTGCACGCTGAGAACCGAACATACGCCGTCATGTGTGTGGCTTATTTTACGGTGATGAATTCGCAGGGCACATCTAGTGGCATGGACGCCGACAGAATCATTTTCGGGGAGATGCATTTGCATCTATACATTATATTTCATTATCAGGGCTACCATGTGGTACGTCCTGAAATAAATACCGCAGATTTGATCGCACAAACCGTTTTGCCCATATGTATACGACACTGGAGGTTGGCCTGACTTCTATGGGGGTTACAAATGCACTTGCTTGCACCCCTCTCCCGGCGCCCATAGCTAGTCGGTATACTTACATTATTGCGCAAGATTTTTTCCAAATCAAATTATGCTAACTGCCGATACCACCTACTTCCTTTTTCTTTAGTCAAGTCTTCAACGCCTAACGGTGGTCGGCCTATACTGAAAACCGTTTCAAAAAATTGTCTACTTAAACAAACTTTTTTGGCGATTATATGGTAATTAAATAATTTATACGACGACATTCTGTGCCTTTCATTTCTACAGATCGTAAATACGTATTTATTGGTTACAATTACAAATTTGATGATCGTAATGCTAGCTTTAACGTGGACGCTAGGTACCCATACATAACGTGGCGTTACGTTATCATTGGAGCCGGACAGTCCCGCTTTTGTCCCCAAGATACGTAAAAAAGTCTCACTTTGAAAAAACAAAAGTTTTACATCAACAAGTCGATCCAACATACATATTAATAAACAAAAGTTGAGATATTTAATCAAATTTGCTCATTCGAAGAATATGTAGTTGTTAATGTAGTTACTAGAATCAGGCGTTACTTTGCGGAAATCCATTATAGTAAAGGAAAGAAAGTTAATTTGCTAAGATCTGCATGCAAAATGTAAAATGGTGTGTTTTACCTAGTTTTGAAGGGCGGACCATTTTACAATTTGCATGCGGATCTTAGCAAATTAACTTTCTTTCCTTTACTATAATGGATTTCCGCAAAGTAACGCCTGATTCTAGTAACTACCTTCGAAAAATATAAAAACCAGCCCACTAGATTAGTTCTTATTTTAATTATTGATTATTAAATATTACTGAACTTTCCCGGATATTATACTGAACAAATCCGCGTTGACAATGATTTTTTTGGATGTCTTCGTATTAGAAACTAGCTAATGCCCGCGACTTCGGTCGCGTGCATAAAGGTTTTAAAATATACCGTGGGAACTGTTTTATTTTTCGGGATAAAAAGTATCCTATGTCCGTTTCAAGGGAGCAAGGTAACTCTGCCAAATTTTGTCAAGATTAGTTAAGTGGTTGAGCAGTGAAAAGGAAACAAACAGTGAGAGATACTTTCGCATTTATAATATATAATATTTATATATTATAAATGCGAAAGTTTAGAAGTTTTTTTTTATATTTATATATATATTGTATTAGAGCTTGGCTACAGTTGTGATCTCTCCCCTTCCTTTATATGGGAACAAGTAGTTTTATATAAGGTCAACCGGGGCATTGGCGTCTTTGGGGCTATTGCGTTTATTCGAGATTACTTGAAAACTACTTGCGTTATAACACCATATGCAATCTAGGGAAATCTATTTGATGAAAACATATTATATAAAATATCGATGGAGGGCATTGTGTGAAAAATATCCCAACCATGAGCCATTTTAAAAATCACATTGTTTCTGTGAAATCGTGTCTCGTGCCGTGAGTGGACAAAAGCTTTATTAAATTAGTATTTTTAACGTTTATCCATTTCTATTTAATAGTGCACGCAAAGAATATTTATTAGCTATATGTACAAACAGTTGTTTTTATTATAATTGCTTTGATTGTTGAAATGTAACGACTGAAAGTTTTGAGTTTAGGTTTGATTTGTTGAGGTAAATGCGTACACTCTTTTGAGGGAATTGCGTCTGTATGGCGCATTTGCCCCGATAATAGTGATCGTCAACCTTTTTCTTGGTTCATTTTTAAGTACAATCATATAATTAAGTATATCTCAAATAGATGTGATAAAAACTATTTTTTTTCCATTATATAAAGAGTACTACTGTTTACTATTATTTTGTTCGAATTTATATTTCAGGTGACGAGCATATTCCGCTATGGTGATATTGAAATATATCGATATCGATAAATATTTAGAAAATATAGACTCTCATCAGTATATAGAGCAAAAGCTTACCTGCCTATTCTATAAATTTTTATTTTGATCTATGTTATTACTTCTACCTAGATTGGTAACGTAATGTCGTAAAAAAATTATAAGGTGAAATTTAGGTGTTTTACCAAATCTTCGCAGGATGTTCAGCTATTGAGTATGAAACAAACAAACTTTTACTACGGTACCAACTCTGACGTCGCAAACAAAAACGAGCTGTTATAATATAAATAATATTATTAAGCTTTTTCATGTAAAACGTTGAGCACTTCTGAATTTTCCAAGGGATAAATGCGTCTATGAAAAAGTAGACGCATTTTCCCCGTGTTTATTATATCATCTATTAACACTTCAATATTTCATATTTTTCATAAATATTTATAAATTCTAATAGACAACTATATCATAAACACAATATCTTGATATCAGTTCTGAAAGCTAACCCATTTAATGTTCATTAAATAAAGACGCATTTGCCCGAAATGGTAAATGTGTCTCAAATTCCCGTTTAAAACAATACGCAATTTGCTCTTTTTATGTCAAGCTATCAAAGAAATTAACACATTCATCTTGTATCCAGATAGACCTAAAATACTTTTACACCATAGCATTTTTAATCCTTTAATAACCAAAACTTTAACGCAATTGCCCCGGTTGACCTTAAGTCAGTTTGGTATGAGAAGAAACGACATGTGGGTTCTCAGGCTTTACGGTTAACTCTTTTATTTAAATATTATATTGAACATTGTATAATTATGATGAATGGTAGATGTGGCTAATGGGATCACTTTCAAACCAAAAAGTCACTTTAGGAGTGATTTCAAAACTATTTATTTTAACTTAAACATTTTGAATTTATTCTTGATGAAAAGTAATAAGAAATTTATTTAGAATACAAAAGTTATGTCAGATAACTAGACATGTTACTTCTTCAAGCAATTTTTACGGAATTAATAAAATATGACAAATTCAATCCGAACAAATAAAATTGACATTCCAAATTTAAAGTAATTCCAACATCATTCCAAATTTAAAGTAATTCAAACATAATACATAAACCAAACAGATCAGAGTTGACATCAAAAGAGTATGCATAATCTGAGATTACCAATCAACAAAATATGGATAAAAATAAATACGTAAATATTTGTTCAGTTAAGTCTTTTACCGATTTTACATTTTAAATAGTGCCCTTAGACTTATAGAGGAAAGTGATTTGGTTATTGACTAATGTTGGCTCGGTTAGGTTACGTCCAATAAGAAAAAAAAATAAGAAATCATTATAACTTTCATTTTGTCAACGTCATCGCATAAAAACTATGATTGAATTTCACAACGTGGTTGTTGGTGGTTGTATCAGAGGGTTATATTTTCGTTGGCTTTTCCTTTTCTCAAGTGTCTGTCGATTTTTTTTAAATAAGACTTGAACAATAACTTTGTATGAACAAGGCGTTGCTAGCGTGGTCGATCGTGATGGCTGTATTTACAGTCACCGCCCTCACCATATCCGTGATGCAGTTCATGGGAGCCTCCTCCGACCAGACCTTGGATTATGTTGACGATTCCTAAATTTTCTTGTGATGTAAAACATTGTAAGGATACATAAGACGGATTACGCCGAAACTAACCTAATAACTTTTTGTGATAAATAAAATTTTCTTAAAAAAACTATGTCAAGTGTATAATTGATACTTACTCAATTAAAAATATGAAAATGCAAATGATTATACAATCATTTCGGAGAAATACCTTCTGTATAATTGTGAGAAAAGTGAGTAATAAAACCTTTCATAACAAAATGCAGCATTTTAAAATATTTTTGGTTATAATTTCGAAGTATGGTTTCAGTCCCAAGAACTTACTGTTTCTTAACTATTAAAATTAAACCTTATTACTTTATTATAGGATAAATTGACGAAACGAGCAAATCGTTCACCTGATGGTAAGTGCAACGTCTGCCTATAACAAATGCTGTATATTTAAAATGACTGAAAAAAAGAATCCCGCCGGGTTTCTTACTGGTTCTTCCCAGGACAGAGGCATTTCTTTGCGAGCCAGTGTAGTTTAAAAAAATGACGTCACCCTGAGACATAAGTTCTTAAATCTCATATGCCCAGTGATTATAGCTCTCAGTGACCTTCAGACCGAAACAGTAATACTTGCACATTACTGCTTCTAGGCAGAATAACTGGCCTGGAGTGGTACCTACCTAGACGGGTTCCTGCAGGAGACGCAATGCAAAGAAATACGCAGGAATTGCTTAATTTATTTATATTTTATGTCCGCAGCAGAGTAACGCTAGCTCTAAATTCTGCTTCAGCATTATTATTAACCTGTTAATATAGGGTTGTTGACGACCGCGCGGCCTAGTGGTCAGAGTACCTGACTTCTACGCCGCGGGTTCTGGGTTCGAATCCCAGCCGGAGCCAACATTTGTGCTTAAACACAAATTGTTGGTTTTCGAGTCTGGCTGTGTTGTTTGTCTCCGTGTTTCTGACACTGCGTCCTAGCCTACCTCCGATCTTATCGGATCAGCGTTACATCGGGCGCGGGTAGGTCGGGACGAGTGAGTGCCTCTGTGTTTACGTACACTTGTGGCACTATAATATCTCCTGCCCAGTTGATGACTCTCGACATTCGGATTCGGAAGTTGTCGCCGTGGTCGAAATCAGCTAGGAGAACATCATTGGGTTGTTGCAAAAGTATGCAATATTACACCATAAAACGTACATCGTACAATCAGTTAGTTGTCTGGAAAGCCTCATATCATGCAGTTATGTTTTGTACTGTAATAATGGTCGAGACTATTAATATTAGGCGTGAACAATTATATTTTTGCATACCTTTTATTGGTGAGTGTAACGCCGATGGCTCAGTGGTGAGATAATAAAATAGCGGACTGTATAAATGATGTTATAATTATAAACTGCACAAAGGTTGTCGTTAAGCTACGGTACAAGTTAATATGCCTGAGTGCTTCTTATGAGGCATAACAGCTGACTGGCCCGCCGCGACGCCGCTCGGATCACCCGGTAGATGCGCCGTGTGTCCCCCGCTCCTCTCGTACCTCGCCTCGCCTGTGCTGTTGAGTTAGATGACTCAACAGTGAGCTATTCCTATGCAGTCTTGGTACCACCGCAGAGCTGGTTATTCTGCCGTGAAGCAGTAGTCTGCAAACGTTACCGTGTTTCGGTCTGAAGCACACTGAGTGCTAAGGATCCGATGAAGCTGTAAAAGCCAAAAAAAGGCTAACAGCAATTACATCACCGAAATTATATACTGAGTGCTATTGTATGGTAATCACTGGGCATATGAGACCTAAGAACTGATTTCTCAGGGTGACGTTCAGTGTGGTGATATATGGAAATGTTCTGGGTCATATGACGTACATTAAGGTCAGATTTGCTCAACTAGTCACATTCTTCTATATAAAAAAAGATATATTTTACGACTTCCGTCCTAACCTTAATAGTAGGCAGTGTACACTGACGGACATGTCCCTATGTTTGTCTCAAAGTTAGATTTGCTTTGGCGGGCGGATTGACAATTGCAATGCATAACGTCTCACACCTTTTTTTTTAATGGATAAAGTGATGAAACGAGCAAAACGATCACCTGATGTTAAGTGCAATGTCTGCCCATAACAAACGCCTCAGAAGCTACTTACCGTAACCTAACATATCATTGAAAATGTGTTATAGACCAACAACCCGACTTTTTTTTTATTGGATAAAGTGATGAAACGAGCAAAACGTTCACCCGATGGTAGTGCAACGTCTGCCCATGACAAATGCTGTGTCACCCAGATAATTTCAATGTGACACCACACTGTGCCCATCACCCCGAGACATAAGTTCTTAAGTCTCATATGCCTAGCGACTACGCTAGATCACAGTGCCCTTCAAACCGAAACGCAGTAATGTTTTCACACTACTGCTTCACGGCAGAATAACTGGCCCTGGGGTGGTACCTACCTAGACGGACTCCTGCATAGGAAGGATTCCACCAGTACACACTATCCAGACTACATTATCCAGAACGACGTTTTTAAAGGACTGAGTAAAACACAAATGTAAGCATTAACGTAAACAATTTATTTAAATATTCTTCACAAGATCGATTCACCGTTATAATACATTGGGAATACATCGCGAGCGGCCGGGCGTCGCTGCTAATATACAAATACGCCGCACCTGTCCGTCCGTGTGCGCAGCGCCGTCTACGAACTGCGGCGCCGCATTATAAGGCATTTAATATTTTATACAAATATTCGACATTCCGTCGCCGTTACAAAACAAACTTTTCTGTACAGTCTTACTTCTACAAACGACCCAAGAGCGAGCAACAAGAAAAATAAAGGCATTAAAATGATAATTATTCATTTTAAATATAGCAGTTCCCTAGTGGTGAAGTGATGGTAAAATAGGAAACGAAAAATAACTACGTTGCACTATTAACACTGGCGGCGTTCCAAAATGTCTGGAAGAACAGCGATTTGATATTAAAATGCAGTGTAAAACATTATACGGACTGTGGCGATGAAACTATTTTCGTTTAAATCATTTATTATCATTTCACTTTAAAGTAAAGATTAAAATGCATTCGATCGAATGTTGCTGTCATTGTTTCGCTTCTAACGGTAACAAGCGATGAAACCCATTATAATTTTGAAATACACTGCAACCTGATTGATATAACATAGTTCTAGATTAGAAAGAAAATAATAAAAATTAAATTAAGAAATTAAATAATACGAAATTTTTAAGGTGAATCCACACTATGTATCACGTTTTGTCACTAAATTCAATATCGTAAAAGAGCTAAAGATTATGTCGGTGTCGGCTATTACCCATTTAACTACTATTTACACATTGGTCGGATTCACCTGATGCCAAATTCAATAATCACAATGAAATGTGCAATGAACAGAATATGAAATTTTCTTACTATATACGTATTACAACAAATAGTACACAATGATATTATTTTTCTTTAAATCACTTTTAATTTAAATCACTAATATATATGTAATAAAATTCCAAACTGACAATAAATAATACCAATAATAATTCAATTCAAATTCATCAAGAATATCAATATGTCGAAAATTATAAACATGAAGAATATCAAAATAAAATATAGGAATATATGTGTGTGCAACACTTAGTAAACAAGATCAAACAGTCCTAATTATGAAACTTTCGTCACTAGTCCGTATCCCACGGCCTAGCTGCAAATTTTTAACTGTGATCAATTATCACGCGAACTTTCGTGTTCATATTGGTAAGTTTAAAATATCGGTACATAAGATCGTTATCGCGGTACAATCTCATACTGTGTTATATTGTATTATGGAGTTTATATTTTTTTTGTAAACCTAGATTTCTTTTTTTTTTTAATACAGTTAATCACAGTTCGTTGCGTAAGTGTGGGCGTACCATTATGATGTATTCTGTAGGTATGGTAAATATTTTGTTTCGCTATGTGAGATCACTTGTTATGGATCCAGTTTGAACTTTGAAAAGTAAATAATAAATTTGACAAATAATTATTGTTTGTATAATAAATCGAAATTTGTTTAACGTGCATGAGATTGTTCACTGTTGATAATAAAATATGTAAGACAATTGAAGAGATTTGAAACGACTAAAAAATCGGAGGAAAAGAGAATTTCATATGTATTTTTGAATCGAAATTTGCCTTTTTAAATAAAACTAGAGATTTTTTCGCAACAAACTAGTTTAGATAACAATGTACAAAACTACAGTGTGTGGTCATTGCGCGGGACCGTTCGGTTGCGTTTGACGATCGCGACGCAACCATGTGAGCTTGACGCTTGCCGCCATTTTATCTACGAGCTATATGCCGCTGCGGTATTGGTCGTCGTCGCCGGGCGCCATTTGTGTGGGATCGTAGAATCCGCTCTGGAATTTAAAATTAAAACGATAATTAAACTCCAAACTGCACGGGTGAAACAAACAATTGAAGAAGTAATTTTAAGTCAATTAACACGGGTTAGTACAAAAAAAACTTAGTAGAGTAGTAAAAGTAAAGTAACAGCGTATAATTTATCCCACTGCTGAGCACAGGCCTTCTCTCAGTTGTGAGAGCGCGGTTTCCAATGCGGGTTGGCGGACTTCACGTGTCTTTGAAATATTTTTATTTCTCTGACATGCAGGTTTCCTCACGATGTTTCCCTTCTCCGCCGAGCTTAATACAAATAATACAATATATGAAAAGGTGAACGTTTTGCCCGTTCCGTCACTTTAAAAAAAGGTGACAATTTTAGATTAGAATTTAGAGAATCTATTTTTGTCAGGCTTTTGCATGTTAATGTAACCCATGACACTAGATGACGTTACAGGGGTAACGTAAAATAGGAGTAGGGTAACAAGGGTATTGTAAAATACCATAAGAAACCCGGCGTGTAAAAAAAAGGTAAAGTAACAGCCTATAAATGTCCCGCTGCTGAGCACAGGCCTCCCCTCATTTCTGAGAGGGTTTTGGAGCGGGGAATAGTCCGCCGCGCTGCGCCAATGCGGGTTGGCGGATATTTCTATGCCTCGGATATGCAGGTTTCCTCACGATGTTTTCCTTCACTGCTGAGCACGTGGTAAATCAGCACTTAAAATTGTACAATAATTTAAGAGGTGTCGGCACCGGGGATCGAACCCAGGTTACTCGCGTTCTATGAAAAATTAAAGGCGAGCAACCGGCCACCTAGCTACCACGGCGTGTACCACTTAAAAAGATAATGGATCCACGATCGATAAGTTTTAGCAGTTAAATCGAGCGAGTAAATTTTCGGCTAATGACGTAGCAATTGTAAGACAAATACTGACAATAAATGAAAGATATTTTAAAATAATGTTCAGGTCTAAACATCGTAACACTATAATTATATAATAAATATCTTTTATTAATTTCTTTTAATGGTGGTAGGATTCCTATGCAGGAATCCGTCTAGGTAGGTACCACCCCAGGGCCAGTTATTCTGCCGTGAAGCAGTAGTGTGCAAGCATTACTGTGTTTCGGTCTGAAGGGCACTGTGAGCTAGCGTAATCACTGGGCATTTGAGACTTAAGAACTGATGTCTCAGGGTGATGAGCACAGTGAGGTGTCACACAGAAATGTTCTGGGTGACACAGCATTTGTCATGGGCAGACGTTGCACTTACCATCAGGTGAACGTTTCGCTCGTTTCATCCCTTTCCACAATAAAAAAAAAATCTACACTAAAAAAAGCAAAAGTGTAATTTTCTTATCGCCACTGGGCGTACCTGTTAGTGACCATTCGGTACGTTGTCGGCCTCCTGAGTGCGTGCGATGAATAAGAGACACGTCAATAGTTATTACAAAGTACAATTTTTTTTTTTAAATTTTGGCATCGCGCGTTTTGCGCATATGCCACTTACAAACTTTTTAGTTAGTAATACAAATTATTAATCACTCGCTTAAATGCATTTACACTGACAATTCCTGATCCTTAACATTAGACTTTAAATAGATGATCCTTTCACTTTGTTTATTTATTTCCCCATTTCTTGTCCTGCACGGTTTGTGCGTCAGCCATATATCCAAGTATACAATCTTCGAATCTTCGTTAAAATTTCGATTTCGATCAACAGTAAAATGATAGTTGACTTTTACTGAAGATTTGCTGGACTGACGGCGACAAAACGAAAAGCACAATATTGGTCTTGAATTGGATTTTCCAATGACTGTACACTTTCAGGAGCACTTGCTGCATAATAAACTATCAATATTAAACAACAAAACTCCAAATATACACAGAAATGACGAAATTAATTAAAAACACTACCGACACTTTTCGAGTTGGCGCCAAAAGTCCAAAAGTACAATTTGATTTGATTTTATAACTCAGAATTTAAAGGGATAGGGGATGGGAACGGGGAGTCCAGGATCAATGTTGGTATGGGCACGGCTACAACTTGGCCAAGACGTTACAAAATGTTATAAAAGATTTTATACATTAATAATTACTATATAGATATCTTAAACCATTAATTCACTACATTTCAATTCGGGATCTTCGTCCTCGTTAGTACGCATGTATGTGGACTGACAATAGGTTTTTTTTTTGGAAAATGTTTAACATACAGAACGACTTTTAAATAAGTGAACAAATTAATATCAGACATTATTCGGGAAATAGTTTAAGAGTAATTTTAATGCCTACATTAAATGTGTTAAAATTAATATGATAAAACTTTAGTCTCGTATTTTAATTTCCTTTTCTAGTTAAAAAGTTTTAGGAGTCTATAAGTAGTTGTGAAGATTTGGCGCAAAGCAAAAAATCGATTTGTTATTAAATTGCGGTGCGAAATTACTTTGACCGTTCTTTACCCCCTCCCCTTTAATTTCTTGTTTGAACTAAAAGTGCAAGGGGCGCGCCTGGGCGAGGGAAGCGGGAACGGAGTTATTGAGGGCGAGTGTAGCTGTGCGAGGACACGAAGTGGTCGGGGCGTACCTGTGCGAGGGGCGCCGGCACGAAGTAGTTGGGGGCGAGCGCGGGGGCGGCGGGGGGCAGCAGGTCGGCGGCGGGCGGCAGAGGCCGCGTGGCCGCGCCGCTCGGGTTGAACACGTCCACGTACGACTTCTTTATGTCTGCGCCGCGGGAGATGCAACACGCTCTTATTTTCTATAGTGACATTGTTAAACAACACGAGCAAGTGCTGCTTGTGATAGAAATTGCCACACTTGCCAACTTGCCAACAACACCTGACAACTGTGACCGCACAGTTGTCAGCCAGAAGTTGGCGTAGGAAAATTCAATGTAGCATCGCACTGCGTTTTATTATTTATGTATTTATGTTTCGGTCAAACCAAACCCGGCGCGCGGGCCCCTGGCCCGTGACCACAGTATCCGACGAAGCTGTGAAAGCCAAAAAAGGCTAACAGCAATTACATCACCGAAATTATATACTGCGTTTGTGACGGTGACGAACGTAGTGCGGGTGATACCCAAAATATGCTTCTGGATCCCACGCCCAACTGTTACGACGTTGCACTTACCTTCAGGTGAACGACTCCCTCGTCTCAGCAAGATTAAGTGTCGGGCAATGTGAAAGATACCGGCGATATCGCATGCGATATCAATTATTTATTTGTTTGAGGTACACCAAAAGTTCTTACACTGATACAATTAACAGAAACAGTGGTATCAACAAATAAGTCAGAGCACCATCAATTGTAGGTAAACACTACATGCACGTTAAAAACCAGAAACAAAATTAAATAACAACTAGAAATATTTGTCTAAAGCAAACTAATGTTTAGTACTTATAATCATCATTATCATTTCAGCCTATCACTAGTCCACAGCTGAACATAGGCCTCCCCATAGATTGTCACAGGATTGTAGCTCTGATTTTGGAGGATATTGCCATAGTTACCACACTTGACAGGCGGGTTGGCAACCGCAGTGTATTTATTCAGTAGTTCCAGGAAGATGTTGCCGCTCGTCTCTTAGTTTTAATTTTCCCTCTGTCGACTTTCACGACACCCACGGGATGAGACGGGATGGTAGATTCTCTTAAGCCGCCATCACACGGCACGATACTTTATAATATAATGAACAATATTTTTTCCTATCTTAGCCAGTTAGTCACAATATATGTTGAACAAATTTCAATTAATTAATGAATTATAATTATGTCCTTTATCCTACATTAGTAGTCCTTTAATTTTTCCAAGAGTTAAATAGAATCGTAAAAGACTTTATTTTTCTAGCTATAAATTGAAATTCTAACCAGTTTCATTGCAAAGAAAGTCACGACAAATATGTTAAGATAAATAGTGATTTATGAATGTGTGATGTGTGGTGGCGGCTCGTTAAAAGAGTACTACCACTCCATCTCATCCAATGGATCTCGTAAAAGGCGAGTAAGGAATTAAACTGCACTGTGCACCCAACAGCGCATGGTGGCGTTGGGCTCACCACCTATCGCACCAAGTGCATTATATTGTTTTGGTGAAACGTGGATGGATGGATTGTGGCAGTCATCTGCTTTTGCAGTGAGTGCCCAGTCTCTGACTACCCCTTATGGGATACAGTCGTGATCTTATGTATGTACGAGGGGTGATCCAAAAGTAATGATAATCAATAATAAACACAATGAATAAAATAAATAAATAAATTTATTTCTCAACATAGTCTCCTAGCAAGTCTATACATTTAGTCCATCTCTTTTCTAATCCTAAAATTCCCTTAGAAAAAAATCTTTATCTTGACTCTCAAAAAAGTCCTCAACCGCGGCCATCACGTCGCTATCATCGTCAAATTTCTTGCCTCGGAGGTGTTCCTTGAGTCGTGGAAAGAGATAGAAGTCGCTGGGGGCTAGATCTGGTGAATAGGGGGGGTGTTCCACCAGCTCAAAGCCCGCTTCCTGAATGGCAGCCATGGCAATTGCAGCTTTGTGAACCGGTGCGTTGTCTTGATGGAACAGCACTCCAGCCCGCAGTTTGCCTCGCCTTTTCTCCTTAATAGCCTCCCGCAATCTTCTTATTTGTTCTGCATAGTAGGAGCCTGTAATAGTGGCCCCCTTTTCCAAGTAGTCCACCATGATTATTCCTTCAGCGTCCCAAAAAACAGACGCCATAACCTTCCCTGCTGAGCTTGACACTTTGAATTTCTTCGGCGTCGGTTCATCGGATCGTTTCCATGTCATCGATTGTTGTTTTGTTTCAGGATCAAAATGGTGGATCCAGGTCTCGTCCATGGTCACAAAACGTGACAAAAAATTATCCTTGTCTGCCTGGAACTTTTCGAGATTTGCTCTTGACATGTCGACTCGTTTCTTCTTTTGCTCGTCGTTTAACATTTTCGGTACCCAACGCGCGGAGACCTTTCTCATATGCAATTCGTTCGCAAGGATTCTTTGAATGCTGCCATATGAGATCCCTGTGACCTCAGCTACATGCCTGATAGTCACTCTTCGATCTTCCAATACAACTTCTTCAACTTTTTTCACATTTTCTTCAGTGAGGGACGTCGATGGGCGTCCTTCGCGGTGTTCGTCTTCCGTCGATGTTCTTCCCAACTTAAACTCCTTAGCCCAGCGTGCAACTGTGGAATATGGAGGAGAAGAGTCCCCTAATGTTTCCACCAAGTCGCTGTGTATGTCTTTGGTAGACATTTTTTTCAAGCAGAGGTATTTAATGACAGCTCTGATTTCGTGTTTTTCCATTTTGATGTTCACTCCTTGACAGTCCGTATTCAAATGAATGTAGCTCCCGGGAATCGTGGCCTATTTATATGATTTTTTTTCCCTGAACTAGTGGTTAACTGAGTAAGTGACTGAAATTTTTTTGTATTTTTGTGTGCACTAGAAATAACTGATTATCATTACTTTTGGATCACCCCTCGTATGTATGAATGTTTGTGATTATAAAAAATATTAAAATTAAAAATAACTTATAAACCGAATACCGAACACCTCGTGAAAATTGGATTTCAAAGTTCGAGACGAGTTCAAAGCGATACTCACGTCTACCCTTCTGCATCTTGAAGATGTTAGAGACGGGCGCTCCGGCCGGCGCTGCGCCCGTCGCAGGGCTCCTGCGGGAACAAGTTAAACCGTTTACTGTCTCAACCTTCAAAAATTACACGTTCGAACGTGTTAAGAAAATTGTTTAAGCATGCTGAACCCGCCACTTTCCCCGTATGGACGTCGGAGGTCATGAATCAATGCTTCTTCGTTTCTTCTTTGCTTCTTAATATTCCAACAAGGCAAAGATTAAATCAGGCCACGGTTTACCGGAATCGATTATAAATATCGCTTCGGACGAATGGACTTACATTTTTTTTTAAATAAAAACAATACCCCACACTAGGACTTCTCCTGTATCGTGGGTGCGTTTTACAGACGTACATTTGTCATGCACAACAAAACCCGAAAACCAACTATTTGTGTTTTCAAGCCGAACCTAGGACCCGCGGCGTAGGCCACGCGGTCGCCTACATGGAAGCCACATCTCATTTATTTGTATTGGTTTTATCATCATCAGCTGTTAATCACAAGAGAGATTCACTTAAAAAAAGTTAAAAAAAAGTAAAGTAACAGCCTATAAATGTCCCACTGCTGAGCACAGGCCTCCTCTCATTTCTGAGAGGGTTTGGAGCCGGGAATAGTCCGCCACGCAGCTCCAATGCGGGTTGGCGGACTTCACATGTCCTCGAAATATTTCTATTCCTCGGACATGCAGGTTTCCTCACGATGTTTTACTTCACCGCTAAGAAGCACGTGGTAAATCACCACTTAAAATTGTAGAGCAATTTTAGAGGCGCTGGCACCGGGGATCGAATAGTCTTATCACAAATAATAGTCTTAACACTGCTTGTGCAGCAATGCTTGTAAAACAATGACAGTTGAGTATAACAAGCGATGTTGATTACTGTATGTTAATCTGTACGGACGGAGGTGCCGCTGTCACATCTATATAAACAGGGATTGAGTTTCTGTTGTTCTTGAGCGTTTTTGGGGTTTAAAACAAGTAAAGTCATTATGAATTTTGCACATCTTGCCGTTCACTAAAGGAAAGCCAATACTTGTCCGGCAGAGTAGCATAACATCTACCTCGTCTACGGAGGTGTCGTAAGAAGCGACTGAGGTATTGTACGGAAAGCATTGGTACGTGCAGAATGTCACTGTACTGTTCGTGGGAACGCAATGGGGAATAAGAACTTTTTGAGTCGTACCAAAATGGTGGCGACGTGGTCCGCCACCCGTCACTGTCTCCGAAAGATTTTTTTTTCATTTCATAAAAGTGACGGAACGAGCAAAACGTTCACCTGATGGTAAGTGCAACGTCTGCCCATAACAAATGCCGTGTCACTCAGAAAATTACTGTGTGACACCACACTGTGCCCATCACCCTGAGACATCAGTTCTTACGTCTCATATGCCCAGTGATTACGCTAGCTCACAGTGCCCTTCAAACCGAAACACAGTAATGCTTGCTTCACGGCAGAATAACTGGCCCTGGGGTGTTACCTACCTAGATGGATTACTGCATAGGAATCCTACCACCAGTAGCACCACCATTTCCGATAGTTAATCATCAAAAATATGCCAGATTTGAACCACATCGATGTCGAACAGTAGCTGTTTGCTGATGTGTTCGTCAATACGCTGGTCACGGGAGAGAACTACCCATGCAATGGACTGTTAAGAGACTGATGATGGTGGTACTATGTGACTGTTTTCTGTGTCACAAACATTGCATTCGTCGGCGTCGTTTCAGCCACACACTAGTCCACAGCTGGAAATAGGCCTCCCCCATAGACTGCCACTACTGTTTATTTATTCGGATGTTCCAGGTAGATGCTGCTGCACATCTCCTGGTTTTCATTTTCCCTCTCTCGACTTTTCCACGGGAATAGATGGGGTGGTAGATTCTCTTAAGCCGCCACCACACAACATGCATTCATAGTTTTTTAATTGTTTTATAATTATAATACAAAAAGTCAGTATCAGTGTGGTAAAATTGTACGATTGTGTGTGTGAATGCGAGTGAGAGAGAGAGAAAGAGAGAGAGACGCACTGCGCGGTGGGTGCGGGTGCGAGCGGGACGGCAGGCGGCGGCGGCGGCGGGCGCGGCGCGTCGTCGCCGTCGGCCTCCAGGTTGCGCCAGCGCTTGTGCTCCGCGTCCCACACGATCTGAAGCAACGCACACATCTCACCGGCGCCGACCACTCGCTCTCCTCGCTTAGGAGCGCGAGAGGCTCCGCCCTTACAGACAATTCATAAGCCGACCTCGAGCACTGTACAGACTGAGTTACCGTAGCCAACTGACATCTTTATATGGTAATACCTCATTAGTAAATTAGAAAAAAAAATGGTGATGTTCTCCTAGCCGATTTCGACCACGGCGACAACTTCCGAATACTGTCGGGAGCCATCAACTGCGCAGGAGATATTATAGTGCCACAAGTGTACGCGCAAACACAGAGGCACATGCTCGTCCCAACATACCCGCGCCCGATGTAACGCTGATGCGATAAGATCGGAGGCAGGCCAGGATGCTGTGTCAGAAACACGGGGACAATCACAACACGACCAGACCCGAAAACCAACAATTTGTGTTTAAGCACAAATGTCGACTCCGGCTGGGAATCGAACCCAGGACCCGCGGCGTAGAAGTCAGGTAGTTTGACCACTAGGTCACGCGGTCATCAAAAAAAAAACCGTTCATACGATGTGACGGGCGCTACAGCGAGGAACGCCTCTGTTATAAGGACATTAACACACTGCCGACTCGAATACAACATTTTGTGAAAGTTAAATTCAAAAACTATAATCATACTGGCTTAGCCCGTGGTTTCACCCGCGTAAAATAGACCGACCACCGCCGACCAAAGCTGTACGGCATGGTACCTGAGTATTCACCGCTCAGTCCTTTTCGGTGTCTTCAGCATTCGGCACTTAAAGACTGTAGCATAAATTTTATAGCCTACCAGCCGATGCCCGCGACTTCGTCCCCGTGGGTATATTTTTAAATATCCCGTGGGGATAAACATATCCTATACCAGTCTTCAGGATTACAGAGGGACAGAGAAAGTTACTTTCGCATTTATAATATTAGGATGGATTGAAACTAGCCGTGTGGTGGCGGCTCGTTAAAAGAATACTACCACTCCATCTCATCCAATGGATCTCGTAAAAGGCGAGTAAGGAATTAAACTGCACTGTGCACCCAGCAGCGCATGGTGGCGATGGGCTCACCACCTATCACACCAAGTGCATTATATTATTTTGGTGAAACGTGGATTGTGGCAGTCTTCTGTTTTTGCAGTGAGTGCCCAGTCTCTGACTACCCCTTACCGGATACAGTCGTGATCTTATGTATGTATGAAACTAGCCGCGTACGTTGTCCTACGTATGATGATAATATATTACGGAACTTAGTACGTGAAAACGCAATGTTCTATGTCACAGACAAAGGACAAACTCTTTTAAATTTTGTGTACAACCCACTCACATATAGCAACTAGCACAGAGTCTAAAAGAAACAAGTGTAAATTACAACACAACAGTTTGGGTGTCAGATACAATTCATTATGAATAATACTTTATCATCATCATCAAAGCTGTTAATAGTTCACCGGTGGACACAAACCTCTTCCAAGAATGGAGCATAAATACCACACTTAGCAGACGATTTCGAGAACCCCGTAAACGACGCCTCGCACTTTAGACGCTTAGCACGTAACCGATCCTCTGATGTGACCCACAATGAGAGAGTGAGACAGATTTACTTTCACAGTATAGCGACATCCATGTCGCCACATGAGAGGCTTAAGAAATATCTCATGTGCCCAATATCTCGCGATTCTTTTCTGAGATGCGAACTATATACGAGTATAACATCTAAAGATTACTGGTTGGAGGGGACGCCCTCCCCAAATAAGATCATCCGATCCGGCGGATAACTGCCCTTTTCCTTGGCAGTATCACGTGTGAAACTGGCGACCCCCGACAGCATTATTTTAACAGCATTTACAACTCTAAATTTGTTGAGTGTAATGTAAAATTGATCTAAACACTAGGTGTTTGAGCTTAATAATACCATAGTGTTATTTCTTATAATTTGTTGTTCTCTTCTTTGTGGTCAATAAAGCAAGATGGCGAAGTGTTAAAAAGTTAAGAGCGCGTTATGAGGCGTTTTATAAAGTTATTAAAAAGCATGTACCGTGTTAGACATTAAAGGACAATAAATTAACATCACTGCGTTTTATTTGAACTCTGCGCAATCATACTTCAACAAAATTCTAGTCGTTTATTAATGGTTCTACGTTTCAAATATTAACAGTCGGCGGTGGCAGTTACCTGCAAATCGCATTGCTTTCGATTGGTGGCAGAATATCTACCTAGAAAAACATGAGATCTAAAATACACGGAGCGGTAACGGGCAGCACTATCTAAGTTGGGAGGCGTCTGCAGCGATAAAAATTATTTTCCCGCCAAGAAAATGAAGAACGGCAAAATCCTCCATTGTTGAGAGAGTTTATGTCCCTGTATATATTGTGCGGAATATTACATACATACATAGAGTCAAGCCTCTTTCCCATAGGGGTAGGTAGAGACCACATCTTTCTACTTGCTACGATCCTGACACACATCTTTAGCTTCCTCTACTTTCATTAGTGTTTTCATACAAGCTCGTCGGTTACTTATAACGTGGTCTTTCTTTAAAACGATTTCGATCTGATCGTTATACGTTCGCCTACGTCGACCCTTACCGGCTTGCCCATTCACACTCGCCTCATAAATCTGTTCCGTCAATCTTCCTTCATCCATCCTCTCTACGTGTCCAAACCATCTAAGCATCCCTTTCTCTATCTTTGTCATACATCTTCTACCACACCGCAACGTTTTTATCACGCCAAATTTTCGAGAGACGGAAAGTACGACTGTGATATTGAACGAAGAGCGTTGGCAGGAAATAAATTATATGGGGCCCTGCATAACTTTATGTGCAGCCAGAATGTATCTAAAAAGGCACGACGACTGGCTGTACATAGAGAAGTAGTGCTGGTCCCCACACTTATGTACGGTAGTGAATGTTGGGTCTGGCAGAAGAAGCATGAAAATAAGATTAATGCTGTTGAAATGAAAAGTTTGAGAAGTGGAGCGACTTTGATGGACAAACTGAGAAACAGCGTGATAAGAGGAAAGGAATATTACTCGTAAAATATGTTAAAGTAGTCTATAATATGTGTGCAAGGCAACGACTTATATCTATTCAATGTCTTTACAATAGAAGCTTGATATGAAAGTAATAAAAGACACAAAGTATTAATACTTTTATTTAGAGAAAAGGACACAGAGATTCTAAATAGATGTAATTATCAGAAAAGACATAAATAAAGATAAAAATATATATAAATCCAATATGAATGGTTTGCATTTAAAATAAATTTTGACTCATGTGGAGATTGAAGGAGGGGACACATATATAAAGATATTAAAGTACATACAGTTTAAGCAAACATAATTATACATAGATATAAAGTAGATAGACATAAAGAAATACTGTAATAATATTTTTTAGAAATGTAAAGGGACAAGGAGGAAGAAAATCTGGACACAATAAATTTTCATTACGAAGCTTATCTCATTCACGTACTTATAGACATTACTTATAGACAGCTCACTAAGGTCAATAAGTGCGAGCGAGAGGTCCGATAAAATTGGTCATCTCTAATCGTTTCAGATTCAAAGTAACGTAGGCATATCAGAGTTCAAGCGATAATGTGTGTTGTTAGCACTCACGGTGGGGTTCTTGTCGTCTGGCAGGATCATCTGATTGGGCGGGCGCAGCGATAGCTTGGTGAGGATGCCGCCGAACCAGCCGCTCTTGCCTTTACCGTCGGCCCTGTTCTGGTCGTCCTTTCCTTTGATCTCTTGCTTCTTGTTGCCTTTAGGCGTGTTTGTGTCGCGGTCTGTTTGCTGTAAAAAAGTGGAAAGCATAATATGAATAGTGTCAATGGTCGAACCTTCGGCTTCGGCTTTGGCCAAAATGGACCAAAGTTTTGGCCGAAGCAGAAAGTTTCTAGCAAGCGCCGAAATTGAACGAACCTGTTGCAATGCCCGAGAGCGCGATGGAAGTGGCGAAGCGCGGGGGGCAGGGGTCACACTGCATTGCACTTTTAAGTAAATAAATACTATTGACAATATTTCAAAGTGTTTTGATACATTTAAAGGGAATCCTTATAGGTAGGTACCACCCCAGGGCCAGTTATTCTGCCGTGAAGCAGTAGTGTGCAAGCATTACTGTGTTTCGGTTTGAAGGGCACTGTGAGCCAGCGTAATCACTGGGCACTGACTTCAATGTCAGTGTGGTGGGCGCAGTGTGCTGTCATACAGCAATGTTAGTAGTGGCAGTTCTATTCTATTCTATAGAAGTAACTATTTGTCTGTTGTCTGTACGAACAGATTTAGCTAGAGAACAACTAATGTAACTGACATGAATTTTGCAAGACCAACCGAGAATATATCTCACCGTGTTTGCTTCACCGGCTTAATCTATGATATTTTTTTTGATAACATTCAACACAACTCCATCTATGGTACAGTAACAGAACCAGAGACTATTAAAAACATTGTTCACGTAAACGTATTTGGGGGTATATAATTTCGGTGATGTAATTGCTGTTAGCCTTTTTGGCTTTCACAGCTTCATCGGATACTGTGCTCACGGGCCAGGGGCCCGCGTGCCAGGGGCCCGCGTGCCAGGGGCCCGCGTGCCAGGGGCCCGCGTGCCAGGGGCCCGCGTGCCAGGTTTGGTTTGACCCAAACATAAATACATAAATAAACTCCTACAAAAACCTCGTAATTCGGACTGTCGCGTTCGCTGCGTGCTTTCGCGATTTCGAGTATCTCAAATGTTTTTTTTAAGTTTTTTTTTTATGTTAGAGGAGGCAAACGAGCAAGCGGCTCACCTGATGGTAAGTGATCACCGCCGCCCATGAACATCTACAATACCAGAGGAATAGCAGATGCGTTGCCGGCCATTGAGGAAAGAATAGGCTCTTTTCTTGAAGGTCCCTAAGTATACGACTTAGGGACTTTCAAGAAAAGAGCCTAGCCGGTCCGGAAAAACCGCTGGCGGCAGCAGATTCCATAAGGTGCTTGTGCGGGGCAGAAAATTGCGCGAAAAACGCACTGTGCTGGAATGCCAACCATCAAGGTGGTGCCTTTAGCGAGATTGGAACAATTGCATCAGGAACAGTGCTAAGTTCCGGATCAGTAACAACAACACGAACAACACCTTTCCGAGTAACTTATTAAGATTAATGACTTAAACGGCTCGCATAGCACACGAAAATAAGTGTCACTGACCGCCGGTCAATTGAAATGATCGAGTTCCGAATGAAACATTTGTACTGACACAAGTGTTCCAGAACATTCGGATCGCATTGATGTTTCGGAACAGTGAATCTGTTCACTAAAAAGCTAGTTTGGCGAATGATGGTGCCAAGGAAAAGGGTAGCTACCCGCCAGATCGAATGTTCTGATCTGGGGAGGACGTCTCCTCCAACTGGTAATATTTAGATGTTGTATATATAGTAAACATCTCAGAAAACTTTCATAGCGCGATTATGGACGTATGCGAATATTTCTTGAGCTTCTCATGTGGCGACATAGATGTCGCTACACTAGTCACGTTTAACAGTAAGTTCACGTTTAACACTGGTCCACTGCTGAACATAGGCCTGCCCCGAAGATTGCCAAAAAAGTTAATAGCTCTCATTTCGGGGGAATTTTCCAAAGTTGCAATGCTTGGCAGGCGGATTAGAATGCGTAGTTTATTTATTCAGATGTTCAAAGAAGATGCTGGTGCCCATCTCCTGGTCTTTATTTCCCTCGACTTTTACGACACCCACGGGATGAGATAGAGTGGTAGATTCTCTTAAGTTCTCCACACGCCGAATTATTAATAATAATGAATCATTTCCATTTCATATTGGATTGCAGTTAAGTAGAAAGGTCTAAATATATTCAGTTTTTAAGGTATTTACGTCAGTGCTGCCCGGTCTGTCGTCGTCGTAGTCGGCGTAGGGCGAGGGCTTGGAGGGCGCAGCGCCCGGCATCGTGATGGTGGGGCGAGACTCCTGCCCCTCATTGTCAGCGGCGCCCGTTACAGCCTGCGACAACAATAACGTATATATACTACTACGTGGATATAGGTATTTTTAAATATCCCGTAGGAACTATTTAATTTCCCGGCACAATAAGTATCCTAAGTCCGTCTCCAGTATGCAAGCTATCTGTGTGCTAAATTTCGTCAAGTTCGATTGAGCGGTTGAGCCGTGAGAAGGTAACGAACAGACAGAGGGGCAGAGAGTTTGCATAAAGTGATGAAACGAGCAAAACGTTCATCTGATGGTAAGTGCAACGTCTGCCCATGACAAATGCTGTGTCACCCAGAAAATTTCTGTGTGGGACTACAATGTGCCCATCACCCTGAGACATAGGTTCTTAAGTCTCATATGCCCAGTGATTACGCTAGCTCACAGTGCCCTTCAAACCGAAACAGTAATGTTTGCACACTACTGCTTCACGGTGGAATAACTGGCCCTGGGGTGGTACCTACCTAGACGGACTCCTGCATAGGAATCTTACCACCAGTAAAAAGTTACTTTCGCATTTATAATATTAGTATGGATATATGGAATACACAACTATATTGATACACGTAAACGTAGTTTTGGTTAAAGTAAGCATGTCATGTTATTTATTGTTTAGTAAGATTTGCAAGAATTTGTTTTGTATTGGATCAATTGACGAAAGAAGAAAATATTCACCTGATGATAAGTGCAACGTCTGCCCATAACATATTTCATGTCACCCAGAACAATTCTGTGTGACATCACAGTGCGCCACTCACCCTGAGACATCAGTTCTTAAGTCTCATATGCCCAGTGAGACCACTATCTCACAGTGTCCTTCAAACCGAAACACAGCAATGTTTGCACACTACTGCTTCACGGCAGAATAACTGGTCCCTGGGGTGGTACCTACCTAGACGGATTCCTGCTTAGGAATCCTACCACCAGCAAAAACTAACATTAACTAGAACTTAATTATTAGAGGTCTTCAAAGACAATCACAGGATAGTTTACAAATTGATATAGTTAATAGAATCAGGCGTTACTTTGCGGAAATCCATTATAGTAAAGGAGAGAAAGTTAATTTGCTAAGATCCGCATGCAAAATGTAAAATGGTGTGTATTACCAGTTTTGAAGAGCACCGCCCGCCCTCCCTCAACAGCGTGCACAAGAAAACCAATCCCGACACCGGGAGCCGCCGCCAGATACTCTCCACCACTACAACACTACCACTAGGCAATACACACCACTGAAGTCGAGAACACGACACGTGTTTCACCTCAAAACGAGGCATTATCAAGTGATAATAAAAAAAAATGTGACATACGCGTTCTTGATTTACACTTGGCTATACATTCCATATACCTAACGTAACAAATATACTTTTACACTGTGAACCCGCCTTGACCCTACCGCCGCAGTGGCAGTTATTCTGCCCTTAAACTCCTACAAAAACCTCGAAATTCGGACTGTCGCGTTCGCTGCATGCTTGCGCGATTTCGAATATCTCAAAATGATTTGAAGTCGTCTAATGACCGTCCGAGGGAGGCTGCGGGCCTCCATCCGGACTGTCGACTTGTGTGTCGGTAACTCTGGGCGGTGAGAATAGCCCTGGTACACGGGTGTATCGTGTGTACGCGGTGTGATTGTCGACTGCTGACATCGCGAGATGAGTTTCCGAGCTGCACATCAGTCGACATTTCAAATTTGTGAACATTATAAGCCGATCAATGTTGCCAATGGTGAAATAAAACACCTGATTTAGTAAAACATTTAATCATAACTCTTATCTACAGTTAAGGACGTGTAATTTGTTAATAACATTTAATACAATCATCGTAAAAGCATAAATAGGTAACATTTAATGTGAACAGCAAACACAAGTTAAAACATGACAATATTTTATGTGTGTACTTAATAATAATTTTTATTTATTTCTTCCCACAATGTAGTCATTACATAACTATGAACATTTTACAAAAGTATTACACATTCGCATACTGTGAGAGACGGGTGCCTAATCTAGGCTTTGCGCCTGTATTTCATGACAGGAGAAAAGACATTAAACGCAAACATTTAAATCATATTTTGCGTTAAAATTGAAGTATTTTGATATTAACATAAATAAAACTTAAAACTATGCAGATCAATGAAATTTATCACAGCAAAATATTATAGCTTCTACGCTACAATACATTGTTCTCGAAATAAATAGTAAATTAGCCAGCCTATTTAATAGAGATGCCGCGAACAGTGATTTGGCCGAATACCGAATATTCGGCCACGCTCTAGGCCGAAGCGTCGAATATTCGGCTGCCGAATGTTCGGTTCCCTACAACTCACCACTGATACATTTTAAGTATTAAAGTAATCATTTGTGATTAAAATAAATACAATTTTTTGCAACGTGTTTTTTTAGCATGATATGGTTTTCGGTATTCGGCCGAATACCGAATATTAAATAGTAGCCTAATAGGCCGAATACCGAATATTCGTAGCATCTTTACTGTTTAAGTTGTACAATAATTTTGAATTGATAATATAATTAGTTTTTCGTTGAAACGAAATGCTAAGTTTACTAATTTTGATGTATTCTAATAAGAATACTGTTACATACTTAAAGTAATGCAGAAATGAAAGTTTTTATAATGCTGTTTATAACGTTGTGCTCAGAATTTGTGTAAAAATAAATCACAAACTGTGAAAATACAACAAAACACACACAAAACTGTGTACGTAACTACAATCTAAAACAACCAAGTTTATATAGCATTAACTAATTCAAACCCTGGCACAATATTAAAAAGAAAACACAAGCTACACAGTTATTTTCAATTAAAATTACAGCTCAAACAATGAAATACAGACGATCTGACTTTACACGACAATTCTTCCAACGCTAAAAAAAAATCATCATCATGATCATTTCAGCCTATCACTAGTCCACTGCTGGACGCAGGCCTCCCCCGTTGATCGACACAAAAGTTTATAACTCTCATTTTGGGGGATTTTGCCATAGTTGCCACGCTAGGCAGGCGGTTTATTTATTCAGATATACCACGAATATGCTGCTGCCCATCTCCTGTTTTTTATTGTCCCTCTGTCGACTTTTACGTCACCCACGGGATGAGATGGGGTGGTAGATTCTCTTAAGTCGGTCTGATTTTCTATTTACAATTATATAAATTAGATTCGAGTGAGGTGGCTGCCTGGGAAAATATGTTACGCTGTCTCATTATATAAAGCCGTGTGGTGGCGGCTCGTTAAAAAAATACTACCACTCCATCTCATCCAATGGATCTCGTAAAAGGCGAGAAAGGAATTAAACTGCACTGTGCATCCAACAGCGCATGGTGGCGATGGGCTCACCACCTATCACACCAAGTGCATTATATTGTTTTGGTGAAACGTAGACTGTGGCAGTCGTCTGTTTTTGCAGTGAGTGCCCAGTCTCTGACTACCCCTTATGGGATACAGTCGTGATCTTATGTATGTATGTCTCATTATATGGGATTCGTTATAATTGTCCGACCACCTCAGATAAGTCTAGACCGAAAATACATAGATCTTACTATGTTAAGAATATTATGAGTGTGCAAAAAGTATCTTCTTCTTCTTCTTCTTTTTATCATAGTCACGCTGAAACCAAGATTCAAAAGTGATCAATGCCAGACTAATACTAGGACCTTAAGACTATTTGCAAAAAAGTACGTTAACTAATTGATAAGTACTGTCGAAACTTTGTTACTTAGTTGTTACGTTGATAATTGTAGGGGTTCTCGTCTACGTTCACATTTGCACCAAATTTGTATAATCAACACACACATACACATTCTATTAATATAACAAATTAGTGTGAACATTCAATAAATTCAATCTGGACAAATAATAATGTGGTAAGTTTTTTTTTTTTATATTATTAAGTGACGAAACGAGCAAATCGTTCACCTGATGGTAAGTGCAACGTCCGCTCACAACAAATGCTGTGTCACTCGGAATATTTCTGTATGACACCACACTGCGCTCGTCACCCTGAGACATCAGTTTTTAAGTCTCGTATGCCCAGTGATTACGCTAGCTCACAGTGCCCTTCAAACCGAAACACAGTAATGTTTGCACACTACTGCTTCACGGCAGAATAACTGGCCCTGGGGTGGTACCTACCTAGACGGATTCCTGCATAGGAATCCTACCACCAGTAGTATACGTCAACTTTAAAGTTTAAATGAATACATCAAGTTCTTTTTAACTCATTGTGGCTAGTGGGTGGTATTGATATTATTTATTTGATTTTATTTGTCAAATTTTGAAACAAATGTAAAGTAAAGTAAAGTAAAGTTTCAGCCTATAAATGTCCCACTACTGAGCACAGGCCTCCTCGCATTTCTGAGAGGGTTTTGGAGCTAGGAAGAATCCGCCACGCTACTCCAATGCGGGTTGGCGGACTTCACATGTCTTCGAAATATTTTTTATTCCTCAGACATGCAGGTTTCCTCACGATGTTTTCCTTCACCGCCGAGCACGTGGTAAATCAGCACTTAAAATTTCAATTAACAATTTTAGTGGTGCCGGCACCGGGAATCGAACCCAGGTCACTCGTGTACTATGAAATTTAAAGCGAGCGCCTAGCCCCTGAGCTACCACGACTCTTAAACAAATGTATTGATACGAAAATAATAAGTGTGCAATGTTGCTTGCCATAGTCCTGCTTTATCACAGGTTATGTTAGTCAGTAATATTAAATATAATGTTTAATATACTAATTAAAAAAAAAGAAAAAAAGCGTCGAGTTTATGATTCTGAATGCCTAGTTCTAGTGAGAGCTATGATAATTTGTCATGGAGCGTTTCCAGTAAGATCTGTTACATTTAATCTAAACGTCATAATTGAAGCTCACGCACTATAGTGAAAGTAAGGTCAGAAAAAAAAAGATTACGCATTTCTTTAAATATTAAACACTATCTGTTCCCCGGCGGTTTCACCCGCCGTTTAATTTAAAAGAAATCGCTCTAAGGATCGTAGCGATGTTATATAGCCTATAGCCTTCCTCGATAAATGGTCTATCCAACACTAAAATAATTTTTCAATTCGAACCAGCAGTTCCTGAAATTGGCGCGTTCACACAAACTCTTCAGCTTTATAATACGAGTATTAGTATAGATGAGATAGCGTGACCGTCGATCGGCTTCCGTCGGTACAGGAGTGCGAAGATTATATGATGGAGACCGGCTCGTCGATGTCGAAGGTCTTCGGTCCAGCGACGTAGTACCTGGCGTCGGGGTCGGCGCGGCGCGCGGCGGGCAGCAGCCGCCGGCGGCCGAGCGCCGCCTCGAACTGGCGCACGCTCAGCTCCACGCGGCGCCGCAGCTCCCCGCCCCCCCCGCCCCCGCCCGCAGCCCCCGCACTCCCCGCACGCGTCCCCCGCCGGCTCGTCGATGGGGTAGGTGCCGCCGAACACGAGCGGCTTGAAGCCCCCGCCTCCCTCCACGGAGCAGCGCGCCCAGGCGTCCACGGTGCCGGCGATGAGCGAGCCGCACGCCGGCGGCCGGCCCCGCCGCGAGCCGGCCCGCCGCGCGCCGCCCCAACTGAGGGTCGTTCGCCACCTGGACGTCCAGGTCGGACAGCCTCGGTCGGGGCGTCGGGCTTCTCCGGCCCGGCGGAGCTAAAGTAACCGTCGAGGCGGCCGCGCCGGGCGGAGGCGGGGCTGCCCGGTGCGCGTCGCGCGGAGCCCTGCGGCGCCGCAGCCCCGCGGCGGAGCTCCCGTCGTCCGGGGGCTGCGCGGGCTGCCCCCACAACACGCGTTAGCACACACCACACGGCAACATAACACTCACGAGATTCAATGGAGTACATTTCCACTCGGGCACTAGTTTTATGAAACACATGGCAAAAATAAACACGAATGCTGCGAGCTTCCCGAAACGCATGAACTGATTTTTTCATTCCAAAAGGAATAAAGGAGCACATAATTCAAATACCACACCCCACCACCAAAATTGGCAACATTTTTAAATTTAAATAACGATATGTTTTTTTATTTGTTTCCATGCATGTCATAAAAACCAGCAACAAAGAAATTGTCTATGACTGTGATGTAATATTGTATTGAATTGTCAATTGTGAACACTGCGCGTGCACGTGTACGTCGACCTCAGGTAAATGCGATCCGCTACTATTTGCAGAGATAATGTTTGAAACTGCATATCGCTTATCTTGTAGAACTCGTAAAGTCGGTTGTCGAGTTAGAACTAAGTTATGATTACACATTTACAATATCGAATCGTAACGCACGTTCAAAACGCAAATTCCACCGGCCAAGTTAGCTATAAGGTAAACAACCCACACCATCTCATAGTTTACTAGGCCAGAGGATTCTTTTCTTTGAACGTTTATTCAAATAATAAAATCCTCAGTCAGTTTAGCTTTATTAATTAACAGACTGGATTCAATATTATAAATTAATAAAAGTAAACTATTTAAATGAAACTAATTTTTACGGATTTTATCGCGTTTAATTTTGTTATTTATACGACGATCGGACCAAAAATAATGAAAAAAAAAATTATAATTAAAAGCGGAAGGTACTCCGGGTTAACTATGACATCAGGACATCTGTCACCTCAGTCCTCCCGTGACCATGGGTGCTGTAAAGCACTCGAAACGTCGGGTTATAAATAACAAAATTAAACGCGATAAAATCCGTAGAAATTAGTTTCATTTAAATGTGTAGTGTTCGCGTAAATATAAGAAATCAAAAGTAAACTAACTTAGCTCTCAACAACCAACCTGAAGGATATAAATAAACTAAAATAATTTGCTAGAATCGTCATATAAAATGGTGCCTGATATCTAGTTTCTAAAGAGCACCTCCCGCCCTCCAAAAATACACTCATGCAAAGGAATACCGCCATCTATTGTCCAACAACAAACAACCGAACTTTTCCAACAACCGTTATTTTCATATTGTGAAGCTAAATTCTACTTTGGTGGTATGAATTTGCGTTTAGTGGGAACGCAATCTGCTCGTGATAACGCAATGGGGAGTAAAAATTTTTTTGACTAACAAAATGGCGTCACGTCATGTCACCGGCACGTCTTTTACCGCGGGGGCGAAAAGTGAGCTACGTGTGCGGTCTCTGCCTACCCCTTTTATAGGAAGGTGTGATTGTATGTACGTATGTGTGTATGGTCTGGCAGAAGAAAATGAAAATAAGATTAATGCTGTTGAAATGAAAAGTTTGAGAAGTATAGCTGGAGTGACTTTGATGGACTAACTGAGAAACAACCTGATAAGAGAACGTTGGGGTGTGGTAGAAGATGTAGAGATAAAGATAGAGAAAGAGATGCTTAGATGGTTTGGACACGTAGAGAGGATGGATGGAAGAAGATTGACGAAAAAGATTTATGAGGCGAGTGCGAATGGGCAAGCCGGTAAGGGTCGACGTAGGCGAACGTGTTACGATCAGATCGAAATCGTTTTAAGGAAAGGCCACGTCAAAAGTACCCGCAACCGACGAGCTTGTATGAAAACACTAATGAAAGTAGAGGAAGCTAAAGATGTGTGTCAGGATCATAGCAAGTGGAAAGATGTGGTCTCTGCCTACCCATATGGGAAAGAGGCGTGACTCTATGTATGTATGAATTTGCTTGTGCAGTTGTGTTGTAGCGATTGCTTTTTGAAAAAATAGTTTAGGCGACATTAGTCTGCTTGTTTACGCCATTGTGGGTGGACGGTGCTCTTTAAAAACTAGGCAGGTACAACATTTACAATTTTGCATGTTAATTACAGCAACTTAAATCTGTTACATAATGACGTAAACGAGAAACCATGTGTTGAAATACATACTAAGATTCATTTTGCGTATATATTTTAAGAAATTTTTCACTGGTGGTAGGATTCCTATGCGGAGGAAATCGTCTAATTAGGTACCAACCCAGGCCAGTTATTCTGCTGTGCAGCAGTAGTGTGCAAACATTACTGTGTTCCGGTCTGAAGGGCACCGAGAGCTAGTATGATCATTCGGTCTGAAGGGCACTGAGAGCTAGCATCACTGGGCACATGAGACCTAAGAGCCGATGTCTCAGATTGACGGGCGCATAGTGACGTCACACAGTGTGACAGGGTGACACAGCATTTGTTATGGGCGGACGTTGCACTTACCCTCAGGTGAACGTTTTGCCCGTCCAATCACTTTTCCCCACAACAAAATCTAATGTTTTCTAATCATTAAAAGGCGCTAGAGAATATCAGTTTGAAAACACCAACCTCTCCATATCCGTAGTGCGCGTCGTTCTGCTGCCAGTAGGGATCGGCGTAACTTTGCGGCAGTTCGTCCGCGCGGGGCCACTCCTCTGCGTGCGGCTGCGGCTGCGGCTGCGGCTGCGTCGCCTCGCCGTCCCTCAGGGCGGCCTGCTGCTCGCCGACTTGCTCCTGCGCGACCACTTGGTGTTTATCGCGCTGGATGTATTGGGCATCCGGTTGGGCATACTGGCCCTCTTGTTGGCCGTATTGGCTTTGTTGGCTCAGCTGCCCCTGCTGATAGTACTGCGCCGCGTAGTCGGGAGTCTCTTCCATTTCTGGATACGTCTGAGCAGGTTGCTGGTACTGCATCGTCTGTGGTAGACGAGAAAACTTTAATAAAAGCGGTCCTTTCCGGTTTTGAGGCTTGTGTGGGCGAGCAATTTTTAGCAGTAGCAAAATGACAGAAAAAATCCGCCAAATTTCAATTGAATTTTATTTTTAATAGACTTTAGTTTTGACACATTTTTTAAAGATTTCAAATCACTGCACGAAGTGTTAAATAAACAAAAATATATAAATAATATATTTGAGAATCCTTGCTAGACGAGGACATTATTAATGTGAAATAAATTAAGGGTCAATAAACAATATGTAATTATTATTAAATACCGGCTCGAAGGACCAAAAATATGTATTTAGAGCACACAAGCTTTTATTTGATAAATGATACTAAGATACCGTTTCTGGCTAGATTACTAGTTTATTGATATTAATTGCTAATGATAAATGATAATGATATTTATATTGATATGAGCACATGGGGCCGCGGTTGGTCGTTAACTTGTCCGTAGGGACAGTAGTATAGGTAGTATCGGTAGTGTGAAAATGTCAGTGATGTAGACTCAATAGATAGTGTAGGTAGGGGCTAATGTAGAGACAAACCTGTTCATGCCAAGCGGGTTGCTGCGTCGCGGTGCGCTGCCACGCCTCCGCCTGCATCACAACACGTGTAAGTACAGTCATACTAATATCGTAATTGTGGATTTTTTTCGACGATGTTATGCCGATGTGAAAGGACCCATTATTAATGTTGTCCGTCTGATGACGGAATAACTAGCATTAATATGCGAAATCTAAAATACTCAGCCCGTGGCAAGAACATTATCATATGATGCGTGGACGATTATACCATAACCCTTCCATCTTGTGAGAAATCTATGTTCAGCAGTAGATAGTAGACACAAATCTGTGATATTTGATTAAGATTTTTGCTTTATAGGATTCAGTGACAAAACGATCAAAACGTTCAACTTGTGGTAAGAGCGACTTTTGCCCATAACAAATGCTGTGTCACCCAGAACATTTGTGTGATACAACACTGCGTCTTCCACCTGAGACGTCAGTTCTTAAGTCTCAAATGCCCAGTGATTACACTAGCTCACAGTGCCCTTCGAACCGAAACACAGTAATGTCGGCACACAACTGCTTCACGGCATTACAACTGGCCCTGGGGTGGTACCTACTTAGATGGATTCCTGCATAGCAATCCTACCACCAGTACGGTTATTACGTAGATAAGTCTGTATTTATTTTTTATAAATATGAAGTAGTCAATCACTTATTATTTAAAGCAATTGAAAAATACTACACTAACCTCTCTTAGGCATTCGATGTAATAGACCATAGCCTATTAAATTTTAGTAGCTGCTTTAGACGACAATTTGAGAAATTACTTAAAATGATATCATCATATTACCATAATCGATCTCGATTCGTTGTGACCTAAAGTTTAAAACTAAACATTAAGATGATGCCTCGGGTGTATCCCAGGGTTAGCATATTGGGCCTCTATTATATATATTTTTTTTGACTACTGCTTGGACCAAGTTAACACATAAATATCAAACAATAGTCGCAATAATATAAAAATAATGAATAATTTATCACCACATTATTCGATTAATTATTTATTAGTAAGTAAAAGTAGAAAATCTATTTGGTAGTAGATTACGAGTGGCTCGTTTAATTTAAGAGATTATTAGTTTTTATGATTCTCACCTGGAGCATAGTGGCAACGTTCTTAACATCGTCGAGCCACTGCTGATGATGGCGAGGCGAAGGTTCTCCGCTGTCACCTTCCGCTAATTCATCTACTAGAGGCGGGTCTTCTTGGAGGGCTGGATCGTGATACTTTAACCTGTGTATACAGTTTGAATGTTTATAAAATGTGTATAAAGTTTTTAAAGAATAATGTGAAATCTCATCGCATGGGTTTCGCAAGAGACGATGATAATATCATGGCTGTAGACAGGTAGCGGAATAATCATCGCATATTTTCAATCATGCTCGCAGGTGACGGCCCGACGGTGCGGGCGAGTAGCGGCGCGGCGAGCAGGTGACGGCCCGCGCGGCGCGGCGCGGCGCAGTGCTGCAGTTGGAGGAGTGCTCACCGGTCGGCCAGCTCGGCGAGGCGCGCGGCGAGTGCGGGCGAGTAGCGGCGCGGCGAGCAGGTGACGGCCCGCGCGGCGCGGCGCAGTGCTGCAGTTGGAGGAGTGCTCACCGGTCGGCCAGCTCGGCGAGGCGCGCGGCGAGTGCGGGCGAGTAGCGGCGCGGCGAGCAGGTGACGGCCCGCGCGGCGCGGCGCGGCGCAGTGCTGCAGTTGGAGGAGTGCTCACCGGTCGGCCAGCTCGGCGAGGCGCGCGGCGAGTGCGGGCGAGTAGCGGCGCGGCGAGCAGGTGACGGCCCGCGCGGCGCGGCGCGGCGCAGTGCTGCAGTTGGAGGAGTGCTCACCGGTCGGCCAGCTCGGCGAGGCGCGCGGCGAGTGCGGGCGAGTAGCGGCGCGGCGAGCAGGTGACGGCCCGCGCGGCGCGGCGCGGCGCAGTGCTGCAGTTGGAGGAGTGCTCACCGGTCGGCCAGCTCGGCGAGGCGCGCGGCGAGTGCGGGCGAGTAGCGGCGCGGCGAGCAGGTGACGGCCCGCGCGGCGCGCTCCACGTAGGCGAGTGCGCGCTCGCTCTGCCCCGCGTCCACCAGGCGGCACGCCGCCACCAGCTTGTACACCTGCCGATGGACGTACACGTAATGATACTACTTACCTACTTTTAATAGCTCAAACTACCCATGACGAGCTAAGTCGTCGTCGTTTCAGCCTATCACTAGTCCACTGCTGAACATAGGCCTCCCCCATAGATTGCTACAAAAGTTTGTAGTTCTCGTTTTAGGGGGATTTTGCCATAGTTGCCACGCTTGGCAGACGGGTTGGCAACCGCAGTTTATTTATTCAGATGTTCCAGCAAGATGCTACTGCCCATCTCCTGGTTTTCATTTTCCCTCTGTCGACTTTTACGACACTCACGGGATGAGATGGGGCGGTAGATTCTCTTAGGCCGCTACCACACGGCAAGTGCTAAGTGAGCTTAATCATTACATAGATACAAAATTGTAAACTATAATAGGAATGTGTCCTTATTGTGGGCGCGCACTGGTGATTTTTGTCACCGTGACTGTAACGTCACTCTAGCCTTGTCTATAAATCAATATGGTCAAGTCATTAAAGTTAGAAGTTAAGATGTAAATATGAGCATATGTTTAGTAACAGCAAAATAACGAAGACACCAACCTGCAACTCTTCAAGGACATAGTCTTGTTGGCTGAGCGACAGGGCGTACTCGTAGATCTCGGTAGCGAAGATGGCCTGGTTGGTGGCCAGCTGCTGCAGCGAGGCGGCGCGCGGCTCGGCTAGCAGCAGACTGAGGCGCGGCGCGGCGGGGGGCGCGGCGGGGGGCGCGCCGGGGGGCGAGGGCGGCGCGGGGGGAGGCAGCGGCGCCAGCGGGTGGCGCGCGAAGGGCTCGCCGCCCGACACGTAGCAGAACTGCGCCGAGTACAGCAGCCCGCGCGACGCCAGGCTATCGCCTGTGGAATGCCGACATATACTTAGGTCTGAACTTGTGGTCGCAGTTCCAACCGAACTAATCTTCAAATCTAAATTTAAATGAGCCGGTGGCTTTTGATTCAGTAATTTCCAGAGGACTACTTTTCGACAAGATTTTCGAACACAACAGGTTGAAAGTGAGCCATCTTAAGGGGGCGCACCCACTCCATTACTCATCGAACTGCCCTACGCAACACTTGTTCTTCATAATTGTAAATTAACCAAATTAATACACGTTACATCAGTGACCTATTTTTATTGCATCTTTTACTCAAACAAATCAATCTAACCGATCGATTTGATATTTATGATTTCATCAGTTACATATACATTGAGAGTCCAAAGTTAAGCTTTCTTTTTTTATAAATTATTTCTATCAGTTACTCTATACTAGAAATATGGTTATAAATAATTAGCTCTTATGGCCCTCTGTTGGAACAAATAAATGCAATTATCGTACGACATTATCTAAAATAAATACATACCACTAAAATATCTATCTGTTAGGTTGAATAAGTGAGTTAAGGTCGGTTTCTTAAAACATAATACGCAGCATTGAACCTTTGCTTCAAAAGTTCTCTATAAAGCAATAACTCTTCTCCATTTACAAATACACTAGGTATCAAATTCACATTTGGTGTTTACTTTTGATTTAATTTATTTAGTTTTATTGTCGTTTCAAATCAAATTATTAACGTTCAGCCAATGTATCACTTTTGAATCAGCATTATTTACTTTTTCTACGTTAGTGGTTGCCGATAAATATTATAAAAAGGGTATCATCCGGTAAATAGTACTACATCATGTTTATCTTCTACATATATTTAGATGTACTTTACTAAGATAAGTCTTTAACGCAAGTAAGAAACAAAAATGGGCCGAAGATAGAGCCCTGCGCGACGCCCTTTTAATCAGAAACAACTCGTTCTGCTACTCTACTGTCCCCGTCGTCTGCTTGAGACAAATAAGGATTTTGAAGTAAAATATAAATTCTTCTAGACGACCGCGTGGACTAGTGGTCAGAGTACCTGACTTCTACGCTGCGGGTCCCGGGTTCGAATCTCAGCCGGAGCCAACATTTGTGCTAAAACACAAATTGTTGGTTTTCGGGTCTGGTTGTGATGTGATTGTCCCCGTGTTTCTGACACTGCATCCTAGCCTACCTCCGATCCTATCGCATCAGCGTTCCATCGGGCGCGGGTAGGTCGGGACGAGTGAGTGGCTCTGTGTTTGCGCGTACACTTGTGGCACTATAATATCTCCTGTGCAGTTGATGGCTCTCGACAGTAGTCGGCAGTTGTCGCCGTGGTCGAAATCGGCTAGGAGAACATCATCATAAATTTTTAAAATACGGACAATCAAATTTCTAGCGCCTAAAAAATATATCTTGTAAAGTAGTAATTATTAAAAAAAAATCATTGTTACCAAGTTGTGTGAGGGCCCGCCGCTCGTGCTCGGGCCTGGAGGAGCTGTTGGACAGCATGATGGCGGCGTGCGGCCGCCAGTCGCCCCACCGCTCCTCCGCCACACACTGAACACACAATTCATACATCATCACTGGTTGCAATGCGGACAGTACACATCAGAATACATAGGTGCGCGCGTGCGTGTCGGTGTGTAGTTGTGTGTGCGTACGAATGCGAATACGAGTGCGTAATTGCCTGTAATGTGCAATGCAATATTGTCCTATGTGACGTTTACCTAATATCTGTATTTTAATAATGAAAATAAAATTAGCACGCCGTTGTCAGTCAACACATCAATTCGTTTTATTGAAACCTTTCTATTTACGTACATAACTACATAGACAGTGTGTGTGTGTGTGCGTTGTGTGCGTGCGTGCGTGCGTGCGTGCGTGCGTGCGTGCGTGCGTGCGTGCGTGCGTGCGTGCGTGCGTGCGTGCGTGCGTGCGTGCGTGCGTGCGTGCGTGCGTGCGTACCGTGGCGGCGGGCGGCAGGCGCGCGGCGAGCGTGGCGTAGAGCGTGTGCAGCGGGTCGGCGACCGGCACCGAGGCCAGGAAGCGCGCAGCGACGCCCGCGCGAATGCGCCGGTCGCTGTACGCCGCTAATTGCAATGCGTGGCCCCACAGGTTGTTCGTCATCGCCCACTCTGATAACAAGTTTAAAAATTAGTTTACAACAGAATTTGCATTCTAGAGCCTTTTGCTGCCGATCTGAAATTTTCTCTTTAACATTCGTTCAATTTGTCTGAATAACATCATGCGCAAAATTATTTTAATAAATTATTATAAAAATGTCGTTATCGATAATTGTGCATCACTATCATTGCATGGAAAAAAGAAAGACCTCATAGTTTCTCGTCGATTCTTCTCCGAGGTAATTTTTTGAACCGGTGTAGAATTTGACGTTCTTATGAGCTTTTAACAAGCCTAAATTGAATAAAGACATTTGACAATCTATCGGTGAAAATGTAAGCCTCTTATAAAGTAAACCAACGTTTTTCTGTGAGACAGAGAGAGAGCAAGTGAATGAATTTATTCCAGAACATAATTGTCATACAATCGTACAATAGTTCTTAATAACACAATAGATGGCATTACTGGTATTTTGATATAAGACTAACACCTCTTTTACACAAAAAGTTTTTCGAACGCGAGTGGCAGTTCCTTGTAATTCTGTGAACCGATGTAATCAAATCATAATCATCATCATTTCAGCCTATCACTGGTCCACTGCTGAACATAGGCCTCTCCATGGATTGCAACAAAATTATAGCTCTCGTTTTGGAGGATATTGTCATAGTTACCACACTGGACTAGCTGCCACGCTTGGCAGGCGGGTTGGCAACCGCATTTTATTTATTCAGATGTTCCAGCAAGATGCTGCTGCCCATCTCATTGTTTTCATTTTCCCTCTGTCGACTCTTACGACACTCACGGGATGAGATGAGGGGGTAGATTATCTTAAGAGGCCACCACACACGCCGATCAAATACGTCGGAATATTCCGAGCTAATCAATAATGCAAGTTCCCGAAGTGGCTATGTTAGTGATATGCTGAATTTCACGGTGTATGACATCTGTCACATTCATTATTTATGTAGTGTGCTTCAAAGTTACTAGATGTCGCTGTGACTTTGTGTTGTTTATCTACATTGCGATGTTGAGATATGTTTATAATAGTACATAAGGATTATTGAATTTAATATGAATGCTTTTTGACTCCTCCTACTAATTGATAGTTGAGTTTCATTTCATGAAAAATTAAACTGCACTGTGCACCCAACAGCGCATGGTGGCGATGGGCTCACCACCTACTAGTGGTGTAAAAGTAACGAAAAAAAGCATACTCGGATATATTCGTTACTATAACTATCAGTACTCGTTACTATCGTATCGTTTCGTTACTCGTTACTTTTGATACCTAATAAATAACATCGCATCGACGACGTCGCGTCGGTCGTACCTACTTTGTAGAATACATTCTTAATACGTTACATATTTAGCTGCGTAATGTGAATATTTTAACTTTTACATTTTTTGAACCTGACTTGTGTATATTATGTAAATCTAAATTTAGTTTGATTTTATATGGAAGTGGGTAGAACTACAAGTAAACTGTAATTTAATTACCACAACGATCTAATTGAAAACTGAACAGAATTTACTGTTTTGAATATTTTATCCCTGAGAATATGTGAGCCTTTATTAACCAAAAAACAAGTAAATCTCATCTCATTAACACGGCTTTATTATAATATCTCTTATAGTATTATTTTTAGTGAAACTAATTGACAATAGTATAAAACAAAAACATAAATCTATGTTATATTATTACATTAATTAATATTTTGTATAAAAATACTTACCTACCTTGTTTCTCTTCCAATCCCAAACTTTGTCTAAACAATTCCTTTACTTATAGTAACTAAATAAACAGTAAACAAACATCGTCCTTTGTAACATACGTATTTAAAATCACGAATTAAGCGCGCGCATGTTTATCGCACTAACAGCAAACCGTTTCAATTCAAGCATCAACGCAACGAACGTACTTGCAAAAATTCAATCAAACTAATATCAGTACGAAAATACGAAAGTAACGAAATAACGAAATGCATTCTTGAGTAACGTTTCGGTACTCGGTACTAGATGGCGTACCCGTTACTCGGTACCGAATACATACGGTTTGCTACAGCTCTACCACCTACCACACCAAGTGCATTATATTGTTTTGATGAAACGTGGATTGTGGCAGTCATCTGCTTTTGCAATGAGTGCACAGTCTCTGACTACCCCTTATGGGATACAGTCGTGATTCTATGTATGTATGAACCCTATCTCTTAGCGGCTCTTTTTGGGATCTGTACACACGGATTGATTTTGAATACAGTTCGAAGCGTTACTATACAACGTTATTCATAATTGGTATAACATCCCGGCACCTGCCCATGCTAGACAGACAAACATCAAAAAGCGGTATTTGGACGTATTTAATTATAACGACACATAACCAAAATTTTTCGAATAATTATCAGCTGGTCCACTTTTTAATTATTTATTTAGATTGCTTTACATGAAATTAAATTATAAAATTTATGTACCCTGTCGGGCGTGGCAATGAATGTATGTGAGAGGCAGACATCTGAGTCATTTTTCAAAATATTCTTCAATATTATAATAACTTTTTTCTATTAGGTACGCTCTTAATTTTTTCTGAAATGTTTTGTAGTTTTTTTCGTTTTTTATGTTAATCTTTAATATTGATTATTTATTTTCATATTATGCGTCTACTTTATAAGTTAATCTAGTATGACTTTTGTGTTCTCACTGAAACAGCGACTCCATAACATAAGCGAATATTTGTAATTGTTTGTAATTGTAATTAATAGTAATACGGAGACTATTCAAAAACTAGGTAATATACACCATTTTATATTGTGACGGGCGCAGTGGTAGTGCCGCGCAGAAATGTTCTGGGCGACACAGCATTTGTTATGGGCAGACGTTGCACTTACCATCAGGGTGGAACGTTCCGCTCGTCTCGACACCTAATCCAATAAAAAAAATCTGTGAAAAATGACGAGTGGTGTGGTGGCGTGACAAGAAATCCATCTCATCTTCTGTCCCTGTGTCGTAAAAGTTGAACTGAAGCTGTGAAGAATACCGCAGAACGGCTGTAATTGCAAGAATTAGCGGCCAGATTTTCACTTCTATTCTCAACTATTTAATAAGAAACTGTCATGTACTCACCAAGAGCCTCCTGTCTGTTGCCGTAGACGAGATATTCCCGTAAGCGGTCCAGAGCCGCTTTCTCATCAATTGGAGGAGACTGCGCTGCACTCTCACCTTCAGGAGCTGGAGTCATAAAATGATAGATGAGTAATGATCAGTAATTGCTGGATATGAATATAAACAATCTATTGCAGACGATCTGACTTTATATGGCAATTCTTTCAACGCTACAAGCAAATCATCATCATCACCATCATCATCATCATCATCATCATTTCAGCCTATCACTAGTCCACCGCTGGACGCAGGCCTCCATAGATTGCTACAAAAGTTAATAGCTCTCATTTTGAGGGATTTTGCCATAGTTGCCACGCTTGGCAGGCGGGTTGGCAACCGCAGTTTATTGATTCAGATGTTCCTAGAAGATACTGCTGCCCATCTTCTGGTTTTCATTATCCCTGTGTCGACGTTTACGACACCCACGGAATGTGATGGGGTGGTAGATTCTCTTAAGCCGCTACCACACAGCAGGGTCATTAGCTGGTTTGTAATCATAACAGCGTTTTTCGAAAAGTATACAATTAAACCGTGGTAGCTCAGGGGCCTGGCGCTCGCCTTTAATTTCATAGTACGCGAGTGACCTGGGTTCGATCCCCGGTGCCTGCACCTCTAAAATTGTTCTACAGTTTTAATTGCTGATTAACCACGTGCTCAGCGGTGATGGAAAACATCGTGAGCAAAACCTGCATGTCCGAGGGAATGAGGAGAGGCCTGTGCTCAGCAGTGGGACATTTATAGGCTGTTTCTTTACTTTTTATACAAATAAACAAACAAGAATTGCCTCAAGAGGACCAACGGCCATGAAAACTTTTTTGAAGAGCACCGCCCGCCCTCCCTCAGTAGCGTGCACAAGCAAACTAACACCGCCACCAGGAACCGCCACCAGGTACCCTCCACCAACCACTACAATACTACCACTACATAATACTATAAATAATACAGACGGCCGCCGAGCCGTACTCAGCGGCCGTCTGTCGTAGAGTTTATGACGCTTGATAATGCCTCGTTTTGGGGCGAAACACGTGTCGTGTTCTCGACTTCAGTGGTGTATATTATCTAGTGGTAGTATTGTAGTGGTTGGTGGAGGGTACCTGGTGGTGGTGTTAGTTCGCTTGTGCACGCTACTGAGGGAGGGAGGGCGGTGCTCTTCAAAAACCTAGGTAATATACACCATTTTTATATTTTGCATGCGGATCTTAGCAAAGTAACTTACTTTTCTTCATTATAATGGATTTCATTAAATGATCAAAAATATTTAGTAATCCTATTTGGCCCGATGAACCCACTACTTTCAAAACATACAGTTACGCCTATTTGCGACGAAGAGCCACACCCGCGGCTCAATTTCCGCCCCCTCGAGAAACGAGACGTGAACAGGTGGCGGACCAGGTCGCCGCCATTTCGGTATGAGTCAAAAAACTCTTATTCAGCATTCCGTTCCCACGAGCAGTATAGTGACAGCATTGCATATTCTGATAATATTCTGCACGAAAAAAGGCTGCCCGTACAATAACTTAGTCGGCTCTTACGACACCTCGGTAGGGAAGAGGTATGTAGGTTTTTACTGGTAGGTGGGATTCCTATGCAGGAATCCGTCTAGGTTAGGTACCACCCCAGGGCCAGTTATTCTGCCGTGAAGCAGTAGTGTGCGAACATTACTGTGTTTCGATTTGAATGGCACTGACCTGAGAGCTAGCGTAATCACTGGGCATATGAGACTTAAGAACTGTCTCAAGGTGACGGGCGCAGTGTGGTGTCACACAGAAATATTCTGGGTGACACAGCATCTGTTATGGGCAAACGCTTAACATCTGGTGAACGTTTTGCACGTTTCGTCACTTTATCAAAAAAAAATGTAGGTGATAGCACCTATCCATTTTGCCATTTTGCCGGCCTAGACTAGAATAATCTAGTCTAGGCCGGCAACGCGTCGGCGACTACTCGCAATGGCGGGCTGTAAAATTACTGACGTGTGAGCTCTGCCGAGGCGCTGGGCTGCTCCGGCGAGGACAGTCGCTCGTCGTCTCGACCTTCGCCAGACACCAAAGACTCGTGACGGCTCTCTGAAACAAGACCATGCCGAACTTACATGTTTAAATGTTTCGCTTATACCTCTACATTATCAAAAACACAATAAACGTACACATAAATATGACAGATAAGTCTGAATGTGATTTTCGAACTTTTAAATACTCTTTCATTTCCATATACGAGTATGTTAACGTGTATGCGCCGTGTGTTAGCGGCTTAAGAGAATCTACCACCCCATCTCATCCCGTGGGTGTCGTAAAAGTCGACAGAGGGATAAACAAAACCAGGAGATGGGCAGCAGCATCTTCCTGCAATAACTGAATGAATAAACTGCGGTTGCCAACCCGCCTGCCAAGCGTGGCAACTATGGCTAAATCCGCCCGAAATGAGACTTAGTAGGTCTTAGTAGGCTTTGTAGGGTAATTTGTATAGATAATAAATAGCCGTGTGGTGGCGGCTCGTTAAAAGAATACTACCACTCCATCTCATCCATTGGATCTCGTAAAAGGCGAGTAAAGAATTAAACTGCACTGTGCACCCAACAGCGCATGGTGGCGATGGGCTCACCACCTATCACACCAAGTGTATTATATTGTTTTGGTGAAACGTGGATTGTGGCAGTCATCCGTTTTTGCAGTGAGTGCCCAGTCTCTGACTACCCCTTACGGGTTACAGTCGTGATCTTATGTATATGTGTAATGAATCTGGAATTAACACGGGAATATGGAGTAGAGATAAGGAGGAACGACTCTATATAACAAGTGTCCGATGAATAGAGTCAAATTGTGGATGTATACCATATACCACAATTGCAATAAAGAGATCGACTTAGCAGTAATATCGAAGAATGGAATAAAAAAATATTTCTTTCGGAAAGTCAGCAGTAGTTTTGTAGTTTTTGTGGTCGTTTTCTTTTGAATTGTAATATTAGTCTTAATTTATTTCTTGTAGTAAGTAGAGGAGAATCTATTAATGTAAGTAGACGTTAGATACAAATGTTTTAGTGAATGCTGTGTTTTCCTATAAGTGATGAGGCAAATATTGTGTTAATATCTTTTGTGTAAACACTTATAGTACTCATTGTTGGAAAAAAAAAACAACGGCGACACTGCAGCAAAAGTTCTAAATTTAATATTATATTACACTTTTGTCGCAGGATATACCGCGTTGACTTTCACGTTATCAATTGACTTTTTCATTTATCTTTACTGTACTTTTATGAACAGCTCTATACGATAAAACTACTATTACATTTTAGTAACTTCAGGTCATACTAATTGCGACATTAGCGCCATTTCGGTTAATTTTTGGAACCCTTAATCTGTGCATTTTTTCGTGAATGTTCTTCGCGGGTCGTCGCTCCTGATCTCTACACTCCGTGGTCGGGAAGTAGGAACAAATCCAGATACTAAAGTCTGAAAGGTGAGCGAGGTATAGCGAGTTGCGACATTAGCGCCATTTCGGTAATTTTTGGAACCCTTAATCTGTGCATTTTTTCGTGAATGTTCTACGCGGGTCGTCGCTCCTCATCTTTACACTCCGTGGTCGGGAAGTAGGAACAAATCCAGATACTAAAGTCTGAAAGGTGAGCGAGGTATAGCGAGTTGCGACATTAGCGCCATTTCGGTAATTTTTGGAACCCTTAATCTGTGCATTTTTTCGTGAATGTTCTACGCGGGTCGTCGCTCCTGATCTCTACACTCCGTGGTCTGGAAGTAGGAACAAATCCAGATACTAAAGTCTGAAAGGTAAGCGAGGTATAGCGAGGTATGCAACTGACCGGGGCGCGGCGACAGCTTGCCGGCGGTTACTTGCTGGTGCTGGTGCGGGTGCTCGCGCGTGTTCTTCATCAGCAGCTCCGCGATGTCCGACCCCACCACCACCTGCCGCAAGTGTTGCACTTCATTACAAACTCATATACTATTATATATATAGTATTAGCCGTGTGGTGGCGGCTTAAGAGAATCTACTGAAAATTAAAACTAGAAGGTGGGCAGCAGCTCCTGCAGTTGCCGTTCCGCCTGCCAAGCGTGCTAACTATGGTCTCCCCAAAATCTCCCCGAAATGAGAGCATTTTTTTATATAGAGTAGGGGGCAAACGAGCAGGTGGCTCACGTGATGGTAAGTGATCACCGCCGCCCATTAACACCTACCACCTACAATACCAGAGGAATAGCAGATGCGTTGCCGGCCTGCGAGAAAGGAATAGGCTCTTTTCTTGAAGGTCCCTAAGTCGTAAAACCGCTGACGGCAGCACATTCCATAAAGTGCAAGTGCGTGGCAGAAAATTCCGCCAAAACAGCACTGCGGTGGAATGCCAACCTTCAAGGTGGTGACGATGGAATTTAAAGTTATGCCGTAAGGTGCTATGGTGAAATTCAGCGGCTGGAATTAATCCGAATAATTCCTCGAAACACTCCCTGTAGTAGATCTTATAAAAATGCAAAGAGATGCAGCATCTCTTCGCCAAAGCCAGGGGATCAAGCCGATCAGATAGAACATGGTCGTCGACGATTCAAGCCGCTCTTCGTTAATTGCGGTCAAACGGAAGGAGCTGACACTGGGGTGCCCCCGCACGGAGATGAGAACAGTACTCCATGTGAGTCCGAACCTGCGCCTTATAAAGTTGCAAGCGGTGGGCCGGCATGGAGCACTGACCCGCTCTACTGAGCACGCCAAGCTTTTTAGAGGCTCGATATGTCGACGCCAAGGATTCTGATACTGGCTGATGCAACGAGGGGAGTCCTCTCAAAATGAGGTGACATGACGAAGGGTCCCCGAGGACTCAAGTAGAGTATTCGTCTCATTCCCCCGAATTCTCTCCAAGGTTTCACTGCTGGCGCGTGTGAACTTACACACGTTTCTATTAAAGTACTTATATTCCTTTTGATTATTTTATCTTGATGTTTGTAATCTTTTAATTTAACATGAGTTTGTGTTGTGTATAATTATGTGGTCTCTAGACTGAGCCAATCAATGTTTTTTTTAAATTTTTTCCCTTTCCGATAGAGGACTCGTTACAAAATGGCGGCTACGTGGTTGGCCCCTGAGCTGTCTGTTGTAGAGACAATATCACTTGATGCCTCGTTTTGAGGTGAAACACGTGTTGTGGTCTCGGACTCCACTATATAATAAAAACATAAAAGGACATAATCGTACACCTTGGGGCACTCTCTTTCTATACAGTGAAAAATTATAGATATTATGAGTAATAAAGAAGATGCATGAAATGACTGACTCCATTCTGACGCAGCAGCAAGGCGAGCAGCTCCCACACGAGCGCGTAGCCGAGCGGGTCGCGCGCGCAGTGTTGAGGCGCGCTGCCGACGCGCGACATGCAGTAGTCGATCACACTCTTCTTGTGAGTTACGCCTGGGAAACCAAACACTACATGAAGGGGGAGTTTGCTAAATAGTATAGTGAGCACGTCTAAAATTGTTGTGTAAAGTGCTGATTTATCACGTGATTAGCGGTGAAGGAAAACATCGTGAGAAAACCTCTTCTTAGCTGCAAATACCTCTTATAAATGAGAGGCCTTTGCTCAGCAGTGGGACATTTATAGGCTGTAACTTTTTATGGTGAGTAGCATTAAGAGGAAGAGAAGAGATGTGTTAAAAAAGTAAAGGTAATAGCAGGAAAGGGACTAAAAGTTAAAAATTGTTAACTACACGAAAACCTTAGCTACCTTGACTTGCGTCATGTCTGAAAAGGCAGTTGTTGGCTATCGGTCTGGAGCATGGAAAGCCGTTCGTTCACCGATACGTACGTCAGTGCATGTGTAAGTGAGTGCGCGTGTATGTGAGTGCATATGTACGTGCATGCATGTGTACTTAAGGGGGTGTGTACGTGAGTCCGTGTGTACGTGAGTCTATGTGTACGTGTGAGCGTATCTACGTGATTGCGTGTCTACGTGATTGCGTGTCTACGTGAGTGCGTGTATATGTGAGTGCGTATGTACTTGCATGCGTGTGTACTTGAGTGAGTGTGCACGTGAGTGAGTGTGCACGTGAGTGCGTGTGTACGTGAGAGCGTGTCTACGTGATTGCGTGTCTATGTGAGTGCGTGTGTACGTGAGTGCGTATGTACGTGCATGCATTTGTACTTGAGTGCGAGTGTAGGCGAGTGCGTGTGAGGTGTGTGCGTGTGAGGTGTGTGCGTGTGAGGTGTGTGCCTCTAGAGGGGTGTGGGTGAGCAGTAGCAGAGCGTACCTCTGAGCAGCGGGCCGGGGTAGGCGAGCAGGTCGGCGACGGGCGGGTCGTGCGCGCGCGCGGCGGCGAGCGGCAGCAGCTGCACGGTGGCCGGCCGCCCGTCCACCGGGTACGACGGCTGCACCACCACGATGTGCCGCGACGAGATACTGCCCTGCGTCACACAAACGGTGCAAGCCCCAAATAAAACACTTTTTTATATTCTGAGTACGCTGCTGATGACGTCACCGGGCAAAGAGTTCCAGACAAATGCAGCTTGAAGGATAAAGGAGTTACCAAAGACCGGTCACGAAATTGAGGGAGCTTTTGAGACTTATTGTACTGATATTCATATTTAACCATAATATCTGCCCTGGGAATGGGATGATCGCTGCCAGGCTGTTTCTGAATAATAATTCCTCAAAGTATATTTTTTTATACATCATTTCTATTATAGAACGTTGAAAAAATTATTAAAAAGGTGGATACTCGCGGAGTTTCTTTCGCCTTTTTCTTCTACGTACAGAGGAACGTCATCAACACGGATTGTATAAGAATAACACTTGAACAAATGAAATCTAAATTTCTTAAAAATACATTTCATTTCATATCAAACATTCTCATCTTTAACCAACTGTCACGTCTAGGCCATTGCTAGAGGACAATAAATAGCAAAATCATAGCCTATTTACCTTGATATGAGCCGTGGAGAATTTGAACGGTGTCATGCGCTCCGACCGCACAGTGGACTCCTCAAGGTGGAGGTTCAGTGACGCATCCGTATTCAAGTCCCTGCGAGTGACGCGATCAAATAAGAAAGATTGTTTTTTTATCAATTACACAAAGATAAGTAAAGAGAAAACAGAAAGGTAACAAGACCAAACCCTACGTACCCCTTAGTAATGACGTCAAAACTAAACAGATATCAACTTTAACTAATACAGAGAACAGCTAAACACCAGGTGGCAATGGAAATTTAGCGGGACAGCTAATAAAGAAGCTATCTATATATCTACGAAGGCATAAAATTAAACGGAAACCAACTACTGAGCTTCAACCGAAATAATCTTTGACATTTTTTTTGCTAATTTCTGTAACTAAGACCATGCTAACTGTAATATAATTGAGTAAAGATGTCTCGTCTTTAAACGAAATAAAAAAAAGGCAAATATTATTAATTCATAAAATTCCATGAGTACAAGTGCAAATGGGTGGCAAAAATGAAATGTTGAATCAAATGCAAATGACTGTGAAAATGATAAATATGTTAATTATAGCGCACCATAAATGAAAGCCATTAATATGTTGAAAGGCGACCGTCATGGGAAATCTGAACGCAACAAAAGTCTAAGATCGCGCCAATGTTTATCGTTGTCCGGCACATATTGTTGTTATCTTTAAATACTACGTAAGAATCAGTCCACATAGGTGTTCAAATAAAAAACCTTCATATTCTGAATGAGTTAAGGTCGATAATTGCGTGCAGATTCCCATTAGTCGAAGCATGTACCTGTCGGACAAGTCGGTGCGCAGCGAGGGCGCGTCCCGCAGCGAGGCGGTGTCGAGTCGGCAGCCGACGTAGTACCTACGTACGTACCGCGTCACTATCGCACTATTGCCATACCACCCTACGCTCTGCCATTACTAGCGATGCAGTTCGATAAAAGTCTTTCTCGACTATAATCGCTTAATATAGTAAAAAAAATTTTGATGTCCAAATTATCAAGGATACAGCTTCATAGACTGCAAGCTATGTAACGATCGTGCTCTCTCACTCAATATGCTTTCGATTTGTTTTGCAAAGCATACTTAAACAATAATCAAATCAATGTAAAAATGGAGTAAACCTTTTCAGGTTCTATTAACTACAGTAATAACCCCAAACTTACGCGACATGGGATCGCGTAATTCGAATTTGCGTAAGTCGGGGTACAATTTCTTTAAATAAATACAAAATTACGTTTAACAGCGACCACGATATAGGCATCAGTTCGATATCAGAATCAAAGCCGTGGTAGCTCAGTAGCCGGGTGCTTGCCTTAAAATATTTCATAGTACGCAAGCGACTTGAGTTCGAACCCCGGTGCCGGTACCTCTAAAATTCTTTCATGAATGCAAACACCGTGATGAGACATGTATGTTTGAGGGAGAAAAATATTTTTAGGACATGTGAAGACCGCCAACTCCGCTTGGAGCAGCGTGACAGACTCTTTTCGGCTGCAAAACCCTCCTCAGAAATCAGATAACGCCTGTGCTAAGCAATGGGACATTTATAGACTGTTACTTTACTTTCTTTTACGAATCAGTTTTACTTACTTTGAAAGACAATATATTCTATGAAGGCATCGCGAGTTGCGCAAACTAAAAGACGAATCGGTGGGAAGATTCAAAAATCGCGTAACTCCGGATTCGCGTAAGACGGGGTAGCGTAAGTCGAGGTAGCGTAAGTCGAGGTATTACTGTACTCCAATTTTTTTTTACTCTGGTCTTTGTTCGCAAGTGTTTAAGATAAATATGCCGCCTGGCACGAGAAAGAATTTCGATCGAACCTCATCGCTAGTGTATACCGCATCACCACTGCCCGCTCGCAAACACTAACCCGAGGCGGGCGCACTCATCCGGACTTGTGTTGAAGTCAGTATGAATGTGTATATAATACATTATTTCTACAGCCTAGTGTATATTTATCTAGTGGCTAAGCGAACAGCGTACCTACCTGCTAAATCGCAGGTTTTTTTTCTATTCCAAACTTCATTCAACTACTAATTAAAATATTTTTTTTTGGAAAATGTTTACACCATTCAACTTAAAATTGCAATTTTAAGTGCTGATTTACCACGTGCTCGGCGGTGAAGGGGAACATCGTGAGGGAAACCGCAAAAATATTTCAAAGACATGTGAAGTCCGGTTGCCGTGTGGTAGCCTAAGAGAATCTGCCACCCCAACTCATCCCGTGGGTGTCGTAAAAGTCGACCGAGGGAAAATGAAAACCAGGAGATGGGCAGCAGCGTCTTGCTGGAACATCTGAATAAATAAACTGCGGTTGCCAACCCGTCTGCCAAGCGTGGCAACTATGGCAAAATCCCCCCAAAACGAGAGCTACAAACTTTTGTAGCAATCTATGGGGGAGGCCTATGTTCAGCAGTGGACTATTGATGGGCTGAAACGACGTGAAGTCCGCCAACCCGCATTGGATTCTTTCCAGCTCCAATAACCCACTTAGAAATGAGAGGACGCCTGTGCTCAGCAGTGGGATAAATGCTGCCACTTTACTTTTGACTTAAAACTATTAGATTATTTTTAACGTCTACATATTTGTGTTTCATTAAAGTGAGGCATAACTCAATAAAGTCCGGATAAGTGAGTAAATGTGGCGACCTTTACCATAAAGCTTCCCACTCATGTCATTGTAAAAGAAGACTTATAAAGTATTGATTAATGATTTCTATTCAAAGCACCAAAATGCGCAATGTTATTTCTATTAACAGCTTTACATTAGAGTATACCTTCCATGGACAAGAGATGAATTTATGTCGATATGTTTTTATAAAATGTTATAAGATTCTGAGCATTGCACAACATTACTAATATTCCTGTTAACCCCCTTTTCCTTCCTGTTATTCTGTCGTGAAGCAGTGGTGTGCCAAACGTTACTGTGTTTCAGTCTGATGGGCACCGAGAGGTAGCGTAATCACTGGGCATATTTTTTTTTACAGACCAGGGGGCGAACGGCTCAACGGCTCACCTGACGTTGAGTGATCGCCACCCAGCATGAACACCCGCAACACCAGGAGAGTCGCGGGTGCGTTGCCGGCCTTTGAGAAAGGAATAGGCTCTTTTTTTGAAGGTAACTAAGTCATATCGGTCCGGAAAAACCGCTGGCGGCAGCAAGTTCCACAGAGTGGTCGTGAGTGGAAGAATGCCACCCATCGATTTGATATGGATGGAATTTAATGCTTTGCCGCGATGTAGGATGGTGAAATTCAGCGGCTGGTATGATTCCGAACAATACCTTGAAACCCTCCCCAAAGTATATACGATAAAATACGCAAAGTGACGCAACGTCTCTTCGCAAGGCCAGTGGATCACGCAGATCGGAAAGAACCTGGTCTTCGCTGGGTGCGGTCAAATGGAAGGAGCAGTATTCCATGACACATATGACACTTAAGAACTGATGTCTCATAGTGGCGGGCGCAGTCTGGTGTCACACAGAAATATTCTGAGTAACACAGCATCTGTTATGGGCAGACGTTGCACTTACCATCACGTAAACGTTTTGCTCGTCTCGTCACTTTTTCAAATAAAAAAAATACAGTGAACCAAATATATCCCGAATTCTATTTATCGGCTATCATGGACAACACAGAACCACGAAACTCGTAAATTTGATATAAAAACTAAAATAATTATAATCTAATGACGAATTACGCAGTACCCGAGTTGCTTGCTTGATGATTGCGCACTGACTGATTGATTTTTTTTTATTGGATAAAGTGATGAAACCAGCAAAACGTTCACCTGATGGTAAGTGCAACGTCTGCCCATAACAAATGCTGTGTCACCTAGAAAATTCCTGTGTGACACCACACTGTGCCCATCACCCTAAGACATAAGTTTTGAAGTCTCACATGCCCAGTGATTACGCTAGCTCACAGTGCCCTTCAAACCGAAACACAGTAATGTTTGCACACTACAGATTCACGGCAGAATAACCGGTACCGGACTCCTGCATAGGAATCCTACCACCAGTATTAAAATTATTGCTAATGAATACTTAAATTAGGTCAGCGCTGAAACAGCCGACGAGAAAATGTACGCGTTTGCCCGTACAGCTCTAAACAGAGTGTAGTACGCACGACTTTAGAGACTAAAGGACATCTTTCTAATAACTAATTTTATTAATATAGTGAAATTTGGTCTACAGTGTGCGCGTGTGATTATTTATGTCTAGAAACTATTGTAGAAACTTCACTCTATTCACAAATGAACGCAGATGAACGGAACATATTTAGTTTTAAAGCAATAAATAAATTTTCTTTCATACAACATATCGATGATCTATATTGTACATGTGGTTTTTACAATGACATGACGGGCGTTTTTGTAGACAAACGTATATTCTGGACAAGGGTTTTTTTTTAAAACAAATAAATGTTACTAAAACAATTAAATTCCAAGTTAGTTTGATATAGGTCACAATTTTCTTGTTCAGAATACGTTTGTAATGGTGAGGCCGAATTGTTACGATGTCAAAGCAATTTTTATAAGTTTGATTTGAAAATAACAAAAATAACTTTTAATTGGCATTTTTCAAATCAAATTCATAATAAATTTTCTCTTTATGGATGTATAACTATGTTTTTGTAACTTCAGAATATATAACATTAACAATGGAATATAAAAAAGTATTGTAAATGATTACATATAGAAGGGCAAAGTAATTTTCCTAATGATAAGAGAAACTTATTTTAGCGATTCTCCGAGTCATTTAGATTCTATTATCATGTCCTGCGAATGCACTCATGTCATAATAAAAAGTTTAGCGAAAGCGAAGTTCGAAACTTGAAAACACTTATCGATATATCGATAAGACCAAATTTAAAGCCAAATTTTTCATAATTTTTTTTATCCCATAATTACTTCATTTCAAATAAGAGACATTCCTATATCAGATTGCAGTTTTATCAAAACAATTTTTTGCTTTAAAACATACTTTGTGTTTATGTTTTAGACCTGACAAAGTGACGAATGGTATGAAAGTGTGAAACTGGTGTGAAAGTGTGAAACTGGTATGAAAGTGTTTTTTCGTCGCAGTGTTTACAGGTGTGCGTGCAAAAGCATAGCAGGGGTGCTCACGTGTCGTTGCCCTTGAGGCCGTTGGCGCTGGAGCGGCCCGAGTGGGCGCTGCCGCGCTCCATGTAGCCCAGCGGCCCGTAGCCCGCGCCTGCACACACACATTGCAGCTTCAGCATCAGAAATACCGACAGGTGTCTGGCACAGTAGAATAGCACCTACTATCTATATATACCTCCTGTAGGAAAGAGCCTAGAAAGATGTCGTAAGAGGCGACTGAGTACGGACAGCTTATATTCATGCATGATGCCATAATATGCAATGCTGTCACTATACTGCTCGATGCGGAGTATGAATTTTTTTTCTCGTGTCCAAATGGCAGCGACGTGGTTTGCCACCCGTCACGTTCGTTTCCTGCGGGGGCGAAAAGTGGGCTTCGAATGTTCTCTCTGCTTAACCATTATATGGACAAAAAAGGCGTGATTGTATGTATGTATGCATCATATCAGCCTATCACTAGTCCGCTGCTGAACATAGGTCTCTGCCATAGATTGCCACAACAGTTTGAAGCTCTCTTTTTGGGGGGATTTTGCCATAGCTGCCACGGTTGGCAGGCTGGTTGGTCATAGCAGTTTATTGGTTCCGATGTTCCAGGAAGATGCTACTGCCCATCTCCTGATTTTAATTCTCCCTCTGTCGACTTTTACGGCACCCACGGGATGAGATGGAATCCGTCTAGGTAGGTACCACCCCAAGCCCTATGCAATTTTGTCACTGTACTGCTCGTGGGCGGCGTGGTTCGCCATTAGTCACGTCCATCCCATGGGGACGAAAAGGGGGCCACGTGTGTGGCGTCTGCCTAGTAAATAGTAACTAAGGGACCTGGTGCTCGCCTTTAATTTCATAGCAAGCGAGTAACCATTTCGGAGGTTCGATCCCCGGTGCCAGCACCTCTAAAATTGTTCTACAATTTTAAGTGCTGATTTACCACCAGCTTAGCGGCGAAGGAAAACATCGTGAGGAAACCTGCAAGTCCGAGGAATAGAAATATTCCGAGGACACGTGAAGTCCGCCCACCATTGCCCGCATTGGAGCAGCGCGTACTATTCCCGGCTCCGAAACCCCCTCAGAAACGAGAGGAGGCCTGTGCTCAGCTGTGGGACATTTACAGGCTGTTAGTTTACTTTTTTGTCCGCTTCATACCTGACAGGTCGCGTTCGGTGTAGGCGGCGTGCGGGTCCACGGCCTGGCCGGCCAGCAGCTGCTTGTAGAGGCGCATGTAGGCGGCCGGGTCGGTGCGCCGCAGCCGCTCGTAGTACGAGTACTGCTGCCGCTGCAGCAGGAACGGGTCGCTGTACGCGCTCCCATATTCTGATGGGGGCACGGATAACACCACTAAAGTGCGTTGAATTTGAAAGGAAAGGAGGGACCCCTAACACCTGACTCCACCCGTGACCATAGGTGACCACACACGTAAGGTTTAAACAGTAAGAAGTAAACGCGACGAAATCAAAATTAATTACGCTTAATGCATCTTTTCGTGATGTATTGCAAACTTAAAAGCGTTTAATGATTACATTTTTTTTTTTTTTTTTTTATTGTATAAAGTGACGAAACGAGCAAAACGTTAACCTGATGGTAAGTGCAACGTCGGCCCACGACAAATGCTGTGTCACCCAGAATATTTCTGTGTGACACCACACTGCGCCCGTCACCCTGCGTAATCACTGCGTAATCACTGGTTCTTTAGTCACATATGACTTAAGAACTTATGTCTCAGGGTGATGGACACAGTGTGGTGTCACACAGAAATTTTCTGGGTGACACTGCATTTGTTATGGGCAGACGTTGCACTTACCATCAGGTGAACGTTTTACTCGTAAAAATAAAAAAAAACTTTTCTTTAAAAAGGTAGCGGTCTGGACGACGTCTCTCACCAAGGTAGTAAGGGTCGTGCTCCCGGTTAGCGCGGGAGCGCCGCTCGTGTTCCCGGCGCCTTCGCTCGGGCTCCGGCGCGTCCTCGTCTGTCGCCATCGCTTCGCGGGATCCGGCTCGCGAAGGGGACGAGTACGTTTCGCCTGCAAATTACCATAGACAAACTTTTAACATGACCATCCTTAATGATTTCTTATATTTACGCGAACACTACACATTTAAATGAAACTAAGTTTACGGATTTTATCGCGTTTAATTTATTACTATTTATAACCCGACGTTTCGAGTGCTTTACAGCACCCGTGGTCACGGGAGGACCTAGACTCAAGGTGTTATTAGGATTCCGATGTTTTAGTAATTCGGAATCCTAATAACACCTTGAGACACCTTGAGTCACACTGTGTATAGGGAAAAGACCCATACTAACAGATATTTAAACGGTGAATCTCACCACCATCCATCACAGTTAGCTACCGTGGGTAAATCCTTGTTTCAGAGAGCACGAGGAATCTGTGACAGGAAACACCTGGCCGCCGAGCTTCAGCATGTCAAGCAAGTTTTGCACGACAACAAGCTTCGGGTTCCGCGCCTACGTCGCAGTGACCGAGTGAAACCGGCCACAGTCGAGCGTGTGCCTGCTGTTCTACCTTATGTCAGAGGAGTCACGGACAAGATTGGCTATATCTTGAGGCGGGCTTCCATAAAAACATACTTCAAGCCGCCGAAGAAGATAAGTCAGTTTTTACCATCTGTCAAGTGTAACATCCCTCTACAAGATGCAGGAGTATACAAGCTGGATTGTGAATGTGGTCTCTCTTACATAGGCCAAACAAGAAGATCGATAAAAACCCGCGTAAAAGAACACATAGCTGACGTGAAGCATCGTCGTTCTAGGAAGTCTGCAGTCTGTGACCATGTTCTGGATCATCCCAACCATTACATCAGATTTGATAGACCACAAATCCTTGCAAAAGAACACCGATTCCTACCAAGGATGATTCGCGAGGCTATTGAAATTAAAAAACATCCTAATTTCAATAGGGAAGATGGTTGGGTATTACCACCGGCTTGGGATCCTATTATTAATAAAATTAAATCAAAAACCCATCCTTAATTTCATTTCACTGCTGTCCGACATAACACTATATATTACATTTCTTCTTCCATGTGTTATACGCTACGACACTGAAGAAGTAAAAAATTAAACATGTACATGTGAAAAGCATACTTACATTATATGTTTTAATTTTAAAATCTATCTGGAACTAATTTATATTGTCTAAAAGTTTATCTAACTTGATTTTTAATATTAAAAAAACTTTTATTGGATAATTTGTAACAAACAAAATAGACGATAAAGAAAAGACGTAAGATCATTAGATCAATATAGTTTTTGTTAGACTACAAACCGCGTGGCCTGGTGGTCAGCTTGAGCAAACGACTACTACGCCGCGAGTCAAAACACTGTGCTAACTTATTTTGCGTTCGTTTCGTCGTTTCAGCCTATCACAAGTCCACTGCTGAACATAAGCCTCCCCCATAGATAGCCACTAAAGTTAGTAACTCTCCTATTGGAGGGATTTTGCCGTAGTTGCCACGCTTGGCAGGCGGATTGGCAACCGCAGTTTATTTATTCAGATGTTCCAGGAAGATGCTGCTGCCCATCTTCTGGTTTTTTAATTTCCCTCTGTCGACTTTTACGACACCCACGGGATGGGATGGGGTGGTAGAACCAAAACATATAATTAAAAGCTGACGGTAGTAGATTTACTATTACATTAGGACGTCCAGCATCTCAGTCCCCCGAAAGCATATATAGCTGTATATACGTATATTTCATTTTTTTTATGGATTAAGTGATAAAACGAGTAAAACGTTCACCTGATGTTAAGTGCAACGTCTGCCAATAACAAATGCTGTGTCGCCCAGAAAAATTCTGTGTGACACCACACTATGCCCATCACCCCGAGACGCGAGTTCTTAAGTCTCAAATGCACAACGCTAGCTCTCAGTGCCCTTTAAACCGAAACACAGTAATGTTTGCACACTACCACTTCACGGCAGAATAACTGGCCCTGGGGTGGTACCTACATAGACGGATTCCTGAATAGGAATCCTACCACCATTTATTTAATTAATAATATACTATTATTTTTTGGTAACCGCCTTCGCTGTTTACTCACTGCCCTAACGGCGATCACCTCATTCCCAGGGGTTATCATCATCTATGTATTCTTTAATATTATAATAACCCTTTTTATGAAGTCTTTGTTTAATATAAAATTTAAACTTTTTGATTGAAAGACTTTTAGCACTTTCTGGGATTTTGTTGTAAAAACGTATACATTGCCCCATAAAAGAGTTACTGACTCTGTGAAGTCGGGTAACTGGCATAATTAATGTGTGCTTGTTCCTGGTATTCACATTATGAACATCACTGTTTTTAGTGAACTGGTTTATGTTCTTGTGTACATACAAAACGTTTTCAAATATATATTGAGAGGCCAAGGTTAAGATATTAATTTCTTTAAATTTATCTCTAAGAGACACTTCAGAGCCAAGATTATAAATAGCTCTTACGGCCCTCTTTTGCACTGCCCTGAGGTTGACTGGCAGAGAATGCTTTTACCATTAAGTCCGCCGTTTGTTTCTTCACTTATAGTAAGGTTCAGTAAAGAGTGAATAAATAAAACTGTCGAAACGAAAATGTCGGAAAAGAAATAGTTTGAAGTAAGAGATTCAAATAAGATGTGGCCTTTATCAGCCGAACACAGAACTTCACAACCTGCTGCTCATGAGGGAAGATAACATGAGATGTAATAAGACGATTGGTATATTTATTGATCGTGATCGTCGTTTAAGCCTATCACAAGTCCACCGCTGAACATAGACCTCCCCCATGGATTGCCACCAAAAGTTTGTAGCTCTCATTTCTGAGGGATTTTTCCGTAGTGGCCACGCTTGGCAGGCGGGTTGGTAACCGCAGTTTGTTTACTGAGATGTTCCAGGAAGATGCTGCCGCTCATCTCCTGGTTTTCATCTTGCCTCTGTCGACTTTAACGACACCCACGGGATGAGTTGGGTGGGTGGATTCTCTTAGGACGACACCACGTGGCATGGTATATTTATTATAATAAATTAAAATAGTGAAATGAGCATCTTGGAGATGATGTTCTCCTAGCCGATTTCGACCACGGCGACAACTTCCGAATACTGTCGACAGCCATCAACTGCGCAGGAGATATTATAGTGCCACAAGTGTACGCGCAAACACAGAGGCACTCACTCGTCCCAACCTACCCGCGCCCGATGTAACGCCGATGCGATAAGATCGGAGGCAGGCCAGGACGCAGTGTCAGAAACACGGGGACAATCACAACACAACCAGACCCGAAAACCAACAATTTATGTTTTAGCACAAATGTTGGCTCCGGCTGGGATTCGAACCCAGGACCCGCGGCTTAGGAGTCAGGTACTCTGACCACTAGGCCACGCGGTCGTCTTCTTGGAGAACGCGGTACTTAACAGATGCATAAAAAGGTTTTCTTTATGACGTTTAGTCTAAATACTCGTAGCATTAACGCTACCGATCGTTTGTTCTTTCTAACACTAGTATAATTCAGTGTATTTGGGTTTGGTAGTTATAATTTTTTTTTATTGAATAAAGTGATGAAACGAGCAAAACGTTCACCTGATGGTAAGCGCAACGTCTGACCATAGCAAATGCTGTGTAACCCAGTCCCAGTTACTGTGTGACACCACACTGCGCCCGTCACCCCTGAGACATCAGTTCTTAAGTCTCATATGCCCAGTGATTACATACTGGTTATGATGATGATGAAAACTCAAAAAAATATTTCAAACATACGTAAGATCACGACTGTATCCCATAAGGGGTAGAGAGACTGGGCACTCACTGCAAAAACAGATGACTGCCACAATCCACGTTTCACCAAAACAATATAATGCACTTGGTGTGATAGGTGGTGAGCCCGTCGCCACCATGTGCTGTTGGGTGCACAGTGCAGTTTAATTCCTTACTCGCCTTTTACGAGATCCACTGGATGAGATGGAGTGGTAGTATTCTTTTATTATTTTCCTCAACGTATATAAAAGCGATTCATCACTACCTTATCCGAAATTAGAAGACCTTGGTACTCGACTTTTGGCATATCTTTTCCCGACACCCACTGACAACAGATTAAACGATTGTTTACTCCTCAATGTGTAAACGGTGTGGCCGTGTGGTGGGGGCTTAAGATAATCTACCATCCCATCACATCCCGTGGGTGTCGTGAAAGTCGACAGGGGGAAAATGAAAACCATGAGACGGGCAGCAGCATCTTCCAGACACATATACGGCAAAATCCCCCAAAACGAGAGCTACAAACTTTTGTTGCAATCTATGGGGGAGGCCAAGTTTAGCAGTGGACTAGTGATAGGCTGGAATGATGAAAAAATTAAATGTGTAAACGGGCTGGTGATGTTTTCCAGGTGGTAAGATTTGTATGCAGGGATCCGTCTGGGTGAGTACAACCCCAGGCCAGTTATTCTGCCAAAGAAGTGTGCAAACATTACTGTGTTTTGGTTTGAAAGTCACACAGAGCTAGTGCAGTCACTGGGCATATGAGACTTAGACCCGATTTCACCGATCGCTTCGGAAACCAAGTTTAATAAAACCACGTTTTACTTAACTGAGTTCAAATGTATCATTTGATCACGGTTTCTGTCTGACCGATTTCACCGGCTCCATTTTGATCGCGTTCAGAAAAAACGAAGTTTACATGAAATATCGTCACAAAATAAAACGAAAACTCGATGTATTTCATATTTTGCGACATCAAACAGCCTGTTTTTATGCATAGGTTACAAAAAATAAACTATACGAATTAAACATAATGTTTTCGTTTACATAGTTGTGCAATTGACAATGACAGCTCTCTAAACGCATTTAAAGAGTTGATCGTCGAAAATTGGGCGTTCAGAATATTAATCGCGTTTAGCTTTAACTGTGTTCATTTGATATTGATGAAATGCAAACTGTAGCGTTGAACTCAGTTAACCGTTTAAACTTCGTTTAGCTTGAACTGATCGGGTTTATTTTCAAAGGTGAAATCCGCCCTTAGAGCTGATGTCTCAGGGTGACGGGCGAAGTGTGATGTCACGTAGAAGTTCCTCTGTGACACAGCCTTGCTTATGGGCAGGCGTTGCACTTGGTGAACGTTTTGTTCGTTTCGTTACTTTAAACAATATTTATTAGAGTTTAACATTATAATAAACTAGGTAATGCCCGCGACTTCATCCGCATGGATAAAGGTTTTTTAAATATTCCGTGGGCACCATATGTTTTTCCGGGATAAAAAGTATTATCCCTATATCCGTTTCCAGGATGCAAGCTATCTCTGTGCCGAATTTCGTAAAGATCGGATCAGCGGTTGATCCGTAAAAAGGTAACAAACAGACAGAGGGTAGAGAGAGTTACTTTGGCATTTATAATATTAGTATGGATTCCGCGCGAAAGCGGGTCTAGTCCACCAGTTATTTATAAATACGCCAATGTCACAACTTGACATTGGCGTATTTATTATCAATTTCCATAAATTTCATACCCGCTATAGAATCGTCTCTGTTTTCGAAACAGCGGTGTGTATCGAATCGTTATTTATTGTTAATCTCTTTGTGAATAAGATTTTGAAATTGCAACTAAGCAAAATGAGCGAGTTCGGTCCCCGAGTTACAACAACACAGGTATATCTACTGGTGGTAGGATTCCTAAGCAGGAATCCGTGTAGGTAGGTACCACCGCAGGGCCAGTTATTCTGCCGTGCAGCAGTAGTGTGCAAACATTACTGTGTTTCGGTTTGAAGGGCACTGAGAGCTAGCGTAATCACTGGGCATATGAGACTTAAGAACTGATGTCTCAGGGTGACGGGCGCAGTGTGGTGTCACACAGTAATTGTCTGGGTGACACAGCATTTGTTACGGGCAGACGTTACACTTACCATCAGGTGAACGTTTTGCTCGTTCAGTCACTTTTACGAAATAAAAAAAAATAAAAAAATCTATGTGATGCTACTATTGTTAAACATTATATTGGTCGTCTGGTTTTTTCATAATATGGTCGAGGAGCTCCGTGCCGTGGTAGCTCAGGCGCTCGCTTTAAATTTCATAATACGAGAGTGGCCTGGGTCGATTCCCGGTGCCGGCGCCACTAAAATTGTTAATTGCAATTTTAAGTGCTGAATTACCACGTGCTCGGCGGTGAAGGAAAACATCGTGAGACAAAGCAGGTGTTACACAAGCTCCAAGTCACCCAAAGAGCCATGGAACGGGCTATGTTAGGTATCTCCCTACGTGGTCGAATCAGCAACACAGAGATCCGGAAGAGAACGGAATTGGTCGACATAGCTCATGTGATCGCTAGCAGAAAATGGAAGTGGGCGGGCCATATATGTCGTAGACAGGACAACAGGTGGGGTAGTCGGGTGCTTGAGTGGAGGCCTAGAGTGGGGCATAGAAATGTAGGCAGGCAACCGATGCGTTGGACGGACGACCTTTTTAGAGTGGCCGGAAAGGACTGGATGCGAAAGGCGCAAAACCGGGAGGAATGGCGTGCATTAGAAGAGACCAGCATTGGGTGGTGAAAGGTTGAAAAAGAAAGAAAGAAAATGTGTATGAAACAAACATAAACATACACATACTTGCAAAGTCACACACAGATGATCGCGGTGTATTTTCGTGATCATCATAAATGTGTAATATTCGCGTAAATATAAGAACACCTTTTAAGAAGATAACCCCAGGGAATGAGGCCGGTAAGCTCTCTTCTACATCTTTATAATATTGCTGTGTTACGTTATTTTTAAAATGACCGACAAGAAAAAACCGCTGGGTTCTTACTAGCTCTTACCAGGACAGAGGAATTTATTAGCGAACCAGAGTAGTTTGAATAAAAATTACGTTCAATGAGAATTATGTAAATAATCTATATTTAATTTAAAAAAATCTATTCCATTCTGTAACGAAATGCTCGAATTAGACATCGGTCGTTGGATCGCTGTGTTACTTGAACCGATGCACTCTCGGCCCCATTCCGTCGCTACCTTTCACTTTGCCACGCGCGTCTCCGTTTCCGCGTACGTTATATTAAATGCCGACGCGTAACGCAGCATGCCAATGCCCGTTATCAAGAAAAAATTCCGATAACACGTGTACAAGGTCGTAAGATGTTCAGAATTCTGAGCCGACGGACGATGTTTAATTCGAGCATTTCCTAAGGAATTTACAAAACACTGTTGTTATTAACATGCACTCGTATCGGCGTAATTTTTATGTTAATATATAATATTACTTTATGTTAAGTGCAACGTGCCCATAATAAATGCTGTGTCACCCATAACATTTCCATGTGGCACCACACTGCGCTCGCCACACTGAGACATCAGTTGTTAAGTCTCATATGCCCAGTGATTACGCTAGCTCACAGTGCCCTTCAAACCGAAACACAGTAATGTTTGCACGCTACTGCTTCACGGCAGAATAACTGACCCTGGGGTGGTACCCACCTAGTCGGATTCCTGAATAGGAATCCTACCACCAGTGGAGCCAAAAGTGGAAAAAATGCAATACTAGAGAGACTGATTCAATCAACAATCCTAGCGGAAACATCAGTAAAGTTGCGCTCGGGATTCGTCCCCGAGTTACGCAAACGGTAGCTTTTGTTAACTCATTTGTACACGATCGAAACGTACAAGATACGTTCACTGTTATAGATTAGATATAGTGTTATGTTACAGTGTTATCTGATACATATCACCAAAATGTTTGTTTAAATCGATAGTACAATATGTAGTTTCACAAAATCCTCACAAATAAATAATTATTTAATCGACAAACCGACTTTGACAATTTAAGAGTTTCGTGATGGGATTTAAAATTGGTCATACATACATACGTACGTAAAAAAAATTCAGACGAATATACAACCGCCTCCTATTTTGAAGTGGGTTAATAAAATTTAAGTGTTGGTCTGTGACTTCGCATTAAAGACTTTTCTTCTTCTCATAATCTTAATCTCATAAGGTCACAAGAATATAAAAACTTTTTTTTGTCAGTCTGTGTGTTTGTCCGGGCTATACTGTATTATATACGGACTAGACTGTAGTCTAAGTAAATGGCTGCACCGTTTTGGATGGGACTTTCATTCAAATAGTAATTTTGGCTACTTTTTAAAACGGAAACTTTAGGGTTCATGCTGAAAATATGAAAATCTAGAAAGTAACGACTACGTGGTCCGCTTATTTTACATAAATAAATACAGTCACGCCTTTTTTCTATATAAGAGGTAGGCAGAGGCCTCTCACGGAGCCCACTTTTCGCAACCGCGGGAAACGAGACAAGAAATTCGTACTCCTCATTGCGATCCCACAAGCAGTATAGTAACAGCGTTGCATATTATGGTATTATTCTGCACCGATAAAGGCTGTCCGTACAATAGTTTTGTCACCTCTTAGGACACCTCAGTAGGAGGTAGTTATAAGGTTCAATAAATATTTTTAATACATTTGACTACTTTTATACGCTGTCAAACACACGCGGTCCCGCGAGTTCGATCACCGGTGCCGACACCTCTAAAATAGTTGTGCCGTTTTTAAGTGCGGATTTACCACCTGCTCAGCGGCGAAGGAAAGCATCCTGAGGAAAAACAGCATGTCTGAGGAATAAAAATATTTCGACGACATGTGAAGCCCGCCAACCAGCATTTGGGCAGCGCGGACGATTCTTCCCGGCTCCTAAACCCTCTCCGAGTGGGAGGCCTGTGCTCGACAGTGGGACATTTATAGGCTGTTACTTCGCTGTATAGGGACGTTACTTCGCCGTGTGGCGAACTTAAGAGAATCTACCACCCCATCTCCGTGGGTGTCGTAAAAGTCGAAAGAGGGAAAATAACACGATATGGACAGCAGCATCGTCCTGGAACATCTGAATAAATAAACTGCGGTTGCAAACCCGCCAAGCGTGGCAACTACGGCAAAATCCCCCCGAAATGAGAGCTACAAATTTTTGTGGTTATCTATGGAGGAGGCCAATGTTCAGCAATGGACTAATAGGCAATTATTAAAAAAAACTAGGCTGAAATGATGATGATGATGATGATGAAATGTTCGTATAATCCGTTGGTAGTGGTTGTCTATGTCGGGAAAGCCGTGTGGTGGCGGCTCGTTAAAAGAATACTACCACTCCATCTCATCCAATGGATCTCGTAAAAGGCGAGTAAGGAATTAAACTGCACTGTGCACCCAACAGCGCATGGTGGCGATGGGCTCACCACCTATCACACCAAGTGCATTATATTGTTTTGGTGAAACGTGGATTGTGGCAGTCATCTGTTTTTGCAGTGAGTGCCCAGTCTCTGACTACCCCTTATTGGATACAGTCGTGATCTTATGTATGTATGTCGGGAAAGGAATATATAAGCCAAATTTAAAGTCAATAGGTATTTTAGTTTACGAGATATCGTGCTGAGTCTGTGGTAAATCGCTTTGACATACAGAGAATCATTAATCTGTCTCAGCATGCAACGTCAAACAATCAAAGAGTATAAAAAGTCTGGTCTATCTAGTTAAATATCAGATTGTCTACTAAAACTATGAGTACGACCTTGGTAGCTCGGTGAATGGGTGTTGGACACTGAGAAACGAACATTTCATTAAGTTCACAGAGCAAACGTTTATATTACTAGCTAAAGCCCGCGACTTCGTCCGCGCGGATTAAGGTTTTTTTTATTAAATACCGTGAGAACTTTACGCATACGTTTCTTTTATACATTATACACTTTTATGTTATATGTCCGATACATTTAAAATATCTTTCGTGTTTTTGGTTTTTCTGTTATCTTATGTGCATTTAAATTAAGACTGTCTGACAGCTGCTCGTACATACATACATAAGATCACGACTGTGTCCCATAAGGGGTAGTCAGAGACTGGGCACTCACTGCAAAAGTAGATGACTGCCACAATCCACGTTTCACCAAAACAATATAATGCACTTGGTGTGATAGGTGGTGAGCCCATCGCCACCATGCGCTGTTGGGTGCGCAGTGCAGTTTAATTCCTTACTCGCCTTTTACGAGATCCATTGGATGAGATGGAGTGGTAGCATTCTTTTATCGAGCCGCCACCACACGGCTGCTCGTAGGTTCTATATTAGTGGCGCCGACAGAATAACAGCGCTGCGGCAATTCTGCTGTAGCATAATGCTGAGTGGGGTCCTTTTCGTTGCTGCACTCCAATATAGATTTTAATACTTTACGTTTTATTGAGCGTAGCAACAAATAAAGTTATTTTCTTTATTTAAAGTTATTTTTCGGACTAAAAGGTAAGTAAGTAAAAAGTAAATTAAATGTTCGTCTACAGGATGCAAGATATATTTGAGCCGAATCGTCGAGATCGGTTCAGCGGTTGAGCCGTGAAACGAAACAAACAGACAGAGGGACAGAGAGAGTTACTTTCGCATTTATAATATTAATATTATATAGTACAGTATGGACTAGCATTAAACTTTTTAAAACTAGATAAAGACTAGATTAAAAACATTTAAAATACCATGGGAACTTCTCATGGGATTTTTGGAAATAAAAAGTATCACATGTCCTTCTCCAGAATGCAAGCTGCCGTGTGCTCCAGTGTGCGAGCCGTGAGAAGGTAATAAACAGACAGAGAGACACGGAGAGTTAAATTCGCATTTATAATATTAGTATGGATAGTATGCATATCAGTATGGATTGTACTAGCGGACCTTCGAACCCAGAAAAAGATGGGATTGTAAAAGCCTTGAGAGTATCATCGGAAACATCACCAAATACAGAAAGCTGTCGGTGATTCCTACGAAGGAATCCATCTAGGTAGGTATCACCCAGTTATTCTTAGTTAGCTAGTTTAATTACTGGGCAAACCAGTGGTTTGTCCCTGAAACCTGCGTTTTGTCCCTGAAGTGGCCATTCCACGCACTGAGCATACGGCCTGTTTGTATCATTGCAGTGCACACAACTGTACTGTGTGTACCAAAAATTTCTATTTATACCTGATCTTTTTTCAAAATATTGTATGTATTGTAATTTAACAAATAAACGGTGTATCTATCTATCATATGAGACTTGAGAAGCAAGGTATCAGGGTGACGTGCGCAGTGTTATGCGTTCGTCACCCTGAGACCGATTTTCTCGTCTCGTCACTCCTATAAAGAGTACCACTGCTGGACATTTGTCCTTGGCAAGAATAAGGGAACAATTGTCGTAATCACAAAGATTGGCGGCCATGACTGGTGATCGCACTACATGCCCAAGTGAGGCATTTTTCGAGATGGTTATTTATTCTTTTGTTTTAGGGCAAAAGGTGATATTTATGTGTTTCTTTCTTGTCTTCAGTCTATTATTTTTTCTTCCTCCGTTTTAAACTTGTGCCTATGCTTAATTATATGAGTGAGTAGAACCGTAATATACAGACTAGACACTGTCAGGATACCCAATCGTTTAAAATGATCTCTGCAGGATTCTCACTGGGGTACACGTACGACAGTTCTGATTGCTCGTTTCTGCAAGACGAACGCCCTATTTACATTGCATTCAAACCTAATACCCCAAAATTCGTAGCTGTGGTAGCTCAGGGGCTAGGCGCTCGCTTTAAATTTCATAGTACGCGAGTGACCTGGGTTAGATTCCCGGTGCCGGCACCACTAAGATTGTTGATTGCAATTTTAAGTGCTGATTTACCACGTGCTCGGCGGTGAAGGAAAACCATCGTGAGGAAACCTGCATGTCTGAGGAATAAAAAATATTTCGAAGACATGTGAAGTCCGCCAACCCGCATTCTTCCTAGTTCCAAAAACCCTCTCAGAAATGAGAGGAGGCCTGTGCTCAGTAGTGGGACATTTATAGGCTGAAACTTTACTTTTTTTTCACCCCAAAATTTGGCAATAGTCATTAGAATTTTCCAGAAAATCTCAGTGTCAGTTGCCGTTGGTAGGATTTCTATGCAGGAATCCGGCTAGATAGGTACCATCCCAGGCCAGTTATTCAGCTGGGAAGCAGTAGTGAACATTACTGTTTCGGTTTGAAGGGCACTGAGAGCTATTGTAATCAACTGGGCATGTGAGAATTAAAATCTTCGCACGTGGCACAGTGTGGCGCGGTGTGATGTCACGCAGAAATGTTCTGGGCATAGCATTTTTTATGGGCAGATGTTGCACTTACCATCAGGTGAACATTTTGCTCGTTTCGTCACTCTATCCAATAAAAAAAGGGTGAAACTGTGAAGCAGCTTTATATACGAGTATATGTGTTCACCTTAATATATAGATGGCGATTTGGTCACATAGACTTAAGAATTCGCGCAAATCCAGAATTATTAGATATAATGTTCAAAAAAAACATTCACTAATTTACCCATGCACCCATGGTCACGGGGGGACAGTCCCCCCGTGACCATGGGTGCTGTAAAGCGTCCGAAACGTCGCGTAAAAATAGTTAATTAAACGCGATAAAATCCGTAAAAAAGTAGTTTTATTTAAATGTGTAATATTCGCGTAAATAAAAGAAAACATTAACATTTACAAACCAAACTACCATATTATCACAGGCGTTAGTAGTTTTAATGTTATATCGAATCGGACATAGAAGAAATATAATTATCGTTAATCTGTATTGATGGAGAACAATTAAAATGGTTGCCGCAAAATATGGCTAGACATCGAACTTTGCACTTGTAAATGTATTTGCCAATGTAACACTAATGAGGTCAAGATTATGCAAGTATTTCAAATGATCTAACACCTTACCATCCGAGTGTAGGTAACATGCGCATTGAAATGTAATAAATGGCAGTTAGGCGATTTTGAATTAGAATCAGCATATTGTGTTCACAAGCGTATTCAAGCTTTCATAAGCATTTGCACATATTAAAAATGGAACATGCTCAAAATGGCTAGCACGGGTTACTTTAAAAGTAAGGTTTCTCGTCTTGAACGCGGGTATATAATGTTTGAAAGCGAATGTTCATCAAAACGCAACCTGTGTGGCATGCTCCATAGCGTGACGCGTACTCTCTTACGAAACTCCTGCACACTTAAAAACCACACAAAAATCTGTCTTATTGAATTGCTTACAATTACTAGATTTCGCGTCCTTCGAGAAAGTCACAACTGGAAAAAAATAATAACTAAAATCATCCAATGCTATCAGCTCCAATTAGTGATAGAGCGTACGTTAATGTTAACGTAACGTTTAACGGTTCACTGGTGGTAGGATTCCTATGCAGGAATCCGTCTAGGTAGGTACCACCCCAGGGCCAGTTATTCTGTCGTGAAGCAGTAGTGTGCAAGAGTTACTGTGTTTCGGTTTGAAGGGCACTGTGAGCTTGCGTAATCACTGGGCATTTGAGACTTAAGAACTGATGTCTCAGGGTGACGGTCGCAGTGTGGTGTCACAAAGAAATATTCTAGGTGAGATAGCATTTGTTGTGGGCGGACGTTGCACTTACCATCAAGTGAACGTTTTGCTCGTTTCGTCACTTTATACAATAAAAAAAATGGCCGACATCCTAAATTTTTTTTAAGGAAAATATAAACATTCATTTATGACTGCAAAAATGGCGTGCAATTCAATATGTAAACGTTGTTCGTTTCGTAAGTCCTTACGTAAGTTGAACAAAAACTGTTACACGGTATGTTTTACGTTTTTACGTTTTTTATATAACTTTCTAGTTCCAAAAAAAAAATCAATTTTCAGTGGGACAGCCATTATTAAGAATTACTTTCTAAAAAATATTACATATTTTTTTTAAATCGCAACTAAAAAACATTATGGTAATGACAATGTTTAAAATTTCTTCACAACCCGATGGAAATTTTTCACAATGCGTAGAAACAAACTCACCTCTCCTTCGCTCTTCGTCCTCCCGCCGCAAGGTGCCATATTTCCTGCTGGGATCGATATCCCTGTATCTCCTCTCATATCTATCTCTATGGCTACGTCTCCTGCTGCCGCCTTCTTCGTCGTAGCGGCCATCGCGCTCCGCCGTATTGTAACGTCGTCGGTCGTCTTGTCGTCGCTCCTTGTCGTCGGGTCGTGGAGGCTTCGATGTGTACGAGCCCTCTCTATAGCGCCTAGAATACCGAAAAAATCTAAAATTTGGGCCATAAATAATGTCAAATTGTTATAAAAAGATGATTGCGTCGAGTCAAAATATGAAGTCTACTGGTGGTAGGATTCCTATGCAGGAATAAGTCTAGGTAGGTACCACCCCAAGGCCGGTTATTCTGCCGTGAAGCAGTAGTGTGCAAACATTACTGTGTTTCGGTCTGAAGGGCACTGAGAGCTAGCGTAATCACTGGGCATATGAGACTTAAGAACTGATGTCTGTGGGTGACGGGCGCAGTGTGGTCACACAGAAATATTCTTGGTGACGCAGCATTTGTTGTGGGCGGACGTTGCACTTACCATCAGGTGAACGTTTTGCTCGTCTCGACACTTTATCAAAAAAAAAATTACTTACCTCCCTAAATTTTAAAGATTTGGGAGCGTGTGGCGGAAATCATATTTTTTTTTAATTAATGAAATCATAAGGGAAAACTTAATTTCTTTAAGAAAAAGAAAGAAAGGTTGTATGTCGGAAAAAATACACTGATCAAGCAAGCGATTCGAACCCAGGATAATAAAAGTCTATTTATCCTGGGGTTCGCATCCCAGCCGGAACCAAAATTTGTGCAAAAACACAAATGTGTTGCGCATGTGAAATTTATGTCTGTAAAACGCACACACTATATGAGAGAAGTATTGTAGTGCATCGTTTTTGAAAAAAAAAAAACTGCCCAATGCTCTGAAAATATGCATCTTTTTTTTTGATCCTGGCAATTAGCTACCAAATCGAGCCATTTTTGCCAATGTCGAGTAATAATTTTATAATAGCAAATACTTCATTTCGATAGACAGTAAAGATTGCAAAGAGCCGGTTTCCGTAACTCTACGTCCTAGCGCATATTTCGCGTGACTAGATAGACAGTAAAAGCAGTAAAAAAAAACAGATAGACAGTAAAAAGATAGTACTTAGTAGACTTTTACTGAAGATTTGCTGGAGAGATGAATGATGATGTAGACGACTGATGGAGACAAGACGAAATGTACAATTTTGCTCTTGAATTGAATTTTCCAATCGCTGTACACTTTCACGAGCACTTGTTGTTTAGTAAATTATCAATATTAAACATCAAAACTCAAAATATACACAGAAATTACAAAATTCAACAGAAACACCACCGCCACTTTTTGATTTGGCGCCGAAAGTCAAAATATGTCTTAATTTATTAATTAATGCAATGTTAATGAGTAACATATCATAATAAAATCAATTTCTTACCTACGATCTCTCTCCCTGTCGCTGTAATAGTCAGTGTCCTCTGTCTCATATCTATGGCTTCTGGTACTACGCCTGTGTCTGCGCGAGTCAGGACTGACATCTCTGTCGCGTCTGTCACGGTCCCTGTCCTTGTCTCTATCTCTCCTATCTTTCTCTGACCTTCGCCCATCTCTTCCTAATCTTCTATCTGAATCTCTGTCAAATTTTCTGTCACCTCTAGAATATCTACCGTCTTTATCTCTTTCCCTATCCCGATCGCGATCTCTTGAAGATTTATGTTTGTCCCTATCTCTCCTAGGGGACGATTTAAACGTCCTGTCTCGTTCTGAGTCTTCTCCTGAAGTATTAACGCGATTAACAGACTGTCTTCTTGAACCATTTGCCGGATATTCGACCGAATCTGAAGCGTCGCGGCTCCTTTCTTTAGCCATATCGGTGACGTTTCCACTGACTACATCGAACATCTGCTCCCTTGAGAAAGTCATTTCTGCTCCAGATATGATACTCAAGTCCTGCAAATTCTCTCCCTCCATCGTCACCTCTCGCTGCTGCTCCTCGGGTGCTGCACCGAAGTCAACTGACGGGTCGTTATTTGCTTCCCTTAATCCCATAATGCTTCGGGAAGGATTTCTCACAGTTGGCTCTGTATAATCTGATCCATCAACATTCTGTTCCCTCACATCTGTTGGACCCGCATCTGTGTGCATAGGGTAATCGTGGTCAACTCCTGTAACAACCCTCGGCTCATTCGAACTAGCATAGTTACCTCCCTGATACTGCATGTATTCATTATTACTTGGTTCTCCAGGAACCATTCTATCCAACCCTATTGGTCTTCTATCAGAGCTTCTGTTAGCAGGAGGTTGAGTATAATTATCTGGAGTTTGCTGACCATCAGCTTGCCGAAAAGGGCGACTTGGGTTGTCAGTCAACTGGCCATCGACATGGCGATCCATATAATCCTCATTGGGTTGATTATAACCATTATCTGACTCAGTTTGCTGCCCAAGAACCATACGGGCAAGACCTGGTGGCGGTTCATCACCAGAGATATTCAGATTTTGATTGTACTCTGTTTCTTGCTGTCCCACTACCATTCTCCTAAAGCCAGGAGGTGGTACATTTCGGCTAAAGTCTGTGTTTTCACTATAATCAACGCTAGACAAATGTTCTGTCTGTAAATACTCATTTCTGTCATTCTGTGGCGCAACTTCCATGTTATCAGGAATATGCTGAGTAACAGGAATTGGTCTAAAGTTTGCTGCTAGAGGTTGATCAGGTCTCTCTGAGTTATCTGGAGTAGTTTCTAAATTAGCTCCAAATCCTACAGGAATTCTGTTATGTTGAGACATCTTACTTACAACAGCAGGTGATGTTAAGTTTGGGTTAGGGATCTGTGGTGGGAATGAGCTAGGCATTTGAGATGGTGTGTTTGAATGAGCTTTAGATATATTCTTGTGAGAAAATGGTCCTGCATGTTTGAAAGGATTCTGAGATGAAGAAGGTGGAGGAAAATTAGTTGGGGGAGGCACTGAAACGGGTGATACTGTGGAAGAAGTTTGGATTGCTGCTGAAACAGGTGGAGGTGGAGGCATAGATGATGAAAGAGGGGGTGGTGGCACATTTGAAATTACAGGTGGAATGAACTCTGCAGGTGAAATAGATGTTGGTGGCTGTAAAGAAGGCATATTTTCTGGCACATTTTGTTCTAATTCATTATTAGCTTTGACTACATCTGGTACAACATTTTCAGTGTTGGATATACTCATGTCTTGCATAGAGCTTGATAACTCATCATGACTTTCACGTCTGCTGCTACTGCTTTTGTGACTATCAATTAGTGTTGCATCTTCATTAGAGTTTTTTGTCCACTCACTACTCTGAGGATACATTTCATCTAAGCGAGATTGAGAGTAATTGAAATTTGAATTGTCTGTATTCAAGCCAGGACTGCTCTTACTAGAATTTCTCGAAAGATTTTCACTTCTGTAAGTACCTTCGGAATGTGTATTAGGTCCATCACTAGATTCTTGGGACATTTGTGATTCTATTGACCATTGAGGTGTTAGATTATCTATATGAAAACGCTTTCCTAGTGCCAAATTAGGCAATCGTTCCTTGACAATATCTCTGTCATTCAGAGTCTTTACTTCTTCAGAAGATGGATTACTGACAGTACCTTGACAATGATATTCATTTTGGGAAAGAATATCAGGTGTTATTGTATTCACAGATGGCTGAGCAGCTGGTTCTTTACTTTCTTGTGTTACTGGTGGAGAAGATTGCTGTTGAGGTTCTTTCTTATCCTCCATTGCCCAATTCCAAGTATTGTTTGGTACAAAGCTTTCATCAATAGCATTAGCATTGTTAAATACTTGTGACTGTGGCGCACTCTCTGGTGAAACTACCTGATTTGCAACAGGCTTCTGCTTAGATGAGTCTTCCCAACCCCAATCCCAATTGTCTTCCCAACTATCATTATTCATTTTATTCTGGACATAGTTTTGCTGGGGCACTCCTTGATTTGCATAATAGTTTTGTGGGTATCCCTGCTGAGTGTTATTGTAGTTTTGATTAGGGAAGTTCTGATTAAATTGTGTTGTTTGTTGATAAAACTGGTTAGCGTTGTTTCCAAACCCCTGTTGTTGGTACATTTGACCATACTGTTGGTTTTGTTGAGATTGAGGCTGCTGTTGTTGCATTTGCCAATATTGTTGTTGTTGAGCACTTGGTTGTGCGGCCTGATAATTTGAGTACATATTTTGTTGGTTCCCATAAGGCTGAAATCGACAAAAAGCTAAATTGTATTTAAACTTAAATGTAATACTTTCACTTTAGATGAATATTGGGAAGATAACTATCAAGGCGCATTCAAGAGTACAAATATGGTATAAAAAAGCAGTTAAAGGTAGCGATACAGAAACAACAATAATGTTTATCAATAATATGATTGAATAAGCCTTTGGCTGTTGGTCCACGTCATTGTTTACGTCGGTGTCGACATAACCTGCTCACCTGGGGCGCGCCGTATGGCGGCTGCTCAGCGGCAGGCGGCTGTCCGCCGCCCTGGGTCCGTTTCATCCACGACATACCGCGTTACCGCCGCTTACGTAACATTCGCGATAGATTCGCTAGCATATGATTCTAAGCCCACAAACAGCCTCGTCACTATCATAGAACCAAACGGTATTACACTTTCACTATCGGTGGCTATTAACTTTTAATGCAACGACTGACAACACTTCCAAATCAATTAATGAATTATATGTGTAGTTAACAACGGTAACGTTGGTTGATGAATTTATTTTTTGTAATTTTTCAAAGAGAATTTGTTGACAGAAACCCATCGATCGAAGGTGCCCTGTTGGCAGTGTAGCCATGCTAATTTTGATTGACATTTGAAAGGTTTCTTTTTAATTCCAATATTAGTCACTAAAAAAATTAGTTTCTCAGAAGTTAAGATCTCATTTTTTTTTTACTTTGTTCATCATAAAAAGAACTACTATAATGTAATAGACTTGCGGAATAATGTTATTTTTCGATCACCGTGGCTATCGTTCCTGTTACATAAAAGTCACGTTGAAAAATAACCGTGACTTTGGCACGTTGATCACAGCCTACGTTTAGTCGTTCCATAGTTCAAAATTATGACGTTATTTTGGTCGATCCTGGTTACTTTCAAGGATGTTTATAATACCAACTTTACTAAAATTTTATTATTTATAAGTCATATTTTACATTACTGTGTAATTGTAATGCTTAAAAATATAATATATTACTGTCTAATTATAATACTTAAAAATACTATACAAATAAATAAAATTGAAGTGTCTGTTTGCAATTACAAAATAACAGCTTTTTACTCAATGGATATGAAAGTATATACGGTACTTATAAGAATAAAACCATATAAAAATTTTTGTCTGTTTTTACGGCTAAACTCCGAAACGGCTGAACCGATATTGACGGGACTTTCACTGACATATAGCAGCTTAGTTAGGCTACTTTAATTTTAGAAAAATAATTAGGGTTCCGCGCAAAAAAATTAAAACCCCAAATTCCATTCCAAATAGGGAAGTATATACGTATATCATCGATCAAGGGCGGCTTTTTTACACGGGTAAAACCGCAGGACACAGCTAGTTATATACCGTTAAAAATTTAGTACATTTATACCGTTATAAAGTAACGGTACGCAAATAAACTAAAATAGGAAATATTTAAATAAATAAGTGCATTATATAATAACGTGAACTTCATACATTACTAAAGTAAAAATTCTTTGGGCGTGAAGAGAATAAATTTCAAGATCAAATTTGTGTGCAGCGTTTTCGTGCAACGTTTCTGTTATTCTTAATTAATATTTATGGATTAATTTATAATTGTTTATACACTACGCAGTTATTTTACAGTAAAATGCAATTTGGTAATTCATGTTTATTCAAATATAAATCTAATTTCTAATATATTAGTTTCACTTCTGTCGCAACTACTGAGTTTTTTTTTAGTAGTTGAGAATAAATAGATGAGAATCACAAATTAGAATACTATCATATTATTGTTAACTATTTTCGGTATTTTTCGTTTCATTCATGTTATGTAACTTAAAAGTATTTAACGTTTGCTCTTTCTAATATTTGTTACGATTAACATGTTTAACAACTGCGAAAGAGATTAGAAAGTCACCTTGACCGAAGACCGAATGGACAAAGGAATTGAAGCTATAGTAAGAATCGAAGTAATTTATGAACTTTGTTCTTTTAAGTCAGAAAAAGCCACTATGATGTTTCAGAACACAGAATCACAGTGAATTTTTCACGGTGAAGTTAATTATCACCCACTTCTAGTCCGTATCATTGATATAGTAGAAACCTAAGATAAGTAAGATAGAAACTTTCTATCAAAAATTTTAAAAATATCACCTCTGGGACATTAAGAATGATTAGAAGATATTTCATTTAATTAGTAAAATTGTGTGCGTGTGTATGACGGAATATAGGCCCCGCCAGCCGTATCGACTATAGGAGTATGATCACAGACCAATAACAGAGGTCGCTCGTGACGGCCATCCATTGAAGTATTTCTGCTAGAAGGTTGCTACTCATCAAAAAAAGATATTGTAATAACAGAAAATGTTACACTACACCAGTGTTTCCAGATGAATAAGACAATACTAAGGTGCATGGGGGGACAAAATCACCAGAAATACGATGTTGCAGCTTAAATTATTACGATAGATTTATAATGTTACATTTGCCTATTTTATTGAAAAGAACATAAAAACAAACATTTAATTCACTTTCTTATTTGATTCTTATCAATTCGAATAGTCAATGAGATTCAACCACTCGTTGCAAAATTTTTGTTTGCAGTCTCTTTTTTGTACATTCCTCTTTTCTGCTTTTCTTACACGTTGAAGGAACAGATAAAGAATCACTATTGGCATCACTATTCATGTTAATTAGCTATCACCTAACAATGAAATTACATATAACATTTTAATAAATTCTGACTATGCTAAGTTCATCATCATCATTATTTTAGCTTATCACTAGTCCACTACCGAACATAAGCCTCCCCCATAGATTGCCATAAAAGCTTGTAGCTCTAATTTTGGGAGGTTTTTAGCCATGGTTGCCTCGCTTGGCAGGCGGGTTGCTAACTGCAGTTTATTTATTCAGAAGTTCCTGGTTAAGTTCAATGTTAGACACTTAAAACAAGTTAGTTTTCGTATGTAACATATAGCAAGTTTGACTGGTGCCATTTTGCTTAGTATCGATCGTGCTATCGTTACCAATGAAAACCATTAAAATTATATAAAAATTATTTTCTAATTAGTCACACACAATTTTAATTTATTCATCTATGGGGGTCAAATTAACAATAAAATGTTTAATACGTTATTTTTGTTTATCAATTTTAGATGTTGTTATCGTATTTTAAAAAAACTTTCAACTTACTGAACATAAATAAATGTGGCTCATAACCAACAAGCCTGTTTTGGTTGAAAAGCGCCTTAGCCTGTACTCAGTGTAGATTTGTTCCATTGAAATATTCAGGTCAATTTTCCGTGTTATATTGGCAGTATTGAATACAATAGAATAGATACGTTGTAGTACGTATTGACTGACGTAGTCACGACAATGGTATTTTTCTGAGTTTTTGGACTGGATACCAGTTTAAGTTTAGGTTCACAAAATACGGTAACTTTCATACACCGTGTATAGTAATTTGTGACTACGGTAAGTGGCAGTTCTAAAAACAAAAATCTGCCGTAATTACGGTGGATATGGCAGCGCTGCACTACACAGAAATTAAAAAGTTAAAGTTTTTTAATGTTTTCTTATATATTTTCGGTGATGTAATTGCTGTTAGCCTTCTCGGCTTTTAAAGCTTCATCGGATACTGGGCCCGCGTGCCAGGTTTGGTTTGACCCAAACCTAAATAAATAAATAAAAACTCCTACAAAAACCTCAAAGTTCGGACTGTGTCGCGTTCGCTGCGTGCTTTCGCGATTACGAAAATCTTAAATATTTTATGTCGTCTAATGACCGTCCGAGGGAGGCTGCGCGCGTCCATTCGGACTGTCGACTTGTGTGTCGGTAACTTTGGGCGGTTAGAACCGCCCTGGAACCTGGAAGACGAGTGAATCGTGTGTACGCGGTGTGATTACTGACTATTGCGCGCCGCTCTCTACGGCGGTCGCGCGTCGTGTTGCGTGTTATATTAACGCTATTGACTGTGTGTACAGTGTGGCCTGGATCGTGACTGACGGTATCGTGGTCTGTTTTCTTACCGGAATAAACCTGACAGTTTCAATTTACGTCAGTGTTGGTGGCAACACTTTTCATCAGTCAAACTGAACATTAACACAAATTATTTGTAAAACCCAAATATTAAAAACAGTAAGCAGGAAAAGTTCAAATTAAAGTTATGATTGTTTTAGTTACGATTTAAAATTAAGGTCAATAAATACAAAGTTTGTTTTAATAGCTTTTACCAACTGCAAAGGTCTTATCGCCGTTTGATAATTTTTTCATTCCTTTATTTTATTATAACTAAATAAATTCTTGAGCTCACAAATATGGCTACTAAAAGATCAAATCCCTTTCTTGAAGACTTCGTACCACAAAGCAAGGTTCATGTGGGCTTGAAGCAATTCAATAACAACGAAGATAGGCTGCGAAAAGTTTACGGTAAATACCGGCTTTAATAAATAAATTTGCCGAAGAATAAACAACTTAACCCTTAAAATTCTTTGTATTCATTATTTATATGTGTGGTTAACATTTAGCCAAATGTGGGTATTACACAAACTATATCCTCCTTTTTGGCTGTATTATATGAAATACTTTAATATGTAAGTGATGATGTCTGGACTGATAACAAGCGTGAAGACGTTTCATTTTCAACCAGAAGTGATTTGTGCTAAATATAGCACTGTAAATAAGGGCTCAAACACACAACATTCTAGTATTTTTTTTTATTGCATATAGTGATGAAACAAGCAAAACGTTCACCTGATGGTAAGTGCAACATCTGCCCATAACAAATGCTGTGCCACCCAGAAAATTTTTATGTGACACTACACTGTGCCCATCATCCTGAGACATAGGTTCTTAAGTCTCAAATGCCCAGTGATTACGCTAGCTCACAGTGCCCTTCAAACAGAAACACCGAAATCAATAATGGCCCCATATGCTTTGAATTCCAATCATAGCCTACTTAGCTTAGGTAAGATGTCGATACATGGTGTCTCTGAAACTAAACACTTGTACATTGCAGTGAGACAGTTTTCGCAATTCCACATCTAGCACATATTTTGCATGTAATAATACTAAACACTTACATAAATACATACATACATACATAAAATAACTGTATCCCATAAGGGGCAGACAGAGACTGGGCACTCACTGCAAAAACAGATGACTGCCACAGTCCATGTTTCAAGTACTATATATAACACTAAGACCACAATATGAAAGAGAAATTATGGTAGAAATACACTGTGGCACATAAATATATTGTGCTAGCTCTAGTATGTAAATAAGTCATTAGGTAAGAATTTCATTGATATTGTCATTGTCCATCGAATATGAAAGCCAGTGAACATATACAGTGTTTACATGTCATGGACATCATGCTCATTTCTAACCCTTACCTATAAACAGAAGAAAGTGGTATCAAATTTATTCAATTTAGGCACACAGTATACTATTATTTTTGTGGGCAACTTCTGTACACTAACTGAATAAAAATTAATGGTGTTTAGGCCAACTAAGCTCTGAAAAAGTTAATATAAGTCAGATTTAGTTAAGTAAGTAAATATAAGAAAAAGTATTTGAAACTTTGAAATTCAAAAATTACAGACACCAAAATAAAATTCTGAATACCTTTATTTTTTCTATTTTAGAAAAAACTTTAGAACTCCTCTACAAAGGAGCAAAGAAGGCTTCAAATCAGGACACCATAAGTAGTAAAGATATAGTTGAAATAAACAAAAAGGATGGAATGAAACAGTTAGTCATTGGTAAAGACGGATGTCTTCTTAATTCAGAAGCAAAGGTAAGGACTAATTTTTATTTAATTTTACTTGTGAAGAAATATGCCTGTCAAATTTTTATTACATAATATCCTATAACCTAGACTAGGGGTGCTTAGAACTTGACAAAAACATGCATATTGTACCAAGATGACAATCCAGCATCACACATACTTGCAGCCTCTCAGAGTCGATCAATCATAGTCTAACAATATTGAGGTAGATTGCCAGCAGTTCAAGTTTGAGCACCTCTGACTTGACCATTGCATGGTATGGATATCTCATCCCTTTAGTGACTAAAGAGGGAACTAAGATGAATGTCCAAGATAATCTCATGGCTCCTGACAGATGGACTGAATAATCATCATAATAAAATGCCAGACCAAATTACACAAACAGGCAGAAAACAATCCCAGACTTTTATTGACTGCGCCGGTGTCGAATTTTTAAAATTGTATATATCTCATATAATTGGTTAAATAAATGTCTGCCGAATGAATTTTATTAAATATTAATTTTGTTTCTTATGATATTCAAAAATCTATTCTTTATAGGTTCAAGAAAAGCCTTCACCAGTGTTCCAGTGCAGTTGTGGCAGTATGACAATGGAGGTGAACTGTGCCTACTGTGAGAGAGTACTGTGTGTTGCATGTAAGCATTTTTGTGCCCGCTGCGAGAAATATCATTGTTCGCATTGTTCCCTTATTGGGTAAGTTAGATCCTCCACTTACCATATTATTACATATTTTGATAGTAGAAAATGATGAGATCGGCTGAACGTTCCTCTGATGGTAAGTGCAACTGATGATGATAGACTGCAATGAACTGGTTTCCGCAACTCCACATCTATGTACATACTTTTCATGTATCGTCTGCCCATATCAAAGGCTGTGTCACCCAGAATATGTGTGGCACCTCAGTTCTAAGTCTCATATACCTAGTGATTATACTACCTCTGTGCCTTTCAAACTGAAACACAGTAATACTTGCACACTACTGCTTCATGGCAGAATATCTGGCCCTTGGGTGTTATCTAGCGAGACAGATTCCTCTTGTATTGTGTCAGCAACATGCATGAGGACAATCACAACAGGACCAATACTGAAACTCAATAATTCTGCTGTGGTGTATCTAGTGTACTTTAAAAAATGATGTTCAATGAGTATTATGTCAATAATCTATACTAAATAAAATACATACATTCATAACATCACGACTTTATCATATAAGGAGTAGTCAGATACTGGACACTCACTGCAAAAACGAGATGATTGCCACAATCCACGTTTCACCAAAACAATGTAATGCACTCGGTGTGATAGGTGGTGAGCCCATCGCCACCATGCGCTGTTGGGTGCACAGTGCAGTTTTAACTCCCTTACTCGCCTTTTACGAGATCCATTGGATGAGTAAATAAAAAAAGATGATGATTAAATAAATATAATTCTATTCTATTCCTACATAGAAATAGGAGTTTAAACTAGAAAAAATAGAAAATGAAATGTTACAAAAAATCTTTGTTTCAGATCCGAAGGCTCCGAGATATGTGTTTCTTGTTACAGTTAATAATTTTTAAAGATTTACATAATTTAAGAGTTGTTGATATTGACGTTACTTAAAGATGCTATGTGCATGTAAATAAACAGGATAGAGACATTAATATGTATGTGGTGTGTTATGTATAAGTATTCAAAAAGAACAAATCTCAGTTAGTATACATAATAAAAGGAGTTGAGATCTTGTATGAAGAAAATTTACACGTCTCATGTGTACTCTCTAATTACACATATATACTCTGTCCCAGTGCTCCCAAGATTGTAACCTAAAAATATATTCTATCTACCTCTGCCATTTTTGCAAAAGTGCATCTTCAGCGAGAACAACTGCATCTGGAACAGTATTAAGTTCCGGATCAGTGATGTTTTATTTGGGATACTGTGTCGGAGTGACGACAGGTTTCGTACAATGTCGGCAATAATCGCCGAAACGCTCGGGTCGCGTTTGGTAGACAGTGTTCCACTGACCGTCTGACCGGTGAAGTGATAGATATAAAACATTCGTACCGACACAACTGTTCCGAATCATCCGGATCACTTGATGTTTCGGAACTACACAACTGTTATTTATCTACATTTTTAATAATCGAATGGCGCAATACCAAAACCTTTATATAAAAACATTAGAGCATGTAATTTCATACATTGCGGGCATTTCTACGGATTTTTTCGATCTTCTAGCAGAAAATTAATAGCGTGCTACAAGAATGTGACGTCGAATTTCAGAGAATGCCTTAACCTTTGCGTCCTTACAATTTAACATTGTGAGTTACTGTTTATCAAAGTTGATGCATACGGTACGGTAAATCTGCATGGATAACTTATGGGGATAAGGTGAGAAATTAGAGTGGGGTTCTAAACCGTCGCGTGTTAAGTCCGTTGTTGCGTGTTACGTAATTAGATTATGGTTATATAAATGTCATCCTTCTCGGCTACGTTGTATTTTAGTATTGTTTCATGTGCATTGTGAATGGCTTTATGCACACCATAATCATCTAACACTAATATGACTTCCATATCTCTGTTAACCTGGAAGGAAAATCCCGAGAAGATATATCTTGGTGCTGTTATTTGCATACTGTAAGCTAATTTCATGTCTAGGTGTTGATTAAAAAATAAGATGTTATTAAATAATTATTGAAATTTACTGTAATTGACGATGTTCTTAGAGAATTGTTACCTAATGCATGATAATTTTCAATGTTTAAATTTTATAAGCCTCGTAAGTCAGATTGTATAATGTATCACTTAATAGAAAAGGAAATAAATAAAACACTTAGTTGTATAATATTGTTTATATAAAATATTCTAAAACCAAACAAAATGATTGAACACATGGTCACAGATTAAAAAATGCTCAAAATCATGTGAAATGCTAAAATGCGGTGGCTAATGCAATACAACATTGCAATATTCATCCATATTACCTTAAATCACAACTAACTGAAACCTTCTGAAATACATCAATATGGAATTTTCGTGAAAAACTTTAGTATCTTCACACGAATAAACGGTTCAGTATTATTTATACTGGTACTCAAAAACACAACCGTTTTTACATTACAGGAATAATAACTCAATTTTTCACTAATTATATGGATATTAATATATTTTTTTTTTATGTGACGAAACGAGCGAAACGTTCACCTGATGTTAAGTGCAACGATGATGTTTCACCCAGAAAATTTCGTTGTGACACCACAATGCGCCCGTCACTCAGTGACATCAGTTCCTAAGTCTCATATGACCAGTGATTACGCTAGCTCTCAGTGCCCTTCGAACTGAAGCACAGTAATGTTTGTACACTACTGTTTCACGGCAGAATAACCGGCCCTGGGGTGGCACCTAACTAGACGGATTCCTGCAAAGGAATCCTACCATTGATATTCGTAGAAAAATTATGTCTGAGAATATTATAATATGCCGGCGAGTGGTTTTACTGGTAGCAAAACTACCAGTTTCATTATAAATTTTTCAGTCAAGGCTGTTGGTTTCGTCATTTGATTTGGAATTGTGGAAATCAACACGTTGACAAGCCACATTCTGCTTGCATTAATCCCATTACAATAAAAATGAAGTATATAAAGTGTTAAACATTTTATTAAACAATGAAAGTAAAGAAGACTGATTTATTACATGATAAATATATGTGAACAGTTTTAATATGAACAGTAAATAAGTTGACAAAAATATATTTGCAAAGATTCCATTTTATTTGGCCACAAGTGTATACATTGTGCAAAAGAATACGTGAAGTGTGAACGTGTAAATATTTATTAATTGACACACACATTGCTGGGTTATCAAGACCCAAAACCTAGATACCCATTTTTGAAACATTCATCGCTTATTTAAATAAAAGCCCCCTACAAATACAACTTAATATACTTATTTAAATAAAAACTAACTTCCCTTACAAACTTGAAAAAGTAACTTAGTAAAATAAAGAGCAAGGCATACATAAGCTTACCATATTAGTATAGTACAAGTTCTATGAAATATAATTAATTCTCGGCTTAAAGAGCCCAAATCCTTGTATTTTAAAATGATAAAATAGTGTCAGATAAAAATGGTCGCAAATGTCAAGCCCCGCATGTCTATGGTCTTGGTAATACAATAACAATTACCTTTGAAAAAGAAAAATTGCGTCGTATTGATTTCTTAATATCTGTACTTAAAATCCAACAAAACCGTCCACCTTCCCATTAACATTTTCAAGTTAAAAAATATCAAGCCTCCAGTTAATATTGCAATTTAAAGTAAATTTTACTGTAATAAAGCAATATATTTCAGTTTTAGAATTATAAACGAAATTAGCACGATCCGTAAATGTATAATATTACGGCGAGATATAAATAAATAATGTTACGTGTAAACACATGATGGTGTCATCACCAATGATATTATTATTTAGTGTATATTACGTAGTTTCCGAACGCAGCGACAATACATTCATTAGAACGCGCTGTTTATCCTTGTCACTCTCGTTGTAAACGGAGTAAGATTGTCTCTTTCTTTGCAACTGCGTGGTCATGGCGACGTTTGAATTGGCGACAATTGTCGCCTCTCTTTTTTCTATAATATCATTGGTCATCACCATTCTAAATATTCTAAAAATATTTAAGCAAACACTGGATGGAACGTCAATACAAGGTTCTGTCATACCCTGTACCGTAAGGTATACTCATTACTCACGTAGCACAACAATATGAATTTGACAATATTAATAAAATATGATTTATTATTAAATACATATAGCAATATTTAAATGATGCATCATTATCGTAACAGCGAGCATGTAATTCAAAATATTTAATACAATAAGGTGAATAAAAATATATTTAACTCTTAAGAGTGATTTAGGGCGTAGCCATATCTCAAAAATTTTGAAATTATAAAAAAACGTAATCAGGATTAACGGGCGACGATCAAGTGAGGTATTATTTCTTGGCATTATTTTGTAACTTAACCTAAAGACTTGACTACGCCCGTTTCAGAACGTTACATAACCAAAAAAAAAAAACGATAGCCTCGATAAATAATTAATTCTATTCACAATTCCAACACCACATTAGCCCTTCGTGTTAACACAGAACCTTCTAGAAGGGACTATCCAACTTTTCTTCCCCGGTTGTCTATGTTTAAACAATCTTTAACACAATATACTAAATTGATCTAACAATTACAAACATTCCCTCGGCGCTACACCAACCGGTTGGCTAACCTCATCAACAATGCAGCTTCTCAATAATGGAACTGTTTATTTTTTTCTTTAGGTAACAAATGATATAGGAAAGGCATTTACATTGGTGTAAGGACGAGGGGAGTATGCAATGAGGAACCAAGATGGTCACTACGCGAACAGGTACCGGTACAGGACGGTGGCGGCGACGGCCAGCGCCAACGGCAACATCCAAGAGGTCCATATACTGCCACAAAAATATTGTCTTTTTAATAACTGTAGAATAAATCGATATTCTATCCTGAAATCCATTTCAGGCATAATATAAAATTATAACAAGAATCGTCGTGCAGTTAAAATAACTTCGGGGCTATGATGCTTTTGATGTAAAACCTCATCACGGCTTAAAAGGCAGTGAGATTGAGGTCAAACGTAGTCTTTGAATAAATAAAAATTGTATAAAGTGATGAAACGAGCAAAACGTTCACCTGATGGTAAGTGCAACGTCCGCCCACAACAAATGCTGTGTCACCAAGAACATTTCTGTGTGACTCATCACTGCGCCCATCACCTTGAGACATCAGTTCTTAAGTCTCGTATGCCCAGTGATTACGCTAGCTCACAGTGCCCTTCAAACGGAAACACAGTAATGTTTGCACGCTACTGCTTCACGGCAGAATAACTGGCCCTGGGGTGGTACCTATCTAGACGGATTCCTGCATAGGAATCCTACCACCAGTAAATAATTGATGTCCTTGATGGCATTTTTTGCGCTAATTTTACTGACAACAAATATCAAGTAAAAGTCCTTCTGTAAGAAAATGCACGTAACATCTCCACTTCTAATTGTTATCAACATTGAAGGAAGGTAAGTTACGTTGCTAAGATCCGCATGCAAAATATAAAAATGGTGTATATTACCTAGTTTTTTGAAGAGCACCGCCCGCCCTCCCTCAGTAGCGTGCACAAGCAAACACAGTATTGTAGTGGTTGGTGGAGGGTACCTGGTGACGGTGTTAGTTTGCTTGTGCACGCTACTGAGGGAGGGCGGGCGGTGCTCTTCAAAAAACTAGGTAATATACACCATTTTTATATTTTGCATGCGGATCTTAGCAAAGTAACTATAATGAAGGAAGGTACTTCATTATAATGGATTTCCGCAAAGTAACGCCTGATTCTATTAACTGTTATCAACATTGATATTTTTAGGTAGATACTTGTTTTCTTATAGGCTTTATTTTTCTTATGCATTTAAAATTTATGGTTCTGTCCTAAGGGTACACATATTCATCCCCTATTTTAGACCTTTAGAGAAATATATTTGAAATTGAAAAAGTTTACCGATTTGTGTTGTAAAGTGTTTACGCAAACCATGGCTTAACAATTAGATGTAGTTCTTCATGGCTAATTTTTATGCTTGCTTCGAGATTGTCACAGTTAAAAAAGGAATTATCAATGTAATAATTATTTTGTTGGCAGCGGCTTTTTATTCATATAACATTGCCATTATTTAATGACGTGAGGTATTAGGCTATAATTGCACTGAATAAGTTAATATAAAGTTTTTCTTTATAGTGTGACCGCAAGCACTGTAACGCGTCATAGATAGCTGCGCGGAGAGACGCGGGGGCGGTGCAGCTCGCTCTAGAGATGAGACGTACTAGGTGAAATACGTACCGAGTCTTGCAAGTACGAGCACACCAAAATACTTTTTTTTTTTTTATAGAATAGGAGGCAAACGAGCAGGTGGCTCACGTGATGGTAAGTGATCACCGCCGCCCATGAACACCTACAATACCAGAGGAATAGCAGATGCGTTGCCGGCCTTTGAGGAAGGAATAGGCTCTTTTCTTCACCAAACCTGTTCCACGAGTATTTAGAAGTATGCGTTTCTACGAACTGGTTGATATCATAGGTACTATCTTTTCGATCACGTCGGTAAACACTAAATTATCATACATCTTGTCTAGGTACACATTGTATAGTTCCGTACTTCTTTGTGTTTCATTAAAATTGAAACTGAAGCTTTAAATGATATTGTTAATTACATATTTACATTGAGCTCGTCGGCTCGGTTGGCGCAGTGGCTAAGTCCTTGGCTTCTGCGCCGCGGGTCGCGGGTTCGATTACCGCACGGGACAAATATTTGTATGGCCTGCAGATAGTTGTTCCGGGTCTGGGTGTTTGTGCATGTGGAATTTATGTCTGTAAAACGTACCCACGACACAGGAGAAATCCTACTGTGGGGCGTCGTTTTTTTAACAAATAAAAAAAAAATTAAGCTTTATAAATGCCTTTATCTTCAAAGTAGTCGCATGCTAGACTATTCTTATGAGCCGTAATTAATACTAGACCGCGCGGCGAGTCGGTCGCGTCACCGTCCTGTCGCACTGAGCGTGATTTGTCGAGCATTTTTTTCCCGATTGATTTCCAAATCGTCGATTTTAGACCAGCATTTTTATATTGCAGGTAGTCATACCAAAAAAGCGGCCTCGAACAATTCAATGAGCTTTTCCACTTTTTCTTTGTCCAATTTTGTAATTAAATACAAATCTGACGTCCCGTCGGGCGCGACGTGCTCCGTCCCGCTCTCTGTTTGAAATACTACAATGAACACATACAGCACTAGCCGCGTGACGGTACGGTGTGACATCCTCTATAAAAATTAGTACATTACAACTGCTCACATACATCACACCGGCGTCGCGTCGCCGTCCCGCTCCGTCCGCAGTCTGACCGAACCATTATTCCAAAAACCTATTCCACTAAATACGTGTCATCTGTAGCTCGCTCCACTCTCTCATTTCGACGTCACCGTTCGCCGTGGTAAGTCGTGTTATTTTCATCGCACTGTGTATGTCATACGGACATGAGATGAAATATAAAAAGGTAGGTCATGCTTTATCTCGGCAAATCATATGGCCCGATACTTTCGTACAAGGAAAGCTGATAAAGAAAGCTTTGAGTACAATATTGTGGCCGAGGTTAGATGCAGCTATCGATAGTTTAATAATAAATTTGCAGGATGACTCCCGACTCCCGCTTTCCCTTTCCCGGACGTCTGTCGCCACCTAAAGCGCGGCACAAGACTTGCGGTCCCACTATACTATAATTTTTAGTTATTTTATGACACAACGCGGTGGGACATTAATTTAAAAAAAACGTCATAGATTTACACGCATAATAGAAAAGGTAAAAATACTTCAAAATTATCGATATAGTTCACTGTGATTTATAACTAAGGATTCTGGTAAAAAAGAAATTAAGTTAAAAAATAATGTAATTAAACTAAAAGAGATTAACTAGGTAATAATAATGATATACGCTTGCGATTGGACTTATAAGAGAGTTAAGAGTGTACTAGTATCAAAATTGTCGCTAATTATTTTCACTACGTAAGAATTGAATTGAAAGAATCTGAATTGTCTATGACTTTCGTAAAAAATAACAAAAGTGAATTGTTTGGAAGCACATGGGCCTGTGTAATGACAACAAAAGCTTTGAAAAAAATAAAATAATGGATATTAAAAATGACAAGCCATATATTGCAATATGCGCTTTATTGATCTACTGTTACAATCACAAAAATATATTTAAATTCATTACATGTGTATACAGAAATTAACAGCACCGACGTAATAGGCAAAAACCGCCTTCACTATCGCTAAACATACCAGTAGCCAACATTACTGCACTTAAATACGATAAAGCCAACATTACTGCAATAAATTATGAAATAGCCAACATTACTGTACTAAATTATGATATAGCCAACATTAGTGTACTAAATTATGATATAGCCAACATATTCAACTAAAATTAACTACGTAATATGTCAAAAATTTGATCTAATAACAGGCGTGGATACTTTGCCAAATAAACTTCGAGTACTATTAGTGATCTCATCTCATATTAACTATTTCAACAACATTATGGTAAACATACTGCAGTGTAAGTTTATACTACTTAATATAAATTTACTATTGCTACATCAAGCCATAATAATCACTATTCAGGAACAGTTAGTTATAAGTCAGTTATAGAATCACAATTTTGATTAGATTTCGATTTCGCTTAAGTACAAATAATCAAAAAGTACACAGATCCATGTGCCAGGCTATTCGAGTATGTATACTTGGATAGGTGTTTAAATGAGATTGAAAGACATATATATACATTTATAAATTTGGTATAGATACTTTTTAGAACATGGTAATGTCACTCTGAAATTACAATACAGTGAAGAAATAAAACTAGTACAGATATTGTTACTGTTTGACTGTATTAGAAAATGGCATAGCTTACTTATAAAAAAAAGAAGATCCCTATTTAGAAATAAGATAATTAGGAACACTGAGATAAGAAAATTATACCGTGACTATATTCTACACAATAATAATAATAGGAATTTATTTCTGTAAATACTGGAATATAAAAGCTTTATAAAGAAGTAAAATATACGAGTAACAAGACAACGATTTGGTTGGGTTAGCACAAGGTAAAGTCAACATTATAAATATTCATAATTCGCTCGCAAAGTCGAGATTTATTGATAGATTGTATTTTTTTTTATATAAATATTAACTTCAATTCTTTGCTAAGCTATTTTTAACAACCAGAACATAGCAAGTCCAAAAAAATATTAAAGGAAATATTAAATACTGGGGAATATTTAAATGTTCTTTGCATTTTATTGTCTTGATGACTAAAACAAAGTCCTTGCGATTATTTTGTATTTACTGAACGTAATAAAAATGATAAGTTTTTTCCGGCCATGTATGAATTGTATGAAATACCGCTCTTACAGAATAATGTTGTAAAGAAAAGTTACATTTAATTGTATTGTATACAATGCTTTTGAAATAATCTTTCAATTATAATGATTCACCAAACAATATTGCATACGGGGTGTGATTTCAAAATCTCCAATTTTATGTACTTATTTCGAAGTTAATAACATAGCTCGATGTTACTGACCTCGAATCAGCCTATAGTCTATTCAGGATTCAGGAAGCCGTGAGACAAAAGGTAAACAAATAGCATTATAATACTACCAAAATATAGAGTAGTAACATTTAGTGCGAACATTTTTCATTGCAACGTGAACTTTTGTAATCGGTCGGGTTATATCCGCCATCTTTAATGTCCGTCAACTTGTTGAAATGGGAGTGCTGTTTCCAGATAATTTTGTTTGAATTCCTGTTATGCAATTGTTACTTTTGTTGTTTTTATTGTCTTGTGGTGTTACGTTTTTGGTTATCTGTTCAATATTTAGCTTTTGTTATTTTGACGTTTTAGTTTAGTAAACATCGTTTCCTTTGTTATTTTATTTATTTATTAATGGAAACAGTCTTATACTATTTTCCAGTGTCAAGTAACATATCCAAGTATACAATCTTCAAGCAGCAAGATTACAAAATTTTGATCGATAAGAAAATGATAGTGGACTTTTACTGAAGATTTGCTAGACTGATGGAGGCAAAGCGAAAAGAACAATTTTGGTCTTAAATTGAATTTTCCAATGACTGTACACTTTCAGGAGCACTTGCTGCATAATAAACTATCAATATTAAACATCGAAACTCTAAATATACCCAGAAATTACAAAATTAAATAAAAACACTACAGCCATTTGTCGAGTTGGCGCCAAAAGTCTTTTCTTTGTTTATACTCTGTCTCAAGCTTAAATGAATAGACTATAGAACCAAACGCGCGGTAAGCTTTATCTGTTAATCTTTCCATTTGTCTCTGAATGTATGTATGAATTTATTGAACTCTGAAAAGTTCATCATTTGCAGTGGACAGAATGAATATAAATAACATTGTCTGAAAGTGGCGCATGTTCCGCAGCTGCCACGTGCTGAGCGTGCTCGTGTGTGTGTGTGTTGTGCTGGTGTGTCTAGGAGACTACGCACTTGCCCTGCTCCTGTGGCGTGTCGTTGGTCCACTGCGCCGCGAACGCTGCCTTATTCTGCGTACGATCCGCCTCCACCAGCTCGCCGATCTTGTACTTCTTCATCAGAGATCTGGAAATTAAATTTTTTAAATCATTATTTAATAGCTCCTGGACCGAACAAGCGAAACGTTTGATTGCAATAAATGTATAGGCCGGGCGTTCGCTTTAAACTGTGCCATAGTGGGCGAGTAAGTTATATGTTAATTTATAATTTTAAAGGCTAATTTTCAATAATCTTCGCCGGTGAAGAAAACATTTCGTGAGCAATTTGGAAAAAATTTTGGATTTTGGAAAAAAAAGCACTTTACTAAGTGACATTACTAGGTCACACTTAAAAAACTCACGCACTCGCATCTCGTCCAAAACCTCATTACAGCAAGCATGTGGCCAGCAGTGGGATATTTATACGCTTTTACTTTTCTTTTCTTTGGAGCCCTTATATATACAATACGGCGTATATAAGAAAATTGTGGTGCGTTTTACAGATATAAAGTGCACAACACAACACTGTGTGTTTTTGCACAAATATTAGATCCGGTTGGGATTCGAATTCGGGACCGCGTAAAAATGCTGCCTTGCGGACAGGTACTCTGCTCACAGAGCCACGCGGTGGCGTTAAAGCAGTTTTAAAGCTGATGAAGACGGAGCGTGTTAATCATAACCTATCACCTTATTTTTTTTTCGAATTATATCACCGTAAAGTTGATCAGTAAGAGGGGGAGGGGGGGGTTTCTGCACTATTGTGTAGCGGCTCATAAAAAACGCCTGTCTTCAAAATTGCCAATAGTCTGCAATGTTCTTGGTGACACATCATGTAGATGAACGTTTCGCTCGTTTCGTCACTTAATCCAATAAAAAAAATTCGGATTGAAGGAATTCTATAGGAAGGAAGAATGAACTGAAATACAAACGAGTCCTCTCAAAAGATGTTGTTAAACTTGCTGTGCCCCGCGGCTTCTCACGCTTAAATAATCACACCGCGTACACACGACACACCCGTGTTCCAGGGCGGTTCTCACCGCCCAGAGTTACCGACACACAAGTCGACAGTCCGAATGGACGCGCGCAGCCTCCCTCGGACGGTCATTAGACGACTTAAAATATTTAAGATTTTCGAAATCGCGAAAGCACGCAGCGAACGCGACACAGTCCAAATTTCGAGGTTTTTGTAGGTTTTTTTTTGGGTCAAACCAAACCTGGCACGCGGGCCCCTGGCCCGCGAGCACAGTATCGGATGAAGCTGTAAAAGCCGAGAAGGCTAACAGCAATTACATCACCGAAAATATATATCTCACGCTTAAAAAAGGCGACCCCAATCGATGATATAGTTTTTTTTTTTTCCTTAAATTTAACGATGCCCCAAATTAGGATTTCTCCTGTGTCGTGGGTGCGTTTTTACATACATAAATTCCACATTCACAAACACCTAGACCCGGAACAACTATTTGTAGGTCATACAAATATTCGTCCCGTACGGGGATCGAACCCGCGACCCGCGGCGCAAAAGTCAAGCGCTTAATCACTGCGCCAAACGAGCCGACGACCGAGCCGAGTTAATAGAATCAGGCGTTATTTTAGGTTGTATTGCCTAGTGGTAGTGTTGTAGTGGTGGAGGGTATCTGGTGGCGGCTCCCGGTGGCGGCATTGGTATTTTATAGTGCACGCTGTTGAGGGAGGGCGGGCGGTGCTCTTCAAAACTAGGTAATACACACCATTTTACATTTGGCATGCGGATCTTAGCAAATTAACTTTCTCTCCTTTACGATGATATACATACACATATACTTTTCGACTTTAATCGTATTTTGGAATTTTAATTTTGGTGGCGGCTCGTTAAAAGAATACTACCACTCCATCTCATCCAATGGATCTCGTAAAAGGCGAGTAAGGAATTAAACTGCAATGTGCACCCAACAGCGCATGGTGGCGATGGGCTCACCACCTATCACACCAAGTGCATTATATTGTTTTGGTGAAACGTGGATTGTGGCAGTCATCTGTCTTTGCAGTGAGTGCCCAGTCTCTGACTACCCTTTATGGGATACAGTCGTGATCTTATGTGTGTAATTTTTTGCGCGGAATCCTGATTATTTTTCTAAAATTAAAGTAGCTTGAGTTATGTCAGTGAAAATATTTTTGAAATCGGTCCAGCCGTTTCGGAGATAAGCCGGAACAACCAGAAACAGAAATTTAAAAAAACTATTTTGTTACTTACCGTATATACTTTCATACGCATTGAGTATTGTATAGACAAACAAACAATTCGAACCGTAATATTACCTGGCATCGGAGCTGTGACTGACGTCTTCAAAGGGAACGGTGGCGTCCTGCCCCGCCTTCTCCATCAGCACCTCTTCACCGCCAGGATGCTATGGACCAAAACAATAACATGTATTGGATATTACTCGACTACAAAGGTAATAACTGTTGAAAATTAAAAACAATAAAAAAGGACATTCATCATAATCATTTCAGCCTATCACTAATCCACTGCTGAGCATAGGCCCCCCAATAGATTTCCACAAATTTTGCATATTTTGGGGATTTTCCCATAGTCGGCAAGCTTGGCAAGCGGGTTGGCAACCGCAGTTCATTTATTCAGATGCCCATCTTCTGGTTTTAATTTTCTCTCCCGACTTTTACGACACCCAAGGGACTCGTCCCTGGGTGGTAGATTCTCTTAAGCCGCTACCACACGGCCTTCTAATTTAATACATAGGCATATTGGGACGTTATATAAATAAAAGTTAAAACATAAATTATTTAAGTTCCGTTATTGCATCGTATTATTGTAAGTGCACTGACGCAGCCGTCCGAGTTGCCTCGGAGTGCGGGCGGGACTGACAACCAGTGTCGGGATCAGAGCAATTTAAGTCTCTGTATCTCGATTTTTACTGAGTCCTGTCCATTTCACGGTATTATGCTGCTACACAGACTCATTTTATAAATTTTTTTCACTTTTGTAATATTATTTTATGTTCTGTGTAATTTTTTTCTTGTTTTGTTTTTGTATCTATTGTAATTAGACCGTGAATAAATGTGTTGCTTTCTTTCTTTCTTTCTTTGATTGGGCAACGCACAGACAAAGCATTCGTTAATTATACCTCCAAAGAGGTTAACGTTTCCTCGATACTCAATATTTATGGATGCCGTGTCCTCTATATATGAATAATGCATCTATGGATAAGTACGGACGCGCTAACAAACACGTGCCCGCTTAAGAGTTACATGAACGCGTGCAGATTTATAATCGAACCAAAAAGTTACAATATCATATCCGTGATCCGACAACCTTTGTCTTTTAAATGAAACTAATTTTACAGATTTTATCGCGTCTAATTTTATTATTTTCAACCCGACGTTTCGAGCGCTTTACGGCACCCATGCTCACGGGGGGACTGAGGTGACAGATGTCCTGGTGTCATAGTTAACCCGGGGTACCTTCAGCCTTTTATTATTATTTTTGGTCCGATCTACGCAGAAAGAGCTAACAGTGTCTTAAAGTCTTGCAGTGGTATGCTAGGTTTTTGATTTAATTTTATTAATAATAGGATCGCAAGCTGGTGGTAATACCCAACCATCTTCTCTATTAAAATTAGGATGTTTTTTAATTTCAATAGCCTCGCGAATCATCCTTGGTAGGAATCGGTGTTCTTTTGAGAGGATTTGTGGTTTGTCAAATCTGATGTAATGGTTGGGACGATCCAGAACATGGTCACAGACTGCAGACTTCCTGGAGCGACGATGCTTCACATCAGCTATATGTTCTTTAACTTCTTCTGCTTCTTTTTAAAAATACGAAAAGCATGCATTAAAAAAAAATTAAGAATAATAAACAATCGGATTAAATAAACTAAGTGAACGTGTTAACACAGTTATTTCAAATTACATCTTTTGTTTCCTTAAACCATAATAAAGTAAAATATTTTTTACTGGTGGTAGGATTCCTATGTAGGAATCCGTATAGGTAGGTACCACCCCAGGGCCAGTTATTCTGCCGAAGCAGTAGTGTGCAAGTATTACTGTGTTTCGGTTTGAAGGGCACTGTGAGCTAGCGTAATCACTGGGCATGTCTCAGGGTGACGGGCGCAGTGTGGTGTCACACAGAAATATTCTGGTTGACACAGCATTTGTTGTGGGCGGACGTTGCACTTACCATCAGGTGAACGTTTTGCTCGTTTCGTCGAAAAAATTCTATTTAATTTACTCTAACACGGTGGTGGATCACCGTTACTTGAAGAGGTGCTCTGGAGGATGCTCTGTCCGGTGAACACACGATACACCCGTGTTCCAGGGCGGTTCTCACCGCCCAGAGTTACACACGAGTCGACAGTCCGAATGGACGCCCGCAGCCTCCCTCGGACGGTCATTAGACGAGTTAAAATCATATTGAGATATTCTAAATCGCGCAAGCACGCAGCGAACGTGACAGTCCGAATTTCGAGGTTATTGTAGGAGTTTATTTATGTATTTATGTTTGGGTCAAACCAAACCTGGCACGAGGGCCCCTGGCCCGTGAGCACAGTATCCGATGAAGCTGTAAACGTCAAAAAAGGCTAATAGCAATTACATCACCGAAATTATATATGTCCGGTGAAGAAAGAGTCGGAACTATATATATACGGGTAAGTAATAATTTAACCTTCATATTCCCAGGGGTTATAATCGTCGATGTATTTTATATACAATTATATAATAACCATTTTTAGTCGATACACCCATATTTGTACTGGTGTGGTGGCGGCTTACGAGAATCTACCACCCCATCTCATTCCGTGGGTGTCGTAAAAGTCGACACAGGGAAAATAAAAACCGGGAGATGCGCAGCAGCGTCTTCCTAGAAGTGCGGTTGCCAACTTGCCTGCCGAGTGTGGTACTATGGTAAAGTAAAGTAAAGTAAAGTTTCAGCCTATAAGTGTCCCGCTGCTGAGCACAGGCCTCCTCTCATTTCTGAGAGGGTTTAGGAGCTAGGAAGAATCCGCCACGCTGCTCCAATGCGGGTTGGCGGACCTCACATGTCTTCGAAATATTTCTATTCCTCGGACATGCAGGTTTCCTCACGATGTTTTCCTTCACCGCTAAGCACGTGGTAAATCAGCACTTAAAATTGTAGAACAATTTTAGAGGTGCTGGCACCGGGGATCGAACCCAGGTTACTCGCTTACTGTGAAATTAAAGGCGAGCACCAGGCCCCTGAGCTACCACGGCATCGTATCGGCTACTATGGTAAAATACCCCCAAAATGAGAAGAACAAACTTTTGTGGCAAACTATGGGGGAGGCCTGTGTTTAGCGGTGGACTAGTGATAGGCTGAAATGATGATGATGTTGATGACCCTTATATCCAGTTATTCTTTAAGTTCAAATTTCCAACATGTCCAACTGAGAACATATCCCAAAAATCTTATAAAACTGAGTTAACTATTGATAAAGTTATACTGTTTACGTCTTCCGCTATCGCTCTGGCTCGCAGCGACACGCCGACGCCGGCCCACTTCTCGATCGATGGTGAATTTGGCAGAGTAAAAAACTGATCTCATTGAGTAAAACTATTTTTTACGGATATTATCGCGTTTAATTTTAACTATTTATAACCCGACGTTTCGAGCGTTTTACAGCACCCATGGTCACGGGAGGACTGAGGTGACAGATGTCCTGATGTCATAGTTAATCCGGATGAAACAGCTGGTGGTGGCTGGTGCAGTAAAAAAATGTTTCACACGAAAAGAGATTTATTTTTAAAATCAATTACAGATTTCAAAACTTACGAGCGGAAAATAAAAGACTAGAACTTTACAAACAAAATGGCGCGCGATCTGTGATGCAGCTGTAAGCAGACTGACCTACAAAAAAACTGACCCAACGTTCGCCCTTGCCCAGCAACTGACCAATCTACCCACATTCAAAATTTACAAATTAAATATATATATAATGTTGGTCTCTTTGTCCTCAAATTTAAATATTAAAATTAAAATAAAAACACAATTAAGAGCGCGTCGCCAACACCGGAGTACCTCATCGGGAAATTAAACCCATTATGATCTCATTGAGATAAGCAGTCATTTGGTTCCGGCTAAAGATAATCTTCCACCGCTTCTAATCCGGTGGGCATCGTAAAAGTCGACAGAGGGGAAATTAAAACCAGAAAAACAACAGCAGCGTCTTCCTGAAACGTCTGAATGAATAAACTGCGGTTACCAACCCGCGTGCCGTGCGTGCCAACTTTTGTGGCAGTCTATGGGGGAGGCCTATGTTCAGCAGTGGACTTGTTATAGGCTGAAATGATGACGATGATGTTTATTTCTGACAACAGTCTAATGAGCATACAACACATTTGTGTTGTATAGCATGTAATGAACTGCTCGGCGAAATAAAGTTCCGCCTTAGTAGACATATTGCTTTATTTATGCCAGTGTATTGAGGATACTGACGTTTTTTTTTTTACGGAAACAAACATATATACAACATTCACCACCTTTTCCCATTCACAGCCCTTTTTCGTGCAGAATAACACAATCATATTCAATGCTGTCACTATACTACTCGGGGGAACGCTATAGGGAGTAAGATTCACGCCTCGTTTCACGCGGGTTCGAAAATTGGGATAAAATGGGAAGAGCCGTGACCGTATGTGTGTTGTTTATTACTTTATTTGAACTTTGTTTATTTAATTTCAAAGAAAGATTCCCGCCAATAGTCCAATGCTGAACATAGGCCGCATGCAGATCGCAGTATCGTAATATCGCAGTCGGGCATATTTGAGCAGGTCGTTCACCTGATGGTAAGTGCAGCGTGACCATAACGAAGCGTTCTGTGTAGCATCACACTGCGCCCGTCACCCTGAGACATCAGTTCTTAAGTAGCATATGCCCAGCAATTTCACTAGCTCTCAGTGCCATACCGACTGTAACACAGTACTGTTTGCACATTACTGCTTCACTGCACAACTGACGTCATGGAAATATGCCCCTAGACGGATTCCTGCATAGGAACCCTACCACCACTAAATGCCTTTTCAGAGATGGTTATTCCGCCATCTTCCGAAACCTTGAGATATTCCTAGGCATTTACGTCAGTCTTACGACACCCACGGGATGGGACGTGGTAGCAAATTGTATCACGACGCTACCGCACGGCCGAAGAAATATGACCTTTTTCAGGAGCTCACAACATAAGCCTCTAAACTCCACTGCTCGACAAATACCTTTCGTCAGTTAAAGTTGGGAAATTTTCCCGTAGCCGCGCTTGGCTTACGGTCGACCGGCCCGGATAATTTAGGCCTTATAAATCATCATCATCATCATCATTTCAGCCTATTTCAGTCCACTGGGGCCTCCCCCATAGATTGCCACAAAACACGGTCCTGAGCCACCTGCATCCATATTCCGGCATCTGTCGGAGTTCACGTTCGATTTATGTGGTACATGCCTTTGTAGAATTACGTCGCCATCGCATCTTATCCGGTCCGGGTAATTTATGACTTATCTATGAAAATAGCATTTGAAGCATCTTAAAGCAAAATCTTTATTATTATTTTTAATGTTTCAAGAGCGCACGATCATGTTTTTATGTTTAAAATCTTCGTGTCGTATGTTATCAATGTCAGGCATGTATGTAATGTTCGAAAACAATGCGCACCAGAAGAAACCAGTTAATTTGTAATGTGCGGTATATATTATTATTTATCCACAACTTAGGAAACAGATAAATGAAAATATATTTTTTATTAATTTTTTTTTTATTTCATTAAAGTGACGGAACGAGCAAAACGTTCACCTGATGGTAAGTGCAACGTCTGCCCATAACAAATGATGTGTTACCCACAAAAGTACTGTGTGACACCACACTGCGCCCGTCACCCTGAGACATCAGTTCTTAAGTCTCATATGCCCAGTGATTACGCTAGCTCACAGTGCCCTTCAAACCGAAACACAGTAATGTTTGCACACTACTGCTTCACGGCAGAATTACTGGCCCTGGGGTGGTACCTAACTAGATGGATTCCTGCATAGGAATCCTACCACCAGTAGTTTTGATATTAAACTGGAAACAATACTTATTTTAGAAATAGATTAGGGATGTTTTTTTTAAAATACGACGTTCCATTATCACATGACCGTCGGTACGTAACCGACAACAGAAATTAACGTTTTACTTTATTTACTTTTAATTGAATAACAATACGCAATTCCGAATGAATTGCTGGTTTAGATTTTTTTAACGTTGTCAAGTCGTTGTTGTACACTCAATTGTGTGGACCATAGACTTAGAATACACTTTAGTATAGACCAGTGATTCCCAAAGTGGTCTATATCGACCTCTAGGGGTCTATGACAACCTGCAAGGGGTCTACGTCAGCGAAAAAAAATTTGGGGGTCCTTGAAATGAAAATGGGGGTCCACGATAGTGGATCTCAACACATACACTGATAGTACCCATTTACTTACATCATACTATCTTATAATATCAAAACATATACATTATTTATAAAAGTACATATGAAGATACAAAATTTTATTTTGAGTAGTTTTAATTTAAATTCAATTAATAAATGTATAAATTAACATGTGTTTTTACTTTAAGTTTTTAACACTAAACCTCACTACAGTTAGAAATTTACAGGAAATCAATTTCAGGTAAGTAGGGGGTCTACCCAACACGGAAAAACATGGCAAGGGGTCTACGACACAAAAAAGTTTGGGGAACTCTGGTATAGACGAACTGACAGCCCAGAAACGCGTGACAAATTTTGATTTGTCATTGTGTGCGTAAACTAGCGATCTACATTTTACGTCCCAGCACTATCGGCAAACAATAGATTTTTTCCAATTCATGTCAATAATTAGTAATTTAACTCCAGTTTCTAAAAGTATATACAACTTCGTTTATTTCATCATATAGGGTTCTTAAAAATTTGTTTCGACTATTTGAAGGCGACTGAACTCCTGAAATGGCTCCCTGTTTATTCTTTTTTTTTATATTTATCAGGGAAATGTTTTTGCAAATTGAGGAGCTCTTCTTTAAACTACCAACTAACCCGCCCAGTTAACCATTTTCCTCTAACTATGGGATCGAGAGGGTATCTGTTGTACAAATTGGCAAAATAAATTTACCTTTTTGACAAAATTTGTCAGTTAATGAAAATGAAAAACGCAAATCTGGAATGTATTTTATTTTTTTATATATATGCCCAGTGGTGATGGGCATAGTGTGGTGTCACACAGAAATTTTCTGGGTGATACAGCATTTTTTATGGGCAGACGTTGCACTTACCATCAGTTGAACGTTTTGCTCGTTTCATCACTTTATCCAATGAAAAAAAAATATTGATACGTTGTAAACTTTTATTATAACAAATTATATCAATTAATGTTTCCGTGCGTTCTGTGAAGTGCGTTGGTTGATTTACAAAATGTGTGAGATTCATATAATTCATGTAGCTTTTGAGTATTTATTTCATTATATTTAGGAGATTTATGTGAAAATCTCTCAGTAAGATTAATGTGTTCAGATTTTCATTTAATTTCTGCCTCATCTTTTTAATAAGTAAGTGCATCGTAACTCAGACGTAATTATCGGAGGTGAATGATATTTTTACATTATTAATGATATTTCAATTTTGAATAATGAATAAGAGATAAAATTATATATAAAAAAGATATCACGGTGTCGGAACAGTACGTTAAATTATGCTTGGAATTGGAACGTAGGTTCAGAACTTTTATAACAAATGGTTTACCATGAAATGGAAACGATTAATATAAGATAAGCGTTACGCGTGTTTAATATACTAATTATTCGTTATTTTTTACTCACTAGATGTCGCTAATCTATTTAACAGTAATAGTAATTGGTATCTATTTTTACTACACTAGATGTCGTTCACCTATTAAAATGCATGCTATGGTTTTGCTCTTGGATAATATGTATGTATATTAATCATGAGTGTGAATTAAAATCGATTTCAACCTACTACCGTTTTTTTTATTTTATTTTTTATTTTTTTTATAGAATAGGAGGCAAACGAGCAGGTGGCTCACGTGATGGTAAGTGATCACCGCCGCCCATGAACACCTACAGTACCAGAGGAATAGCAGATGCGTTGCCGGCCTTTGAGAAAGGAATAGGCTCTTTTCTTTTTGTTTTATTCGTTAAGTGTGATCTCGTATGCAATAGAATTTGATCTTTTTTTTAATATATACATACATACATACATACATACATAAGGTCTCAACTGTATCCCATAAGGGGTAGTCAGAGACTGGGCACTCACTGCAAAAACAGATGACTGCCACAATCCACGTTTCACCAAAACAATATAATGCACTTGGTGTGATAGGTGGTGAGCCCATCGCGACCATGCGCTGCTGGGTGCACAGTGCAGTTTAATTCCTTACTCGCCTTTTACGAGATCCATTGGATGAGATGGAGTGGTAGTATTCTTTTTCTTTTAGAATCCGCATGCAAAATATAAAATGTATATTGCCTAGTTTTTTAAGAGCATCGCCCCGCCCTCCCACAATAGCGTACACAAGCGAACTAATACCGAACTTGATACCCTCGACCACTACAACACTACCACCAGGCAATACACATACTGATGCACACCACTTGATAATGCCTCGTTTTGAGGTGAATCACGTGTCTGTCGTAGAGTCCATTATACTTCGTAGACAATACAAGATAATTTCGAAACTTCACTTGACTATTGTTGTAAAGTTAATAGAAACAGGCGTTACTTTGCGGGAATCCATTATAATGAAGGAAAGTAAGTTAATTTGCTAAGATCCGCATGCAAAATATAAAAATGTTGTATATTACCTAGTTTTTTTGAAGAGCAAAGCCCGCCCTCCCGCAGTAGCGTGCACAAGCACGACAGACGGCCGTAGAGTCTATGACACTTAATAATGCCTCGTTTTGGGGCGAAACAGGTGTCGTGTTCTCGACTTCAGTAGTGTATATTATCTAGTGGTAGTATTGTAGTGGTTGGTGGAGGGTACCTGGTGGCGGTGTTAGTTTGCTTGTGCACGCTACTGAGGGAGGGCGGGCGGTGCTCTTCAAAAAACTAGGTAATATACACCATTTTTATATTTTGCATGCGGATCTTAGCAAATTAACTTACTTTCTTTCATCATTGTTGTAAAATCAGAGCGATAAACAAAAAATCAAGTGGCCTCAATAGCATTTTCGGGATTCTTGACACAAAAACTGTCGCGCCGTTTGAAGTAGCACGGTTGAATTTCACACTTCAGTATCATTAGTATATCATTTGTTGCCTCCCCCACAGATAGCTACAAAAGTTTGTAGCTCTCATTTTGGAGAGAAATTGCTATAGTTGCCACGCTTGGCAACCGCGGTTTTTTTATTCAGATGTTTGAGGAAGACGCTGCTGCCTATCTCCTGGTTTTCATTCTCCCTCTATCGACTTTTACAAAACCCACGGGATGTGATGGCGTGGTAGATTCTCTTAGACCGCTACCACCGCTGCCGGTCAGAAATGTTCTGGATGAAACTTTATCTGTTATGGGCAGATGTTAGACTTACCACTAGGTGAACGTTTAGCTCGTCTTGCCACTTTCCCATATACGAGTATCTAAACTAATATTATAAAGAGTAAAGATTTGATTTTTCGTATGTTTGTTTGTAATGATTAAACTCAAAAACTACTGAACCTATTTTAAAAATTCTTCCACCTATATACAACTACATTATCACCGAATAACATGAGTTGTATTAATTTTAAAAAGAAAACCGAGATTCCTACGAAAATTGCTATGATGTAACTCAAGGTATCAAAAATTTACTGATTAAAGTCATTATTTGGCGTGAGCTGCAAAAATTATTAATGATAAAGAAAATAATGTACTACATTTTCATAGTACTCATCATTACTCACAAAAAAGTCCGCGAGGCTATATGTCTAACTATTGTAGTTAAGTCACAATAACCACTTTTTGTTCAAATTAGTCTATCAAAACAGGGGTAGAATCGAAAGATGAAGACATTCGTATCATAATATTAATCCTTATCCTACTAAATAGTTTTATAGTCAAGGTTGATTATGTACATGTAAATTCCTCTTTAAATTATTCGAATCGGACCTATCGTTTGGAAGTTACGACGGGTATAAAAATGCTAAAAGTAAGAAAAATGCTGCGATGTGAGCGAAGAGCCATACGCTCGCCCGCGCTACTCGCGATTACACTAAGACCCGATTTCACCGATCGCTTTGGAAACCAAGTTTAATAAAATCACGTTTTACTGAACTTAGTTCAAATGTATCATTTGAACTCGGTCTTCGTCTAACCGATTTCACCGGCTCCATTTTGATCGCGTTCAGACAAACGAAGTTTACGTGAAATATCGTCGCAATCTAAAACAAAAACTCGATGTATTTGTTATTTATTGTGTTTACATAGTTGTGCAATTGACAATGACAGCTCTCTTAGCGCGTTTAAAGAGCTGAACGTCGAAAATTGGGCGTTCAGAATTTGAACCGCGTTTAGATTTAATCGCGTTCAGTTGATGTTGGTGAAATGCAAACAGTAGCATTGAACTCAGTTAAACGCTTAAACTTCGTTCAGCTTGAACTGATCGCGTTTAGTTTCAACGATGAAATCCGCCCTAAGTTCTTTTTTTTTTGTAAACTAGAAACAATTGAATAGTGGTTAGTTATTTTAATTACATATTTTCTTTTATTTAAAACTTTAAAACGCTCGTTAAAAAATACAACGGCCGCGGTGTCTCTGTATTTCATAGCTTATGTTCCCATACATAAAACATTATTTTGGTAAAATAACGTAATCTTATCTGACCAGCTGCAGAGCCGCCGATGAGAGTAGTCGCTACAAAAAATGTTAGTGTAAGGAATTGTGATTGTTCTATTTGTCCAAATGAAGTACTAATTTATCTTTCTAATATCTATCTACCCGTGCGAAGCCGGGGCGGATCGCTAGTATAAAATAAAAAAAAGATTCCCGTCGCTGCGCTATGTTATAGGTCGATTTAAGAAACGGGCCGAGATACGAAGATATCTCGTGAAGTCCGTGAACCAGGGACCCCGAACGCGGTGATAGTAAGCATTGTGCACAAATTACCGTCCTTTATATTTGCGTGTGGTTATATATAATATTATAGAATAATTTTTATTCAACATAGATTTTTTACATAATACTTGTTGAAAGTCATTTTTTTTAAACTACACCAGCAAGAAATCCAGCGGGCAATTTTTTTTAAGCTATTTTAAAAATAATGTATAATTGCAGTGCAGCCCAGTGCAGTATAATACGAGTAAAGATGTAGAAATAGCTTGGCAGAGATCACCTCATTCCCACGAGTTATCGTAATCCATGTATTCTTTAATATTATATAAAACCATTTTATGAAGTCTTTGTTTAATAAAAAATTTGAAAAAGTCTCTTTTATTGAAAGACTGCACTTTCTGGGATTTTGTTGTAAAAACGTATACATTGCCAAGTGAAGTCAAGTAACTGGCATTATTAATTTGTGCTTGTTCCTGGTACTTACATAATGAACATTTTTTTATTTAGTAAACTGTTTTATGTTCTATACTAAATGTTTTCAAGTATATATCGAGAGGTTAAGGTTAAGATAAGATATTAATTTCTTTAAATTTATCTCTTATAGACACCTTAGAGGGTTTAACTGGGGTTTTTCCTTTTTTCAATGCCATTTTACATAATGTAATTTATAAATTACAAAAAAAAAATTATAATAAATTAAGTAGCATGAGTTATTTCCACAGATCTTTATCCTCAATATAATGAATGATCTATTTTACAATACGCTTTATCTAATAATGTCATTTTGGCTTTTTAAAATCTAAAAGTTTTTTAAAATCTAAGTCCGATTTTTGTGTTACACTTTCAGGAGTTTTATTATAAAATTTTGTACATCTACTAAGAAAAGACTTTCTAGTTATAGCCAATCTATATATGCGTGTCGCCTCGACCCATTCTACAGGATATCGCCAATTTATTGTTGCATCAATAAATGTTTTTCCGTATGTACATAATATATACGACGGAAGTGTCAAAATTGTTTTGTGTCTCCAAAGTTGACTTAGATACCTTATATTTAAAACAAATATATATATATATATATATAAAGGCGAGTAAGGAATTAAACTGCACTGTGCACCCAACAGCGCATGGTGGCGATGGGCTCAACACCTATCACACACAAGTGCATTATATTGTTTTGGTGAATAGTGGATTGTGGCAGTCTTCTGTTTTTGCAGTGAGTGCCCAGTCTCTGACTACCCCTTAAGGGATACAGTCGTGATCTTATGTATGTATGTAAGTGTCAAAATATTAGTCTCCCTGAACAGTTCTCGTAGCGACTCGCGAGCTCCCAATTTAAAGATCGCCCGTAATGCTACGTTTTAGAAAAATATATAGAACCGTTACTCGAGTTGTTAATTTACATAGCTACCCGTGTATTGAATGAGAGCACAGTTTTATTGCAAATTCCATCAATAAAGATTATGAGCTCGAATGGCAGTTATGCGAGGAGTGCACGAGGGATAAGGCGCTGGAATTTTTCATTATTGCAGAACGTGACCCAGATCCTATTATCTTACTTGATATCCAATTCGAAAAGTGTTTACGATTATTAATAATAGAAAGAAGTTGTTTACATTAAAAAGTATTTACCGTTTTCAACTTATTGGTTACTAGTTTTGCCCAGCGGTTTCACCCGTGTAAAAAAGACGACCCTGATCAATGCTATACATATATATTTCCCTATTTGAATCGGATTTGGGGGGGGGGGGGGGTTAATTATTTGCGCGGAACCCTAATTATTTTTCTAAAATAAAAGTATCCTTAGTTATACGCTATAATATCAGCTATCTGGAAGTGAAAGTCCCGTCAAAATCAGTCGAGCCGTTTCGGGTTTTTTTTATATGTTCCGTATATATTTTATATATACGGTTACTTTGTTATTACAAACAGACACGTCAATTTTATTTATTTGTATAGATAATAGTTTTATGCAACTAAATAGACCGTATAATTACATACACAGATGCATATTTTGAACCCTGATTTAGGAAGAATAGAATCGTAATCTTACTACTATAATACGTGGTCGGCTTATTCTACGCGGGCGAAACCGCGGGATACAGCTAGTTTTAAATACAATTAAAAGCATTTTACACTAGATTTACGGGCATTGACAGACGGGCCGGGACGGGTATATTACGAATAGGTAGACAACATCTAGATATAATAAAATATAGTTTTATCTGAAAGTGTTTCAGATAGAACTACTAGATATATATATAGTGTATCATTAAAAACCACTATATAATCGCTGTTGAATAATATTCGTTTTTTCAAAATTTAAAGCATGACAACCCTCAAATTGACAGGTTTTGTAAATCTAGTGTTAATCACAAAAAAAAAATTAAACTTAAAAGTGAAATATTTCATCATTTTGTAGTGTTTAGTGATCATCAAAATTCTGGTGATGGATTTAACAGCGCGCTGTCTTCCAGCTAAGAACCTGAAGCCGTAACATTAGCGGGTGTGTTGTGCAACACAAAGGCCTCGTCTGATGTTACGTTTAGGCTATAGACTGAACATTAAAACAGCAATTAAAAAAATATGGTATGTATCTACATCCAGCCTCTATTTCGATACCGATACCATGGCATTGTTATCGGAAGTCTTGTGCCGATACCGCGCTGAGTACCGCGATAGTGTATGCACTGTTACGTAGATACCGAAATAAAAAAAAAATGTGATAATACGGGGTCGTATTGAGGGTTATCTGTGCGCGTGCGTTATGCAACAGACTAAAATTTTTGTATAGTTTATATGTGTTTGTCACAGTCCGCGACTGTCGAAAATATGGACGCATGCAATTATCATCATCATCATTTCAGCCTATCGGTAGTCCACCGCTTGAACATAGGCCTCCCCCATAGATTGCCACAGAATGTTGCAGCTCACAGTTATTGGGGAATTTGCCCTTAGTTGCCACGCTTGACGGGTTGGCAACCGCAGTTTACTATTCAGATGTTCCGGGAAGATGCTGCTGCCCTATCTCCTGGTTTTAATTTTCCCTCTGACTACTTTTACGACACCCACGGGATGAGATGGGGTGGTAGATTCTCTTATACCTCCACCAGAGGGCAGTAAATGGCAGCTTAATGATTTTGTTATGTTCAGATTGACATTTTATTTAGGGCGGTAGCCAAATACCATTGTGTTATCCTGTAGTGGACTTTCCATGTCCTGTGCTTATGGCCTGTTTATAAAACTATGAATATGCATGAAATATGCAGGAAATGTGTATGTTACACTACGTGTTATTATTTAATATAATTCTGTGTGTACTGTAAATTTAAATGTATTGCACGTCTCATGGCGCGAAGCGGCTTGAGATACGAGTACATTTTTTTTATTGCATAAAGTGATGACACGAGCAAAACGTTCACCTGATGATAAGTGCAACGTATGCCCATAACAAATGCTGTGCCACCCAGAAAATTTCTGTGTGACACTACACTGTGCCCATCACCCTGAGACATAGGTTCTTAAGTCTCATATGCCCAGTGATTACGCTAGCTCTCAGTACCCTTCAAACCGAAACACAGTAATGTTTGCACACTTACTGACTTCACGAAAGAATAATTGGCACTGGGTGGAAAAACCTACCGAGACGGATCCTGCAATTCCTGTATCAAAAATCAAGTTGCACTTTTAAGCTAATTTGAATAGACTCATAATCAAGAAAACACTGATGATGATGATTGATGATGATGATGATGTTCTCCTAGCCGATTTCGACCACGGCGACAACTTCCAACTACTGTCGAGAGCCATCAACAGAGCAGGAGATATTATAGTGCCACGAGTGTACGCGCAAACACAGAGGCACTCACTCGTCCCAACCTACCCGCGCCCGATGTAATAATTAATTCATTGAAATTATTTTGGAAATATCACCTAATATTGCTACTTTGAAAAAAAATTCGACGTGTACGTTCGGATTTTTTTAGGGATACGGTCACGATAACTCCCGAAAGAATTGACGTATCGAGACCGGGTTTTTTTTGTCGTGTCCAGAATTTCTTCTGGTATTCTTATTTCATATCGAAAGTCTAGCACTTGTTTTTTCTAATTGCTTTCGTCCGAAATGGAAATTACTCTATATATTTGAACCTCGATACGATTTTTTTTTCTTAAGAGGCAAATGAGCGTCATTTTTATTTTATTTTATTTTATTTGAAAACATTTACAATAGTAGGTGACAGAGGAAGCTCCAAAACAGCCACCACGTTAAAATATTACATTTGATGGTGAAACGTGGATTGTGGCAGTCATTTGCTTTGCAGTGAGTGCCCAGTCTCTGACTACTCCTTATGGGATACAGTCGTGATCTTATGTATGTATGTGTTGAATAGATTTGTCAAATAATATAATGTCACAAAAATTTCAAATGAAAAAGAAAAACGGAAAAAACTAAAGGTTATGTCAGATAAAAAGTAACAAAGAGTGTCAGTCAAAATATTGCATTAAAATATATATAAGCATTTCCTATAATATATAATATATATCAACGTCATGGCACTGAGCTAGTATGTCGCCGATCAATAGTCGTACACGCACTGTGGGCGCATTACCGGCGCAGTGTGTGCGCGTGCGCGTGCGCGGCCGCTGAAGAAGCCTGTGTGGCCGTCATGACACATGCACTTTTGTCTCAACACACAAACCTATGTTCTTTGTGTGATTGTATGAATTTAATGAACGCATGTTTGTGTGAAAAGGAAAGTGTCAGAGACTCCTACAGCGATGTAATTAACACAACTTCAACGGATCGATGTCTCGTCGATGTCTGGTGGTAGGATTCCTATGCAGGAGTCCGTCTAGGTTGGTACCACCCCAGGGCCAGTTGTTCTGCCGTGAAGCAGTAGTGTGCAAACATTACTGTGTTTCGGTTTGAAGGGCACTGTGAGCTAGCGTAATGACTGCACTGGGCATGTGAGACTTAAGAACCTATGTCTCAGAGGGCACAGTGTAGTGTCACACAGAAATTTTTTGGGTGGCACAGCATTTGTTATGGGCAGACGTTGCACTTACCGTCAGGTGAACGTTTCGCTCGTTTCATCACTTTATGCAATAAAAAAAAAACTTAGACATAATGTACAAATTTTACTTTAAACTGTACTACCACAGAGTAAATAACATTTTTCGGTATACTAACATTATAAATGCGAAAGTAACTCTCTCTGTACCTCTGTCTGTTTGTTACCTTTTCACGGCTGAACCGCTAAACAGATCTTGACGAAATTTGGCAAGAAGATAGATTGCATCCTGGAGACGGACATAGGTTACTTTTTGTTCCGGAAAGTCAATAAGTTCCCACGGGATATTAAAAAAAAACCTATATCCATGAGGATGACGTCGCGGGTATCAGCTAGATAATAAAGAAGAAGATTATTTTTGAGACAAGCTATCCCTCAACGATCTCGCCCTCATCATCTAAGTGTCTAGGGACGCGCCACAGACTATACAATACATGTAATTGAGGTACCGAAAGTTCATAGCTGTTTAAACAATTTCTCAGTAAGTGAATTTTGTAAATTCTTGTCGAGAATTTCTTTCTCGACTTTGTTTTTTCTAAACCGTAATATATATATTCTAAATGATTCCGATAACAGTGACATCTTGCGGCGGCTACAGGAAGTTGTTAACTGCTACAGTGTCTTATAATAAAGACGTTAATATTCAATGAGGTCGACTAGTTACAATGAAGATACTGCGCAATTTATATTTACATTTATAATTACATTTTTATCACAACCACAAATTATAACTCCGTTAAAGTCTAAAAACCAAATCGATGATATAACGCCTGGTAGTAAAAACTTTTAACATAAATAGAGACAAAGACAAATGGTTTTAAATATCACCGTTTTCTACGTATTCGTATGCTGCCATTGTGAATTTCTTTGTATGTGAATTGGAAATATCCTGACAAAACACATAAGTAGCTTGTAAAGGGGTTCTAAAGCAAGTTAGATCTAGCGGTGGGTATGAAGGAAAGAATAGAAGAAAAGGCATCATTTGCAACCATATCAAAAGCCCGCATAAACATGTTATAACGAGTCCTTGTAACCGTACTAATCAAGTACGGTGGCCGTGTGGCCTAGTGGTCAGAATACCTGACTTCTACGCCGCGGGCCTGGGTTCGAATCCCAGCCGGAGCCAACATTTGTGCTAAAACACAAATTGTTGGTTTTCGGATCCGGTTGTGTTGTGATTGTCCCCGTTTTTCTGACACTGCATCCTAGCCTACCTCCGGTCTTATCGCATCAGCGTTACATCGGGCGCGGGTAGGTTGGGACGAGTGAGTGTCTCTGTTTGCGCGTACACTTGTGGCACTACAATATCTCCTGCGCAGTTGATGTCTCTCGACAGTATTCGGAAGCTGTCGCCGTGGTCGAAATCGGCTAGGAGAACATCATCCCTAATCAACTGACGACCTACGGTTAATTGTCAGAGTACCAGATTACTACGCCGCTTCCAGGGTTCGAATTTACTTATCAACTTCACGTGAGTGGTTCTCGAAGTGATAAATCGGAAAAAATTATTAACGCAACGAGATAGCAACAAGATGATTGGATATTCAAGAACCGGCTGATTTGTTTTTCAACCTTCAGTTGTTCCGTCTGAAAAAGGTGACTTCGTAAGTCGTCGGAACGGTCGCTTAAATTACGAGTCTATTGAAACTTGAATGTAAAAGGAAATCTTATTAGACCTTTTCGAGGCTATAAATAGAACAGAAGTCGTTGGAAAGTTCTGGAACAAATTGGCGACCGGCTTAATATTTCTACTATACTATGCTTATCTTGATAGCTAAGCATTTTGGGATGGAGCTATTATTCCAGTGATGCGTCTTGGTGATGAGACTTTTTTAGATTTAAATAGATGTTATGATTGACGACCGCGTGGCCTAGTGGTCATAGTACCTGACTTCTAAGCCGCGGGTCCTGGGTTCGAATCCCAGCCGGAGCCAACATTTGTGCTAAAACACAAATTGTTAGTTTTCGGGTCTGGTTATGTTGTGTTTGTCCCCGTGTTTCTGACACTGCATCCTAGCCTACCTCCGATATTATCGCATCAGCGTTACATCGGGCGCGTGTAGGTTGGGACGAGTGAGTGGCTCTGTGTTTGCGCGTACACTTGCGGCACTACAATATCTCCTGCGCAGTTGATGGCTCTCGACAGTAGTCGGAAGTTGTCGCCGTGGTCGAAATCGGCTAGGAGAACATCAATTTGTGTATACCAATCAGTCATTGTCACTTAATATAAAATGAAATATAACTCCTACGAATAAATCTACCATTACAGGATAAAATACGAGTAACCAACCTAACATTGTAAGCACAGGCCCGTTTAACTAACATAGTAAAGTAAAAAGTAAAGTTTCAGCCTATAAATATCCCACTGCTGGGCACAGGCCTCCTCTGTTTCTGAGAGGGTTTTTGAGCTAGGAAGAATCCGCCACGCTGCTCCAATGCGGGTTGGTGGACTGCACATATCTTCGAAATATTTTATTTTATTTCTCAAACATGCAGGTTTCCTCACGATGTTTTCCTTCACCGCCGAGCACGTGGTAAGTCAGCACTTAAAATTGTAACTAACAATTTTAGTGGTGCCGACACCGGGAATCAAACCCAGGACATTTAAAGCGAGCGTCTAGCCCCTGAGCTACCACGGTACATACACGCCCTAGTTTTATTCCAGAAATCAATTAAGGAATCCAGTCACCGCTGTGCCAGTTATTCTGTCATCAAGCTATAGTCTGTAATTGCTGGAACTTAAGAAGTGATGTCGGTAGATGACAACCGCAGTGTGGTGCCAGCCAGAAATATTCTGGGTGACACGGCATTTGCTATTGACATATGTTGGGCCCGCTCCAAAACCCTCTCAGAAATGATAGGTCTGTGGTCAGCAGTGGGGCACCTACAGGTTGTTACTTAAATTTGTTATGTCTAGGCAACAAAGTACAATGAGGTCACAAACATAATTAGCACATACAAGGAGTTGGAACCTACTGATGATGTTCTCCTAGCCGATGTCGACCACGGCGACAACTTCCGAATACTGTCGAGAGACATCAACTGCGCCGGAGATATTATAGTGCCACAAGTTTACGCGCAAACACAGAGGCACTCACTCGTCCCAACCTAACCGCGCCCGATGTAACGCTGATACGATAGGATCGGAGGTAGGCTAGGATGCAGTATCAGGAACACGAGGACAATCGCAACACAACCAGACCCGAAAACCAACAATTTGTGTTTTAGCACAAATGTTGGCTCCGGCTGGGATTCGAACCCAGGACCCGCGGCGTAGAAGTCAGGTACTCTGACCACTAGGCCACGCGGTCGTCAAACGTCGGACCTACTAAACTACCAATGGACTAACAAAGGTGAATAGGTTAGTAGGTTTGTTGAAAATGGTCTACTTCTTGTCTCAAAAGTGTCTAAAATGATCAAACGCCGAACGTCAAAACCGCTTACGCTATTAAGGTTTAGAGTCATTAACAATATAATGCACTTGGTGTGATAGGTGGTGAGCCCATCGCCACCACGCACTGCTGGGTGCATAGTGCAGTTTAACTCCTTACTCGCCTTTTACGAGATCCATTGGATGAGATGGAGTGGTAGTATTTTATTAACGAGCCGCCACCACACGGCATGTCATATTATATGTTAAATTTATTTTTTATGCCAATGGTTGCTGTTTTTTTTTATTCATTTAAAAAAGGTCAGACTATAGATTAATTTTAGATATAGCTTGGTATCCTCATTCTCGTCTGAGGCAAAAATAATACCATTTACCTTAACATTTATTATAGCAAACCAACAGAACCATTAATCTATATGAATGTATAATATGGAATCAATGACTCTATTGAGGAAAAATAAAAAACTAATTAAATGATAATGACTGATATTATCTCGAGTGGCTTAAGTTGGTTGGTTGGTCGGTCAGTCGGTAATTATTCATCGGCAATTAATCAGATAAAAATGCATAAAAAAAGAAAAATTTAAATGCAATAGAAATAATTTCCAGGTGTTTTTTCTAAATAGGCGAACCTTGTGCTGGACAATTTTACATTTCTGCTAGTTCACAGTGCTCTGGTAAATCTATAATACCATCTCTGTGGTTTCAATAAAAGTCAAGTTATATTCAAAAATGCCTATGATCGGAAGCAGTGTGTATAGTCTTGCAAAGTGTAGAAATTGCAGAAAATACTCTACAGAGAGACTCATGTTCAACAGTATACTGTTAATGGACTGGTGATAATGATGATGATGAAGAATTATTTGAGGGCATGTTAAATCCGCTAACCTGCAAACTAACAGTGACAGGCTACACGTCGAAAAGAGGCATGTACATTACCGAGAGGCATAAGAAGAGATATAATAACAATTATGGTCTAGAAATTTGTAATGAATTTATCTATGTATTTAACATAAAAAGACGTCTTAAGAATTAGGAATTCAAGATACCAAAACTATGTCAAATAAAATTTTAAACGTACTTTAAATGTAAAATGTATTACAATGGGTGTTGACCCAAAAAAATTCCGTTCATCGTCGGTCCATCAGTATTCCCAAAGTACCATCAGTAGTTATTTATCTTTTGACCTATAATTACCGCTACTTTGAACTACATTTAAAACGATTAAATTTAATAATAATGCAGACTTACCTCGTCGAGGAACTTAGTAACATTGTAAACAATGTTGTCGATGATGAGAATCGCGTCTTCACGTGAATTGCGGTACTTGAGCTCTTCACGTGTGAACAATTTAATTTGATGTTCCATTTTTATAACTAACAAAATTTAATACAAATTAAGAGGAAACACTTTGTAGAAACGACTATACTGTAGGAAGAAACACAATTAAAGACAACAAGACAACCGTAAATGACAATGACGACAATGATTTAATGGATGACATTGGCAATGACATTGCCAAGTTGACAGACACGACCACAGACATATGAGCACTGTCTTAAATCTGTGGTCACAACAAGCTAACGGTGACACATCAATGTAAAAAAAAAATCGTTAGTTCTTAATTTTCGACAATAGTTAGCGTTTGTTCGTTTTTATTTTTTTTATAATCAATTAATTTGATTTCAAAGCAACTGCTTACACGTATTCAATATTCTACACGCTAGAAATTGCTATTTAATTTTTATTGGTTTTTCAAAGTAATTTCTTATAAAAAAAACTAGAAACGAACAAACGCTAATTATTGTCGAACAATTAAGGACAAATGAATTTTTTGTAAAAAAATATAAAACAATGATATTCCACTGCTATCTAATGAAATGGTCCGTTAATCGGGAGACGCTGTAAAACCGTTACCCCGAAGGTTTGGAAGTGTCCATCAGACATAAAAAAGAAGTAGTCTGTTATCCGTAACGTGATTAGTGAGATTAGAGTATTATTGTTCTGTGACTGTGATCCTCTGTGGACGTGCCAACCCTGTTAATTGTTGTTTTAGTTTTTTTTATACGTCATACTAGTTTTTGGTTTAATACTAAAAATATAATGTTTTTTTACAAACCTTAGAGAATAGTAATGTCATCTGTTAGTGTTTTGGCGGATGATATTGCCAAGGAATAAGGGTAGCCACCCGCCAAATCGGCTGATCTGATCTGGGTAGGACGTCTGCTCCAACCAGTAATCTATCTTTAGATATTGTATATACAGTTTGCATCATAAAAATTCTAATAGCGCGGTCTTGGACATATGAGATATTTCTTGAGCTTTTCATATGACGATATAAATGTCGCTACATCACTCCTCCGCTGAAACTGGAAGTCAAAGTTAGCGTGGAGATCTTGTGACGTCAGGCGATGATGTGCAGTCTTGCGTGAATCTGTGTTCAGGTATTCAGTGCGTTGAGACTTGTAGAGACATTGTTAACGCTGCAGAAGTCAGCCTGAGGAGAGGAGCCGCCGTTGAAGATCCTCAGTAGCTGAGAGACTAGGAAGCAAGTTTTGCGCAGACAGTAGTCTTGTGCTGTGACTGCGATGGCTGCCGATGACGTAGCTGCAGTGGTTGGGAGCTTTCTGCGATGTTTATATCACGGCACCACTTTGGCGGCTAATATTGTCAAGGAAAAGGGTACCCGCCAGATCGAGTGGTCTGATCTGGAGACGACTGTCCCGATTTGAAAACCAAATTCCCGATTATTTTTACCTTCAGTCCCTAAATATGACACACTGAACCAGGCAACACTAACTAACAACATTTCCAACCTAAAAAAATATCTTTTAAGAATTTCTCAACACGATATGGAGTACCTACCTCTCTAGTTGAACACAACCCTTGGTTCATAGAGCCGTCATATTCGTTTAACTAAGACCTGTAAAGTGTTAATTAATTGCTTCTCGATCGATCTACCTCGATCATCGGAATCTGAGAGAAAATGTAGCCACGGTCCACATCTGTCTTTCATGGTCAGTCTCTCGTACTATCACCGTCCGAGTACGTACAGAGCTTGAGACCCGTTCGATCCTACCGCTTATCGGCCTATTAGCTTCGGAGGGTCACTCGGCGGCGAACTCGTAGAGGCAACATCACTTGATAATGCCTCGTTTTGAGTTGAAAGATGTGTCGTGGTCTCGACTTCAGTGGTGTATATTGCCTAGTGTTTTAGTGGTGGTGGGTAACTGGTGGCATTTCCCGGAGGCGGTGTTAGTTTGCTTGTGCGCGCTACTGTGGGAGGGCGGGCGGTGCTCTTCAAAACTAGGTAATATACACCATTTTATATTTTAAATGCGGATCTTAGCAAATTAACTTTCCTTCCTTCATTTCGTGTGTAGCGCGCTCGACGCACGGACGTGTGAAACAGAAATACTAGATAACTAATATTTTTTTATTTTGCAAAATGGTACAGTGTAAGAAATGTAAACTTTTTTTGTCATTAAGTAAGGAGGAAGTCATAAACTGCAAAGGAGTATGCAATGGTTTTTTTCATAAGAAGTGTGTGAAAAATATGAAGGTATTTAAGCAAAACGAATGCTGCGAGGAATGCTTTAGGGGAAGCAATTCGCCTAAAGTATACGAGCAGAAACAAAGAGACGAAAACGAAGATACCCCTAAGCAGCTAAAAAGCGATACATCATTGATAAAAATAGACTTAGAAAATCAGGCAATTGAAAATATATTAAAACAGGTGAACAATAAGCTAGAAATTATGTTTAGAATGGAAAAAAACTTGGAAGAAATTAAAAATACAGTAGAATTCTATGCAGAAAAGTATCAGGAAATATTTGAGTACAAACAACATACTGAGAAGAAAATAAAAAACTTGGAACAAAAAAACATTTATCTGGACAAATGCAATAAAGCTCTGGAAGAGAGGGTAGTCGTACTAGAACAAAAGGAAAAAGAAAAAAATATCGAGATCGTAGGATTGGAAAAACGAGGCAGTGAAGACCTAAAATCGGTTGTGTCTGTTATAGCAAAAAAGTTGGAACTAAATCCTGAAGAAATAGAGGACGTAAAGAGGGTAGGTGTAGAAAAATCCAAAGAGGACAGGACTCGACCGCAGGCAGTAGTTATTACACTACGCAATAAAATGGTACAAGAACAGTGGTTAAAGCGGCGTAAACGATGCATCACGAATGGTGAGGTGTATGGTGACAAGAGTGAGAAAAGGGTTTACATCAATGAGGATTTATGTAAACACCTACGTCAGCTATTTTGGACAGCAAAAAGAGAACTTAAATTGTCATATGCTTATATATGGGTTCAGAACTCAAGAATACTAGTTAAAGCTAGTGAAAGTGAGAAAAAAATATACTCAATTCGATGCGAAACTGACATACAGCGCTTATTAGAGATCGACTGCAACAAAGATAAATTAAAATGAGGTCACCCGGACCGGTCTACACTATGTGATTTCTTCATAAAATAAAATTCGATTACGCAGACGACGTCGGTTGCGAAATTATGAAATACGGTAATATAAAACAATGGAGTGGTTATATAAAAAGCAAAACAAATAACCAATTAGATATAGTACATTTAAATATACGGTCATTGCGAAAACAATTTAACCAACTACTAGTACTAATAAAAGCATGCGATAAAAAATTAGATATTATAATTTTAACAGAAATAAATATAAAATTAGAAGAGTTGCCAATTTATGGGATAGAAGGATTCTGTACATTTGAGTATACAAGAGAAGAAAAACGAGGAGGAGGAATATTGATATATGTTAGAAAGGAGTATACATTTGAAAAAGAAATAGTAGTATCATCAGCTGTTGAATCTATACACGGAAGGCTCAAACTAGGATCTAATACAGTGCACTTAGTTGCGATATATAGACCCCCGGACCGTAACAAAATACACTTTCTTGAACAATTAAACCAAATACTAGGAAACATTCCAAATAGAGAAGATGTAATTGTCATTGGTGATACTAACTTAGATATTAAGAAAGAAAAATCGAGATCAAATATAAACATGTATAAAACCATCCTGTGTGATTACGGCCTACAGTGCGTTATACCTGCCTCGACGATAACGCGTGAAGCTATAGTGGGGAGACAACTGCAGTCATCATGCATCGACCATGTGTGGGTGCGAGCGGCGATAGCGATGCAATGCGTAGCTTCACACACATTTGAATGTCACCTATCGGATCATCATATTATAGGTGCGCGGCTACAGTATGCACATGGACGGAGTGAGTACAGTGATAATAGTGCTACGGTGAGAAAGGTATTAAATAATAATCAAGTTAAAGAAAGACTCGATAATATACAGTGGTCGGATATATTACAATTAAGCTGTCCCACGTTGTTGTATAATAATTTAAGTCAAGTGTTTAGCTCCATTTATTCTGAATGCGTAGTAGAAAAGTCGTGTTATAATAAACGGGATACACAACCTTGGGTAAATAAAACATTGTTAAATATGATAAACAAAAAGGCGGAACTATTTAGGTTGTGGAAAGTTGATTATAATAATATGAATAGAAGGTTAGAATATACCCGATATCGCAATAAGGTTAACAAAGCTATAAATTTAGCTAAAAATAAATATAGACAAAATAAATTAAAAAAATGCAACGGAGATTTTAGACAGATATGGGCTAACATTAATGAGTGGATAGGTAAAAACAAGACTACTGTTGATAATACTATAGAACGATATTTAGGTAGAACAGATAATATGTATAATATATGTACTAAATTTTCCATAACGTTTACACAAGAAATAGAAAAAATAAAGCATAATTGTTGCGTCAAGTTGTTAGACAGAAATACGTACGTTACCAAAACTAATGTTTCATTCAGGTTTAAAAAAGTAGATAATAAAAAAATTGTAAAAATTATTGAAGGGTTAGAAAGCAGTAAAGCACCTGGCAGCGACCAAATAAGAGTTCAGGATTTAAAATATGTAAAAGAAAATGTAAGTAACGTAATAGCGAAATTTATTAGTTTATGCGTCGATACAGGAACTTACCCTGACGAATTAAAAAAAGCGATAATAAGACCGATCTACAAACAAGGATGTCACCTTGATTACACTAATTATAGGCCTGTTGCAATACTGTCGGTAATTAATAAAATCGTTGAGAAGGTAATAGTTAGTCAAATAAGTAATTTTTTGGAATATAACAATATAATTAATGATTGTCAGCATGGATTCAGACCCGGTAGAAGCACAAATACGGCACTAACACAATTCACTGATTTTATCAATAATGAATTGAACGAAGGGAAGCAGGTATTGGCCCTGTTTATTGATTTTAAAAAGGCGTTTGACACCCTTGACCACTGTCAGCTGCTTGAAGCCATGAAGGAGTGTGGTATTAATGGCCCTATTAATAGTTTTTTCCGCAGTTATTTAAGCAATCGGACGCTTTGTACAGCTGTGGCGGGCACGACGGGAGATGACGCGGATGTCACTCTCGGCGTGCCCACCGGTTCCGTTTATGGACCAGTGGGCTACATTATGCATGTCAACAGCATGGCAAATGTTGTTAAACATTGTAGGGTGTACATGTATGCAGACGATACCTGTTTGTTAATATCAGATAAAGACGTGATGAAAATAAGACATAAATTACAAATGGATTTTGAAAATATTACTAAATGGGCACACGATAATGGCATTATATTAAATACTAGCAAAACAAAATGTATGCATATATGTTCGCCCTATAATAAAAAAGCAAGAAAAATAGATCTACATAGCATAAAAATTGTCGGTCACTCCTATGAATGCTTGCATGACAGCAAAATAGGATGCACCTGCCGGTTTTTGGACTATGTGGAAAGTATTAGATATTTAGGTTTAATTATAGATAATCGGTTTAACTGGAAATTGCAGGTGAACAACGTATGTAACAGGTTGCGTTCAATACTCGGTAAATTTCATCATCTCAAATTAATTTTAAATAAAAGGAGTTTGTATATGGTTTATTATGCATTAGCCGAATCAGTAGTCAGCTATGGACTGAGTTGTTATGGCCTTACATTTAAAACATACTTAGAAGAAATTAAGAAATTACAAATTAGATTCCTAAAGTTATTAGTCGATAAAAAAGTTAGAGATAAGTGCAAAGACGACTATAATAGGCTATTTGCACACTGTAAAATATTGGCTGTAAATAAAAAAATAGATTATTTGCTTGCAACTGAAACATACTGTAGTGACAAATATAAATGTAAAAGAAATATTAAACAATATACAAGGTCTAAAGCGAGAGGGAGATTAGTTGAGCTAAGGGCAAATAATTATTATGGTAAGCGGACTCGAAAGTACATAATTCCGAAATTATGTAATAATTATCCTGATTTATTATTAAGCAAAAATAAAATTAAATGTAAAGTAACATTAAAAAGAAAATTAAAAGATTGTATATTAGTGAAATAATATGGTAGCTTAACTTAGAAATGCGACTTTTTTATTAAGTATTTTTTTAGTAAGTATTTTAAGTATTAGATTAACGATGTTAAAAAATGTTACGTTAGGAAAGTAAGAAGAGGAGCGTAACGCCTACAAACTATGATTATAGTTTGGCGAGGAAGAACTGTTAATATTTTTTGTAATCTTTTATTGGAATAAATAAAAAAAAAAAAAAAAAAAAAAAAAAAAAATTATAATGTATTTCCGCAAAATAACGCCTGATTCTATTAACTACCTCCTCGAGGTATTAGGCAAAACTTTTCGCAGAGTGTACATCCACATGTTCCTACTATACATATATTTGATCGTCCAATGCCCTGGGAAATGACAGTCAAATACTTAGGCGTTTTTTTAGACTCGAGACTCACCTTAGTTCCGCACATTCACCGAGTAAGAAACCGAGCGGTCTTCGTACTCGGTCGATTACACCCTCTCCTTAATAAAAATAGCAAAATGTCTCTGCATAATAAAACTACTTAATACAAAGCCCGTATTCGACCGATTATGACATACGAAAGCCCAGTTTTTGCGCTTGCCTCCCCCTGTCATATTCACCCACTTCAAGTCATCCAGATTCGATACATGCGCAAGGCCACGGGAGGACCGTGGTTCCTGCGTAATATTTTTTATTTTTATTTGGTAAAGCGACTACACGAGCAAAACGTTCACCTGATAGTAAGTGCAACGTCTGCCCATAACAAATGCTGTGTCACCCAGAACATTTCTGTGTCTCAAATGCCCAGTGATTACGTTAGCTCTCAGTGCCTTTCAAAACGAAACACATTAAAGTTTGCTCACTACTGCTTCACGGCTGAATATCTGGCCCTGGGGTGGTACCAACCTAGACGGATTCCTGCATAGGAATTCTACCACCAATCTTTCCATAATGGTGCGTCTTATCGGTAAATCTTTTTAATGCAAAATACAGCTGCAATACTGTGGCCGGCAACACTGCCAGTAATACTAGACATAAAATGACACGGAAATATTTTAGTATGGCCCGGCCTTTATTGCCACAAATTTTTGATACATTCAGAGCATTTTCAAGTTGCTGAACGATCGCTTCGCAATCGAAAATACCACATCGATTATGGGCTCCGTACTGTAGCTCAATACCTGAAGTTAGCCCCCCACCGACATTTCGACTCTGCCGTCATGCACCCCAACTCAATGGTTGTAAGTGCCGCCAAATGCAACACCATCGCGTTACACAAACAATCGACTCGCTGAAAAAGGAGACCGATGCACGTCCTCGAGGATCCGGATGACGCGACTACTACAGCCCCAGCGCTCTGCTCAACATTACACTTATCACCAACACCATCTTACCGCCCCACCTTCGGCGAGAACGTATCACACAAACCTTACTGCCGCATCCCAGGACGGTTTTCCCCTAGCATGATAAATAGAAGCGTCGCTGAAGTTTCTTGCGACATTTCTTCTCCATTTTTTTAATCTATTGTTGTTTTGTTGCTTGTTTGTCTATTTGTTTATTGGTCCGGGCACTTACGACGGCTGAATCAATTATTTCGGAACTTTCATTTGCACGTTAATGGCTTTTCAGAGAACAATCTAAGCTACTTTTTATATCGGAATAATTTAGGATTGTTGTGTAAAATTTGAAAAACTAAAAATTAGGTGATGGGAGTGTTACGCGCGGTTTATTATTATTTTAGTACATGGCCGTTCTTAATCTCATAAACACCAAAACAAACACGTGTTTTTTAAATTTTTGTCTGTCTGTTTGTTTATTTTTTCGGGCTTATCTCCGAAACGGGAATTACTGAAGCTATTTTGACGGGACTATCATTGGTAGGTAGACGATTTTTCATACAGCTATCATAGGAATTTAATATTCGGAAATTTCTTCGGAAAAGGTTCCTGCGAAAAATTTAAAAAGTGTAGAAATGGACTTGTAGTAAAGATGGGCTATGGACGTGTCAGTTATTTTAAGCCGACGTCATAAAAAGGAGATTATCAATTCCTTAGAATGATTTTTTATGTATGTTCATTCTTTAACACATGGGCCGATTACGAAGATTCTTTTTTTATTAGAAAGGGCGTAGCGTTTGATGATTTTCACGACCTGATGATGGGATCCATGGGAAAATCATCAAACTCTTAAATTCGCATAAGCAGGCAGGTTTGGATTTGCTATAGGGAAGCCGGTTTTTTGATTACGTAATAAGTCTTTTCAAAGCCCCAAATGAAGAGGTCTCACCAGTCTATACCAGATGCTAAGGATTTGGGCAAGCCATTGATATCAACAATAATTGTTCCAGTCTTTGCCGCCTTGGCTTTTACACATCGTAATGTTTGCTGAGAATCCGCGGCTGTAACTATTTCCATGCCGCAAACCGCATCAGGAAATAGATTATTAATAATCAATTCGGTATACTGGTGGTAGGATTCCTATGCAGGAATCCGTCTAGGTATGTACCACCCCAAGGCCAGTTATTCTGCCGTGAAGCAGTAGTGTGCAAGCATTACTGTGTTCCGGTTTAAAGGGCACTGTGAACTAGTGTAATCACTGGGCATTTGAGACTTAAGAACTGATGTCTCAAGGTGACAGACGCATTGTGGTGTCACACAGAAATATTCTGGGTGACACAGCATTTGTTGTGGGCGGACGTTGCACCTACCACCAGGTGAACGTGTTGCTCGTTTCGAGACTTTATACAATAAAAAAAAATATTAAAACACGGCGAGGTTTCATTGCAAGTGCGCATTCATAGTAAAACAAAGGCCATTTTCGCGTATGAAGTTACACAGTAGACCCCCAGAACAGGCTGAATTATTCATGAGAGTATCGTGTTTTCGATTTTGGCCAATGGAGTGACGTTCTCCTGGCGGATTTTCTACCACAGCGACAACTTACGAATACTGTCGGAAAATATCAACTGCGCAGGGGAGATTATACACAATATTCTTTTTTTTTTTTCATTGGATAAAGTAATGAAACAAGCAAACCCTTCACCTGATGGTAAGTGTAACGTCTGCCCATAACAGTTGCTGTGTCACTCAAAAAATTTCTGTGTGACACCAAACTGTGTCCATCACCCTCAGACATAAGTTCTTAAGTCTCATATGCCTAGTGACTACGCTAGCTCACAGTGCCCTTCAAACCGAAACACAGTAATGCTTGCACACTACTGCTTCACGGCAGAATAACTGGCCCTGGGGTGGTACCTACCTAGATGGATTCCTGCATAGGAATCCTACCACCAGTAAAAAAAGGTAAAGGTTCTTAAAGGTATACAGAAAATAATCTTACTCCGTACAATTAAATAATACTGATGGTTAATTCATTTGTATTTGATACAAAAGAAGCTGAAGCTGAATTTCTAAAATTGATCTAAGCTTCTTGAAATTATTTGAATATTTAAATTATTTTTATAACTTATTAGACCATATAGTGGGTTAAACTAATCAACCACCCCATCTCATCCCGTGGGTGTCGGAAAAGCCGACAGAGGGGAAATGAAAACCAGGAGATGGGCAGCAGCATCCTCCTGGAACAGCTGAATAAATAATCTGCGGTTGCGAACCCGCCTGCCAAGCTCGGCAACTATGGCAAAATATCCCCCCCAAAATGTGACCTACAAACTGTTGTGGTAATCTATGGGGGAGGCCAATGTTCAGCAGTGGACTAATGATAGGCTGTAATGATGAATGATGGTGATTATAATTAAAAATTTTTTGGGGGTTAAACTTTAGCCAGTTAGCTATCTAGACTAACTTTCTAGCTAAAGCAAGTTTCTAAAGCTCTTTTAAACATTCCTCTACGTACATACATAAGATCACAACTGTATCCCATAAGGGGTAGTCAGAGACTGGGCTGAGTGCCCAGCAAAAACAGATGACTGCCACAATCCACGTTTCTCCAAAACAATATAATGCACTTGGTGTGATAGGTGGTGAGCCCATCGCCACCATGCGCTGTTGGGTGCACAGTGCAGTTTAATTCCTTACTCGCCTTTTACGAGATCCATTGGATGAGATGGAGTGGTAGTATTCTTTTATCAAGCCGCCACCACACTGGCTAACATTCCTCTAATAAATGGAAATTGCAGAATGCTCCATTTCATTGTAAGTTTATTTTTGTGTATGTTGATTTCAGACATTCTACTAATAGCTTTGTGTCTACATGCAGCCAAATATGTGATAAACTCTCAATACTAGTACTTTTGTTTATGAAAACTTCATTTGAGAGTAGCCATAAAAATAGGAAGGAAAAGTAAGTATGGATATATAAACCAAAATAGTTAATTTACAATATATTTTTCTATATCTAAAGTACAACAGCATATGCTAATTCATAATAAAAATAATTCCTACACTTTTATTGTTGTGGCCTCCAGTATCTCCTTCTGTTTGTGTGTTCCATCACAAAAGGGCCTATTTTTTGTCTGCTTACAATTGCACAGCCAGTATTCCTTAGTTTTCTCAACTGTAAACCTGATGGGCCTGTAAAAAGTCACAATTAAGTAATACTGATATACTCTAATGCCATCTCGAGGTCAGGGTACAGAGTGCATTCAGTGTATTTTTTTTAGTGGAGAGAGTGACGAAACAAGCAAAACAATCATCCGATGAAAGAGCAATGTCTGCCCATAACAAATCCTGCATCACCCGGAACATTTCTGTGTGACAGCACACTGCACCCGTCACCCTGAGACATCTGTTCTTAAGTCCCATATACCCAGTGATTACACTAGTTTAATTTTTTTTAATTAATAATATAATTTTTGAGTTTTGATTTATTATGATAATTTAATAAAATATTGAGTAATTTTGACATTTTTGAGTGATGTAATACCAATTTTGAAGATGAAATCATTAGAATTTATTTGATTAGTTTGTAATGTATATGTTTTAATAATTGCATTTAAATGTATTTAATAATTAGTATTGCCAGGATTGATAATGATGAACAATCATTATACACTATCATCTAATGTAACTCACATCTGCAAATAAATAAAACATGACATCTGAAAATAATACAACTTGTAAGTAAAAAAAGTAAAGTAACAGCTTATAGCTCCCTTCCAATGTTTTTGGAGCTGGAATGCGGCTTCTGTGCAAGTTGCCAGACTTGTAGATTGCAATGGGCCGCTTTTTACAGCTCCACACATTTTGAGTGAGATGGTAAACTTTACATGTTATCCATTTTTTTTTTTAGATAAGCAAGAGTCCTGCCCCCCCGCAGGACTCTTCTTATATAGGGAGGAATTACTTTCATTTTGTTTTTGAGCTCCTTTGAGCATTTCATTCATGACCTATGTAAAAATTGCACCAACCTCATTCTTACCAAGGCGTCTTAGGAAGTGACTAAGATATTGTATATCACCATAATATATAATGCAGTCTATATACTGGTTTGTTGGATTGCAATAGGATTTTTTTTGGTCTAGCAAAATGGCGGCGATGTTGTTTGCCAGCACTCACATTCTACTTTCTGCGAGGGTAAAGTCATTTTGGATGCATCAACAAATTAACTTAATAAAAGATTTTTGAGAATAACTCAGTAATGAAAATATTTTTTTTTAAATCAGGCTACAGATGTGGTCTCTGCCCACCCCTTACTTGGGAAAAGGTGTGATTGTATGTATTGACATAGTAAGATTAGATTTTACTATGTCAATGCATACAGGCACACCTTTTATTACTTAATAAAGAAAATTGAAACTAGAATTAAGTACAGAACAAAAATTAACTTCAAATCAGTTATTTTCATAAACTCGGTAATCACATGTTGTATGACTGACAGTGGCATAAAAGATATTATTATACTCTGCCTCATCCTGTAGGTAAAAAAGTCAACAGAGGGAATATTAAAGCCTCAGGGAAGGCAAGCGTCTCACTGGAACAAAAAAATATATAAACAGTAGTTAGCAACATACATATAAATTACTAAAAAATAATCAAACCTCTGTGTAATTTTAAGGTATACATCCCTATGAGTACCATCACATAGTGGTTGAGACTTGGAGCGACCACACAAACACCAATGGTATGTCTTCCCTTCTTCAAGTGTTAGCTTAAAGGGTTTTCTGTCATATACTATTCCATTGTCTTTTTGACAGTTAGCAGAATACACTGAACTCAATGGATTCTTAGGTATTTGTGGCTTCGGACCTTTTGTCACATAATTTGCCTGTTGCAATAAGATCGAAATTAGCACAACATTAATATTTCTTTAAAAGTAAGCAAATGTATGTTTATTACAACACTTAATTTAATAATATTTGTTTACTAACCGATCGAGAAAGTTACGTTTAATAAGCTACTGATAATTATTCTATGAGCACTTTTTTTTGCAAACATATTTGTAAGTCGTAACAGCAAATCTTTTCTTTAGCTTAAATAAGTATTACTTTAAACTCTGCTATTATTTATTTCATACCGTTAAAATATACGTAAATATATATGATAAAATATATAATTTAAAATAAGAAATATATAAGAATAAGAAGAACTGCAAAAAGGTGAAAATGCGACAATTTGATACTTTGACAGTAATCAGTTAACAGTTGATTGGTAGTTCATTAAGCACAGTGTTGCCAGATGGATAAGACAATAATACGGTACACACTGGGTCAAAATTACCAGAAAGACGGCGTTGCAGTTTAAATTATTACGGTAGATTTACGGTGTTACATTTGCCTTTTATTTTTTATTTTTAAACAACATTTTATTTGCTTTCTAATCAATTCAAACACGTACTCTAAACATCAACAATTTGTTTGGGCAAACACAATTCTGAATATGTTAAGTTCATCATCATCATCTTCGTTTCAGCTTATCACTAGTCCACTGCTGAACATAGGCCTCCCCCATAGATTGTCACAAAAGCTTTAAGCACTAATTTTGGGGGGTTTTGCCATAGTTGCCACGCTTGGCAGGCGGGTTACCAGCCGCAGTTTATTTATTCAGAAGATCCAGGTTTAGTTCAATGTTAGACACTCAGACTATCTAAGTTATTTTTCGCGGCGTTACTTTCCTTAGTATCATTTGTGCTATCGTAACCAATGATAATCACCAAAATGACATCAAAATTATTTTCTAATTCGTTACATGAACATTTAAATTATTCATTTATGGGGGATCAAAATAACAATAAAATGTTTTTACGTAATTTTTTATCAATTTTAGATCCTGTTATCGTGGTTTAAAAAAACTTTCAACATACTGACGTAAACATAAACAAATATGGCTTATACCCAAGAAGCCTGTTTTTGAAGCAAAGCGCTCTAGCCTGTACTCAGTGTAGACTTGATAATGCATTGATATATTCAGAACAATTTTCGGTGTTATTTTGACAGCATTGAATACCAAAGATTAGGGACTGATCAACGTAGTCACTAGACTCAGACTATGGTTTTTTTCTGAGTTTTTGGACTTTATTCCAGATTCGGTTTAGGTTCGAAAAATACGGTAACTTTCATACACCGTAATTTATGACTACTGTAGGTGGCAGATCTAAAACAAAAATTAAAAATACGGCAAATCTACCGTAATTACGGTGCATATGGCAACGTTGATTAAGCATGTTGCGATACAAAACGTACATAGATAAAGTAACCATATATCGGTACCGATACCGATATCTACGTATTGGACGGCACAGAACTATATATTGAATATCGGGAGCTAATGGTACGGTACGGTACTCCTATCCGACCGATGTCTATTATATCCGAATCGAACCGAGTGCGCTCTACTAGGTACTTGAGATTAATAGAAGTGGAATGACAGCTTATTTAAACCTTTTGTTAAGCGAGTTAAGGCATTTAATTTTAACAGCTCAAATAAAATGTTTTCTTAGCATATGTTGTATGTAGCATACGTATCTTTTAATAGAAAATAAAGTCAAAGGAGTTTAAATCATGTTACGTACCATATAAAATTTACTTCTGCATCAGATTAATTTTTTACCAAATATGACCGCCCAGGCCGAGGTTTTCATAAGTGGTAATTTTTTGTTATTGTGTACATCATCACCATCATCATCATTTCAGCCTTTCACTAGTACACTGCTGAACATATCTTGAATGATAGATGTAGCTAATGGGATCACTTTCAAACCAAAAGACACTTAAGGACTGATTAGAAAACTATTTATTTTAACTGAAACATTTTTGAATTTACTTTTGATGAAACCTAATCATTATAAAATTTATAGAAAATACATATGTTACTTACTTCTTCTAGTGATTTTCACGGAATTCATAAAATATGACAATTCAATCTGAACAAATAAGATTGACATTCCAAATTTAAAATAATTCAAACTACATAAACCAAACAAATCAGATGTTGACAATCAAAAGAATATGTATAATCTGAGATTACCAATCAACAACATAGGCTTCCCTCATGGATTACCACAAAAGTTTGTAGCTCAAATTTTGGGGGGGATTTCGTGGTAGGATTTCTATGCAGGAATCCGTCTAGGTAGGTACCACCCCAGGGCCAGTTATTCTGCCGTGAAGCAGTAGTGTGTCGTTTTGTTTCGTCGAAAAATAAAGAATTTTCATTTCATTTTATTTCACCCGAAGCCAGATTCTGACTAATCATAATATATAAGAATTTAATCAAATTCGCCCGCACGCAGTGCAATGCGATGCAGGATAATAGGCATTCTTACAATAAAGCATGTCTTAAGTTGCTAATCAACATGTTGTTATGCAAAGGTTAAATTAAATGTTAGGGATAGGTGCCAAATAGGCATATTAGTTTATTTTTACGTTGAAAGTTTTTTTAAATAACGATAACAAGATCTAAAGTTGACAAAAACTTACGTAAAAACACTTTATTATTAAATCATTTAAATTTTAACTACAAAATAAATTTAATAATACTTTGACGGTTGTCAGATTGGCCGTGTCTAGGCGAACAAAATTCTGAGCATTCTAAGTTAAACACTTAGAATTTCTAAGTTAATTTTCATTAGTGACTTCTAGCAACTTAGACAGTTTCGTCATTTTTCTTAGTATAATTCGTGCCATCATAACCAATGACAACCATTAAACTGATATAAACATTATTTTGTAATTTCTTAAATAAAAAATAAATGATTTGTGTATGGAGGATCAAAATGACAATAAAATTATCTTTTACGTAATTTTTTCAATTTTATAACTTGTTATCGTTATTTATAAAAAAAAACTTCAACTTACTGTCGTATACTTAAACAAATATGGCTGTCTAAGACCGGTTCCAATATTCATAAAACGCGACGCGTTCCTTACGATCCGTTAAATAAGTTATGGAAGTCAGAACCGTTTCTTTAGCTAACGGATGTCAGTAGCTTAAAGATGGCTTGAAAAAGTTGTGAAGCGCTGCGTAACGTCTCGTTATTCGTAGCAGAGGAACTAATAGTAACTGTTACCAATAACTGTTCGTTGAATATAGGAACCGGGCATTAGTCAGCAAGCCTCTTTTATTTGACAAGTGCTGTACTCAGGCATAGACCTTAATTCTTTTTATGCTGAGTGATTAACTTGGCACCTTATAATTTTGTTGGATCAGGCACGCCCATTATATTCTTTTTGTAGAGCTGTTTGTGGAAAGTTGGCTGCACTGTTTAATACTTTATTTAATATTTGACATTTACAAATGGTGACTTTGACGTCTTTATTTTTCTTTTTCACATGTTTTCACTAATGATTGTTTTTATTTTTAAAATTTTCTCATTTGACTCGTTATAGTCGAATATAGCGGTATATCAGATTATTCTTCCTCATTGTTCAAAAACAAAACATGAAACATTGTTTAACAAGTAATGTCTAGAATTAGGGGAATTGAAGCCAAAGTGCAAAAAGACTTATTTTCCAAAAATCTTCAAACTCGTAAAAACGGTTGTAATGAAACGAGTAAAATAAAAAAGCAAGAGGAATTACTTAGCAAAGATGACGCAGAAAGTAAGTGAATATATATATATATACTGTTGATAAACAAAAGACGAAATTGCATTATATTCATAGCTATATTCTAATTATAACATAAATAAAAAAAATTGTCATCAATAATCATGTCGTGGTTCATTTACAAGCTTTTTTGGTATTTTTTTCATATATAATACTAGCTTTGCCCAGCGTTTTCACCCGCAGTTTACTTAAAAAAAAATCGCTCCTTATGGTCGTAGCGTTATGTTAAATAGCCTATAGCCTTCCTCCATAAATGAGCTATCCAACACTAAAGATTTTTTCAATTCAAACCAGTAGTTCCTGAGATTAGCGCATTCAACCAAACAAAGTCTTCAGCTTTGTAATATTAGTATAGATTAGCAATTAATAGATGAGTCAATAAAAATGACATTATTACATACATACATAAGATCACGACTGTATCCCATAAGGGGTAGTCAGAGACTGGGCACTCACTGCAAAAACAGTTGACTGCCACAATCCACGTTTCACCAAAACAATATAATGCACTTGGTGTGATAGGTGGTGAGCCCATTGCCACCATGTGCTGTTGGGTGCACAGTGCAATTTAATTCCTTACTCGCCTTTTATGAGATCCATTGGATGAGATGTAGTGGTAGTATTCTTTTAATGAGCCGCCACCACATAGACATTATTACTTAATATTATTTTTCTTCATTCGTTTCTGCAAACAGTTACAAAAATTATCATATTCACAGAGTATCAGATCCATGACTTGCTGCACAAATTGCCAACTTTGGATAGAATTTTTGAAGTTCATCGCAAGATTGGTGAAGGCACATTCAGCTTGGTGTATTTGGGCTCACTGCGACGTCACGCAGCCCTACCACCCTCTGAGCGTCGTTGGTTTGCCATCAAGCACCTTGTGCCCACAGCACACCCTGCCCGTATTGAACACGAGCTGAAATGTCTGCAAGATATGGGGTAAAAAAGTTTCAGCCTATAAATGTCCCACTACTGAGCACAGGCCTCCTCTCATTTCTGAGAGAGTTTTGGAGCTAGGAAGAATCCGCCACGCTGCTCCAATGCGGGTTGGCGGAGTTCACATGTCTTTGAAATATTTTTTATTCCTCAGACATGCAGGTTTCCTCACGATGTTTTCCTTCACCGCCGAGCACGTGGTAAATCGGCACTTAAAATTGCAATTAACAATTTTAGTGGTGCCGGCACAGGGAATCGAACCCAGGTCACTCGTGTACTATGAAATTTAAAGCGAGCGCCTAGCCCCTGAGCTACCATGGCGCAGATATGGGGTATGTGAAAATAATTATATCTTAGCTTTCCCTTCAATCTGTGAACCATGTGAATGTTAATAGAATCAGGCGTTACTTTGCGGAAATCCATTATAATGAAGAAAAGTAAGTTACTTTGCTAAGATCCGCATGCAAAATATAAAAATGGTGTATATTACCTAGTTTTTTGAAGTGCACCACCCGCCCTCCCTCAGTAGCGTGCACAAGCAAACTAACACCGCCACCAGGAACCGCCACCAGGTACCCTCCACCAACCACTAGAATAACTACTAAAAACTAATAAAACAAAGACTGAAGACGAACACTAATAAAACAAAGACTGACTGATAACAACTTAGTCATTTCGAAAGCCGACAAAGGTAACACTGTTGTTATCATGGATCGTAGCGAATACAGTCAGAAAGTTAACGATGTTATCCAACGGGATGATTTTGTGAGATTGGATTCCGATCCAACGAAAAAGTTTACAATTAACATTAAAGAATCCATACAGAATGCTTCCTACGTTTTTCCCAGTCCCAATATTTCCCGGGATGGTCTTGTTCCAATGAATCCCAGAGCACCTATTTTATACGGTCTACCAAAAATTCATAAGGAAAACGTACCTATGCGTCCAGTTGTCTCATACATCGGTGCCCCAGCCTATTCCCTAGCTAAGAAATTAAATTTCCTCCTTCGGGAGAAATCTGGTTTCAGTCCAAATTATAGTCTTAAAAACAGTTTAGATCTCATTTCTAAAATTAAAGATATTCATCTACCCCCCAAATCCATTCTATTATCTTTAGACGTTGAGAGTCTTTTTACAAATGTCCCCCCACAAGACTGTTTGCGTATACTCGCAGATCATTTTAATAAACGTCGTCTACATCCCGGGGAAACAAAAGATCTTCTAAATTTGACTTCTCTTTGTATGAAACAGAACTATTTTCGGTTTGACAACCAATTCTATTTACAAAGAGAGGGTCTAGCAATGGGGTCCCCATTAAGTCCTCTTATGGCGGATGTATTTATGGATAACTATGAAAAACTAAACATAGTTGTCAATAAAAATATCCTTTACTACTACAGATATGTAGACGACATTATCATTTGCTGGACAGGTACCCGAAGACAACTGGACGTTTTCTTTAATAAATTAAACAAAATTCACCCCAAAATAAAATTTAAGATGGAATTGGAACAAGACTGTACTCTTAACTTTCTAGATATTTCAATATCCCATAAAAACGGCACCCATGATTTTCAAATTTACCGCAAACCGACCCACACAGATTCTGTCATCCCCGCGTCATCGTGTCACCCTTGGCAACATAAATTGGCCGCTTTCCATAGTTACGTTAATCGTCTATTGGCCGTACCTCTGAATAAGGATAATTATGCCAAGGAGCTCCAAATCATCTATCAGATTGCGGTCTCTAACGGTTATTCAAAAAATATTATTAATACCATTATAAAAAAGAAACAAATTCATATAGTTCGCAAAGATCTGTACGCGGCTACATCCCGAAGTGTTCGACGATATGTGAGCAGTTTGACCTACTTGGGTCCTGTATCTGAGAGAATAGCAAGGACTCTTAGGCGTAACGATATTTACGTTGCGTTCAGGACAAGCAATTCGCTGAGTGGGGCTTGTAACGTCAAAGACAAAATTGACGAACGCCAAAAATCCGGCGTTTATAGACTTGTTTGCAGTGAATGCAGCGCCGTTTACGTGGGTCAGACTGGTCGCAATTTCGATACCCGATACAAGGAGCATTTGGCCGCGTACAGAAATTGCAATCCCGACAGATCACACTTCGCAAAACATCTTTTGGAAACTGGGCATAACCTGACTAGCGACCACACATTTAAAGTCCTACATATTTGCGACAAGGGGCTTCGGCTGTGTGTGCTGGAACAATTAGAAATAATTAAAAATAAAAATAATAACATTGCAATGCTGAATGAACAAACAAACGTCTCGAATTCACCACTTTTAAATATCTTTAAATCCAGTACTTAAAGTTTAAATATACTCTAAGTAGTCGTTTGCTATCAATTCGGTCGCAAACGGCTGCTTATGTAATTCGGGTGGTGGATTGTGTGAGCAAGCGGTCGCTATCACGATATTGTAATCGCAATGTCGTAGGTGGGGGCCGTTTGTGTCACCTGTAGTATAAATAGGCAGCTCTTTGACCGCGCCGCTCACTCGGCGGCCGTCTGTCGTAGAGTCTATTACGCTTGATAATGCCTCGTTTTGGGGCGAAACACGTGTCGTGTTCTCGACTTCAGTGGTGTATATTATCTAGTGGTGGTATTGTAGTGGTTGGTGGAGGGTACCTGGTGGCGGTTCCTGGTGGCGGTGTTAGTTTGCTTGTGCACGCTACTGAGGGAGGGCGGGTGGTGCACTTCAAAAAACTAGGTAATATACACCATTTTTATATTTTGCATGCGGATCTTAGCAAAGTAACTTACTTTTCTTCACCATGTGAATGTGTCACTTGCAAACTGCAAGTGTTAATTGAACTTTTGTACCTAATATCATCATCAGATCATGAAATGGCTGAAAATGAGGAGGCTGCTATATCACTGTATCAATTTACTTAATTTTTATATTATCACCAACCACAAACAGATTTACTATACAAAAAAGTATATTGAGAAAAAAGCATTATTCTGAAACCCAAAAACTTACTTATTAAAAAAGAACATTGGAATAGTAAATATTTGCCATTAAACACATTTAAGTTTAAGTAATATTCTTCATTTCAGCCTGTCACTAGTCCACTGCTGAACGTAGGCCTCTCCTATAGGTTGCCACTCTTGGCAGGCAGATTGGCAACTGCAGTTTATTTGTTTAGATGTTCCAGGAAGATGCTGCTGTTCATCTGGTTTTAATTTTCCCTCGCTCGACTTTTATGACACCCACATGATGACATGGGGTGTTAGGTTCTTTTAAGACGCTACCACATGGCACCACAAGTGATATTTGTTAGGTTAATAAATATTTCTCTATCAATTATAATTATGTACCGGAAGACAACCAAGTGTTTATGCAATCACTTCACCTATAAAGTCTCGCCGTCGCAACAACTAAGTTGCTGTGGTAGAAAATCGACCAGAAGGATATCACATCTATATAGTTGATATTAAGATTTTCTCAGTAGAATCAGGTGTTATTTTGCGGAAAACCATAGCAAAAAAAAGTTAAATTTCTAAGATTACCAATTAAAAGTTACTTTGTTAAGATCACTTAACAAAGTAACTTTTTTTCTTATATAAGATATGCATGTTTAAATTAACTGTTTTTTTTTTTTCAGTGGAAGAAACAATGTGATAGGCGTAGAGCTTTGCTTGCGCCATTATGATACAATAGTATTTATTATGCCTTATATACCTCACAAGAAGTTTTCAGTAAGTTGGCTTCCTTCGATTGTATATTATTTAATACAAGCTTTTACAGCAACTTCGTATGCATAGAATTAAAATTCAATATCATATTTATTTCTAGAAAATTGAGATGAAATAATAAACACTAGATTCCAGATCTGGTATCCATTATAAGCAAATTTCATACAAATAACATTTTATGCATACATACATAAGATCACGACTGTATCCCATAAGGGGAAGTCAGAGACTGGGCACTTACTGCAAAAACAGATGACTGCCACAATCCACGTTTCACCAAAACAATATAATGCACTTGGTGTGATAGGTGGTGAGCCTATCGCCACCATCCGCTGTTGGGTGCACAGTGCAGTTTAATTCCTTACTCGCCTTTTACGAGATCCATTGGATGAGATGGAGTGGTAGTACTCTTTTAACAGGGCCGCCATCACACGGCTCCAAATAACATTAGGTAAAGCTAAATCCAAGTAGAACCAAGAGATAGAGAAAATATTAAGATTTACTTTTGCCACTGTTTAAGACATTATATAAAGGTTTATTATAAGAGAAAAGCATACATGGACAATTATATATCCTGAGAATAAGGTGATTGCTGCCAGGCTGTTTCAAAACATTAATTACTACTACTCATTCACTAGTCCACTGCTGAACATAGGCCTCCCTCAGAGACTGCCACTAAAGAGTGTAGCTCTCATTTTGGTGGGCTTTTCTCATAGTTGCTACACTCAGCAGGCGGGTTGGCAACTGCATTTTGTTATTAGTTGTTCCAGGAAGATCCTGCTGTCCATCTCCTGGTTTTCATTTTCCCTCTGTCTGCTTTTACGACACCCACGGGATGTGATGGGGTGGTACATTCTCTTCAACCGCCACCACATTATAATTTACTGGTGGTAGGATTCCTATGCAGGAATCAGTCTAGGCAGGTATCACCCCAGGGCCAGTTATTCTGCCGTGAAGCAGTAGTGTGCATGCATTACTGTGTTTCGGTCTGAAGGGCACTGAGAGCTAGCGTAATCACTGGGCATATGAGACTTAGAACTTATGTCTCAGGGTGACGGGCGCAGTGTGGTGCTGCACAGAAATATTCTGAGTAACACAGCATCTGATATGGGCAATTGTTGCACTTACCATCAGGTGAACATTTTGCTCGTCTCGACACTTTATCAAACAAAAAAAAATAAAAAAAAATTTCATACAATAAACACTATTGTAAAGAAATATAAAAATAAAGGATACCTACAAAGTTTCTTTCGCCCGTTTCTTCTTTGTACAGGAACCTCATTAAGAAATGGTGGTAAATGTTAAAAAATTACAATATGCATACAAAATATGGATATCTTACTTCAAAGTATAAAAACATTTAATTTTATGCAACCTGCGCCATTGAAAGCAACAATGTCTTTGATAGTGTCCACTAGTTGGGAAATTATTTTAAACTTCTTGCAATACCGCAGTGAAACAAAAATAAGGTAATTTTACCTAGGCATGTAATACCGCAGTGCCAGTAATTCTACCATTAATCAGTAGTATGCAAACACCACTGAGTTTCAGTTTCAAGGTCACTGAGCTAATGTAATTACAGGACATATATGATAGTGATATATCCTATAGTGATAAGTGCAGTCTATAAAGACAAATATACTACAGAGAGATTTATTTACAGTGCAATTAAAATTCGAAAATGGCTGATACTTCTATTTTATTTATCACATGCTGTATGATTCAACTAGTGCTTTAAAAAAATCACCACTTTTAAGAGTCGGCCATGTTGAATAAAACTAGATTTACAGATGTTATCGTGTTTCTTTTAGTTGACCAAAATACCATGAAACTAACATTGCCTAATGCCCTTGTGTATAATCGTGGTATGATATCTATGCAGGAATCCATCTTGGTGGGTTCCACCAGTCGGCCAGTTATTATATTGTGAAGCAGTAGTGTGCAAATATTAATGTTTTGGTAATATTTGGTATATTAGAAGAGCATTGAGGGCTAGTCTCATATGCCCAGTGATTACGCTAGCTCACAGTGCCCTTCAATCCGAAACACAGCAATGCATGCACACTACTGCTTCACGGTAGAATAACTGGCCCTGGTGTGGTACCTACCTAGACGGACTCCTGCATAGGAATCCTACCACAATATCATAATCCTTTTTTTAGGAATATGTAGGAGAGATGGACGCTAGTGAGCTGCGCCGATATATGCGAGCCTTACTGGTGGCTCTGCGACACGTGCACTCATTTGGTGTCATTCATCGCGATGTGAAGCCCAGTAACTTCCTCTATGATCGGGAGAACAGAAGGTGAGACTTTTCATTGAAATGAATTATTACTGGTGGTAAGATTCCCTGTGGAGGAATGCGACTAGGTAGGTAGCACCGCAGTGTCAGTCACTCTGCCGAGAAGCTGTAGTGTGCAAACATTACTGTGTTTATAATATGTCCGGAAACTGCTTGGTAAACTTGATGCATCGACAGAATAACAGCGCTGTGGCAATCTGCCATAGCATTATGCTGAGTCGACAGCCTTTTCGTTGCTACAGCCCAACGTACGTTTGTAAATGTAATACGTCGTATCTTATTGTTTTTGAATTGTTAATGTATGTTGTGTTGTAGTATTGAATAAAGTTTTTCTTTCTTTCTTTGTTTCGCTTTGAAGGGCACTGAGAGCTAGTGTAAATACTTGGCATATGAGACTTGAGAGCTAGTGTAAATACTTGGCATATGAGACTTGAGAACTTAACCATCAAGTAAACAAATTGCTCGTCTCGTCACTTTCTTCCATAAAAATATAAAATATGATTCATGTTAATTGTCCAATGAAGGGTGGGCAGAGATGTATTAACTAACAAGACAAGTAAGTAAGGTAAACCTACACCTGATGACACCGTAAGTAAAGAGAGCCAGCCCTGAACGGCGTTGTCAGTTACAATGTCAGTTTGAATAGACTCATATCAAGAAAACACTTTAACTAATTCATCAAAATTATTTTGAAAACTCATCTAATATTGCTACCTTGAAAAAAAAAAGTTTAAAAAAAGAATTGACGTGGACGTCCGGATTTTTTTAGGGTGTGGTCACGATAACACCCGAAAACATTGGCGTATCGAGACCGGGTTTTTTTTATCGTGTCCAGAATTTTATCTGCTGGTTTCTTATTTCATAGCAAAAGTCTAGCACTTGTAGTTATTAAGAAAAAATATATTTTCATATTGTTTTCATCTGAAATGGAAATGACTCGAAATATTTGAACCTCGATACGATTTTTTGAACGAGCGTCATGAGACGTGCACTTTTGGATTTCCAAACTATTTTTACATTTATTATATTTAATGGAATCAATTTCACCCCTTTTTTTTTATCTTGATGTCTTGCAGTGACACAGTAAGCTCATTTTGCGTAGAAAATCTATATCTTAACATGTAATGTGAAAACTTTGTACGTACCCCTTTTCAAGCATATTGCGTCGATTTGGCATTGATGAAGTCGGAAAGAAATTTATTTATAGTTTTTCTTTATTGTTTTAATAATTCATTATTTATCTACAAATACATTAAAAAAAAGAATGAAATATGGTCGAATTTCGATTGGGCGACCACTTGTAATCCTATGCAGGAATCCATCTGGGTAGGTACAACCCCAGGGCCAGTTCCAGTTTCAGATTCTGCCGTGAAGCGTGTGTGTAGTGTGTAGACATTACTGTGATTCGGTCTGAAGGGCACTGAGAGCTAGTGTAATCACTCACATATGAGACTTAACAACTGATGTCTCAAGGTGACGGACGCAGTGTGGTGCCGCTCGTTGTTCTGGGTGACACATCATTTGTTATGGGTAGTTGCACTATTTTTTATTTTTTTTATTGCATAAAGTGATGAAACGAGCGAAACGTTCACCTGATGGTAAGTGCAACGTCTGCCCATAACAAATGCTGTGTCACCCAGAAAATTTCTGTGTGACACTACACTGTGCCCATCACCTTGAGACATAGGTTCCTAAGTCTCATATGCCCAGTGATTACGCTAGCTGTCAGTGCCCTTCAAACCGAAACGCAGTAATGTTTGCGCAGTACTGCTTCACGGCAGAATAACTGGCCCTGGGGTGGTACCAACCTAGACGGAGTCCTGCATAGGAATCCTACCACCAGTAGTAATGACACTAACCATCAAGTAAACGTTTTGCTCGTCTGGTCACTATATCCAATAAAAAAAAATTAAAGCTGAAGGAACCCGGATTAACTATGACATCACGGTTGTAAATAGTTAAAATAAATAAAATAAAAAAAAAAATGTGATAAAAAACTTTTATGGAAAAATTGACATGACCAGCTAATTATCTAGCTATCTCTATCTATCATATATATATCATATCTTATCCTGGTGGAAATTGCAACGCCTGCCCATAACGAACACTATATCACCAGAAGATTTCTGAGTGGCATCACAACATGTTCGTAACCCTGGATGAGACATCAGTACTTGCAGTGTCGAGTAATTACAGTGCTCTTCAAATCGAAACACTAATCCTTTCATGTTTTTGCTTGGCTGCAAAACAACTGGCACTAGACAGATTCCTGCCTAGGAGTCCTACCACATTTAATTAATTTCAGCCTATCACTAGTCCCCTGCTGAACATAGGTCTCCCCCATAGAATGCCACAAAACTTAGTAGCTCTCATTGTGGGGGGATTTTGCCATAGTTGCCACGCTTGGCAGGCGGGTTGGCAACCGCAGTTTATTCATTCACATGTTCCCGGAAGATGCTGCTACCCATCTCCTGGTTTTCATTTTCCCTCTGTCGACTTTTACGACACCCACGGGATGAGATGGGGTGGTAGATTCTCTTAAGCCGCTACCACACGGTAACACACGGTAACACGGTAACGGCACATAATAATAATAAAGCCCTTTTACTCCGAGTTTTGCTACAAGTTTGGCATTACATATTTTCCAGTCCGGTTTACTATATTATGTCTTGCAACACGGCGTGCCTCCTGGCATAGGCCCCCTCCAGCTCTCTCCACTGAGCTCTGTCTTCTGCAACTCTGGTCCAGTAAGGCCCCAAGGTTAGGCGGATATCGTCCCTCCATCTTGTTTTCGGGCGCCCCCTTACTTCTGGTGTCCTCTCTTGGGTACCATAGGGTTACTTGTTTGCTCCATTTGTTTATTTTGCAGCGTAGCATGTGTCCAGTCCAACCCTAATTAAATGCTCTATACGAGTTTTTATATCTGCAACTTTGGTTTTTCTTCTTATTTCAGAGTTTTTGATTTTGTCACTTAGTCTGATACCCAGCATGCTCCTTTCCATTGCCCTTTGTGTACTATCTAATCTTTCCCTATGCTAGTCTGTTAACGCCCTACTAACTTGTAAAAATCACAATTGAAATAATTCAGCCCGTTAAATTCGATATATCGAGTATGTCATTACATGACAAGATATTGAGTGGTATATGCGGTAATATAAAAAAAAATCCCTCGAAATCCTGATAAGGTAATTATACTGTCTTAGAACATACATACATATGCAGTCACGCTGCTTTCTCATATAAGGGATAGGCAGAGGCCACACACATAGCCCACTTGACGAACCCCATGGAGTTCAACATGTTAGAAAGAATAAGGGCTGTCCGTACAATAGCTTGGTCGCCTCTTACGACACCTCGGTAGGAAAGAGGTAGGTGCTATTCTACTCTGCCGTCTATCAGCTGATAGTTATACTGTCCTAGAAATGTTATATTACTGTAAGTGAGGCAGAAAGATTCACTGGTGGTAGGATTCCTACGCGGGAATCCGTCTAGATAGCTACCACCCCAGGGCCAGCAGTGTGCAAACGTTACTGTTTCGGATTGAAAGGGCACTGAGTGCTAGTGTAATCACTGGGCATATGAGACTGAGCCGTGGTAGCTCATGGGCTAGGCGCTCGCTTTAAATTTCATGGTACGCGAGTGACCTGGGTTTGATTCCCGGTGCCGGCACCACTAAAATTAGTAATTGCAATTTTAAGTGCTGAATTACCTGCATGTCTGAGGAATAAAAAATATTTCGAAGACATGTGAAGTCCGCCAACCCGCATTGGAGCAGCGTGGCGGATTCTTCCTAGCTCTAAAAACCCTCTCAGAAGTGAGAGAGGAGGCCTGTGCTCATTAGTGGGACATTTATAGGCTGAAACTTTACTTTACTTTATATGAGACTAAAGAACTGATGTCTTCGGGTGAAGGGCGCAGTGTGGTGTCGCACAGAAGTGTTCTGGGTGAGACAATTTATGAGCAGACGTTGCGCTTACCATCAGGTGAACGTTTTGCTCGTCTAAAGGGAGGTAGTATTTGCTATTGTTTGTTTAAATGTTGGTGGTATAGATATTTGCTGGTGGATTTTGGTTTGGCGCAGCGAGTGTGCGCGGCGCCCGACGAGCCGCCCGCGCTGCCCAACTCTAACAAGAGGACGAGAGAACAGCTGGAGGTGAACTCATTGTCGTGTTTTTCTATTCACATCTTTTCATTACATACTTGTTTTCAGATCGTTTGGAGAACATTTGAAATTTAACTAAAACATAAATGCCATGATTCTGTTATCCTTTAAATGAAACTAAGTTTACGGATTTTATCGCGTTTAATTTTATACTATTTATAACGCGACGTTTCGAGTGCTTTACAGCACCCATGGTCACGGGAGGACTGAGGTGACAGATGTCCTGATGTCATAGTTAACCTGGGGCACCTTCAGCTTTTAATTATTAGTTTTGGGTCCGATCTACGCAGAAAGAGCTAACGTATGCGTTATAAATAGTCGGGTTATAAATAGTATGAAATTAAACGCGATAAAATCCGTAAACTTAGTTTCATTTAAATGTGTAGTGTTCGCGTAAAAAGAAATCATTATCTGTTATCCTTATTATAATTCTAGCTGTGACCCCGATCGATGATGTGACCCTACCGACCGCGAATGGATTTTGGCGTTTAAATATTTTTGCGCGGAACCCAAAAGCCGTGGTAGCTCAGGGGCTAGGCGCTCGCTTTAAATTTCTTAGTATGCGAGTGACCTGGGTTGAAGCCCCGGTGCCGGCACCACTAAAATTGTTAATTGCAATTTTAAGTGTCGATTTATCACGTGCTCGGCGGTGAAAGAAAACATCGTGTAGAAACCTGCATGTCTGAGAAATAAAAAAAATATTTCGAAGACATGTGAAGTCCGCCAACCCGCATCGGAGCAGCGTGGCGGATTATTCCCAGCTCCGAAACCCTCTCAGAAATGAGAGGAGGCCTGTGCTCAGCAGTGGGACATTTATAGGCTGAAACGTTACGTACGTGCGCGGAACCTAAGTAGCCAAAGTCAAAGTTACCCGCTATATTATCAGCTATATGTCAGTGAAAGTCCCTTCAAAATCGGTCCAGCCGCTTCGGACATTGGCCTGGAACAAACAAATGAAAGTCAGGTGATGGGCAGCAGCATCTCCCTGGAACTTCTGAATAAACTGCGGTTGCCAAGCGTGGCAACCATGGCAGAATCCCCCCAAAACAGGAGCCGCTAACTTTTGTCGCAATCTATTGGGGAGGACTAGTGGTAGGATGAAATGATGATGGTATTGAATTGTAGTTGCAACATTACTGTGAATCAGTCTGAAGGCGACCGAGAGCTAGTGTAATTACCGGGCATACGAGACTTTCTTTTTATTCAATATAGATCATTTTTTTTAAAATAGCCTTTATTTGCTACTACTACTACTACTACAATGAAACTTTGTATGAAAACTTAAACCTATGTGAAAGTAATATTACGTATAATCAATTTATGTAAATAACAAATATAAAAATGCATGTTTAATAAGTAGTAAAATATAAATAGTAAAATAAAAAAAATATATATTAATGCATGCTAGTAGTAGTCGCCTCTGCGGCGTAGGCCTCTCCTAAACCTTTCCATACATCTCTTTCCCGTGCCTTTCGCATCCAATGAGATCCACATCTGTCACTGAAAATGTCTCTCCATCTTTTTCTAGGTCTCCCTTTTTTCCTTTTCGTGTCTCTTGGAACTATATATATATAATATATAGATCATTTACATAATACTTATTGAACGTCATTTTTTTTAAACTACACTGGTTCGCAAAGAAATGCCTCTGTCCTGGGAAGAACCAGTAAAAAACCCAGCGGGATTTTTTTTCCAGTTATTTTAAATATACAATTACAGCAATTTTATAAAGATTTAGAAATAGCTTGGCAGCGATCACCTCATTCCCAGGGGTTATCATCATCCATGTATTACTTAATATTATAATAACCCTTCTTAAAAAGTCTTTGTTTAACAAATACGAGGGTGGATTGAAAAGTACTCGGCCTAACCAAGAAAATAAACACATTCTAAATCAGTTATATTTTTATTTTTCTACATAATCACCATCAAGTTCAATACACTTTTGCCACCTCCCCTTCCAAGCATTTAGACCGTTAAAAAAAATGATTCTTCCTTAGAGTCAAAATATGCGTCTACAGCTGCTTTGACCTCGTCGTTTGTCGAAAATCTTTGACCTCCCAAGTGCTTTTTTAGGTTAGGGAACAGAAAAAAGTCTGATGGTGCCAGATCAGGTGAATACGGCGGATGCGGTAACAGTTCAAAGCCACAGTTGTGAATTCCAGCCATTGACTGTACTGACGTGTGAACACGGGCGTTATCTTGATGAAACAGGACTTTTCTTCTGAGCATTCCTCGACGTTTTTCTTTTATTTCCTCTCGTAAACGACGTAGTAAGGTGCAGTAGTAATCAGAGTTTATAGTCTGACCCCTTTCAAGATAATCAATCATAATCACACCTTTCGAGTCCCAGAATACTGAAGCCATCACCTTATTTGCCGACAAAATCGACTTAGCCTTTTTAGGGGGTGGTGAACCAGGTCTTCTCCACTGTTTTGATTGTTGTTTTGTTTCCGGTGTACAGTAATGAACCCATGTTTCGTCCATAGTAACAAAACGATTCAAAAAATCATCTGCATCGGCTTCAAATAACTTCAAACAGTCGCGTGAAATAGTCAATCGCGTCCTTTTTTGTTCAACTGAAAGCAGTCGCGGAACCCACCTCGCAGACACCTTGTGGAAACCAAACTCGTTGACAATGATGTTTTGAGTTCGTTCATAAGAGATGCCTATAATCTCGGCTATCTCTCTAATTTTTAATCTGCGGTCTCCCATTATTAAATCAAGTACTTTTTTAATATTTTCGTCAGTAGTTGACGTCGAAGGCCTTCCAGAGCGGGGTTCATCTTTCACACTCTCTCTACCACGCTTAAATTCTGCTATCCATTTTTTGACGGATGAATATGACAGAGCACAATCGCCTAATGTACTGACCATGTCATCATGGATGGCTTTTGATGATAGCCCCTTCTTATGGAGGTACTTAATGACGGCACGCTGCTCGATTTGCTCCATTCGCGGAAATTATGACCGATTACTTTGTTAATAAATTTATAAAATCACAACTAATTATCGCACACGTTTCGAACTTCACACAATGAACTAGTCTGAACTGAACTAAATAATGAAATGATTTGATTTTTAGAATTGAATGGATCTGTGTTAGGCCGAGTACTTTTCAATCCACCCTCGTAGTTTGAACTTTTTTATTGAAAGACTTTGTGACTTGTTGTAAAAACGTATACATTGCCCCATTAAAAGAGTTACTGACTCTGTGAATGCGGGTAACGGGCATTTTCTTAAGAACTGATGTCTCTGGGAGGCGGGCGCAGGTTGCGCACAGATGCGTTCTGGGTGACACATTTGTTGTGGGCATTACCACCAATGCACTTACCATCACGTGATGGTTTTGCTCGTCTGGTCACCATGTCTTCCATAAAAAAATATATTATAATTTTGTTATTTTCCAGGATGACTCATCGCCAGCCGCGAAAAGAATGGCTCTAGACCTCACCGTGGGTCAAAAGAAAGTGAACGTTAGCGCACCACTTCCGAAGAGGGTACCATGTCCATCTAAAATACAGATCCCAAAAGCGATTGCGGTGAAGGTTGGTATTTTTTTGTTACTGTACCAATTTTGATTAAATACTTAATCAAATCCAATTAAAACTAATTTTTACGGATTTTATCGCGTTTAATGTAACTATTTATAACCCGACGTTTCGAGCGATAAAGTCCGTAAATATTAGTTTTATTTAAATGTGTAGTATTCGCGTAAATAAAAGAAATCATTATACTTAATCAAATTTATATTTTATCTAGATGCCCATCTGGTCTCTACCGTGTTTGACATTGGCAGTATGAACGTAAACAAACGACAGACTATTATGTGATTGACATTGTCAATATGAACGTAAATAATCATTGTTTTATTTTATTAAAGTCTATGTATTTGTAACACATACTATACAACGTTATTCATAATTGGTATAACATCCCGGCACCTGCCCATGCTACTTTGATCTGATAAACACAACGGCGAAGCTTTCATGACAAAACTGAATACTAAAAATGTCCATACAAAACTTTAAAATTATTTGTTTCGTAAAACTTTACGCGACCCTAACTCAGAAAGTCGTTGCCCCGAACCAGACAAATTAATACATTTAATTTATGTTACCCTACTACGGCGTCATACTAACAGATTTACTTCGCAACAGATTTCCTTAAGCTTCATGTTATACTTGCAAGTTTTTTCGATGGCAGCTCAATGGAAAAACGCCCAATTAAATTTATGAGTTCATTGCCTCGAGCTGTATAACAGGGTAGTCAGCTATGAGTTTTAAGCAAATTCTTTAAGTCGACATTTCTCCTACAGGTATCACGCTACGAGGCTCATTATATTTTTTGGGGCATATACACATCGTCCCTAAGCCCAGCCTGCCGGGATGTATAGGACATTACGAATGACCTTGTATATAATTTTTAGCTTCCACTCTTCTTCTCCATACAAACTCTTCCGTGGGGGCAATATGGTTTAAAATGGGCACAAAGTTTTCTTTTCAACATTTGGCGGATGATACTGCCAATGAAAAGGGTAGCTACCCGCCAGATCGGGTGGTTTGATCTGGGGAGGACTAGTAATATTTAGATGTTGTATATATAGTTCGCATCTCAGAAAACTTTCGTAGCGCGATTATGGACGTATGCGAATATTTCTTGAGCTTCTCATGTGGCGACATAGATGTCGCTACAAACATATTAATTAATAGATATTAATTTATAGCTGTGTGATAAACAAAATGCAAGAGATATGGGTTGAACAATTTGTCAATTTTGTATGTGCAACATTATCAACCTATCATGTGTAGTATAGCCCACGCGACACATTTATATTGTACATTGTATCATAACTAAAGAAGTATTACACATGATAATTCAATTATCACGACAAAAAATGTATATCGTGTGATAGAGATATACAGTGTGTCCGGGATCGCATAAGCGATAATTTAGGCATTGATTCTAACACCTCATTCCCACTCACACTCTGAAACGACGCCTTGAATGCATCCTACCCTTCCCGCACGGGACAAATATTTGTGTGGCCTACAAATAGTTGTTCCGGGTCTGGGTGTTTGTGCATGTGGAATTTATGTCTGTAAAACGCACCCACGACACAGGAGAAATCCTACGGTGGGGCATCGTTTTTTTTTTAAGAAAAAACAAAAGGTTATACTATGCGAGAACTCTACATACGACTCTCGTCTGCAGCTGTTTACATTATGATAAAATCTCGTATCATTCAAGCGTTGCACGAATTCTTGAAAATTTTTGCACTGAAGGTAGTCTATTATGAATATCTAAATACGAAGTTTCTGTTGACGGATGACACGTCTCCTACCATGGTCTCGCCCTCCATCATCATCATCATTTCAGCCTATCTTAGTCCACTGTTGAACATGGACCTCCCACATAGATTGCCACTAAACACGGTCCTGAGCCACCTGCATCGATCGACTTGTCGGAAAACTGTGCAGGACGTCTCTCCATCTAGAGGGGGCGCCTTTTTTTTTCATTCAGCAGCTCCTATCCTCTATCTGCTATCTGCGGAGCCAACTCCCCGGGCCATCCTGACTCTTAGCTTCACCGTGGGTGACCAAACCACGGTAACTAAGCCCCCCGCCACTACAAGGCTTGAACCCATGGGTGAGGGGGGAGAGGGGGCGCCCTACACTATGTTTGACGATACGAGGTTGCCACTCGAGAACCTTTCTTCCCCAACGGTTATCACCCTTCACTAGACGTTAATTCTTTTGGTTGCCTATGGATCTGTAACAAGGCCGTCCCTAGAAATTGCATCCGAAGTACTTTGGTAGTAGGGTTTATGTTTGACAGTCGTTGTTTCGAATCGATCCGAAACTTCGTACTGATTTTGATACGAGACTCGCCATAAGTGACCTATATTTTGATAAGTTCGGTACGCAAGACAGCTTTAAATTCACAGACTAAAATAACAGTTACGGTCGAATTTTGATCGCAAAGCGACCACTAGTCCCGATAAATACTCAACATTTATTATATTTTATTAAATTGTATCGAAATCCTGGAATATCCAAATAAACTGCGGTTGCAAATCCGGAAACACAGCGTTGGAGCTATAGCAAAATCCTCCCAAATGTGAGGTTAAATAAACGGCCCGTAGTCCACGACTTCGTCGCTAGTACGGAACCGGACACGGGTAACGCCAAGGGAAGCGAAGAAAAGCTCGTGCTACCATTTACGACGAAAAGATCTCGCTATATGCAGCGCATGCACACTGAGGACCGCCGGGAAGACCCTAGACCAGTTACAGGGTTATTTGTGTCACCCTAGTGATCCACCATGTCGTTTGGAGGAGGATGATGAAGTCCATATCATTCTTTGTGGAACCATCTGGACTCATCCAGATCCACTTCCCGTGGGGACGCTTTTGAAAATCGCCACATTCTCCATAAAGTCGACCAGCTTCCAAATTTCCCCACTACGCTCGTCGTTTTTTCCATGCCCAGTTTTGCGTTGGTCTACAATCAACACAGTGTAGTAAATTTTAGAGGGATGTACGGTTCTTGAGATATCCTTATACATTTCCTCCACCTCATCACCAGGGTGTATAGTTGCATATACCTATACACCCTTCAGCGACTACCGTTTGGTTGTATTGAGTATAAGGTATGACACCTCAGTCGACACACTCCTGATCTTAACAACATTGTTGATGAGGAAATTGTGGACGATAAACACAACGCCTCCTTAGGCCATTGGTCGCCCCCCCCCCCTCCCCCTGTGTTAGAACAAGTTACCAGAAAAACGACTGTGATCACCGAATGCACAATAAGCATGAACGTAAGGCTGTTGGTCTCGTTCGTATATCTTGTAACACTTTCGTCATTGTATATTTATGAATATACAATGACGAAAGTGGAGATTTTGACATTCATAGGAGCTCTATACAAGCCTAAATTGTATAAAGAAATTTCGACTTTAACTTTGAACAAATACTGGCAACCAGAACATTTATGTATGGCTCCAAACTGCAGCCGTCCTGCTGAGACATCAGTTTTTATGCCCAGTAATAACACTAGCTGTCAGTGCACTTCAAACCGAAACACAGTAACGTTTGCACACTACTGCTTCACGGCAGACTAACTTAACTAGACGGATTTCTGCATAGGAATCCTACCATCAGTAAAAATACATAGCACGATTGTTATTTAACAGAGCACTTCAGAACGAAACACACGAATGTTTTCACACTACAGCGTGACGGCATTTTTGTTTATAGAATAGGGATGAACGAGCAAAAAGCGCACCTGATGGTAAGTGATCACCGTCGCCCATGAACATCCGCAATACCAGAGCAATAACGGGTGCGTTACCGGCCTTTGTGAACGGAGTGGGCTCTTTCCTTTAAGGTTCCTTAGTTTTATCGGTCCGAAGAATTCGCTGCGGCCACAGTAAATTCCACAAAAATGCATAGTGGTGGAATCACCAACCAACAAGATGTCGATGAAATCCGGAAGTATATCGTAGTGTGCGACGGTGAAATTCTGCGGTTGACGGTGAAATTAATCCGCACAGTTCTCCGGAACATTATGCGATATAAAAAAGCAAAGAAATGCAACAACTCTTCGCAAGGCCAGTGGTCAAGCTGATGGGAAATAACTCGGTCGTTGTCGATTCGAGACGCTCTTCGTTGAATGCGGCCAAATGGAAGTAAGCTGACACTGCGGCGCTCCTGCCCAGAGATGCGAACAGTACTCCATGTGCGGCCGAACCTGCGCCTTATAAATTTGGGAAAAAACTCGGTCGTTGTGTCGATTCGAGACGCTCTTCATTGGCGTCGGTTAAATAGAAGGAGTATCGGGGTGCCCCCGCCCAGAGATGTGTACAGTATTTCATGTGCCTTGTATAGTCACCAGCGGAGGGCCGGTATGAAATACTGCCCCGCTCTACACGGCACGCCGTGCTTTTAGAGGCCTATTTGGCCTTAGCTTCCAAAAGACCGAAGAACAATGTCACTGGATATGTCAACACCAAGGATTCCGATACTGGCTAAAGCAGCAACCGTTTTTTTTTATTGGCAAAAGTGTCGAAACGTGCAAAATATTCACCTGCTGGTAATGCAACGTCTGCCCATAACAAATGCTGCGTAACCCTGAACACTTCTGTGTGACGTCACCCTGAGACATCAATTCTTAAGTCTCATATGCTCAGTGATTACGCTAGCTCTCAGTGCCCTTCAGACCGAATGACAGTAATGTTTGCACACTACTGTTTTACGGCAGAATAACTGGCCCTGGGGTGGTACCTAGCTCGCGTTGACGTGTTCCCGAGAAATATTGGCACGACTGGTGTATAAAGCATCATCAATGTTACTAATTTGCAACATGTTATCGATATGCAGAAGAATCAGGGTAGGAGATGCAACCTTGATGCTTTGGTCTGAGAGAAAACTGAGGACCCAATTGCATAAATTTCTCAGAATGGCCATTGGAAGGCTTTCGAGAGGAGCATTTTCTGAAAGACTCGATGAAAGGCCTTCGCTATGTCCAGACTAAGTGCCAAGGCTTTCTTCTTTGTCTGGACTTGCTTCGCCCATCAATTGGGTAGACTAAACAGATCACCAGCTGAGCCTCCACGACGGAAACCGAAAACTGGTAGTCACTAATCAGCCACAGCTCCTTTAGGTTCCTAAAGAGCCGGCTGTTTATAATGAACTATTTTGCAAAACAACAAACTACAGAGATTGACGGATTTCAGCGGTCGTCTTTTTAGGGATCGGGTGAACTAAAGCTGTTTTCCAGGAGTTAAAAACGACCCCTAGAGAGTAGGAGCACCGAAAAAGGTGCTTCTGTTTTCTTTAGCCACCAGGCAAAACGCAGAAATATACGTCTATTGTCGATGCATTAGGGCAACAGCAAAAGAACCAGTAAAAGGTGTGCACTAGTCAGTGTGGTACCACATGGAAATGAGTTTGCTGGTCTCGCCCGTTTTTCGATAAAAAAAGTTTCGTCCTAATTTTTACTAGGAATACATTATATCTAGATAGGTCACAGAGTAGTGTCACAGGCAGTGCACGACATATCCCCACCGGGTGATATGTCGTGGGATTTGGCTTTGTAAATACGTTAATCTATTATCTTGATTGATTTGGATTTATTTAAAAAAAATGCATAATTGTTTGTATTTACAATTAGTTTAATGAATAATTCACGAGGGATTCAATTGTGATGGCATGTGGTACTGCAGTCGCAGGAAAGCGCTCACGTGTGCGCGTGCGCGGGGCTGGGGGGCGCCTGCGCGGGCTGCGGCTGCGCGCTGCGCCCCGCCGCCCGCGCGCCGCGCGCCGGCACGCAGGGCTTCCGCCCGCCCGAGGTGCTGCTCAAGTGGCCGCACCAGAGCGCCGCCGTCGACCTGTGGGCCGCCGGCGTCGTGCTCGCCACCGTGCTCGCCAACAGGTACCTCTAGCGTGACGTCACGTCACACGTCGCACGTCGCACGTCGCACGCAGGGCTTCCGCCCGCCCGAGGTGCTGCTCAAGTGGCCGCACCAGAGCGCCGCCGTCGACCTGTGGGCCGCCGGCGTCGTGCTCGCCACCGTGCTCGCCAACAGGTACCTCTAGCGTGACGTCACGTCACACGTCGCACGTCGCACGTCGCACGCAGGGCTTCCGCCCGCCCGAGGTGCTGCTCAAGTGGCCGCACCAGAGCGCCGCCGTCGACCTGTGGGCCGCCGGCGTCGTGCTCGCCACCGTGCTCGCCAACAGGTACCTCTAGCGTGACGTCACGTCACACGTCGCACGTCGCACGTCGCACGCAGGGCTTCCGCCCGCCCGAGGTGCTGCTCAAGTGGCCGCACCAGAGCGCCGCCGTCGACCTGTGGGCCGCCGGCGTCGTGCTCGCCACCGTGCTCGCCAACAGGTACCTCTAGCGTGACGTCACGTCACACGTCGCACGTCGCACGTCGCACGCAGGGCTTCCGCCCGCCCGAGGTGCTGCTCAAGTGGCCGCACCAGAGCGCCGCCGTCGACCTGTGGGCCGCCGGCGTCGTGCTCGCCACCGTGCTCGCCAACAGGTACCTCTAGCGTGACGTCACGTCACACGTCGCACGTCGCACGTCGCACGCAGGGCTTCCGCCCGCCCGAGGTGCTGCTCAAGTGGCCGCACCAGAGCGCCGCCGTCGACCTGTGGGCCGCCGGCGTCGTGCTCGCCACCGTGCTCGCCAACAGGTACCTCTAGCGTGACGTCACGTCACACGTCGCACGTCGCACGTCGCACGCAGGGCTTCCGCCCGCCCGAGGTGCTGCTCAAGTGGCCGCACCAGAGCGCCGCCGTCGACCTGTGGGCCGCCGGCGTCGTGCTCGCCACCGTGCTCGCCAACAGGTACCTCTAGCGTGACGTCACGTCACACGTCGCACGTCGCACGTCGCACGCAGGGCTTCCGCCCGCCCGAGGTGCTGCTCAAGTGGCCGCACCAGAGCGCCGCCGTCGACCTGTGGGCCGCCGGCGTCGTGCTCGCCACCGTGCTCGCCAACAGGTACCTCTAGCGTGACGTCACGTCGCCACCTGAGGTGTCCGTCAGCCTAATAATTGATAATGGCAATTAAAGTAGAATACTATTACGCAATTTCGCTTTTATATAATATTTTCCTTTTAAACACTAAAGGTACCCGTTCTTCCGTGCGGCTGATGACGTGTCCGCACTCGCCGAGGTGGCCGATCTACTCGGGACCGACGTTGTGCAGCGGACTGCTGAAGCCTTGGGTATGTGCAATCTTTAGATCTGCATAAATTAGTGCTATTATTCTAGTTTGATTGTCTCGTCATCATGGCGTCAGAGAAGGCGTTTAAGACGTCGCAAAATAAGTGAAAATTCATAAACACATAAAGAAACGATGACTTGATATCACATTCATAACATACAAATGTTAAGCCATAGTGGGACTCTTCACCAATTACAAGGCCATCGTACCGACATCGACCATCTATTGAGGACAAGTATAGAATTAATGTCGAGTGTCGAAAACGTGTAGTCGGTGAGACGGTGAGTGTGCCGGCAGGGCGGCGCGTGGTCACGTCGACGCGACGCCCGGGGCTCTGCCTGCGCAAGCTGAGCGCCCGCCTGCGCGCGTCGCCCCCCGCGCCCCTCGCGCCGGCCCGCGCCGCCGCCCCCGCGCTGCCGCGCCCCCGCGCCGCGCCCCCCACCGCGCTGTGCGCCGCCTGCCGCCGCTCGCGCGCCTCCTGCCTGTGCCCCGACGACACCGTGCCGGTACGTACCCATCCCCCCCTAACCCCCCACATCTAGAGAACCCAGTAACTACTTCACCAGAACCGCGTCACTCCAGTTATGGACTGTTTACGGGTTGATGGTAATGATACGCCTCTGATGTCTATCTATCTATCAGACCTCACCTCATCTATTTAAAAGGATGAATTGAAATGTACGGAAACAAGGTTGGACTCGATATTGTTAGTTGTGAACTTAAGACACCAAATGTAGTCGGAGACTGAGACAGTCATCAGACTCAGTTTATGGAAACGGAAGTCATGCAACTAATCAGGAAGTTACGCTGACAGTTGTTGAGCCATGCGATCGTTTCCATTCAATATTTCAATAACAATCAAATTCAAATGTATTTATTAGCAAAGCTTTTTCTTACCGAGACGTAGATATCCTCTCCGGCGGATACAAGAGGTATCCGCCTCTTTCCTACCCGGGGTACAAGCTGGAACATTCCTTTGTGCCCCGGGCCGGGGTTTGTGTTTACGTCAGAGAGGATATATTTTCTCAACGCCTCGGCAGTCTAGAAGGTAGGGACGTGTATGGGTGCCCCTATAGGTCCCACAGCGTTATTACCGATACTGACCGACTCACCGACCACATCCAAATGACTGCAGATTCCGTGCTACAGCAGATTCCGTCCGCAGAGATCGTGATTCTCGGCGAATTCAACGCCCACCATGCCGAATGGCTTCGATCTCGAACCACCGATCATGCGGGGAGATCTGTCTGTGACTTTGCCGTGGCATATGATCTGACACAACTGGTTACTTCGCCGACGCGGGTACCAGATTTTTCTTTTTTTTTTTTTGATTTTTCTTTTTTTTTCAAAAAAAACGAACCCCACAGTAGGATTTTCTCCTGTATCGTGGGTGCGTTTTACAAACATACATTTCACATGCACAACACAACCAGACCCGAAAAGCAACAATTTGTGTTTTTGCACAAATGTTACCTCCGGCTGGGAATCGAACCCAGGACCGGTGGCGCAGAAGTCAGGTACGCTAACCACTACGCCACGCGGTCGATGTGGAGTATCATACACCTTTCCTGCTGGATCTTCTGCTGACCTCACGTCCGGACGGCTATGTGGTCTCCGTCGATGCCCCTCTGGGATCTTCGGACCACTATCCGATCCGGAGTACAGTGCCTATCATGTGCCCAATGCGATCGCGATTTGCAGGTTCGCGCCGTGTATGGCAATACAGGTCGGCGGATTGGGATTGGATGCGGTCTTTCTTTGCATCCTACCCATGGGGCCGGGTATGCTTATAGCTGGATGATCCCGACGTCGTTGCCGGGTCTGTCGCTGATGTGGTGCTTCAGGGAATGGAACTATTCGTTCCATCCTCTGTAGTGCCCATTGGTGGCAGCTCCCAACCTTGGTTTGGTGGCACCTGCAGAATGGCATCTCGCCAAAAGCAGCAGTGTTACCAGGCCTGGGCTTATGCATCGGCGTCTCGGGATTTAAAAACCAGCTACTTTCAGAAGAAGTACAACTCTCCTAACTCTCCTTCCAGGTCCTTCAAAAGAGTAATTGCTACGGCAAAGTCGGAGCTCATTGGCACAATTGGCGAGAAACTAGGTCGCCTTCCTTCAGGAACCCGTGCGTTCTGGTCTCTCGCCAAGGCTGTCCAGAGGAATTTCTGTCAGCCATCATTTCCATCGCTGCACAGGGAGGACTATTCGCTGGCCCATGACGCAAAGGAGAAAGCCAATCTTTTTGGCTCTCTTTTTGCGTCCAACTCGACTCTTGACGACATGGGGAACTCACCGCCGATCATCCCGCGGTGTGAGCGCTCTATGCCAGACATCAGATTCTGGCAAAGCGCAAAGCACTACTCTCCCTAGATATCAACAAGTCGAGTGGGCCTGATGGCATCCCGCCTATTGTGCTGAGGATGTGTGCTCCAGAGTTGGCACCGGTTGTAACGCGTCTTTTCCGGTACTCCTACTCTCTAGATGTCGTTCCGAAGTCATAGAAGACAGCTTTCGTGCAACCGATCCCTAAAATAGGCGACCGCCCAGATCCGTCCAACTACAGGCCGATTTCCATCACCTCCTTGCTCTCCAAAATAATGAAGTCCATTATGAACTGCCAGCTCTTGAGGTACTTAGAGGAGCACCAACTGATTAGTGACCACCAGTACGGCTTCCGTCGGGGTCGCTCAGCTGGTGATCTTCTAGTGTACCGCACTAATCGATGGGCGGTAGCTGTCGATAGCAAGGGGGAGGCAGTTAGCTTGGACGTAGCGAAGGCCTTTGATCGGGTCTGGCACAAAGCGCTTCTTTCGAAGCTTCCTTCGAAGAAATTTTGCAATTGGGTCACCAGTTTTCTCACAGACCCGAGCATCAAGGTAGTAGTTGACGGTGCATGCTCGGACTCTAAGTCTGTGAATGCTGGTGTCCCACAAGGCTGTGTGCTATCACCAACCCTGTTTCTTCCGCATAACAATGATATGTTACAAATTAGTAACATTCATTGCTATGCAGATGACAGCACTGGTGATGCGATATACACTATTTGTTAGACAAAATCTCGGATTGGGGCCGACTAAATTTAGTCCAGTTCAACCCTAAGAAGAAACACAGGTTTGCGCGTTTACCGCTCAAAAGAAACCCTTCGTCGTATCACCTCATTTTGAAAGCACTCCCCTCGTTTCCTCAGCCAATATCGGTATTCTTGGCGTCGACGTAGCGGATGATGTTCAGTTTAGCGGTCACCTGCGTGGTTATTACGTATCCAAAGTCAAGATCACTCATAAAAGTGTTGAACGAATATCTGTCAAATAATTGTTTTCATACAGGTTATGGTTAACGAAAATGACGATGATTTTGTATATGACGTCTTTTTTATTAATCATAACCAGTATGCAGACACTTATTTAGCAGATATTCGGTCAACACTTTTATAAGTGATCATCACTTTGGATACGCAATAGCCCTGCTGGAAGAGAAGGCCAAATTGGGTTCCAAAAAGCTTGGCGTGCTCAGTAGAGCGCGACAGTACTTCATGCCGGCCCACCGCTTGCAACTTTATAAGGCGCAGATTCGGTCGCACATGGAGTGCTGTTTGCATCTCTGGGCGGGGGCGCCCCAGTGTCAGCTACTTCCATTTGGCCGCATTCAACGAAGAGTGGCTCGAATCGTCGACGACCATGTTCTATCTGATCGGCTTGACGCCCTGGCTTTGCGAAGAGATGTTGCGTCTCTTTGCATTTTTTATATGATCTACCATGGGGAGTGTTCCGAGGAATTGTTCGGATTAATTCCAGTCGCTGATTTTCACCATTGCGGCACAGCGCAAAATTCCATCGTCACCACCTAGATGATTGGCATTCCAGCACAGTGCGTTTTTCGCGGAATTTTCTGCCTCGCACAAGCATTTTATGGAATCTGCTTCCGCCAGTGGACCTTCAAGAAAATAGACTATTTCTTTCTTAAAGGACGGCAACGCATCTGCTATTATTAAAGGGTACAATAAGTATTTGTTTTAAATTGTAAGCTTTTATCGACAACATAATTACGATGCTTAAAAAAGAGCGCGTGCAAATTGGTACACGTGTCAGAAGTGAAACATATGTATTAGAAAATTGATAAAAAAAATATAAATTAACAAAAATATTACTCACTGTAATATAACTGCTCAGTATACATATGCAATCAATCGATAATTATGCATTAAGAACAACGAAAACGTTACACGAGACGGCTGCACTCAAATTTGACCTTGAATTTTTTGGCTCATCTCGCCCTTTCACTTCAAAAATATATCCCTTGCACAATCACTCAACAGGCTTCATAAAACAATTAACTATAAAACACGATTTACCCACAAACAGCAATAAGTTGCGGAAATTGTAATTAAATTATGATCCATTGATAGCATTACAAAATGTGGTTTTATTCTTGCTACGGACAGGCGACCTCGTTCGATCCCAACGTAGTGGTGGCGGGTTTTCCAGACAGTGCGTTTGCTTTGGCGGCGCGCCTACTCGAGCCCAATCCCTGCCAACGGATCACTGCCGACGAAGCGTTGAAACACCCCTTTTTAGCAACTGAAGACTGAACTTTTCGCATCTCTTAATCGGAATTAATAAAGACACATTAAACGGACACTGAAGTTTCCCGCCATTTTGTCACTTGACGTTTAACGTCACCTTTTTAGTAGAATTTTTGCTTGTCATTGGCAATTTAAAATGTTATAATTTAAAAATTTTAAAGCCCTTTTAACCTGACAAATATGCTAATACATTTTGAAAAGTATAACCGTTCTTTGTGTAATTATTTTACATTTATAATTTTACACACACTAGTAATATTTAATGGTCCAGTGTAAGTTGTATTTCAAAATAGATATCATGACAATGCAGTAATGAAAATAAAGATAATATGAATTTGGAAGCCCAAAAAATGTGATGGGTGAGTAGCCCCTTTTACGAATATATCACAGCCCTCGTTTTTCGATACTGCAATGTGAATATATTTGTTCCAATTACAATACTAATAATGTACATCTATAATAAACTTCAGACAGTAACTGAATCTACACATGCATTTGGATGTCCTGGGAAGTTTACGAATACCGATTCTGAAAGCCGATGGACCTGGATTACCACTCTTACACCATAACTAGCCGTAAATTTTCTAGATTTAATGTTGCCATTTTTTTTACTGTTCCTAAATCTAGAAATTTAAAAATATAATACTATCTTGATAGCAATGAGTATACGTAATATCTTAAATTCTATGTCATATATCGTTAACTGAACTAAAATATATTCAAATAACTAATGGTAGTGTATGATAAGATAATACGATATATTAATGAAATATTGGCCGGAAGTGTTTCATTAACAAACCTTTAATTTAATAAGTGATACTTGGAATCCCCTTGTGGGTTATTCAAGTCTAACAGCCTGTTTTCAAGATTGATTTGAGTCAAGTGACGTGGTCATTGTTATTATTTATAAAACCGATAATTTGTAAATTTGTTCATATGAATTAGAGTGAACAAATATTGTATTTTTATATTCAAGACATTGTTATTATATATCTAACCAAGCGTATCGCATTCGGGGACCGATGTTGCCAAAAATTACAACTCTGTGTTGATGTATTGATTTTACTGCTCTTATCGTCCTGGCACTTGCCGCTTATGACGAGTGGCCCAGGTTTGACGACGGCTGTGAAAGTTTAATCTCTTTTGAGATGTAAGGCTTTACTTAACTTGCAAATGTATTTTAAGATTTTTTACCATTTTTTAAAGATGTATTACACTTGTGTTTACACTTTGATGGATTATATTATACGGGTGCTTGATTTATAAATAAATGAATGCACTCATTTTGAGTTTAAAAATGTTTCGTCTGTTTTTAATTAGAAGTCTTCATTGTTCTTTTTAATTATAATTGTTCACCTACTATTTGAACCTGATTTATGGTGTAAATGCCTTTTACGCTAGGAAATCGGTGAAATTGTTTTTATTTACAATCGTCAAACGAGGCATCAAGCAATATTATTTGCTGTAGAAATTACCGCAGTGTTAGAAACTTATTTATTTGCTTTACCTCTTAGTTTTAAGTTGCCCTATACGCACAGTTTCCATTCATGTTTTGTTTGGTTTGCGTTAACCATTAAGCCCTGCCTTTTCACATAGATTTCCGTAATTTTATAGCAATAAAAACTAATTTTAACAATTAAGTGTCAAATTGTTGTAAAGGAGAAATGTCACTAAAACGCGCCAATAAGCTTTGACGTAATTTTCTTAAAAAAATGAAAGTAGTTTGAAAAAACAATACTGTTATTTTTTTTTTATCTGTGAAAATGATTTTAATTTTGAATATTCTCGAAGTATTTAGAGGGTTAGTTGTCACAAGCTGACACTTGGAAATATCACAAATAAGTTTGATGTTTTCTCTTGGCTAGTTATGTAGCAGTGCGTTAAAGCGCAGTTCACAAAAGCGCACAGCGTCTCCGTCGCTATACTATTAGAATAATCGTTGATTAGTTGTAAAGCGGATCTCAGAGTTATGGTTTAAGTTATGCGACGAGTGCAAAGTAGTTGACGAGCCCGCGTTGTACTATTTAGATTTGTATTGACACGTGGAAGCAGATTAAGGAATTTTTCCCAGTTATAAGCCCTCAAGATAACTGGCAGAATTTCCCAATTTATTATTTTTGTAGAATCTTTCTACGCTATTCAGTTTGTAATGTGATCTTATGGAATCCATGCATACTGTAAAATTAAAGTTAGGCGTTCCAGTTTTCCTTTCATCATTGTTAAGTTTCCTCAATCCGCTTCCAGTGTAGGAAGAAGCGTTTGAAATAAGTGCCTTGGATAACCGTGTTCAATATGGTGTTGTTTTGTTACCTCATTGTTGAAGTTCTTGATGAAATAAAGTAAGATTATTACATCGGGTGGTTTCTTTTCACTCCCCAAACTGTTCATTTTTGTTTTGATGCGATTTCAAAAAAACCGACGATTATAGCAAATTTTAATTGAATGATGAATGTGGTAGATTGCATGGATTTACGATACGAGGCGGCCTGCGCGGAACTGCATCAAGACGCAATTGAGGGAAGTATCAAAAATCTCAAATACTTATAAACAAAGACACAGGTCTTAAAAAGAAAAACATAGGTCGTACTTAAAAATGCCTGACTTTATATCCCTTCATCATCATTTCAGCCTATCACTAGTCCACCGCTGAACATAAACCTTCCCCATAGATTGCCCCAAAAGTTTGTGTGGTCTCATTTTGGGGGGATTTTGCCAAAGTTGCCACGCTGCGCAGGCAGGTTGGCAACCGCAGTTTATTTATTCATGTGTTCCAAGAAGATGCTGCTGCTTTTACGACACCCACGGGATGAGATGGGGTGATAGATTTCCTTAGTCGGTGCAAATTTCATATAGTTTCAGTAATTTGGTTTTTAACTGAAAATAAAAGGTAACCATACGGCCGCGTGGGTAACTCGCGGGTGAGCAAATTATGTGAAAAGTGCATTGCCACATTTTACAAGATGAATCAAAAATATATTTGACGACCCCGTGGCTTAGTGGTCAGAGTACCTGACTTCTACTTCGCGCGTCCTGGGTTCGGATTCCAACCTGAGTCATCCATTTGTGTAAAAACAAATTTTTGTTTACACGAATACTACACATTTAAATAAAAAAAATTGTTGGTTTTCGGGTCTGGTTGTTTTGTGAAATTCGTCTGTAAAACCGCACCCACGATACAGTAGAAATCTTACTGTGGGGCATCGAGCCCTAGCGCCCTTCTCTGCGTTTGCCGGTACGAGGTTGCCACTCTAGAACCTTTCTTCCCCCAATGGTTATCGGTTCTCCTTCAGCTTTCCATTAGTTATCACCTCACGAGTCTTTGTAATACAAGCAAAATTGGAGAGAAAAAGGAACTTGGGAATCAACTACATCACACAGGAAATGAAGATGAAACGGCTCACATAAATAAGAAAAAAAACAATCAAAAAAAATTAAAATTATTTTATTGTAAAAATATAATTCCATAAGCAGTCGTCATGGGATAAAACTCATATGACAATATTGCTGTTTTATGTTAGTCGACAAGTCTGGGACGAGAGGTCAGTTCGGAACAATTATGCTATTGTGACTTTTATTTCCTTTAGCTATGATAAAATACAAATCACTGCAGGTAACTGACAAACTAAATGAAGTGATAATAAATAATTTTATATTGTAGGTTTCATTCAGTCAATTAATTTTAACAATCATAATACACAAGGCTTACAAAAAATGGTATACCTCTTTCCCAAATCAATAGACAGACAATTATGCATTCTTGGCGCCTTATACCTTTGTTCTGCAGCCCTGTTTGTGAACCAATTATCTTCAAACCTAGATTCACTACATATTACATACATACCGTCACGCCCTTTTACCCATATAAGAGGTAGGCAGAGGCCGCTCACGTAGCCCATTTTCGCAATCGCGGGAAACGAGACGTGAGGGGCGCCACGTCGCCGCCATTTTGGTACGAACATATCATTTTACTATTGTAAAAATTTTACATTATTTAAATAGAAATTTCAAAATTAGACTTGTTGACTATACTCATAATACACTCGTAATCTGTTACAAATTATGTCTCAAAGATTTGCAAATTTGTGTACTTTCATATGCTGACTATTTTCTGTTTATTAAGAAACTAATGGGGGGAAGATGTGCTAACGATGTACCACAGTTGTTTGATTTCATATTCAGTGTTGTCTCTCCACAGATAAAAAAGCTGATTATGTTTTGCGATTCCCGTCGAGGTTAAAACGAAAACTATACAGTATATCGATTTTCACATTATCTTGTACATATGTTAGCTCTTTGATCTAATTGAAGTTGTATCTTCCCGTATGTGGACACTAGTACAGTGTGATCGTAACATCAGTCAGAAGATAAAAATCAGACTGCCCGATGAGTTGGCATTACACACAATAGGTCAAAGAGAAAACTAAGACCTTTGCATATTGAATGGTGCACAAGTAATGACTTCCTTGTAGAAACTTTTTTTTAAACAAACGATGAACCACAGTAGGATTTCTCCTGTATTGTGGGTGCATTTTACAGAAATACATATCACACGCACAATATAATCAGACCCGAAGCCCAACAAATTGTTTTGAACAAATGTTATCTCCGGCGGGGATTCGAACCCGCGGCGTTGAAGTCGGGTCACTAGGGCGCGCGGTCGTCAAAAACGATTGCAAGGCAGGAATTTTACAAGCAAAACCACTGTAGACTATGGCAGTCAACAGCAATCAGCAGTCCCAAGCAACTGCAATGAAGTTGACCTACTGAATCTGCTTTACACAAGCAAGATGCCAAATTATAGTTAAAGATAAAGATAATTTAATAAGATACTTATAGATAACGACAAAGATATTCAGGCATTGAAAAAAAAAATTGTTCAGAAGAAGCAAGACCATTCTTTGAAATGCATTCACAGATGTATTCTAGAAACAAGAGACGACCAAGTCATGTATGAGACACTGCAAAGAGCATTTTTGCTATTTCCAATGCGCTTAGAGTTATGTTTCAATTTTATTTATCCAAATGAAAAATTTTCATTAAAATATTTGGGTTTTATTCTTTCTAATACGCAGTAATAATACTTAATTATAATTATGTATCAAAGCCCTAGAGTTATAATTTTATTAGGTGTCATTTCACTCAAAACTTCAACTCAAAGACTTAGAGACATTCATCATTCTAGGGTTGTTGCCTTCAAAAATTCAAATTCATGTTGCATAGTAACACATCAATGTCAAAATTACAGTCTGTTTAAAATACTTTAGATGGACGATTCCATTTTTTTTAAATGACCTAAAACTTTAGAAGGTATGTTAAATCGTTACAATTCTCAGCGCCTTGCTCAGTTAAAGTAAAACCAAAAAAGGTTTAGGTTTCAGCTATGGTATTAATTTTTTGATTGGTAAATATGAATTTGTCAGGGGAACTTGCGACAGTGGCTTTATTAATATAAGCTTAGCTTGATATGCTACATTTAGGGTGGATTTCACCGTTGAAACTAAACGCTATCAGTTCAAGAAAAACGAAGTTTAAGTGTTTAACTGAGTTCAATGCTACAGTTTGCATTTCATCAACATCAAATGAGCGCAGTCAATACTAAACTCGGTTTAAATTCTGAACGCCCAATTTTCGACCGTGTGGTGGCGGCTCGTTAAAAGAATACTACCACTCCATCTCATCCAATGGATCTCGTAAAAGGCGAGTAAGTAATTAAACTGCACTGTGCATCCAACAGCGCATGGTGGCGATGGGCTCACCACCTATCACATCAAGTGCATTATATTGTTTTGGTGAAACGTGGATTGTGGCGGTCATCTGTTTTTGCAGTGAGTGCCCAGTCTCTGACTACCCCTTATGGGATACAGTCGTGATCTTATGTATGTATGTATGTATGTATGTAAACACGTTTAAGGAGCTGACATTGTCAATTGCACAACTATGTAAATACAAAAATTATTTTTAATTCGTATTATTTATTATTTGCAGGCGTGCAAACAATAAATAAACCTATGCATAAAAACAGGCCGTTTGATATCGCAAAAGACGAAATAAATCGTCTTTTTGTTTTAAATTCTGACGAAATTTCATGTAAACTTCGTTTTCCTAAACTCGATCAAAATGGAGTCGGTGAAATCGGTTAGACGAAAACCGAGATGAAATGATACATATGAACTCAGTTAAGTAAAACGTGGTTTCATTAAACTTGGTTTCCAAAGCAATCGGTGAAATTGAGTCTAAGTTATTCGATATTATTTTTTGCCACAATGAAATCGTATTTTATTTTAAATTTCCAAAAATGAAAGCAACTTAAGTAATAATTGCTAACCATGGAAATAATTAAGTCTTCAGAGCCCCATAAGTGAGCTCTGTTTTAAAAATGTGCTAAAACCTATCCATCACTACATTTCAGCTGTTTCATTCGCAAAATACAAAATCATACACAAAATGTCTCATTCTGACACACTTTCACTTAACACTAGTTCTTCCAGAAGTTGGGGTTCTGCTGTAACCTCCGCTCGAAGTTCTGGTACCATGTGTGCAGAGTGTTGAGGGGGATGTAAGACACTCCAGGTGTTGGAGTCATTTGGTCTTGTGTTACTGAGAATGATGCCACAAAATTGACTAGATTATCTAACATCTTCTGTGCAAATGTCACATATTGGTTTGCTTCTTCTGCCTGAAAAAGAAAATGTTGAACAATAAGAATCGTCGTCGTTTCAGCCTATCAATAGTCCACTGCTGAACATAGGCCACCCCCATAGAATGCCACAAAAGTTTGTAGCTCTCGTTTATTTTGGGGATTTTGCCATAGTTGCCACGCTGGGCAGACGGTTTGGCAACCGCAGTTTATTCATTCAGATGTTCCAGCAAGATGCTGCTGCCCATCTCCAGGTTTTCATTTTCCCTCTGTCGACTTTTACGACACCCACGGGATGAGATGGGGTGGTAGATTCTCTGAAGCCGCTACCACACGGCCAACAATAAGAATACATATTCATAATCCTCAAACGTTTCTTCATTACATGAATCTAGATTGTATATAGCTTCGGGCTGATTTCCGCAACTCTACGTCTATGCGCGTATTTTGCGTTTACATAAATCTAAAAATAATACTCTGCTGTAGTGTCTTAAACTCTTAACTGCTGAACATAGAACCTTGTGTCATTTTTTACAATTTATTACCGTTTCATAATTATGTTGATCTGTACAGAGAAGAAATGGGCTAAAGAAATCATCATTTGGTAATATTTTCAATGTACTTTTATTATTGAAATGTTATGTAAAAAAAACGTCATGTCTGGTTTGTGGACTTGCAATAGACCAGACAGCACTTCAGACTCTCAACAACAACGACAAGCAAAACGTTCACCTGATGGTAAGTGCAACGTTTGCCCATAACAGATGCTGTGTTACTCAGAATATTTCTGTGTAGCACCACACCGCGCCTGTCACCCTGAGACAAAAGTTCTTAAGTCTCATATGCCCAGTGATTACGCTAGCTCTCAGTGCCCTTCAGACCGAAACACAGTAATGTTTGCACACTACTGCTTCACGGCAGAATAACTGGCCCTGGGGTGGTACCTACCTAGAGTAGCAGTTTATTTCTACTTGTTATCGTTTTAGATCTGTCATTGACCATTCGATTTTGGAATTTCCCTTTGTCCAATTTAACAACACCCATGTCATGATAAATGATGGTAGATTCTCTTATGATACTACAATATAGTACAAGAACAACAAGAATAGTACAACAACAGTATAATATAGTATTTTTGGTATGACTAGCAACTCAACTCAACTTAATAAATTGGGTAAGGAAAATAACAATATTTGATAGAATCGGCAAACTTTACCCAGTCTTGACTCTATAATAATACTGTCACTCCTATAAGAGCTGGGCAATTCCAAATACATAAAAATCTTCTTGGAGAGATGCAGATCACAGCAAGAGACATTATATGTAAATAATTTCTATAACCATAACATAAATTATGCAAGTTATTTAAGTAAAACAACAAAAAGAACTTAAAAAAATGTTTGAAAGAATGTAATTTTAGAACAGTTTCATATTTAAATGGAATATGTAGAATCAATACAATTCAGACACACATCAATACAATTCACATAGCCACCACCACCACCACCATTTCAGCCTATCACTAGTCCACTGCTGAACATAGCCCCCCCCCCCCCCCACAGATAGCTACAAAAATTTGTGGCTGTGATTTTGGAGGGTTTTTGCCATAGTTGCCATGCTTGGCAGGCGGGGTGGCAACCGCAGTTTATTTATTCAGATTCTCCAGGAAGATGCTGCTGCCCATCTCCTGGTTTTCATTTTCCCTCTGTCGACTTTTACGACACCCACGGGATGAAATGGGGTGGTAGATTCTCTTAAGCCGCTACCACACAGCTACTTCACATAGCAAAAAAAATCTACTATAGTGCCAAAATTTGGGAATAGTTAAAAATTAAACTATGCATTTAATTAAGTAGGGGTAACAATGCTTGGTATGATATGGAACCAGTCACAGTATATCCTGTCCCTAATCTCTAAATCTGTGGTAACTTAAATACCAGTTCCAACTGGGTTTCTATCCCACACCCGAAGACTGAGTAATTGTACTTACAACAGATGAAGCAAGTAATTCTACGTTGCTCTCAGGTTCAATGGAGATGCCGATCTGTGCATAGTTACAAATCTGTTGCTGACCAAATGCACCACGAAATTTGTTTTCCGCTGAAACAACATCATAGTATAAAGTAAAAATAGTAAAGTGACAGCATATAAATGTACCACTGCCGAGCACCAGCCTACTCTCATCTCCGATTAACAAAATTGGAAATTGGTGGACTATTCCCAGATAGTCCACCAATTTCCAATTTTGTTAATATCGCTCTGCTAATACAAATCTATTTACCTTATAAAAAAAGAATTATATTAACTTTTTTTGTGTATTAGTTATCTATGCATCACCAAAACTGTTTTCAAGAAATTTTACTAAACTAGGTAGATTGAAGATTAGATAGAATCAAGAGACATATTTTACTGAGTTGTTGACCACATGGCCTAGTGGTCAGAGTCACTTCTATGCCACGGGTCTTGAGTTCAAATCCCAGCCGGAGCCAACATTTGTGCTAAAACACAAATTGTTGGTTTTAGGGTCTAATTGTGTTGTGATTGTCCCCATGTTTCTGACACTGCATCCTAGTCTACCTCCGATCTTATCGCATCAGCACGGGTAGGTTGAGACAAATTAGTGGCTCTGTGTTTGCCTCTACACTTGTTTCACTACAATATCTCCTGCGCAGATTCTAGGTCGAACCCGGCGAGGAGAATGTCATCATCAATTACTGAGTTAGTTAGTATAATAGTTAGTATTTTCTCTTGAATGGTAGATGTGGCTAATGGGATCACTTTCAAACCAAAAAGAAACTTAAGGACTGATTATAAAACTATTTATTTAACTTAAACATTTTTTGAATTTACTTTTGATGAAACCTAATCATTAAGAAATTTATATATAATACAAAAGTTATGTCAGATAACTTGACATGTTACTTCTTCAAGTGATTTTTATGGAATTATTAAAATATGACACAATTCAATCTGAACAAATAAAATTGACATTCCAAATTTAAAGTAATTAAAACATAAACCAAACAAATCAGAGTTGACATCAAAGGAGTATGTATAATCTGAGATTACCAATCAACATTTTCCAAGATAAAAAGTATGATGTACCAAATTTCATCAACATCGGTTCAGCGGTTGAGCCAAACAGACAGAGGGGCAGAGAGAGTTACTTTCGCATTTATAATATTAGTATGGAAGTTATACTTACTAGATAACTCATGTAACTTTTTCAGGTTAGATATCTTGAATATGGCTGATGGTTTAGAATTGGAGATGTGTCCCAACAGCTGCCAGTTAGGTGGTGCAGCAGGGTCTGGCCAACTCCAATATACCATGCCCACAGTGCCTGCCGGTAGGGGTGTCACGCCCGTCAGAAACACTGCACAATGGTTGATGGAGTCGGTATCGAGGATAGTAATAATAAACGTTGACTCGGTTAGCGGTGTAAAATCAGTTTGGACCTACAAAAATTGAAGACCGTGTAAACATTCGACGTTAAAAGTAATTCTTTAATGTTGGTAATAAATCTAAATACAGACATAGTCTAAAAAACATACGTAAAAACTGACAAATATCTTGACTATGTTGTTTATACAGTAAATATTCTACTACTTGTTAGCAAAAATATGCTATTCTAACCTCTCTATTAAACGTAACATTTATTGTAAATAAAACGTAATGTATGTAACAATAGCTTACCAGCCGCCCTGACACAATTAAACCGAATACGTTAGACATTATGTATGTTATAAAATATAAGAAAATGCTTATAATTAAATACTATATACAAAAACACTATGACATTTGCATTAAAAATAAACTTCTACTTCATTCTAGAAAGAACTTCATGCAACGGCGGTCGCGGTGTCGAACGCAGAGTAAATTTTGTGCCGAAGACAGATTAATAAAACTTCATGAAGAATAAAATGTCAAATGTGTAATAATTTATTTAAACGTATAATAACTTAAAAATATATTTAACTAAAGGCGACAAATTAAAACTGATTAAAACCTATTTAAAGGACAAGCACTTTTTGTAGGATGTGATGGTTTGATTCTGATACAAATCGATTCGTTTTTGTTTTTAAAAACCCTAGCGGTTATAGTTTTAAAATAAGTATAACCGCTAGGGAATCAAGAAAAAGGTTGATTTCAGAAGTACAGTGTCAGAAGTACACTATTGAATACTATTTATGTCAGAAGAATGTAGCCCGAAGGATTAATAGGATAATGTGGAAAAAGCCCGTCCACGTTCACGAGCCGATCGGGTAGCGATTTCTTTCTTCTACTTAGCCCGTATCTCAGCTTACGCCTGGGTTATCTTTCCAACTAAACAAGTGGTCCATATTCACTCGATCTTGTGCAACCTCAGGTATAAGATTGTGGGCAGCTGTATTATTTTTAGTGACCATTGTTTCTTGAACTACTGGTGTGGTTCTTGCAGTATAAGGGCAAGACACCAGTTCCCAACGCACTCCGCTGCAGTTCCGACTTTCCTGCACCTTATTGATTTAGTACTAGCTTTAATATCCAATTTATCGCCACAATTCATATATATATATATCATATATCTGCTTGAAACTTCTACAGGTAGTTCAAGTTTATTTATTTGTACAGTTTGTGTTAAAATCAGACATATGATAGAAATTCTATGCCAGATATGTAAAACTCTAGCAGATCAGGGATAGACTGAATATTGAAAACTATGCCGAGGCAGCGTGTACGCGGTTAATGTATATAATTTCCATATAATCGTTTGTTATAGTTGTTGAATGTAATTTTTTGTGTTTTTAAACGGTACACCAAAAATGCTTCTGTCCTGGGAAGAACCTAGGTAACGCGGCGTGAAGATTTGTCTTCCCAACTATTGTCAAAATGTGCAAAATTGAAACAGAAATCTCTTTGCCACTTGGCAGCGATCACTTCATTTCGAGTTTTAGTTAATAATATTCATGTTTTATTTATTATTCTAATAACCTTTATTTTATAAATCTTTGTTGATTAAAATAAGTAATTTGTTGATAAAAAAATTATGGATAGGATAACCGTGCACTTTCTGGATCATCATCATTATCATCATTTCAGCCTATCACTATTAGTCGATTAAGTTTGGAGTAAAAAAAAGTAAAGTAACAGCCTATAAATGTCCCACTGCTGAGCACAGGCCTCCTCTTATTTCTGAGTGGGTTTTTGAGCGGGGAATAATCCGCCTCGCCGCTCCAATGCGGGTTGGCGGATTTCACATGTCCTCGAAATATTTCTATTCCACGGATATGCAGGTTTCCTCACGATCTTTTCCTTTACCACTTAGCTGGTGGTAAATATGCTGGTATTAACAGCACTTAAAATTATAGAACAATTTTAGAGGTGCTGGCACCGGGGATCAAATACAGGTAACTCGCGTACTATGAAATTAAAGGCGAGCACCCAGCCCCTGAGCTACCACGAACCGTAGTGAGGAATTTATATAATTTACGAAGTTTTAAGTAATTCTTGAGCATAGAAATGAGGAATCTTATAAGATAACTTTAAAAGATAGACGTAGAGATGACAACCTTAAAAGTATTATAACAGCATATACATACACCCCACTGACGGGATAGGCCTCCTCTTGTCTTAAGAAGACAATGGAGCGTTTAATTACTTTAATTTAATGCAACGTTTAACCGCTGTCGCATGGTGTCGAGCGCAGTGCTGTGTTTCGCAAAAGATGCTTCTGGGTGAACTCATCATCAGGAGAACGACTTGCTTGTCTCGTTACTTCCATAAAAACATGCAGCACACCGCAAATCCCGACGGATTCGAAACGTCGAATTTGATAGTTATTGAAAAGATTTACATACATACATACATATGATCACGACTGTATCCCATAAGGGGTAGTCAGAGACTGGGCACTCACTGCAAAAACAGATGACTGCCACAATCCACGTTTCACCAAAACAATATAATGCACTTGGTGTGATAGGTGGTGAGCCAATCGCCACCATGCGCTGTTGGGTGCACAGTGCAATTACACAAAATAATTCCTTACTCGCCTTTTACGAGATCCATTGGATGAGATGGAGTGGTAGTATTCTTTTAACGAACCGCCACCACACGGCTTCAAGGAAGAACGGCACGGCTGAAAGGATTTATAATTAAAGAAAAGCGACGTGTTGTGGCGCCTTAAGAGAATCTACCACCCTATCTCAGCCCGTGGGTGTGTTAAAGTCGACAGAGGGAAAATGAACACCAGCAGATGGGCAGCAGCATTTTCCTGGAACATATGAATAAATAAATTGCGGTTGCCAACCCGCCTGTCAAGCGTGGCAAGATAAAATCCCCCAAAATTAAAGCTACTATATTTTGTGGCAATTCATAGGGGTGGTCTATGTTCAGCAGTGGACTAGTGATAGACTGAGATGATGATGATAATTAAAGAAAATCTATAAATAAATGCGGAGTAAAATAAATACAAAAATGGTTTCGTTAACAAAATAAATGTGTTTTTGAATACCTAGCGAAAATTTGGGGACGTCGAGATAGTACAGAGGGGGCGAGGCCCCCCCAATGGGTTCTCGCCTTGTCGTGGCGGGGGGGCTTAGTAACGTGGCTGGTCACCACGTGAAGCTAAGAGGACCCACATGGTCGGCGTGGCGACGGCTGACCCGGTTTCGCTCCGAGGGGCTACGCAAGCCAAATCCGGCGCGAATAGGAGGACTGCTGGGGGAGCAGTACGCTGCCTCGCAGCGAGTGATCGCGGAGGAAGAGAGTGTAGGCGTTGCTATCTCCCTATCCCGGATCGGGGGGCGTACGTCGATGCGGTAATGTGGATGCTGGGGGGAGGAGTGAGTCGACACTGCTCACCTGCCTTCGCAGCCGAGGTAGAGTCGCGGGGGAAGAGGAGTGTAGGTGTTGCGTTGCCTCTCTCCCTGTCTCCCGCGACTTTGGCGGGGCCGCACCGTAGATGCGGCGGTGGTGGGGCCGCGGAGGGAGAGGAGTGTTGGTGTGTCGTTGCCTCTCTCCCTATCCTCCGCGGCCGTAACGTGGTTGGCGGCGGAGCCACAGACCAGATCCGCTGCCGGGGCCAGGAAGACTGGTGCTTTCGAGTGCAAGTCTCCTGGCCCCGTGGCCTCCGCGTGGCGGACTCGGGGGGGTTCGTTGCGCGCACAAAGGGGGCCGTGCTGGAAGGCGCGTCCTGTGTTCCGGCGCGCCTTGCTGGGAAGGGGAGTGGGGAGGAGCTGTCCTCTCCCGAGAAGGGGCCGCCGATGTTAGGCGGCCAGCGCCGGTGGGGTCGCGGATGTGTGCGTGAGCGTTCCCGTGGCCCTGCCAACATGCGGCGTAGGCGGAACATAATGGGGTTTTAGTCGGTGCAAGTCCGACATAAGAGGGGCGAGGCAGGTTAAAATATACACTCAAAATTGTCTCAAACAATTAAGAGATCTTGAAAAAATATCTCTATATTCTCAAAGTGGGCGGTGGGCACTTCATTCAATAAAAAATATTTGTATTATTACGCTCATATATTCTAATATATTCTCAGATATTTGGGATGATATCCTAACAGTAATAACATAAAGTAACGAAAATGCGGATAACTTGATATGGATGTTTTCCTTGTTGTAGTAATTGAAAAAGTGACGAAATCTATGTCTATCCTCTTATTGTTTTTCATTTAGCACGCTTATGTAAACTAGATGCGTATTTAGCGATGACTCGTTATTCGAACGCCGAAGTATTCTTACCAATAATTTTTTACTTTGTATTTTGTGGTTTTCTTGCTGACTAAAGTGATTTAATTTTAAACGACGGAAATATAATTCTAGCCTATACAGATCGATAAAAAAAAGTAAAGTTTCAGCCTATTAATGTCCCACTACTGAGCACAGGGCTCCTCTCATTTCTGAGAGGGTTTTGGAGCTAGGAAGAATCCGCCACGCTGCTCCAATGCGGGCTGGCGGACTGTTGTTCGATACGTGTACACCAATCTATTTATTCATATGCACATGACATGTATTAATGTAAATGCGTGGGATTTGAAATAAATTTTCCTAATTAATTTCATTCAGCTACGACTGGAACACCTATTATCTTCTTAAGGAGGATTTGTTGAAATCACCACGCTTGGTAGGCAGATTAACGATAGCAGAGCAATTACCAATTGCTCACGCCTCAGTTGCTACACCACCACCATGTTTTTTGCTCCACCACATGGATCTAGATAAAACATAAAAGAACATATATTTAACTTCAATAATGTGATGGCGTCTACGAGTATGTCACCACATGAGAAGCTGAAGAAATTTCTAATACGTCCTGCATCGCGCTATTAAAGTTTCTTTCTAAAACTTTAAAAAACACACTGTTGGTTTGCCGGTCTGTCTGGGTTGCGCGTGTGAGTTGTATGTCTGTAAATCGCAGTCACGATACATAAAATCCCAGTGTGGGGAACAATTAAAAAAATATAAATATTTATTACGTAAGAAAATAAAATATATGAAACAAAGAACAATGTGCATAAATATAAAATCACCGAAAAGATATATAATTCTACATTGAATTTTTTTTTTATCGCATAAAGTGATGAAACGAGCAAAACGTTCACCTGATGGTAAATGCAACGTCTACCCATAACAAATGCTGTGCCACCCAGAAAATTTCGGTGTGACACTACACTGTGCCCATCATCTTGAGACATAGGTTCTTAAGTCTCATATGCCCAGTGATTACGCTAGCACACAGTGCCCTTTAAATCGAAACTCAGTAATGTTTGTACACTACTGCTTCACGGTAGAATAACTGGCGCTGGGGTGGTACCTACCTAGACGGACTTCTGCATAGGAATCCTACCACCAGTAAATTACTGGCATATGAGGCATTGCATTTTAGTCTCGAGGTGTAACCTTCATCTCGACCACTTACAATAGAAGCGGACCGTGCTCTTTAGTCTTATATATGATAAGCAATTCATGATGCCCAATATCTAAATAACTACCAGAAGTAGTCTCCGAAAGACGGTGCAGCGGCTAAACGACTTCAGTGCTAGGTGGAGGGATGTATTCCCGTACTGAATAACTTACTGGAGGTATGATTCTTATGCATGAATCTAAGTGGGTACCAGCCGCAGTCCCAGTTATTCTGTGTGCAAACTAATCTGTATTTTGATTGGTACTGTTAGCTAATGTAATTTAAGAATTTGGGAACTGATATCCTAAGGTAATGAGCGCAGTGTGGTGCCACAAAGAAATGTTCTGTGAGACACAGTATTTGTTATGGGCAGACGTTGCACTCTCCACCAGGTGAACGATTAGCTTGACGGAATTCGAACCCCGAAACTGCGACGTAAAATAGTTACGCAAATCAAACAAACTCAAAGTAAATTTCCTTTGTTTCGCCTTGTCCATTTAAGATGTCCACAACCGTAATAGACCCCACTCAAAAATCAGTAATTTGGGTAGAACATATACTTACTTTTGTTTGAAATTAGTTTTTTGTTAAAAACACATACTAGGATTTATCCTATATTGTGCGTGCGTTTTACATGGATACATTTCATATGTACAACACAACCAGACACGAAAACCAACAATTAATGTTTTTGGACAAATGTTGTCTACGACTGGGATTCGAACCCAGGCCTAAGTCATATACGCTGACCACTAGGCTATGCGGACGTCTATATTCGGCTGACATTCGAACCCTGCATTCGGAAGGAAGTTACGTTAACGCTAGACCAGGGGTTCCCAGACTTTTTTTCTCATAGACCACTTTCAAAATTTAGAGGGTTCCGGTGGACCCCCTGAAGCTACATTTCTACCATATTCCCAAAACTATAACTAAACCATTTTTTGACACGCCAACGTAGACCCTTGGGGGTCCACCTGGATCACTTTCGGAACTAAGGAGCTAGACTGTCGATTGTAAAATACAAGCTGTAGCCTGCGTGGATTTAGGTTTTTAAAAATACATTGGGAACTCTATGATATTCCGGAATAGAAAGTATCCTTTGTCCGCCTCCAGGATGCAAGCTTTCTCTTCGCCGAATTCGAAATCGGTTCAACCGTGAAAAGGTAACAAACAGATATAGTTTCGCATTTATAATATTAGTATGGATTTTGTAAGATGACCTACATTTACTAGCGGTAGGATTCCTATACAGGAATCCTACCGCTATCCGTCTAGTAGGTACCACCCCAAGGCCAGTTATTCTGCCGTGAAGCAGTAGTATGCAAACATTACTGTGTTTCGGTTTGAAGGGCACTGATTGTCTCAGGGTGACGGCGCATTGTGGTGTCACACTGTTCTAGGTGACACAGCATTTTTACTGGTGGTAGGATTCCGTCTAGGTAGGTACCACCCCAGGGCCAGTTATTCTGCCGTGAAGCAGTACTGTGCAAACATTACTGTTTCGGTTTGGAGGGCACTGAGAGCTAGCGTAATCACTGGGCATATGAGACTTAAGAACTGATGTCTCTGGGTGACGGGCGCAGTGTGGTGTCACATAGTAATTTTGTGGGTGACACAGCATTTGTTATGGGCAGACGTTACACTTACCATCAGGTTAACGTTTTGCTCGTTCCGTACACTTTAGTGAAATAAAAAAAAAAATTGTTATGGGAAGACGTTGCACTTACCATCAGGTGAACGTTTTGCTCGTCCCGTCACTTTTATTAAGTAAAAAATAAAAACATAAAAAATAGAGCATTTATATCCCTTGTTTCTGAAGAATTATGGAAATAAATAATTATTAATCAGTCAAATGCAGATGGCAGGTAATTTGTATTGAATAAAAAAAACAATATTTTTGTTACTTTATTTAAACTATTAAAACACGAAAAGAACAATACTTTTTATTGATCTTCAATAAATATTAATTACACAACAATTGCCTAATGCAGCTTCTATTCAATAAATACACAAACAAATGTCAATTTTAATCTTATCAAAAAATAATCACCCTGAAAACACTAACAAATTATAACAAATTTAATAAAATTTTCATTACAAAACAACGAGATTTTTATTTATTAAAATAAATGTATATAGAACAAAATTTAAATGCAGTGGTTGGCTCAGAGAGCAGACTGGGGCAGCAGATAAAAGATAAAAATGTGTAATATGAGCATATAAATGATAAGCCGGTAGCAAATAATATATTTGATAAAGTCAGTTGCGGTTCAAGCGGTGGATTGACAGTAGTGTTATGCTCAGTATAAAAACAAATCATTTATATTACACAAACAACTGACATTCTTCAATCTATATCACAAGGTAACACAATTAAATCTTATTTATACTTAATTGTATTAACATAATTCTTTTTGTCTATGAAACATAGCTAGCAAGCTGTTCTATTTGCAATATTTTAAAGTTTTTTTACTTATCTACATGTAACAATAGTTTTGAAATGTTTACTTGATTTATATTTAACATACATATTTGATTTCTAAGCCTATTATTGTTTGATGCTTAATTTATTATTTTACTCAAAATAGTTTTTATTATGTATTGTATTTAGTACATTGTAGAAGTGAGCATAAACCTTAACATTTCAAGTTTAATCCCTCATATAGGGATAGTCTATCTCACGCAGTGGGACAAACGTCTCCTTGATGGACTGAGGTGAGGTCCAGCGCATAACATAATTCGGCCCTCCAGCTTTGTCGTTTGTTCCAGACATGCGGCCACCACCGAAAGGCTGTTGTCCAACAACTGATCCTGTTGACTTGTCGTTAATATAGAAGTTACCCGCAGTGACCTTCAGTTCCTCCAGTGCAGTCTGCTGGAAGCTCTTGTCGTTAGCGAACACCGCACCGGTTAATGCAAATTTAGTTGAAGTGCCAACTAATGAAAGAGTTTTCATGACGTCACGGTCCTCATATACATACATTGTTAGTACAGGGCCGAAGATTTCTTCTATCATTAGCTTATCATGTGGATCTATCGTTTCAATGATAGTAGGTTGGACAAAGTAACCCTTACTATCATCATATTCACCACCCCCTAGAATCTTATTCTTAGCATTGTTTTTTGCATTCTTGATGTAACCCGTGATCCTGGCAAAAGCTTTGTTGTCAATAACCGCTCCTGTGAATACTGAGAAGTCAGTAGGGTCTCCAACTTTAAGTTTGGATCGCTCTTCCAAAAGACCTTGTTTAATGGGTTCATACAAGGACCTAGGCACATACATTCTGGAACAAGCAGAGCATTTCTGACCGCAGTACTCAAATGCTGACCGGATTGTAGCTGTGACCACAGATCTTACATCAGCAGTGGGATGGATGAAATGGTAATTTTTCCCTCCACATTCGCCAATGAGCCTAGGGTAGTTCCTGTAGCGGCTCAGGTTCTTTCCCACTTCATTCCACAGCCAATTGAAAGTTGGCACAGAACCGGTGAAGTTGATACCAGCAAGATCAGATGAAGCAGTAATTGTAGCGCCCAAAAGTGGGACCATCAGCAGGTACAAAGTTAACAATACCGGCAGGTAATCCCGCCTCCCTCATGATATTAAAAATCCTCCAGTTGGACAAAAGTGCTGTATCAGAAGGTTTCCATAAAACACCATTACCCATTAGTGCTGGGGTATAAGCGAGGTTGCCTCCAATTGCAGTGAAATTAAATGGGCTAATTGCCGCAATAAATCCATCAATTCCTCTAAACCGGAGGCTGTTTCGAGTCACTGTAGGATTTTCAGATATGGGCTGATACCTAGCATTCTCTTTTAAAAAGAATACATTGAACCTGAAGAAATCAATGAGCTCCGCTGCAGAGTCTATTTCTGCTTGAATAGCAGACTTCGACTGGCCAAGCATAGTTGCAGCATTCAAACGTTGGCGATGGTCACCAGCCATCATATCAGCTGCCTTCTGCCAAATACGAACGCGGTCTTCGAGTGGAGTGCGATCCCATTTCTTTTGGGCATCCACAGATACCTGAATAGCCTTCTGAATAGTTTTTTCACTAGCATAGTAGAATTTGGCAAGCTTCTTTTTGTGGTCGTGAGGCATCACTTGGTGTTGCACTTCACCTTCTTTGATCAGCTCATCGCCAATAACAATTGGCACTTCCTCAGTGACAGCAGCAGTGCGTTTAAGCTCTTCAGCTAGCTCCTTCCGTTCGGTGCTGCCCTCGCGATAGCCGAGCACAGGTTCGTTTTGTACTCCGAATTCTTGAAATTTGGGCAGCTCCACGACGCTGGATGCGGCACGTTCCAGCGGCCGCGCACCGCGTAGAGCCTTCGTGCACAACGCAGACAGCATTTTGCCGCTCAGATATTGAAATTAAATAGTATATCGAGAACAAGTCCCCGATTACTTATGAGCCAAGTACGCGGCGATAGTTGTTACGTAAAGCGCAGCGACTAATGTGACGCGGTTAACAGTTCTCGTTTGCGACTGATAGTCTAACTCTAACTTGACACGGAATACGTAATTGGCAACTGCAGACGGCCTTCACTAATCCTCATTTTGTACCAATACGAAACAGAATTATACCAGTTAACTTTTTATCTATTCGTTGTTAGAGAAAAAGTTCCATTTAAGAATGATGTTGCTGCTGTTTTTCTTTCTCCGTTGATATTTATTTTTATTTATACTAAGCAATAGAAAACGTAAATGGAGAAAAATATACCAGGGAGATTTTTAAAAACAACAATCCGTACAGTGCAGCAGTGTTTCGATTCGACACTTTTTAATGCATTCTCTTTGGATCTAGCACAGCTGTCACATGCCCATAGACATTTTAAGGTACAAGTTCTTTACGCGAATTTTAAAACCTAATATTGAGAGAAATAGGAGTAGAATTATATCTACTGCATATCGACTCACATTGGATATTGATTATATTGATTGATTTATATAAACTCAAAGGATTTAACAAAATTTATTTAGAAAATATTCTAATTTTGGCACAAGAAATAGGAGTAGAATTATATCTACTGCATATCGACTCACATTGGATATTGATTATATTGATTGATTTATATAAACTCAAAGGATTTAACAAAATTTATTTAGAAAATATTCTAATTTTGGCACAAGAAATGATACAACTTCTTACACCAAGATTTTTTTGTTGAAATAATTTCAGAAAGTGTTGTTTAGGCCGTGTTTTATATCATGATCTTATTTTCAATACATTAAAAACATCATAAAGCTATGTAAATGTTCCATTGAAGCATGTTTATTAAACACATCAGAGACAACAATTGTACAGTTGTTTTTGGCAAATTGTGCAGTTTGATGAAAATAACCTTGAGAAATTAGTTGGAAAGAGCAGTCAGCACAGCTGTACGGTATTTTGGACATGGCGTTAGCTTTTACTGGTTTTATCCATGTAGCAAAGGCACTAGGGGCTCTACGTTCGCCTTTCGACTTCATAGAAGCCGGTGCAAGTACCACTCAAATTGCTGAATGGACGACATTCGGAGTTGGGAGCCACTGGAACAGCTTGGCGGAGTGGCTTCAAAAAACCTCCAAAAAAGTAGAGGTGGCCTGTGCGCGATGTTAGAATCAATTCGTACCTACTAACAGTCTGCAACAGACAAAGGATTGATTTTCGTCAGGATGTGTTGTCCCATACTTCCCACATGTATATTACTAATATGTCGTTTGGTTCCGACAGTTGAATACGTTTTTGTTTGCAATAAATCGTATGGCATTTAAATCTTCCTGCGCAGTGGCAATTTTGGTTGCTAATAGTCTTTTCAACAACTATATCAATTCTGCGGACGTCGATGGATGAGGCAATCTATGTATAACTAAGAGCACTATTGAGCAATAAATTGTTGGCTGAAATTGAGGGTGATAAAACGAATTTTGTCTATCTTATAATTGAGATTGGAAATTCGCTGCAAAGAAACTCACCCTATAACTTCAAGATTGCAACGCAAGTTCAGAATAGGGTATTTTTGACCTAGAATTCATACGCAAGCGCAATAGAAATACGACGATACGAGTTAATTGTAGTATAAGCTAAAACTACGTCAATAATGGTTTTCTTTATAACTATAGCATGGTGTAATACATCGTTTTGATAATCGTTACATAATTATTTTTTGGCTAGGAACAAGTCTATCCTTAAAAAGATACTGTAACGCGTCAGAATCAATCTAGTTTTTATAAAACTTATATAATATATAAAAATAAATTAAAGTTAAAGACCACTGAGAATGTGTCCTGTGGTGGCGGAGTAAGAGAATCTGCCACCCCATCTCGTCTCGTGGTTTTGGTATAAGTCTACAGAGGGAAATGAAAACCAGGAGATAGGCAGCAGCATCTTCCTGGTCCATCTTAATAAAAAACTGCGCTTGCCAACCCGCCTGCTAAGCGTAGCAACTATGACAAAATCCCCACTAAAAATGGGAACTACGGAACTACTAAAAGAACGGCACCTAGTCTCCGGCAGCCCCGCTAATCCTGGCTACGGTAATCTATGATAAGAGCGATACCGCCCTCTTGAAGAAGTATATACCGATATCGCTTCTGACCGCCTCTACGTGCTGTTTACGAGGGTATTTAGGAATCGTCTTGCAAGCAGACCTGATTTTTTTTTTATTGTATAAAGTGACGAAACGAGCAAAACGTTCACCTGATCGTAAGTGCAACATCTGCCCATAACGAATGCTGTGTCATGCAGAACATTTCTGTGTGACACCACACTGCGCCCATCACCCTGAGACATCAGTTCTTAAGTCTCATATGCCCAGTGATTACGCTAGCTCTCAGTGCCCTTTAAACCGAAACACAGTAATGCTTGCACACTACTGCTTCACGGCAGAATAACTGGCCCTAGGGTGGTTGTACCTACCTAGACGGATTCCTGCAGCCTCCCGAACAAGCCGGATTCCGAAAAGACTTTAGTACCATAAAATCTCCCGCTATATCTGGCGTATGTGGACTATGAGAAAGTCTTTGGTTTCTTTCTCTCTTTCTTTAATTTGGGCGGTGCTACAGTCACTTCAGCGGTGCCGTATTGACTGTCGGTATATCGATGTGTTGCAGTGCTGGTACAGTAAAGCTACGACGGCTATTCGAGTAGAGAACCAGAGTACGAAACTGATCCGATTGCAGAAAGGTATACCTTCGATTTGCCGACGATTTGTGGCCTAGTGGTCAGAGTAGCTGACTTCTACGCCGCAACGCAACGTGGTCGAAATAGATCAGGAGAACATCATCATCAGTCATAATGGCAGAATACCTGGAGGACCTTAGCCCTATGCTCAATTACCTGGACCACTATGCTGAATGAATGGAGTGTCTCCCAACGGCCTACTCGTTGGGAGACACTCCATTCATTAAGATGATCTTAAGATGAATATAGACAAGACGAAGATCATGTCTAACGTCCATTTCACACCTTTACCAGTTGTAGTTGGTAAAACTACCCTCGAAATTGTCGACGAACCGTGTCGTGTACCTAAGACAGATAGGTAGGAGCCAAGAGTTTAATCGACGCATCGAACTCGGCTGGGCAGCGTTCGGCAAACTGCGCCACATCTTCTCGTCGAGTATGCCTCAAAGCAAAAGTATATAACCAGTGCGTATTGCTGTGAGTGATGACATAAAAAAAACAGCCAACAATATTCTATATTCCACTGCTGGGTACATACGAGTATCTCTCAATTTTTAAAGGGTTTTGGCACCTTGCCGGAAACAATCCGGCAAGGTGCTCCAGAGCAGATTGGTATTATAACTCACGATGTTACCTTTCACCGAGCACGTGGTGTACGTACAAAACAATCTATACAAATAAATAAAATGTGTCTGTTTGTAATGACAAATTAACAGCTTTTTACGAAATGCTGAAAGTATATATGCTACTTTTAAATTAAAAATAATTTTTAAAATTTTTGTGTCTGTTTCTATAATCCGCCTAATCTGCGAAACAGCTGGCCGATTTTGACGGGACTTTAACTCACAGATAGCTGATATTATAGCGGGTAGCTACTTTAATTTAAAAAAAAAAATTAGAGTTCCGCGCAAAAAAATTAAAACCCCAAAATCCGATTTAAATAGGGAAGTATATATGTATAACATCGATCGGAGTCGGCTTTTTTACGCGTGTGAAACCGCGGGGCACAGGTAGTATTATATAAATATGTGGTTAACAATAGAGTAACAGGATGTGCGGGCGAATGAGTCGGCGGGCCACACCCAGAGGCGAAGCGTTCATCAAAACGCGGTTCCCCAACAGTACCCCTCCACTGAGAGCAAGGCAACAGGTCCTTTTAGAAACAATTGGAGAAAATAGGCTATAATCTGTGATTGGTACGACCGATCGCTTTATTTGCCGCAATGTATGAAAGACCATCACTTGAGAACGGTTCGACAGATTTTTTTGTTGTGTTCATATCTATCAGGGTAGAGTTTTTATGAAATAATATTTTTGGAAAATCCACCGGAAAAGTCAGTTTAGATGGTATTTTTGTATTTAACATCTCATTAAAAATAAAAAAGAGTAACGTTCAGTTTGACAGTTCTGGAGATGAGACAGAGAGACGGTTTTTGGCGTCAACTCGATACGATGACGGTAGTGTTTTACTTGAATTTTAAAATTTGTGTATATTTTGAGATTGGATGTTTAATATTGATAGTTTATTATGCAGCAAGTGCTCGTGAAAGTGTACAGTGATTGGAAAATTCAATTTAAGACTACAATTGTACTTTTTGTTTTGTCTCCATCAGTCAAGAAAATCTTTAGTAAAATTCAATTGTCATTTTACCGTCGATCGACATTTTGAATTATCTATTGTCACTCTCGTGACTGACTTGACGTTGGCAGAATTCTGTTGAATGAGGCCAGAATTAAAAAAAGAAGAAGAGACAGAGAGAGAGAGCCACCTTGTTGCATGTTATAAAAGGAACATGTTTTTTATACCCGTGCGAAGCTGGGGCGGGTCGCTAGTATAATATAAATAGACACATGACTTCTGGAATTAATGTGTTTTAGAAATAGATAAAAGTAAACATGAATTAGAAAGATTTTTTTTATTGTATAAAGTGAAATGAAACGAGCAAAACGGTCAACGGATGGAAAGTGGAACATCCGCTCACAACAAATGCTGTGTCACTCAGAATTTTACTGTGTGACACCACACTGCGCCCGTCACCCTGAGACATCAGTTCTTAGTCTCAAATGCCCAGTGATTACAGTTAGAAGTAGTAGTATTAGCCACTGTACATATAAACAGTTATTAATAATCGATCGAGGGCCACCTGTCCTAGTGGTCTGACTTCTACGCCGCAGTCCCCGTGTTTGAACATGCTAGCCGGAGCAAAACACAAATTGTTGGTTTTCGGTTCTGGTTGTGTTGTGATTGTCGCCGTGGTTCTGACACTGCATCCTACCCTACCTCCGATCTTATAGCATGAGTGTTACACAGGGCGCGGGAAGGTTGGAAAGAGTGAGTGTTTGCGGACTTTATCTGATCCGCAGTTGATAGCTTCCGACAGTATTCGGAAGTTGTCGGCATGGTCGAAAATCGGCCAGGATTACATCAATTAATCGATGAATATTATAGTTAATAGAATCAGGCGTTACTTTGCGGAAATCAATTACAATAAAGGAAAGAAAGTTAATTTTCTAAGGGTAGTGTTGGAGGGTATCTGGTGGTGGTGTTAGTTTGCTCCCTAAATTGTTGGACGTAATTTCAATCGATACTCGGTTTGGTACAACGATACGAGGTATCATGTTCACCCCTTCTTTAAACCTGACCCCCAGCTCTCATAACATTCCTTCGGCTACGCCCATGTGTAAAAAACTAAAAAAAAGTATGTACTAATGATGACCAATCGGCCGATTTTCGACCACGACGATATCTTCCGAATACTTTCGGAATCTATCAACTGCGCATGACATATTATAGTGCCACAAGTGTACGCGCAAACACAGAGCCACTCACTTGTCCCAATCTATCTTTGCTTGATATGCGATAACGTCCGAGGTAGACTAGAGTCATCATCATCATTTCAGCCTATCACTAGTCCACTGCTGGCCTCCCCCATAGATTGCCGCAAAAGTTAGTTCTAATTTTGGAGGGACTTTAGTGTACGGTACTGTTTGCTCTTCAAAACTAGGTATGATACACCATTTTATATTACACACGCGGATATTAGAAAACTAACTTTCTTTCCTTCGATAAATATTAATCAAGAATGGGAGAAGTTAAATAAAAATATGACCTCGAAATTTTAATCACAACGCGCCCAAAGACGCCTCTAAAATGTTTTGATAGACAAGGAAGGGCTATTCTTAAAAGTCGGGGCAATCAGTGTTAATATTTCATATAACTGATGGTAGGATTCCTATGCAGGAATCCGTCCTAGGTAGGTACCACCGCAGGGCCATGTTATTCTGCCGTGAAGCAGTAGTGTGCGAACATTACTGTGTTTCGGTTTGAATGGCACTGTGAGCTAGCGTAATCACTGGTACATTTGAGACTTACGAACTGATGTCTCAGGGTGACGGGCGCAGTGTGGCGTCACACAGAAATATTCTGGGTGACGCAGGCATTTGTTGTGGGCGGCCGTTGCACTTGCCATCAGGATAAAAAAATAAACAAATTAAAGAAATTCTCTATTTTTCGACGTAAGAAACATAATTACGTTCGTAAAACGTAATATTTTTTGCCATCAACCACCGTTTCGTAATGAGGAAACTCTGACGGAGAAGAAACAGGCGAAAGTAACTACGCCGGCTATCTGTCTTGTCTTAAGAAGTCTCAGGGTGACGAGCGCCGTCAGGTGGCATTTGTTATGGGCGGACCGTTAAAGATTATCTAGTCTCGCCCCTATCTCCTATAAAAAGAACCTGCGGTGATGGTAGATCAAATAAAACGAACAGTGTATTTGTGTATACGTTTATTGGGCAGCGTTATTACCAGAGCGGCTCCGGCGCTCGTGTCATGGCGCCGGCGGGACTTGGGCTCGCTGAGTATTGCCATGTGGCAGGCAGCTGGCGGGAGCTGTCACGTCTCCAACGCACAAGTTACAATGGCTTGTATTTAGGCTTCCTACATTATAATTTAATGTCGATTTCAAATTGACGATCACTCCTCACCCTGCCACAGAGTGTAAGGTCACTCGTGATAAAAGTTTGTACAGTTTTCCGCTCTGCCTCATAATGGAGTCATCGATGAAAATAAATTTGCTTAGCATCAATGCAAATTAATCAAATTACCGATTTAATCATGTCGTATAAAGTTTACATAAACAAAAAGTGAAACAATATGCATTATTTTTATCCATCAGTTTAACACAATACTCAAATAGATCGGCATAGATGAGCCTTAACAGATTAGAACCCAAGTACCGACACGGACAGCTCACTGTATACGATACAAACCTAAATACTTTGTATTACAATGAATCGTTACTAATCATAAGAACTACGTAAAAACATAATATGCATACAGTACAACTAGGCATTGGCAAGTGTTGGCCACGCGGCCGGCGGCGCACACACGTACGACATGACGCACGGACAGACAGACAGACAGACAGAAACTAACGCGACAGGTTCATTACTATATCATAAGTAATGAAACAAGCATGGAGATAATTTTACTAGTGGCAGGATTTCTATGCAGCGGAAATTGATCTGGGTAGGTAACACAGCAGTGTCAGTTATTCTGCAAGCACTAGCCAGTACGCCGTGTGGTAGCGGCTGAAGAGAATCTACCATCCCATCTGATCACGTGGCTGTCGTAAATATCGACAGAGGGAAAATGAAAACCAGGAGATGGGCAGCAGAATATTCCTGGAACATCTGAATAAATAAAATGCAGTCGCGAACCCGCCTGCCAAGCGTGGCAACTATGGCAAAATCCCCCAAAATGCAATCTAGGGGGGAGGCCTATGTTCAGCAGTGGACTATTGATATGCTGAAATGATGACCACAAGAGGTACAAGTAATCCCAGGTATATGTTACTTTAGAACTGATTTCTCAAGGTGATGAGGAGTGTGGTGCCACAAATAAATGTTCTGGTGTCTTTGTTATGGGCAGACATTGCAGTTATCGGCAGGTGATTAATCGGTTCACATTGTCATCCATAAAGAGATTGAAAAATTAGATCTCGTCTAATGTAATAATAATTGACACGCTCAGACAACCGAGATAGGTAAGCGACGGGCGTTCGGCCTTAAATTTCATAATACGCTAGTAACCTGAGGTTCGAATCCCCGCATTAAACATAAAGTGCTCGTTTACGTTCTCGGCGGTGAAGGAAATCATCGTGAGGAAAGTGGCATGTCTGAGAAATAAAAATTGCGATAATCATAGGAAGCCCGCAAATCAGAATTCTTCCTGGAATCCAGAATTTATTTTTTAGTTATTTGATGAGACGAGACGAGCCAAACGTTCACGCTGATGTTAAGTGCAACGTCTGCCCATAACAGATGCTGTGTCACTCAGAACATTTCTGTGTAGGCACCACACTGCGCTCGTCACCCTGAGACATGAGTTCTTAAGTCTCATATGCTCAGTGATTACGCTACCTCACAGTGCCCTTCACACCGAAACACAGTAATGTTCGCACACTACTGCTTCACGGCAGAATAACTGGCCCTGCGGTGGTACCTACCTAGACGGATTCCTGCATAGGAATCCTACCGAACCTTATTGTTAAGCAGACTAAGCAGTGGGACATTTACAGGCTGCAACTTAACCTTTTCATGTTCAGACATGTTCGGTTTTGAAATTTCAGGTTAAGAATACTTTATATTTAAACCTCGTATAGAAATATGGTCCAATTGCGAAAGGGCTTAAATTCGTGTCGTACGTATGTGAGCAGCTTTACATACAAACAAAAATAATATGACACTCTTAAAGCGTGCCTGAATTAAATCAGCTATACGAGTTGAACACTACGCTAAAATAAATGCTATGAGCCCCCCCCCCCCCCTCTCCCAGTCCCTCAGGCAGGCACATGCTTGTCCACGGCACTGAGCCCGGGACCTTCCCACTCTCCACGTTAACAATACGCAGTATACAAACGTTACATTGAATCACATTAATAGCAAAGCATATACGAAAAATATATAGTTAATAGAATCAGGCGTTACTTTGCGGAAATCCATTATAATGAAGGAAAGTAAGTTACTTTGCTAAGATCCGCATGCATCAAAAAACTAGGTAATATACACCTTTTTTATATTTTGCATGCGGATCTTAGCAAAGTAACTTACTTTTCTTCATATACGATAAATATGTTACCGACGAAAATATGTCTTATATAATGACTAACTTAACTGTCAAAATCGCGTGTACCATGTACCATGTACCATAGTCCAAATGACAAGGACCGATCTTTGTATAGATATGGCAAAAATATTCGCAAAATATATCATGATTAAGAGCGACAATGTTCCTTGATGAATTGTTTCAAACGAGAGCGTCGCCAGACAATGAGCCGGGGGGGGGGGGGGGAGGGGGGGCATTGCATAACAAATCGAGCATCTACGGAGGGCAGCTGCCCCTCCCTGCTCCCCCTTCGCGAAGCCCTTGCTTTTGAAAGACAATTTACAACAAATGTCACATAACGGCGCCAACATTTGTGCTTCACTTGTCTGGTTGCGCTGCACTTGTCCCGGTGTCTCTGACACTGGATCCTAAGCCTACTTTCGATCCGATCGCATGAGCGTTACATCGCGGGTAGCTTGAGAAGAGAAAGTGCCTCTGTGAACACATTGTACAGCTTCCAATAACATTTGGGAGGACATCAATTTCCGATTATCAAACAGATATCAAAGTAAGTCAACTAGGACATTATCATAACATTTATCATAACGTTTCTTTTTATAAAAAGCTTGAATTTCTCATCTCCCGTAGGATTTGTTCAGTGCCACCAGCGAAACGTGTGATCTTTGTTATAAATTGCCAAATATTAAACAGCCAGACTATAATAAATAAAATTCTGTTCCTGATTTCGACACTTCCAACCGTAAAATTCACATAGGATGGTTTTATTTATGCCATAATTTTCCTCAACTCATAGTACATGACAACATTACGTACAATTACATTGCCATGCGCATAATAAACTTGTATACGAGTATAAAATAGACCGCAGTCCAGTGTTACAAAATCGGAATGAATACTAAGGAATGATATCATAATCACATAACTGTCGAAGTCACTTTTTGTCCCGCTCGCAATAATCATTGAACTGAACCATAGACTAAAACCTCTTTAAATGCTAACTTAATATCTAGAAACTTCGAAAATGTCTCAAAATGCTTATTGAAGTCATTATCAGCTAGTCAGTCAGCATCGTCAAATAGTTTGTAATTAACATTAAGTACATATGACTCGGTGTCGCTACGCAGTTTTATAAATACCACTTGAGCAGATTTTCCACTTACATTACTTGCCTCCTTACAATACAATCTAGTTACAAGATTAACTTTAGCTCCAGTACATGAAGACAAACTTTTAGTATAAAAATATAATAGTATAAATATGTAATGACTGTTGAAATACGAACGCGAAGACAGTTCATTCGGTTGGTATATAATTAGTCCATAGCTTATACTTGAACCCGAATCAGTGGATACGTCTGAAGGCTGTTAATTTTGCAAATAACTGTCTCCCGTATGAAACGGCTTTGGCGCATTTACGCATTGTCCAAAGTCCCACAAACTGACTTTACACTTTACGTATTATCACTTTTTTCTTAAGTGGTTCCTTTATTAAAATCACATCCTGGTCCGTTTGTATAATCTTGTGCACTACATTTGACATACGTCACATGACACTGCACAATTTTTGTAAATTCGATAAAATTACATGCTTGTTCAAATATAAAACTTAAGCGTAATTATTCCAGTATATGCGGAAATATAATGTGTGTATGAAAGTATTACCGACTCTCTTGTAGTTCCGTAGAGTGACAAAAACGCCTTCAGTAACGGCGCAGCAAATTTTACGAAGACATTATTCCAGGAAATGAATATTCCTTTTTTTCTTTTACTTCAATTTCATTACCAGGGAAACCTCAATTCTAAATTAGATCACGAGTCAGCAGTATCATGCATTTACATACTGATAATTCTCGAGTTTTGCAGAATACTGTGCACAGTGCTTTCGTATTTTTCACGTGTACACTCTGATCGGGCACTTATTCTGTGCTGTAGACATGGAGGTGTGGTTGCACTATATGCAGATCACAACGTGTGGGTACAGTCTATACCCACATATACACTGTATATTACAGTATATATAATTGTGAAGGCGCACTATACGTAGATGGCGATGTATAGGCGAAATATACGCGGTTCGCGCACTATACTCAGATAACAAGGAGTGAACGCACTATACGCGGTCCGCGAGGTGTGGATGCACCGTGAACAGGTCGCGAGGTGTGGATGCACCGTGAACAGGTCGCGAGGTGTGGATGCACCGTGAACAGGTCGCGAGGTGTGGATGCACCGTGAACAGGTCGCGAGGTGTGGATGCACCGTGAACAGGTCGCGAGGTGTGGATGCACCGTGAACAGGTCGCGAGGTGTGGATGCACCGTGAACAGGTCGCGAGGTGTGGATGCACCGTGAACAGGTCGCGAGGTGTGGATGCACCGTGAACAGGTCGCGAGGTGTGGGCGCACTGCGCATGGGTGGCGGGGTGTCCGCAGTGTGCGCGTGTGGCGCGGCGCGGGGCGCCTAGAACAGCAGGTCGGTGGAGAGAGCGCGCGCGTCGCTCCAGGAGCGCGCGGCGTCTGCGGCGCAGGGCCGCGCGTCGCCCGCCTCCGCCTCCGCTTGCGCCTCCGCTTTCGCCTCCGCTGCCATTGCGGCCGCTTCGGTCGCCTTCTGCTCCGTCTGCTCTGCTTCTGTAAAACGTAACATACGTGTACAGTCACGCTTTTTACCATATAAGGGGTAGGCAGAGACACCCGTATAACACTTTTCGCCCCAGCGTCGAGACGTGACGGGTGAACCACGTAGTCGCCATTTCGATACGAATCGATAAATTCATACACCTCATTGTGTTTTCACGAGTATAGAGACAGCGTTGCATATTATGGTGTTATTCTGCACAAATAACCTTTGTGGCCTCTTTCGACACCTCGGTAAGAAAGATAGATAGGCTAAAACATTAAGTTAAATTGTATTTCAATCACAGACAAGCGGATGTTAAACACTCACACCATATTTTCATTTGGTGTAAATTTTGGTGATATTTATTAACCAGCGTCAGTTTGTTTGTAGGTACGAGTACAATTAACTTTATATATTACTCATACCTAATTTACATTTTTTTATCTTATCTTAAATTCCATTTGGTTAATTAGTTTATTTTCTTTTTGTGTGCTACAATTAGTTTTTTGTGACCTTGCGAATAATTTGCTCAGAAATTTATCTTAAAGTAATTCCAAAGAAAATCATTTTATGTAACGAAATTGGCAACATTTAGAAGTTTTTTTTTTTTGCATAAAATTGTTTTCCCCACTTCATTATATCTTAACCTTTAAATTTAACTAGTAATGAAATATCACCAGAAAGTTATACAATAGTATCAACACTTCATTGAAAAGTCATCTATACAAATAAGGAAAAGAAACGGGCCAACAATAAACCCTGTGGGGCACATACAAACTTATGTGATGTCGTATTTTCTTTGTTTATTCCAAATTGTTGCCATGCAATTATTCTCCGTTACCACACTGCTGTGCGAACGAGACAGTATACGAGAGAGAGAGAGAGAGAGTCACCTGCGGGCGGTCGCGTGAGGCCGAGCTGGAAGTCCTCGGCGTTGGTTTTGCTCGGCGTGTAGCGGCCAAGCGAGCCCGACACTAAACGGACACAAACAAATATATCAGTACGCTGTCAATTGATTTCAAAGAAATCATACAAGTAATAACTTTTTTTTTATTGTATAAGTGATGAAACGAGCAAAACGTTCACCTGATGGTAAGTGCAACGTCTGCCCATAACAAATGCAGTGTCACCCAGAACATTTCTGTGTGTCACCTCACTGTGCCCATCACCCTGAGACATCAGTTCTAAGGTCTCATATGCCCAGTGATTACGCTAGCTCACATAGCTACTTCCATAAATAACTCACTTTACATCCTCGGAAGTGTCATACTATATTATGTTGCGCTTTATATTACACACACACTCTACTATCTAGCTCAAACTGTGACAGGTGATAGAAAGAGAGCCTTAAGCATGTACAAGGCTAGCTTATTTTAGAGTGAGTTGATAGTGCGATGATACAGTGACGTCAGTATTAGCCGAGCGAAATATCTGTATCGATATGGTGACTTAGTGCTATAGGTAATATTAATCAGTAAGTCGCCGAAAATAATAATATTGCTTTTAAACTTTATCTTGAGTTCAAAATACAGAAGTACATTTTATATTTTGTAAGATTTTGTGATTAATTTTATTTTGGGTTAGGATTATTATTCTACGTATGTAATACTTTTGAAAAAAAAATGTTTTACGTTCTTTTTAACTTATATTTTTTTAAGTTTGATAGTTACGGAGGTCAGTGTGGTAGCAAAATTTTAAAATTATCTGGCGACAAACTCTATCGTGTTTTACATTGGCAGTATGAAGGTAAGCAAACGACAGACTATTAAGTGTTTGACATTGTCAGTATGAACGTCAGTAATCAATGTTTTTTTTTTCAATTTAATGTATTTGTAACACATATTACATATTCATTTTAGCGTTCTCGCTTCTTCTCCCTACAAACTTTAACAATGCCAAATCTCACACTCCACCGTGCGAGCAATATGCTTTAAAAGGGGCACAAAGTATTCTCTTCACGTATAACATTAATATATAGAAGATTGTTATGAACGCAACCTTTCATATAAGAAAGAAACGGATCGCGATCGCCGAAAATAACTGTTGGCACAGAATCTGTGCCTATAAAAGGGGAATACTACGATACGAAAAGGCCTTTTAAATTTGAACGGACTATACTTAACTGACGAAGTAAAGGATTCATAGAAACAACATTTCTGTTCTTCACCAGCGCTTATCTTCTTTTTTATCTTCTGGACACCCGAGAAGAAACATCTGCGGGGCTATTACGTATCCAAAGTGAAGATCACTTATAAAAGTGTTGAACGAATATCTCTCAAATAATTGTTTTCATACTGGTTATGGTTAACGAAACTGACGATGATTTTGTATATGACGTCTTTTTTTGGTTAATCGTAGTAAAGGAAAGAAAGTTAATTTGCTAAGATCCGCATGCAAAAATTCGATGAATTTAAATTTGCATGCGGATCTTAGCAAATTAACTTTCTTTCCTTTACTATAATGGATTTCCGCAAAGTAACGCCTGATTCTATTAATTGGTAATCATAATCAGTATGCAGACACTTATTTCGCAGATATTCGTTCAGCACTTTTATAAGTGATCATCACTTTGGATACGCAATAGCCCAGGTGGTCCTTCGAGCCGGCAATATAGCAGTAATTTCAACCAGTAATATTTGCACACTACAGTTTCACGGCAGTATAACTGGCCTTCCGCCAGTAAATGTTTATGGGAAAAGTATTTAAAAACATTGTAAAGATGTGTTGATGAATTGGTTGATTGTCCAAACTAGCTTATAACGCTATGATGATGCTGAGGAAGTTTGAACACACACAAACACAAACACACGCACGTACGCACGTACGCAAGAGGCACGCGCACGCACACGCAAGCAGGCGTGCACGTGTGTGCGTCACACGAAGCTCTCGGCGGCGCGACGCGGCCGCAGCCGCAGCGAGCCCGAACGCCGCACCGCAACTTCACAAACGCACACGGTTATACATTGCGCTCATTGTGCTATACGAGCTCAGTCCTTCATTTGCGCAGAGGACGATGGACGCAGAGCTCTGTTTGTTGGTGCGGGGAATACGCGGATTACGCTCTCATACAATACCAGTGTACGTGTGATTGGTCAATGTAAGCGACGAGCTCACGATTCGTGTCGTCGTATCTACTATAGCATCGTTACGGAGAAGCCGTTTGGTGAGCGGCGTAGGAAAATCTGTAGTCTATAATCTATATCGTTTTAATCGTATTATTAAACGACTATAGGGACATGCCTGAAAAAATGTAATTGCCTGTCCGACCCCAATCGATGATGCACATGTACTCCCCTATTTGAATCCGATTTTGGGATTTTAATTTTAATGCGCGGAACCCGGATTATTTTTCTAAAATTAATTAGCCTAAGTTAGCCGCTATAATATCAGCTATCTGTCAGTGAAAGCCCCGTCAAAATACATTCACAGTACAAACGGAAACCATTTTCATAAGTATGTGTGAGTTATTTAGCAAAGGGTCGCCAGTGGGGAGCAGGGAGGGGCTGAGCCCCCTAGAGACTCGATTTGTTTATCTAATGCAAGTCTATTGCCCGACCAGCTGTAGCTCGCGGTTTCCGCGTAATATAAGTCGACCACATGACCACATGCACCGTAAAATCCCGCGCAGTTGATAACTTACAACAGTGTTCGGTAATCATTCCCTTTCATAATAAAATGTAAGAGAAATTAAAAAAGGAAGTATAAAAATATATTTATTCATTTAAAATAATATCCCTGGCAACCCACGGAGCTTTATGCCACTTCGTTTGTTGATTATACGTAACCGAGGCAACCGTAAAACCTTACGGTATTACTTCAATGTAGACTTTTGGCGCCAACTAGAAAAATGGCGGTAGTGTTTTTATTTAATTTTGTATATTCTGTGTAAATTTGGCGTTTTGATGTTTAATAATGATAGTTAATTATACAGCTGGTGCTCCTGAAAATGTTCAGTGATTGGAAAATTCAATTCAAGACCAAAATTGTGCTTTTCGTTTTGTCTCCATCAGTCCAGCAAATCGTCAGTAAAAGTCAACTATCAATTTACTGTCGATCATAATTTTGAAGTATTGCTGCTTGAAGATTGTGTACTTGGATATGTTACTTGACACTGGAATATAGTCTATGACTGTTTCCATTAATAAATAAATACTTCAATGTATAATAATGTTTTTTTTTTAATTTTTTCATGTAAAAAGTTTTTTTGTTGAGACTTCAAGTTCGTTTTGTGGTTTCTGTGATTTCGGCACAGTCCCACGACGCAAAAGTTAAGTAAACATAATTTTTTTTTTACAGGAGAAAGTGACGAGACGAACAAAACGTTGTGAAGCGTCTGCCCATAGCAAATGCTGTTTCACCCAGAACTGTATAACGCACTGCGCTCGTCACCCTGAGACATGTGTTCTTAATTCATCTACGTCCAGTAATTGCACTAGCTATCAGCGCCCCCTTCCCACCGAAATACGTGATGTCTGGGGTAGCTACCCGCCAGAGCTCTGTACTGGGGTGGACGTCTCCCCCTAATACCATTTAGATCTAGTAAACAAGTTAGTCAGCACCGATGAAACTTCAACAGCGCGATGAAGGACAGATTACTGGTGGTAGGATTCCTATGCAGGAATCCGTCTAGGTAGGTACCACCTCAGGGCCAGTTATTCTGCCGTGAAGCCGTAGTGTGCAAGCATTACTGTGTTTCGGATTGAAGGGCACTTAGAGCTAGCGTAATCACTGTGCATTTGCGACTTAAGAACTGATGTGTCAGGGTGACGGGCGCAGTGCGGTGTCACACAGAAATATTCTGGGTGACACAGCATTTGTTGTGGGCGGACGTTGCACTTACCATCAGGTGAAAGTTTTGCTCGTTTCGTCACTTTACACAATAAAAAAAAATCGATCTGTATGAATATTGAAAAATTATATGTAACATAATTACCTCCTAAAGTACAGTCACGGATATCGCCGTTTAACAGCTTAACGACCACAGTTTGTCTATAAATAACTCTATGAGGTCCGTTTTCCTTTACACACCGCTAGCTGTGCACCTCGGTTTCACCCGCGTAAAAAAACCGACCCCAATCCATAATACACCTATTTGAATCGGATTTTAGGGTTTTTTTTTTAGCGTGTTTTTTTATTGTAGAAAGTGACGAAACGAGGAAAACGTTCACCTGATGGTAAGTGCGACGTCCGCCCACAACAAATGCTGTGTCGCCCAGAATATTTCTTTGTGACTCCACACTGCGCCCGTCACCCTGAGACATCAGTTCTTAAGTCTCAAATGCCCAGTGATTCCGCTAGCTCACAGTGCCCTTCAAACCGAAACACAGTAATGTTTGCACACTACTGCTTCACGGCAGAATAACTGGCCCTGGAGTGATACCTACCTAGACGGATTCCTGCATAGGAATCCTACCACCAGTACCCTAATTATTTTCTAAATTAAAAGTAGCCTAAGTTACCCGCCACAATATCAGCTATCTGTCAGTGAAAGTCCCGTCAAAATAGGTCCAGCCGTATCGGAGATTAGCCGGAACAAACAGACAGTCAGACAAAAAATTTAAAAATTGATTTTTCTTATAAGTACCGTATACACTTTCATAAGCATTGAGTAAAAAGCTGTTGTTTTGTTATTTTACAAACAGACACTTTTATTTATTTGTATGGAATAAGTGACGTATATAATTATTTGAACTCAACTTCCACGTTGTATTGCTAATGTTTTCAATTTGTCGGACAAAATGTTTCACGGCTTGTCCGTACGTGTGCGTTGATCAGATGTATGTAAAATGTCTTACCGAGGTGCGTGTTGGCTGCGAGCGTGGCGGACGACGGAGCTGCAACGGGAGCGGCGGCGGGCGCGGGGGCGTCAGCGGGGTCGACAGCGGGGAAGGACGCAAGGGTGGGGGCGACAGCGGGGACGGCGGCGACAGCGGGGGCAACGGCGGGGGCGGGCGCGTCGGCCGCCGGCGACTCCTCGCACAGCGACGTCTCCGACGGGTATTCGAACATGCGCGTCAGCGAGTCATCGAACTGCAGCTTCAACTGGAACGAGACAGTTCCTCGTCATCAGCTGTCCACACTATAGCGTCTAGGCAACCTGCTCAGGATATTCGTCCCGTGGGTATCGTAAAAGTCGACAGTGCGAAAAATGAAAACCAGGAGATGGGCAGCAGCATCTTCCTGGAACATCTGAATAAATAAACTGCGGTCGCCAACCCGCCTGTCGAACGCGGCAACTATGGCAAGTTGGTGGTTGACCCCAAATTGAGAGCTACAAACTTTCGTGGCAAGCTTTTAGGGAGGCCTATGTTCAGCAGTGGACTAGTTGTGGGCTGAAATGATGACGATGATGGAAGGCTACGCATGTTGCCCACTTTTTAAGACGTGACGGGTGGCGGGTGGCAGGTTGCCGCAAAATTGGTACGAGTAAAAAAAAAACTCGCCTGTCCGTTGCGTTCCCGCGAGCAGTATGACAGCATTGCATAATTATTATAGTGTTAATTTGCACTAATCACTTAATCGGCTGGACACAAAGTTCGGGAAGACTTTTGGCGACAACTAGAAAAGTGATAGCAGTGATTTATCTAATGATTTCTTATATTTACGCGAACACTACACTTTTCGCCTACAGCTTTTGATTATTATTTTTGGTCCGATCTACGCAGAAAGAGCTAACTGTATCTGTATACTGAAGGTACTCCGGGTTAACTATGGCATCAGGACATCTGTTACCTGAGTCCTCCCGTGACCATGGGTGATGTAAAGCACTCGAAACGTCGGGATATAAATAATAAATATAAACGCGATAAAATCCGTAAAATTTAGTTTCATTGAAATGAGCATTGATTTTACTTGCATGCATTGTATACAAAATGACATATAAATGATATACAAAAAACCCCGCCGACAGTGTTTTTGCGTCGTTATAAAATGTCTTCCTTAATAATGTATCAAAATAAATGTTTGATATGACATTTGAAGATTGTTTTCCCCTCTAATGACGAAAAATAAGTAAATATCTTAAAAACAAAATTTCAATTAAAAAAATGAATGAATTAATTAAATTGTAGCAAGCGCCATCTGTTGATAATTCATTCAACTAACACGCACGACAGCTGTCGGTTGTTGAATTGTTAACATTCTTTAAAGAGGGGTAGGTGGTGCCATCTGTTGATGATCACGATACTTGGCGAAATATTTAAACGGTCCATTTAGTTGTGAACAAACCTTGGCGATTCGCTGCCTGTTGGGCCGCGTCGGCATGGAGGAGCGCCCGTTGATGAGCACGTTGTCGTTGACGAAGCGCACGGCGCAGGGCGAGGGCGGGCGCTCGGGCTCGCCGTCCGACTCGGAGCCCGAGTCGCGCGCCAGAGCCTCCGCCCGGAGCACCACCACGCCCGGCTCGCCGGCCTGCGGACATACACACTCTTTAATATAGCACAAGCAGTGTGGAGGGCGCTTGGTAGCGGCTTAAGAGAATCTACCACCCCCACCTCATCCCGTGGGTGTCGTAAAAGTTGACAGAGGGATAATAAAAACCAGGAGATGGGTAACAGCATCTTCCTTGAATATCTGAATAAATATGCTTGCTTGCCAACCCGCCTGCCTAGCGTGGCAATCTATTGGAGAGGCTCTCTTGTGATATGCTGAAAAGAAAATATTTGTGGGATGTGATGAATGAAATGATGAAGCAGTGGCTTGGCCGTGTCAGCGTTGGCAGCATAAGAGATTCTGCCACCCTAGTTTATCCTACGTCGGAATGGCTACCAAGGGTAATACAAAATAACCGGCTAAATGCGTACATAAATGCACATGCCCAACGCAACTAAACTCGAACAACTAGTGTTTTAGCGCACATGTTCGTCTCCGGCGGGTACCGGGCCCATGGCCCATGATGTCTTTTGTAATCTTTTAATTTAAGTAAATGTCTGTGTATGTAATTCCGCTGTTTTTTTTTTAAAGTAAGGTTCCAGCTTATAAATGTCCAACTGTTGAGACAGCACAGGCTTCCTCTAGTTTCCGAGAGGGTTTTGGAGACGGGAAGAGTCTGCTACGCAGCTCCAATGAGGGTTTGCGGACTTCACAAACAGTCACGCCTCTTTCCTATTTGAGTAGACAGAGAAAACGTCTTTGAAATATTTTCATTCTTTAGAAATGCAGGTTTCCTCACAATGTTTTCCTTCACAGCATATGGTAGTAAATCAGCACTTAAATTAACAATTTTAGAGGTACCGGCACCAGATATCAAACTCAGGACACTCGCGTACAATTAAATTTAATGCGAGCGCCCGGTCCCTGAGCCACGGTTATGAACTGTTTTTCATGTCACCGTCAAATGTATATTATACTAAATAAAGTTACTGTCTTTCAATAAGTTCAATTAAAGACTACGAGATAAAAGACTACTGGTGGAAGGATTACTTTGCAGGAATCCGTCTAGGTAGGTACCACTCCAGGGCCAGTTATTCTGCCGTGAAGCAGTAGTGTGCAAACATTACTGTGTTTCGGTTTGAAGGGCGGTTTGTGAGCTAGCGTAATCACAGGGCATATGAGACTTTAGAACTGATGTCTCAGGGTGACGGGCACAGTGAGGTGTCACACAGAAATGTTCTGGGTGACGCTGCATTCGTTATGGGCGCACGTTGCAATTACCATCAGGTGAACGTTTTGCTCGTTTCATCACTTAATACAATAAAAAACAAAACGAGAAAGCAACGCATCATAACGTAGCATTCGTGATTATGAATTCACATTCTACGAGTACCTTCTTAACACCTATCCGAACGTGACGTATGCAAACAGAAACGACACCTCCAAGACTTTACGTAATGAACCGGTGTCGCTTCGGAAACTTCCGATGGATAAAGAATGGGGTTTATTTACGTGTTACTTTAACTTTTCTACTCGTTAAGTGTTTTAGTTTCTATTATATAAGATCTATTTATCTATTCGTGTGGTGGCGGCTCGTGTAAAGAATACTACCACTCTATCTCATCCAATGGAAAAGTACCTCGTAAAAGGCGAGTAAGGAATAAAACTGCACTGTGCACCCAACAGAGCATGGTGGCGATGGGCTCACCACCTATCATACCAAGTGCATTATATTGTTTCGGTGAAACGTGGACTGTGGCAGTCATCTGTTCTTGCAGTGAGTGCCCAGTCTCTGACTAGCCCTTATGGGATACAGTCGTGATATTATGTACGTATATATATTTATGATAAAGTCAAGCTCCCGATTGGAGATTGCATAGTTTTTTTTATTAAAAAAAGAAGTAAAGTTTCAGCCTATAAATGTCCTACTGCTGAGCACAGGCCTCCTCTCATTTCTGAGAGGGTTTTGGAGCTAGGAAGAATCCGACACGCTGCTCTAATGGGTTGGCGCACTGCACATGTCCTCGAAATATTTTTATTTCTCATACATGCGGGTTTCCTCACGATGTTTTCCTTCACCGCCGAGCACGTGATAAATCAGCACTTAAAATTGCAATTAACAATTTTAGTGGTGCCGGCACCGGGAATCGAACGCAGGTCACTCGTGTACGAAATTTAATGTGTATGATGTGTATATGAAATTTAAAGCGAGCGCCTAGCCCCTGAGCTACCACTTACCACTTATTAGTCTTCGCATAATCGTAGTTTTAACATTAATGATATATAAAATGTAGGTATCTCTAATATCGCAGTTTAAATAAAATGGAAGAATAAGACCTATGTCTTATACTTTTCCCACACAAAGAAAAACAACAAACAATAAAAGAATTGAATCGTTGATCGATTCAATCGGTCCCGGTCTGCGATTACGCACAAGGTGCAACTTTAAATCCGACTCAAGTTACCGGTCGTAGCTCTGTTCAATGCGTTCAGAATTAAAGTTGAATGATGGTTGCAACATGTATGTATTGATGGTAGTTCAGGGGCGAACCAGTTAGCTTTCCCAGTATGTACGATCCTGAGCGTATCAGGTTTATTGTTGTGGTGACGTTAAGGCTCCGCAAAACAGAACGCGTACTTAACGCGTTGTAGCGTCGCGTTTTAACGTCGCGTCTCTTTTGATGTCACACTAATTGACTAGATTAGCGCAACGCGTCTTACTGGTGGTAGGATTCCTATGCAGGAGTCCGTCTAGGTAGGTACCACCCCAGGGCCAGTTATTCCGCCGTGAAGCAGTAGTGTGCAAACATTACTGTGTTTCGGTTTGAAGGGCACTGAGAGCTAGCGTAATCACTGGGCATATGAGACTTTTTTGTCGGATAAAGAGACGAAACGTGCAAAGCGTTAACCTAATGGTAGGTGCCTGACCCGGCCCATGCCCAAGCTCTGCCTACCCTGCACGCACTGTGAGGTAGCGTAATCACTGAGCATTAGAGACTTAAGAATTGATGTTTCAGGGTGACAGGCGCAGTATGGTGTCGCACAGAAATATTCTGGATGACACAGCATCTTTTGTGGGCGGACGTTGCACTTACCATCAGATGAACGTTTTGCTCGTTTCTTTCTTCACATGGTTTTTACATATTTATACCGTTTTAAAATAATTATTGCTGTCTTTATAAGAATTATCCTTCATATTATATAATCGCGGGTGTTTCCGAACCAATTCTATCCGATTTTCGGTCCTAATGCAGTATTAACACACGTGTAGTCGGACGCTAAAATAAAATTTTGTAAACAAATAATGCCCGGCATCAAAGAATGCTAGCGCCGCGACAGAGCGTTGCGAACTGCTAGCGCCGGCGCTCTGTTTGACAGAAGATATTGTAGAAGTTTATTTATGTATTTATGTTTGGGTCAAACCAAACCTGGCACGCGGGCCCCTGGCCCGTGAGCACAGTATCCGACGAAGCTGTAAAAGCCCAAAAAGGCTAACAGCAATTACATCACCGAAATTATATGTTTGACAGTACAAAAATGTCATAGTACAACACAATTGGGAGCTATAGCGCGGCGTCAGGCTAGCGCTCTGACGCGCGATAAGTACGCGTTCAATTTGGCGAAGCCTTAATATAGACCACCGTTGGCATTTTGTTACTCCACATCTACTGACACAATATTTTTACTGGTGGTAGGATTCCTATGCCACTGTCCGTCTAGGTAGGACACCGCACGTACAGTTTTCTTCCGTGTAGCATCACTGAGAGGTACTGTTAATTACTGGGCGTTGGAGATATGAGACCTAAGAACTGATATCTCAGGGGAACGAGCGCAGTGGGGTGTCACACAGAAATGTTCTGGTTGACACCAGCATTTGTTATGGGCAGACGTTGCACTTACCATCAGGTGCGACGTTTTGCTCGTGTCACTTTTTAGTATAGAAAAGCGGCAGCGTCTAAGGTGTCTGGTACCATGATCACCAAAACGACGAAAATCTTTTCTAACTCGAAGAGACCTATGTTCAGCTTTCAAGGAGATTATGATGAAGAAAAAGACTAAATAATGTAATAATTTGTTATATTTACGTGAATACTATACATTTAAATAAAGCGCTCGAAACCACGGGTTCTAAATAGTACATTAAACTAATTACATAAATAAAGTAAAGTAACAGCCTATAAATGTCCCACTGCTAAGCACAGGCACCCCTCATTTCCGAGTGTTTTTGGAGCTGGGAAGAATCCGCCACGATGCTCCCAATGCGGGTTGGTGGACTTTACATGTTCTCTGACACGCCGGTTTCCTCACGATGTTTTCCTTCACGTGGTAAATCGGCACATAAAATTGCATTTACAATTTAGTGATGCCGTCACCGGGTTTCGAACCCAGGTCACTCGTGTACTATGAAATTTAAAGCGAGCGCCTAGCCCCTGAGCTACCACGGCCCGTTACTGAGAACTCGTAACTGATTAAATACTGAAATGAAATAAAAGTATTTAATCTCTGAGGTAAGAAATTCAGTTTTTCTCATTACGGTGACACATTTTCTTAAGTGTAATATGTTTATATATGTTTGTCATCTTTTTGTACCGCCATTGAGTTTTTCTGCTATCCCAAAGGGTGGCTAGCATAGAATGCATATAGCATTAAGCCCGCCTATTCTACCTTTACTTTGGTCAATAAAGATTAAATAAATACATAAAACAGGTGAAAGAAACTACGTAGGTATCCTCTTTTTTATTATTTTGCAATGTACTTTTAGAATTCTAACCAAAATATACATATTACAAGAGAAAATAGTATTTAAAAACAACCCGGCAGCGATCACCCCATTCCCCGTGGGTTATATCATCAATGTATTGTTTTATATTGCGTTGTATTTGTTAATTTTGTTGTAATTGCTATGTAATAGTTGTAGTATGATCAGTGCTTAGTTACAATTCATCATCATTATCGTTCACTGGTCCACTGCTGAACATAGGCCTCCTCCATAGACTGCTACAACAGTTCGCAGCTCTCGTTTTAGCGGGGAATTTGCCCATTGTTGCCACGCTTGTCTTTGTCATTACATCTTCCACCCCACCGCAACGTTTCCTTATCACACTGTTCGTCTATAGTCAAGACTAAAGACGTAAAGCTTTTATAGTAAGAATTTTTGTTAAACCCTAATTTAGCTTCAAAGAACTAATTTGATCAGATGATCCTTTCACTTTTATTAATTTGTCGTCGTCGTTTCGGCCTATCCCAAGTCCACTGCTGAACATACGCCTCCCCCATAGAAAGCCACAAAAGTTTGTAGCTCTCATATTGGAGGGATTTCGCCATAATTGCCACGCTGGGCGGGTTGGCAACCGCAGTTTATTTATTCAGATGTTCCAGGAAGACGTTGCTGCGCATCTTCTGGTTTTAATTTTCCCTCTGTCGACTTTTACGACACCCACGGGATGAGATGGGGTGGTAGATTCTCTTAAGCCGCCAACACACGGCACAGTTACATTAGTGTAAGTATAATGTTATAAGTAGGTTTAGTGAACCCCGTGGCAGGTTAAGACCTGTCTCACGGGGTCGTGACCTTCCGCCGTGTCACTTATTACATAAATAATGGTTACAATTATTTGGTAGTCGTTAACGCTGAAGGAATAATATTCTGTAACTTTTTCCTGTCATATTTGTTGACGTCAATACAGACATTGTCAGTAAGTTGTGTGTGTGGGTGGGTGTGTGCGCGCGTGGGTGTGTTTGTGTGTAGTTAATTAATTCAGAATGATAAGTAAACTTAAGTTTATTATTTGTATTCCAAATACAAAATAAATAAACACTTTCAGTCTTCGTGTGGTGGCGGCTCGTTAAAAGAATACTACCACTCCATCTCATCCAATGGATCTCGTAAAAGGCGAGTAAGGAATTAAACTGCACTGTGCACCCAACAGCGCATGGTGGCGATGGGCTTACCACCTATCACGCCAAGTGCATTATATTGTTTTGTCGTGATCTTATGTATGTATGACTGATTACATGAGCTGGTTCATTTATTTTATTTATTTATTCGTTATTGTTCAGTGCTAATCGAACGGCTGCTACTGGTGGTAGGATTCCTGTGCAGGAATCCGTCTAGGTAGGTACCACCCCAGGGCCAGTTATTCTGCCGTGAAGCAGTAGTGTGCAAGCATTACTGTGTTTCGGTTTGAAGGGCACTGAGAGCTAGCGTAATCACTGGGCATTTGAGACTTAAGAAGTGATGTCTCAAGGTGACGAGCGCAGTGTGGTGTCACGCAGAAATATTCTGGGTGACACAGCATTTGTTGTGGGCGGACGTTGCACTTACCATCAGGTGACCGTTTTGCTTGTTTCGTCACTTTATACAAAAAAAAAAAATGGGCAGACTTAATGCCTTGTGGCATTTTCTGCCAGTAAACCTTGGTTGATGGTGAGAAAAGTATGGCAAGTGCCTATCTATTTAAAAATAAAAAAACGTAACTTACGATAATGTATAAATATAATCAATATATAAATGACATAAAATAATAAGCATACTACCAGCCCCATCCCATTCCGTGGGAGTCGTAAAAGTCGACGGAGGGAAATTAAAACCAGGAGATGGGCAGCAGCATCCTCCTGGAACATGTGAATAAATAAATTGCGGTTGCGAACCCGCCCGCCAATCGTGGCAATTATGGCGAAATCCCTCCATAAGAGAGCTACAAACTTTTGTGGCTATCTATGGGGGAGGCCTATGTTCAGCAGTGGACTTGTGATAGGCTGAAACGACTACAACGACAAATAAATAAAAGTGAAAGGAAGGAAAGAACATTTAATCAAATTATAATCATCATTGAAGCTAAACTCGGGTTTAACAAAAATTCTTAGTACAAAAGCTTTACGTCTTTAGTCTTGACTATAGACGAACAGTGTGATAAGGAAACGTTGCGGTGGGGTGGAAGATGTAGTGACAAAGACAAAGGGATGCTTAGATGGCTTCGACTCGTAGAGAGGATAGATGAAAGAAGATTAACGTGACAGATTTATGAGGCGAGTGTGAATGGGCAATCCGGTAAGGGTCGACGTAGGCGAACGCATAACGATCACAACGAAGTCGTTTTAAAGAAATGCATCGTGAAAAGTAAAAACGCTAAAGAAACGTAGAAGCGAAAGTTGTGCGCAAGGATCGCGGCAAGTGGAAAGTTGTGGTATCTGCCTACCCCAATGGTAAAGAGGCGTGACTAGTGAATATGTATCTCACAGTTGACTTTTACGATAAGTAAACGATCGCGGCATACTTTACGACCGGTGAACGTGTTGAACATAAGAGCGACACTTAGCCACATCAACGACCCCTAACGAGTTCATTACCAATTTACTCGAAACAAAGGCGACAGCTTTATAAGTAAACGGAGACAAGAAAGCGGTGAAGGGAACACGATTTTTCACGCATCACATGCAATGCGACTCCAGAACGGGTTTGTATTGGAATCCGGCGCACCCGCAGGTTCAAGGGAACTCGGACGCACACACACGCACATAGGTACACTGTCTTCGTATGTGCGTGTATATGACGTAAGCTTAAAAAGACAGTTAAGATAGTTTTATGATAGGAATATTCAACTGTCATTTTTTTTTGACCTGATAGTAAGTGCAAAGCCCGCCCATAACATAAAAATTCTATGTCACCCAGAACATTTCTATATAACACCACAATGCGTCCGTCACCCTGAGCTATTAGTTCTTAAGTCTCATATACAGTGCCCTTCAAACCGAAACACTACTGCTTCACGGTAGAATAACTGGCCTTTGGGTGGTACCTACCTAGACGGATTCCTGCATAGGAATCCTGCCACCGTTATAAAGTCGACAGACGCCAGTGCCCTGCAGACCGAAAAAACTGGCTCTCAATGCACCTTAGACCGAAACACAGTAATGTTTGCACACTACTGTTTCAAGGCACAATAATTGACCCTGAGGTGGTACCTACACGGATTCCTGGGTAGCAATCGCACCACCAGACGGACATGCTATAGAACATCCTAATGAAACAAATACCATCAGTCCCAGGAAACTACCACTGGCTTTCGTTAATTTTAATTAATTGAGGTCGGCAGTCCTAATAGTATAAATTACCGACAGTCAGACTGTACCCTGACGGTACAGGTTTCCCCTCATCTTTTCGGAAGGGGTTTTGTAGACGAAGAGTTAGCCATGGTGCTGTTGTCTTCACATGTTTGGAAAGATGTTTCTCGAACGGGAAACGTCGGTGGTAAATGACCACTAAAAGAGTGCGCGGTTCCTGTCAAAATTCGCCATTCAAAACCGACAAAAACACTTTTGAAATACGTAAAACGTTGAGGTCAAACGCAACGTCAATACCCGATCCGCCCGATAACAGGAAATAGTTAATAATATGTACTTGGCTTATAAATAATTACTACATAATTAGAGCAAACGATTACGGGGCGTGCGTCGGTTAAGGAAACAAAATGAGGAAGTCGGTTCTTCCTTGAGCAACGAAACGCGTAGACAACAAAAGATAGTATGAACATTTATATATCTTTGAATTTAAGATCCCTGAAAGGCCCCTTTTAAGACTATTTGAAAGATATACATCTTTTGTGTCGGTCTGCCCTTAACAAATTTTATGTCACCCTGAACATATCTTTGGCATATGACCGGCAAGTCTCATATTCACTGTACATTACACCAGCCGATTTAGACGATAGGTGTCCGGCAGAGTAGAATAGCACCTACCTCTTTCCTACCGAGGTGTCGTAAGAGGCGACTAAGGTATTAGTACGGACGGCCTTTATTCGAGCAGTATAATGGAAACAAGTGCATTATATTGTTTTGGTGAAACGTGGATTGTGGCAGTCATCTGTTTTTGCAGTGAGTGCCCAGTCTCTGACTACCCCTTATGGGATACAGTCCTGATCTTATGTATGTATATATATAATGGAAACGCAACGGTGAAAAAGTATATTTTTAACTTGTACCAAATGGCGGCGACGCGCTTCGCCACCCATCACGTCCCGTTGCCCGCGGCAGCGAAATGTGGGCTACGGGTGTGGCCTCTACCTATCCCTTATATGGGAAAAAGGCGAGACTGTGTGTATGTAATTACACCAGCTCTCAGTGTCCTTCAGAAACGCAGTAATGTTTGCACACTACTGCTTCACGGCAGAATAATTGGCCCTGGGGTGGTACCTACCTAGACGGATTCCTGCAGAGGAATCCTACCACCAGTAAATACTTAATGATAATAAGCGTCTTGACATTCTGAAATGTATACGATGTGATTATTGCTCTATGGAAATAAGCATGCAATTTTCAAAATCACAGACTAACTCAACGTTTCAATGTCAAGTTGAAAGTCTATCCGCTTAATTTTTTTTTATTTATTTATTTATGTTATCAGCAAAGTTGGTTACAATAATCATGGCTGGAGTCTTCTTTTAAGCACATGATGCCTGTAGTAGAAGAGTCACTCTTCCATTAAATGAAGATGCAGATAAAAACTAAAACGAAATACATTTTTATATAAAAAAAAATTAATCTGTGTGTGTGTGTTTGTGTTATTTTAAGTGTTGCAGGAGTGCCTCTGTGTCCTTTCAATTTTTTTTTATTTGATAAAAGTGACGGAACGAGCAGAACGTTCACCTGATGGTAAGTGCAACGTCTACCCATAACAAATGTTATGTCACCCAGAACATTTCTGTGTCCACACTGCGCCCGTCACCATGAGACATCAGTTCTTAAGTCTCATATGCCCAGTGATTACGCTAGCTCACAGTGCCCTTCAAACCGAAACACAGTAATGTTTGCACACTACTGCTTCACGGTAGAATAACTGGCCCAGGGGTGGTACCTTGTTAGCGTGTTACAAATGCGAAGGGAACTAACTCTCTGTCCCTCGAGACGAACATAGGATAGTTTTTTGTAACGGAAAATAAAAAGTTCCCACGAGATATTTAAAAAAAAGCATTAGCACGCGGACGAAGTCGCGGGCAATAGCTAGTAGACATGAAATAGCGCACAAAGTACATACGCTTATATAAATCTTGCGGTTTCCCATCAACCTCCAGTATCCAGTGCAATGTAGACACGTGTCAGACTCGTCACTTAGGAACCTTCAAGAAAAGAGCCTATTCCTTCCTCAAAGGCCGGCAACGCATCTGCTATTCCTCTGGTATTGTAGGTGTTCATGGGCGGCGGTGATCACTTACCATCAGTGAGCCGCTTGCTCGTTTGCCCTCTCTTCCATAATAAATAAATAATAAATTGTTAGTGGGTGAGACGTTCTACATAATTACGATATTATTATAATGTTACTGGCGGTAGGATTCCTATGCAGGAATCCGTCTAGGTAGTTTCCACACCGGGGCTGGTGATTCCGCTGTGAAGCTGTAGTGTGTGTGCAAACATGATTGTGTTTCGGTCTGAAGGGGACTGTTAGCTAGTGTAATCACTGGACATATACACAGAAAGGTTTTGGGTGAGACCGCATTTGTAATGGGTTGCACTTTTTATGAGGTTTTTTTTTATTGGATAGAGCGACGAAACGAGCGAAACGTTCACCCGATGTAAAGTGCGACGTCTACCCATAACAAATGCTATGTCACCCAGAACATTTCTGTGTGACACTCCACTGCGCCCGTCACCCTGAGAGATCAGTTCTCAAGTCTCGTATGCCCAGTGATTACGCTAGCTCACAGTGCCCTTCAAACCGAAACACGGTAATGTTTGCATACTACTGTTTCACGACAGAATAACTGGCCCTGGGGTGGAACCAGGTTCACAATTTGCTCGTCTCGTCACTTAAAATATTATTAATATTTTAATTAATACGAGTAACATTGAAGCCGTCTCTATTTCTAATTTAACAGACTTATATAATAAATTCGCTCGAGGAACCGACAACGGCTGGGGAAGATATAAAATATTTACGGCGACGGATCGAGGTAGCTCAGAGCTCTGCTTTCAAAGTCTACGAGTATATATGCAGGTGATGATGAAGACAAGAGATTAGTTATTTGAAGATATAACGCTTCATTAGTTCACACAGTATCTAATGAATTATTGAACAGTTTTACGAATAGTTTGCTTGCAGCTTTATGGATTTATCTTTCATAATAATAAATATATTTTATATTAATATTTCCCCAACGGGAAAGAGGCATGACTCTATGTATGTCGTCGTCGTCGTTTCAGCCCATCAATAGTCCACTGCTGAACATAGGCCTCCCCCTAAGATTGCCACAAGTATGTAGCTTTCATTTTGGGGGGATTTTGCCATAGTTGCCACGCTTGGCAGGCGGGTTGGCAACCGCAGTTTATTTATAGAGATGTTCCAGGAAAATGCTGCTGCCCATGTTTACGTTGTCCCTCTGTCGCCTTTTACGACACCCGCGGGTTGAGATGGGGTGGTAGATTAGAGACTTAAGAACTAATAATGTCTCAGGCTGACGGGCGAAGTGTGGTGCCACACGGATATGTTCAGGGTGAGACAGCATTTGTTATGGGCAGTTGCACCAACCGTTTGGTGAACGGTATGGTCGTTTTGACACATACATACATACATAAGATCAAGACTGTATCCCATAAGGGGTAGTCAGAGACTGGGCGCCCACTGCAAAAACAGATGACTGCCACAATCACGTTTCACCAAAACAATATAATGCACTTGGTGTGATAGGTGGTGAGCCCATCGCCACCATGCGCTGTTGGGTGCACAGTGCAGTTCAATTCCTTACTCGCCTTTTACGAGATCCATTGGATGAGATGGAGTGGCAGTATTCTTTTAACGAGCCGCCACCACACGGCTAAACACGGTTAAAAACACAACCGCCACTTTTCGAGTTGGCGCCAAAAGATATAGGTAATATTAGAATAAATTATATTTGCATTCAGGCAGATAATAAATAGTCTTGTCTCAACTCTCGTGTTTAATTGACGCCTTCCAAACAATTTAAAATAAACGTGGTGCGGTCGGTAGGATTCAAAGCTAAGCTCCCAAAGGGAATCTGATTGGTAAAAAAAGTAAAAGTAAAGTATATTGTTGAATCTGAAGTTATATTTGCGCGTCTCGTAGGCTATCGCATCACTTTCAGTGTTGGGGAGAGGGTGGGGAGGTGTAATCTTAATAACTGGACTGATTGTCTTCTTTAAAGGGGGCGAGCTTAAAAGGTAGTACAAAGTTGGTCCAAATTAACCTACATTCTTTTTTCAAATTTATGTCGAACCACCACGTGTATTGCTGTATATGTATATGTGTTGTTTGTTACTTTATATGTATGTACATATTTATGTATCATTGTTTATTTATCACAATTATATATTGCTATGTATTTATTTATATGTAATTTGAGTATTTTTTTAAAATTGTATTTTATATTTATTAGTAGCTTTTGAGGTTCAAATATTTAGTTTTTTTTAAATTTTACATCCGCCACACTGTTTCGCTACGCCCTGGGTTGACTGGCAGGGAATGCCAACTGGCATTAAGTCCGCCCATTGTATCCTTCGAGGGGAAACAATGAAGTTGAAATAAATAAAAACATTTCATACAGGCGGCCGTGGTAGCTCAGGGGCTAGGCGCTCGCTTTAAATTTCATAGTACGCGAGTGACCTGGGTTCGATTCCCGGTGCCAGCACCTCTAATATTGTTCTACAATTTTAAGTGCTGATTTACCACGTGCTTAACGGTGAAGGAAAACATCGTGAGGAAACCTGCATGTCCGAGGAATAGAAATATTTCGAGGACATGTGCGGTCCGCCAACCCGCATTGGAGCAGCGCGGCGGATTCTTCCCAGCTCCAAAACCCTCTCAGAAATGAGAAGGAGACCTGTGCTCAGCAGTGGGACATTTATAGGCTGAAACTTTACTTTACTTTACTAGTTTTGAGAATGCGCCGACCACGTGTCGCCGACACGATGGTTAGCAAACAAACCGACGCCTGGCAAATGCCGTCTCGAATACTAAAAAGTACACAAACTGAAACAGTAAACACGGCCCGGTTCTCGTTAGCACGACTATCCTCTCTTGGGTGCGACTGGGGTGTACAGAGTTTTCTGTCATTTACGAGGACAGTACGTACAGCGCATTTACTGAAATAAGCCTTCATATGGACATCGGTCTTGGCGAACATGATAGTACAAGCGTTTCTTATTTATTGATAACGATGTTGATTTAAATATCACATGTTATATATAATAGATAAATATAATAGATATATAATAGTACAACTTCCAAATACTGTCGAGAGCCATCAACTGCGCAGGAGATAGGAGATATTATAGTGCCACAAGTGTACGCGCAAACACAGAGCCACTCACTCGTCCCAACCTACCGGCGCCCGATGTAACGCTGATGCGATAAGATCGGAGGTAAGCTAGGATGCAGTGTCAGAAACACGGGGACAAACACAACACAACCAGACCCGAAAACCAACAATTTGTGTTTTAGCACAAATGTTGGCTCTGGCTGGGATTTGAACCCAGGACCCGCGGCGTAGAAGTCAGGTACTCCGACCACTAGGCAACGCGGTCGTCACATACATACGAGTACATACATACATACTTGCAGTCACGCCTTTTTCCCATCTTAGTGGTAGACAGAGACCCGTAGCCCATTTTTAGTCCTCGCGTCAAACGAGACGTGACGGGTGGCGAACCATGTCGCCACCATTTCGGTACGAGTCAAAAAACACTAACTCTCCATCGCGTCCCCACGAGCAGTGTAGTACAGGCAGTGAACATTTGTTCACCTGATGGTGCGTGCGCTATGCCCCATGACTAAGTTTATGTAATATAAATTTTAGTTAAATGAAATCATAAATATATTCAGATCCATACGATTTTCCAGTTTCTAGTCCTGATACGTTATAAATACGTGGTGACTCTATTAACGACTGAGGGAAAAAGCGGCCGAGCCAATAGGTGTCTTTGGACGTCGGTATGTGGTTCGGTCCTAATGAAGAGTTGGAACTGAACCAACATGGCGGTGATTAGTACATAAATAGGTAAAAGTTTTTTTTCAATTTACCCTTAGCAATTTGCGGAGTATTGCAAGAACGCACTGGAACATGTAACTTCCCCCACTTTACCTAAGAAATTACTTATATAGACTTTACTTTTGAAGTTACAATGGTTTTTCGCGAAGTTATATGTTATATATTTACGTTATGTGGGCATATGAGACTGAAGAGCCAATGTAACAGGGTGACGAGCGCAGTATAGTCCCACACAGATGTTTTCTGTGAGACAGCATTTGCTATTGAAAGACGTTGCACTTACCATCGGGTGTACGATTTGCGATGCGTCAGTTTCTTTAAAAAAAAACTGAAGTGGGGGAGGGGGCGGCTTGTGACATGTTCCTAAGATTTACTACAACTGTAAGTAAGTTGTCGCGTCATCAAAGAAGAATTAGGGGAACGCAACGAGGGGCAAGAACTTCAATACGTATCGAAATGGCGGCGTGGTTCGCCACCCGTCTCGTCTCGTTTCCCGAGGGGAGAAAAGTCGGCCACGGTTGTGGTCTCTGCGGAGCACATGAGGAAAAAGCGTGACTTTAAGTGGCATTATAGTTTTTTTTTATATAAAGTGACGAAACGAGAGAAACGTCCGCCCACAACAAATGCTGTGTCACCACACTGCGCCCGTCACACTGAGACATCAGTTCTTAAGTCTCAAATGCCCAGTGATTACGCTAGCTCACAGTGCCCTTCAAACCGAAACACAGAATGGTTGCACACTACTGCTTCGCGGCAGAAACATGGACATCGGGTGGTATCTACCTAGACGGATTCCTGCATAGGCATCCTACCACCAGTAGTTTAAAAATAAAGCAATATACTGCCATCAATGCAGTTGGCAATGTGCTATCGTGATTAATTTTAATATGCAATAATATTGATAAGATAGGTTCAGTTGTTAGTAACTTAAATATATAGCTCTTTAAACGAATCGTGCCAGCCGACCAGTCGTATAGATAAGCTGCCGTCGTCTGGTACAGGTAGCCATTTTGGGGCTTGAATATGATGATACCGAGAAGTTATTATGTCATATCTAAGAGATATGAAGATTAACAATGTTAAATTATCGCGTAAGGCTGATATCACAACAAATTATTGTATATTTTTTTAAATAATCCATCATTTTGCTTCCGTACAACAGGACGCGTTGTAATTTACGAAAGCAAATCATTTTTGAATTATGGGCAAGATACGTTATTATATTATACTTGTTGATTCCCGCGACTTCGTCCGCGTGGATATAAGTTTTTTAAATATCCCGAGGGAGCTATTTGTGTTTCCCGGATAAAAAGTATCCGTCCGTCTCAAGTGACGAAAACAGGCAAAACGTTCAACCGATGGCAAGTGCAACGTCCGCCCACAACAAATGCTGTGTCATCCAGAATATTTCTGTGTGACACCACACTGCGCCCGTCACCCGGAGACATCAGTTCTTAAGTCTCAAATGCCCAGTGATTACGCTAGCTCTCAGTGCTCTTCAAACCGAAACACAGTAATGCTTGCACACTACTGCTTCACGGCAGAATAACTGACCCTGGGGTGGTACCTACCTAGACGGATTCCTGCATAGGAATCCTACCACCAGTAAAAATGTCTGTACCGGATTTTGTTAAGTTCGGTTTAATGGTTGAGTTGTGAAATTGTTACAAACAGACAGGGGGGCAGAGAAAATTACTTTAGCATTTATTATGTTAGTATGGATGCCTTTATTTTTTAATCATGTGTTCCAATTATCGGTCTCATAATCATCAGCTAAAAGCCAAGTCCACTGTCAGAGGGATTTCCATCTTCACAACGGAACGGATAAAATAATGTTACCATGTTATAAAGAGAAAAGTAAAATTGTTAGGGTTGTAGTAGTTTCTACGCTTTCCGATAGATGTCGCCACTTGTCTTTTAAAACGCGCTATCGAAGTGACGCGTTTACATGGTAAGAGCGTATTCACAAGTATGAAAAATTATTATCATCATTTCAGCCTATCGGGAGATACCTCCCGATGACTTTTTGTCGGACTCCCGATTCAGTGGTCAGTATACCTACCACTTGTCTCATGGGGTCTTTATATAAATAATAATAATTAATTAGTTAAATTACGATATTAATTGTTTTGTTTGTCCGTTCATGATTTGTTTCTCTAACTAAAATATCACGATATTTTCGTTAAGTGTCTAAGAGGTAAGACTAAAAAAATATTATCGAAATCAATAGTCAATTATGTTGTATGTATTTAGTGCTATATTTAAAGTCCTCTTCTACATCGGATAGGATTGGTATAGTTATATATATACTATGTAGATACTATCTACAGTTGACGTGTGGTTATAACGTAAAGCCAGATTTTCTCTTCTCGTGTTCATAAAAAAGTGGTGGTGGTAGGATTAAACAATATCATGGGTGCATCTCACAGTCATACATTTCACATACACAACACAAGCAGACCCGAAAACCAACAATTAGTTTTTTGCACAAATGTTGGCTCCGGCTGGGTTCGAACCCAGGACCCGCGGTCGTCGCATTCCGTAGTGTGCAAACATTACTGTGTTTCGGTGTAAAGGGCATTGATAGTTTGTGTAATTAATGGGCATATGAGACTTAAGTACTGATGTCTTAGTGTGTCGAGCATAGTGTGGTGTACACACAGAATGGGTGGGACAACGTTTGTTGCACTCACATCGGTCAACGATTTGCTAGTCTCGTCAATTGCCTCTAGAAAATGGTATATAGCTTATTGATATTTACTAAACTCAAAAACTAATATGGACCAACGCTGTGCGCAATTATTTATGTACCCTAAATTTAAATTTTTTTTTAAATATTTTTGTTCTAAAAAGTATTGCTACTAATTTATAGTTTCTGATTGCTATTTGAGTTTGTTGTAAATTATCAGTAACTATTGTAAGAGTTGCCCAAAATATTTATACATATATATATTTTTTTATTGTATGAAGTGACGAAACGAGCGAAACGTCCGTCCACAACAAATGCTGTGTCACCCAGAATATTTTTGTGTGACACCACACTGCGTCCGTCACCCTGACATCAGTTCCTAAATCTCAAATGCCCAGTGATTGCGCTAGCTCACAGTGCCCTTCAAACCGAAACACAGTAATGCTTGCACACTACTTCTACACGGCAGAATAACTGGCCCTGGGGTGCTACCTACCTAGACGGATACCTGCACAGGGATCCTACCACCAGTTCTATTAATAGTAATAATTTTCTCATGTAAGTGAATTTCATTCTTATGAGAAATAAATATTCTTAAACCCGAAAATGAGTCCAAAGAGAATTGTTATGAAAATCATGGTCTCTGTCATAATATCTGCTTTAAAATGGTCGGAATAACCAAATATATAACAACAAAATTATTACTAGGGAAAACCCGAATAACTCTTAAATGGACAAACAAAACAATTAACCCTCTAACCCAAAACCATTTCTTATTATAATATTATTTAATTTACAGATTTCCTTATAACAAAATATAATGGCATTGGAACTGCGTGCCAGACAATTCCCGCCCCTAAAGCCTACGCAGAAATGAGAGCAGGCCTATGCTTAGGCAGTGGGACATTTATAGCGCTATATTATTTTAATAAAAACCCATGAGACAAGCGACAGGTGATATTTAAGTTGGGGAAACAAATCATGAATGGACAACAGTGATGCCAAGTCAGAGTTTTTATAGCTAGATTAAGCTGTAAATTGACTTCGTCAGCTACAAATAAATGAACCTAGCTATTCAGCTATTTTTATCAACAATTTTAGCTTACTTTTATACTTGCACTTTGTCTCATACTAAACTATGCGAGTTAGCATTATTTATATAAAAAGCCACAGACTACAATAGCAACAGATACGATAATAGCAAAAACCTAATCGAGGAACAGATTGGGGGTACCCATTGTAAATGCCATTTTAACAATCAGATCCGGATTGAGAAGTATGAAAAAATACTGCCATAATTATGAACTTCCCAAATAAGTTCTTAATAAAATTGGGACTGTCATAGACTACAGGCAAAACACCGAAGTTAAAGCTGGTTTTAGTGGCATATAAGAATCGGTTTTTGTTGCCGATGAAGATATAGTGTTCGAATTATAAGTTAAGTGTGTATATAAATATCAAAAAAAATCAGTTTTATAATTTCAAAGAATCTAGTTTTTTTCTAGCTATATTTTACTGCTCACTTAGCTATCTTTAAACAATTGAGTTGGCAACACTAATCAAACAAAACAATTAACTTTGTAATCTAAATTACTTATTACTTTATTAAAGACCCCATGAGACAAGTAGCAGGTATACTGACCACTGAATTGGGTGTCTGACAAAAAGTCATCGGGAGGTATCTCCCGATGGGCTGAAATGATGATAATAATTTTTCATACTCGTGAATACGCTCTTACCATATAAACGCGTCGCTTCGATAGCGCGTTTTAAAAGACAAGTGGCGACATCTATCGGAAAGCGTAGAAACTACTACAACCCTAACAATTTAACTTTTCTCTTTTTAACATGGTAACATTATTTATTCCGTTCCATTGTCAAGATGGAAATCCCTCTGACAGTGGACTGTCGGCTTTTAGCTGATGATTATGAGACTCTGATAATTGGAACACAAGATTTAAAAATAAAGGCATCCATACTTATAAATGCTAAAGTAATTCTCTCTGTTCCTCTTTCCTTTTGTTAACTTTCACGATTAAACCGCTGAACCGATCTTGACGAAATTCGGCACAGAGGTAGCTTGCATCCCGAATCTCAATCCGAATCCCAAAATAGTTTCCGCGGGATTTCAAACCCATATCCACGTGTACGAAGCCGCGGGCATCAGCCAGTTATAAGATGAAAGAGTATGTCACCAGCCTCCCGTAACTGAAGTTAAGAACAGGCGACATTTGACGCGTTTTGTCGGTCAGAAATAGACCACTTTATTCCGTTTACAACGAGAGCTAAAAGGATAATCTCTTGTAAGATTGTGATGTGGTCGCTTCGTTGGAACGCTTTCGTTAGTTGTCGTCTGGGAATGTAACGTACAAGAAGTAACTGAACGAGCCGTGATTGCGGCCACGAGTCAATCTACTTACTCGCACAGGGTAACAGTCCAAGTCGAGGTCCTCTCTCGGGGGCCCTTGCGCTTGTTACCCATTATAAAGGTCTCGGCTTTCAATCCGGCGAAGCCGTGAAAGCCTTTACGCTAACAGTGACAAAAAAAAAATATCATTGACACTATTATACGAGTATTTATTTATTTAGTCTTTATTGTAACCCTATCTAAGGAATACAATGGACGGGCTTAATGCCTAGAGAAACTGAAACTGGTGGCAGGTGCAAATATGTAAAATATGGAGTCTGGTGTGAAAATATAAATATTATTACATAATAATTATATAATAAAATAAATATAAATTTATATGCATCATTAATATTATATTAGGTACATCCTTCATATGATTATTTTTACACAAAAACATGATGCAAACAAAATGCGATATTTATACGGCACAATAAACTTTAGTGACCCGAGCATAAGATTTCCACAAGTCTAGACTAGACTTCCTTATGGTATAACATCTGGTCATATGGGTGCGGGCGGACACCTCATTCCATCGTTATTATTATAAAAACTGCTGCAATGGGAGTGACCTTTATAGATACACAAATACGTTGTCGGAATCGATTTCTTTTTGTATTATGAAGGTAAGATACTGCCAGTTCAAATGACGTATGTAGAGAAAAACGTGTGTTTCTTTTTTCAATCTATTGTACAAACTATATCATACTAGCCGATGCCCGCGACACCGTCCGCGTGGATATAGGTTTTTTAATTATCGCGTGTATCCGTTCCCAGGATGCAAGCTATGACCATGCCAAATTTCGTCAAGATTGGTTCGGCGGTCGAACCGTGAAAAGGTAACAAACAGACAGAGGGACAGAGAGAGTTACTTTCGCATTTATAATATTAGTATGGATTGCACATATTCATCACCATCAATCTGTGTTAGCCGATAGATGTCCGGCAGACTTACTTCCTATCGAGGTGTCGTAAGAGGCGACTAAGGTACTGTACGGGCAGCCTTTTTTCTTGCAGAATAACACCATAATATGCAATGCTGTCACTATACTAATCGTAGGAACGCAATGAGAGGTAAAACTTTTTTTGACTCATACCAATATGGCGGCGGGTGTGGCCTCCGCCTAACCTTTTTTATGAGAAAAGGGCATGACTGTATGTATGCAGTCTCAGAACTGACCATTGCAGGACTTCGGTCTCTTCCTTGTTTTACTGGTGGTAGGATTCCTATGCAGTAATCTATCTAAGTAGATACCCCGGTTCCACTTATTCTGCCGTGAAGCAGTAGTGTGCAAACATTGTGTTTCGGTTTGAAGGGCACTGAGAGCTAGCGTAATCACTGGGGATATGAGAATTTTTTTGTTGGAGAAAGTGACGAAACGTGCAAACCGTTCACCTGATGGTAAGTGCCTGACCCGGCCCATGCCCAAGCTCTGACTACCATGACACTTGCAGGCGCGGTGTGGTGCCACACAGAAATGTCCTGGATGATACAGCGTTGGTTATGGGCAAAAGTTTTTAGAATAGAATAGAATATTTTTTATTCAATATAGATAATTTACATAATACTTATTGAACGTCATTTTTTTTAAACTACACTGGTTCGCATAGAAATGCCTCTGTCCTGGGAAGAACCAGTAAGAAACCCAGCGGGATTATTTTTTTCAGTAATTTTAAATATACAATTACAGCAGTTTTATAAAGATGTAGCTTGGGAGAGATCACCTCATTTCCAGGGGTTATTATCATCTATGTATTCCTTAATATTATAATAACCCTTCTTAAAAAGTCTTTGTTTAACAAATAGTTTGAACTTTTCCATTGAAAGACTTTGTGCACTTTCTGGGAGTTTGTTGTAAAAACGTATACATTGCCCCATGAAAGAGTTACTGACTCTGTGAAGTCGGGTAAAGCACGTCGGCGTTGCACTTACCATCAGGTTTCGCACGTTTCGTCACATTATCTAATACTAGCGATCCGCCCCGGCTTCGCACGGGTAGATAGATATTAGAAAGATAAATTAGTACTTTATTTGGACAAACAGAACAACAACAATCCCTTCACTAACATTTTTTGTAGCGACCATGCTCATCGGCGAATCCCCAATATATTAGAGCGAGTTACCAAAATAATGTTTTATTTATGGGAACATAAGCCATGAAATACAGCCCATATTTGATGTCGTGTTAGCAAAATAATACGACCGCTCACGACCGCTGCGCAAAGGGGGCCGCGCACCTCGATGATGCCCAAGTTGCAAAATCATTACAACCAAACATACAAAAAATCAAATCTTTCCTATAATGATTTCTTATATTTACGCGAACACTACACATTTAAATGAAACTAATTTTACCGGCGGACGGTCCGCCCGTGACCATGGGTGCTGTAAAGCACTCGAAACGTCGGGTTATAAATAATAAAATAAAACGCGATAAAATCCGTAAAATTAGTTTCATTCAAATCTTTCCTCTTTATAATATTAGTTTAGAAAAAAAAACCTTTTATCAGACTGATATGACGCGAACACTAAGGTAAAACTTCGCCCCGCAGCCTCGTCTATTCGCGCATTGAATAATTTTAGAATCGTCCACACTTTCGGATGTGTTGAAATGTTTTTTTTTTTGATGTCGATGTGTTTAAGTAAAAGTTGTTGGACGGCGCGGCCCGATCGTGTTTTGAGTAAAAGCAAAAAAATTCCGCATAACTTATCATCACGGCCACTGTTTGAAATTACCTTTTGTTTAATAGAGACATGCGACGATTTACATTTTAATAGTTTCCAGTCTCTTTGCGTGATGATAAATATGTGTTTTGGAGAAAGATAAATATATATATGATGATATACGTGTAAAGAATTAGATCATATTGCGGTGAAATTAACGGGTAACTAATACAATCATGTATTGTGCCGTGTGGTGGCGGCTCGTTAAAAGAATACTACCACTCCCTCTCATCCAATGGATCTCGTCTCGTCGAAAAGGCGAGTAAGGAATTAAACTGCACTGTGCACCCAACAGCGCATGGTGGCGATTGGCTCCCACCTATCACACCAAGTGCATTAAATTGTTTTGGGGAAACGTGGATTGTGGCAGTCAACTGTTTTTGTAGTGAGTGCCCAGTCTCTGACTACCCCTTATGGGATACAGTCGTGATCTTATGTACCTATATATAATTTGTCGACCGCGTAGCTTAGTGGTCAGATTACCCAACAATCACGTCGCGGGTCCCGGGTTCGAATTCCAGTGGCGGCTTAAGAGAATCTAGCACCCCATCTCATCCCGTGGGTGTCGTAGAATTCTGTCTCTGTCTAGGTAGATCTAAGCACCATCATATAAGTAAAAATAATATGAGACTTACGAACTAATAATGTCTCAGGCTGACGGGCGAAGTGTGGTGCCACACGGATATGTTCAGGGTGAGACAGCATTTGTTATGGGCAGTTGCACCAACCGTTTGGTGAACGGTATGGTCGTTTTGACACATACATACATACATACATAAGATCACGACTGTATCCCATAAGGGGTATTCAGAGACTGGGCACTCTATGCAAAAACAGATGACTGCCACAATCCACAATATAATGCACTTGGTGTGATAGGTGGTGAGCCCATCGCCATTATGCGCTGTTGGGTGCACAGTGCAGTTTAATTCCTTACTCGCCTTCTACGAGATCCACTGGATGAGATGGAGTGGTAGTATTCTTTTATCGAGCCGCCACCACACGGCACACGTCTCGTCACATGCTTGTATAAACAAAATTATCACGTAGAATTAATGAAATATACTTAAGCGCAGGTGAGACGGGCGATTGCGTCAGCTGCTTGTATCGAAACAATGCAATACAGTCCTTATCTGCCGGTACTTGTGGCCACGGGCGCGGTAAACACGGAAGCGATGCAATGACGCCGGTACGATATGGCACCCGCCTTCAGCCTGGAGAATGTGGTACGGAATGCCGCAATGGAGCAATAAGTAAGGATTTGTTTGTTATATAGTTTACACTAGCCGATACTCTCGACTTCGCTTTTGGTTTATTAGATGAAGTGATGAAACGTTCACCGGATAAGTGCAACGTCTGCCCATAGCAAATGCTGTGTCGCCCAGAACGTTTCTTTGTGAAACCACATTGCGCCCGATACCCTTAGACATACATACATACATAAGATCACGATTGTATCCCATAAACAGAGACAAAACAGAGACTGGGCACTCACTGCAAAAACAGATGACTGCCACAATCCACCAAAACAATATAATGCACTTGGCGTGATACGTGGTGAGCCCATCGCCACCATGCGCTGTTGGGAGCACAGTGCAGTTTAATTCCAATTCCACTCTTAGACATCAGTCCTTAAGTCTCATATGCCCAGTGATTATGCTAGCTACCAGCGCCCTTCAAACCGAAACACAGTAATGTTTGCACACTACTGCTTCACGGCAGAATAACTGGCCCTGGGGTGGTACCTACCTAGACGGATTCCTGCATAGGAATCCTGCAAAAGTAAACTGCGTAAATGGTTCTTTTTAAATATCCCGTGGCTACTAATTGACTTTACAAGATAAATCCTGTGTTCTTCTCCGGGATGCAAGTTACCTGTGTGCCGAATTTCGTCAAGATCACTTCAGCGATGAAACTGTGAAAAGGTAATAGACAGGGACAGAGAGAGTTACTTTCGCATTTATAATGATAATGATGATGATGACGATGTTCTCCTAGCCGATTTCGACCACAGCGACAACTGCCGACTACTGTCGAGTGCCATCAACTGCGCGGGAGATATTATAGTGCCACAAGTGTACGCGCAAACACAGAGGCACCCACTCGTCCCAACCTACCCGCACCCGATGTAACGCTGATGCGATAAGATCGGAGGTAGGCTAGGATGCAGTGTCATAAACACGGGGACAATCGCAACACAACCAGACCCGAAAACCAACAATTTATGTTTTAGCACAAATGTTGGCTCCGGCTGGGATTCGAACCCAGGACCCGCGGCTTAGAAGTCAGGTAGTCTGACCACTAGGCCACGCGGTCGTCATTATATATTAGCGTCGCATTTATAATATTAGCAATTAGTTAAGTAATTAGATATTAGTACAGTAATTAGTATGGATGCAGTAAAACAAGCTGTATCATTTGGTGGAGGGGCTAAGATAATGGTCTCTGCGTTGCAAGTCGCACGAAAAAGATTTATATGGCCTACAGACTGTCTTTCCGGGTTCTGGGTCTTTGTCATAATCACAATTATCTATGCAAATATATAAAATTGAAGTGTCTGTTTGTGTGAAGCTGTGTGGTGGCGGCTCGATAAAAGAATACTACCACTCCATCTCATCCAATGGATCTCGTAAAAAGCGAGTAAGGAATGAAACTGCACTGTGCACTGAACAGCGCATGGTGGCGATGGGCTCACCACCTATCACACCAAGTGCATTATACTGTTTTGGTGAGATGTGGATTGTGGCAGTCATCTGGTTTTGCAGTGAGTGCCCAGTCTCTGACTACCCCTTACGGGATACAGTCGTGATCTGTTTGTGAAAACAAAATAACAGCTCTTTACTCAATGCTCATGAAAGTAAATACTGCACAAAAAGAAAAAAAAATGTGTCTATCTGACTGTCTTTTTGTTCCGGTCGGTCTCCGAATAGGCTAGATCGATTTCGACGTGACTTTCACTGACGCATAGCTGATATCATAGCGGGTAAGTTAGGTTACTACTCGTATAATTTTAGAAAAAGAATTAGTTCCGCGCAATAACAAAAAAAAAAGTAAAGTTTCAGCCTATAAATGTCCCACAGCTGAGCACAGGCCTCCTTTCATTTCTGAGAGGGTTTTTGAAGCTAAGAAGAATCCGCCACGCTGCTCCGATGCGGGTTGGCGGACTTCACATGTCTTCGAAATATTTTTTATTTCTGTGACATGCAGGTTTCCTCACGATGTTTTCCTTCACCGTCGAGCACGTGGTAAATCAGCACTTAAAATTGCAATTAACAATTTTAGTGGTGTCGGCACCGGGGCTCGAACCCAGGTCACTCGCGTACTATTCAAATTTAAAGCGAGCGCCTAGCCCGAGCTACCACGGCTCTCCGATGAACAACAAACAATGAAACACTAACAAGAACATACAAATGGGAAGTATATATGTATCCCTCCCGATTGCAGTAACTGACCGAGCCGAGGCCGGCGCCCTTGGGCACCCTCGAGTCGGTTACTCACGCGAACAGGATGACGGTCCAAGCCGAGGTCCCCCCTCGGGGGCCCTTGCGCCAGTCATCCATAAATAAAGGTTTCGGCTAAGCGCCCTCAGCGCTATGCCACCTTTCAATCCGGCGAAGCTGTAAAAGCCTTCGGGCTAACAGTGACCATCAGTCAAAAAAAAAAAGTATATATGTATATCATCGATCGTAGTCGGCATTTTTTACGCGGGTGAAAACCGCGGGGCAAGGCTAGTGTCACAATTGCAAATGCACAATACAACCAGGCCCGGGAACCAACGATATTCGTTGTCTTTTCATCCGACAAATGTTTTTTCCGACTTGGATACGAATCCCAGTACCGGCGGCGTGGAGGTCAGGTACGTTGATCACTAAGCGACGCGGATGTCGAACGATTACGAGCGTCACCGTAACAGTTATTATATGAGCTGTTATATCCGACCGCGTGGCCTAGTGGTCAGAGTACCTGACTTCTACGCCGCGGGTCCTGGGTTCGATTCCCAGCCGGAGCCAACATTTGTGCTAAAACACAAATCGTTGGTTTTCGGGTCTGGCTGTGTTGCGATTGTCCCCGTGTTTCTGACACTGCATCCTAGCCTACCTCCCGATCTTATCGCATCAACGTTACATCGGGCGCGGGTAGGTTGGGACGAGTGAGTGCCTCTGTGTTTGCGCGTACACTTGTGGCACTATAATATCTCCTGCGCAGTTGATGGCTCTCGACAGTATTCGGAAGTTGTCGCCGTGGTCGAAACCGGCTAGGAGAACATCATCATCATTGATATCATGTAATATATAACACGAATCTCTATGAGATACATATAGCAAGATACGAGGGTGGATTGAAAAGTACTCGGCCTAACCAAGAAAATAAACACATACTAAATCAGTTATATTTTTACTTTTCTACATAATCACCATCAAGTTCAATACACTTTTGCCACCTCCCCTTCCAAGCATTTAGACCGTTAAAAAAAATGATTCTTCCTTAGAGTCAAAATATGCGTCTACAGCTGCTTTGACCTCGTCGTTTGTCGAAAATCTTTGACCTCCCAAGTGCTTTTTTAGGTTAGGGAACAGAAAGAAGTCTGATGGTGCCAGATCAGGTGAATACGGCGGATGCGGTAACAGTTCAAAGCCACAGTTGTGAATTCCAGCCATTGACTGTACTGACGTGTGAACACGGGCGTTATCTTGATGAAACAGGACTTTTCTTCTGAGCATTCCTCGACGTTTTTCTTTTATTTCCTCTCGTAAACGACGTAGTAAGGTGCAGTAGTAATCAGAGTTTATAGTCTGACCCCTTTCAAGATAATCAATCATAATCACACCTTTCGAGTCCCAGAATACTGAAGCCATCACCTTATTTGCCGACAAAATCGACTTAGCCTTTTTAGGGGGTGGTGAACCAGGTCTTCTCCACTGTTTTGATTGTTGTTTTGTTTCCGGTGTACAGTAATGAACCCATGTTTCGTCCATAGTAACAAAACGATTCAAAAAATCATCTGCATCGGCTTCAAATAACTCCAAACAGTCGCGTGAAATAGTCAATCGCGTCCTTTTTTGTTCAACTGAAAGCAGTCGCGGAACCCACCTCGCAGACACCTTGTGGAAACCCAACTCGTTGACAATGATGTTTTGAGTTCGTTCATAAGAGATGCCTATAATCTCGGCTATCTCTCTAATTTTTAATCTGCGGTCTCCCATTATTAAATCAAGTACTTTTTTAATATTTTCGTCAGTAGTTGACGTCGAAGGCCTTCCAGAGCGGGGTTCATCTTTCACACTCTCTCTACCACGCTTAAATTCTGCTATCCATTTTTTGACGGATGAATATGACAGAGCACAATCGCCTAATGTACCGACCATGTCATCATGGATGGCTTTTGATGATAGCCCCTTCTTATGGAGGTACTTAATGACGGCACGCTGCTCGATTTGCTCCATTCGCGGAAATTATGACCGATTACTTTGTTAATAAATTTATAAAATCACAACTAATTATCGCACACGTTTCGAACTTCACACAATGAACTAGTCTGAACTGAACTAAATAATGTGGGTAGATTTGATTTTTAGAATTGAATGGATCTATGTTAGGCCGAGTACTTTTCAATCCACCCTCGTAGCAAGTTATTGCGTCTTTCGGTCTTATTGTTAACGACCGCGCGTGGCCCACAACATATCTGACTTTTACGCCACGAGTCCTGGGTTCGAATCCCAGCCGGTGTCAGCATTTGTGCAAAATACAAATTGTCGATTTTCAGGTCTGATTCTGTTGTACTGTAGGGCATCGTTTTTTTAAAAGACACAATTTTTTTTTATTGTATAAAGTGATGAAACGAGCAAAACGTTCATTTAATGGTAAGTGCAACGTCTGCCCATAACAAATGTTGTGTCACCCAAAAACATTTCTGTGTGACACCTCATTGTGCCCATCACCCTGAGACATCAGTTCTTCAGTCTCATATGCCCAGTGATTACGCTAGCTCTCAGTGCCCTTCAAACCGAAACACAGTAAAGTTTGCACACTACTGCTTCACAGCAGAATTACTGGCACTGGGGTGGTACCTACCTAGACGGATTCCTGCATAGGATAGTAAACAATGTTGGCATATAATAACCGATTCCTGTTAATAATCGGCCATATGATGAACGCTAAATAGATGTGTGAAACCACCTGGCCATGTCGTACGCCACGAACCACCTCACCACCGAAACCTGATTACCGTCGCTAATATTAAATTGTATGTATAAAATGAAATTTGAATGGTCTTATCAAAGCTGTTATTTGAACAGTAAATATTAATACGACTAAATATCTATTTGTCTAATATTGATTTCTTATATTTACGCGGATACAGTTATTCTGCCGTGAAGCAGTAGTGTGCAAGCATTACTGTGTTTCGGTCTGAAGGGCACTGTGAGCTAGCGTAATCACAGGGAATATGAGACTTAAGAACTTATTTCTCAGGGTGATGGGCACAGTGTGGTGTCACACAGAAGTTTTCTGGGTGACACAGCATTTGTTATGGGCCGACGTTGCACTTACCATCAGGTGAGCGTTTAGCTCGTTTCATCACTATGTCCAATAAAAAAAAAATACTACACATGTAAATAAAACTAACTACTTATTTCAGCCTATCACTGGTCCTCTGCTGGGCTAGTGTCTACTACATGGGCTACATGGACTAACATGGCCGTCCCCTATAGGTTACAAAAAATTTATTTAATTGCCAAAACTTCAACTTAAACAGCGAACGGTCACCGTCGTGCAATCGCCCAACTGAGAGCGAGGCACTGCAATAGTGGGGCCTGCCCCCCAGCGTCCGCGTCCCTTTATCTTTATCTTTGCATTCCGTGCGCGTAGTCTTTATGCGGCTTATCATATTTAAATTTTTTATATATTTTTTTGTTTCTTTTTTAAAAAAAAAACGATGGACGAGGATTTCTCCAGTGTCGTGGGTGCGTTTTACATACATAAATTCCACATGCACGAACACCCAGACCCGGAACATCCATCTGTAGGTCATACAAATATGTGTCCCGTGCGGGAATCGAACCCGCGGCCCGCGGCGCAGAAGTCAAGCGTTTAACCACTGCGCCAACCGAGCCGACGATATATATTATATTATTGTCATTGGTGGGGTTGGGGACGTGGTCCTTCACTGCGGGCTGCTTGAGGAGGCTCAGAGTCGTTCAGCGAGCTATGGAAAGAGCTATCCTCGGAGATTCTCTGCGTGATAAAATCCGTAACGATGATATCCGCAGCAGAACTAGAGTAACCGACATAGCCCTAAGGATTAGCAAGCTGAAGTGGCAATGGGCCGGCCATATAGCTCGGAGAACCGATAACCGATGGGGAAGAAAGGTTCTAAAGTGGCAACTTCGTACCGGCAAACGCACTAGATGGAGCGACGACCTGCGCGATTTTGCGGGAAGTCGATGGATGCAGGTGGCTCAGGACCGTGCTTTGTGGCAATCTATGGGGGAGGCCTATGTTCAACAGTGGACTAAGATAGGATGAAATGATGATGATGATTATATTATTATTATCACTTGCAATTATTAGTGTAACTGCTGGAAGCCACTACCCTCTGCATACAAATTATAAACTTTTTAAAAATTAAGTATGTGTATATATATTTATGATATATAATTCTCCGTATTAGGATGTCACTGAAAATCAGGGCGAGGTTGTGTTAGTTCAACACATCCTAGCACATCCTGAGTGGCATTCCCTTTTGAAGCATTCCGCCATGTACATGTGGATATAGGTAGTTTATTTTATCTGTTCGTTTTATTTTTTCCAATAGTTTTTAATTCAGATATTTGCCATACAGTTGTCCTAGTGACATTATACAGTGCATCGTATTTTTTTTTCTTTTTTACTGTTGATTGTTATTGTTCTATAATGGCATTGTTGTTTTTTAACGACAGTTTTATTTCACTTATTGTTTTAATTTTTCCGTGTGTTGTTTGCAATTATGTCTGTATTTATTGTGTGGGTGCTTCAAATAAACTTCTCTTTCTTTCTTTCTAATTTTGAGAGGATTTTGCGACGGTTGCCACGCTTGGCAGACGGGTTGGCAAAGGCAGTTTATTTATTTAGATGTTCCAGGAAGATGCTGCCCATCTTTTGGTTTTCATTTTCCCTCTGTCGATTTTTACGACACCCTTACGCTCAGGATGAGATGAGGTGGTAGATTCTCTTAAGCTGCTAACACAAGGAAGTTTAATTTGGAACTATTTCTAACCCGACATTTCGAGCGCTTTACAGCACCCATGGTCACGGGAGGACTGAGGTGACAGATGTCCTGGTGTCATAGTTAACCCGGAGTACTTTCAGATTTTAGTAATTTTTTATTTTTATTTGATAAAGTGACGAAACCAGCAAAACGTTCACCTGATGGTAAGTGCAATGTCTGCCCACAACAAATGCTGTGTCACCCAGAATATTTCTGTGTGACAACACACTGCGCCCGTCACTCTGAAACATCAGTTCTTAAGTCTCAAATGACCAGTGATTACGCTAGCTCACAGTGCTCTTCAAACCGAAACACAGTAATGCTTGCACACTACTGCTTCACGGCAGAATAACTGGCCCTGGGGTGGTACCTACCTAGACGGATTCCTGCATAGGAATCCTACCACCAGTAAAAGTTTGCAAAGCATTTATTAATTTGTCTCAATAATACTAATAATCTTGTACAACATTTTGTCATGGAGCGTGCTTTGGTTTTCTATAAGACTGTTTTTTGTAAATTTATTTATAATGCACTTTTGACAAAGATAAAAATAATAACAAAATAGAGGATACCTACAGACTTTCTTTCCCCCGTTTCTTCCCCGTCAGAGGAACCTCATTACGAAAATGTTGTAAAAAATGACGTTTGACGAACGAAATTTGTATTTTATCTATAGGGGAGGCCTAAGTTCAACAGTGGACTAAAATAAGCTGAAATGATGATGATGATGATGTAGTAAAAACAATTATGTTCGATCAACGCCGTGGTAGCTCAGGGGCTAGGCGCTCGCTTTAAATTTCATAGTACGCGAGTGACCTGGGTTCGATTTCCGATGCCGGCACCACTAAAGTTGTTAATTGCAATTTTAAGTGCTGATTTAACACGTGCTTGGCGGTGAAGGAAAACATCGTGAGGAAACCTGCATGTCTGAGAAATAAAAAAATATTTGAAAGACATGTGCAGTCCGCCAACCCGCATTGGAGCAGCGTGGCGGATTCTTCCCGGCTCCAAAACCCTCTCAGAAATGAGAGGAGGCCTGTTCTCAGCAGTGGGACATTTATAGGCTGAAATTTTACTTTCTAAACGAATTTTTTATTTCTTACGTTGAGAATATAAAAGAACTTCCATTTAATTCATAGTTTTAAGGTAGGTTATAATACTAATAAAGGTAATACGCCACCAGCGACGAGGTTACCTAAGCTTTAACGTGTGATGAAGGAAAGTAAGTTACTTTGCTAAGATCCGCATGCAAAATATAAAAATGGTGTGTTATCTAGTTTTTTAAAGAGCGGCCGTCTGTCGTTGAGTCTATGACGCTTGATAATGCCTCGTTTTGGGGCGAAACACGTGTCGTGTTCTCGACTTCAGTGGTGTATATTATCTAGTGGTAGTATTGTGGTGGTTGGTGGAGGGTACCTGGTAGCGGTGTTAGTTTGCTTGTGCACGCTACTGAGGGAGGGAGGGCGGGCGGTGCTCTTCAAAAAACTAGGTAATATACACCATTTTTATATTTTGCATGCGGATCTTAGCAAAGTAACTTACTTTCCTTCATTATAATGGATTTCCGCAAAGTAATTATTCTTATTTCAGTCGCTGATTTTCACCATCGCACATTGCGGCACAGCGCGAAATTGCATCGTCAACACCTTGAGCAATTTTCTGCCACGCACAAGCACCATATGGAATCTGCTGTCGCCAGCGGTTTTTCCGGACCGATACGACTTAGGGACCTACAAGCCTATTCCTTCCTCAAAGGCCGGCAACGCATCTGCTATTCCTCTGGTATTGTAGGTGTTCATGGGCGGCGGTGATCACTTACCATCAGGTGAGCCGCTTGCTCGTTTGCCTCCTCTAACATAAAAAAAAAACGCCTGATTCTATTAACTTTAACGTGTGACCTGTCGTCGCCGGCGAATGTTACTTCTTACTCATCAATAAACTGACCGCATTCCTCATATTTCACCTTAAAAGGTGCATTCGTTTCGCTCACGTCTGTGCGATAGAATTGTGTAATTTACATGCATACAGTCACGCCTTTTTCGCATATAAGGGGTAGGTAGAGACCACATCTGTAGCTCACTTTTCGCTTCCCGCAGGTAACGGTTTTTTCATATCTGTCGTTTCGGTTGACTGTGGCGAAGCGATTGGCCCCTGCGCTCTGGGTCGCGGGTTCGATTCCCGCACGGGACACATTTCTTTCCGAATTTGGGCGTATGGCGCTTGTGCTCTACGTTGGGAGGATTTTTCGTTATCGCTCGGGAGACGGATTGGTTTTTGTAGGCATCCGAGTCGCTGCCGTGGTATGATCGTGGTAACTTCGGAATCTGTCGACGGGTATGACCAGTTTCCGGCATTTCCTTTGTCGACATTAATAATAGTACAGATAAAATTCTCTGCTCCATCATCACCATCATTTCAGCCTATCACTAGTCCACTGCTGAACACAGGCCTCCTCCACAGATTGCTACAGAATATCACTATTGTTAAATTCGACTGAAGAACGTTAAGAAAATTTTTGTTAGTCATAAACATTCGCCGTGTGGTAGCTTAAGATAATCTACCACCCCATCTCATCTCGTGGGTGTCGTAAAAGTTTATAGAGGAAAAATTAAAATTTGAAAATGGGCAACAGCATCTTCCTAGAACATCTGAATAAATAAGCTGTGGTTGCCAAGCGTGACAACTATGGCAAAACCCCCCCAAAGTGATAGCTACAAGCTTTTGTTGCAATCTACGGGGGAGGTCTATGTTCAGCAGCGGACTAGTGATAGGCTGAAATGATGATGATGATGAAATGTTTAACTGTTTCTTGAAATAATTGTTAACATCAATTTTTATGTAAGTTGTTAAAGATTTAAGATGAATTATTTTAGATAAATTGTTAAACGTAATTTTTGAAACGTAACGTTTAACCATTTCTGCGCATGCCGTCGTCGCCTATAATTATTGCAACGCTATGTGTAGAGATTTTAAGATTTTTTGTAAGTTGATAACTGGATTCTGGATTACTGAATTCAATAAAAGTAACTCCCTCTGTCTTTTACTAAGCACACAGATAGCATGCATCCTGGTGACAGACATACGATACTTTTTATTCTGTAGGTACTTACTCAAAATTCAAATTCAAAATTTCTTTATTGTTAACCCTTGTAATTAATGTACATGTTATATACATGTACATTAATTACAAGGGTTGGAAGTCCCCTTTTAAGTTAAAAAAAACCTGTGTTAGGGCAGGCACGTTCTTCCGATTTATTATGTACACTTGTCTTTAAACGATAAGTATAGGTGGCATACATAGTCATGCTAATGATTAGTTTTTATATTTAAGCCTGTGTAGATGTTTGTGATAGTGTGAGTGCGTGCGGACGCCCGCGCTTGTTTGTTTGTGTGTGTGTGTGTGTGTGTGTGTGTGTGTGTGTGTGAGAGAGAGAGAGAGAGTTATAAGTGTAACGGTATGAACATGTGTCAGTTATATTACTATATTAAGTTATATTGTCTGTTTTACTTGGATATTGTGAGAACTTTGTCACATTGAGACAGGAAGATCATTCATCTAAATATGTTTTCGATTTCTTCGCACGTTTTTAACCTCAAACAGACACTTTAATTTTATTTAATTGCATAGATTAAATGCTGTGGTAGCTCAGGGGCTAGGCGCTCGCTTTAAATTACATAGTACGCGAAGACCGAGGTTCGATTAGGGTGCCGGCACCACTAAAATTGCTAATTGCAATTGTAAGTGCTGACTTACCACGTGCTCGGCGGTGAAGGAAAACATCGTGAGGAAACCTGCATGTCTGAGAAATTAAAAATATTTCGAAGACGTGAAGTCCGCCAACCCGCATTGGAGCAGTGTGGCGGATTCTTCCTAGCTCCAAAACCCTCTCAGAAATGAGAGGAGGCCTGTGCTCAGTAGTGGGACATTTATAGGCTGAAACTTTACTTTTTTTTATAGATTAAATAAAGAAGCCGTACCAGAAATTGCGCGGGTATGAAATGGAACCGTCGCGTGACGCGCGTACTGCCCCACCCGCAGACAGACGTCAAGTCGCTTGGCAGCTGACAATAATGCCTTTACCACGTTACGCGTACGGTCGATATTGTGATGTAAATGTAATGTAGTATAATGTAAGATGTCATAATATTAGACCGATGTCATCGACATTGTAAACCTGGCACGCGGGGAGCGTAAGTAATGAATGCAACATTTGCGAACCTACTTTTAAGCCGAAGTAATAAAGAAGTAAACTTAATTTGCTAAAATCCGCATGCACAATGTAGAAAAAGAGTATATATTAATTAGTTTTTTGTAGAGCTACGCCCGCGCCCTCCATCAGTAGCGTGCACAAGCAAACTCACACTGCCACCAGCTACCCTACAGCAACCACTGCAATACTACTTAATATGCACCACTGAAGTCGAGAACACGACACGTGTTTCGCTCCAAAACGAGGCTGTCTGTCGCAGAGTCTATGACACTTGACAACGCCTCGTTTGTTGACAATGCTCTTCAAAAAACTAGGTTATACACTATTTTTTATATTCTGCATGCGGATCTTCACAAATCAATTTCCTTCATTATAATGGTCTTCCGCAAAGTAACGCCTGATTCTATTACATAGAAGTAATAAAGTCAATGTTTCTTTATTCAATTTAGGCTTGTTTAAAGCTTTTATTGTTGTCATCCATACCAGTTCCAAAAATTAAACCTTCTCAGAGAAAAACCGGCAAGAAACTTCGGTTTTTTTTTTTTTCAATGACATGTTAAATAAAGTCATCTATAAATTACATTAATTTATTCTCTGTCGGACACCTATCAGCCGAGTTAAATAGCACCTACCTCTTCCCTACTGACGTGTCGTAAGAGGCGACTATGGTATTGTACGGACAGCCTTTATTTGCGCAGAATAACATCATAATGTGCAATGCAACTAAGAATTTTTTGACTCGTACCAAAACGGTGGCAGTGGTTCGCCACCCGACACGTCTCGTCGTGCGAAAAGTGGGCTACGTGAGTGGGTTCTACCTAGCCCTTACATGGAAAAAAGGCGGCACTGTATGTATGTATTAATTTGTTACATCGTAGGTTTTGCAATGGTGGAGAAGATATTTGAAGAAATTTAAATTGCTTCTTGTTCAACCATTTTCCCTCAACTGCCCCACACCTTTCACTCTAAATAAATACATTCATTATTCTATCATCAGACTGCGGCCCGCGGAACAACACAATCTTCGACTTCACGCTTCTGGTTACTGACAGTCGCCTTACGCAGATCAGCGCGGCATTAAGTCTCTTATAATGATTTCTAATATTTACGCGAATACTACACATTTAAATAAGACTAATTTTTACGGATTTTATCGCGTTTAATTTGGAACTATATCTAACCCGACGTTTCGAGTGCTTTACATCACCCACGGTCGCGGGAGGACTGAGTTAACAGATGTCCTGATGTCATAGTTAACCCGGGGTACCTTCGGGTTTTAATTATTATTTTTGGTGCGATCTAATCAGAAAGAGCTAACTGTGTCTTGAAGTCTTGCCGATTTAATTTTATTAATTATTGGATCCCAAGTCGGTGGTAGCCAACCATGTTCTCTATTGAGATTAGGTTGTTTTTTAATTTCAATAGACTCGCGACTCATCCTTGGTAGGAATCGGTGTTCTTTTGCAAGGAATTGTGGTTTATCAAATGTGACGTAATGGTTGGGATGATTCAGAACATGGCCACAGACTGCAGACTTCCTAGAACGACGATGCTTCATATTAAGTTTCTTGGTTCGTAAATATGAATACACCAACCTTCCTATAGCGAATATATTTCTTATATAATTATCTATCGTTCACACTATTCAGATGTCTTACATAACATAGAGCCGTGGTAGCTCAGAGGCTAGGCGCTCGCTTTAAATTTCATAGTACGCGAGTGACCTGGGTTCGATTCCCGGTGCCGGCACCACTGAAATTGTTAATTGCAATTTTAAGTGCTGATTTACCACGTGCTCGGCGGTGAAGGAAAACATCGTGAGGAAACCTGCATGTCTGAGGAATAAAAAATATTTCGAAGACATGTGAAGTCCGTCAACCCGCATTGGAGCAGCGTGGCGGATTCTTCCTAGCTCCAAAACCCTCTCAGAAATGAGAGGAGGCCTGTGCTCAGTAGTGGGACATTTATAGGCTGAAACTTTACTTTACTTTTTTTTACATAACATTCAACTGGTGGTATGATTCCTATGCAGGAGTCCGTCTAGGTAGGTACCACCCCATTGCCAGTTATTCTACCGTGAAGCAGTAGTGTGCAAACATTACTGTGTTCCGGTTTAAAGGGCACTGTGAGCTAGCGTAATCACTGGGCATATGAGACTTAAGAACTGATGTCTCAGGGTGATGGGCACAGTGAGGTGTCACACAGAAATGTTCTGAGTGACACTGCATTTGTTATGGGCAGACGTTGCACTTACCATCAGGTAAACGTTTTGCTCGTTTCAATCACTTTATACAATAAAAAAAACCTGTCTGGTTAGGTGTAATCGCCAAGTTTAGCTGGCGGATTGGCGATTGCAGTCCCGGACATTTTCGCCGGTCACCTCACCTTAAACGCTGTCGCCGTTCTGAGTTATTTAGCCATCGATCGGAGGCCTTGGGATTTTCCAGGCAATTCACTTAGTCGAACTTTTCCACAACCACTGAATTAAATGGAATGGCAGATTAACTTACGCCTCAATTACACCCGGAGCTGTGGAAGCTCAGGGGCGGTCGGTCGCGTTACATTTCATTCATACAGAGGAGGAGCACAGCTCAGCAGTGGGACATTTATTGACTTCTACTTTACAACCACACGGCGAGAGTAATATATAACAAAAGTAGGGTTTAATTAACATCAAAACAGCAATTTACAGTAAAAAAAATTAAAGTTTCAGCCTATAAATGTCCCACTGCTGAGCACAGGCCTCCTCTCATTTCTGAGAGGGTTTTGGAGCTAGGAAGAATCCGCCACGCTGCTCCAATGCGGGTTGGCGGACTTCATATGTTTCCGAAATATTTTTTTATTTCTCAGACATGCCGGTTTCCTCACGATGTTTTCCTTCACCGCCGAGCACGTGGTAAATCAGCACTTCAAATTGCAATTAACAATTTCAGTGGTTTAATCGAACCCAGGTCACTCGCGTACTATGAGATTTAAAGCGAGCGCCTAGCCCCTGAGCTACCACGGCTACAGTGATCAACACTTAATGTTACAATAGTTCTTAAATACGTAGTAATTGTTATTGTGCGTGATACATGGGATTAGTCGACTGTTTGTTGAATAGGGAGTTATCTCGCGCACCAGTTCAGTGCTCGGATGACCGCAGCCTGCGCTGATTGTCGATGAGTAACGTCCGCTGTACGCGTCGCCGGTAACATTGTCACACAATTGTATCAGAGACGTACCGATAAACTGTTAAATTTTTTTTCAATGTCTTTTCTTAATGTTTTGTTTTATTTACGCGAATATTACACATTTAAATAAAACTATTTTTTACGGATTTTATCGCGTTTAATTTATAACTATTTTTAACCCGACGTTTCGGGCGCTTTACAGCACCCATGGTCACGGGGGGCTTGCTGCAAGGCTTCAAGACACAGTAAGCTCTTTCTGCGTAGATCGGACTAAAAATACGAGTAATAATTAAAAGCTGAAGGTACTCCGGGTTAACTATGACATCGGGACAACTGTCACCTCAGTCCCCCCGTGACCATGGGTGCTGTAAAGCGCCCGAAACGTCGGGTTAAAAATAGTTATAAATTAAACGCGATAAAATCCGTAAAAAATAGTTTTATTTAAATGTCTTTTCTTTCTTTTTCAACCTTTCACCACCACGTGCATTAGTAGGTCTCTTCTAATGCACGCCATTCCTCCCGGTTTTGCGCCTTTCGCATCCAGTCCTTTCCGGTCACACTAAAAAGGTCGTCGGTCCAACGTATCGGTTGCCTGCCTACATTTTTATGCCCTACTCTAGGCCTCCACTCAAGCACCCGACTGCCCCACCTGTTGTCCTGTCTACGACATACGAGTATATGGCACGCCCACTTCCATTTTCTGCTAGCGATCACATGAGCTATGTCGACCAATTTCCTTCTCTTCCGGATCTCTGTGTTCCTGATTCGATCACGTAGAGAGATACCTAACAATGTATGTTGTGTTTTTTCAATGTATGCTATAAGAATTGTATGTATTCCATACCCAAGAGGCACAAGCGCGAGGGGCAGGGCAGGCCGGTGTTCGATGCAGTTACTATTGAATTTAATGATTGGAATGTTAAGTGTTACTTTACCACGTACATGGCGAGAAAAAAATCGTGAAGAAACCTACATTGTTGATGAAGAAAAAAAGTACTTGTGAGAATGTGTAGTTGGCAACCGGGTGCAAAGTGTGGGGCTCCTTTCGGATCAAAAACTATGCAGATATTTTCTAAAATTTCTTAACTCGAAATAAGTCAATTATAAGAATATATGAATTTTCGCTTAGTTAAGGATGATAGCGCCTTAAGAGAATCTAACACCCCATCTCATCCCGTGGGTGTCGTTAAAGTCGAAAATAAAAAACAGGAGATGGGCAGCAGCATCTTCCTGGAACATCAGAATAAATAAACCGCGGTTGCCGACCCGCCCGCCAAGCGTGGCAACTATGGCAAAATCCCCCCAAAAATATAGCGACAAACTTTTGTGACAATCTATAGGGGAGGCCTATGTTCAGTAGTGGACTGGTGATAGGCTGAAATGATGATGATGATGAAGGATGATAGGAGACAAAGTTATTTTGTTTGTATGACTTGTAGTGTGCATCATTTCAGCCTATCACTAGTCCACTATTGAACATAGGTCTCCCCCATAGATAGCCACAAAAGTTTGTAGCACTCATTTTTTTCATACCCGCTTGGCGAGCAGGTTGGCAACAGCGGTTTGTTTATTCTGATATTCCAGGAAGATGCTGCTGCCCATCTCCCCGTTTTCATTTTCCCCCTGACGACTTTTACGACACCCACGGGAAGAAATGGGGTGGTAGATTCTCTTAATCCGCCACCACACGGCAGGTCCACATAGTGTGCAAGTTTATATTAGTAAATATACGACGACACGGTTTTATTAAACAGTCTACACACATTACGAGATCAAGAGCGTGAATTTATAAACGCATGCAATTGTCATTTCGATGGAAGTGTCAATATCGTCGCCCCTGAAACATGAATAGTAGGAGGCACAACGTTGCACCTTGGGAAACCCAACGGAGCCATATAAAAGTACACTCTATGCACCGCACAAAACGGGCCACACGCACACGTGTGCGTGAGTTACGGAGCACCACTCACCGTGTTTACTTGCCACTGGTTGTAATTAGCTCGCGGACGCGGCGGTGTGAGCAATTTGTCTGCATTATGGCTATTAACATCGGTAAACAGTTACATCTCTAGCTGCTGTATTCGAGTTTATAAAGTATGACGCGAACTAGAAAAGATAAATTCGATTGTAGAATTGAATAGAACCTTTTTTAATCGTAGCTGCAAAAACCATTAACAATTAAAATTACAAATAGAAGCATCTTAACCTAAAAAAACTACTAGAAATATATATAGATATATACATGTATATAAATGCATATTGACACACACATACAAGCATCCACACACATGCATACACGCACATATATGAGATGTAGCTGACAGTATTACAAACTATAAAAGGCCACTGGATTGCAGCAACGAAAAAGCTTTCGACTCAGCATATTGCTACAGCAACAATGTTACTGCAGCGCTGATATTCTGTCGGAGCTAGAGAAAGATTATATAAGTTAAAATACAGACTATCAAAGCAGCGCAAACGATTGCTGGGCATAATATGTATTTGGGGATGGGCTCACCACCTATCACACCAACTGCGTTATATTGTTTTGGTGAAACGTGGATTGTGGCAGTCATCTGTTCTTGCAGTGAGTGCCCAGTCTCTGACTTCTCCTTATGGGATACAGTCGTGATCTTATGTATGTATGTAATATGTATTTGTTATATTTACCTTTACATTTTTTATGAGTCATTAAAAAAAACTTCACGATTAACGGGGTCGTTGATGTCGCAGACCTTATTCATGATTATTAAAGCAATGAGGATTGCAATACGCACTCCACATAAAAAAACATCTGTAAATAATTCTCTGCTGAAAACGATTGGCTCTCAACGCATTATCCTCTGATACAAATCTGAAGTAGGATAAGAAGTGTTAGTCATATTGCATTATTCATAATTGATAAGAAAAACAAACGTTCGTATATTTACATCATTCTAAGTAATAGATTGAAAGCAATTATAAGTGAAATCATTATGAAACAATGTAGAGACTTGCAATCATATTTCGCGTATAATATCAATTCTTACCGTCCCTAGTAATTAATTTACTTATTTATATAATTTGGAACGCCAACAGTACTCACGTTAAGTTATACATACATACATACATAAGATCACGACTGTATCCCATAAGGGGTTGTCAGAGACTGGGCACTCACTGCAAAAACAGATGACTGCCATAATACACGTTTCACCAAAACAATATGCACTTGGTGTGATAGGTGGTGAGCCCATCGCCACCATGCGCTATTGGGTACACAGTGCAGTTTAATTCCTTGCCTCGACCCGTGTGGTGGCGGCTCGTTAAAAGAATACTACCACCACTCCATCTCATCCAATGGATCTCGTAAGTTATAAACAAAGTTTAATTAAGGCGGCTTAAGAGGATCTACCCCCCATCTCATCCCTTGAGTGTCGTAAAAGTCGACAGTTGCAAAATAAATACAAGGAGATGGGCAGCAGCATTTTCCTGCAACATCTGATGAAATAATCTGCGGCTGCCGTATGCCTGCCTAGCGTGGCGACTATGGCAAAATATACCTAAATGTGAGCTACAAACTTTTGTGGCAACTTTTATGGGGGAAGCCTATGTTCAGCAGTGGACTATAGGATAGGCTGAAATGATGATGATGACATCACTTACTACAAGTAGTTGTTACCTTAGAAAACAACAACACAAAATGAATACTAGTTTGAGTGACTGCCGCATTCAAAAGCGGTAATGGTTTATTCAATGAATTCCTTTGTCTAACTATAGTACCACCAGCTTGGGATCCAATAATAAATTAAATTAAATCAAAAACCAAGCATACCACTGCAAGACTTCAAGACACAGTTAGCTCTTTCTGCGTAGATCGGACCAAAACTAATAATTAAAAGCTGAAGGTACCCCAGGTTAACTATGACATCAGGACATCTGACACCCTCAGTCCTCCCGTCACCATGGGTGCTGTAAAGCACTCGAAACGTCGGGTTATAAATAGTAAAAAAAAATATGAAAATCCGTAAACTTAGTTTCATTTCAATGTGTAGTGTTCGCGTAAATACGAGTATAAGAAATCATTACTATAGTATATCAATACTAAACAGTTGTTTAATTAAACATTGAATGTCTTTTAGTGATAACCACTAATCTATGTACTACTTTTCCATCACTATTTTTAGTATATGTCGCACTTTTTAAACATCATACCCTTACACCTACAATTATGAATTTTTCACCCTTGTGCGTGTGTTCCCATATACCGTGGTTAAAACTGACTGTCGTTTTCAATACTGCAACAATAGCATTATTAGTTTCGAATAAGTTGTTGGACTTTGACTTCGCCCATTTTCGCCACGATCATCACAATTTGACTGCCGATGGAAGCAACGCCGGCTTTACACGATTCAGCATGGTTGAGTTTAAAATTTCGTCACCTATTCCGCATTGCTGTATTGATTTATATGTCGTGTTCACCTCCACCCATCGGGCGACGTGTTCGTATCCACTTCAATATACTCAAAGCAGGGGTGCAGCGGAATTGATCCGAAGTACTTTCCTAATGAGCGAGGGACTAAACCTAGCAGTGAGTCGAAAGGGGAGTAAGGTATGTTATGATTTACGTGAGCACTGCTGTTATTAAGACCTACTTTGTGATAATAGAATATTTTTTTTTATTATTTATTTATTCAGGTTCACCAACAATTGCTTACACTGTACATACATACATAAGATCACGACTGTATCCCATAAGGGGTAGTCAGAGACTGGGCACTCACTGCAAAAACAGATGACTGCCACAATCCACGTTTCACCAAAACAATATAATACACTTGGTGTGATAGGTGGTGAGCCCATCGCCACCATGCGCTGTTGGGTGCACAGTGCAGTTTAATTCCTTACTCGCCTTTTACGAGATCCATTGGATGAGATGGAGTGGTAGTCTTCTTTTAACGAGCCGCCACCACACGGCTACACACTGTACACATATAAAAAATCCAAGAAATTATAAAAAAAATAGCGTAACAATTACTTATAGGTAAACACTACTTGCAAATTAATCCTAAAAACAAAAGTATATAAGAGATTTAAAATAATTAGCTGAACACAAACAATACTAACGGTGATTTAACGCTCCGAAACTGGCAAGAATTCTTGCACACGTATTTTTATTGCATGAGGTGAGTCAAAATGCAGATCAATTTTATCGCTGATGATGTTAATAATTTGTGACACATTCTAGAACAGGGTGAGTTCGCCCCCAGTACTGTTCTTCATATAAAAATGATGTTATCCAATTTTCGAGAACTTTCGAATACGGGTAGAATCTTTGCGCGGGAGATATTAAAGTGCCACAAGTGTACGCCCTAACAGCGGCACAAAGGAAGGAAGCTTAACTGGTGGTAGGATTTCTATGCACGAATCCGTCTAGGTAGGTACCACCCCAGGGCCAGTTATTCTGCCGTGAAGCAGTAGTGTGCAAGCATTGCTGTGTTTCGGTTTGAAGGGAACTGTGAGCTAGCGTAATCACTGGGCATATGAGACTTGAGAAATTTTCTGGACGACACAGCATTTGTTATGGGCAGACGTTGCACTTATCACCAGGTGAACGTTTTGGTAGTTTCATCACTTATTATATATCCGCTAAAAAAAAACTTGCTTTCTTCGCCTTTCCGATTCAAATCTTCAAGTCGATTTTGGCCTACTTATCGATATCTGATTGAGGTAAAATTTGAGGTACCTATGCATCGTCACGCAAGCTACATAGCTTCGGTGACAATGGTGCTGGTCTGATTATGGGGCCGGAATTTGATCATAGGAACTTCTCAACTGAGGCTCGTTGGATTTGTTTTGACAGGTACTGTAGCCCTATCAACATTTGAAGTCCACCGCTGGACATAGGTCTCACAAATTTGGTAACAAAAATATGACTTTTGACAAGATAGCTTAGTGAAGGAAGGTAAATTACTTTGCTAAGATCCGCATGCAAAATATAAAAATGGTGTATATTACCTACTTTTTTGAAGAGCACCGCCCGCCCTCCCTCAGTAGCGTGCACAAGCAAACTAACACCGCCACCAGGAACCCTCCACTAACCACCACAATACTACCACTAGATAATATACACCACTGAAGTCGAGAACACGGACACTACACTAAGCCGGAAGGTATAGTCTTTCTAAGTCAAGCGATCGTTATTCGGTAGACAAGAGCCGCATATGACGGCAGGCAGATAGAAACGGGGGCGAATTAGAACGGAACGCGGTCACATCCCGCACCTTTGCGTGACCTTCGAAATGCCGTTCACCGTAACGAGCGCTCCTGGTAACTCTAACCCGCACTACTGAATTCCGTACGGCCTTGAGTAGTCATCTTAAAGATCAACGTCTCCACAGTGACGAGACGAGTAAAACGTTCACCTGACGGTACAACGTCTGCCCATAACAACTCTGTGCACCACACTACCTGTCACCCTGAGACGTAAGTTCTTAAGTCTAAGTCCCCTTCACACCGTTACACAGTAATGCTTGCACACTACTGTTTCACGGCAGAATAACTGGCCATGTGGCGTTACCTACCTAGACGGATTCCGGCATGGGTTGCCAGTACCACAATTTTTTAATTAATTTATTCTAGGTGAAGTTGTAAGGAGAAATTCAGTCCTCGTCCAAGCGGGCTAGTCGACAAGTTCGCTAGTACCGTTAAGACTTCTGTACAATAGTAGCGTTTTACAGATGCAGTTCCAATGCAGAAGCACCCTGCCCCGGTACATCTACGTTTTGATCATACAAATATTTGTACCGTGAATCGAAACCACGACTCATAGCGCGACAGTTGATCTGACTGAATATTCAACCGAAATCACAGAAAGGATTGAATAGCGTTAGACATTTCGGGGTTATTCACAATACATTATGATCCGATCCAATCCAATAGTTCGTGTTGTTTAATAAATATTGACTTTGACTGTGTTTCGACCGGTATAGAATGGAGTATGTGTTTCGTATGGTGAGTGAAGAAAGCTGGTGAACTAATTATAGGCAATGGGTATATTTGAAAGCTAAAATTAACCTAATCATTAAGCTGATAGGTGTCCGGCAGAGTAGAATAGAAATAGAAAGGGTCGGAGTTGTCGTAAGAGGCGACTAAGGTATTGTACGGACAGCCTTTCGTGAAGAATAATACCATAATATGCAATACTGTCACGATACTGCTCGTAGGAACGCAATGGGGAGTAAGAAATTTTGAATCGTACCAAAATGGCGGTGACGTGGTTCGCAACCGTCGAAAAGTGGGCTACGGGTACTATGAATGTGTCATTAGGAACAAAGAACATAACTGTACATCGATGATAAGCAGCTTCCGAAATCTTTTTCCTATAACTCAATCGATCGCGAATTAGGTCGCGTTAGTCATAATACGGGCACTTCCTGTGGTCGCTATGGCTGTACGATTCGGCGATATACTTTTCATTACACGGTTAGGTGTAGTGAAACGTTTTATCGACGATACAGTCGTATCGACGCGATACAGTATCACTTAATGCAGTGCTGTGTAATCTCTTCGATAACTAAATTAGCAAGGACGTAAGGCTTTTTTTTTTTAGATCCACTGTAAACAAGCGTTATTCGAAAAAGTGACGAGACGAGCAAAACGTTCACCTGATGGTAAGTGCAACGTCCGCCCACAACAAATGTTGTGTCACCCAGAATATTTCTGTGTGACACCACACTGAGACATAAGTTCTTAACTCTCATATGCCCAGTGATTACGCTAGCTCACAGTGCCCTTCAAACCGAAACACAGTAATGTTTGCACACTACTGCTTCATGGCAGAATAACTGGCCCTAGGGTGGATTAGACCTACCTAGACGGATTACTGCATAGGAATCCTACCACCAGTAACAATATATAGAAATATAGTGTATATACATATAGAAATGTAGTGTTTTAGGTAACTTTAAGTAAACGACGCAGCAAACGGTGATCCGGACAAGGCGGTGAATGGTACTAGATCTAAATGCCACCGCGAACGAGCAAAACAACTGATCGTTTTTGCGGCGTCGCTCTGAAGGTGACCCGCCCCGCATATTTTTTGACCGACTCCATATATTGTTTGTATGTTAACTACTGCGCCGTGGTGCCCGATTTCGAATACCAGCTGGGCCGAACTTCTATGCAAGAACATAAGTTGTCGGTTGACAGTTCTGGTTGTGTTGTAATCGTCCCCGTATCTCTGACACTGCGTCCTAGCCTCCGATGTAAACGGAGAAAAATTTATTTATATGTTCCAGGAAGATGCTGCTGTCCATCTCCTGGTTTCTATTAACCCTCTGTCGATTTTCACGACACCCACGGATGAGATGGGGTGGTCGTTTCTCTTAAGCCGCTACCACACGGCTTCACATGTCCCCATGTTTATTCCTTAGATATGCAAGTTTCCTCACGATGTTTTCTTTCACCGCCGAGCACACGGTAAATCTGCACTTAAATTCGCAGAGGTGCCGGCACCGGGGACAAAACTCAAGAGGTCTATTTCGTAACCCTGGTAGGTTTAATTATCGGTTTTATTTTGGCGTATGAAGCTCATTCATTGGTTAATGGCATCAAATGAAACCGATCCCGAAACCAACCAGAGTTTACAAAGTAGACCCCCCGGTCCTCGCGTACTATGAAATATAAAACAAGCCCTCGGCCCATGAGCTGCCGCGGCTCTCGGCCACTTTTAATCAATGAAAATGTATATGCTTCGAATCCTGAGTATTAGTAGATTTTTTTTGAAGTGATGAAACGAGCAAAACGTTCATCTGATGGTAAGTGCTACGTCCGCCCACAACAAATGCTGTGTCACCCAGAATATTTGTGTGACACCACACTGCGCCCGTCACCCTGAGACATCAGTTCTTAAGTCTCTATATATGCCCAGTGATTACGCTAGCTCACAGTGCCCTTCAAACCGAAACACAGTAATGCTTGGAATAGGATTACTATGCAATAATCCGTCTGGTGAAATGTGGATTGTGGCAGTCATCTGTTTTTGCAGTGAGTGCCCAGTCTCTGACTACCCTTTATGGGATACAGTCGTGATCTTATGTATGTACGTCTTATTACATGAGCTGGTTCATTTATCTTATTTATTTATTCGTCATTGTTCAGTGCTAATCGAACGGCTACTACTGGTGGTAGGATTCCTATGCAGGGATCCGTCTAGGTAGGTACCACCCCAGGGCCAGTTATCCTGCCGTGAAGCAGTCAAGCATTACTGTGTTTCGGTTTGAAGGGCACTGTGAGCTAGCGTAATCACTGGGCATTTGCGACTTAAGAACTGATGTCTCAGGGTGACGGGCGCTGTGTGGTGTCACACAAATATTCTGGGTGACGCAGCATTTGTTGTGGGCGGACGTTGCACTTACCATCAGGTGAACGTCTTGCTCGTTTCGTCACTTTATACAATAAAAAAAAACCACCAGTATAAGTGGAACTAGTATTATTTAGTTGCAAGCTGAGCTCGTTATAAATTATTCAAAACCAATGATTTCATCGAGCACACATAAAGAGCGTGTTGTAACTGTGCTCAGCTACAGGAAGTCGTACAATTGACGTAACAAACTCAATACGCTAAGAGCTTGTGGGGTTTCGCCCGCCGCGCAATGGGTTATCAGATACTATTAGCACGGATTCGAGGGGACAGCGCGCGACACTAATAGATATCTATAAAAAAAACATCTCGGTTAGCGCAGTTACTAAGTTTTAAAGAAAACTAATTTTACGGATTTTCATCGTCGTCGTCGTTTCAGCCCCAGCGTCAGTTAGAGCCCCCCCCCCCCCCTCTCTACACACACACATTTTTTACAACGTTAGAAGCGCTAATTTCACCAAATATCGGCCTAAATAAAATAGTTACTTTGAAACTCGATTATCATTTCCATGACCTATCTCACGATATGTGAATTGCTGTGTGGTGGCGGCTTAAGAGAATCTACCACTCTATCTCGTCCCGTGCGTGTCGTTAAAGTGGCAGCATCTTCCTGGAACATCTGAATAAATAAATTGCATCATCATTATCATTTCAGTCTATCACTAGTCCACTGCTGAACATAGGCCTCTCCCAATAGATAGCCACAAAAGTTTGTAGCTCCAATTGTGGGGCGATTTTGCCATAGTTGCCACGCTTGGCAGGCGGGTTGGCAACCGCAGTTTGTTTATTCAGATGTTCCAGGAAGATGCTGCCGCCCATCTGGTTTTCATTTTCTATCTTTCGACTTTTACGTCATCCACGGGATGAAATGGGTTGGTAAATTCTCTTAGACCGCCACCACACGAATTTTATCGCTTTTATTTTTAACTATTTATAACCCGACGTTTCAAGCGCTTTACAGCACCCAAGTCACGGTAGGACTGAGGTGACAGATGTCCAGATGTCATAGTTAACCTGGAGTACCTTCAGCTTTTAATTATTATTTTTGGTCCGATCTACGCAGAAAAAGCTGTCTTGAAGCCTTGCAGTGGTATGGTTGATTTTTTTTAGCAGTTTACTGTTTGGATTCCGCTGACGGTCGTGAGTTCGATTACCGCACGGATGTAATATTCGAATGTCCTAGTTACAGATAACTGATAGTATAAATATTTAATAAATTGATGTGACATTATAATTTTTGACATTTTAGATTTTTCTATTTTTACCGTCTTATGTTAATGTACTACGAAACTAATTTAAAATTTTAATACTGACTTACTAACTTTATTTTTTTAAATATTTATATTGAAATTTTATTACTCACTACTATTCCTAACAACATTAAAAAATGTATTTGCACGCAATCTTGCATGGCAAAACATAGAAGATGTAACATTCAATGTAAAATGATATATTATGAACCCATTGTTTACAATTAAATGAACTTTAAATTGATAGTAGTGATGGGTGTGTCTGGTTGTTTGTGTGTGCAATTTATGCCCGTAAAACGTACCTACGACACACGAGAAATCATTTTGTGTTCTCTATCTCGTGTGGCTCGCGAACTGTAAAATTTAAGGAGAGCGCCCGGCCCCCTAAATGTCTGACCAGTTTTAACTTGTTAGAGAAACGACGGAAAGTGGAGGTGCACAGAATAGCGTGACAAAATTCTTGTTGATATGTCAAAACAGTTTAAAGAGAAATTACAAGGAGAACAAAAAGTGTGAAATCTGACGTATGTTCCCTCACAAATATCACTTGGTATGTAACGTACATACATACATACATAAGATCGCGACTGTATCCCATAAGGGGTAGTCAGAGACTGGGCACTCACTGCAAAAACAGATGACTGCCACAATCCACGTTTCACCAAAACAGTATAATGCACTTGCTGTGATAGGTGGTGAGCCCATCGCCACCATGCGCTGCTGGGTGCACAGTGCAGTTTAATTCCTTACTCGCCTTTTACGAGATCCATTGGATGAGATGGAGTGGTAGTATTCTTTTAACGAGCCGCCACCACACGGCCATTCTAATCGACAAACTATAATAAACTATTTGTCAAATGAGATTTGTCAAGAGAGAAAATTTACTAGACTTTTATTGCTTGCGATATTACGTTTATACATATCATTTTATTGTCTTATACAGAATACAAACTATATTCGGCTATGTCGAAAGATACTTTAATAACCACACCCACCCACCACCACTTTAATAACCGCCACCACACGGCTCATACGTCTTACATCGCGTTATTAAAGTTTAATCGATGTTCCATGACATTAAATTTGAATCTCTTCCTGCCAGCGATCTGCAGATCGTCCTCGTCACATCGGATCCGATATGGCATCAACATATGCCAAAGTCTATCAAATGATAAATGGTCACTAAAGCTGTTGGTAGGATTCCTATGCAGCAACAAGAAGGGTTGGCAAGAGGATTAGCGGAGCCTTTTCGCCATACAAGTCGACTGTAAAGATATTTGACCATGATTATTCCCGACCTTCCCTGTAGCCTTTTTTTTATTGCTTAAAGTGATGAAACGAGCAAAACGTTCACCTGATGGTAAGTGCAACGTCTGCCCATAACAAATACTGTGCCACCCAGAAAACTTCTGTGTGACACTACACTGTGCCCATCACCCTGAGACAAAGGTTCTTAAGTCTCATATGCCCAGTGATTACGCTAGCTCACAGTGCCCTTCAAACCGAAACACAGTAATGTTTGCACACTACTGCTTCACGATAAAATAACTGGCCCCGGGGTGGTACCTACCTAGACGGACTCCTGCATAGGAATCCTACCACCAGTAAATTATCTTATCGCATAATCGATATGTCGGATACGGGATGGTAAGTCCAAGTGTATCTTCATGGTCAATATAGGCTAAGAGTACGTCATTACCTTTTTTTATTGGATTAAGTGACGAAACGAGCAAAACGTTCACCTGATGATAAGTGCTGTGTCACCCAGAACATCTGTGTGTCACCACACTACGCGCGTCACCCTGAGACATGAGTTCTTAATTCTCATATGGCCAGTGATTACGCTAGCTCACAGCGCCCTTCAAACCGAAGCGCAGTAATGTTCGCACACTACTGCTTCACGGCACAATAACTGGCCCTGGGGTATCCACCTCGATGGATTCTTGCATTTTCAATCGAAAATAAACAAAAAAGTCTAAACAATTGGTCGATTAAATAAACGAAATCAAAGAAAGAGCATTCGATTGGAATGCGCAAATAACAGAAAACAAGTCCGCGTTAATCGTGTTAAACAAAATAAATAAACACCGTTGTATAAAATTGCGTCGACTTGCTCGATTGATCTTGCCTATAAATTATTCATGTGCTGGTGATAGGAAGCGGCGAGGATGTAAGATGATGTTGTTAGACGAATTCGATTTCACTGATGATGGGAATCGATCGCGTGTCGACACAAGTCAAGCGCGAGTCTATGTTAGTGGCGAAGGTTCTGCATATATAGTTAATAGCAACAGGCGTTACTTTGCGGAAATCCATTATAATGAAGGAAAAATTCCATTATAAAAAATGAAAGAAAGTTATATTTTGCATGCGGATCTTAACAAATTAACTTTCTTTCCTTTATTCTGTAGATATGACAATTTTCGAATGGTTTTCTTCGTAGGAAAATCATCTGTCCAGTAGACTAAGGTCAGGAAAAGTCATGGGCATCAATTATTTATTAATTTAAACTTTATTGAACCCTACACTGTGGTTTTTTTTTATGTTAGAGGAGGCAAACGAGCAAGCGGCTCACCTGATGGTAAGTGATCACCGCCGCCCATGAACATCTACAATACCAGAGGAATAGCAGATGCTTTGCCCTCCTTTGAGGAAGGAATAGGCTCTTTTCTTGACGGTCCCTAAGTCATATCGGTCCGGAAAAACCGCTGGCGGCAGCAGATTCCATAAGGTGCTTGTGCGGGGCAGAAAATTGCGCGAAAAACGCACTGTGCTGGAATGCCAACCATCAAGGTGGTGACGATGGAATTTCACGCTGTGCCGCAATGTGCGATGGTGAAAATCAGCGGCTGAAATTAATCCGAACAATTCTTCGGAACATTCTGTGGTGGCGGCTTTAGAGAATCTAACACTCCATCTCATCGCGTGGGTGTCGTAAAAGACGACAAAGGGAAAATTGAAACGAGAAGATGGGCAGCAGCATCTTCCTGGAACATCCGAATAAATAAACTGCGGTTGCCAAGCGCGACAACTACGGCGAAATTCCCCCAAAATGAGAGCTACAAACTTCTATGTGGGAGGCCTATGTACAGCAGTGGAACAATGATAGGCTGTGCTGGATAAGTGATGATTATGAACCCTACATATAGTAATGGAACAAAAGGAGGACTTAATGCTGTAAAAAATTCTGCCAGTCAATATTAGGGCAGTGACTGAACAACGAAGGCGGTTGCAATAAAAAAATATACATACACAATGTCTAACCGATACTAGTATAGAAGACACTATTGGAAAAAGCGTATTATAAAGTAGAGTATCATTACATAGAGGACACAGATGTGTGGAAATAAATCTTACTCTGCACTTGCAAACCCCCTGCCTACTAAATTTATGATGTAATTTTTATGTAACATATAAATGACATGTAATATTGCATTGAAAAAAAGAAAGACTTCAAGAGTTTCTTGCCGGTTCTTCTCTGAGGTCTTATTTTTTGAACAAGTGTAGATTTTGACATTCATAAGAGCTTTATACAAGCCTAAACTGAATAAATAAATTTTGTCTATTGTTAGCCATGTCGCATGCCAACAGTGGTAATTACTGCAAACCCTTGCATCTATGGACAGATAGATTCCTGTTAGAGCAGCGATTCCCAACCTGTGAACCTCTGGGGGTACGCGCGGTCCCATTGGGGGTAAGTGAAAATTATATTGGTAATGGCGGATATACTGAGAAGTTAAAACAGTTAACTTATATAAACATTATTATAATTTATTACGTCTACAATATGTAGTTTTAAATGAAACTTGTAACTAATAACTTACTAAGGTGATAGACAAGTTATTCAACACCTTATTTCAAGGTCGATAAGATTGACAATAGATAGACAGTTGTAAATCTAAATTTATATCCAGTAATATTTTTCCTCTTCCATGTTTCTATATGTTTGAAATATGTGTTTTTGTACAAAATAATTTAAATTTATTTCAAAATGTAAGAAATGTTAGAAGTCAATATAAACACACCCTTCATGTACCAAATCAGAGATTGACAGTTTATCAGAAAAATGTTTATTGTATGGCCATTAAAATTTATAACCGTTTACCTATTTTCAAGAATAAAAAAAATCGACAATTCAAAAATGACGTAAAGAAATTTTTTTAAGCATATGTTATTATGATATTGGTGAATTTTTAAATGACAATAATATGTAATCAATTAATTATTATTATTTATGAGTTTAATGAATTATGAATGTAACTAAATGCCTGACTATAATTTATGAATGTTATATTATAAATGGACATGTAAATAATCTACAATTAATTCTATGTTTATTTTATATTTGCACACTTTTTATTCAAGTAAGAGCATGCTGGAATGTCAAAATTTTATAATACCTTTATTTGTGTACCATGTCTCTGGCAAATAAATCATTGAATGAATGAAATGAAATGAATGAATGAATGAAATGAAATATACTTTATTGTACATCGATAGTTAAAACGGAAATATACATAATAACAAAACTGCTAACAAATTAAGGTACGAGTACAAATGGCGGCCTTATCGCTTACAAGCGATCTCTACCAGGCAACCACGTTGCAAAGGATATTACGACCAGAGAGAAAGGGTTAGGCTGTAAATATAATTAGAAGCTCAGTAATATTTAGGAAGATATATATATTTATATAAATATGAATACATAATTAAACATAAATAAATACATACACAATACATACATACATACATAATATAAAATACATATACAAGACCATAAAGGAGCAAACAAAAGTACGAACGTTCATAAGACGCAAGGAGAAGGATTATAGTATATAGAAAGGACATAAGTGGGATGGAATTTTATAATAACTAAGAGAAAATAGGTTTGAGATATTCAGGGAGGAAAAAAGTGCGCTTTAACGAGCCTCTTAAATGTTGGTAGGGATTGCGCACGCCTGATATGGAGCGGTAAAGAGTTTCAGAGGCGAACAGCTTCAATAGAAAAGGATTTAGAATAGAAGGAAGTATTATGAGAAGGAATTTTTAACAAAAAATTGTTATCAGAGCGAAGAGAGCGGAAGTGAGTGTTCCCAAGAAACTCAAATCGCTCTTTAAGATAAGGAGGGGTAGTAGGATTGAATAGAACACAGTATAGAAGAGAAAGAATGTGAGTATTCCTGCGAAGGCGGATCGGAAGCCACTTGAGTTTATCGCGATATTCGGAAACATGGTCATATTTTCGGAGTCCAAATATAAACCGTATACAAAGATTCTGTATTCGCTCAAGTTTATTAAGCAACTCCTCATTTAGATTGAGATAGCACGTGTCAGCATAATCGAGAATCGGTAAAAGTAGTGATTGAGCTAGCGCAATTTTAGTTGGTATGGGTAGGAAATTTCTCAATCTACGGAGGGATGCAACCGACGCAAACACCCTCCTACTCACCTCACTTACTTGTGGAGCCCAAGATAGATATTTGTCAAAGATAACGCCTAGATTTTTAACGGTGTCACTATATGGCTCGGATGTCCCGTCAAATACAATTCTAGGTAGCGTTGGAAAGTTGATACGTGTGACTAATTTTTGGCTGCCTATTATTATTGCCTGAGTTTTTGATGGATTTACATTAATACCATAAGATTTGCTCCATTCCACAATTGAGTCAAGATCTTTATTTAATAAGTGTATAGTTTTAGGTAGATCAACCAATTTAGTCTGAACATATACTTGGAGATCATCAGCATACAGGTGGTAGAGAGAAGATAATCGTAGAGTAATAGAACTTATAAAAATTGAGAACAGTAGAGGAGACAACACGCCACCTTGCGGTACACCGGCAACAGTTGTGCACCAGTTAGAGATCGAATGATCAACACGTGTCCGTTGTCGGCGACCAAACAAGTAACTATGAAACCAGTCTATCACTTCAGGAGATATGTTAAGAGAAGCTAAGATAGCTAATAAGATATCAAAATCGACATTGTTAAAAGCATTGCTAAAGTCAAGTAAGGTCAACACTGTTACACATTGGTTATCCATACCCAAACGGATATCCTCGGTAATCTTGACTAAGGCAGTAGTCGTACTATGACCAGTACGGAAACCGGATTGAAATGGATTGAAGAGACTCCGCCTGGATAGGAAAAGGTACAATTGTCGATGAATTATGCGCTCAAAGACTATTATGCGCTCAAAGATTTGAATTTGAATTTGAATTTGACCTTAAGAAAAACGGGACACATTTTTAGGATTAGGAGTATGGAGTTGTCTGGGGAGGGGTGCTCGTAAATGAAAAGTTTTATTAAGTGGGTAAGTGAGCGAAAAGAGTTTGGGAAGCACTGCTGTAACAACTTTGCGCTTTTTAAGAATTTTTCTAGCCAGCACGACCACTTTGCGGAATCGGCTGCCGCAAGCGATTTTATGCGATTAGGGACCTTTAAGAGCCTACTCCTTTCGCAAAGGCCGGCAACGCATCCGCAAGTTCTCCGGTATTGCGGATGTTCGTGAGCGTCAGTGAACTTACCTTCTCTGCTATAAAGAAAAATTTTCGTTTATTATTTTCTTATAACTCTTCTTCATTAAAGCTTGTACCATATTCCCTTTATATTTCAAAAACTAACCCGTGCGACATATTTAGCACAGTATCGTGCTCATGAATAGATGGCGCCATCTACCTTCTTTAAAGAATGTAAACAACTGTTTAAGCAACGTATTTCGATACAGTATCACGAGATATATTTTATAAAGAAAAACATATATTTGTAGACAGATGATGATGTTTGAACGATGTTTCTGATGTGTTGCGACGGTACGGCAACTTTTGAACATGTCATCCTTAAGATTGCATTGATATTGAAAAACTATCAATTTGATGCTGTGATTTCTTTTTTTGACTTTTGTTACTGAAATTTTACTGGTGGTAGGATTCCTATGCAGGAATCAGTCTAGGTAGGTACCACCCCAGGGCCAGTTATTCTGCCGTGAAGCAGTAGTGTGCAAGCATTACTGTGTTTCGGTTTGAATGGCACTGTGAGCTAGCGTAATCACTGGGCATTTGAGACTTAAGAACTGATGTCTCAGGGTGACGGGCGCAGTGTGGCGTCACACAGAAATATTCCGGGTGACGCAGCATTTGTTGTGGGCGGACGTTGCACTTACCATCAGGTGAACGTTTTGCTCGTTTAGTCACTTTATACAATAAATAAAAAAATTAACAAATTAATGAAAATCTTTATTTTTCGACGTAAGAAACATAAATATCGTTAATAAAACGTAATAATTTTTGCCATCAACCACCGTTTCGTAATGAGGAAACTCTGACGGAGAAGAAACAGGCGAAAGTAACTCCGCCGGCATCTGTCTCTTTTTTGTAGGTTTTATTTTATCTCAGTTACAGAACATTATAAATAAATTTACAAAGCATAGTCTCATAGACAACCGAAGCCCGCTCCGTGATCCGAAGTCAAATTCTTATTTCCGTATATATTTCGACTTTTGATGTTTAATATTGATAGTACATTACGCACATGTGTACAGTCATCATCATCATCATCATTTCAGTCTATCACTAGTCCACTGCTGAACGTAGGCCTCCCCATAGAGTGCCACAAAAATTTGTAGCCATCATTTTGGGGGGATTTTGGCATAGTTGCCACGCTTGGCAGGCGGGTTGGCAATCGCAGTTTATTTATTCAGAAGTTCCAGGAAGATGCTGCTGCTCATCTCCTGGGAATCCCATCATCTGATGGGAAAGTTCAATTCAATACCGAGATCATGATCTTCGGTTTGTCAGCCGTCGGTTTAACAAACCAGTAAAAGTGAACGATCGTTTTACTGTCGATGGTCTTGGTCATGGATCGACAGACAAACTTTAAGTCTTGCTCCTTATCTGAAGATAGAAAAGTTTTTTATTAACCCACCCAGAAAAATCCTGTGCGGCACTGAACTGCGCCCGTCGCCCAGAGACATCAGTTCTTAAGTCTCATATGCCCAGTGATTACGCTAGCTCACAGTGCCCTTCAAATCGAACGAATATATATACCACAAGCGTGGGGTGCTTTTTAAGATATCACCAAAATGATAATCCTTCTTCTCATATTTGTCAATGAAATATTTGTAACTATTGACACCATGCACCCCACGCTTTTTTTTAAATAAAACATTTTTTTCTTATTTACATTATTATTCATTTATATTTATTAGAATTTTTTACACTATTCTTAATTCAAATTTATTCAAATTTATGCATATTTATTTTCTATTTTTTAGTTTGGTTTTCTATATAAAGCGTATTTTTTTAGTTTTTTAAAACTATTATTAATTTTGTTACAAACTAATTTAAGACGATGGCCTCTATAATACATACATAATACATATTAGAGCCATCTATTGAGTAATTTAGTTGGATTTTCTATAAAAGCGTGTTTTTTTTTTAATTTTTTAAACTATTATTGTTTTTAGGTGGATTTCCGATAAAAGTGTGCTTTTATAGTTTTTTAACTATTATTTATTTTGTTACAATAAGACGATGGCCTCTATGAAAGGGATATATTAGCGCCATCTATTGAGTTACGAGTATTTAGTTGGATCTTCTATAAAAGCGCGTTCTTTTAGTTTTTTAAACTATTATTTTTTATTTATTAGTGGAATTATTGCATTGTCATCAGTCTTTGACAGGTGTGCAAATTTTGAATTAAATCGGATCGTTCAAAATAGGAGAAAATCAAGCCCTATGGAGTCGGTTACAAACATACAAGTGAAGCTAATATCAAGCGTATAAAAAATGCCATAAATACAAGAAAAAATTGTCTATAGGTAAGTAAGATCAATGCGATAAAACGTTTACAATTTCAAGAAATTCGACTCGTACTTGGTATTCTAGTTTAACCTTTCGTTTTCAAGGTTGCGCCGTGACTGTGAAAAGCGCGGAGCCTAACTTGTAACATAACCGGTTGATGACGTTCGCGGCGATAGATTGAGCAAAGCGCGTCGGCTCTCACCGGCGCTGGGAGATCGTTTTTTGGCGGCGCCATTGTCGCGCTAGAAAGTGATGCTGCCTTTAATTGACTGTCGTCGAACGTCGGTTTCCGTGCGTTCGTCGAGTTGGGTTCGTCACTTGAGTTTTACTTCACTAATACGTCATCCCACGTCTTTTATGATCGATTTATTTCTAACATATATAGTCGCCCTTTCACTTGTACTGTCGTGGTTTCTCACTCACTCTTTCACTTCAGCCCGTCATAAGTCCACTGCCGAACATAGGCTTCCCGCATAGATTGGGGGTATTTCGCCACAGTTGCCACGCTTGGCAGGCGGTTTATTCATTCGGCTGTTCCATGAAAATGCTGCTGCCCACTTCCTGGTTTTCATTTTCTCTCTGTCGACTTTCACGACACCCGCGGGACGAGATATGATGGTAGATTCTCCTGGGTGGCGGCCCACACGCCCCTCGTGGTTCCCCCCGCTTAGAATGAGCCGTACACATGATCCGGCCGTACGACCTGGCACCTCACTGACCTATGCACTCACAGTTCAGCCCTTCCCGGTAATGTTCGGTTCACAGCTCCGTAAGGCGTCGCATGACGTTCGATAGCCTAGAATCTTCCTCAATACATGTGCTATCTAATGCATTTTTTTTCCAAAATGAATAACACCATAACCGAAACACAGTAACGTTTGCATATTAATGCTTCACGGCAGAATAACTGGCCCTGGGGTGGTACCTACCTAGACCGGATTCCTAGATACGAATCCTATCACCAGTAAAAACTTGTGCGAACGCAATGGGGAGTAAGATTTTTTTGACTGGTATCAAAATGGCAGCGACGTGGTTCGTCACCCGTCTCGCCAATCCCTGATAAGGGAAAAAGGCGTGACTGTATGTATGTATGCATAATTATTTGTTTTGGTCCGATCTACACAAAATGAAATGTAAAGCAACTGAAACGTGAAGTTAAAAAATAAACGCTATAAAATCTGTAAAATTTTGTCTTTTTTTTATATTTATTATTATTATTTTTTACTAGCCGCGGCAGCTCAGGGGCTACGCGCTCGCTTTAAATTCCATTCTACGCGAGTGACCTGGATTCGATTCCCGGTGCCGGCACCACTAAAATTGTTAATTGCAATTTTAAGTGCTGATTGACCACGTGCTCGGCGGTGAAGGAAACCATCGTGAGGAAACCTGCATGTCTGAGGAATTCAAAATAATTCGAAGACGTGTGAAGTCCGCCAACCCACATTGGAGCAGCGTGGCGATTCTTCCCGGTTCCAAAACCCTCTTAGAAGTGAGAGGAGGCCTGTGCCCGGCAGTGGGACGTTCATGGGCTGTAACTTTACTTTTTTTATATACATTTTATGCCATTATATTTTCCTTAACATGTATTATAATTGTTCAACAGAAATTCATATTTCACTACTTCCTAAAATTAACATGTTTTTCTATAATCATCAAATTATCAAAACAAACGCCATTACATTCCAATGACGTAATGTTACACATTCGGCACCGCGATCGCGACCGCTCATGCAGCGATAAATTACACTAAACTAAATGCACAATGTTGCAGCGACATTACAACGGTTGATGTTGTCTGTGTGTTACGGAGCGCGCTATCACTGCGCCGATCGGCACAAGTAATAATGGCACGTGTCAAGAATCACATTTCGTTTTCGAGAGCTTACATTGTACCTACCACATTGTGCCTTAGTCGCGAATGGTGAATACTTAATTTGGTACGAGGCACGCGATTTGGTTTATAATAGTGATGCGCCGAACACAGCCTCAACCGAATTCGTATATTCGGCTGATCATTCGGTTCGCCGTCAACAGTATTATACAATTAATATACAAGCTGTACTCAACAAGTTTAGTTATTGATTACGGCTTGTATTGGTAAATTCAATTTGCAAATCATCATCATTTCAGCCTATCACTAGTCCACTGCTGGACATAGGTCTCCCCCATAGATTTCGACAAAAGTTTGTAGCTCTCTTTTTTCGGGGGGATTTTGCCATAGTTGCCACGCGTAGTGCACACATGTCGGAGCTATCTTGTTTAGTCGAGGAGTTCCTGTAGTCAACTTCCGGCCCCGTCATTATACCAGCTCTATGGTAACATATAATTGCATCGTTATCAGATTTATATATATTCAACAGTGGACTGTGATAAGCAGAAATGATGATGATGGTGACTTTTCCTTTCATCTTTGAAAAGCTGTGGTAGCCGTGACGATGGCTGCGTGGCTAGGGGCGAGCCTAGTTGTTAACGTGCTGATCTGCTCTGGGACCCCAGAATAACGCTAGTCTTACCCGAGCATGCGAGGCTGTTTGGATGGTTGACATGTTCCCTAGCTATACGTGGGGACGCAATGGGAGCAAGATTTTTAATTAGTACCAAAATGACGGCGACCTGGTTCGCCAACCCGTCACGTTTTCCGTGAGTGCGAAGAGTGGGCTACGGATGTAGTCTTTGCCTACCACAATGGGAAAGAGACATGAATGCATGTATGCATTACTTTGTTTAGATATATTTATCGTACTGAAGAGTATAATGCGACATTTTGTTTTATAATCTGTCCCTGTATAGTAAGGATTCATTCGACGTTAAATGAACGACTTAGCAGATTATATACGGCGTATCTACTTTGTTTAGGTGGAGCTGGATCATTAAAATCATTACGAGATTATAGATCTTATGTTTTTAAACATTGCCCCACCCTAGGATTTGTCCTGTATCGTGAGTGAGTCCCAGACATCATTTTCTCATGCACTACACATCCAGGACCCGAAAACAGTATGTGTTTTTGCACAAATGTATCGAACCCGGTACCCGCGGAAGTCGACCTCATGTGCCACAAATGGGCCCGAAACACATGCGAGATGTAAAGTTAGCTAGTAGACGTTGAACCCATTAAGTGTAGGGGAATCCATCTAGGTACCGCAGTGCAAACATTACTGTGTATCGGTCTGAAGGACACTGATGGCTTGCGTAATTATAAGTCATAAGAGACTGAAAAAACTGATGTCTCAGGGTGACGAGCGCAGGGTCACGTCGCATTTACCATCAAGTGAACGAATTGCTCGTCTCGTTATATATAAACAACATGTTACTTGTGGCAGGATTCCTATGCAGGAATCTGTCTAGGTAGGTACCACCCCAGGGCCAGTTACACTGCCGTGAAGCAGTAGTGTGCAGACTTTACCTGTGTTTCGGTTTGAAGGACACTGTGATCACCGGTGCCTATGAGACTTAAGAGTCCATGTCTCAGGGTGATGGGCACAGTGAGGTGTCACACAGAAATTTTCTGGGTGACACAGCGTTTGTTATGGGCAGACGTTGCACTTACCATCAGGGGAACGTTTTGCTCGTTTCATCACTTTATGCTATAAAAAAAAATGTGCGAGCGAGTTGGGACAGTTGCGCACTGTGGAGTGATTAACCGGGAGCCGGCCGTTAGCCGTGAATCAGTCGCGGAGCTGGCCAGCTTCATTAACGGTTGTTACGCGCAAATTGAAATATTTGCTAAGAATAGCGCACCGAGCGAACAGTTACACTGCAAACAAGTTCATGTTGAACGAACTCAGAAACATCATTCGAACACATCGAATTCGGTTCAAAAATACGATAAATATCAAAGGATGAACAACCAAAGTGATCGTTTGTTAGTCGTATCGAAACGATTGTATGTGACTTAGAAATCTAAAGGTGTGCCCAAAGGTATTATTTTAGGGTTAACATTATTACTTCTTTATAGACAGGTCGTGATGTAAAAACTAGTGACTTCCGAATTTAAAAAGGCGTTGTGAGTAAGACTAAAAATGAAAAAAAAAAAAAACAACTGTTCGGTGACACAGCGCAGTCTTGTCTGTTCAATCGGTGAACGTATTTCACGGTCGACGCGGATCTCTTGTTGGAAATAATGCGGCGCGTTATTTAATAATCAGCGTAAATGAGTTGTGGCAGCCTTGGGACGACATTCGAACGGAACTGTCGCCTACTTACGAATATTTCAATGGCTTTTATAGTTCCGTGCGGTTATGTAAACATTTTACGATTTCACGGGAGTTGTCAATAAATATCAGATTTATTACGTGGCAGAACCATGTACACACTGGTGATAGGACTTCTATGCAGTAATCCGTCTAGGCAGTTACCACCGCAGGCACATTATTCTGTGAATTAGGTCTGAAGGGCACTGGGAGCTAGTGTAATCAATGAACATATGAGACTTAAGAACTGAAGTCCCAGGGGAGACGGGCGCAATTTCGAACCACGCAGAAATGTTCTGGGTGACACAGCATTTGTTATGGGCAGACGTTGCACTCACCATCAGGTGAACGTTTTGCTCGTTTCGTTATTTTTACAATAAAGAAATATGCAGCGGAAAAACTGTTATACTTTCGGTGTATCAAATAAAAAAAACGAACTCACAGCCAGTGATCGAACATTTTTTTAAATGTTTGATGGCTGCTTCAATGCCTAGTGTTTTTCTATAGTTCGCACTTATCAACGATGACAACTTTGCATACATTATCCACTTATCATCACTTATCTGTCTCTGAAATATAATAAAATATATTGTATTCAGGTTAGGTAACCGAGTGAAACTGATTTGTCACGAACGCATCGCGACACGGCACGTGTGAAGCAATCGTTTGCATTATCACTGTCCGTGGCGAACATGTTAAGGTTACAAGAATCTTGTAGTTGCAGTTTCTAGAATGCACTTGAGAATCAACAACATCGGAGGCGGGCGTCAATGCTGTTTTAACAAAAGATTTACGAAATAAACCCGTTACTTTGACAGGTTTTCAATTTTATGCTTTAAATTGCAGTTATTCTGCCTTGAAGGTGTGCAAACATTACCGTGTTTTGTAAAAAGTTCTGAACAAAATTAAATATTATATTATATATATTAACAAAATATTTTTAACGATAGGTTTTTAACGATATTATGCAGGGAATATATATATATATATATCTAGATGTTGTCTACCTGTTCGTAATATACCCGTCTCGTCCCGTCCGTCAATGCCGGTAAATCTAGTGTTAATACCCGAAAACAGTGTCTGAGCAAATTTTAGCAACGACGGATTCGAACATAAGCCCCGCGGCGTTTAAGTCAGGTTGACAACTAGGCCACGCATCTTATAAGTAAACCCTTTAATGTAGTCCACTGTTGGACACACTTCATTATATGACAAATTTCCGATAGAACAAGTCTAACGCTGACTCCGACTAAGGAACCAACGATTTGTGCAAAAGCCGTTGGTTGGTTGGTTGGTTTGTTTTCGGGTCTGGTTGTGTTGTGCGAGTTAAACTGACACTATAAGAGACAAATCCCAGTGTGGGGCATCGTTTCAAAAACATTGATATAGCTTCACATGATCATTGTTAGTCTAATAGAAGAACAAAGTAGATTTTTTTTCGGACAAGGGACGAAAGGAGCACATATATACATAATAACCACACAGAGTCGGTTACCGTGAGACACGAGTTCATAAGTCTCATACGCCCAGTGATTACGCTAGCTCACAGTGCCCCTCAAACCGAAACAGAGCAATGCTTGCACACTACCGCTTCACGGCAGAATAACTGGCCCTGGGGTGGTACCTACCTAGACGGATTCCATTTTATAACGAGTTAGGACGACACAGCTCGTCAACTCAAAGCAGTATTATAAATCATTCATCGGCACCTGACCGTCTCCTACAGTAGGGAGGTGCATAATCGTTGAATATCGATAACTGGTCTAAAATTTTGTCATTAAGCATGTTTTGGAGATAAGAATATTCTTTGTAAGTAACTAGCTGTGACCCGTAGTTTCACCCGCGTATAGAAGCCGTTTTTTTTTGTAGAAAGTGACGGAACGAGCAAAACGTTCACCTGATGGTAAGTGCAACGTCCGCCCACATCAAATGCTGTGTCATCCAGAATATTTCTGTGTGACACCACACTGCGCCGGTCACCCAGAGACATCAGTTCTTCAGTCTCAAATGCCCAGTGATTACGCTAGCTCACAGCGCCCTTCAAACCGAAACACAGTAATACTTGCACACTACTGCTTCACGGCGGAATAACTGGCCCTGGGGTGGTACCTACCTAGACGTGATTCCTATGCAGGAATCCTATCACCAAAATGATTTCGAGTAATAATGCTGGCAAACTAAAGTATTTATTAGTGCCAACACATACAAAAACATTAAGTTTTGGTTTTCGGGATAGGTTGTGTTGTGATTGTACATGTGCCTCTGACACTGCACCCTAGCCTTCCCCGTCTTATCGCAGGGGCGTTACATCGGGCGCGGGTATGTAATGAGTAGCGCCTGAGAGTTTGATAGCTTAGCGTTTCACACTTATAATGCAAAACTGTATGTTGTTATGGTGCGTAACATCCCAAAAGTTGTAATGGGGTTCAACACAATGGGGTAACCGGTAGACATTTGTTTTAAGTGATGTACTTGTTTTTTTATCTAGAGATAAAAAAAGCTTGCTGCTTTCTTTTCAATCGAAAGCAAGTGAAATCATATTTTATGGAGGTATTCGCAGAATATTAATATCGGTTAACTATTGTTTTCAACTTTCAAGACTCCGACCGCGATTTTACAATCTACAAATTCAATCCGTCTTATAACAGAAGTCACTATGTGATGTGATGATGATGTTCTCCTAGCCGATTTCGACCACGGCGACAACTGCCGACTACTGTCGCGAGCCATCAACTGCGCAGGAGATATTATAGTGCCACAAGTGTACGCGCAAACACAGAGCCACTTACTCGTCCCAACCTACTAACGCTGATGCGATAAGATCGGGGGTAGGCTAGGATGCAGTGTCAGAAACACTGTTGTTGTTGGCACACAATGTTGGCTCCGGCTGGGATTCGAACCCAGGACCCGCGGCGTAGAAGTCAGTTACTCTGACCACTAGGCCACGCGGTCGTCAACTAGGTCACTATATGATAGCACTAAACCCCAGTTATTTTTTTTAACAAATAAAAACAGATGAGCGTTTCAAACCGAGAAATCACTACTCAGTAAGCGGCTTAACCAGGAAACTTTGCCCCCGTTTTTGATGAAATGATTTGAAACTACCCGATGCCCGCGACTTCGTTTGCTAGCTTTAATATCGATTGGATGAAAAGGTTCTAGATCGTGGTACTACCCAGTTGCAGCAAGGAGAGACAACTTCCATTTTTATATAACTCCAGCGCCGAGGAGAGTTAAACGATACAGAAACTTAGAGTTGAACTTCAGTTCGTCTACTAAGTCCCTGACCACGATACGGTCAGTCACGATCCAGGCTACACTGTACGCACAGTCAATAGCTTTAATATAACACGCACCACGACGCGCGACCGCCGTAGAGAGCGGCGCGCAGCAGTCGACAATCCCACCGCGTACACACGATTTAACCGTGTTCTAGCAGAGTTACCGACACACTACTCGACAGTCCGGATGGAGGCCCGCAGCCTCCCTCGGACGGTCATTAGATGACTTAAAAAAACATTTGAGATACTCGAAATCGCGATAGCACGCAGCGAACGCGATAGTCCGAATTTCGAGGTTTTTGTAGGAGTTTATTTATGTATTTATGTTTGGGTCAAACCAAACCTGGCACGCGGGCCCCTGGCCCGTGAGCACAGCATCCGATGAAGCTGTGAAAGCCAAAAAGGCTAACAGCAACTACATCACCGAAATTATATCACCGAAATTATATCGTAACTAAGAAACGTCGCAGCTTCCGCTCGGTTCAGATTCATTCTCATTGGAATATGCAACAGTTTTCTTATGAACATATAATTGTGGAAATTTTACTAATTCCAGTGTATTATGTATGCATTCAGATAGCAAAGGTGGTAGGATTCCTATGCAAGCTTAAATTGAATAAATGTTTACTTTAAATACCACCCCAGGCCCAGTTATTCTGCCGTGAAGCAGTAGTGTGCAAACATTACTGTGATACGGTTCGAAGGGCACTGAGAGCTAGCGCAATCACTGGGCATATGAGACTTAAGAACTGATGTCTCAAGGTGACGAACGCAGTGTGGTGTCACACAGAAATGTACTGGATGACACGGCGTTTGTTATGGGTAAACTTTGCACTTACCATCACGTGAACATTTTCCTCGTTTCCTCATTTAATTAAATAAACTATCAACAAGTATTGCCTTAGAATGTAGTTATTCTTTGGAACCCCTACTCGCAGATCACATGTCATTTCATACGCAGCTATCGACGGCGTGTTCAATTTCCATACGTTCCATATTCAGTCATAGCATGCATTAGCAATTCGTACCGCGTGCGACAGAAGCGGTCGGACCGGGCGGCGTTCGTCCACGGCATTCCGGAGTCGCTTTCGTGGCATCTGCCGAAACCGAGAGTGCCGGCGTCCCATGGCGGCCGGTTTCCCCCGCGCCCATGCACTTTCACCCAATACCCAATATTGATTTCACACTCGATGGCCGTCTTTGTTGTGTATGTCGGAGTCAGCGATGGCTGAGCGATAGCGCCGCTTACCTCTTGATTAGGCGGTACAGGGTTCCTTGTGTAGATAGCGCGGAATAACAATTTCTAACGCACCTTGTGTAATAATTTCACCTTACTACGCTTAACCACCAATTAACTGGGTCAACCGACAGTTTCGTTTCGGAGGAGTGACAAGGTCGGTGTCTCGAATTCAACTGGCCCCTGCACTATCCGAACTCTTAAATAACACCCTTTGCACGTGCCGCTAGAGTGACGTCACGGTGTTTACCACCTCCTCAGCACTACAATAATCAAATTAGCAACTTATTATTTAACGATATCGTTTACCCCGACATATATAATTTCGGTGATGTAATTGCTGTAAGCCTTTTTGGCTTTTACAGCTTCATCGGATACTGTGCTCACGGGCCAGGGGTCCGCGCGCCAGGTTTGGTTCGACCTAAACATAAATACATAAATAATACTCCTAAGTATTTGTTGACGGCCATATTTAAGTCCCTTTGAATCCCATTCGCAGAGAATTATCTGTACAATTCATTGTTTACGTAATAAGATTGTTCGATTAGTCGTGTGGTAGCGGCCTAAGAGAATCTACCACCCCATCTCATCCAGTGGGTGTCGTAAAAGTCGACAGAGGTAAAATGAAAACCAGGAGATGGGCAGCGGCATCTTGCTGGAACATCTGAATAAATAAACTGCGGTTGCTCACCCGTCTGTCAAGCGTGGCAACCATGGCAAAATCCCCCCAAAACGAGAGCTACAAACTTTTGTGTCAATCTATGGGGAGGCCTATGTTCAGCAGTGGACTATTGATAGGCTGAAACGACGACGACGATTAGTAAGTACGTTTGAATTCCATTCGCAGAGAATTATCTCTACGATTCCTTGCTTACAATTCATAAGATTGTCATGGGGTGTCAACAGTTGCATTGCCTTCTAGAAGTAAATAGAAGATGACGCCGTGGGCGAAATAACATAGACTAGGTAGGCATCACAAACATTGTAACATTTTCGATTGTTGTAAAGCACCTAATAAGATCTAGTTTACTCGTATATGCAAATTGCGCGATGCATGATGCATTTAATGTGATTTTTTGTTAACTTTGAATGCAGAGATCTTTAATGTGGATTATATCTATTTAAACGTTTCATATACGGCTGTCAAACCTGAGCCCCGACAAAGAAACATAAATAAACTTGAAGTCTGTCAAAGAGCTATGGAAAGGAATATGTCAGGAATGAAGATATTACAAAATAAGAAATGAAATTATAAGTGAAAAGACAAAAATTGCAAACATCACGACCAAAATTAAAAATATCTCGGGTGGAGATTGGTACCCAAGAAATGGAAGCGCAACAGAGGACGGCAATCTAAAACATGGGAAGATGATAGGACAAGAGTAGCAGGAAGAACATCGACCAGACTAGCTCAAGACAGACAAGAGTGGAAAAGGTTGGCAGAGACATTTGTCTGTCAAGCAGATACCGAAACCGATGTCTAGTAATTAATAACTAAGTGATCTTATATGTCATAAGTCTGAATATAGGGCTCTATTGTTATTATATATCTATTTAACCAATGATTTGGTCAAATCTGATTATCAAAAATGATTATCAAATCTCAGTAATGTTAGTTTTCGATTACGAAACATTCATTCGAATGATTCTACCTAGAAATATATTTTTACGACGTATAGGAACAAAGCACCTACCTCTTTCTACCGCGGTGTCGTAAGAGGCGACTAAGGTACGGTACGGACAGCCTTTATTCTTGCAGTGTTATACCATAATATGCAATGCTGTCACTATACTGCTCGTGGGAACGAAATGGGGAGTAAGAATTTCTCTACTCGTACCAAAATGGACGCCACGTGGTTCGCCACCCGTCACTTCTCGACTCCCATGGGGGTGGAATGTGGGCTACGGGTGTGGTCTCCGCCTACCCCTTATGGGAAAAAGACGTGACTGTAAGTATGAAGGAAACAATGATCTTTTCTGAAATCCCGTAAACGAGTCGGGATCGCAATAAAGTTAACATTTTCTATAATTATATTTTAGAACATAGGCCTCCCCCGTAGACTGTCACAAAAGTTCGAAGCTCTCATTTGGGGTGATTCTACCGTAGTTGACACGCTTGGCAGGCGGGTTGGCAACCACATGTTTAAAATAACTATCAGTCCCGTTTCGGGTTGACAGGCGAATAACTTTGATGTGGTAGCGGCTTAAGAGAATCTACCATCCCATCTCATCCCGTGGGTGTCGTAAAAGTCGACAGAGGGAAAAATTAAAACCAGAAGATGGGCAGCAGGAACATCTGAATATATAAACTGCGTTTCGAGCCGCTTGCAAAGCGCGGCAACTATGGCATCCCCACAAAATAAGAGGTAAGAACTTTTGTGGGAATCTACGGGGCTGGGTGGCCTATGTTCAGCAGTGGACTAGTGACAGGATGAAATTATGATGATGATGAACGATGATCTGGGCAGGACGTCTCCTCCGACTAGTAATATCTAGATGTTGTATATATAGTTCGCATCTCAGAAAACTTTCATAGCGCGATTATGGACGTATGCGAATATTTCTTGAGCTTCTCATGTGGCGACATAGATGACGCTACAAATTCATATTTCTTAATTAGGTTCCTTTGACTTAGAAGAAACTTTATTTATTTGAAGGAAAGTAAGTTAATTTGCCAAGATCCGCATGCAATATATAAAAATGGTGTATATTACCTAGTTTTTTGAAGGGCACCGCCCGCCTTCTTTAAGTAGCGTTCACAAGCAAAGTAACACTGCCACCAAGAACCGCCACCAGATACACGTGTCGTGGTCTCGACTTCAGTGGTGTATATTACTTAGAGGTAGTATTGTAGTGGTTGTTGGAGGGTATCTGGTGGAGAGTATCTGGTGGCGGTTCTTGGGTTTTATTTTAATTTCAAAAAGTGATGAAACGAGCAAAACGCTCACCTGATGGCAAGTGCAACGTCCGCCCATAACATATGCTGTGTCACCCAGAAAATTTCTGTGTGACACTACACTGTGCCCATCACCTTGAGACATCAGTTAAGTCTCATATGCCCAATGATTACTCTAGCTCACAGTGCCCTTCAAACCGAAACACAGTAATGCTTGCACACTTCTGCTTCACGGCAGAATAACTGGTCCTGGGGTGGTACCTACCTAAACGGATTACTACATAGGAATCCTACCACCAGTACCAAAACCTTGTGCACGCTACTGTGGGAGGACGGGCGGTGCTCTTTAAAAAACCAGGTAATATAATGGATTATATGGATATATATATATAACTATAATGGATTTCCGCAAAGTAACGCCCGATTCTATTAACTATACTTTGTTTATTTATCAAAGTAATAAAAACATTTTATCTAATATTATACATAGATAAAATATTAACATTACAACGTCGGAGCCGCGGTTTGGACGTGATAAAACTAACATTGCCGGTGTTATGAAACCATTTCTTCAGGATTACGTTGTTTTTTATTGTATAAAGTGACGAAACGAGCAAAACGTTCACCTGATGATAAGTGCAACGTCCGCCCACAACAAATGCTGCGTCACCAAGAATATTTCTGTGTGACACCACACTGCGCCCGTCACCCAGAGACATCAGTTCTTAAGTCTCATATGCCCAGTGATTATGCTACCTCACAGTGACCTTCAAACCGAAACACAGTAATGTTTGAACACTACTGCTTCACGGCAGAAAAACTGGCCCTGGGGTGGTACCTACCTAGACGGATTCCTGCATAGCAATCCTACCACCAGTAACGTACGAACGTGTTTGGTAATGTCAATATCAAAGTCGCCGAGAGCGAAGGGTGAAAAATGTAGTGGCATAGCGATACAACGACGAAACTAAAACACGTTGTAGGTTGGTCGAAGTAGTTTCGTAGTCGGTCATAAATACCACCGACTGACCGAAATGTACACCGAAAATGTAATTTAAATCAAGAATGGTTGAATTTGATACATACATACATAAATAAGATCACGACTGTATCCCATAAGGGGCAGTCAGAGACTGGGCGCTCACTGCAAAAACAGATGACTGCCACAGTCCAAGTTTCACCAAAACAATATAATGCATGGGTGCACAGTGCAGTTTAATTCCTTACTCGCCTTTTACGAGATCCATTGGATGAGATGGAGTGGTAGTATTCTTTTAACGAGCCGCCACCACAGGGTTTTATGATCTTTATGTATCGTTTTCATCCCTATCTGTAAGGTGAGTCGAGTAACTGGCGTTGCAAACGCGCGAACGCAAACGTCGCCCGCGAAACGTGCTTGAAACGACACAGACGTCTCGGCTCTTCCTGACCACGATACTGTCAGTCACGATCCAGGCCACACTGTACACACAGTCAATAGCTTTAATATAACACGCACAACGATGCGCGACCGCCGTAGAGAGCGGCGCGCAGCAGTCGACAATCACACCGCGTACACACGATACACCCGTGTTCCAGGGCGGTTCTCACCGCCCAGAGTTACCGACACACAAGTCGACAGTCCGAATGGAGGCCCGCAGCCTCCCGCAGGCTCCCTCGGACGGTCATTAGACTACTTAAAATATTTAAGATATTCGAAATCGCGTGTTCGAAAACCACGCACCCAACAGCGCATGGTGGCGATGGGCTCACCACCTATCACACCAAGTACTTTATATTGTTTTGGTGAAACGTGGATTGTGGCAGTTATCTGTTTTTGCAGTGAGTGCCCAGTCTCTGACTACCCCTTATAGGATACAGTCGTGATCTTATGTATGTATGTATGAAATCGCGAAAGCACGCAGCGAACGCGACACAGTCCGAATTTCGAGGTTTTTGTAGGAGTATTATTTATGTATTTATGTTTGGGTCAAACCAAACCTGGCACGCGGGCCCCTGGCCCGTGAGCACAGTATCCGATGAAGATGTAAAAGCCGAGGAGGCTAACAGCAATTACATCACCGAAAATGTATAGGCGTAATGATATCTTATCTCGCTTAAGTAGATGTCATTATTATAATGTACTCGGCGTGTCCCCCAGTTTCGCCCGCGTAGGAAAGCCGAACCCGATCGTTGATATACACACTCGTATATACTTCCCTATTTGAATTGGATTTTGGGGTTATAATTATTTTTGCGCGGAACCCTAATTATTTTTCTAAAATTAAAGTAGCCTAAGTTACCCGCTATCATATCGGCTATCTGTGAGTGAAAGTCCCGTCAAAATCGGTCCAGCCGTTTCGGATTTGGCCTTGGATTTTTTTTCTTGTTAGTACCGTACCGTATATACGTTCATAAGCGTTGAGTAAAAAGCTGTTATTTTGTTATTACAAACAGACACTTCAATTTAATTTATTTAGTATAGATGATCGACCTGTTCATACACAAGCAAATGGAGTGCAAAACTCACCTTGATCCTGTTCCGCCGGCTGGCTCGCAGTATGATGCCGTCGTTCTCGATGTAGTCGGGCACTTCCTTGCGGTCCGAGAAGTTGAACACCACGGAGGTAGAGGAGGGCGGCGGCGGCCGGGCCTTCCGGGCCCACGTCGCCATCTTTACTTCTATCTCCTTCTTCTCTTCCCCTTCCACGCTCTTCTTGGCTTTGGCGCCGGTCCACGCGCGCTCGATACCCGCTGCACCGATTCGCGACGGCGTCCTCGCTTTTGCTTCGGGAGGGTGTTGAGGTTCCGCATGGCCGTTCATTAACGGCTTCGGGATCGTTTCCATTACTCGCGGCTCCAATTTCATCTCCACAGGGTCCGGGGTGCGTTCGCGAGGGGACGGGATCGGAAGCGGGGAGGGAGGTCGAATTATTTCGGTCGGAGCACTTTCTGTGGGGGGTGATCGCGGGATCGGCTCGACCGCAGCCGATGGCGGTTCGCGTTTATCAAGTCGCGGTTCGGGTTCCGGAGGTGGGCTCGCAACGCGGAGCTCCACGGTGGGTTTCTCCGCATAATCTTCTGGAGGCGCCGGGCTCGCTACGGTGCGTTCTAAGGTCGGGGGCGGCATCGGGCGGATAACGCCGACGCGGCGCGGAGAGGTCCAGAGGCGGGCGCGGCCCAGTAGCACGGGATTGGCCGCGGCGATCGCCGGCAAGTGCGATCCATTCTTCGGCGACTCGAAAGAATATCGAATCGTGGAGCCGGCTCGAGCGATGCCGTCGAGAGCGGCGCGCGACACGGGTTTAGCGGAGAGCACAACACCTTCGGGTTCGTCGATGGCCGACAAGTCCGCGGCGGCGGGACTCGGAGAGCGAGCGCGAGGCTCGGGCGTGGAGCACCGCGGGCCGCTTTCGATGCCGCGGAGCACGGCCGACACGCGCGCCGCGGGGGCGGCCCGACGCGCCGGCGCGGACTCGAACTTGCGTAGGGCGGCGCGCACCACGTCCGGCGGCGGGCGCTCCGTGTCGCGCAACAGCGGTGCGGGGCGGCGCGGCGGCCGGACGCGCGGCGCCGCCTCGGGCTCGTCCAGGCGGCTGAGCGCGTCGACGGAGCGCGCGCGCTTGACGGAGTCGCGTCGCGAGGGCGTGGGCGGCGCGGCCAGCGACACGGGCCGCGGGGTGCGGGCGTGCGGGCGCGGCGGCGCGGCCGGCTCGTCCAGCAAGTGCTCGAGCGAGGCGGCGCGCCGCAGCACGGAGGGGCGGCGGCGCGGCGCGTCGCGCAGCGCGAGACTGAGGTAGCGCGACTTGAGGCGCTTCACGATGCCGGGCCCGTAGCGCAGCTCCTCGTCGTCGACGGCGGGCTCGGGCGGTGGCGGCGGCGGGGGCGGGGCGGGCGGCGGCACGGGCGGCCGCGAGCGCGCCGCGCGCCGCTGCAGCAGCTCCCGCTTCCATTGCGGTAGCGTGCCGTTCGACATGCCTGCGCGGGGGACGGGACCACGTTAATTGCGGGCCCATATCGTGCGAATGCGTTTTGGAACGAGTACTCATTTAAAAAGCGAACCGCAGTGGCTCAGGGGCCGGGCGATTCACTAAAATTTACCTTAGTTCGATCCCCAATGGCGGCACCTCTAAAATTATTCGACAATTTTAAGTGCTGCTTTACCACCTGCTCAGCGGTCATGGATAACACTGTGAGGGATAACCTGCATGTCTATATTTATATTTAAAGGATATGGGAACTTTGCCTATCGTGGCTTATTCTTACCAGCATATAACATGCACTACATATAATTGTATTTTTAACTCATTCAGAACACACCTACACTTTTCAGTTAACAACCTGAAATCCAACCATTTGCGTTTTAGGCATAAATATTTGCTCCGATATGAACACAAGACCCGCGAAATAGAAGCCAGATACTCTCACCGCAAGGCAAAGCGGTCCTCAAACACAGTAAAAGTAAAGTAAAGTTTCAGCCTATAAATGTCCCACTGCTGAGCACTGGCCTCCTCTCATTTCTGAGAGGGTTTTGGAGCTAGGAAGAATCCGCCACGCTGCTCCAATGCGGGTTGGCGGACTGCACATGTCTACGAAATATTTTTAATTTCTCAGACATGCAGGTTTCCTCACGATGTTTTCCTTCACCGCCGAGCACGTGGTAAATCAGCACTTAAAATTGCAATTAACAATTTTAGCGGTGCCGGCACCGGGAATCGAACGAAAGGTCGCTCGCGTACTATGAAATTTGAAGCGAGCGCCTAGCCCCCTGAACTACCACGGCTCCACACACACTCAGAGACAGTACGAAAACTCAATAAACAACAACAAAGCCCAAAGTTACATTAAATAGATAATCATGAAGCCCCCCCCCTCCACAATGATATATTATAATATAGCATAGACAATCAGCGCTTGTTACATAAAACAAACTACATATAAACAGCACTTCATTATCAAGTTGACCCCGACTCAGTAAGCACCCACACACATTATCAACTATTCCAGTTAGACCAAGACACTAACTGCATATCAGCTTCGATGTGGACCGCAAAGTAATTAATAATATCAAATGAAAATGTAACAATTAGTTCTTATGTAAATGTTGACATTTGACCTATGCTTCAACTACATTTATAAATACTTGTAATCTCGTGTTTTGTGGTGAACCTAGCATGGAGGCATATGTTCAGCAGTGGACTTATGATGGGCAAAAATTATGGTAAGTAAAAAAAAGTAAAGTTTCAGCCTATAAATGTCCCACTACTGAGCACAAGCCTCCTTTCATTTCTGAGAGGGTTTTGGAGCTAGGAAGAATCCGCCACACTGCTCCAATGCGGGTTGGCGGACTTCACATGTCTTCGAAATATTTTTTATTCCTCAGACATGCAGGTTTCCCCATGATGGTTTCCTTCACCGCCGAGCACGTGGTAAAGAAAATTATGGTGGTAAAATTATGGTAATGAATATTAATTAAAAACAATTTTTAATAAACTCCCTTATCCATCATAATCCATTTCTATCCTCGCCTTACATAATTTATAAGTTACATAACTTGTTTCAGGTACTTTAATCAGTCCCTTTGGTTGGTGTGTCACCCAGAACATTTCCGTGCGGTACCACCCTGCACCCATCACCATTTAACATCAGTTCTGATAACACATATGCCCAGTGATCACAGTAGCTCTGAGTGCCCTACAGACCGAAACACAGTAAAGGTTGCACACTACTGCTTCATGGCAGAATAACTGGTACTGCGGTGGTACCTACCTAGACGGATTCCTGCATAGAAATCCAGCAAAACAATTTAGTATTTATTTCATACTATCCTACATACCTATAGCATGGCTGTACCATATATAGGACAGTTGTTGAAGTATGAGCACAAGAGGTCTGGATGTTTAGATATATAAAAAGTATCCTATGTCTGTCTCCAGGATTTCATCAAGATTGGTTTAGTGGTTGAACCGAGAAGAGATAACAAACAGACAGAGAGAGAGAGAGATACTTTCGAGTGTGGATGTTATACTATCATGAATGAAGACAATATACTTTATCCCTGATGTATTGTGAGGTATTGATAAGTGTATTACAACACAAGCATTGCTTTTTTTTTGAGTCCTTATTACAACGGTTCCCATAACTTTGACACTAGATCCAAACTGTCCTGTGTTTGTTGCTTTGCTTTCCATTGTAATTTCTCAGCAAATGTACATACATACATAGTCACGCTTTTTTCCCACATAAGGAGTAGGCAGAGGCCACTGATGTAGCCCACTTTCACGCGGGCAATAAGGCGCGACGGGTAGCGAACTACGTCACCGTCATTTTGGTACTAGTCAAAAAATTCTTCCCACAAGCAGTATAGTGACAGCATTGCATATTATGGTGTTGTTCTGCACAAAAAAAAGGTCCCTACAATATCTTATTTGCCTCTTATGACACCTCGGTTGGAAAGAGGTAGGTGCTTTTCTATTCTGCCGGACACCTATCAGACAGCAAATGTGAGAATAGATATTCAAATTCCTGCAAATTTTAGGATGAAAGAGGTGTCATGTGTGTATAGACATTTAGAATAACATACAATATATTCTGCGTAGTAAGTTTTTTGGTTAGCTGATGTAAGGAAAGAGTTGTTAAACATTAAAAAAATTACTTCATTTACTTCCCATTCAGTCTTTTAATAAATAAACCTTTACTGAAAATATTTTTATTTTTTATTGTATTAAGTGATGAAACAATCATAACATTCACCAGATGGTAAGTGCAGCGTCTGCCCACAACAAATGCTGTGTCACACAGAATATTTCTGTGAAACACAACAAAGCGCCCGTCACCTTGAGACATCAGTTTTTAAGTCTCAAATGCCCAGTGATTACGCTAACTCACAGTGACCTTCAAACCGAAACACAGTAATGCTTGCACACTACTGCTTCATGGTAGAATAACTGGCCCTGGGGTGGTACCTACCTAGACGGATTTCAGCATAGGAATCCAACCACCAGTTAATTTATAATATTAATTTTAATTGTACATGTATTTGCGAAGTTCCTTACAATACAAACAAAATTCATTGAACATCATTAGTTCGTTTTGTTCAAAATGAAAAGGGATTAATGATTCATAGAATTCAAAGCAGTTGATAGATCTTAACATTCCAGTAGCAATTCTATAATTGGATATAAGAAAACATTCCCTAAGAATTAGCTTAGCGTTACTAAGTATTTAATATGAGCGGTAATGGGAACAGTTGTAATGGAAATGTTTACTAAAGTACCATAAATATTATTTTCTTTAATGAATATAGTAGTAGTAGTAGTAGATAGTGATGAGATGTGCAAATTGTTCACCTGATGGTTAATGCAATGTGTGCCCGTTACAAACGGTGCATCACCCAGATTATGTCCATGACACCAAAGCAAACTTGTTACCATCAGTTCCTAAGTATACCCAGTAATTACTGCTAGATGGTAGAATAACTGGCACTGCTATAGCACCCACTTAGATGACTTCCTGAATTTTTTTCCCACCAGTAAAAATAAAAAATTTCAAGTTCAAGTGATATTAATGTTTACTTAGTCGATTTTGACTGCAACATCATTTTGTTTGTTTGTTTTAATGCTGAAGTTATAAACTATATACCCTTAAACTTAAAGTGTGCAATTTTTTTATTGTGTTTTTTTTGTGCATAATAAAGTGTGTTGTATATATTATAGAGCAATAGTATAGTTGCCAATACACCTTTTTTTATCTTAGTTTATCAAGCAATAAGATCCGAGGAAGCCAGATAAAATATCAGAGACCTTCAACCTAAACAACCTAAACTTCTCATCTAGCAGAGTTATTGGTTTCAGCAAGGATGTGAGCCGATATCTTAGTGCTTTACTTTTTAGTTCCAAAACCACAAAATAATTCTTTTTTTTAAACATTGCCTCACACTAGGATTTCTCCCGAATGCTCAGTACATTTTATAGATAAATTTCACATGAACAACACAACCAGAATCAATAATCTATATTTATGCTACAGTATGTCGGCAGAGATTTGAACCTAGGTACTGTGGTTTAGAAATGAGGCACTCTCAGCCATAGATATGCAGTCCCTGGCAATAAAATGTGCAACACTTAAAATTTACTAACCTTAATTATACATCTTAAAAAAACAATGGCTTTTTGTATACTTCATACAAGGTGCTATGTAAATAGGGTAACATGGTGAAAGATGGTGAAAGTACCCACCGATGTAAGTTACTTTTACTGTAGGGTTGCAAAACAAATTTCTTATAAAATACCTACTAGATTAAAATAAGTGGAGCAGTTGAATTATTTTTTTTCAATTTCCATATTTGTTACAACACCAAAACATTTACATGTACAAGATATTCCTGCTTGTTGTACAATTTATCAAACACTTTGTATATGTTTATATGTAATAACAATACTTTAGTGCTCAATAATTATATACACCAATAAAAGGAAAAATTTAAATGCATATTATAGGTCCGTTACTAAGTAATATATAAATGTCTACCTTTCAATTAGTTAGTGGAAAACTAACTTGGAGGTACTTACCAAAGTCCTGTGAGGACTCGAGGATAGTCTCCACCATCATCTTGATGAGGCAGGCCCGTAGGTAAGCAACTACCGTGACAACAGCAAACAAAACAACATTAAGCTTTCAATATAGCATAAACAAAAGAAAACTGCTTTCATCAACAAATTAAAACATTATAATTTGGCAATACAACTAATCAAGCTGAAAAATTAAAAAAAAAATTAGAAATAGATTTAGTAATTTGTAATTGTAAGTAATGCAATCATGCATAAAAAAAAACTGATAAAGCCTTATTTATAAAATGATAACGGTTACTTAATCGGCTTACACCGAGATAAGCATTCCTACATTCATTCAAGAATTTCAGGTGACATTAAAATCTAGATAAAAAGTGATATTGAGCTCTAAAAGAGGTAGAATAAAAATAAATTTTTAATTATATTAATTTAAAACGTAAAAAATAGATGTTCCAAAATAACTTATGGTATAATATATGGTATAATAATACAGCCATAACATATGGTAAATGCTTTATTTGTAAATGCATGATTAATTTTTCTTAAAATTAATTTTAAATAATCACATAAATGGGGACAGGAAGTCAATCGCTTTGATTAATGTTAAGCTAAAAAAAAATGCATTAAAGTAAAATGTAGACAGCATACTTATTCTACACGTTAACGAAATATACAAAGTAATTTTTTTATCAGTCAAGCTTCTACATCAAGGCACCTCGTTTTATTGATAATAATCAATCAAATTCTAATGAGAAAAGCCTATTGTGTGGTTTGGAATGCCAGACGATAACAGCAGTGACGTCGTTGACCCCGCGGCACCGAGCGCCTAAGCGTCACCTAACTGTATTCACGGGCTTGAATTAACCACAAGAATTGAAAACAAACAGCTCGTGGATAGCAGCCCGACACTGGCACGCTCGTTCAAAAACAATAGCCATCAACTACCGGCGCATTCCAATCCGCCATGCCTCGCATATCTCGATAATAACTTACCTACTAAAAGTCCATCGATGTCTTCTAATCCTCGTTAATAGATGTATTTCGTCCAAAAGCCGGTTTCTCAACAAGATGTTATCGAACCGTGAAAATGAAAGTATTATCACTCGCACAAGTTACAGCCTCATTTCGGAAATCACCCTGGATCGGACAGCCGTGGGCGGTCGATCGCTTCTTCTAAATGTAACAAAACTTATATCACATGTTCCATTCCTATGGCAGTATAATAACACACTTTAATATTTCACTCGTATACGCGCTTTTATTCAACAAAAACAGATGAGTCCATACAATCGACGTTCTTGAATCACTAAGACGCGACCGTTATGAACCGCAAATTAAATGACACTAATTTATTTATTTATATTTTATGTCTCTACAGTACAGCTGAAGTAACAAGTAGAGATGGTTTGACCAACATGTGGAACGAATAAATTGTATTAAAGATTACTAGATTTCTTGTTACAATTACTTTTGTTGTAGATTAAAATAGATGTAAGTCATTATAATAAAAGATATAATATGTAATCGCGTTTAATTAACAATATTTTTTAATTTAGTATACAGATTAAAAAAAATAAGTTTTGGTGCGAGTATCCAATAAATGTAGTTTATAATTATTTTTAGGTTGGCTGTTCGTTCTTTAACTTAGGAAAAAAAACAACAGTACCTGAACTACATTTAATATTTATCAATAAATATTCGGAATTGTTAAATTTAACAATATATTATTTCTACATTCAATTCAAATATGTTTTATTAGATGGTACCATAGACTTAGAATATATATTATCTAAGTCCATGGATAGTACCAACTGTGATCTTAGTAGTAGTGTATAACGTTAATCCTAGATGGCGTTAAAACAAACACTATTTATATCTCTATCATATTTTCCTAATATCACTCTAACTTTTACAAAAACTACAATATTAAACAGCTTTTTGGAAGTATCTACTGTATTACTAAGGAACTTTGTGTAAGGAAACATTTTATATAAACAATATTTTATTTAAAAACAAAAGGAAAAATCAACGGTCATTCGCAAAGAGAATATTAAACATTAAAATTTAAACGTAGTTTAAATGTGGTTTTAATGAGACGGCCAGCGTACATGCCTGCTCAGGGTCCGAGGTTGGAATCCCCAGTAAAGTAAATATTTATGTAACATACACACTATTGGTCTTCGGGCGTAAATGTACTGTGTCATATTGTATACATAATGTATCTCTGACAAGTATTACGAGTAGATTTCCCTATATACTGAGTAGGCCCCGGCCTAGAGCGGTAAAATTTAGAGTGACAAAACTATGTGAGATTATTGGTGTCCATACCAATATTTAAATAACTCAATAACTTGATCAGGCAGTGTCGTCTCCTATTACAGTTTTTCCCACAGCTTATTATAAGACACCAAATCAAAGGCCTTCGACAGATCAAGAAAACACGCATAAATAGGAGTCTTCCTGTCTGTGTAGCGGTAATACTAACGATTATGGTTGGCGAGCTATGGTTAGCGAAACTAGAATGTCTTTTAGTAGATCTATTACATTATATAATAAAATTCCTAAAAGTGTGACGCAAAACCCTAAACATAGATAAAAAAATGTTACCTTAGAATTTAAAGGTGCATAAAGAGTAAATAAATAAAAAACTATCCAGTTTTATTATAATACTACGAGTAAGATTCGTCCAACAAGCTGCACTATCGTAATCATCGTCATATATAGTAAATTTTTTAGCAAGCGCGATACTTATTTACATGTCAATAAAATGGCATTAATGTCATTGCAATAAAATAAACAGAAGATTCGCTTTAGTAACAAGAGTCTAGGATTATAGCGACGTTATTTTGTAAGTGATATATGAAATAGAAGAGAGGCTGGGTCAAGAGGTCGGGCGTCGCTCGTTTCTACTCTGTCAAATAAATAAACTTTTTACGACACTTGGAAGGTCTTCTACGTTAAAAATATAAATAACAGTGTTTATAAGTAACAGTGCTTAAATAAAAATTATTCCTTGTTTTATACGGTTATGCTTTTCGGGGAGTGCGCGCAAGGCGCAAGGATATACTTTCGTCCCACCTTCACGCTTCGACGAGACGTATAGAAAGATTATAACCTTTTGTTGTACCTCGGATTCGTATAAAGCGGCTTGAAACATTGACTTAGAATATATAGACGGCCATAGCGCGAGAAGAGAAAGAACATTTACGTCAAAAAAGCAAGATAGAAAAGGAATGCGAATCTAATGACATTGTAACCCGTTTTTAATGACAGATTAGCACAAATTAGCACGCGTGGAATTAGATTACCATTTTTTTTGCATCTCCTAGTGTTAGGCGTGACTCTAATTTATCGACTTTTTTAATTATCGATTTTATGACTGATGGTCACACTGTTAGCCCGAAGGCTTTGGAAAATTGGCAGCTTTTGTTTATGGATGATCGACGCAAAGGAGGAAATCAGGAACCCGAAAGGGAACCTCGGCTTGGACCGTCTTCCTGTGAGCGAGAGTAACTGACTCGCGGGTGCCCAAGGGTTAATAATACTAATTATCAGAATTAACTAAATTTATCATCAATTCCGAATGAGTTTCCGCTGACAAAGAAATGGCGCAAGAAACCCCAGCAGCGCTTCTGTATATTGCTAGGGGAAAACCGGACTGAGATGCGGCGGTATCGCGAATAACTTTGTCTGATACGCCCTCGCCGTGTCTCTCGCGTGTGTCGTGTTTAGTAGAGCACTTGGGCCCTAGTCTTCGAGGACGTGTCTCGGTCTCCTCCTTTTCCCATGAGTCGAGTTTTGGTGTTACGCGAGGGGGTTGTATGTAACGGCACTTACAACAAATGCGTTGGGGTGCGTGGCGGCAGAGTCGTAGAATCGGCGGGAGGCCAATTTATATTTGTAATAAAATACATTCTAGATCTGTGATTTTCATTTTCAACATTTTGTCATCATCATCATCATCATTTTAACCTATCACTATTCCAGTGCTGAACAAAGGCCTCCCCCATAGATTGCCACATGTTAGTAGCTCTTGGACAAAATGGCAAAATAAATTAACCTTTTTGACAAAATTTGTCGTGTGGTAGCTTAAGAGAATCTACCACCCCATCTCATCCCGTGGGTGTTGTAAAAGTCGACAGACGGAAAACTAAAACAAAGAGATAGGCAGCAGCATCTTTCTGAAACATCTGAATAAATAAACTGCGGTTGCCAAATCGCCTGCATAGCGTGGCAACTATGGCAAAATCCCTCCAATATGAGAGCTACAAACTTTTGTGGCTATCTATGGGGGAGGCCTATGTTCAGTAGTGGACTTGTGATAGGCTGAAACGAATGACGACGACGACGACGACGAAAGCGATTTTGCTGACATTCCCCTTAGTCGACTTTTACGAATGAATCGACGACTCCCATGGGACGAAATGGGGTGACAAGTTCCCTAACGCCGCTACCACACGGCATTGAGATCGTTAATGACGAAACGAGCAAAACGTTCACTTGATGGTAAGTGCAACGTCTGCCCATAACAAATGCTGTGTCACTCAGAACGTTTTTGCGTGACACTACACTGCGCCTGCCACATCGAGACGTCAGTTCTTAAGTCTCTGCAGGAATCCGTCTAGGTAGGTACCACCCCAGGGCCAGTTATTCTGCCGTGAAGCAGTAGTCTGCAAACATTACTGTGTTTCGGTTTGAAGGGCACTGAGAGCTAGCGTTCTACAGAATTCTAGCACCAGTGAATATAGTATTTGTTAATAACTTGACTACAGAGCTACCTTACGGATACTAGCATAGCTATGCACCATCGTCTCGACAAAACAAATATATTGTGCGACTATGACCTCAATCGGTCAAGTCGCTCGGAAGTTAACGATCCCTAACTGACGCACGCAACGACTATGTACAAACGAAAAGTAACGAAAATATTTAATAAGTGAAAATAAAAATCAAATTATCTCATAATCCACAACAAATTCCCACTCGTAACCTCGAAGCGTCCCACGCGTCGACTCGCTTTGTGATTTTTATTTTAGCAAAATCCATTCGGCGTTTTAATTAAAAATAAATAAAATGCTGTTTCTGGATGTTTTCGATCTTTGGAATAGCGAAGAGCTATCATCGACACGAGGGTCACTTGATTAAAAATAGTAATTGCTTTTTTGACATCCACAACACAACCACTACAGACTTTATTTTCTTTTTTTTTTATTAAGTAAATTTACTAAGGACTAGCGATCCGCCCCGGCTTTGCCAGTGCAATCCACCAGTGTAGATAGAGATTAGAATTAGTACTTTATTCGGACAAATAAAACAACAATAATTCCTTACACTAACATTTTTTGTAGCGACGATTCTCAGCGGCGGCTCTGCCAGCTGGTCGGGTAAGATTACGTTATTTTTATTTATGGGAACATAAGCGGATGAAAGTTTAGAGGCTCAGAGCTCCCTTATAAACAATATTTTTGATGTCGTGGTCGCAAAATAAAACGACCGCCATCGACCGCTGAGCCGCGCACCTCGGTGATGCCCAAGTCGTATGAAGCCGGGCCTCCGCGGCCGCGTCGTTGAAGAGACACCGCGGCCGCTGTATTTTTTATAGAGCGTTTCAAATTTTCAAATTTAAAAAAATACGAGTATATTTAAAATTATAAACCACTATTCAAATTGTTCTAGTTTCATCATCATCATCATCATCATCATTTCAGCCCATCTTAGTCCACTGTTGAACATAGGCCTCCCCCATAGATTGCCACAAAGCACGGTCCTGAGCCACCTGCATCCATCGACTTCCCGCAAAATAGCGCAGGTCGTCGCTCCATCTAGTGGGAGGGCGCCCTACACTGCGTTTGCCGGTACGAGGTTGCCACTCTAGAACCTTTCTTCCCCATCGGTTATCGGTTCTACGGGCGATATGGCCGGCCCATTGCCACTTCAGCTTGCTAATCCTTAGGGCTATGTCGGTTACTTTAGTTCTGCTGCGGATATCATCGTTACGGATTTTATCACGCAGAGAAACTCCGAGCATAGCTCTTTCCATAGCTTGCTGAGCGACTCTGAGCTTCCTCAAGCGGCCCGCAGTGAAGGACCACGTCTCGGTTCCGTATGTCATCACTGGCAACACGCACTGGTTGTAATCTTTACTTTTGAGACATTGAGGTATACTCGACGAGAAGATGTGACGTAGTTTCCCGAACGCTGCCCTGCCGAGTTGGATCCGTCGATTGACCTCTTGGTCGAAGTTGGACCTACCTAGTCGGACAATCTGTCCTAGGTATACATATTCGTCAACAACTTCGAGCATAGTGTTCCCAACAACAACCGGTACAGGTGTGACATGGACGTTAGACGTGATCTTCGTCTTGTCCATGTTCATCTTAAGACCTACCCGTTGGGAGGACACTATTGAGGTCATTGAGCATAGTGCCAAGCTCCTCCAGCGATTCTGCCATTATGACTATGTCGTCGGCAAATCGAAGGTGAGTGATGTATTCGCCACTGATGTTAATGCCGTATCCTTTCCAGTTCAGTAGCTTGAAGACATCTTCCAATGCAGCGGTGAAGAGTTTCGGGGATATTACATCACCCTGTCTTACACCTTTCTGCAATTGGATCGGTTTCGTACTCTGGTTCTGTACTCGGATAGCCATCGTAGCCTTATTGTACAAACACTGCAGCACTTCGATATACCGACAGTCAATTCGGCACCGCTGAAGTGACTGTAGCACCGCCCAAGTTTCGACAAATCAAAGGCTTTTTCATAGTCCACATACGCCAGACATAGCGGGAGATTGTACTCTTCGGTCTTTTGTACAATCTGGCGAAGGGTATGTATGTGGTCTATGGTACTAAAGCCTTTTCGGAATCCGGCTTGTTCGGGAGGCTGGAAGTCGTCAAGTCTGCTTGCGAGACGATTCGTAATGACTCTCGAAAACAGCACATAGACGCGGTTCAGAAGCGATATCGGTCTATAGTTCTTCAAGAGGGCGTTATCACCCTTCTTGAAGAACAGGACAACCACGCTTCCGGCGTAGCGCCACCGTGGATGACGGAATTAAAGAGCCTCTGAAGGACTAAGAGTACCGGTTTTCCACCCGCTTTCAGAAGCTCCGCTGTACCGTCCTCACCGGGCGCTTTGCCATTCTTAAGCTGTTTGAGAGCCATACTAATCTCGCTCAGACTGACGTCCGGGATATCGTCGGAATAGTGTCGGACGAGTTTGGCTCATGGGTCGTAACTCACACTTGTATGTGGCTCCAACGACGATGTGTACAGCTGCCCATAGAATCTCTCGATCTCACTCACAATCTCTGGTCCAGCGGAAATGACGCTACCGCTCTCGGTCCTCAACTTTGTCAGTTGGCTCTTCCCGGCAGACAGATCCCTGGCAAAGACCTTGGAGCCTTGGTTTCGCTCTATCGCTTCTTCAATACGAAGTGTATTGAAGTTGCGTAGGTCTCGCCGCATACATTGGGAGATTGTAGATTGTAGATTGTAGATTGCAACGGGCCGGTTTACGCAACTCCACGTCTAGCGCGTTTTTTGCGTGTAGGCAGGAACGTTGGGCTACTCGAGCCAACCAAGCTCCTCCAGAAATCGCAGCAGGCCCTTGATGTTCCCCGCGACCTCAGGGAGCGGTCTCGGCGAGCCGAGATGCTTGACCCGGTATAAGGCGACCGCTGGGCAGTCCAGTAGGACATGGGCCGCCGTTTCGTCCGTCTCCATACAGGCTCTGCACAGAGGGCTGTCTGTAACACCTAAATTAAACAGATGTTTGTTAAATGATCCATGTCCAGTTATAGCACTACTGATCGTTCTGATTTGGGGTTTATTCAGACGAAGTAGCGCCTTGGAGATGCGACTGTTGATAACGGGCAAAGCTGTCTTTGCCTGTCTGCACTCTGGGTGGTTCGCCCAGATTTGTACATGTTGGCTCCTAGTGCGCTTGCAGACTAGCGAGCGAACATACCTGAGGGGAAGTGGCAGTATAGGTTCTGGACCCACAGCACACTGGTTAGAGCCTCCTCGAGCAAGTTCGTCAGCCGCGTCGTTGCCCCTAGATTCGCTGTGTCCCTTAATCCATTGTAGGGTTATTTCATTGAATTGACATACCTCATTTAATTTCTGGTAGCATTCGTAGATGAGCCCTGAATTTATAACATTGCTATTGAGGGCCAGTAGTACCGCCATGCCGTCGGAGAGTATTCGGATGGAATAGTCTTTTACCTTCCTTTCAGCTATAGCCGATGCTGCGTGAATAATGCCCATACACTCTGCCTGAAACACTGTATTGTGGGCACCGAGTGGTGTGCTTATTTGTATATTTAGGTCCTCTGAAAAAGTTCCAGAGCCTGTACCTGACCCGGTTTTGGAACCATCTGTGAAGATTCTAAGTTCCTTAGGGTTTAGTCCTTCAGTACGATGGTCCTCGTGTATTTGTATTTTGTACTTCTTGTCGAATACAAATTGCTTTGGGATCCTATCATACACAGCCTGTAGAACGGGCATTTCTGCAAACAGTTCTGTAAGTATATTGGTATGTGGGATCTTGTTATTACTCCAGAGATTCAGTGTTTTGAGCCTTATGGCTGCCAATGCTGCTTCCTGTTGGATGTGTAGGTGCAGCGGTGGCAGGTCTAGCATGGCTTCTAGGGCCACTGTGGGAGTAGTCCTCATGCATCCTGTCGTGGCCAGACATGCTAGCCTCTGACATCTTTGGAGTTTGTTGATAGCAGTAGTTAATCTTGTTCTTGGCCACCAAACTACTGCACCGTATGTAATCATTGGGTACCACCGAATAATCATCTTGTATAGCCACATGATGATTTTCGGTGACAAGCCCCAGCGATTACCAATCATCCTTTTACATTGCCAAAAGGTGATAGTCGCTTTGCATCATACTGGACAGCAAACTAAACTGGAACATTCACATTGAAAACAAAATCAAAAAAGTCGTCATCGTCTGCGTACCCTATTGTGTAGAAATGGTTTACATTTAGTATTGTGATGAGGTCGTTGATGACTAGGTTCCACAGGAGCGGTGACAGCACACCTCCTTGTGGACAACCCTTCGCTATTTTAACTATTTGTCTCTCACCTGCGATGCGCACTATACGTTTGCTTAGTGCGTTTATAATCCAGTTCGTTAAGGTTGGCTCCACATCATGTTTGACGAGGGCATTACCTATGCTGGTGAAGTTGGTTTTGTCAAAGGCTCCTTCTATATCAATGAAGGTTCCTAGACAGATGTTTTTCTGGTTAAGGGCTAACTCGATCTGGGTGACTACCCGGTGGAGTGCCGATTCTGTTGATTTACCTGAGCTATAAGCATGCTGATTGCTATGCAACGGTTTAGTTAATAGAATCAGGCGTTACTTTGCGGAAATCCATTATAATGAAGATAATATAATTAGGTATAACATGCTGTTGCTTACACTGTAACTTGTTGTAACCGTTGCATGAAGAAAAGTAACTTACTTTTCTTCATGCAACGGTTTGTATAATAGTGCCTTTCCCCTCAGCTCCCTTTCACATACCTTTTCCAAAGCTTTCAGCATAAAGGATGTGAGGCTGATAGGTCTGAAGGATTTGGCATTTGTATAGTCACTTTTGCCCGGTTTGGGGATGAAGATTACCTTCACTTCCCTCCAGATTTTTGGGACGTATCTATGCGCTAGGCATGCTGTCATAATTACGGCAAGTACCTTTATAATCAGTGCCCCCCCCCACTGAAGAAGAGCAGGGAAGATACCATCAGGTCCTACCGCTTTGTAAGGTTGGAAACTGCTTATGGCCCATTGTAGTTTTTCAACTGTAACCACATGTTGGGCGTATTTCCAGTCTTGGTCACTAGGAATTATGTTTTCCTCTTGCCAGTCTACTTCCTGAACCATTCTGCATCCTGGAAAGTGTGTCTCCAGCAGGATGCGTTGCGCTTCAGCTGGTGAGTAGGTGTATGTGTTGTCGGGTTTGCGAAGAGTGTCAGGCCCTGAGATTGTTTGTTGGGCCAGAACTTTCCTTACCCGGTTTGCTTGTTCACAGGATTCTATGTTACATTGGGAGATCTGTCTGTTAAGTTGCCGATATGCTGACGCGTCAGTTGAGGACTGTAGCTTCATTTCACGCCTGGCCTCCATGAGACTGAGAGTGTGATCGGAGAGCTTCTGGATCTTCTTTTTGCGGCGGGTCTTGCAAAACTTTGCCCCCACCGCCTGGACAGTTTCCACGAGCCTCTCGTTTAAATCGTCCACTGTAACGCAATCATCTAGGCACTGAAAGCGATTATGCAATTCGAGGTGGTAGCTCTAGAGATTTTGGATAAGGGCACGTGATGGACGGAGTGTAGACTTCACCAGACGAAACCTCTCCAGTTTTACGTTCAAGTTCAATGTGCCTCTTACCATTCGGTGATCACTGCCGGTTTTCACCCTAGCCATCACAGAGACATCATTGAACAGCTGTCGTTTGGTCGTCATGATGAAGTCGATCTCATTTTTAGTGGAACCGTCCGGGCTCATCCAGGTCCACTTTCTGTGGGGCCACTTTTGGAAAAAGGAGTTCATCATAAAGAGTCCCTCCTTCTCCATAAAGTCGGCCAGCTGTTGGCCCCTTTGGTTCCGGTGCCCTATTCCAAATTGCCCCACTACCAGCTCATCGTCTTTCTTCATGCCCAGCTTTGCGTTAAAATCTCCCATCAACACCGTGTAGTGAGTTTTGGAGGAATGTATGGCTTTTGAGATATCCTCATACATTACTCGTAGTAGTCGTAACTTCTAAACGATAGGCCCGATTCGAATAATTTAAAGAGTAATTTACATGAACATAATCAACTTTGGCTATGAAACTATTTAGTAGGATAAGGATTAATATTATGATACGAATGTCATAATCTTTCGATTCAAAAGTGTTTTGTTTAATTAATTTGAACATAAAGGGGTTATTGTGACTTAACTATAATAGTTAGACATATAGCCTCGCGGACTTTTTTGTGAGTCATGATGAGTACTATGAAAATGAAGTACATTATTTTATTTAACATCAGTAGTTTTCACAGCGCACGCCAAATAATTACTTTTATTAGTACTTGTTGATACCTTGAGTTACAACATAGCATTTTTTTGTAGGGATCTCAGTTATTTTAAATTAAATACAACTGATGTTAGTCGCTGATAATAAAGCTGTATAATATTAGGTAGGGTTAATATAAATAATGATAATATATAAATAATAATAGTTTAGACAAAATAAATCTGTTGAAATACCTCAGAACGTACCTGATGTACATGTATTCTAAGTTCTAAGTCCACGAAAAAAACTTAACAAAAGACTGTGGTGGTAAAATTAATATAAACGTATTTATGACAGAAAGGAACTAATTTTATTAGTTACATGAAACTGAACAAGTAAGTAATATTAGTCGTCATTAAAAATCAGACATCAAAAAAAAAAATAACTACTAATTACTACTTAAAAGGAAAATAACAATTAGTAAATATTTGAATGAAACTTATTTTACGGATTTCATCGAGTTTAATTTTTTTTACTATTTATAACTTGACGTTTCGAGTGCTTTAAAGCACCGAAACGTCGATCGAAAAGTTGGGTTATAAATAGTAAAAAAATAAAAAAATTAAACTCGATAAAATCCGTAAAATAAGTTTCATTTAAATGTGTAGTGTTCGCGTAATTATAAGAAATCATAATTAGTAAATATACTGTGCTGCAGTATAAAATCACGAAATGGACGGAATTAATAGGAAATCGTAAGCATCACGTCATTGGGATCTCCAGCCCCGCCCGCTGCCTTTTCAGTCCCAGTAAATTTGGGAGGCAATTCTACGATCGTGCGAGCGCACTTCAATCATTTAACTGTGCCGCCAGCCAAGTCGAACAGACAAACAGCGCGGGCAAAGCCGTAACAACCTTTTCTCGAAGCAACTTTTTTTTTTTGTATAAAGTGATGAAACGAGCGAAACGTTCACGATAGTAAGTGCAACGTCTGTCCATAACAAATGCCGCGTCACCCAGAAAATTTATGTTTGACACCACACTGTGCCATCACCCTGAGACATAAGTTCTTGAGTGTAATATGCGCAGTGATTACGCTAGCTGCACACAGTGCCCTTCAAACCGAAACACAGTAATGTTTGCACACTACTTCTTCACGGCAGAATAACTAACCCTGGGGTGGTATCTACCTAGACGGATTCCTGCATAGGAATCCTACCACCACTAGATAGTATAGTTAATTTGTTATATATGGAGTCTATGTCGTTCATAAAGTCATTCCATGATATATACCAGGAACAAGCACAAATTAATAACGCCAGTTACTCGACTTACCTTACAGATAGGGATGAAAACGATACATAAAGATCATAAAACCGTGTGGTGGCGGCTCGTTAAAAGGATACTATGTCATGCAAGTAAAGTGTCAAGATGAAGGTGTAGCAAAATTCATAATGTTACACAAGGTCCCCGTTGGTGTAGTTGTACAACGCTTGGATTTCAAGTACTCGAGTCGAGAGTTCGAATCCTAACAAAACATTTTTGTTGGTTTTCTAAAGTAATTGTAAACGTTATTTTAAATTTAGATTTAAATTGTTTAATAGCATCATGAATTAAAGTTCATGGACATTTGAGGTCATACGGGCATAAAGTACAGACCTGTGTTCCTCTTAGTCAACTGAGAGTGAATATTTAAACATACCGACAATATTTCGTGGTAAATTAGTAAATTTGGATATGTGCGAAATTGTTTTGTTGAAATCAAATGTAATGAGTGATTAGGTATATTCTGCACAAGGGGTAAGTGACTTTGTAATTATATAATTGGTATTACATATATATGGTAACTGCCGTCATTATAGTATAATGTGTACCTATTCTTTGTAGCTTAAGGGCACGCCCTTGCATATAATACGAATAATCCTGAGAAGCCAGCCGTGGTTAAAGGTTTAGGCAGAGTTCCAAAACAAAACTCTCCTGGCGCCCTTCAAACCTAGCATAATAAAGTATATTATAAGTAGTGTTATAAGTAATACAAGTAAAAAAGTCCTAGTTCAATAAGTATAGCATAAGATTTTATTGTATTAAATATATAGGTAATTCTGCATGGTTCAGAGTGTATTATTTACCATGAAACCCCGTAACAAATGGCGCCCAACGTTAAAATAAATTATTGGCCGTTAAGCATTATTCAAATTTGATTTGTTTTCAACATTGTGTAATCTTCATGTTTTTATTATTATAGGACTGTTTCTTTGAATGTTCATTTTAAGACATTATATTTATATGATCGTTCTGTTAAAAGTAAATATTTAAGTTTAGCTTTTAGGTTTATTTAGTACGACAAGCAACATTAATGTTATATTGGGAACCTGTTCTATTATGTGGGTTTGCTAGGGTGAAGTTGTAAGGCGACAGTTACCAACAGTTTCAATACAGTTTTTAAGGGGAATTTTACTACGGGATTACTTTACTTACTGTACTTGTATTTAATAATATTTAATTAAACATTTGATATATTCTAAAGACCCGTAATGCTTATGTTTGAGATTTTAATTTTGTAATATTAATCTACCCGCAATTTGTTTATTATTTATGTTAATTTTCGTTGTTTTAAAATCGTAAGAGATAAATTTTGTAAATTCATGATTTTCCTTTACCAGAAGGGTTAGGTAAAAGTATAATTCCTAAAGTATTCAGTTTGTTTATATTATACATTTTTTGGTGATAAACAGAATTATGGATCCCAATTATTTGCTTAAAGATGAATTAGAATTCGAACTTTCTATGCGCGGAGTACATGTGAAAGGCGTTGTTTCAACTTTAAGGAAACTATTAAAAGAGCTATTACTAACGGAAGAATCAGGAGCAGCAAAGTACGAAATAAAGGTTCCAAAACTCTGCTCTGATTTGACATCAGAGTTAAGAATATGTTCCTCTAAGCTGGAAATAATTTCAAATTATATTTCGGAAATATCGAGTAAACCCGATAAGGCATTGTTTAGACGGTTAGTGTCGAGATTATATCACATTAAAAATCGCCTTGATTTTCTTCATCCGATAGAAGAGCGGGACATACAAAAAAAAGAGGAGTTAATTGCCAAAAGCGGGAGTTTATTAAGAGACTTAGAACATAAGGATGATGATGAAGAGGAGGATGATCAAACGTCAGATCAAATTAAGAAAGTTTTACAGGAGACTTTAGGTGAGGTAGGCGAAGAAATTGCTAGGAGGTTAAAAGATAGCCGGGAAAGCAACATCATCCCATCAACGTCTAACGGGACTGAAAAAATGGGGGTCCTAGGAACTCACTATAAGGACATTATAACCGAAAAATGTAGGGTACTGCGGTCATCTACTTTCGATGAAGAGATTCCCAACAGAAAGCTGGTTCCAATCAGTCAGTGGGGAATTAAATTTTCGGGGGAGGACCATGTAAGCATTAATGCTTTTCTAGAGCGAGTTGAAGAATTAAAAGATGCTAGAAACGCTACCTATTACGATTTATGGCGTTATGCTATTGACTTTTTTAATGGAGATGCGTTGATATGGTACAGGGCTAATAAGGAATATGCATCCAACTGGGATGAACTGGTCATTCTTCTAAAACGAACGTTTCAGTCTCCATATTATCAAGAAGAATTATTATCTGAAATAAAACTAAGGACACAAGGCTATGACGAATCTGTCATTATTTATATTTCAACTTTGCAAAATATGTTCAATAGATTGCCGTCAAAAATTTCAGAACAAGAAAAAATTAGGATAATTTTACGTAACCTTCAACCTTACTATCAACATGCAGTGTGCAGAGACACCTTTGATTCAATTTCTGATCTTATTAACGTTCTCAGAATTATTGAAAGAACTAAAGTAAATTGTGATAAATTTTTGGAACCAAAAAAGGGTGAAAACAAACTAGAACCAGATTTAGCTTATAAAAGTAATAAATTGATTCAAATTTGTAACACTGTTAACGAGATTGAAGGCAATACTTCAATTAAACTCAATAAGGGCAAGCGATGTTGGAATTGTCGTGAAATAGGACATGTATTTAGGGTTTGCCCTCATCCTAAACAAAAACTGTTTTGTTACAAATGTGGAAAGTTTGGCGTCATTTCTAAAGAGTGTAAATGTAAGGGAAACGCTTCTGGGGAAAGTACAGATCCTGCCAAATAGGCTTTCCCCTTAAAAGAAAAAACAAAGAATGGCAGGACTGGCTGTGTAAGATCAAACATTTTATGTCTCATGGTGATGTGTGCCCATTGATTTTTCATAAAATAAATGATAACCGGCCTTATGTGTCTTTAAATATTTTAGAACATTCGTGTGTAGGTTTATTAGATTCTGGAGCGAATCGTACAGTCATAAATACTAAATTTGGAATGAAATTGAAATCTTTAGGTTTGAAATCACATAGGTTAAATAAATTTTCTGTCACTACCGCAGATGGAAAATGTCATGACGTAGTGGAAATGTTTGATGTTCCGGTGAAGTTTAATCTACAATTTAATGTGGTAACAATGCTAGTTATGCCAAACTTATCGCAGAAACTTATATTAGGTAAAGATTTCTTTGATCTATTTGGCATAATAATACAGTTTGCAGCTAATGAGTCTCAAATTAAGCCTAATATAGCATCAGTAGTAAATAGTAATCCCGTTTTAATTTCTAAATCTGATTTAAATGAAGAATCGAAAACAGTCCTTGACCATCTAATCGAAGAAATGAGACAAACAGTAGGCACTGGTCTGGGCAGGACGAAATTATTGAAACACAACATTGATACTGGAAGTAATAAACCAATTTTTCAAAAACAGTACCAGTTTTCACCTGTAATAAAAAAAGAAATAGAACATGAACTGGATATTATGCTTCAAAAAGACGTAGTTGAACCTTCATTCAGCCCTTGGTGCTCCCCAGTGGTAATTGTTAAAAAGCCGAATGGTGAAAACAGGCTTTGTCTAGATAGTAGACAATTAAACAAAATTACCAAAAGAGACACATATCCTCTACCTCGAGTATCCTGCATCATTGACAATCTTCGTAACGCACAACTCTTAAGTACTATAGACTTAAAATCAGCATTTTGGCAAATTGAGTTAGATGAAAACAGTAAGGAAAAAACAGCATTTGCTATCCCGGGACGTGGCTTATTCCACTTCAAAGTGATGCCTTTCGGTCTGGTTAATGCTTCGCAGACACAACAGAGGCTAATGGATCTTTTATTTCATTCACTTGAAGGCAAAGCATGGGCATACCTAGATGACATTGTGGTATGTTCGGAAAGTTTTAATGAACATCTAATGACTTTGAGAAAAGTGATGACCATTTTGAAAGAAGCAAACTTGACGGTTAATATCGAGAAATGCAAGTTTGCGAGGGATAGCTTAAGGTATCTTGGATACATTATAGATAAAGATGGACTGAGAACCGACCCAGATAAAGTATCCGCTATATTGAATTTTCCTAGGCCTAAAAACATGACCGAACTGAAAAGATTTATTGGGTTAGCCAGTTGGTATAGAAGGTTTGTCAAAGATTTTTCTATAGTGGCGGCCCCTTTGCATAATCTAACTAAAGGAAAAAGAAACACGCGGTTCGTTTGGCCCAGTGAAGCTGAAGAAGCGTTTTTAAAACTAAAAACACTGCTTACATCCACACCGGTAATGTCTTGTCCAGATTATACAAAACCTTTCATTATTCAATGCGACGCTTCTATTAAGGGTATTGGGGCCGTGCTTAGTCAAAAGATAGATGGAGTGGAGAAAGCTGTAGCGTATTTAAGCCGGAAACTAACCGATAGAGAAAGACAATATTCAACATCAGAAAGAGAACTTTTGAGCGTTATATATGCAATTGAAAAATTTAGGCCCTATATTGACGGAACTCACTTTACGGTAATTACAGATCATAGCGCATTACAGTGGTTACACAAGATGAAGGATCCGCATGGTAGATTGGCTCGGTGGGCAATGAAGCTCCAGCAATTTGATTTTGACATCGTTCATAAACCGGGAAAGTTAAATGTGGTACCGGACGCTCTTTCGAGATCTATAAACAGCGTTCAAATTAATCAACTGGAAATATTAGACAAATACAAAAATAATTGGTATAGAGAGAAAGTAAAGAATATTGTAAATGGTGACTCCAGTGATAATCATTGGTGCGTTAAAGATGGGACCCTTTATAAAAAAGTAATTATGGAACAATATCCTAGTAAGGAACACATTTGGAAACTTTATGTCCCTGAACCATTGAGAAAGCAAGTTTTAAAAATGTGTCATAATGATGTCACTTCAGGTCATTTTGGAATACGTAAGACTATGTTTAGGATTAAGCAGTTCTACTACTGGCCTAATATGCTTTCGGACATAAAACAATACGTTAAAGGCTGTGAGACCTGCGGCAAATATAAAGTAGAACAAAAATTACCATTGGGTCAAATGGGCTCACAAAGGGAGGTTTCTCGTCCATGGCAGATAATATCACTTGATCTTATGGGTCCTTTTCCCAAAAGTAAAAAAGGTCATACCATGTTGCTAGTAATTACGTGCTATTTTAGTAAGTTTACTCTTTTGTTTCCTTTGAGAACAGGGAAAACGGACAAGATATGTGAAATTTTGGAAAACCAATTTTTGCTTTTCGGTGCACCGGACTGTATAATTTGTGATAACGGCAAACAGTTTACCTCACATGATTTTAAAAATGTGTCTACAAAGTATAACTGTAAAATTTGGTTCACGCCCAATTATCACCCGCAAAGTAACCCAACAGAAAGAGCAAATAGAGTAGTGGGCACAATGATATCAACTTATGTACGGTCTCATAAGCATAATGAATGGGACACACACTTGCTTGAAATCGGCCATGCAATCAGAACAGCAGTCCATGAAACAACGGGCTATACGCCTTCGTATTTGTTTTTAGGTAGAGAAACTACTATTTGTAGGCATGATAAATTAAACTCTGGCATACTTTATGATGATCAATCAATACTTCAAAATCTCAACAGGGACCAATTTATAGCATCTTTAAAAGAAAAGGAGCGTTTACACAAACAAGTGCAATTGAGGTTTAAATTGGCTCACAACCAAAGTCTTAAAACCTATAATCGTAGACGCAGACCAGCATCATTTCAAGTTGGTAATTTCGTTTGGAAAAGGACAAAATTTTTGTCCAGAGCAAATGATAAGTTTATGGCCAAACTAGCACCAAAGTTTGAAAAAGCAATTGTAAAAGAGAAGTTATCAAATAATGTGTATAAATTAATTAATATGGCTGGCAAAGATTTAGGAGTATGGCATGCTAAGGATTTAAAACCTTTTATAGAGTAAAAAAAAAAAAAATATATATATATATATATATTTATTATATATAAATATTTTTTTTCTCCGGTTTGGGGTATATGTCATGCAAGTAAAGTGTCAAGATGAAGGTGTAGCAAAATTCATAATGTTACACAAGGTCCCCGTTGGTGTAGTTGTACAACGCTTGGATTTCAAGTACTCGAGTCGAGAGTTCGAATCCTAACAAAACATATTTGTTGGTTTTCTAAAGTAATTGTAAACGTTATTTTAAATTTAGATTTAAATTGTTTAATAGCATCATGAATTAAAGTTCATGGACATTTGAGGTCATACGGGCATAAAGTACAGACCTGTGTTCCTCTTAGTCAACTGAGAGTGAATATTTAAACATACCGACAATATTTCGTGGTAAATTAGTAAATTTGGATATGTGCGAAATTGTTTTGTTGAAATCAAATGTAATGAGTGATTAGGTATATTCTGCACAAGGGGTAAGTGACTTTGTAATTATATAATTGGTATTACATATATATGGTAACTGCCGTCATTATAGTATAATGTGTACCTATTCTTTGTAGCTTAAGGGCACGCCCTTGCATATAATACGAATAATCCTGAGAAGCCAGCCGTGGTTAAAGGTTTAGGCAGAGTTCCAAAACAAAACTCTCCTGGCGCCCTTCAAACCTAGCATAATAAAGTATATTATAAGTAGTGTTATAAGTAATACAAGTAAAAAAGTCCTAGTTCAATAAGTATAGCATAAGATTTTATTGTATTAAATATATAGGTAATTCTGCATGGTTCAGAGTGTATTATTTACCATGAAACCCCGTAACAACTACCACTCCATCTCATCCAACGGATCTCGTAAAAGGCGAGTAAGGAATTAAACTGCACTGCGCACCCAACAGCGAATGGTGGCGATGGGCTCACCGCCTATCACACCGAGTGCATTATATTGTTTTGGTTAAACGTGGATTGTGGCAGTCATCTGTTTTTGCAGTAAGTGCCCAGTCTCTGACTACCCCTGATGGGATACTGTCGTGATCTTATGTATGTATGTAAACATTGATGTAAAAATGATGTTTATGACCAGCAAAAGTGTCAAACATCGACATCGTTCATTCATACCGTTCGTGCTATGCTCTGTGGTTATAGTTACATACTCACACTTGTTTTCAAATATGTGAAATGAAATGAAATAAAAATACTTTATTTTTCGACGTAAGAAATATAAATTTCGTTTGTCAAACGTCATTTCCTTACAATCTACCGCCGTTTCGTGATGAGGTTCCTCTGACGGAGAAGAAACAGGCGAAAGAAACTCCGTAGGTATCCTCTACTTTGTAATTCCTTTTTTATCTCAGTCAAAAAAAATATATCATAATAAAATTTATTACATCACCCTGTCTTACACCTTTCTGCAATTGGATCGGTTTCGTACTCTGGTTCTGTACTCGGATAGCCATCGTAGCATTGGTATACAAGCACTGCAACGCATCGATATACCGACAGTCAATTCGGCACCGCTGAAGCGACTCTAGCACCGCCCAAATTTCGACGGAATCGAAGGCTTTCTCATAGTCCACATACGCCAGACATAGCGGAAGATTGTACTCTTCGGTCTTTTGTACAATCTGGCGAAGGGTATGTATGTGGTCTATGGTACTATAGCCTTTTCGGAATCCGGCTTGTTCGGGAGGCTGGAAGTCATCAAGTCTGCTTGCGAGACGATTCGTTATGACTCTCGAAAACAGCACGTAGACGCGGCTTAGAAGCGATATCGGTCTATAGTTCTTCAAGAGGGCGTTATCGCCCTTCTTGAAGAACAGGACAACCACGCTTCTACTCCACGCTTCCGGCGTAGCGCCGCCCCGGATGACGGAATTAAAGAGCTTCTGAAGGACTACTAGTATCGGCTTTCCACCCGCTTTCAGAAGCTCTGCTGTGATTCCATCTTCACCCGGCGCTTTGCCATTCTTAAGCTGTTTGAGAGCCATACTAATCTCGCTCAGACTGACGTCCGGGATATCATCGGAATAGTGTCGGACGAGACTTGCTCTTGGGTCGTTACTCACACTAGTGTGTGGCTCCAACGACGATGTGTACAGCTGTCCATAAAATCTCTCGATCTCACTCAAAATCTCTGCTCCAGCGGAAATGACGCCACCGCTTTCGGTCCTCAACTTAGTCAGTTGGCTCTTTCCGGCAGACAGATCCCTGGAAAAAACCTTGGAGCCTTGGTTTCGCTCTATCGCTTCCTCAATACGAGCTGTATTGAAGTTGCGAAGGTCTCGCCGCATACATTTGGAGATCTGTCTGTTCAGTTGCCGATATGCTGACGCATCAGTTGAGGACTGTAGCCTCATTTCTCGCCTAGCCTCCACGAGATTAAGAGTGTGGTCGGAGAGTTTCTGGATCTTTTTTGTGCGGTGGGTCTTGCAAAACTTTGCCCCCACCGCATGGACAGTTTCCACGAGCCTCTCGTTCATATCATCCACTGTAACGCAATCTTCCAGGCACTGAAAACGATTTTGCAACTCGAGCTGGAAGCTTTCGGGGTTTTGGATAAGGGCACGAGATGGACGGAGCGTGGACTTCACCAGACGCGACCTCTCCAGCTTTACGTTCAGGTTCAATGTGCCTCTTACCATTCGGTGATCACTGCCGGTTTTCACCCTAGCGATCACAGAGACATCATTGAACAGCTGTCGTTTGGTCGTCATGATGAAGTCGATCTCATTTTTGGTGGAACCGTCCGGGCTCATCCAGGTCCACTTTCTGTGGGGCCGCTTTTGAAAGAAGGAGTTCATCATAAAGAGTCCCTCCTTCTCCATAAAGTCGGCCAGCTGTTGGCCCCTTTGGTTCCGTTGCCCTATTCCAAATTGCCCCACTACCAGCTCATCGTCTTTTTTCATGCCCAGCTTCGCGTTAAAGTCTCCCATCAACACCGTGTAGTGAGTTTTGGAGGAATGTATGGCTCTTGATATGTCCTCATACATTACCTCCACCTCATCATCAGGATGTGCCGAGGTAGGTGCGTATACCTGTATGACCTTCAGCGAATACCGTTTGGTTATTCTGAGTATAAGGTACGCAACCCTAGTCGACACACTCCCGATCTTGACAATGTTGTTAATGAGAGACTTGTGGACGATAAACCCGACACCTCCTTGGGACAGATGGTCGCCCTCCCGGTGGTAGAACAAGTTACCGGATTCAAGGATTACCGTGTCCTCCCCCTGTCTTCGGACTTCAGATAATCCTATAATATCCCAACGTAACTTGCTCACCTCCTCTTCCAGTTCCAAGATCTTCTCGTCGGTCATCAGCGTGCGTGCGTTGAATGTTGCCAGGTCCAGTCGTCGGTGGTGGTAGCAAGATCTCCTCCTCCGGAGATTCTTCGCACCCCCTGCCCCGCCGTTACCATGACCGACTGTAATATCCCCGAAACTCTTCACCGCTGCATTGGAAAATGTTTTCAAGCTACTGGACTGGAAAGGATACGGTATCAACATCAATGGCGAATACATCACTCACCTTCGATTTGCCGACGACATAGTCATAATGGCAGAATCGCTGGAGCACCTTAGCGCTATGCTCAATGACCTCAGTAGTGTCTCCCAACGGGTAGGTCTTAAGATGAACATGGACAAGACGAAGATCATGTCTAACGTCCATGTCACACCTATACCGGTTATTGTTGGGAACACTACGATCGAAGTTGTTGACGAATATGTATACCTAGGACAGATTGTACGACTAGGTAGGTCCTACTTCGACCAAGAGGTCAGTCGACGGATCCAACTCGGCTGGGCAGCGTTCGGGAAACTGCGTCACATCTTCTCGTCGAGTATACCGCAATCCCTCAAAACAAAAGTGTACAACCAGTGCGTGTTGCCAGTGATAACATATGGAACCGAGACGTGGTCCTTCACTGCAGGCCGCATGAGGAAGCTCAGAATCGCTCAGCGAGCTATGGAAAGGGCTATGCTCGGAGTTTCTCTGCGAGATAAAATCCGTAACGATGTTATCCGCAGCAGAACTAGAGTAACCGACATAGCCCTAAGGATTAGCAAGCTGAAGTGGCAATGGGCCGGCCATATAGCTCGGAGAACCGATAACCGTTGGGGAAGAAAGGTTCTCGAGTGGCAACCTCGTACCGGCAAACGCAGTGTAGGGCGACCCCCCACTAGATGGAGCGACGACCTACACGGTTTTGCAGGAAGTCGATGGATGCAGGTGGCTCAGGACCGTGTTTTGTGGCAATCTATGGGGGAGGCCTATGTTCAACAGTGGACTATGGTAGGCTGAAATGATGATGATGATGATGAATAAAATTTATAAAGAATAGTCTCAAGTGTGAATTGAGTTCCTATTAAAATGTATCTTCTTAAATTCCATTTCAAAAATTTAACGTCGAAATATTTAAATATTTTCAATTTCCGCGATGTTTGTTTATATGATCAATTTTGTTGTTTGTGGTCTAGTTAATTGGAAGTTAGCTAAGGTTTTAGGTTAAATGATGGTAAGTTTGATATATTTTGTTATTAAGTTACGTCACAGGTTGTTTATTAAAACAGACAACGTTTAAGTCGCGTGAGTGTGATGGATGAGAACAATAAAACAACGAAAAAACATCGATGTATCGTTTTAATTTACGATGTTTTTTAACATCGATGTTAGGAAACATTTCAATCATTTTTAAGAGCGATGTTGCATCCCTATAAGGTCCGGTCAGTAACTCTTTCATGACGCAAAGTACTTTTACAACAAAATCCCAGAAAGGCACAGTCTTTCAATAAAAAAGTTCAAATTATTTATTAAACAAAGACTTTTTAAGAAGGGTTATAAAATTAAGGAATACATGGATAACCCTTGGGAATGAGGTGATCGCTGCCAAGCTATTTCTGCATCTTTCTAATACTACTGTAATTGAACATTATATTTAAAATTACTGAAAAAAAATCCTGCTGGCTCTTCCCAGGACAGAGACTATGCGAACCAGTGTAGCTTAAAAAAATGACGTTCAATGAGTATTATGTAAAAAATCTATATTGAATAAAAAATATTATTTTCTATTCTATTCTATCGTAAGAAAAGTTTTCTTACGATAGAATAGAACAGAAAAGAATATTTTGTCATATCTGAGGAATAAAAACATTTCCTATCAGCGTGAAGTCTGCCGATCTACATTGGAGCAGCGTGGCAGAATATTCCCAGCTTCAAACTGTTCATAGCAGTAAGACATTTTTAAGCTATTACTTTGCTTCTAATCTCAAGCATCGCAAGATATTTTGCTTTTAGGACAAAACCTTATATATTTTTAGAGCATGGCAGCAGTACGGCCAGTCGCCTTTTCCCATTTTTCTCTCTCTAATTTCTCGACAAGAAATGCGGCTAATCCATCTTCGTGGAAAAGACGTAAAATGTTGTCTCTAAGTAGGGACGGGGACAAAATGCTGTTATTTGCGGGGTGACCTCGGCGGGCGATGTCTCGGCGCGCCATTTCACTTTAATTCTATGCTAGAAAAAAATTGTACATTTATTTTGCAGAAAAAGTGTACAAAAAGGCGTACTTAATGCCTAGAGACATTCTCTACCAATCTAACTTTGGGTTGAGCAGAGAACATGCTAAGGCATTGCGATATATTATGGAAAAACCTAACATGGTATGCTACTCATACATTTACTTCATGCTATGGCAACACAGCTCCGTGATTCTCTGTCGAGAATGGATTTTCATTTACCATAAGATGGGTAGTGTTGTGTTTGACCTTTACTTATATAACTGACGGTAGGATTCCTATGCAGGAATCCGTCTAGGTAGGTACCAACTCAGGGCCAGTTAATCTGCCGTGTAGCAGTAGTGTGCAAACATTACTGTGTTTCGGTCTGAAGGGCACTGTGAGCCAGTGTGTTCACTGGGTGAGAACTGATATGTCAAGGCGACGCGCGCATTGTGGAGCCACACAGATTATTCTAGGTGCATTTGTTATGAGCAGGCGTTACACTTACCATAAGGTGAACGTTTTGCTCGTCCCGTCACGTCATCCAATAAAAAAAATATATAATAAGAGATGTAACCGCGACTTCGTTCGCGTGGATAAGGTTTTTCATTACACAAAGTTAGGAAGACTACTTTATTATAGAAGTCGTTCTGGGCGTCAACAGCGATAATTAAGGCTGTGACTTTCATTCATTAAGTTAATGTTAAAACGTTCTACGTTGTAACATTAACATTTTTTTGAAAAGGGCACATTCGGTTGTATTTCATAATAATTTCGCCAAACTGCAGGACACTTATTGGCGAATATATCACCCACTCACGCATCCTGCATGTTTAAATTAGTTATGTTATCACTTAGAAGTACTCAGGGCAGCTTTAAAGTCCTGTATTCTTATGTAACCCAATGGATTTCACCCGCGCGCAGAGTCCTTCTAAATCCTTCTATTAAGAACCACCCCCTGGGCCAGTCATTCACATTCGGCTGTGCAGCAGTAGTGTGTAAACATTACTGTGTTACCGTACCGTGACCGTAACACAGTAATTTTGCTCTCAGTAGGGCTAGCGTTATCACTGGCCATGTGAGACTTAAGAACTGATTTCTCAGGGTGACGGGTGTCACATAGAAATGTTCTGAATGACACAGCACTTTTTATGTTTTTTACACGTTGCACTCAACATCAGGCGAACGTCTAGCTCGTTTTGTCAGTATATTCGATTAAAAAAAAATACGAAATTGCATCCAGGTTGATTCACTTGGTGTTTGTGTTTAGTCCGATAATTGTTTTAAGTTTGTTTCATACATCTTTGCACACGTACATATGTATTGCAAACGTACATATGTATAGCTAGAGCGAGCAACCATAGATGTAGTATTTCTAATTTTTAGTTACAATAAAGCAATCAGAGGGAACGCACAGTTTCAATTAACATATTCACCTGCAAGCACAAGTGCACCTTATTACCAAGTGCACAGTTTGTGTAGAGAAGGAGTTTAGCGGGTTGAATAAAAAACACAATTGAGTCGCAGAGAAAATGGGAGCGTTTTATTTCGTTTTAATCCTATATATATACATTCTAAGTGGTTTCTCAACTCACCGAGTATAGACGCATCGTGCGCGCTCGGTGCGGACCAATCAGAGCACGAGCCTGGTTTACGAATGTTGCTTCGCTCTGATTGCGATGGTCGCCTACTTTTGGACATATTATGCCCATATAAGGGCATTTTGCGAGGCTTACTTGTATTACGTAATTATATAATAAAAAATGTTACGAGCTACTTGTGCGAAGTAATTATATAACAATATGACTGAATGGCTCACAAATGGCATGAGATCGTCGATACGATTGCTATTTATTTAACTTATAGTATTTTATTTACAGACTAATATTAAAATTCATAGATTGCCAGCAGTTTGAGTCATCATTCCTTGCTTCTCATATGGTGACAGAGGTTGCTGTAGATTCAAACTGAATCGTGCTTTGGTTTTTATTACAATTCCCGTTTCCCGCAGTACATTGCACATAGCTACAATAAGTATTTCGATATCTATAATTATAATCATTGGTGGTAGGATTCCTACGCAGGTATCCTTAGGCAGGTACCACCCCAGTGCCAGTTATTCTGCCGTGAAGCAGTAGTGTGCAAGCATTACTGTGTTTCGGTTTGAAGGGCACTGTAATCTAGCGTAATCACTGGGCATTTGAGACTTAAGAACTGATGTCTCGGGGTGATGGGCGCAGTGTGGTGTCACACAGAAATATTCTGGATTACACAGCATTTGTTGTGGGCGGACGTTGCACTTACCGTCAGGTGAACGTTTTGCTCGTTTCGTCACTTTATACAATAAAAAAAAATCTATAAGATCAAACGTTTTTCATTCGATGTCACGAGTCACGCGTTTCTTATTTCCAATTTCGGGATGACATATTTATTTTTTCGGAGTAAGAAATGTAAAACCGTGTGGTGGGGGCTCGTTAAAAGAATACTACCACTCCATCTCATCCAATGGATCTCGTAAAAGGCGAGTAAGGAATTAAACTGCACTGTGCACCCAGCGGCGCATGGTGGCGATGGGCTCACCACCTATCACACCAAGTGCATTATATTGTTTTGGTGAAATGTGGATTGTGGCAGTCATATGTTTTTGCAGTGAGTGCCCAGTCTCAGACTACCCCTTATGGGATCAGATCTTATGTATGTATAAAGTTAAAAGTAAAGTTTCAGCCTATAAATGTCCCACTACTGAGCACAGGCCTCCTCTCATTTCTGAGAGGGTTTTGGAGCTAGGAAGAATCCGCCACGCTGCTCCAACGCGGGTTGGCGGACTTCACATGTCTTCGAAATATTTTTTTTTTATTCCTCAGACATGCAGGTTTCCTCACGATGTTTTCCTTCACCGCCGAGCACGTGGTAAATCAGCACTTAAAATTGCAATTAACAATTTTAGTGGTGCCGGCACCGGGAATCGAACCCAGGTCACTCGCGTACTATGAAAATTTAAAGCGAGCGCCTAGCCCCTGAGCTACCACGTCTCTTATGTATGTATGTGTGTAAGAAATATAAATATCGTTGGTCGAACTTAACAAACACTACTTACCACCTATTCGTGTAATGAGGTACCTCTGACGGTCAAGAAATTAGGGACCAAAGCTCGGCAGGTATTAACTTTTTGTGTAAAATTATCAATAAATAGTTTTAGTTACAATAATTATAAATTTACTCTTGGACAAAATTTCGGATAATGCAAATTCAATAATATGTACTCGTATGTAAGTTCTAGAACTTCTCCTGGATAGCGGGTGCGTTTTGCAGACATGCATTGCACATGCACAACACAAGCGGACCCACGTTAGCTGCGGCTGCGATTCGAACCCATTACCCACTCAACAGAAGTCAGGTACTCTGAGCACTAGGCCACGAGGTTGTCATTACTTACAATAATACGGCAAATTGGGGATAAACACCTCGAACCATAGAGAAACTGCACGGATGATGATGATACCTTAAAAACAAATTTTTTTTAATTTTCAACGTCATAGTTGAAAAGTATAATTATTCAAGACCCGTCTAACGATACTCTCACACGCACACGCACGTCATCTCTAATGTGCTGGACGACACCGACGTCTCAGCACTCCTACTAAGTCAATAGCTTTAACATCACACGCACAACGTCGCGCGACCGCCGTAGAGAGCGGCGCGCAGCTATCGTAAATAACACCGCGTACACCAGATACACCCGTGTTCCAGGGCAGTTCTCACCGCCCAGAGTTACCGACACACAAGTCGACAGTCCGAACGTAGGACCGCAGCCTCCCTCGGACGGTCATTAGATGACTTAAGATAATAATTTTATGGAGATATTCACAGTAGCGCAAGCACGGTAGCGAACGCAACGGTCCGAATTTAGATGTTTAGTAGGAGTTTATATTTATGTATTTATGTTTGGGTCAAACCAAACCTGGCCCGCGAGCACAGCATCCGATGAAGCTGTAAAAGCCAAAAGGCTAACAGCGATTACTTCACCGAAAATAAACAAACGTCATCTCTCAGTTATACAGTGCAAATCCTTTTTTTCGTAATTTCACTGAATATTCTATAGCGGCTTTCTACAAAATAGCCGCTGTAGAAATTTTCCGGACCGATACAAACTTCGGGACCTTCAATAAAAGAGCCTATACCTATACCAAGGCCGGCAACGCATGAGATGTTAATGGGCGGTAGTGATTACTCATCATCAGGTAAGCCACTTGCTCGTTTGCCCCCTATAACACCCTTGAACCCTTAAAAATTAAAAATTGTATCATATAAGCTTAAAACTTCCTGTGTTTTCAATAAAAAACGGCTGTCGGGAAGCTTGATAGGCGCTTAATAGAGAGAGGTTATGACGCGCGCTCTAAATCTTTTTTGGTTCAACTCTTGTCACTGGCCATACAACGTGGCAATGCAGCTAGTATGATTCGGAGTAGCCCTTTTTTATTTATCTATTCATAATATACATATACACAAGATCACGACTGTATCCCATAAGGGGTAGTCAGAGACTGGGCACTCACTGCAAAAACAGATGACTGCCACAATCCACGTTTCAACAAAACAATATAATTCTCTTGGTGTGATAGGTGGTGAGCCCATCGCCACCATGCGCTGCTGGGTGCACAGTGCAGTTTAATTCCTTATCATTATAAATAAGTTTTGTATTGGACCAGTATATATATATAAATGTCTCGAAAATAGTTTAGTTATAAAGTATGTTGTAAATAGTTAAAAGTGTATTTAAAAATATTAAATAGCTCAAGAATAAAATTACTGTTACCTGAAAGAAATTGAAGCTGACTGGTACGTAAGCCCGTGCCGCTTACAGTGATCCTTTCGGAGTAAGGGCGTATTGCTTACGCTGGCTTATTTCCACGAATTGTCTGTTTGCAATGTGCGTGGCATTTACAAACGCAAAATGAAATTGAAAAAGCAAATTGCTTTCGAATTGGGAAAATAATGGCACGCTTTAGTATATGATAATTTAATTGAGAGTGGGTGTGTAAATATTAAACTTTTAATCTTCATTTTCTTTGAAGATCGTGTTTATAAATCACTTTTGGTATTATTTCTTTGTCTAACTAAAGTTTATATCACAAAAGATCATTAAAACCGCTTTGAGAATGTATTTCATATTTGATGTGGATACTTTTTTAAAGTATCCATCCCCATTGGTTTTTTTTCCCAAAAAAGATTTTCGAAGTCAAAGTTAAAGTCAAAATTTCTTTATCCAATTGTGGCTTGTTTAAAGGTCCTATGAACGTAAAAATCTACACCGGTTCAAAAAATCACCTTCTGAGAGAAGAGCCGGCGGGAAACTCGGAAGTCTTTCTTTTTTTTCTAATGCCATATTACATAATGTCATTTATAAATTACATAAAATTTATTACTACATCATAAATTTAGTTGCCAGGGGGTTTGCAAGTGCAGAGTATGAGTTATTTCTACACATCATTGTCCTCTATATAATGATCTATTTTATAATACGCCTTACCTAATAATGTTGATGGTGTCTCTCAAGTTTTGGAGCTCGAATTTGTAGAAAACGGTCATCCCTCCTCCAAGTGCACTTTTTTCTGCCTTGGCCCCTCCTCACAAGAGAATCAGTCAACCGGTACCGTCGAATACTGAGAAAAATCGTTGACATTGATTGCTGCAGTCTGGCGGCATTAGATCTGTGCAGTATCCGATGAAGCTGTAAAAGCCAATAAAGGCTAACAGCAATTACATCACCGAAATTATATATTAGATCTGTAGGTAATGACCCTTTCTTCGCATTTCATCTGCCCTAATAATCTCTGGTGTTGTTAAACCGGGCATTTTTAGTTTTTTCAACTAAGGTGCCTACTATTGACACGAAAAAATAACTTTTAGTGATAAAATTGAGAATTTATAGAATTTATAAAACTTTTAAATTTCTCCTCAGTACAAGCTGGAACCACTAATAAATCCGCGTTACCGGGAAACAAACAAATCGAAAAAAAAATATGACAGTCGCCTTATGTTCCATTTTCAAATTAAAGTTCTAAGTAAAAAAGTAACGTACCTGGCCAGTCTTTTAAGAAATATGAAAAATAATGTTTTTTTTTGTTCCGCTAATTGTGCCGGTGTGTGTAATATGATTATTTTGCTGGTTGTAAGATTCCTATGCAGGAATCTATCTAGGTAGGTACCACCACAGTGCCGGTTATTCGCCGCGTAGCAGTAGTGTGCAAACATTACTGTGTTTCGGTCTGAAGGGAACTGAGACTTTGCGTTATTACTGCGCACACGAGACTAAAGAACTGATGTCTCAGGCTGACGGGCACAGCGCCCACACAAAAATCGCAGGCTATATGAATTAACAAAAATGTAATGTATCATGGCCGTTTATTTGAGTATTTAATTTACGTAGAACAACTACGAAGAAATGTACCGAATAGTGCTGAGACGGTCAGCTATTAATGATCAATTTTCAAAGCCATTGAATAGTTCCGCGATTTCTGTACTACGAGTAAATGTTCTGGAACGGATAGATATCCATTAACAATAAATAGATGAACAAATAAGTGTGCTTTTTAATTTAGTGTACGTCTACTCACTAGCACATTCACTTTTTTTTTAAACGTAACCCCTTACCTTTTTTAGGCTGCTGTGACCAGACGAGATAAAACGTTCACCTGATGGTAAGTGCAACGTCTCATCATCATCACCATTGCAGCCTATCAAGTCCACTGTTGAACGTAGTCCTCCCCCATACATAGCCACATAAGTCTGTAGCATTTGTTTATTCAGATGTTTCAGCAAGATGCTACTGCCCACCTACTGGTTTTCATTTTCCCTCCGTCGACTTTTACGACACCCACGGGATGAGATGGGGTGGTAGATTCTCTTAAGCCGCCACCACACGGCAAGTGCAACGTCTGCCCATAACAAATGCGGTGTCATCCAGAAAATTTGTTAAATTGTGTGGTAACCCCACTGCGCCCGTCACCCCGAGACATCAGTTCTTAAATCGCGCATGCCCAGTGGTCATCCCAGCTCTCAGTGCCCTTCAGACGGAAACACAGTAATGTTTGCACGCCGCTGCTTCACGTACAGAATAACTGGCCTGGGGCGGTAGCTACCTCGACGGATTTCTGGATAGGAATCCCGCAACCAATGTTACTAGGATTTCTTTTGTGTCGCGTGTGCGTTTTACAAATATAAACTTCACGCATGCAGAACACAATCAGACCCGAATACCAACTATTTGTATTTTGCACAAATGTTGACCCCGGTTGGTATTCGAACTCAAGACCCGCAGCGTAGAAGTCAGATACGCTAATCACTTTACTTGTGGTAGGATTCCTATGCAGGAATCCGTCTAGGTAGCTACCGCCCCTGGCCAGTTATTCTGTCGTGAAGCATACTGGATTTAACTCCAGAAGGCAAACAGGTCTTTAATGTCAAAACGATTTGCGGCCTCTCAGGCCTTTCTATAGAGGCGCCCCGTAACAGGGGCATCATTGGCCAGTGCCACCGATGCCAACTGTACGGACACTCTGCCCGTAATTGTTTCGCCCGCCCTCGTTGCGTCAAATGCCTCGGGGATCACGGCACTCAAGAACCAGTCACCCTGAAACATCAGTTCTTAAGTCTCATATGCCCAGTGATTACGCTAGCTCACAGTGCCCTTCAAACCGAAACACGGTAATGTTTGCACACTACTGCTTCACGGCAGAATAACTAGGCCCTGGGGTGGTGCTTACCTAGACAGATTCCCGCATAGGTGATGATATAAATATTCATGATATACGACGTATACGTTCATCATTATCATATAATCACCAGCCTGTAAAGAGATCAGTGCTGTTATAGGTGTGTCGCAAATTGGGAGGATTTAGCGTAATCGTCAATTTTGGCAGGCGGACTGCTGGTTGCTATAAAATATCTTACTAGATAATAATACCTCGCACCTTAGACACTGCAAACCTTGACGGATCTTAATAATTTAGGTCATTTTTGCGATGGTAATTCCAACATCAATGGCCTCTGCCTAACCCTTATATGGGAAAAAGGCGTGTTGTACGTATTCGCTTTTTTTCTAAACGCACAACACGCCACTAAGAAGTTATATTTGGGGTTTATCGCATTTAAATTTAGATACAGCTAGGAAATTATTTACGGGAAGCCATTTTGCAGACCTTTGCTAATTGAAAAATTACAACATAACGTAAAGTTTAACGACGGTAAGCTTAGACAGAAGCCCGTGATAATGAAGATATCATGCAAATACTGAGCTTTAGAAAGCGACGATCCTATATATAAAGCTTGGATAAAGCGACGAAACAAGCAAAACGTTTACCGAATGGCAAGCGCAACGTCTGTCTATAACAAATGCATCATCCAGAAAATTTCTGCGTGACACCACACTGCGCCCGTCACCCTGAGACATCAGTTATTAAATGACATATGCCCAGTGATTACACTATAGTCCGTTCGCGTTAAGAAAATAGTGAGTCATCAGTGCAACTACAAGGTAAGGATGTATTCACAGTGGAGTAAAAATTTAAACAATTTTTTAATTTTTTTTTTATCAAGTTAAATCACTAATCCATATAGCTATATTCTTCTTATTTATCGACCGAGGTTAGTGGAGCTCTTTTTTTCACAAGTGATTTTAATGTGTTAATATCCTTTTGTTCTTTAAAAAAATCATCTCCTAGCCGATTTCGACCACGGCGACAACTTCCGACTACTGTCGAGAGCCATCAACTGCGCAGGAGAAATTATAGTGTCACAAGTGTACGCGCAAACACAGAGGCACTCACTCGCCCCAACCTACCCGCGCCCGATGTAACGCTGATGCGATAAGATCGGAGGTAGGCTAGGATGCAGTGTCAGAAACACGGGGACAATCACAACACAACCAGACCCGAAAACCAACAATTTATGTTTTAGCACAAATGTTGGCTCCGGCTGGGATTGGAACCCAGGATCCGCGGCTTAGAAGTCAGTTACTCTGACCACTAGGCCACGCGGTCGTCATTTAACGCGCGGTCGCGGTAGTCTCGGTTTTTTGTTCATAAATAATTTTATAAACAGTATTTTCGGACACACCGCATGCACTTGCTATTTTTATTACTGAGCTTTCCACAGTTGCATTTAAATCACACAGTTTAAAGTACTTATAAACATTGTAAATTATGCGTCTCTCTCCGCTATGGATTATTGATCCACTTTTATTCTTTCGAATAGATGAGGTAATCATTTTCAAAATTTAATGTTGAACGAGTAACACGCAAAATACACAAAAACACAACCGTTTTGTTCGTAGGTCTGACTTCAACTGGTCACTGTGAACTCGACTTTCTAATTTCTATCATTCTAATTGGCTGGGGGGCCGCGAACAGACTATAGCGCTCAGTGCCCTTCAGATCAAAACACTGAAATGTTTGCTTCACGGAAGAATAACTTGACCTGCGGTGGTACCTACCTAGACGGATTACTGCATAGGCATCCTACCACCAGTGCACATGTAGATGTTTGGTACAAATTGAACATTTGCTGAATTTTACTCTTAAATCTTGAGCTACCAGAGAAAACTTATTAATTTCTATCTCTCGTTTTAGTTGCATCAAGATCACGGAAACAGTCGAATGTTGGGCCTGCTATATGAGAACTGTAATGTCTATCGTTGCCTCGGAGTTCGGGCCGGACTGAAAACCAGTGTCCGGGATCAGAGCAATTTAAGTCTCTGTATCTCGTTTTTTACTGAGTCCTGTCCATTTCACGGTATTATGCTGCTACACAGACTCATTTTATATAATTTTTTCACTTTTGTAATATTATTTTATGTTCTGTGTAATTCTATTTTTTTTTCTTGTTTTTTGTATCTATTGTAATGAGACCGTGAATAAATGTGTTTCTTTCTTTCTTTCCTATCTTTTGGCCCCTCATTAATATGCAGTCTATGTGATAAATATTAAGACTAATTATGCGCAGTGACCCTAGTGTTCTCATCGCGTCAGCGACAGATTTTAATTTTGTCCATTAATCTTATTTAAAATTTCTCAAAGTAATCACTTCGCTGAAGACGAAATTTTGTCTGAGATTTTAATATTTCAAGCATCGCTTTAAGTTTTATAAAATCGTGAATATCGATACTATTTAATTTAGAATCATTTATCTATTTCGTATTACATACATAGTATTCATTTCGTTATTTAAACTGTTAATAGAATCAGGCGTTACTTTGCGGAAATCCATTATAATGAATGAAGGTAAGTTACTTTGCTAAGATCCGCATGCAAAATATAAAAATGGTGTATATTACCTAGTTTTTTGAAGAGCACCGCCCGCCTTCCTACAGTGGCGTGCACAAGCAAACTAACACCGCCACCAGGTACCCTCCACCAACCACTACAATACCACCACTAGATAATATACACCACTGAAGTCGAGAACACGACACGTGTTTCGCCCCAAAACGAGGCATTGTCAACCGTCATAGATTCTACGACAGACGGCCGCCGAGTGAGCGGCGCGGTCAAAGAGCTGCCTATTTATACTAAAGGTGACGCAAACGGCCCCCACCAACGACATTGCGATTACAATATCGTGATAGCGATTGCTATCAATTCGGTCGCAAACGGCTGCTTATGTAATTCGGGTGGTGGATTGTGTAAGCAAGCGGTTTACCTAGTTTTTTGAAGAGCACCTCTTCAAAAAACTAGGTAATATTCACCATTTTTATATTTTGCATGCGGATCTTAGCAAAGTAACTTACCTTCCTTCATTGAAAATGTTGTATTTCTTTGACTGGGGTAGGGTACTAAATTTTTTATACTTCGTGTATTTCTTCATCTTTTTATTTATCGGCCTGTTAATAGTCTACTACTGGACATAGGTCACTTCCAAGAAGAGAGAATTTGCCGTAATGACTACAATTGTCCGTGTGGTGGCCGCTTAAGAGAATCTACTGCCCCATTGTATTTTTTTTTATTTCATAAAAGTGACGGAACGAGCAAAACGTTCACCTGATGGTAAGTGCGACGTCTGCTCAAAACAAATACTATGTCACCTAGAAAATTACTGTGTGACACCACATTGTGCCCGTAACCCTGAGACATCAGTTCTTGTCTCATATGCCCACTGATTACGCTAGCTCTCAGTGCCCTTCTAACCGAAACACAGTGTGGCGTGTATAAAACACCAAAACAAGCCCGGAGTCGAACCCGCACACAAGCCGCGGCGCATTGATGGTATACATATGGTTTTGCACACCTAGAACTCGACTTAGGACTCCGTCGAGATTTCTCCTGGCGCTTCGTTGTGGCTGATGTCACGAAGTCTATTATCGGCGTCGATTTCCTATCGCATTTTAATCTGATAGTCGACGTCCGACACCACAACACTAATTTCATCAGCAACGTCAGCATTTTAATCTGCCATCATTTCTTCGGTGAAGACAATGGCAGGCGATACCAAATTCCATGACATGCTTCGAGAATACCCAGAGATTACGCGACTATCTGGTACCCAGCGCGTTCCTGCACACACGACGGTTCATCATATCAGAACCACGCCTGGTCCACTTGTCTTTAGTAACCCAAGACGGCTGGCACCTGACAAAATGAAAATAGCAAAGCAGGAATTTGAAGTTATGCTAAAGTGCGGTACAGTAAGACCTTCGGACAGCCCGTGGTCGTCTCCACTCCACCTTGCTCCAAAGAAGGACAATGGATGGCGTCCGTGTGGTGATTACCGCATGCTAAACGCCCGCACTATACCAGACAGGTACCCGATACGTCATATACACAACTTTGCACATAACCTGTCCGGATCACGTATCTTCTCCACCATAGACCTGGTGAAAGCCTACAACCAGATCAGAGTTGCAAACGAGGACATATGCAGAACTGCGATATCCACACCATTTGGGCTATATGAATTCCCTTTCATGACCTCTGGCCTGAGGAACGCTGGGCAAACCTTTCAGAGGTTAGTCGATGAAATGACGCGAGAATTTCGCTACGCATATTTAGACGATTTCCTGATATTTTCACCTGATGAAGAAACTCACACCATGCACCTCCGACAAGTATTTACCAGATTGAGGAAATGCAACATGTTAATCGACACCAACAAGTGTGTATTCGGAGTAAAAGAAGTAAAGTTTCTGGGCTAAACCGTTTCAGCTGACCGTGTGAAGCCTCTGGACTCCAAAGTCGATTCCATCCAGAACTTTCCTATACCGAAGAATGTCAAAGAGCTCAGATGCTTCTTAGGGATGTTCAATTTTTACCGTCGGTTCATTCCAGGTGCAACTGAAATCCTAGCACATCCAGACTTACATGCACGCCTAGCACTGGTAACAGATGCTTCAGATAAGGCTATAGGAGCGGTGTTGCAATAGCAAAAAGATGGCGATTGGCAACCACTAGCATTCTTCTCACAAGTCCAGCACAAAAGAAGTATTCACCATATGACAGAGAACTACTTGCAATATATGAGTCGAAGCGAAACAGTTGCTCCGTCCGCGCAATCGCTACCGGAACCCAGTGGCGAAGAGGAGGGTCTCATACCCCGCATAGGGGCTCTTATTGAAGGGAAACTGGCCGCCTTCGAGGTAAAATTATTCCCAGACGGGGCCATTCGGCCCCCGTTAAAAATAAATCCCACGAAGACGCAACCGCAGAAGCCTAAAAGGCAAAAAACGAGAAGAAGGAAGAAGCCTTCTCATCCATTAGTTACGGATCTGCCACCAGTGGCAGTGTCTGAGCCCCAATTGGCGGCACCTGCAGTAGCGGGTTCATGGGCGGACGTGGCCAAAAGGCCTAAAAGGCCTAAGAACACCCAGCAGCACCCTAGAACTAGTGAGGGGCCTTCTCCCATACCCAAGAAAGGCAAAAGGAAGAGAAGGGTCTTACGTGCCCCTGTGTCTGCTGCCGTCATGGTTACGCTGCCGGAAGGTTCCCCCATCACTTATGCTAAAGTGTCACTGCAGTCCGAAAGATTTCAGCTGCCGGGCGTGTGCGCGTGTGCTGGGGGCCGCACGAGTCGACATATTGGAGTCCAGACCTATGCACTGCTACAGATGCCTAGAGAAGGGGCACGTTGGCAGCCGGTGCCCAAATGACGCCAACTGGAGCTCTCGCTGCTATGCCTATGGCGAAAATGGCCACAAAGCGAAGGAGTGCACAGCACGGGCACTTAAATGTCCACTGTGAGCTGACCTAACGCGTCCCTTTGGCCATAGGTTAGGGAAAAGTTACGCCACACCTCCAAAAAAGAGGTTCAGAAATAATAGGCAACCTCCTGCTCCAACTAGTTCGGCGGTCGAAGCGGCTCCAGTCGCCGTACCGAGCCCTGGCTCGGAAATGGAGGTAGACGAAGCTTGTAATTCCCGCCCCTAAAAGTCCTCCAGGGGAACCTGAACCACTGCCGCAACGCTCAGCATTTGCTCATGCAGACCGTTGCGGAGTGGCGGGTTGCCCTTGCAGTGTTGGCGGAGCCTCATGTCGTCCCAGACCACCCTCGGTAGCTCGGTGACGATGCGGGCTCCGTAGCCATTTACTGGGGGGCGGAGAGGGTGCTCCACCCTGCTTCCTATTGGGAAGGGGGCAGGGCTTCGTTGCAGTGTAATGGGGCTCCCTGGCCATAGTGGGCTGCTACGTCTCTTCTAACAAGTCCCGCGCCGACTACGAGGAGTACTTGGACGAGGTGGCAGATTGCATCCGCGGGTGCCTACCCCGTCCATTGATCGTCTGGGGGGACTTCAACGCCCATACCAGGGCGTGGGGAAACTCTCAAAATGATCCAAAGGGAGAGACGGTAATGGAGTGGGCGGCTGGACTGGACCTCCGACTAGTGAATTGGGGGTCCGTAAACATATGCGTACGGTGGCAGGGAGAGTCGGTCGTGGATCTCACATAGGCGACTCCCTCTGCAATGCGTATGCTTTCGGGCTGGCGGGTAGCGGAGGAGGTGGTCACACTCTCTGACCACTGCCACATCGTATTCGATGTCGCACTTCGCCGACCCGATGCAAGCTCCAGCCGCCGAGAGGGCAGCCCCCCGCGTCGCCGGTGTCTCAAGCGGCTAGATCGAGACAAGCTCGAAGCCGCCGCCACCGTCGCGGCATGGCCAGAAACAGACGAAGAGGTTCCGTCCGATCCTGAAAAGGAGGCAAACTGGTTCCGGGGCACAATGACGCAAAATTGCGATGCATCGATGCCCCGGACCGGACGCCCCAAGCACAGGGCGGTGTACTGGTAGTCGTCAGAAATCGCGCGACTTCGCGCGATCTGTTTGCGGTGCCGGCGCCGGTACACTAGAGCCCGAAGGAGAAGGCGAGCTCCGGCTGAAGAGACAGCCAGTCTCTACGGGGCTTACCGAGCGGCTACAAAGGCGTTGCAGCTTGCAATCGCGAACGCCAGATCTCGGTCCAGGGATGAGCTCCTGGAGGGACTCAACGAGAATCCTTGGGGGCGTCCTTACCGGATGGTATAGGGTAAAATTCGGCCATGGACGCCTCCGGTGACGGAGACTCTAGATCCGGACCTGCTGGGAGGAGTGATCACGTCGCTTTTCACGGAGGTTCGGTCAAGTCCCTCTGTCTACCCCCCGCCGTTGTGGGAGTGGCAGGACGAGTTGGGAGTGACCGTACAGGAGCTGGACCGAGCTGTTAGCCGCTTGAGAGCCTGCAACACCGCGCCAGGACCCGACGGAATTCCAGGTCGGGTATGGGTGTTGAGTCTGGCTGCTCTGGGGGACAGGCTGAAGCAGCTGTTCACCAGCTGTCTCCGTAATGCCACGTTCCCCACAGCCTGGAAGGAGGCTGGATTGGTCCTCTTGAAGAAGGAAGGTAGGGCTGCAGATTCTCCCTCTGCGTACCGTCCCATATGCCTGTTGGACGAGGTTGGCAAACTGTTCGAAAGAATCGTAGCCACTCGTCTAAACCGGCATCTGTCGCTTGTCGGTCCCGATCTCGCCGACAGTCAGTTTGGCTTTAGACAGGAGCGTTCTACCGTAGATGCGATCTTGCGCGTCCGCTCCCTGTCTAAGCAGGCTGTGTCCTGGGGAGGCGTGGCGTTGGCGATAAGTCTCGATATCGTCAACGCCTTCAATTTCCTTCCCTGGGATGCGATTAAGGGGGGACTAGCACATCAAGTCCCCCCTTACCTGCGAGGCGTTATCGCGGATTACTTGCGCGGCAGGTACATTATGTACATGGATCAAGACGGTAGGAGAATCCGGAGGGAGATCCAGTGCGGTGTTCCGCAGGGGTCGGTCTTAGGCCCGTTACTGTGGAACATCGCCTACGATGCAGTCCTGCTTATCGATCTTCCCGCTTGTGTAAACATCATCTGCTATGCAGATGACACACTGGTGGTCGCCAGCGGGAACACCTTCGAGAGGACCAATGAGCTCGCCGAGCTTGGAGCGGAAGTCGTCGTCGCCAAAATCCACGAGTTGGGACTGGAGATAGCCCCTCACAAGACCGAGGCGCTATGGTTCCACAAATTGCCACGTAGCAAGGAACCTCCCGACTCGTGCGTCCGAGTAGGTGGGTCCGAGGTCAGAGTGGGAAGATTCATGAAGTACCTGGGCCTCCACCTGGATAGTCGCTGGGGGCTTCGAAGAACACTTCGAGCGCCTAGTCCCTCGGATCGAGAGGGTAGCGGGTGCCATGCACAGACTGCTGCCCAATCTCGGGGGGCTGAGGGAGGAAGTCCGCCGCCTCTATGCGGGGGTAGTACGATCCGTAGCCTTGTACGGGGCGCCCGTATGGGCAAAAAGGCTAGCCATCCGACTCTGTAGAACAAAACTACAGAGTCCAGCGGAGGATGGCCATACGGATCGTACGAGGGTACCGCACGGTATCATTTGAGGCGGCGACCGTTTCGGCTCGCTTTCCACCGCTGGAAATACTGTCGGACATGTATGCGAGGGTGTATCACCGGATCCGCACCCTCCGCCAGAGCGGTGGCGGCGAGCCAGATGAGGCGCTCGAGTCCATCAAACGGCAGGAACGACAGAGCGCATTGGAGACGTGGCGTGCTCGGCTCCACGAGCAATATGCACGCAAACGCGTTGTCAGTGCAGTCCTGCCGGTCTTCGAGGCCTGGATGCAGCGACGAGGAGGAAGACTCACCTACCGTCTCTCACAGATAATTACCGGGCACGGCTGCTTCGGTGATTATCTGTGTAAGATCGGACGCGAGGCGACGGCGAACTGCTTCCACTGCGGTGGAAGGGACCAGGACTCCGCATCCCACACTCTTTCGGTGTGCCCAGCATGGGAGTCGGAGCGGAGTATCCTGGTCAGCCATATGGCCATGTCGGCTACGCTGAGCGGGGACACGGGGTGGAGGGCCGTAGTCAATTTCTGTGAGACCGTGATGGTCCAGTCGAGTCGATCGAGAGAGGACCGATCCCTCTCGGAGACGACGACGCCGCCGAGGCATCGGCGGGCCTCGTCACGGCCTTCCCATCAGAAACGCCGATCCCCTACCAGAAACGGGGCCTTCGGGATCGCGGGCAATCGGGATAGGGGACCCGAACGCCCAGTAAAGCGACTCCGGGGAGGACGATGACTCGAAGTGGTCTCGAGTCATCGTGACAGCACCGAGAGAGTGCTGGGGGCAGTGAGCACTGCCCCCGGGTCGGGCTAAAATTGTAGCGAAGCGATGGAGGGGTCACGGTTGCGTTCCGAACGGAGATCCCGTGACCCCTCTGAAGCGCTGATGGAGCCACCGTGGGGTTTTAGTCGGTAAGAGTCCGACATAACACGGCTGCCACCCTGACCAGTCGGGTATCCATGCAGGATTACTCCACGTACAAAAAAAAAAGGCAACAGGGCAGGCTATTCCGCCGTGAAGCAGTATTGTGCAACCATTACTGTGTTTCTGTCTGTGAATTAAGAACTCTTGTTTCGGGGAATGTGATGCTGTGTCATCTAGAGTGGCACCACTCTAGATGACTACGGCGGAGAACCCAATTCAGAAAATTACACCATTTGCACAACGCCCTCTTTTGGTGATACAGTTTGACTTACTTGTACTTTGTATAAATTATATTCTTTGTAAGAAAATATGAAGTTGAAGTTGACAGCCTATAAATGTCCCACTGCTGAGCACAGGCCTCCTCCCATTTCTGAGAGGGTTTTGGAGCTACGAAGAATCCGCCACGCTGCTCCAATTCGGGTTGGCGGACTTCACATGTCCGCGAAATATTTCTATTCCTCGGACATGCAGGTTTCCTCACGATGTTTTCCTTCACCGCTAAGCACGTGGTAAATCAGCACTTGAAATTGTAGAACAATATTAGAGGTGCTGGCACCGGGGATCGAACCCAGGTTACTCGCTTACTATGAAATCAAAGGCGAGCACCAGGCCCCTGAACTACCACGGCACAGAACATATAATACAATATTTTCATTTGCTGTGTTTCAGGTTTATGTATTCGTTTAATACTTCACAACATTCTGTTACATCTTATAATAACATTTCTTAGATTAGATTTAAATGTATCTAAAGAAAGCCACTTCATTTATTTACGACCGCTTTTCTTAATTTAGTATTTTCTATATCAATACTGACAGTAGTGACATTTTTAACGAGATAGGAGAATGTATAAATATTGAGAAAGTTTCGTTTAACATAATATTTTCTATATTTGTTAAAATATAAAAAGATTCAAGTCTCAGATAAAGGCTATAAATGTTGTTCCTTTGTTTTTACAGAGACACGTCCGAATACGTCTTTGTTTCATTATTTTCAATAATTCAAGAATATAATATCATTATATGTATACTTAATTGACTCGTCGCCTCCATTTAACAAATTCGTTGACTTCAAATACTCTTATAGAATAAACCGAATTCAACAAACAAAGACTGTTACAGGATGATACGCTTTATGATCTTATTTTTAGCCCCCCTCACTTATCATTAATTTCGCAAAATTTTAAAATGTACAAACACGTTCACTTTACTTTTTTATTATATGTATAGACTACACAATGCACGTTAGTGATTTAAAAATAAACAATTTTTCTATAAACTAGTCAAAACCGATTCGTGTTTGGCTTGAAGCAATTATAATTTTGTGTAGAGATCAGTTATGAACTTCTCTGTAAATAATATTGTACGACATTCTGTGTAAAACTTCGATTAAGTGTGTTATTTTTTATTAGTTATATTGTTTTTGTTTATAAGTTATTTTGTACCGTACATTTATTTTAGTTAAGTAGATTTATTGTTTCAGTAAGAAACTAATCGGGAGGAAATTCATCACTATTTATCTAATGGTTTTAAGATTGATTGTTTTGCACTCTTTTTATAACTTTGCTTTTATATTTTACAGGTGATAGGATATCTATCGGATGTCATAGATATCGTACCACCAGTAAAATATAAAAGCAAAGGTACAATAATAATCTAGATGGGTAAAATCGCAGTGCCAGTTATTCTGCCCACAGGCAGCAGTGTGCAAACATTACTGTTTTGGTCTGAAGTGCACTGTTAGCTACCGTTATTACTGAGCTTATGAGACGTGCTTACCGCGATGCTGGACGTATGAGATATCGTGAGCACTTCTCATATGGCGATATAGATGTCTCTGCTTAGAAAAACATCGTGAGGAAACCATATATTCAGACATGTTGAGGAATCAAAATATTTCGAAAACCCGCAATGGAGCAGCCTCGAGGAAGTCTATTCTCAGCAGTGGGACATGTAAATACTGTTTAATGTTTATCATAATAACTTTTAAAATAACTTCAGAAAAATTATACAAGCTTAAAACTTTATGGTGTAGTTTTAGGATATCATTGATGTTCTAGTAAGATTCTCAAAAATGGCGACATAAAACTTCCTCATAGTTTCTTCTATCTAATGTTCCGAGATTCTTTCATTACAGAAAATATACAAAATATTTATTAGAGATGACGAAAGATTCTTTATTTAATATTTTTTATAATATTTCAAAACGTTACATTGGTATTATCGTCAGGAATAATTGATTAATTTATTCCAAATGGATGCCACAACGTTGAATTATTATAATTTATTTAATAAATAATATTTTTGTTTTCATCTCGTAAATTGTAATGGAATTTATACATTTAAATGAAAATCGACATTATTTTTCTAGAGAGTGAGAAAAAAGGTTTTTTTTAAAATGAGGTCTAATTGCAACATTTGTGAATCCGTGGCCAATCAAATTCGTCGGTTGGGGGCTTAATGATAATTTGTGGGGCTTTGTAAAACCTTTGTTTTTGCTTTTGTTTGTTAAACACGTTTCTGATTTCTATTACGGACTTTCCTTTATTTATTTTATTGGAAAAGTGACGAGACGAGCAAAACGTTCACATGATGGTAATTACTGCTGTGCAGTGCGTATGCTGCGTCACCCAGAACATTTCTGTGTGGCACGACACCGCACCCGTCACCCTGAGACATCAGTTCTTAAGTCTCGTATGCCCACTGATTACGCTAGCTCACAGTGCCCTTGAAACCGAAACACAGTAATGTTTGCGCACTACTGCTTCACGGCAAAATAACTGGCCCTGTGGTGGTACCTACCTAGACGTAGTATGTAGTATCGTATATTACATTGCATGTATTGAGTACATAATAGTCAAGGAGAGAAAGTAAATTTGCTAAGATCCGCATGCAAAATGTAAAATGGTGTGTATACCTAGTTTTGAAGTGCACCGCCCACCCTCCCTCAACAGCGAGTCACTCGGCGGCTGACTGGCGTAGCGTCAATATAACTTGATAATGCCTCGTTTTGAGGTGAAACACGTGTCGTGTTCTCGACTTCAGTGGTGTATTGCCTAGTGCCGGTATTGGTTTTCTTGTGCACGCTGTTGAGGGAGGGCAGGCGATGCTCTTCAAAACTGGGTAATACACACTATTTTACATTTTGTATCCGGATCTTAGCAAATTAACTTTCTCTCCTTTACTATAATGGATTTCCGCAAAGTAACGCCTGATTCTATTAACTACATAATAGTCCTTTCGGAAAGTTTCACGGGTCCTTATGGAATGTCCATTTATCTTAATTATGTCGTCTAATGTAGGAATACATTGCTTTGTTTGCCTCTTAAATCATTTATTATTAGAATATAATGCCATTCTAGTGGCAAAGTTTCAAAGCTGTTGGCTCAGCATGTGGCTAAAATACTTTCACCACTCAGAAGAAACACTAGAGCACAGACGAACGATCCATACCATTTTGTCAGTTAGATTAAAGACCTACACCTGACTGACAATAAAATTATGGTCTGTTTTGATGTCCAGTCTCTATTCACATGCCTACCGGTAGACGACTGCATCTCAATTGTATCTAGGAAGCTGAAAATAACATGCCAGCGGAATATGCAGAACTACTTAGACATTGCCTTACATCTGGCTATCTATTGTGGAAGGAACAGTACTACAAGCAAGTAGATGGTGTGGCGATGGGCTCTCCAGTATCTCCCATTGTCACCAAAATTGTCATGGAAGACTTTGAGGAGAGAGCCCTCCGTACTTCTCCAGTAAATCGAAGATTCTACAAGCGGTTTGTAGAAGATACTTTCACAATTTTACCATCAGATAAAATAACTGCATTTCTAGACAACCTTAACTCCCTAAACTCTAAAATTCAATTTACAATAGAGTTAGAGGCGAATAACTCCTTAGCTTTTCTAGATGTTTCAGTAAATCGGAATCCTAATTACACCTTGAGTCACACTGTGTATAGAAAAAAGACCCATACTAACAGATATTTAAACGGTGAATCTCACCACCATCCATCACAGTTAGCTACCGTAGGTAAATCCTTGTTTCAGAGAGCACGAGGAATCTGTGACAAGAAACACCTGGCCGCCGAGCTTCAGCATGTCAAACAAGTTTTGCACGACAACAAGCTTCGGGTTCCGCGCCTACGTCGCAGTGACCGATTGAAACCGGCCACAGTCGAGCGTGTACCTGCTGTTCTACCTTATGTCAGAGGAGTCACGGACAAGATTGGCTATATCTTGAAGCGGGCTTCCATAAAAACATTCTTCAAGCCGCCGAAGAAGATAAATCGGTTTTTACCATCTGTCAAGTGTAACATCCCTCTACAAGATGCAGGAGTATACAAGCTAGATTGTGAATGTGGTCTCGGTCTTACATAGACCAAACAAAAAGATCGATAAAACCCGCGTAAAAGAACACATAACTGACGTGAAGCATCGTCGTTCTAGGAAGTCTGCAGTCTGTGACCATGTTCTGGATCATCCCAACCATTACATCAGATTTGATAAACCACAGATCCTTGCAAAAGATCACGGATTCCTACCAAGGATGATTCGCGAGGCTATTGAAATCAAAAAACATCCTAATTTCAATAGAGAAGATACATTTAGCTCTTTCTGCGTAGATCGCACCAAGAATAATAATTAAAAGCTGAAGGTACCCCGAGTTAACTATGACATCAGGACATCTGTCACCTCAGTCCGCCCGTGACCATGGGTGCTGTAAAGCGCCCGAAATGTCGGGGGTATAAATAGTAAAACATTAAACGCGATAAAATCCGTAAAATTAGTTTCATTTAAATGTGTAGTATTCGCGTAAATATAAGAGTTCTACCGTGCATGGTCGACGGCAAGTGTTCCGAGCGTTATCCATGAAATTTGACGGGGAAGACTATCGCTGGCAGCGATGGATATCCAATGTATCCTCGTCGATATAACTGTAGAGAATCGTTAACCGCTAATATTATCTAAAATTTAAAATTACAAATCCGACCCGGTAGGTGGCGCCATGATCGTGTGAAGTTTCATAAAAGTAAAGTAAAGTAACAGCCTATAAATGTCCCACTGCTGAGCACAGGCCTCCTCTAATTTCTGAGAGGGTTTTGGAGCTAGGACGAATCCGCCACGCTGCTGCGGGTTGGCGGAGTGCACATGTCTTCGAAATTATTTCACAGACATGCAGGTTTCCTCTCGATGTTTTCCTTCACCGCCGAGCGCGTGGTAAATCAGCACTTAAAATTGCAATTAACAATTTTAGCGGCGCCGGTACCGGGAATCGAACCCAGGGCACTCGCGTACTGTGAAAATTAAAAGCGAGCGCCTAGCCCCTGTGCTACCACGCTACTTTTCCATGCTCCTTTTCTCTTAAGTGTAATCTATTTAGTTCATTCTTTCCACAACAACATATTCCATATTCCATAAGCTTTCATACTTAAATGTAATTCAGAAATCGAACCCATCGTGTCATTAACCGGAACGGGCAGGACCACGTCTGCCGGGTCAGCTCGTTATATATAAATTTTGGCTTTTTGCACTCCTTCTCCATATAAACTTTAACAATGCCAAATCTCACTCCTCCGTGCAGTGCAATATGCTTAAAAAAGAGTGAAAAGTTTTCTCTTCACGCATTAATACATAGATATGGGTTAGGGATTGACCTAACCTGATCAAAGTTTTATAAATCCAAAAACCACGTTTTACTTAAAAGAATACTACCACTCCATCTCATCCAATGGATCTCGTATGGCGAGTAAGGAATTAAACTGCACTGTGCACCCAACAGCGCATGGTGGCGATGGGCTCATCGCCTATCACACCAAGTGCATTATATTGTTTTGGTGAAACGTGGATTGTGGCAGTCATCTGTTTTTGCAGTGAGTGCACAGTCTCTGACTACCCCTTATGGGATACAGTCGTGATCTTATGTATTATGTACTTAACTGAGTTCAACTGTATCATTTGATCCCGGTTTCCGTCTAACCGATTTCACCGACTCCGTTTTGATCACGTTTAAGAAAACGAAGCTTACATTAAATATCGTCACAATCTAAAACAAAAATTCGATGTATTTCGTATTTTGCGACATCGAACAGCCTGTTTTTGTACATATGTCACATGGGTACGTAAAAAATAAACAATACGAAATAAAAATAATTTTTGACAATGCAGCTCTCTAAACGCGTTAAGTATATGTGAGCGTCGAGAATTGGGCGTTCTGAATTTTATTCGGGTTTAGCTTTTATTGCGTTCATTTTGTGTTGATGAAATGATAATATCGTTTAGCTTTAACTGATCGCATTTATTTTAAACGGTGAAATCCGCCCTAGTGTTTATTGGAATTCGCTTTATTATTTCCAACAGTAAATTTCTATTCGCATTGATAAAAATTAAATGTATCAAAAGCTTACTTCCATCCAATTCATATTCTTTTATTGTATACTTTTTCTTTCAGTTTATTTTCAAAGGAGGACTTTTCTTCAGAAATCCTTTTTTCTGAGGGAAAGCTGAAAACTCCGTAATACAATATAATCGTATATATATATAAAATCACGGAGTTAATTTTGTTGTAAGGTTTTCTTTTATTTGTATATTTTTGTATTGTAGGTACATTATTTTTGGGCAAGTGAAGAGCGCGCACAATGTCTGTGTCTGTATGTGCATATGGATACGTGTATAATGTTTTTAATTTTTTTTTTCTCTTAAGTGTAATCTGTTTAGATGTCTCTTTGTCATCTATTTGTACCGCCATTGAGTTTTTCTGCTATCCAATAGGTTGGCTAGCATAGAATGTATATAGCATTAAGTCCGCCTATTGTACCTTTATTTTTATGGTCAATAAAGATGTAGATGATAAATAAATAGATGAAAGAGTCGATCGTTATATCCTTGGCGGCTCCCGTGGCTCCGGTGCTCTTCTAAAACTAGGCAACACATACCATTTTACATTTTGCATGCGGATCTTAGCGAATTAACTTTCTCTCCTTTATTATAATGAATTTCGACAAAGTAACGCCTAATTCTATTAACTATTTTGTATATATACGCATCTCAGAAACTTTCATCGCGCGACTATGAATGCAGATGTCGCTACAATCTAACAATAGGCGAATTAAAGACGTCTAAGTAACAACATGCCTTTCCATTAATACAATGTATCAGATATCAGTCTGGTTGGATTCAAATACAGTTAACAGTGCACGTCTGTTGTGGTCGCCACGAACGCTATCGTCTAAAAGTAAAGTAAAGTAAAGTTTCAGCCTATAAAGGTCCCACTACTGAGCACAGGCCTCCTCTCATTTCTGAGAGGGTTTTGGAGCTAGGAAGAATCCGCCACGCTGCTCCAATGCGGGTTGGCGGACTTCACATGTCTTCGAAATATTTTTAATTTCTCAGACATGCAGGTTTCCTCACGATGTTTTCCTTCACCGCCGAGCACGTGGTAAGTCAGCACTTAAAATTGCAATTAACAATTTTAGTGGTGCCGGCACCGGGAATCGAACCCTGGTCACTCGCGTACTATACAATTAAATCAATCAATTTGCCGATAATTGTAGTAGCAGAGTAATCAGTCACGTCTATAGTCGGCAATTAATATTATATTAGGTGCACATGCAGGCTGAAAATTTGCCTAGTTAATAGCATTACATACACACGTACGGTCACGCCTTTTTCCCATAAGGTATAGGAAGAGACCATACCCGTATACGTGACCGGTGGTAAAACCACTTCGCCACCATTTTGGTACGAGTCAATAACTTCTTACACCCCATTGCGTTGCCACGAGTAGTATAATGACAACATAGCGTATTACGGTATTACTCTGCACGAATAAAGGCTGTCCGTAAAACACCTTAATCGCCTCTTACGACACCTCGGTAGGAAAGTGGTAGGTGCTATTCTACTCTGCCGGACACCTACCGGCTGAGAGAATTAAAAGTTTAGTATAAGTTACGACATATAATACTGGTGACAAAATAGGTAAAAAAGTTACGACATATAATACTGGTGACAAAATAGGTAAAAAAGTTACGACATATAATACTGGTGACAAAATAAAGAAACAAACTATGAATGTCCCACTGCTGAGCACAGGCCTCCTCTAATTTTTAAGAGGCTTTTGGAGGTCCTCGATATTTTTTTTCTCTCAGACATTGAAAGTTGTCTCACGATGGTATCCTCCATCGCCGAGCACGCGGTAAATCAGGACTTAAGATTGCAGAACAATTTTAGAGGGATCGAACTCTGGTCTCTCGCATACTGTAAAAGGCGAACGCGGCCCTTGAGCTGCCACGGCTCGACTGGTGACAACTTCACGGGAAACTTGTGCGTTGCAGAATATTCTCGAAAGATAACCTGAATTCAAGAAAGTCGTGAAATTAGTTAATATGTAAAAGAAAAGTAAAGTTTGGGCCTATAAATGTCCCACTGCTGAGCACAGGCCTCCTCTCTTTTCTGATAGGGTTTTGGAGCTAGGAAGAATCCGCCATGTTGCTCCAATGCGGGTTGGCGGACTTCACATGTCTTCGAAAATATTTTTAAATTCTCAGACATGCAGGTTTCCTCACGATGCTTTCCTTCACCGCCGAGCAAGTAAGTCAGCACTTAAAATTGCAATTGACAATTTTAGTGGTGCCAGCACCGGGAACCGTGGGTTCGATTCCCGGTGCCGGGGTCACTCGCGTACTATGAGTCACTCGTAATAAAATATTAATATGTAATAGAAATTAAATGATGGTAACCACTTGGCTGACTTTTTTATGGAAGGAAGATAAAACGGGCGAAAAGAGGATTTTGGGGTTTTAATTTTTTCAATTCGAAAAATCAATCAATCATCAATTTCAAATTTCAAATCAAGTAGCCTCAGTTACCCGCTATAATATCAGCTATCTGTCAGTGAAAGTCCTATCAAAATCGGTCTAGCCGTTTCGGAGATTAGCCGGAAAAAACAGACAGACATATATTCGTATATTATATACTTTCATTAGCGTTGAGTAAAAAGCTGTTATTTTGTTATTACAGAGACTTAATTTTTTTTTGTATACATAAATATTTTAGTACAAGAAAGTTATTATAATTTTTTAATAGAAAGAGCCCTATAGAAATTCTAAACTTTTACTCTTTCGTTCCTCGTCGTTTCAGCCTAACACTAGTCCACTGCTGAACATAAGCCTCCCCCATAGATTGCCACAAAAGTTTGCAGTTCACGATTTGGGAGGATTTTGCCATAGTTGCCGGGCTTGGCAGGAGGGTTGGCAACCGCAGTTTATTTATTTGGATGTTCCAAGAAGATGCTGCTGCCCATCTCCTGGTTTTCATTTTCCCTCTGTCGACTTTTACGACACCCACGGGATGAGATGGGGTGGTAGATTCTCTTCAGCACTTCCTTTTTTACAGTTTACTTATAATTAATAAAACTTATAACCTACAATTTCACAATAGAAAATCCCGATTCAATCAAATAAAAAACACAAATTTTTTATTTGATTTTTTTTCTGTTAGTTACATCAAGGGGCCATTAATAATCGTTACAATATATAAAAAAATACGTTTCTTATTTTGTAGTGGCAATGATTGAAATAAATATAAAATTTATTTCTACAATGTTCTAAATAACATTATTTTTCAGTATGTTTTCTAATTACTTTTAGTTACTTAGGGGCAGACGGTACCGACCACTCATAAACTATGTAACTAAAGCAGAGCCCCCGGTCGCTGTGACATCAACGCTCAGATATTAATGTTTGATTTTTTTATTGGTTAAAGTGATGAAACGAGCAAAACGTTCACCTGATGCATCTGCCCATAACAAATGCTGTGGATTTTCCGAACTTTTCATAAATATTCCTGAAGAACGAATCTAATCGCCTCGATACATTGTAGTGTGCAACACAATAATTACATATACATTAATCGCGGTCGCGGAAGGTTACTTAGGGGCAGACGGTACCGACCACTCATAAACTATGTAACTAAAGCCGAGCCCCCGGTCCCTGTGACATCAACGCTCAGATATATGTTTTATTTTTTTATTGGTTAAAGTGATGAAACGAGCAAAACGTTCACCTGATGGATCTGCCCATAACAAATGCTGTATCACCCAGAAAATTTCTGTGTGACACCACAATGTAGCCATCACCCTGAGACATAAGTTCTTAAGTCTCATATGCCCAGTAATTACGCTAGCTCACAGTGCACTTCAAACCGAAACACAGTAATGTTTGCACACTACTGCTTCACGGCAGAATAACTGGCCCTGAGTGGTACCTACCTAGACGGATTTTGCATAGGAATCCTACCACCAGTAAAATATACCACCAGTAAATAATGTGACATAAATATAAAAGTGAAAAAGGGAAAAAAATCTACATGTCGACCGCAATATTCCGTAGTTATACTCGCGCCAATAAAATTCGATGCGTCATGATTCTATAGAAGCTGCGCCTCACTTAATCCGTAATTAAAATGGAAGAGCATCAAGTAAAGATCGGAAAAAAATGGTTAATTAACAAGAGAGCGCGAGAGCAGAATTAAAATAAAAAAATATTATTGTATAGAAGAACTTTTCATGAAAGTAATAGGTAGGATTCCTATGCAAGAATCCGTCTAGGTAGGTACCACCCAAGGGTCAGTTATTCTGCCGTGAAGCAGTAGTGTGCAAGCATTACTGTGTTTCGGTTTGAAGGGCACTGAGAGCTAGGATAATCACTGGGCACGTGAGACTTAAGAACTGATGTCTCAGGGTGACGGGCACAGTGTGGTGTCGCACAGAAATGTTCTGGGTGACACAGCATTGCGCTTACCATCAGGTGAACGTTTTGCGTTTTGCGACGACCAAGTCGTTTAGACCACACCTGGCCCTAATATTCGCGACGTCACCCAGAACATCCATTGGTAAGTTTTGTGTTGCATAGTATCGGACTCGTCACCTTGAACTCAAGAAGTATTCCCATACATACATAATCGCGCTATGAAAGTTTTCTGATATGCGAACTATATATACAACATCTAAATATCAACAACAACAACAAAGGCGGGTGATCGTGCGCCTCTGCATCGTATCATGGATACTTATAATAAAATCTTCAACGAAATAGATATATTCGGGTTAAGCTCTAAAAAATTTAAGAAAACTGCTTTAGAGTTTTTGGTCGGGGGGTCGAGATTGACTAATTACTTAACTGCATTTCATTTACTTGTTGTTTTCACCACTTGTCATTAGTTCCTCCACAGATCAGAACTATCCGATCTGGCGGGTAGCTACCCTTTTCCTTGGCAATATCTTTCGCCAAAATGGCGACCCCGACGTGATCATCGCAACCGGCTCCTCCAAACCACAGCAACAACGTCATCGCCTTCGCAGTCACAGCACCAGAATACTGTCGGCACAACGCGTGCTTCCCAGTCCCTCAGCCACTGAGGATCATCAACGGGCGGACTGAAGTCCTGGACACAGGTTAACCGCAACGCCAGACTGCACCTTATCGCCTGATGTCTCAAGTTCTCCACGCTAACCTATGACTTCCAGTCTCAGCGGGGGAGTGATGTAGCGACATCTATGTCGCCACATGAGAACCTTAAGAAATATTTCATACATTCCATAATCGCGCTATGAAAGTTTTCTGAGATGCGAACTTTGTATATAACATCTAAATATTACTAGTTGGAGGAGGTCGTCCTCCCCAGATCAGACCATCTGATCTGGCGGGGTAGCTACCCTTTTCCTCGGCAATATCTTTCGCCAAAGCCCTTACAGTCGCAACACAGCAAACATTTATGAACACTGGAATTTCCAATAAATAACTTGAAAAATTTAATTAAGCGATGACTTTTATACTTGTGCAGAAACATTTAAACCGCCGCTATGAAAGTAAAATAAATTGTCGAGTTTGTCGACTCCATTCCATGTCACTGAATATGTCAACTATTTAAACTTAAAGGAGTAAAACATAAGTTTTTAAATTAAATACATACATACATAAGATCGCGACTGTATCCCATAAGGGGTAGTCAAAGACTGGGCACTCACTGCAAAAACAGACGACTGCCACAATCCACGTTTCACCAAAACAATATAATGCACTTGGTGTGATAGGTGGTGAGCCCATCGCCACCATGCGCTGTTGGGTGCACAGTGCAGCTTAATTCCTTACTCGTCTTTTACCAGATCCACTGGATGAGATGGAGTGGTAGTATTCTTTTAACGAGCCACCACCACACGGCTATCGATCTTATGTCAGAATTATAAATAAAAAAATTGTCGATTATTGTTTCAAATTGTTTACAATTTCGAATAATAAATCGTAGAGTTGTAAAAATTTTAGACACAGTTCAATCACTATGAGCATTGAAATTAAGTTTAGAGTCAACATAGACCCCAAGGTATTTTACTAGGTCTACACTTTTCAGTATCTGATTATTAAGGGAGTAAAAAGCGGGGATGTTTTTTTTGTCCTAGTAATACGGATGTGATTGCATTTTCCTACGTTTAATAACATATTATTTTCAGAGCACCAGTTCACAAAGCGTGTCAGGTCCTGTTTATTTATTAAAATTTATTAAAATTTAGGCCCTAGATGAGAGACTTGTGGGACCCCTGATGATGTCACACGTGCATCAGAGCATAACTTTAAATGTACGATGAGTTAAATACGACTGGTACCACCTTTAAAGATTACAGTAGTTTGACAATTTTTGTATAAGTAAAACGTGGTCAACTTTATCAAAAGCTTTACTGAAATCTGTGTATACTACGTCAACAGGAAATAAAGGAGGCCAGATTGGTAAGCGTCGACCGAGCTTTGATGAAAAGGTGTTGGTCGGAAGTTATTGTGTGCTAGAAATGCCTTGACACAGAAGTGACTCGATCGAAGATAGAAATACGAGTAGGTCTATAATTATTAGATAGGTTCTTTTTGCCAGATTTAAAAATAGGTACCACTAAAGCCTCTTTCCAAATGGTTGGAAATGAACCAGTCTTGAGAGACTTGTTAAAAATTATATGTTATATGTTAAGTATTGCACGTCTGATGGCGTGAACCGGCGTGAGATAGTGCTTTATACCCGACATGTCAAGGTCAAGCGATTAGACAGTCTTCAAATGCAAATCACAATTATGTTGCGCTTATAAGCTAATTTGAATTGACTCATATCAAGAAAACACTTCAATTAATTCACTAAAATTATTTTGAAAAGTCACTTAATATTGCTACTTGGAAAAAAAAACAAAAGGCATGGACGTCCGGATTTTTTTAGGATGTGCTCAATACCTCCCGAAAAAATTGACGTATCAAGACCTGGTTTTTTATCGTGTCCAGAATTTTATCTTCGGTTTCGGTTTCCTATTTCATATTAAAAGCCTAGCAGTTGAAGTTATTACGAAAAAAACATTTTCTTACTGTTTTCATCTGAAATGGAAATGACTATATTTGAACTATTTGAACCTCAATACGATTTTTTTTTCTTAAGAGTTAAATGAGCGTCATGAGACGTGCACTTTTGGATTTTCCAAATTTTTTTTCAGTTTTTGTGACTAATATTGAAGATAATGAAAAAGTTGAAAGCTAAACGACTAAATTGGCAGAAATAAAAAAGCGTTTTCATGTTTACAAATATATCATATTTCGATACATATTTTCATTGTTAATAAAAAATACATTCGATTTACAACGGTGAATATACAACTTTGGAAGTTTATTTATTAATGGTGTAGTAAATTTTATTGAATTTTTATATTTATTTATAAAATTAACTTAAACTTCCTGTATAGTCTCTACACGACAAGAATTATAAATGAAGCAAGCAGTTCAAGATAAGATGTAACACGTTTAGCTGAAATCCACTGAGGTCATGGTTTCGAGTTACAATCGCAATCATTGTCAAAATTATCGTCAGGACTTCCAAAGAGGAAAGCTCTCTTGTGTTGCATTTGTAATGAGCTTTTATGTTGAAAGGATAATTTTCTAAGCGTTTCGATTTAAAGGGACGATGTCTATGTCTTGTGAACATGACGATATTTCCTAATTACAATTAGTAGTTTTACTTTTTTCCCTAACGGTAGCTACCAAACACACAACCCAAGGTGGTGTCTCAATCAAGTGGTCGCTGTCACCCCCGAGGGCCACGAGGTGTTATTTACACCGTATATACATGATAGTATCGGTACTACCTAATGTAACAAAGCGTACTTGTATTCTAAGAAGGTAGGTAGGTACCACCGCTGTGTCAGTGCCGTGAAGCAGTGGCGTTGAAACATATAGCTAGTGTAATTACTGGGTATTAAACAGGGACACTCCGTTCTAACCTCCCGCGGCCGATGTAACGCTCAGGCATCAGTTCGGTGGTGAACTAGAATGCAGTGTCGAATAGGCGAGAACAATCAATCACAACACACACAACATTTTGCTTTTTTGAAAGATTCCATGTTTCATTTGACAAATGTTGTCTTGAACTGGGATGCGAACCTATCACCTGCAGCGCAGTGGTCACTAAGCCATGCGATCGTTGGTTACAATACCTAGAGTTAAAAAGCCGTTTTTTGTGAGTTGTTTATTGTAGGCTTTAACTGAGATTTAAAGTTGGGAAGAACGAATCTGCAAGCCACATCTACGTCGGCCAGTGAGGCATGCAATCTATACTGTCGAATGTATTTTTTTTGATTCGATAAATTGACGAAACGACCAAACGTTCACTTGATGGTAAGTGCAACGTCTGCCCATAACAAATGCTGTGACCCAGAACGTTTCTGTGTGACGCCACACTGGACTCGTCACCCTGAGACATCAGTTCTTAAGTCTCATATGCCCAGTGATTACGCTAGCTTTCAGTGCCCTTCAAACCGAAGCACAGCAATGTTTCCATTTCTGCTCACGGCAGAATAACTGGCCCTGGGATGGGACATACTTAGACCTTGTAATGTATCAAAGGTGTACTAAAATAAATGCAAAGACTTCAATCACAGAATACAAAATTATACTATCAAACAGAGGCTCTACTCCATCTTAAATGATTCCACTTCTCCATTTCAATACATTTCTTTAACTCATGAAAGAGTTATACGTTCCGCTTCAAATTATAAGATTGCAATTCCTCAACACTCTCCAAATTCGTTGGTAACTCATTTATCGTTCAGGCTGCACTGCTCTGGAACTCCTTGCCCGATGACAAAAAGCTCAAAATAAGATCAGTTTTAAGAGGTTAGTACAGGAGCATTATTTTAAAGATGTCATTTGAAATTGTTTGTGGACTCTTTTTTCCAAATTTATGTCGAATCACCACGCGCATTTCTGTATATGTATGTGTGTATGTATGTATGTTTATATATTTGTTCATATTTATGTATTGTTGTTTAAAAAAAAAGTAAAGTTTCAACCTATAAATGTCCCACTACTGAGCACAGGCCTCCTCTCATTTCTGAGAGGGTTATGGAGCTAGGAAGAATCCGCCACGCTGCTCCAATGCGGGTTGGCGGACTTCATATGTCTTCGAAATATTTTTAATTTCTCAGACATGCAGGTTTCCTCGCGATGTTTTCCTTCACCTTGTTTATTTATCATAATTATATATTGCTATGTATTTATTTATATGTATTTTGTGTATTTTTTAAATTGTATTTTATATTTATTATTAGCCTTTAATATTCAAATAGTTGACTGGCAGAGAATGCCAACTGGCTTTAAGTCCGCCCAATGTATCCTTTAAGGGGAAACAATTAAGTATAAATAAATAAATAAATAAAAAATTATCAAAATAAAAATCAAACAAATCCTTTATTCGGTGCTTGTTCCGTTGAGGCGAGCTGAATAGGTTTAGAAGTACTCAAGTTTAGTTACAATGTTAGACATATCATGGTTAAGTGACGCGGGGCGGGATCTTTGTTATTTTCACGCTAGCTTTATTTTATGGTACAGCCGTTGCCTCATCTATTATATGTCTCAAGTATTTTTTATGGTAAATATGTAGTTAAATGTATTTTCTGACGGAACGATTGTATTAATCTATACAAATAAATAAAATTGAAGTGTCTGTTTGGAATAAAAAAATAACAGCTTTTTACTCAATGCTTATGACAGTATATACGGTACTTAAAAGAAAAATAAACATTTAAAAATGCTTGTCTAAACGGCTGGACCGATTTTGACGGAACTTTCACTGTCAGATAGCTGATATTATAGCGGGTAATTTAACTTTAGAAAAATAATCAGGGTTCCGCGCAAAAATTTAAACCCCAAAATCCGATTCAAATAGGGAAGATATATGTATATCATCGATCGGGTCTTTTTACGCGGGAGAAGCAAAGCTAGTCTTACATAGTAAATGCATTGATATATGCTTCATCGATCCAAATTTCGATTAAGTAAACGCAAATTTAATCTTATGGCCTGGACATAAAGTAGCTATTTAAATGACATCAATATTTGCACGACGTTTTTAAATTTGTTACTGTTGACACGGCTGACGTGATGCTATTCCAAATGAGCGCATTGTGCTTTAACGTTTTTGTTATTTCGCCTTTAAATGTCCCAGCCTGGGTACCGAACTTCTCTCCTTTTTTGGCGTGACTGTATGTAAACAGCCACTCACGTAGTTTTCGCGTGAAAAGCCGTAAAGCCTTCGTTTGAAACGGTAACAGGCGGTGGGACAGACAGTAACTTTCGCATTTATAATATTAGTATGGAAGTAGGTGAGGCCGATAGGTGTCCGGCTGAGTGGTATAGGACCTACCTTTATCCTACCAATGTGTCGAAAGAGGCGACTAAGGTACTGTACGGACAGCCTTAATTCGTGCAAAATAACATCATAATATGCAATGCTGTCACTGTACCTACTGCTCGTGGTAACGCAAGGAAGTAAGATTTTTTTTGACTCGTACCAAAATTGCGGCCACGTTGTTCGCCACCCGTCACGTCTCGTTTCCCCGCGGGCGATAAGTGGGTTACGTGTGTGGTCTCTGCCTACCCCGTATATGGAAAAAAGGCGTGATTGTATGCAATATGTAAGACTTTTAAGCCAAGGAGTTTTACTGAAATGAATTTAATTCTAATCTTCAATTATAATTTTCCTGGTGGTAGGATTCCTAGTCTAGTGCCAGGAATCCGTCTAGGTAGGTACCACCGCAGGGCCACATATTCTGCCGTGAAACAGTAGTGTGCAAACATCGTTGTGTTTCGGTCTGAACGGCTCAGAGCTAGTGTAATCACTGGGCATATGAGACTTAAGAACTGAGGTCTCTGGGTGACGGGCACAGTGTGGTGTCACACAGAAATGTTCTTGGCGACACATCATCTGTTATGGGCAGACGTTGCACTTCCCATCAGGTGAAATTTCTGTTCGTCTCGTCACTTTATCCAATGTAAATAAATCTTCAGATACCGCTCCAAAGTATTTAGAAGATTTTATCATAGATCTGAGTACGTACCATCTGAGTACATCATACATCTGCATAATCAAAAATCAGTGAACGTCAACGATGATGATGTTGAAATACCGTAAGTAAATGCGCAGACAAATACCGTCCTAGTCTTTACTTCCCGAGCTTATGCGATAGGTAAGTTCGGAGCGAAGATAGAATGCAATGACAAAAAGAGAGGGACCAATCCAATACATTTAGATACGGAAACCAATAATTTGATTTCTTGAATATTGCTGTATGTTTTCCGTTCAAGTTTTACTTTCTGATTACTTGTGGGCACAGTCGGGGAATGGAACACTTTGCGATCGTCAGTATTTACTTTCCAGATGTACACAATTTCAATACAGAAATGAATGTTTGCCTTCTAAGCTAACCTGCTTACATCTAGAATCTCATTACTTTTTAACATCGAGAGGTATTGGCTTATGCGCTGTAAAGAAATCTTTAGAAATCTATTAAAAATAATGAAGAAATATCGTAAAAATTTTCGTTGTTATTGAGTTTGCGATTGGAAAATAAATGGTACGAAGTCATAAGTTTAAAGAAATCTGTCGATTTCTTTGCTTGAAACGCCTAAAATAATTCCTTCACAGAAAATATATGAAACGTCGCCTTGCCGATTTGTGAAAAGGACAAAGACAGAATACTGTCATTAGTGTTTGGGCCTCGACGCAGCAACGCGGGGGCGTGAATAAAATTTTTGTTTATTCTTTATTAAGTGTAACTATGCCAGCGAATTGGTATGTCAGACTCTACATACATACATACATAAGATCACGACTGTATCCCATAAGGGGTTGTCAGAGACTGGGCACTCACTGCAAAAACAGATGACTGTCACAATCCACGTTTCACCAAAACAATATAATGCACTTGGTGTGATAAGTGGTGAGCCCATCGCCATCATGCTCTGTTGGGTGCACAGTGCAGTTTAATTCCTTACTCGCCTTTTACGAGATACATTGGATGAGATGGAGTGGTAGTATTATTTTAACGAGCCGCCATCACACGGCTCTACAATTTACATAATGTCAGACCCTTTTGGGATATTGGAAAGAAAGATGGAAAGAGAAGTTTATTTGAAGCACCTCATAAATACAGGCGTAATTGTAAACAAGACACGGAAAAATTTAAACAATAAATAAAATAAAACAGTCGTTAAAAAAAACACAATGCCGTAGTACCTCAGTTCCCAAAGTGGTACAGGTGGACCCCCAGGGATCCACGGGAGACTCGACGGGGGTCTACGTTGGCGTGACAAAAAAATGGGTTAGTTATAGTTTAGGGGAATATGGTAGTAATGTAGCTGCAGGGGGTCCACCGGAAGCAGCTAAATTTTGAAAGTGGTCTATGAGAAATAAGTCTGAGAACCCCTGTCATAGTACAACAATAAGAAAAAAACAAAAACGATCATAATAAAGCTAATAAATATTGGCGGATAGGTGTACGGCAGAGTAGAATAGCACCTACCTCTTTCCTATCGAGATGTCGTAAGAGGCGACTAAGCCATAGTTCGGGCAGCCTTAATTCGTGCACAATATGCAATGCTGTCATCTATACTGCTCGTAATATATTTTCGGTGATGTAATTGCTGTTAGCCTTCTCGGCTTTTACAGCTTCATCGGATACTTATACTGCTCGTGGGAACGCAACGGAGTCTTTAGGGGGATTTTTTTTGTCTCGAACCAAAATGGCGGCGACGTGGTTGGTCACTCGTCGCGTCTCGAAAAGCGGGCTACATGTGCAGCCTTTGCCTAACCCTTATATGGGAAAAAGGCGTGACTATATGTATGTATGTAATAAATATTTGATTTATTGCACTGTCAATTGAGTAAATTTCATTAAGAATGTATATAAAAAACGTTGCCTCATAGCAGCATTTCTCCTGTATCGATACAATTTCTGTTTTGCACAAATCGCTTAATTCGCTTAGCTTGGGCCTGGTAGTGCAGTGCTGTAGTAGTGGTGATGGATTGTTTAGTGATTCTTTTTTCTTTCTTTTAAAAATACGATGCACCTCAGTAGGATTTCTCCTGTGTCGTGGGACGTTTTACAGACATAAATTCGACATGCAGAAACACCCAGACCCGGAACAACTATCTGTAGGCCATACAATTGTTTGTCCCGTGCGGGAATCCAACCCGCGACCCGCGGCGCAGAAGTCAAGTTCTTAACCGCTGCGCCAACCGAGTCGACAATTCCTTAGATTCAGCAACACGCACAGCTTAAACGTAACGATTCCGATTGATGGTGGAACCCTCTTAATTTTTTTTCGTTGTAAAAGCGACGAGGCGAAAAAAACGTTGACCTGATGGTTAGTGCAACTTTAACCCACAATGAACGCAGTCACCCAGAACACCACTGCGAGGCACCATATTGCGCCGTGTAGTAGCGACTTAAGAGAATCCATCTCATCCCGTGGGTGTCGTAAAAGTCGACAGAGGGTCAATGGAAACCAGGAGATCGGCAGCTGCATCTTCCTGGACCATCTGTATAAATATACTGCGGTTGCGAATCCGCAAGCCATGCGGGGCAACTTTTTTTTTATTCGATAAAGTGATGAGCGAAACCTTCACCTGATATGAAGTGCAACGTCTGCCCATAACAAATGCTGTGTCACACAGAAAATTTCTGTGTAACACCACACTGTGTCCATCACCCTGAGACATCAGTTCTTCAGTCTCATATGCCCAGTGATTACGCTAGCTCACAGTGCCCTTCAAACCGAAACACAGTAATGGTTGCACACTGCTGCTTCACGACAGAATAACTGGCCCTGGCTCTCAAAATTAGAGCTACACTTGTGGCAATCTATGGGGGGCCATGGATGAGCAGTGGTCAAGTGATAGTCTGAAATAATGATGATGATGATGATATTGCGCTCGCCACCATGAGACATAATTTATCAAGTCTCATATGCCCAGTGATTACACTGGCTCACAGTGTACTTTAGACTGAAACACAGTAATTTTTGTTTTAAGGGCAGAATAACGTTCTGTCTAGACGGATTCCTGCACAGAAATCCCAGCACAAGTGTGTGTTCACTGCAAGATCCAGTGAAAATATTATATGTTATAATTGTGGTAGCGGCTTAAGAGAATCTATCTCCCTATCTCATCCCGTGGGTGTCGTAAATAACAGAGGGAAATAAAAACCAGGAGATGGGCAGCGGCATCTTCCTGGAACATCTGAATAAGTAAACTGCGATTGCCAACCCGCCTGCCAAGCATGGCAACTATTGCAAAATCCCCCCAAAATGAGAGCTACAAACTTTTGTCGCAATATTTGGGGGAGGTCTATGTTCAGCAGTGGACTAATTGACAGGCTGAAATTATGACGATGATGTTAATTTTACTATAACATCATATAGGTAACCTAGCGTAGGAAGTTTACTAACTAGTGAAATGTTATTACAAAGTTAAACGCCTAAATTGGTATTGGACCCAGAGGAAGTGGCCGACGCTCCCAGCGCCGGTAATTGAATAATTGTAGCGAGGCAATTTATAAGAAATTGTTTCCTGTCTTCATGAATTTTAGACTGAAAATGTACTCGAATATGAAAAAATTTACATGAAATTTAGGATTGCAGGTGAACAGGGCATGAGTCGTTATTCAGTTGTGACTATTTCCCGAACCAGAATATAAATAATAAACGAATATATAATAATAATAATAATAAACCCACAACCCAATTGCCAACCGAAATTATTCCGGTGGCCGTGTCTGCAAACGGGTTAGTCCCGGTCAGGCACTCGGGACATATGAGGCGACTGGGACTCCGTGACGGGCTGCTTCGTGCTCACATGCAGAAGGCGGTGCTCCTCAATACGGCCCGCATCGTTCGCTGGTTTCTTTCCCTTTCCCCCTAACCCTCGGCCGTTTGGTCTCCCCTGCCGAGGGCTCCCGTCTGGTTAGGATTTTAATTATATATTTTATTGTATTGTCTACTATATATCTTATAGTATCTTATTTATTTTATCTTATTTTATATATTCATACCTATCCCAACCAGACGAGAAAACTATAGAAATACCCCAATAATAATAATAAGAAACGAATAAGCAATACTATAATAACATTTTTGTGCTGTAAATTTTTAGATACATATTTTGGAGTATAAATAAGAGATTTCCCTTTTAAATTTTCGGGGACTTAGGGCGAATATGTCGATATCCAATTTCTTGTTTATTAAATTAAACTGAACTTGTAGTCGATTTACACAACAACAATGAACTAAATTACTTCTAAAATGTTTTGCTCTAAAAAGTGTGTATTTAGATTTACGAGGGAGATTATAAGGGATACGAAAGTCCACCAGACGGAGTAATTGGGGACAATCTTGTACTCCATTGAATAATTTATATAATAAAATACATTCCATCAATAATCTACGATCCTTCAATGGAATTAGTTTAAAATACTTAAGTCGATCAGCGAATAATTAAGCAATAACAGCGGAGTTTTTTAGATTTATTAGAATTTTTTTTTTCTTTTTTTTTTCTTTTTTAAAAAACGAGGCAGGCGAGGTAGGATTTTCTCCTGTATCGTGGGTGCGTTTTACAAACATACATTTCACATGCACAACACAACCAGACCCGAAAAGCAACAATTTGTGTTTTTGCACAAATGTTACCTCCGGCTGGGAATCGAACCCAGGACCGGTGGCGCAGAAGTCAGGTACGCTAACCACTACGCCACGCGGTCGACAAGAATGGTGTACAATATGAGATAGGAAACGTTTTTGTATATTTTCGATTCTTTTTTCATTAACTTCATATAGGGGCGTCCAAATGCTGCTATTATATTCTAGAATCGATCTTACGTACATACATATATACATAAGACCACGACTGTATCCCATAGGGGGTAGTCAGAGACTGGGCACTCACTGCAAAAACAGATGACTGCCACAATCTACGTTTCACCAAAACAATATAATGCACTTGGTGTGATAGGTGGTGAGCCCATCGCCACCATGCGCTGTTGGGTGCACAGTGCAGTTTAATTCCTTACTCGCCTTTTACGACATCCAATGGATGAGATGGAGTGGTAGTATTCTTTTAACGAGCCGCCACCATACGGCTTATATAACTGAATGTTGGTTAAAATATTATAATTTAATGTTATATTTTGGAATCACCAAGTTGTTAGTTCCTGCAACAGAGAAAGCTTTAAAAAAAAGTAAAGTAAAATCAGGGCGAGTTTGTGTTAGTTCAACACATCCCAGCACAACCTGAGTGGCATTCCTTTTTGAAGCATTCCGCCATGTACATGTGGATATAGCTAGTTTATTTTTATTTTTTCTGCTTGTTTTATTTTTTTCAATAGTTTTCAATTTAGATATTTGCCATAAAGTTGTACTAGTGACATTATACAGTGCATCGCTTAAGTTTTGTATTTTTTTTTCTTTTTTAATTGTTATTGTTTTACTACGGCATTGTTGTTTTTTTTATGATTGTTTTATTGTACTTTAATTTTCAATAGTTTTCAATTTAGATATTTGCCATAAAGTTGTACTAGTGACATTATACAGTGCATCGCTTAAGTTTTGTATTTTTTTTTCTTTTTTAATTGTTATTGTTTTACTACGGCATTGTCGTTTTTTTTATGATTGTTTTATTGAACTTTTTGTTTTAATTTTTCCGTGTCATATTTGCAATTGTACATGTATTTATTGTGTGGGTGCTTTAAATAAACTTCTCTTTCTTTCTTTCTTAAAGTAAAGTTTCAGCCTATGAATGTCCCACAGCTGAGCACAGGCCTCCTCTCATTTCTGAGAGGGTTTTGGAGCTAGGAAGAATCCGCCACGCTACTCCAATGCGGGTTGGCGGACTGCACATGTCTTCGATTTTCTTTTTGTTTATTTCTCATATATGCAGGTTTCCTCACGATGTTTTCCTTCGCCGCCGAGCACGTGGTAATTCAGCACTTAAAATTGCAATTAACAATTTTAGTGGTGCCGGCACCGGGAATTGAACCCAGGCCACTCGCGTATTATGAAATTTAAAGCGAGCGCCTAGCCCCTGAGCTACCACGGCACACTTAAAATGAATTAAAAAAAAAGGCAATTAAAATTAAAAAATAGTTTTTTAATTTTAATTGCCTTTTTACCAATGGCGTACTTCGAATAAAGTCTATGTCTATGTCTAATGAGACATAGACATAAACTTTATTCGAAGTACACAATACAAAAATCACACAGAGAATGCAAATAAAAAAAAAGAATTGTGTCGTATAAGAAAAAAGCAATTTTTAAAACTTTTGTCTGTCTGTCTGTCTATTTGTTCCGGCGAATCTCCGAAATGGCTGGACCGATTTTGATGGCGTTTAACTGACTGATATCTGATATTATAGCGAGTAGCTCAGGCTACTTTAATTTTAGAAAAATAATTTGGGGTTCCGCGCAAAAAAATCAAAACCACGGAATCCGATTGAAATAGGGAAATATATATGTATATTATCGATCGGGGTCGTCTTTTTTACGCCGGCATAATAAGCGACGCCACAATATCTCATTAGGAAAGCGTTTTGCCGCAAACAGCTCACTCGCTGAGTGAGTTACAGTCCACTCGCTTTTCAGCACAATTAAATTTACCGCGGTTAATTCCAAAATGAGCGTGTAAACCGATTAAGAGGCTGTCATCGCAGCTTCCGCATTTGTTGTTGTTTACAGTGATGACTCACATTCCATGTTAACGAAGCGCGAGGGATAATAATAACAGTAATGCGCTGGCCGGTTTTCGATCCGACAACTTCCGAATACTTTTGGAACTTGTCAACTTTTTTTTGGATAAAGTGACATGACGAGCAAAACGTTCACCTAATGGTAAGTGATACGTTTGCCCATAACGGATGCTGTGTTACTCAGATTATTTCTGTGTAGCGCCACACTGCGCCCGTCACCCTGAGACATAAGTTCTAAAGTGTCATATGCCCCGCTAGCGCCCAGTGCCCTTCAAACCGAAACGCACGTTTGCACACTACTGCTTTACGCAGAATTACTGGCCCCGGGGTGGTACCTGCCTAGACGGATTCCTGCATATGAATCCTACCACCGGTGTAATTTTTTTTTATTTGATAATGTATCGAGACGAGCAAAACGTTCACCTGATGGTAAGTACAAACGTTTGCCCATAACAGATGCTGTGTTACTCAGAATATTTCTGTGTACCACCACACTGCGCCTGACACCCTAAGACAAGTTATTAAGTCTAATATGCCCAGTGATTACGCTAGCTCTCAGTCCCCTTCAAACCGAAACACAGTAATGTTTGCACACTACTGCTTCACGGCAGAATAACTGGCCTTGGGATGGTACCTACCGAGACAGATTCCTGCATAGGAATCCTACCACCAGGAAAATAAATAACACATAACATCATAAATTAATAACACATAACATCATCATCATCATCATTATTTCAGTCTATCACTAGTCCATTGACTACCGCGTGGCCTAGTGGTCAGAGTACCTGACTTCTACGCCGCGGGTCCTGGGTTCGAATCCCAGCCGGAGCCAACATGTGTGCTAAACACAAATTGTTGGTTTTCGGGTCTGGTTGTGTTGTGTTTGTCCCCGTGTTTCTGACACTGCATCCTAGCCTACTTCCGATCTTATCGCATCAGCGTTACATCGGGCGCGGGTAGGTTGGGACGAGTGAGTGCCTCTGTGTTTGCGCGTACACTTGTGGCACTATAATAATATCTCCTGCGCAGTTGATGGCTCTCGACATTCGGATTCTGAAGTTGTCACCGTGGTCGAAATCGACTATGAGAACAGTCCACTGCTGAACATAGGCCTCCCCTATAGATTCCTACAAACGCTTGTAGCTCTCATTTTGGGGGGAATTTTGCCATAGTTGCCATGCTTGGCAGGCAGGTTGGCTACCGCAGTTTATTTATTCCGATGTTCCAAGCAGATGCTGCTGCCCATCTTCTGGTTTTAATGTTCCCACTGTCGACTTTTACGACACCCACGGGATGAGATGGGATGGTAGATTTCCTTAAGCCGCTACCACACGGCACAATAACACATAAGCGTAACGCAAATTATTATGGTTAAGAGGATTCCGAATGAAATATAGTCAGCTTTTATTACTGTAATTTTCTTAATTAATTACTGGTCGTGTCTATCCATGATTTTATAATATCTGACGTTGAATAGACGTCAGCGATAGCATCTACTTTGCTGCGATAAAGAAGACGTCAGGGCCTTATAGCGGCTGGTGAGTGATTGATTCGGCTGTCAGCCATCAGTCGACAGGGCTGTCGATTATCCTTTTGTACGAAAGATTAATTACTTGTCTTAATGATAATACCGAACCGTTTATGATAGAGGCAAAAGTAAGCTAATTATGTTGACATCCCTCCGTGTTGTTTTCGTTTTTTTGATTACCAGTGCTTAATTTTCCGCTTGGGAAGCCTGACTCCTACTTTCTCCTTCCCGACACTTTCTCCGATAAAAAAAATCGTACTGTAGCATCGTTGCTAATCCCTACCGGCTCCGAAGCCATCTCACGTAATGTTTATGTCCAAAGACGGGATGTTTATATACTATTACTTTAAGTAATACGTTTTTTTATTTGATAAAGTGACGAAACGAACAAAACACCTGATGGTAAGAGCAACGTCTGCCCATAAAAAATGCTGTGTCACCCAGAACATTTCTGCGTGACGCCACACTGAGCCTGTCATCTGAGACATCAGTTCGTAAGTCTCATCAATTCAACTTTCATACGTTTTTAAATGAAACATCGTTATTTGTTGGCGTTTGCTTTAGTCGCAGTCTAGTTAGGAACCACGGTAGCTTAGGGGCCAGGCGTTCGCTTTAAATTTTCATAGCACGTGGCCTGTGCCGGCACCCCTAGACCTGTTCTACAATTTTAAGTGCTCATACCACTTGCTAAGCGGCGAAGGAAAACATTGGGACAAAACCCACATGTTAGGAATAAAAAAAATTTCAAAAAAGAAATCGAGCAGATGTGAAGTCCGTCAACTCGCCATTGGAGTCTTACCGGGTCCATCGGTAGTGGGACATTTATATGAGTTACTGGTGGTAGGATTCCTATGCAGGAGTCCGTCTAGGTAGGTACCACCCCTGGGCCAGTTATTCTGCCGTGAAGCAGTGGTGTGCAAGCATTACTGTGTTTCGGTTTGAAGGGCACTGTGAGCTAGCGTAATCACTGGGCATTTGAAACTTAAGAACTGATGTCTCAGGGTGACGGGCGCAGTGTGGTGTAACACAGAAATATTCTGGGTGTCACAGCATTTGTTGTGGGCGGACGTTGCACTAACCATCAGGTGAACGTTTTGCTCGTTTCGTCTCTTTATACAATAAAAAAAACTATGTAACAGATAATCTTGTTTAACAGAAAAAACCTTTATCCATTTAGATTAAATATATTTATTGTTCTTGCTTAATTAAAAGGATACAGTTAGGTTCCATTAAATGATAATAAAAAGCGCGCCAAAAATCGTAATGGAACATTTTTAGAGTTCAGTAAATGGTTACGTCCAGCGACTTAGGGTTAAATTTATCACCAATTTAGTAAATCCACATGGCGTCGATTATGCAACACACTCGGTTAATGGACCGACTTAATCAATGAAATAGATGCAACATTATTTAATTGAGACTCAAATACATCCTGTAATCTATATATAAATTTTATTTTTAGGGTTCCGTACCTCCGAATGAATCTGGACCCTTATAGGATCACTCGTTTGTCTGTCTGTCCATTTGTCACAGCCAATTTGCTCTCAATCTACTCGACCGATTAACTTGAAGTTTGTGTATACAGGGTCATTCGTAATGTCCTGTACGTCCCGGCAGGCTGGGCTTAGGCACTATGTGTATATGCCCCAAAAAATATAATGAGCTTCGTAGCGTGATACCTGTAGGAGATATGTCGACTTAAAGAATTTGCTTAAAACACATAGGTGACTACCCTGTTATACAGCTGATCGAGGCAATGAACTCATAAATTTAATTTGGCGTTTTTCCATTGAGCTGCCATCGAAAGGACTCGCAAGTACTAGGATAACATGAAGCTCAAGGAAATCTGTTGCGAAGTGAATCTGTTAGTAAGACGCCGTAGTAGGGTAACATAAATTAAATGGAGAAGGAACCGTATTTTGAATTTGTCTGGTGCGAGTCAACGACTTTCTGAGTCAGGGTCGCGTAAAGTTTTACATAAAAAATAATTTTAAAGTTTGGTTAGTATTTTTAGTATTCTGTTTTGTCATGAAAGCTTCACCGTTGTGTTTATCAGATCAAAGTAGCATGGGTAGGTGCCCGGATGTTATACCAATTATGAATAACGTTGTATATGTACATACGAGTATGTCTGTGTCCCAAACACGGACGTCTCAATAAATGAATTTTAAATATGGGGGACACTTTTAAATGGGTGGTTTAATTAGGAAAATAAAAAAAATCGAAACTGTACCATGTGACGTATCAAATGAAAAGGCTTGTTATGAGGGTTTCAAATATACATTTTTATAACTTTAAAGAAAATAGATGAAAATTGACCATTGCTTATCAACACCTAAAATTTGGAAAAAAAAATACGGAAAATAGTTTTTATGTAATGCCAGTAAATATAGCATATTTACTGGCATTACATAAAAAGCTCTCCGTGTCCTTCAGACCGAAACACAATGTTTGCACACTACTGCTTCACGGCAGAATAGCTGCCACTGCAGTGGTAAGGTTAGACGGATTCGTCGGAACCATCAAATTATTATTCATAATGTAACGACGAACTAGAAATTTTCTATCAAATTTACTTCAACGCAAATCTGACGCGCGATATCTGCTTTACGACTTTGCGAAGGAAAGGAGGCAGGATTTTATCTCGCATGAGCCTGTCACAGCGTGTCAAGTGTTTTTATGTCACTGGGAACAAGGGTAGCATGAAACATTTGGTTGGTTTACTTATACCTAATATTCAATAATGTTACGGAGGGAATATTTTAAGCGAAACTCACATGTACATTAAATTAAAACCTGTCAAGTGCGTGTCGGACAAACCACAGTGAAGTATATCGTAGAGGGGAACAACAATTTACCGAAAATATCCAACAAAAACATCTCAAAAACGAACATATCTTATTAAAAACAATTTTCGTTGAAAGTGGTTTCTAGATTCTACCAACCTAAATTTTTAAATAAAACTACTTTTTTACGGATTTTATCGCGTTTAATTTTCAACTATTTTTACCCGACGTTTCGGACGCTTTACAGCACCCATGGTCACGTGGTATTCTTGGTTTTTGATTTAATTTGATTAATAATAGGATCCAAGCAAGCAAGGCTTCAAGACACAGTAAGCTCTTTCTGCGTAGATCGGACTTAAAATAATAATTAAAAGCTGAAGGTACTCCGGGTTAACTATGACATCGGGACAACTGTCACCTCAGTCCCCCCGTGACCATGGGTGCTGTAAAGCGTCCGAAACGTCGGGTAAAAATAGTTCAAAATTAAACGCGATAAAATCCGTAAAAAAGTAGTTTTATTTAAATGTGTAATATTCGCGTAAATAAAAGAAAACATTATGTGAACCTAAATTTTATCAGAGCTTACCACCGTATAAATGAAAATTTAGAGGGGGGGGGGGACGTACAATTTTTACAACTAGTAGGGAACAGCAAGTAACCGAAAATATCCCACATCTCAAAAACGACACGACATATCTTATTCAAAACAATTTTTGTTGAAAGCGGTTTCCAGGTTCTACAACCTTAAATTTTGTCAGAATTTGTCACCGTATATTTGAAAAGTTAGAGCCCCCTTCCATTCCCTTTACACATACACATTAGCACGCAGCAAACGCGACAGTCCGAATTTTGAGGTTTTTGTAGGAGTTTATTTATGTGCTCATGTTTGGGTCAAACCAAACCTGGCACGCGGGCCCCTGGCACGCAGGCGCCTGGCCCGTGAGCACAGTATCCGATGAAGCTGTAAAAGCCAAAAAGGCTAACAGCTATTACATCACCGTGTTTATATTACACATACACACTTTTCTAACGTATAGAAGCGCTAATTTCACCAACTATCGGCCTAAATAAAAAAGTTACTTTGAAACTTGATTATCATTTCCGTGACCTACACGTATCTAATGAATGTGATGTGCTGTGTGGTGTCGGCTTAAGAGAACCTACCACCCTATCTCATCCCGTGGGTGTCGTAAAAGTCAACAGAGGCAAAATGAAAACCAGGAGATGGGCAGAAGCATCTTGCTGAAACATCTGAATAAATACACAGCGGTTGCCAACCCGTCTGCCAAGCGTGGCAACTATGGCAAAATCCCCCCCAAAACGAGAGCTACAAACTTTTGTGGCAATCTATGGGGGAGGCCTATGTTCAGCAGTGGACTAGTGATAGGTTGAATCGACGACGACGACTTTTAGTGTCGTAAAAGTCGACAAAGGGAAAATGAAAACCAGGAGATGGGCAGCGTCTTCCTGGAACATCTGAATAAATAAATTGCGGTTGTCATCATGATCGTCATGATCATCATGATCATCATCTCAGCCTATCACTAGTTCACAGCTGAACATAGGCCTCCCTCATAGATTGCCGCAAAAGTTTGTAGCTCTCATTTTAGGGGATTTTACCGTAGTTGCCACACTTGGAAGGCGGGTTGGCAACAGCAGTTTATTTATAGAGATGTTCTAGGAAGATGCTGCTGCCTATTTTCGGGATTTCATTTTCCCTTTGTCGACTTTTAAGACACCCACGAGATTGGTGGTAGATTTTCTTAAGCCGCCATCACACGAACATCGGTTGACGACCCGCCTGCAACCCCAAAATGAGGGCTACTAACTTTTATGGCACTACATGAGGAACGCCTGCGTTCAGCAGTGGCCTAGTGATAGGCGGAAATTATAATGATGGTCTAACGATACCTTACCCGCTTATACGCAATGATTTTTTTACAGTTGTATGGTGTGTCGCCACTGTTTTTTAATTTCCCTCCGTCGACTTTTGGGGACGGGATGGGATGGGGTGGTAGATTCTCTATGGCCGCTACGATAAGTCAAAACGTACGAGATTATAAAGGCTTTTTCAGGTATAGTCGTGTTTGATCGCATCGATCAGTATCACTGCTCAGTGCTCAAATACTCGTGTTCTCTCTATCAACTTGATCTCCGCGTCAGTCACGTGGGATTTGCGCTCGATCCGTTCAGCGTGTTACGTAAACTATATAAATTGAACGTCAATTTGTCTGTTTGGTTAGACACTACTTGAACAATAGCAATACTTCTATTTATGCTGTTTTTAACGAAGAATAATCATAGGGAACAATCAATGATCATAATCATTAGCTGGTAAAAATCCGGCCAATTTATTATTATTATTATTGGTTATTTAATTCGTCGGTATGCGCTAGTGTAGTGGCGGACTCTTTCCGTCTTCAAAACAATTTCGAAAATGGGGGAAGTCTGTACTTTAGAAACGTAAGATAATAGATTTCTTTTTGTTCCGGTTTTATAAATAAAACCTTTTTCGTTTCTGGGATTTTTACTCTATGAGTAATAATTAATATTAGATATAAAATGCAAATGGCGCACGCACTCAGAACTTTGCAAATCTATCTTTCATCATCATCATTTCAGCCTGCACAAATGTTGGATCCGGCTGGGATTCGAACTCAGAAACCACAGTGCTGTAGTCAGATTCTCTGACCACGAGGCCGCAGTCATCAAAATGTCGTCGTCGTTGTCGTTTAAGTCTATCAAAAGTCCACTGCTGAACATAAGCCATCCCCTTAGATTGCCACGAAAGTTTGTAGCTCTCATTTTGGGGCGCTTTTGCCATAGTTGTCACGCTTGGCGGACGGATTGGCAACCGCAGTTTATTTACTCAGATGTTCCAGGACGATGCCGCTGCCTATCTCCTGGTTTTATTTTCCCTCTGTCGACTTTACGACACCGACGGGATGAGATGGGATGGTAGATTCTCTTAAGCCGCCACCACACGGCACTATCTTTAGCCCATTCAAATATTTTTCCGTGCTGGAATCGAAACCAAGACACGAAGCGTTAAAATCGCTTAGGCCTTGTACGGTGCAAGCAAAACGTGCATTTTTCGCGGTCAGCAATCTTATGCGCCGCGTACATTTATCATTTATATCAATATGAACAGTTCACGACCAACCGCGGCCCCGTGTACTCATATCAATATCATTGTCATTTATCATTAATATCAAAATCAATATCATTATCATTTCTTATATTTACGCGAACACTACACATTTAAATGAAACTAATTTTACGGATTTTATCGCGTTTTATTTTATTATTTATAACCCGACGTTTCGAGTGCTTTACAGCACCCATGGTCACGGGCGGACTGAGGTGACAGATGTCCTGATGTCATAGTTAACTCGGGGTACCTTCAGCTTTTAATTATTATTCTTGGTGCGATCTACGCAGAAAGAGCTAAATGTATCTTCTCTATTGAAATTAGGATGTTTTTTGATTTCAATAGCCTCGCGAATCATCCTTGGTAGGAATCGGTGTTCTTTTGCGAGGATTTGTGGTTTATCAAATCTGATGTAATGGTTGGGATGATCCAGAACATGGTCACAGACTGCAGACTTCCTAGAGCGACGATGCTTCACGTCAGCTATATGTTCTTTTACGCGGGTTTTAACTGATCTTTTTGTTTGCCCTATGTAAGAGAGACCACATTCACAATCCAGCTTGTATACTCCTGCATCTTGTAGAGGGATGTTACACTTGACAGATGGTAAAAACTGACTTATCTTCTTAGGCGGCTTGAAAAATGTTCTTATGGAAGCCCGCTTCAAGATATAGCCAATCTTGTCCGTGACTCCTCTGACATATGGTAGGACTGCAGGTACACGCTCGACTTCTTGTGCCAAACCACCGAAGTTGTATGGGTTACCCAAAATACACAAACTCAATGCTCCGCTACGTCCAATAGTGAGTCAAATCGATTCACCAACTTACAGATTGGCTCAACATGTGGCTAAAATACTCTCCCCACTTAGAGGACACACAAGAGCACACACAAAGGATTCCTACCATTTTGTCAGTGAGATAAAAGACCTACATCTTACTGACAATGAAACTATGGTCAGTTTTGATGTCCAGTCGTTATTTACATGCCTACCTGTTGAAGACTGCATCTCAATTGTAACTAGGAAGCTAACAGAGAACAACATGCCAGTAGAACATGCAGAATTACTCAGACATTGCCTAACATCTGGCTATCTATTGTGGAAGGAGCAATACTACCGGCAAGTAGATGGTGTGGCGATGGGCTCCTCAGTATCTCCCATTGTTGCTGACATCTTCATGGAAGACTTTGAGGAGAAAGCCCTCCGTACTTCTCCAGTAAATCCAAGGTTCTACAAGCGGTACGTAGATGATACTTTCACAATACTACCTTCTGATAAAGTCACTGCATTTTTAGACCACCTTAACTCCATAAATTCTAAAATACAATTTACAATGGAGTTAGAGACAAATAACTGTTTAGCTTTTCTAGATGTTTTAATAATTAGAAATCCTAATAACACCTTGAGTCACACTGTGTATAGGAAAAAGACCCATACAAATAGGTACTTAAACGGTGAATCTCTCCACCATCCTTCACAGCTAGCTACCGTGGGCAAATCTTTGTTTCAGAGAGCACAAGGGATCTGTGACAGTAAACACCTGGCCGCCGAGCTTCAGCATGTCAAGCAAGTTTTGCAAGACAACAAGCTTCGGGTTCCGCGCCTTCGTCGCAGTGACCGAGTGAAGCCGGCCACAGTCGAGCGTGTACCTGCAGTCCTACCATATGTCAGAGGAGTCACGGACAAGATTGGCTATATCTTGAAGCGGGCTTCCATAAGAACATTTTTCAAGCCGCCTAAGAAGATAAGTCAGTTTTTACCATCTGTCAAGTGTAACATCCCTCTACAAGATGCAGGAGTATACAAGCTGGATTGTGAATGTGGTCTCTCTTACATAGGGCAAACAAAAAGATCAGTTAAAACCCGCGTAAAAGAACATATAGCTGACGTGAAGCATCGTCGCTCTAGGAAGTCTGCAGTCTGTGACCATGTTCTGGATCATCCCAACCATTACATCAGATTTGATAAACCACAAATCCTCGCAAAAGAACACCGATTCCTACCAAGGATGATTCGCGAGGCTATTGAAATTAAAAAACATCCTAATTTTAATAGAGAAGATGGTTGGGTATTACCACCAGCTTGGGATCCTATAATTAATAAAATTAAATCAAAAACCAAGCATACCACTGCAAGACTTCAAGACACAGTAAGCTCTTTCTGCGTAGATCGGACAAGGAATAATAATTAAAAGCTGAAGGTACTCCGGGTTAACTATGACATCGGGACATCTGTCACCTCAGTCCGCCCGTGACCATGGGTGCTGTAAAGCACTCGAAACGTCGGGTTATAAATAATAAAATAAAACGCGATAAAATCCGTAAAATTAGTTTCATTTAAATATCATTATCATTAATCATTAATATCAATAATCAATAAATTAGTAGCAATAAATTATCTAGCCAGAAATGGTATCTTATTATCAGTAATCCAATAAAAACTTGTGTGGTCTCAACACCATACAGGCCTTTTTTTGTTTTAATACTTAAATATATATGAGATCCTCTGCTGCAGGGACTGCGTAGGAATTGCGGTAATTTGTGAAGTCCGGTAACGTATGTATCTATACATAGATACGCATCTGCCGCGGGGCACTAAAGGGTTTATGCCGGACTGGTGGTAGGATTCCTATGCAGGAATCGGTCTAGGTAGGTACCACCCCAGGGCCAGTTATTCTGCCGTGAAGCAGTAGTGTGCAAGCTTTACTGTGTTTCGGTTTGAAGGGCACTGTGAGCTAGCGTAATCACTGGGCATTTGAGACTTAAGAACTGATGTCTCAAGGTGACGGGCGCAGTGTGGTGTCACACAGAAATATTCTGGGTGACACAGCATTTGTTGTGGGCGGACGTTGCACTTACCATCAGGTGAAAGTTTTGCTCGTTTCGTAACTGTATACAATAAAAAAAAACTTCTTCCGGCTAAAATCCCACGGTGTTTCTCGCGACGACATCGCGTACTACCGCATCCCCGACGGCGATCTCTCTCAGGCCTGCTACCCTTAATTACCTTACTTCCTTTAGCGAGTCGACATTCTCCCACCCGCAGCTCTAACCTGTTTTTGCAGAGTGGAGCTCATATCTCCACCTCTTCACCACCTGCAGAGGTGCATGGAAAACCATGAAGCATCTGCTGGAAGAAGTTCGATTACAGTTGAAACTCGGTTAAGAATTGTTTTAAGTTTTCCTCGTTATGGCGCCGTTAGAGAAACTATCATGAAATTTCATGAATGTGGAAAAAGCCTACTAAAGCAAAAGCCAAACAATCTCATGTTTTTTTTATTGGATAAAGTGACAAAACGGGCAAATCTTTCACCCGAGGGTAAGTGCACCGTCGGCCCATATCAAATGTGTCACCCAGAACATTAGTGTCTCAGAGTGACGCCATACTGCGCTCGTCACCCTGAGGCATCAGTTCTTAAGTCCCATATGCCTAGTGGTTACATCAGCACTCAGTGTCCTGCAAACCGAAACACAGTAATGTTTGCACACTACTGCTTCACATCGGCATAACTGGCCCTGCAGTTGTACCTACCTAGACGGATTCCTGCATAGGAATCCTACCACCAGTCAGACGACGTCGTCGATTACGATTCTGACACACGTGGTTATCGACAGATGAAGGAATGAACGATAGATCTGTTCCACTTGAGATAGACTCGTGTAATAATGAGTGTTGTTAATGAGGGGATGTTTCTTCTTTGATGACTTTGTTTATACTCTTTAGATTGACATAATGTAATCTTATAAATATATCGCGTGGGCAACACTACAGCCCTATGTCAGCGGACAGTATAGAGTCGATATTAATGTGCAATATAAATCATACTTTTATTCGCAGCGTAATTTGAAAATTAATAGGCGATACATAATACAACGTTGTTCAAATCCATAAAATTTTATGCCCTTTGTCTAGACTTCATTAGTTCGATAGCATAATTTTTATTTACAGACATTTTTATACTCAAGTGGAGGTTTTTAATCATCTAGAGAATACAAGAGAATATTTTTATGTATAATAACGGCTATTCTTTAACGCGGGAACCGATTTCGATGATTCGTTTTTTATTAAGGTGCCATATAAATTTGTCTAGTTCTGATGATCGGATCCATGAGAAAATCATCAAATTCTTAAATTCGTATAAGCATGCTTGGAGTTGCTGCGTGGAAGTCGGTTTTTGGCGAAACTGGTAGTAGGATTACTATTTTTCTTTTTTCTCAGTGCCTTTCAAACCGAAACACAGTACTGTTTGCACACTACTTGCTTCACGGCAGAATAAATGACCCTGGGGTGGTACCTACCTAGACGTAGTATCTAGGGTATCTAGGGGGACCACAGAAATACCGCCTATGAACATACGCAATACCAGGGGAATTCCGGGTGCGTTGCCGGCCTTTGAAGAAAGATTAGCCTCTTTTCTTGAAGGTCCATAAGTCGTATCGGTCCGGAAAAACTGTTGGCAGCAGCCTATTCCACAAAGTGGTTGTGAATGGCAAAAAAATTCTGGCAAAGCGCACATTGGTGGAATGACAGTCATCCAGGAGGTTGCGACGCTATTTTGTTTTGTGCCGCAATAACCGATGGTAGAATTTAGGAGCAGGAATTAATCCAAACAACTCCTCGGAACACTCCCCATGGTAAACACAGTAGGAAATGCTGAGAGACGCATCGTCTCTTCGAAAAGAAGTCGGTCGTTGACGATTCGAGCCGCTCTTCGTTGGATTTGGTCAAATGGAAGGAGCTGGCACTGGGTGCCCCCGTCCAGAGGTGAGATCAGTATTCAGCGTGAGACCAAACTTGCGCCTTGTAAAGTTGCAAGCGATGGGCCGATGTGAAATACTGTCCCGCTCTACTGAGCACGCCAAGCTTTTTAGAGGCCAATTTGGAATTCCCTTCTTTTTCTGGTGGTAGGATTCCTATGCAGGAATCCGCCCCAGATACCCCAGGGCCAGTTATTCTGCCGTAAAGCAGTAAGGTGAAACATTATTGTGTTTCGGTTTGAAGGGCACTGTGAGCTGGCGTAATCACTGGGCATATGAGACTTTAGAACTGATGTCTCAGGGTGACGGGCGCCGTGTGGTGTCACACAGAAATATTCTGGGTGACAGCATGGTTCACAGCATTTGTTATGTGTAGACGTTGCATTTACCACCAGGTGAACGTTCTGCTCATTCCGTCACTTTTATCAAAAAAAAAAAGTGACCGCTAGTGGTTATGCCGTAAAGCAGTGTCGTGCATGCCATACTGTATTTCGTTCTGAAGGGACTGATAGCTAGTGTAATTACTGATTATATGAGACTTAAGACCCGTGAAGTGCCAGGGTGACGAGCGCAGTGTGGTGCCGTACAGTAATATTCTGGGTGACACAGCATTTGTTATGGACATACGTTGCTTTTAGCACCAGCTGAATGGTATGTTCGTCTCATCACTTTCTTTCATTAAATTAAAGAAACCTACATCTTGATGAACAAAATTAATTTGTAGATATGTTTTCTACTCCGTCGTCGTCGTCGTTTCAGCCTATCACAAGTCCACTGCTGAACATAGGCCTCCCCCATAGATAGCCACAAAAGTTTGAAGCTCTCATATTGGAAGGATTTTGCCATAGTTGCCACGCATGGCAACCGCAGTTTATTTATTCAGATGTTCCAGGAAGATGCTGCTGCCCATCTCTTAGTTTTAATTTCCCTCCGTCGACTTTTACGACACCCACGGGATGGGATGGGGTGTTAGATTCTCTTAGGCCGCTACCACACTCTCTTGTCTACTCCAATATCTAAAAAAAGGCGAGGGCGGCCCAATCATCTCAATCCTCTTGACCGAAACCTTTTCCCAAGATCTAAAACAATTAACACATACAGTCACGCCTTTTATTCATATAAGAGGTAGGCAGAAACCACACCCGTAACCCACTTTCGCCCCAGGGGGAAACGAGACGTGATAAGTGGTGAACCACTCCCCAGAACGAGTAGTATAGTGACAGCATCGCAAATTATGGTGTTCATCATCTCAGCCTGTCCCTAGTCCACTGCTGAACATAGCCTTCCCCCACAGATTGCCAAAAATTTGTGGGTCATATTTTCGGGGGACCGTGCGGTAACGGCTGAAGAGAATCTACCACCCCGTCTCAACCCGTGGGTGTCGTAAAAGTCGACAGAGGGAAATTAAAACAGCAGGCAGCAGCATCTTACTGGAACATCTCAATAAATAAACTGCGGTTGCCAACCCGCCTCTTGGCGTGGCAACTATAGCAAAATCCCCGCCAAAATTATGGAGTTATTTTGAACGAATAATGGCTGTACGACGACACCTCGGTAGGAAAGAGGTAGGTGCTATTCCGCTCTACCGGACATCTTTTGGCGTTATAAAATAAAAAGTAAAAAAAGTAAAGTTTCAGCCTATAAATGTCCCACTGCTGAGCACAGGCCTCATCTCATTTCTGAGAGGGATTTGGAGCTAGGAAGAATCCGCCACGCTGCTCCAATGCGGGTTGGCGGACTTCACATGTCCTCGAAATATTTCTATTCCTCGGACATGCAGGTTTCCTCACGATGTTTTCCTTCACCGCTAAGCACGTGGTAAATTAGCACTTAAAATTGTAGAACAATATTAGAGGTGCTGGCACCGGGGATCGAACCCAGGTTACTCGCTTACTATGAAATTAAAGGCGAGCACCAGGCCCCTGAGCTACCACGGCTTATAAAATAATTAAACATGAATTAATAAAAATAATACTTCATCATCATCTCAGTCTATCACTAGTCCACTGCTGAACATAAGCCTCCCCTATAGATAGCTTAGTAGCTTTCATTTTGTGGGGATGTTGCCACGCTTGGCAGGCGGGTTGGCAACCGCAGTTTTGTATTCGAAATAATACATACTGTAAAAAAATTGCTCAGAATATTAACAATTATTAATTAATTGATGAATATTAATTACGAATAACAGAAACTTTGAACGAATTATGAATGAATTTTTGGATTTTTTTCGCTTTGGAATTTAACGGAGTGAACTTTTTTAGGCTAATATAAAATATTTCTCTTTAAAAGTTTAAGTTTCGATCGCGGAAGCAACGAGTGCTTTAAGGTTTGACAGCAGCTGCGGAAGCGAGGAAACTTTGTTCATTTCAGATTTAGTTGTTCTGCTGTGAAACGAATTTAGTTTAAATTGATATTGTAATGGTGTTGCTGACGCGGTGTCTTTTTTTTTATTTTTTTTTATTTTTAAAAAACGAAGCCCCACACTAGGATTTTCTCCTGTATCGTGGGTGCGTTTTACAAACATACATTTCACATGCACAACACAACCAGACCCGAAAAGCAACAATTTGTGTTTTTGCACAAATGTTACCTCCGGCTGGGAATCGAACCCAGGACCGGTGGCGCAGAAGTCAGGTACGCTAACCACTACGCCACGCGGTCGTCAAATTTTTATTACTATACAATAGTATATTTACATATTTAAAGTCTAGTTACCGAAATAATTATCAACTCGTATCCCCAGGCAGCCACGAAAACACACACACATACACAAGATCACGACTCTATCCCTTAAGGGATAGTCAGAGACTGAGCATTCACTGCAAAAACAGATAATTGCCACAATCCACGTTTCACCTAAACAATATAATGCACTCGGTGTGATAGGTGGTGAGCCCATCGCCACCATGCGCTGTTGGGTGCACAGTGCAGTTTAATTCCCTTACTCACATTTTACGAGATCCATTAGATGAGATGGAGTGGTAGTATTCTTTTAACGAGTCGCCACCACACGGCACTGATGGAGTGGTAGTAACCTCTTAACGAGCCGCCACCACACGGCACTGATGGAGTGGTAGTATTCTTTTAACGAGCCGTCACCACACGGCACTGATGGAGTGGTAGTATTCTTTTAACGAGCCGCCACCACACGGCACTGATGGAGTGGTAGTATTCTTTTAACGAGCCGCCACCACAAAACTTAAAATTTTGGTTATTAAGTTTAAATTAATATCATATCTTATGAATCGTACGACCGCGTGTGACCGCCGTTTTGTGGCGAGGTCAGAGAATCTACCACCCTATCTCATCCCGTGTATGTCGTAAAAGTCGACAGGGGGAAAATGCAAACAAATTAACTGCGGTTGCCGACCCGCCTGCGTGGCGTGGCAACTATTGTTACTATGGCAATATCCAGTTAAATGAAACTAATTTTACGGATTTTATCGCGTTTAATTTTATTATTTATAACCCGACGTTTCGAGTGCTTTACAGCACCCATGGTCACGGGGGGACTGAGGTGACAGATGTCCCGATGTCATAGTTAACCCGGAGTACCTTCAGCTTTTAATTATTATTATTGGTCCGATCTACGCAGAAAGAGCTTACTGTGTCTTGAAGTCTTGCAGTGGTATGCTTGGTTTTTGATTTAATTTTATTAATTATAGGATCCCAAGCTGGTGGTAATACCTAACCATCTTCTCTATTAATAGATAATTCTATTATTATTTAATCGATTCGAACTCGAAACGTCGGGTTATAAATAATAAAATTAAACGCGATAAAATCCGTAAAATTAGTTTCATTTAAATGTATAGTGTTCGCGTAAATATAAGAAATCATTATATGGCAATATCCCTTCATGAGAGAATCTATGGGGAAGGCCTATGTTCAGCAGTGTACTGGTGATGGGCTGAACAGACGACGACTGCGTGTGCTAGTGGCCAAAGTGGGTACGTGACTATACCCGCGGGTTCTGGATCAAAGCCAGCTGGAAAAAATCATCTCAGCATTACATCGGGCGCAGGTAGGTAAGGACGAGTGAGTGCACCTGTGTTTGTGCGTATTGTAGCACTACAATATTTCTTGAGGAGTCTATAGCATGCTGATAGTATATGGAAGTTTTCGCTATGGTCGAAAATTACCTAGGAATACATCATTATTTTACTTGTCGAGTATTTTAAATTGTCGAGAATCAATACTGCCGGACGAATTACCGACCAGATAGAAACGCGACCGTACGCGAACGTCGCTTGCGAAACGTGCTAGATGATACGGACGTCTCAGCACTCCCCGACCACGATACGGTCAGTCACGATCCAGGCTACACTGTACACACAGTTAATAGCTTTAATATAACACGCACCACGACTCGCGACCGCCGTAGAGAGTGGCGCGTATCAGTCGACAATCACACCGCGTACACACGATACACCCGTGTTCCAAGGCGGTTCTCACCGTCCAGAGTTACCGACACACAGGGAGGCTGCGGGCCTCCATTCGGTCAGTCGACTTAAAATCATTTGATATATTCGAAATCGCGCGAGCACGCAGCGAACGCTACACTGTCCGAATTTCGAGGTTTTTGTAGGAGTTTATTTAAGTATTTATGTTTGGGTCAAACCAAACCTGGCACGCGGGCCCCTGGGCTTTACTTAAAATCTGTAAGTATATGTTGTCCTTCAAATTAATGGCGAAGTCCTTACTTATTTAGGCATTGATTGTTGCAATGGTGGCGGCTCGTTAAATATAATAAAAGAATACTACCACTCCATCTCATCCAATGGATCTCGTAAAAGGCGATTAAGGAACAGCGCATGGTGGCGATGGGCTCACCACTTATCACACCAAGTGCATTATATTGTTTTGGTGAAACGTGGATTGTGGCAGTCATCTGTTTTTGCAGTGAGTGCCCAGTCTCTGACTACCCCTTATGGGATACAGTCGTGATCTTATGTATGTATGTGGTTGTTGCAATTGCTTATCTATACAAACAAATAAATAAAATTGACGTGTCGGTTTGTAATAACAAAATAAAAGCTTTTCACTCAATGCTTATAAAAATATGTACGGTACGTATAAGAAAAAATCATTTTTTAAAATTTTTGTCTGTCTGTTTGTTCCGGCTAATCTCCGAAACGGCTGGACCGATTCTGACGAGACTTTTGCTGACAGATAGCTGATATAATAGCGGGTAACTAAGGCTACTTATTTTTAGAAAAGTCATTAGGGTTAAACGTAAAAGATAAAAACCCCAAAATCCGATTAAAATAGGGAAGTATACAGGGTCATTCGTAATGTCCTATACATCCCGGCAGGCTGGGCTTAGGGACGATGTGTATATGCCCCAAAAAATATAATGAGCCTCGTAGCGAGAAGATACGTCGACTTAAAGAATTTCCTTAAAACTCATAGGTGATACAGCTGATCGAGGCAATTAACTCATAACTTTAATGGGGCGTTTTTCTATTGAGCTGCCATCGAAAGAACTTGCAAGTACTAGGATGACATAAAGCTTAAGGAAATCTGTTGCGAAGTAAATCTGTTAGTATGACGCCGTAGTAGGGTAACATAAATTAAACGGAGAAGAAAACGTATTTTGAATTTGTCCGGTTCGGGTCAACGACTTTCTGAGTTAGGGTCGCGTAAAGTTTTACAAAACAAATTATTTTAAAGTTTTGTTTGGACATTTTTAGTATTCAGTTTTGTCGTTAAAGCTTCACCGTTGTGTTTATCAGATCAAAGTAGTAGTAGTAGGTGCCGGAGTGTTATACCAATTATGAATAACGTATATAGTTAATAGAATCAGCCGTTACTTTGCGGAAATCCATTATAATGAAGGAAGGTAAGTTACTTTGCTTAGATCCGCATGCAAAATACTGCCGTTTGCGTCACCTTTAGTATAAATAGGCAGCTCTTTGACCGCGCCGCTCACTCGGCGGCCGTCTGTCGTAGAGTCTATGACGCTTGATAATGCCTCGTTTTGGGGCGAAACACGTGTCGTGTTCTCGTCTTCAGTGGTGTATATTATCTAGTGGTGGTATTGTAGTGGTTGGTGGAGGGTACCTGGTGGCAGTGTTAGTTTGCTTGTGCACGCTACTGAGGGAGGGCGGGCGGTGCTCAAAAAACTAGGTAATATACACCATTTTTATATTTTGCATGCGGTTCTTAGCAAATTAACTTACCTTCCTTCATAATAACGTATATGTAAATCATCGATCGGGGTAAGCTTTTTTACGCGGGTAAAATCGCGGGGCGCAGCTAGTAGCAAATATTTTCGCAGGCACACCATAAATGACATCGGAAATTGAAGAGAATATTCATATAAAAATGTGAATATAACTTAGGTACATCTCTTTCGCTCGTACGTCAGACTGGAGAGTGCGTCAAGAACTTATTTTATTGCTCTCTTGTGAGCTTTATATCTCGTTGGATGGAAGGAAGCGTGAGACTGTTTGATTTATGAGTCGTTGGTTCTGCTTCCTGTAGTTTATATCTTTGTTGCTATTTTATTTATAATTTAAAAATATGGTCCGGTTAAAGGTCAGTTTATAACTAACACATTATTCAGAATGGTTGATGAATTTTCGGTGATGTGATTGCTGTTAGCCTTTTTGGATTTTACAGCTTCATCGGAAGCTGTGCTGGCGTGCCAGGTTTGGTTTGACCCAAACATAAATAAATTCAAAATTCGGTGTCTTTCGCGGCACGACGATGAAAACGTGCGTCACGAGGTCGAATATCTTAAAATTTTTAAGTCATCTAATGACTGTCCGTGGGTGGGTGCGGACCTCCGTGCGGACTGTCGACTTGTGTGTCTGTAACTCTGGGCGGTGAGAACCGATCTGGAATGCGGGTGAATCTTGTGTACACGGTGTGATTTTCGACTATTGTGCGCCGCTCTCTGCGGTGGTCGCGTGTCGTTGTGCGTGTTATATTAGAGCTCTTAACTGTGTATAGTGTTAGACGGGTCGTGACTGACCGTGTCGTCAGTCAGAGGGTGCTTAGACATCCGGCACAAGCACGTTTCGCGGGCGACGTTTGTGTTCGGTTTTTATTTGATCAGTAGATTGGTGCTTTAACCACCACTTAGTTTGAGATAAACTGCGGCTTTTTCGAAAAACCGCTGTGATAATTCTCTGACGTGTTCTGAGATACGTTGACAAACTATGACACACATAAGACATACATTCGTCTTCGCTAAAAAAATTAAGGTTATGACGTGTTGTTACCAATGAGGAGTTATATTTAAAATTCAGATTTTTTTGCATTCATATTATTTAGTTTTCTTAGGCATCTTACTCAAAGTTACTCGCATGCGCATATCGAGTATGTTTTTTGTTTATTGGATAAAGTGACGGGACGAGCAAAACGTTTACCCGATGGTACGTGCGACGTCTGCTTAAACAAATTATGTGTCACCTTCAACAACGAGTGGCAACACACTGCGCCCGTCGCCTTGAGACATCAGTTCTTAACTCTCATATGTGATAATCCCAGTGATTACACTAGCTCTCAGTGCCCTTCAGACCGAAACACAGTAATGTTTGCACACTACTGCTTCACGGCAGAATAACTGGCCCTGGGGTGGTACCTCCCAGACGGATTCTTGCATAGGAATCCTACCACCAGTCACCTGTAAGTGGCCAATGACGACAATCGTTTCAATAGTTAGTTTTTTTTTATATTTATGCTGTTATAAACGTATATCGAAAGACTCAGGGGCTAGGCGCTAGCTTATATTTCATAGTACGGGAGTGACCTGGATTCGATTCCCGGTGCCGGTACCACTAAATTTGTCAATTGCAATTTTAAGACGTGTGGATTTACTTGGTTTTCCTTTAGACTATTCTTTGTAAATTTAATTATTATGTATTTTTGACTGACATAAAAAAGGATTTATAAAAAATTGGATACCTACGGAGTTTCTATTGCCTGTTTCTTCTCCTCTTCTACTCTTCTGTTCTTCTGTCTTTCTCTACGAAGCGGCAGTACATTGCAAAAAGACGTTTGAAAACGAAATTTATATTTCTTACGTCGAAAAATAAAGAATGTTCTTTTCACTACATGCTCGGCGGCGAAGGAAAACATTGTGAAGAAACCTGCATGTCTGAGAATTAAAAAATATTTCGTAAAAGTAAGTCATGTGAAGTACGCCAACTGGCATTGGAGCAGTATGGCGGATTCTTCCCGGCTCCAAAACCCTTTCAGAAATAAGAGGGTTATGCAGCAGTGGGACATTTATAGGCTTACTTTACTTTTTTTTTTTACTTTTATACGTTTATTATTTAGCGTACTGTGGCAATGTGTTTATATTATCACCGTTTTTGTTTTATCATATCATATTCATTTTTTGACCATGTAATTGATGACTTCCTGAGTGAGAAATCACATAAAGTTGAAAGACCAAGAGGGCTTCTGCTGATTAACAACCAGAAATAGCAAGATAAATTAAGGTGCTCGCTTGTGGTAGAATTCCTGTGCAGGAGTCCGTCTAGGTAGGGTACTACAGGCCAAGCAGGGCCAGTTTCTCTGCCGTGAAGCAGTAGCAATCATTACAATTTTTTTTAAAGAGACGGCCAACCAACAAGCCTTTCAACTTAGGGTAAGTGATCACCGCCGCCCATGAAAATACGCAATACCAGAGGAATTACAGGTGCAGTAAGAAAGGAATAGACAGTTGATCTCTGAATTCTTTGGATTCCCTTGCAGGAAATCCTAAGCCTAGGTAGATACCACCGCAGTGCAAGTTATTCCGCCGTGAAGCAGTAGTGTGTAAACATTACCGTGATTCGGTTTTAAGGGCACTGTTTGATAATGTTATTACTGGGCATATGAGTATTTAGAACTGATGTGACAGGGTGACGAGCGCAGTGCGGTGTTACACAGAATTTTTTCAATGCAAATTTCTGGGACAACGGAACTGTTATAGGCAGTGGCGGCACTTACCATCTGGTGATCTATTTGAACGTTTCATTACTTACTGAAAAATATTAAGATTTTTTAATTATTATTAATAAACAAGGGTGCGCGCAATTTAGTTCAAGCACCCTTCCGATTGAAGTAACTGACCGAGCCGAGGCCGGCCCCCTTGGGCACCCTCGAGTCAGTTACTCTCGCGCACAGGATGACGGTCCAAGCCGAGGTGCTCTCGGGGACCCTTGCGCCGGTCATGCACAAATAAAGGTTTCAGCTAAGTGCCCTCAGCGCTGTGCCACCTTTCAATCCGTCGAAGCTGTGAAAAAAAAGACAAAAGCTAAATTTTTTAAATTATTGGATAAAGTGATGAAACGAGCAAAACGTTTACCTGATGGTTAGTGCAACGTCTGCCCATAACAAATGCTGTGTCACCCAGAAAATTTCTGTGTGAAACCACACTGTGCTCATCACCCTGAGATATAAGATTTTAAGTCTCATATGCCTAGTGATTACGCTAGCTCACAGTGCCCTTCAAACCGAAACACAGTAAAGTTTGCACACTACTGCTTCACGGCAGAATAAACTGTGAACAATTTTTATACATGTGCTGTTATCGGGAACCATTACGAATCGTCTCGCAAGCAGAATTGACGTCTTTTAGCCTCAGCGAACAAGCCGGATTACTAAAAGGGTTTAGAATCATAGACCGCATGTATGTAACGAATAAGCGAAGGGTATGCCTCGCCACATATTCGCTTATTCGTTATATGAGAAAGCCTTTGATTCTGTTGTTAAGCGGTACTGTAGTCACTTCTGAGGTGCCGGATTGACTGTCGGTATATCGAAATGCTGCAGTGTTTGTACAGTAAAGGCACGACAGCTATCCGAGTACATAACCAGAGTACAAAACCGATTGCAGAAAGGTGTAAGTTGCAGATTCGCTGAAGGACCTTACCATACATACATAAGATCACGACTGTATCACATAAGGGGTAGTCAGAGACTGGGCACTCACTGCAAAAACAGATGACTGCCACAATCCACGTTTCACCAAAACAATATAATGCACTTGGTGTGATATGTGGTGAGCCCATCGCCACCATGCGCTGTTGGGTGCACAGTGCAGTCTAATTCCTTACTCGCCTTTTACGAGATCCATTGGATGAGATGGAGTTATAGTATTCTTTTAACGAGCCGCCACCACACGACCTTACCATCATGATCATACCTCAACAGTGTATCGCAAAGGGTAGGTCTCAATCTGAACATGGACAATACGAAGATCATGTCTAATGTACATTTTACACCTATACCGGTTGTCGTTGGGAACACGGTGCTTGAATTTGTCGACGAATATGTATACCTAGGATAGATTGTCCTAGACTAGGTAGATCCAACTTCGACCCAACGATGGACCCAACATGGCTGGCCAGCTTTCGGAAAACTGTGTCACATCGCCTTGTCGATTATACCTCATTGCCTCAAAACCAAAGTCTTCAACCAGTGCATAGTGATGCACGCCGCATGAGGAAGCTCCAAGTCGCTCAGCGACTTATTGAAAGTGATCGATGATATCCGCAGTATAAATAGAGTATCTGATATAGCTCTTAGGATTAGTAAGCTGAAGTGGCAATTGGCGACCCTTCATTAGATGCAGCGACGACCTACATACACAGTTTTGCAGGTGGCTCGTGGCCGATGGTTGGAGGCCACCTCCTCCTCCTCAGGAGCGTGTTTTGTGGCAGTCTAAGGGGAGGCCTATAATCAGCAGTGGATTGGTCATGGACTGAAATGATAATGAATGGATAAATATTAATTAAGAATAACAGAAACGTTGCACGAAAACGTTGCACCTAAATTCGACCTTGAAATTTCACTGTCATCGTGCCCAAAGTAGTTTCTCCTCAATAATTCGTCATTTTCTTTTTCTTAAAACATTAAAATCTACATAAAGTTTTCATTTATTTACGCGAATACTACACATTTAAATAAAATTACTTTTTACGGATTTTATCGCGTTTAATTTAAAACTATTTTATATGCGTAGATCGGACTAAAAATAATAATTAAAAGCTGAAGGTACTCCGGGTTAACTATGACATCAGAACCGTCACCTCAGTCCCCCCGTGACCATGGGTGCTGTAAAGCGCCCGAAACGTCGGGTTAAAAATAGTTTTAAATCAAACGCGATAAAATCCGTAAAAAGTAGTTTTATTAAAATCTAAGACAATATTACCTCATAGAAAATAAAATGGAAATCAATAATGGAACTTTAAAAATTTATATGTAAGTACTTAAAAGTCGGCAGTAAGATTTACCAGCGGAACGTTTCATAGACAAAGCGACGCAAGCAGACATACGAGTATTGTTTATTCGCGATACCGCCGCATCTCAGGCCGGTTCTCCCCTAGCACTACTGTCATAAGCAGAAGCGTCGCTGGAGTTTCTTGCGCCATTTCTTCTCCACCGGAAACGAATTCCGAATTGGTGGTAAACCTATCTAATAATAATCATGGTATTAGTAATGATAGTAGTAGTAATATTGCCCTCCCGATTGCAGTAACTGACCGAGCCGAGGCCGGCCCCCTTGGGCACCCTCGAGTCTGTTACCCTCGCGAACAGGATGACGGTCCAAGCCGAGGTCCCCCCTCGAGGGCCCTTGCGCCAGTCATCCATAAATAAAGGTTTCGGCTAAGCGCCCTCAGCGCTATGCCACCTTTCAATCCGGCGAAGCTGTAAAAGCCTTCTGGCTAACAGTGACCATCAGTCCTAAAAAAAAAAACAGACATATTGCTCCACACAGCTACGCTATTATTGGCAGCGCAATAACGTTCAGTTAAACAGACGAACGCAATCGGTTCATTTGTTGTCGGCGAGTTCAGCTGTATGTCAGGTTATAATGAGCATATTGACATTAACATGGGTGATGATAACTCCTGGGAATGAGGTGATCGCTTCCAATCTATTTCTACATCTTTATAAAACTGCTGTATTATGTAAATGTAATGTAATGTAAGTATTATGTAAATGATCTATATTGAATAAAAAATATTCTATTCTATTCTATTCTTTAACTACATACATAAGTATCTACGTATGTAGTTAAGTTAAGTGCAACGTCTATCCATAACAAATGCTATGTCACCCAGAACATTTCTGTGTGACACTACACTGCGCCCGTCACCCTGAGACATCAGTTCTTAAGTCTCATATGGCCAGTGATTATGCTAGCTCACAGTGCCCTACAAACCGAAACACAGTAATGTTTGCACACGACTGCTTCACGGCAGAATAACTAGCTCTGGAGTGGTACCTACCTAGACGGATTCCTGCATAGGAATCCTACCACCAGGTAAAAATGCGAACTACAAACTTTTGTGACAATCTTTGAGGGAGGCCTACGTTCAGCAGTGGACTAGTGATAGGCTGAAATGATAATGAGGATAAGGATTGGTAGACCGTGCTATATAAAACAATAATATATAGTAAGTATATATTCAATTTTATTTTTTCCTTTTTACCTAGTAAGTGGTGTTACATAGGGTTTTCCTGATGATATATTTCGGAGCATATTGTACGCACATATTTTCGTGTATACATACATAAATATAGTAACGCCTCTACATTTTCGTAACTTGCAACGTTGCTTGTAAAAAGAAAGCATAGATATGAATAAAAGGACACATTCATTCGCCTTTTAATTAATTCCCTTATGGGAGAAGGTAACGTTTTGTGTATTTAAACTTTGAAATGTTCCTCCAGCGACTTTAATCTCATTACTACAAGAGGAAGAGTAAAGTTGGTTTGTGTTGATGTAAATTATTCTCAAGGTAATAACAAGAGAACTCTATTTGAGTAGAAAGCATGTTTATTTTACTGGTGGTAGGATTCCTACGCAGGAATCTGTCTAGGTACAAATTCCGAATACCGTCGGGTTCTTCTGCCGTGAATCAGTAGTGTGTAAACATTACTGTTTCGGTTTGAAGGGCACTGTGAGCTAGCGTAATCACTGGGCATATGAGACTTAAGAACTTATGTCTCAGGGTGATGGGCACAATGTGGTGCACACCGAAATATTCTGGGTGACACATCATTGGTATGGGCGGACGTTGCAATTACCATCAGGTGAACCTTTTGCTCGTTTCGTCACTTTATACAATAAAAAAAAAAGTATGAAAAAAGTTTGAGCTTGAATCTTTTTCATACATTTAGCCGATAGTGTCAGTAAGAGTAGCACAAAGTTGGTCCATTAACTTCAAAAATTATTTTCGAGGCTTGCGATGCATTTTTTCCTTCGCGTAATCAAATTTGAAAATGTATCGATTTTTTTCACTTCATTCACTCATTTTGACAGAAAGAAAAACAAATGAAAAATAGCCGGAAACAACGTTTTACTAATTTGTTTTTTTTTTAAATGTAACCTCTTTAATGTCATCAAAACCAGCCGGATGCAAATAGTACAGCCAAAGAGATTTTATTATAAGTTTATACATACTATATGCGAAAAGACAGATAGCTAACCTAAGCCTAAGAAGGAAAGAACGATGATGATGTCCTAAAAATAGAAATTTGTGTTTTCGCACAAACAAAGGCGCCTACTGGGATTCGAACCGAGTCGTGTTATCATCATCATCACTTCAGTCTATCACCAGTTCAATATGATTGAATAATGAATAGTTAACCTCAGCCTAAGAAGGTAAATGTTTTCTTTTTTATTGCATAAAGTGATGAAACGAGCAAAACGTTCACCTGATGGTAAGTGCAACGTCTGCCCATAACAAATGCTGTGCCACCCAGAAAATTTCTGTGTGACACTACACTGTGCCCATCACCCTGAGACATAGGTTCTTAAGTCTCATATGCCCAGTGATTACGCTAGCTCACAGTGCCCTTCAAACCGAAAGACAGTAATGTTTGCACACTACTGCTTCACGGTAGAATAACTGGCCCTGGGGTGGTACCTACCTAGACGGACTCCTGCATAGGAATCCTACCACCAGTCAGAATACAGAACCATACAGAATAGGGGCTGTCGGTAAAATAGCTTAGTCGCCTCTTACGACACCTCGGTAGGAAAGAGGTAGGTGCTATCCTACTCTGCCGGACACCTAGATTGCAACGGGCCCGTTTCCGCAACTCCACGTCTAGCGCGTATTTTGCGTGTTGGAGTGATTACGTAGGAAAACATAAATTTCCTTGTGCTGAGCAGAGTATTCTGATGATATTCAGTTTCAAAGGTTAATTGGACGTTTTATAAAAGCTTTTGAATTGTTGGTCCTTATCACGAGCGCACAGCTACGCGGCCCGGGACTAGCAACGTGATTCTAAAACCGCTCCGTGACATTTGACGACAAAGCGAAAAAATCCTTCATTAAACGTGAGCCGAAATTAGTGTATGAATGTGTCGCGAACGTTGAATTGATAAAAAAAATATAGCAATTATTATTTATTTACGTTTATTTATGTAGTGGAGATGGACAGCAGCGTGGAGATGGGCAGAAGCGTGTAGATGGCCAGCAGCGTCTTTCTGGAACATCCGAATAAATAAGCTGCGGTTGCCGAACCGCCTGCCAAGCGTGGCAACTATGGTAAAATCCCCCCAAAACGAGAGCTACAAAGTTCTATGGCAATCTATGGTGGAGGCCTATGTTCAGCAGTGGACTGGTGTTAGGCTGAAACGATGACGATGATTTATTTAATATCAGGCTCACTTCTACCATTACCGGATTTTCCTAATGCAAAAGTGTAGCAATTAAACGCAATATAAAAAATAACTAACGTAAACTTATAAATAACACAGAACGAACAAAGTGTCCTTTTAAAAAATCGCTCGTAACACAAGTAAACATGAATATTCTGACTACAACCTCACTGAGGGTGTGTAATGCGCGCGTAATTGGTGCCTTGCTTATTATGTTGGTTTTGCGGTCCGGTACGGCGAACGGCCGCGGCCACCGTCGCCACTCTACGTACAGACACGCATAAACTCTTAATAATTTTTGGTGGCGGCTTAAGAGAATTTACCACCCTATCTCATCCCATGGGTGTCGTAAAAGTCGACAGACGGAAAATTAAAGCCAGATGGGCAGCAGCATATCTCAGGAACATCTGAATCAATAAGCTGCGATAGCCAACCCGCCTGCCAAGCGAGACAACTATAGCAAAATCCCCCCAAAATGTGTACAAACTTTTGTGGCAATGATGACACGAGTCACGGTTCGAATCCCAGTAGGAGCCCTCGTATGTGCGAAAACACAAATTTTGGATTTAAGGACGTCATCATCTTTCTGTGATAAAATTTTCCTTCTTAGGCTGAGGTTAACTATTCATCATTCATTAATATCATATAATAGTGTTTTCTTTTATTTACGCGAATATTACACATTTAAATAAAACTACTTTTTTACGGATTTTATCGCGTTTAATTTTTGAACTATTTTTACCCGACGTTTCGGACGCTTTTCAGCACCCATGGTCACGGGGGGACTGAGGTGACAGTTGTCCCAATGTCATAGTTAACCCGGAGTACCTTCAGCTTTTAATTATTATTTGTAGTCCGATCTACGCAGAAATATACTCGACTAAACTAACTAAATATAACGATAAAATCCGTAAAAAAGTAGTTTTATTTAAATCATATAATAGGTCAGGGAAAGTCTTTTTGCATACAGTATGTATAAACTTGTAATAAAATCTCTTTGGATGTATTAATTGTATCCGGCTGGTTTTGATTACATTAAAAAGGTTACATTTAAAAAAATAAACAAATTAGTAAAATGTTGTTACCAGCTATTTTTCATTTGTTTTTCTTTCTGTCAAAATGAGTGAATGTAATGAAAAAAATTGATACATTTTCAAATTTTTTTACGAAAATTAAAAAATGCAACGCAGGCCGTGAAAAAAAATTGTGATGTTTATGGACCAACTTCGTTCTACTCTTACTGACACTGCCTGTCAGTGAAAAAAGTGAAGAGATAGGTGCAATTCTACTCTGTTGGACACCTATCGGCTAAATGTGTGAAAAAGATTCAAGCTCAAACATTTTTAATACATATTTAAAATACTTTTTAAATTACCTCTCGTTTCGTTACTTCTTTTCTTCCTTCATCAGCCACTTCAATACAGTTCAATAGTCCACTTATGTCCAGCGGAAGATAGGACTCTCGAAAGATGGAAGGACTTAGGGTGATCATTGCAATTGGCATTGGTGATCGCGGTACCAGATGTCATGCTCCTCAGACACAGCTGATCGACACCGGTCTGTGTATACATTTCGAGACAATTGTTCCGCCATCTGCCATGGTGTCGAAAGGCATGACATTTTCCACACATATCCCATAGTCGACTCTTACAAGCCATAGTAGCTACGGGACCGGGCGCTCGGTTTAAATTTCATAGCGTTTTTTTTTATCGTATACGAGCAAAACTTCACCTGATGGTAAGTGAAACGTCCGCCCACAACAAATGCTGTGTCACCCAGAATATATCTGTGTGACACCCACACTACGCCCGTCACACTGACACATCAGTTCTTAAGTCTGAAATGCCCAGTGATTACGCTAGCTCACAGTGCCCTTCAAACCGAAACACAGTAATGCTTCCTCACTACTGCTCCACGGCAGAATAACTGGCCCTGGGGTGGTGAGTACCTACCTAGACGGATTCCTGCATAGGAATCCTACCACCAGTAAAAATACTACTACACTATACTACTGCGTACTATTAAATTTGGCCCACCCCGAGTGACATGAACTTGATCCCCGGTGCCGGCACCTCTGAAATTGTCCTGCGAACCACAGAATAACTGGCCTTGGGGTGGTACTGACCTAGACGGGTTCCTGCATAGGAATCCTACCTCGTTTATTAAGGTAAACTGCAAAGTATTGATGACGGACGTGTTTGCGTCGCGTTCTGCCCAAGCTCCTCGTCTAGGAAAGTGACCTCAGTCCGGTGCGATTCTAGGAGAAGTTTTCGGATATCATACGTATATGTAAAAAAAGTAAAGTAAAGTTTCAGCCTATAAATGTCCCACTGCTGAGCACAGGCCTCCTCTCATTTCTGAGAGGGTTTTGGAGCCAGGAAGAATCCGCCACGCTGCTCCAATGCGGGTTGGCGGACTTCACATGTCCTCGAAATATTTCTATTCCTCGAACATGCAGGTTTCCTCACGATGTTTTCCTTCACCGCTAAGCACGTGGTAAATCAGCACTTAAAATTGTAGAACAATATTAGAGGTGCTGGCACCGGGGATCGCACTCAGGTTACTTGCTTACTATGAAATTAAAGGCGAGCACCAGGCCCCTGAGCTACCACGGCTCTAACGTATATTACGTATATGTGTTAACTAAAAACAGTTTAGTTTATTGAACCAGGAGTTATTTGCCGATCTTAGGATTTTTTTTAATTTATAAGCTAGCGTTCTCACCTGATGGTATGTGGCCATGTAGTTTATGATGGTAGGCACACTAGCTTAGAAAATGCCCTTTCACTCTTCTCTTGAAGACACCCACACCCACATTGTAATCGGACGGGAAGACTGATGCAGGCAAATTATTCCAGTCTTTTGCTGTACGCATTATGAACGCACGCACGATGAAAACGCTTCGTCCTAATGCAAGGTATGTCCACAACATGGAAATCCGCCGTGCGTCTTGCTGTCCGATAATGGAAAAGGGAAGGGGGAATTAACCCGTGTAATTCCTTCGTACACTCTCCAAAATGTAACCTATAGAACAACGAGAGACTGGCCACCCGACGCCTGTGTTCAAGACTCGACACATTGGTAGTCTGAAAATTTGCTCGTAAGAAATTAACGTAAGTTCGTTTATTGAAATATATTACAGTTATATATAACAATAGTGATTAGATAAGATACTTTGCGTGGTTACAATACGCTATTGTGTCGAGGGAGGGGAGTGCTCTTCAAACTAATAATATGGTAAGGTAATACAACATTTACTGGTGGTAGGATTCCTATGCAGGAGTCCGTCTAGGTAGGTACCACCCCAGGGCCAGTTATGCTGATGTGAAGCAGTAGTGTGCAAGCATTTCTGTGTTTCGGTTTGAAGGGCACTGTCAGCTAGCGTAATCACTGGGCATTTGAGACTTGAGAACTGATGTCTCAGGGTGACGGGCGCAGTGTCGTGTCGCACAGAAATATTCTGGGTGACACAGCATTTGTTGTGGGCGGACGTTGCACTTACCATCAGGTGAACGTTTTGCTCGTTTCGTCACGTTAAAAAAAGTTTGTTTCTTTCCTTTCTACAGAACTGTATAGAACAACACTTACACCGTGTCGATAAATTTCAATCCTTCGTAGACATCAATCGTTTCCATTTGCTCTAAAGCGTTCAAACTTGAACACTTTGACAGCGAGACTCGTTTGAATAAATATCCCATAAAACACAAGAAGCAGACTTAATATATTTCGGCGCCATGTTTTTTTTTAATTTTTTGTTGCTGTCTGTTGGCCATCTTACGTAAACTGTTAGCAATATATATAAACTGTCAGCGCTTGTTATCGATCTTATTTAAATAACGTTTTGTATGAACCATTCATTCACTTTAATCTTATATAAATATTGTCTTACACAAGCACATAGAAATTCTCTGTTCAGCTTTGTATGAACTTAAAAATAATTTACTTAATATATGAGAAAGCTTTACTTAATGCCCTTATATGGTCATAGCACTAAAACGGGCGACCAATCAGAGCTAAGGAAGATTCTCAAACCAGACTTGGGCTGTGATTGGGCCGCACCGAGAATGCATACTGCGCCCAGACTCGGTTACTTGTGCAACCAACTTGAATGTATATATATGGCAAAGTATTTTGAAATAAACACCATCGGTGCCAGCAGTTTAGGCATTACTCCCACTGTTGCCACCGCCCTATGGCGTGTGGCGATGTGGAGGGAACCATCCTGCCAAAGATTGTCCCCGTCCCCGAGAAGACCCGCCTACGTGCGCTAACTGTAGCCAGGGGCACACTGCGAATAACGCACTGTGTCCTGTCTACAGGAGGCAGTTACGCAATCGTACGGCGGGCACATCGGCGCTTACGACACGCCCTACTCGCAGCCAACTGGTCCAGCCTAATATCATCCAGGCTTCCCAGGACCAGGCGACCCTAATGGCACCGGCGAACCTGCCTCGCCCGAGGGACCCTGCCCCCACAGGTACAACCTCTTCTTCTTCCAGAAGAAAAAGAAGTCTAAGGTGGCACCAGCGTCTTGCCCAACAGCAAGCGTGTCGGTCGCCACAGCGCCCACAGACTCAGCTCTACCTTCGACGTCGTTGGGATTGGATAGCGCTGCAACGTTATCTGCAGCGATCACGATCCTCAATGACGTCCTGAAGGCGATCCAGAGCGGCACCAACCCAGTGCCTTATCCTGAGCGGCATAGCCAGTTTGCTTCACAGTCAAGGCTAGGTCGCTCGGGATATCACAAACCACAGCTCGGAGGTCTACTAAGACAAGGGATAACCCAACCCACTATCGCAGGCAGGTCACCCGGCCGGGATCTCCTCGAAAGAGGATAGCCAGGCTTGGAGACCAGTGCCAGTGATGGTGGGAATATTATCAGGATATTATCCACTGATGTTTGTGATAACACAATCTCCCTAGTGTCTGTCCGGCCACAATAGGCCAATCTCATCATCGCACTTTATACAGTGCACTCCAAAGCCCCGCGCGAATTTTTGTAGCGGCGATTGGAGCCACTGAGACGAGCAATAGTCTCCGGGCAGTTTCCCGGCGCCCCCTTCGGGGGCGCATGCGATGACTACGAGTCGAAATAAACACTCCAATTTTCTCTGCGACTTAATGTTGTTGCATTCAACCTCTATTTAACACCTACTCAACTACTACATAACACTGACTGTGAAGTTTGTGCAGTGATTTTTACATAGCTGTCCATATTCAATGCCTGCACGGTTTCAGATTTCAGTTGTAATTTATCCATAATCTATTTCATCATTTCAGTCTATCATTGATCCACTGCTAAACATAGGCCTCCCCGTATAGATTGTTACAAAAGTTTGTAGCTCTCATTTTGAGGGAATTCAGCCGTTTTGGACATTAACCCGGACAAACAAACCGACAGACAGACAACATTTTCAACAACGCATGTGTGACTTTTGGTGTTGCAAATTAACATATGAGATTGAGAAAAATCTTTATCGTGAAATTACAGAGACACTTCAATTTTATAAATTTGTATAGATAAAGTATCTATAAGGCAAAGACGTAAAAGAAATAACTGGGTGTTTGGGGAGGTGCAACTGCAATGATACAATAAGAAAGAGTTATCTGGTATCTGTTAAAAGTGATGACTTTTGGTGCCTCTAGGTTTTGTACCAAGTTATTATATCAGAAGACAAGTGCTCATTGTAAGACAACTGTATATCATCATCGTGATCATCATTTCAGCCTTTTACTAGTCCATAGATTGTTGTTCTCATTTTGGAGGATTTTGTCTTAGTTACATTTAGCTTGGCAGGCAGGTTGACAACTGTAGTTTATTTATTCAGATGTTCCAGGAAGATCTGCTGCCCATCTCCTGGTTTTCATTTGTCCCTCTGTCGATTTTTACGACACCCACGGGATGGGATGGGGAGGTAGATTCTCTCAAGCCGCTACCACACGGTTTGTACTGTATATACTGCACCTTATTTCAAGGCAACATAATGCCACATAATAAAAAAGAATATTGTAACTAAAATAAAAATAAATCCTGTGCCGGTTCTTGCTGCACAATATACTATCAATATAAAACACCAAGACTCGTAAAATATACGAAACTAACATAATTCAATAATCACAAAACCACATTTATAATTTACGCCTAAATATTATTACACAGTAATTAGTCCCAAATATTTATTACACAGCGGTTAAAATGGGAAAACAGAAAATTATACCATTCCAGAACATCCGACAGTCAGAGGCTCGGGTAATGGATTTTAAATTATGCTGCGAAGTAAAATTTCTGTTATTTACGCGATAACAAAATTGCTCTAATTCGCGCTTTACTTAATTTATTTCAACGTGTCTTTTCTTTTTCAAACTTTGTGATTTTTCAGACTGGTGGTAGGATTCCTGTGCAGGAATCCGTCTAGGTAGGTACCACCCCAGGGACAGTTATTCTGCCGTGAAGCAGTAGTGTGCAAACATTACTGTGTTTCGGTTTGAAGGGCACTGTGAGCTAGCGTAATCACTGGGCATATGAGACTTAAGAACTTGTCTCAGGGTGATGGGCACAGTGTGGTGTCACACAGAGGTTTTCTGGGTGACACGTTGTTGTGGACGGACGTTGCACTTACCATCAGGTGCTCGTTTCATAACTTTAGGCAATAAAAAAAAATAATAATAAAAAAAAAACCTAAACAATCCATACTAAAAAATGTATAAGTTCGAATGTTTTCACGGTTTGACTGGATACCTAAACCCATGAATGAGACTTAAGTGATTACGCTAGCTCTCAGTGCCCTTCAAACCGAAACACAGAAATGTTTAAACACTACTGCTTCACGGCAGGATAGGTGGTACCTACCTAGAAGGACTCCTGCATAGGAATCCTACCACCGGTATTCATTTTTATTTTAATTTTTTTCAATTTTTGTTTGTCAATTAATATTACATTTCAACTAATAAAAAAACAACATACGCTAGCGCTATTAAGAACTGTCCAGCGGTATGGTAGCATGCAAATGAAGGTATTGTTTTGTAATGCAGTCGCTTGCATTGCCTCCAGGTCTACGACAGAAGCTCCGTGGTAGCCCAGGGGCTAGGCGCTCGCTTTAAATTTCATAGTACGCGAGTGACCTGGGTTCGATTCCCGGTGCCGGCACCACTAAAATTTTAAGTGCTGATTTACCACGTGCTCGGCGGTGAAGGAAAACATCGTGAGGAAACCTGCATGTCTGAGGAATATAAAATATTTCGGAGACATGTGAAGTCCGCCAACCCGCATTGGAGCAGCGTGGCGGATTCTTCCTAGCTCCAAAACCCTCTCAGACATGAGAGGAGGCCTGTACTCGGTAGTGGGACATTTATAGGCTGAAACTTTTTTCTACACGTATACAAACATAAACACACACACATAAATATACATATATATATATATATATATATATATATATATATATATGTATATATATATGTATATATATATATATATACATAAATAAAAAAATAAATATTATTATAAACTAGAATAATATATACTAATGATGAGGATGATCATTGTTTTGGTAAATCTGTACAATTCACTGAGTTCGGTTCATCGATTATATTGAGATGAAGGAAAGTAAGTTACTTTGCTAAGATCCGCATGCAAAATATAAAAATGGTGTATATTACCTAGTTTTTTGAAGAGCATCGCCCGCCCTCCCTCAGTGGCGTGCACAAGCAAACTAACACCGCCACCAGGAACCGCCACCAGGTACCCTCCACCAACCACTACAATACTGCCACTAGATAATATACACCACTGAAGTCGAGAACACGACACTGGTGGCGGTGTTAGTTTGCTTGTGCACACTACTGAGGGAGGGCGGGCGGTGCTCTTCAAAAAAAAAACTAGGTAATATACACCATTTTTATATTTTGCATGCGGTCTTAGCAAAGTAACTTACTTTCCTTCATTATAATGGATTTCCGCAAAGTAACGCCTGTTTCTATTAACTATATTGAGATGGCCTCTGCTTACCACTGATATAGGAAAAAGACGTGACTGCATGTATTTTTGTACGTGGTTCATCAGTACAACAGCTCAACCTTATTTTGCCTTCATTAGAGATGAATGTAGCATGCAGAAAATTAAGAACAATTAAGAAATAGTTAAATTTACTTCAAGATACATATTTTAACAAAGGCTTGTAGATACTCATCGGAATATTCATTTATTTCAAGAGGTCATTCCACTTCAAGCTTATTGAATGGGATTCAACAAAAATAATGTTTAAGCGATCCATTTCGATGTCCAACGTCATATTTTAGACTCGATATCGGCCATAACGCGTCCGTTGTTAGCTCAGGCGCCGGCGTCGCGTCACATAAACCGTTGGTGTTTAGTGTCAAACCCGTCAGAATTCCTTATCGGTTTTCCGTTAGCGAATTTCACTCTACAACGTACTCGTGCGGTACTCATCTGTAGATAATACTCCGCCATTTACATTTCACTAACTGCGTTTGACGCAGAAAAAAACTAAATAAGCGGTTATTTCAAACGCCGCAGATTATTGTATACGGTGACGAAACGAGCAAAACGTTCACCTGATGATAAGTGCAACGTCCGCCCACAACAAATGCTGTGTCATCCAGAATATTTCTGTGTGACACCACACTGCGCCCGTCACCCTGAGACATCAGTTCTTAAGTCTCAAATGCCCAGTGATTACGCTACCTCACAATGCCCTTCAAACCGAAACACAGTAATGCTTGCACACTGCTTCACGGCAGAATAACTGGCCCTGGGGTGGTACCTACCTAGACGGATTCCTGCATAGGAATCCGTCTAGGTAGGTAGGTTCCTGAATTCCAATCCATGTATGTTTCTTTTATACAAAAAAACAAATTGTTGGTTTTCGTGTAATGTTTATGTCTCCGACTCTCACTTTTTATCCTATCCTGCTTCTGATCTTATCGCACGAACGTTACATGGGGCGCGAATAGGTAAGCACGAGTGTTTCTATCTTTGTCTGTACACCTGTAGCTCTATAATGTATTTTTTTGTCTATGAATTTGAAGACACGAGCAAATCGTTCAGCTACTGGTGAATATCTTATGGTCAGACGGTGCACTCGCCACCAGGTGAACGGTTTGTCCGTCTCGTCACCTGCGTGTCAACATGACGGGATCTGACGGGATGACGCGGGCAGAAGAGGGATCGTATGCAATGTTAGTTACACAAGTAAAGCCACAATATCTCTGAACCCCACAACCACTTTCCGTTGGTAATCTATTGAGATTCTAACACACTCCGTATGCAACGGGCAGATATTATACCGTTTGAGGTATATGGTCGTTACTTCTTACAGAATATTATATTGTACACTATTATATTCTGAAGAACAACTATGAACACTTGAACAGAGTACTAATACACAGACAGCAATTAGTGATTTGTTTTCACGGTCATTAAATTCGTCCAGTGTTACGTGTAGTTATATGTTCAGTGGGGGAGGACAATCCTGAATGGCATTCGGTCCATTTAGCAGCTTTACTGGTTCGTAATAGCGACCATACTTACAGAGCCAAGTTCAGTGGCGTATCTTATTTTCAGAATGCAAACGTATTGTAGCGAGTAAACCACGCTGATTTTGTGCTGGTTTTTGGAGTTCCGTACAGCCTATAAATGTAACTGCTGAGCGGTTCTGGACCGCCATGCTGCTCCAATGCGGGTTGGCGGACTTCAAATGTCCTCGAATTTTGTTTATTTCATAGAAATTGTTACGACCGCCTGACGGCGGGTACAAATAAAGACAACAAAAAAATGTTACAATTATTTATTATAAAATAAAGTAAAGAAAAATCTCAAATCATAGAAAATTAAATTAAATTAAAATAAATAATTAAAATGGTCTCTAAGTTTCTAGATATAACTACACCGGGGTGTGGATTCTATGCACAGGGGAGTCTTCTGTCTTTAAGAACCTATGTGCGCTGGGAACTTATCTTGGGATTGTGCGATCTGTGCAGCTCGTAGTTCACAATCTGTACGGTGGACGAGCAACCCGTAGTTTACAATCCGTAGGGTGGACCCCCAGTCTCCAAGGGGGTTGAAAATTGATCCAATCTGCTTTAAAATTTTCTTCTTTATCTTAATATAGCACTGATTTTGCTGCTTTTCAAAATGAGAACAAATATTCAAAAATATGGATTACGTACAGTTGTCGTGCGAACTCTCTGGCGTCGAAAATTCTTTCCTACCTGCGCGAATTCGTTTTTATATCGGGACGGCCTACCTCCTCCCTGAGGCGACAATAAGTACTCTCAGATTTCTAGAACCTTCGAATGAGACGAGATGGAGATATGGAAAGAACGGTTCAACCGAAGGAAGTTACGCGCTAAACTATTGTTTATATTCTTGTGGTACTGAGATAGCAATAATCGAACCGAGCGAAATGGAATCATTTTCGGGTAGTTGACGCGTTGTTCGCTATTGTATTTCTTCTCGATCTTTCTATGTTGTGGGCGTTTGTTATTAGATGTTCTAGAAAGAATCCGACTTCCGGTACCAAAGAATACCTTATATGGACATTACGATGCTATCACTTGTTAAAGCGCGCGGTTTCCATTCGTTGTAACAACTAGTTATTTTGTTTGTTTGTATGTAATGAATTTATGTTTTTATTTTATATTTTATAACCTTGTTAAGACGTAACAAAATGTTTTCCTTCACATCTGAGCAAGTGGTAAATCAGCACTTGAGATTGCAACGAGGATCGAATTCAGGACATCCGTGTCCTCGAGTATGTCACGAGACGAGCTAAATCGCGGGCCCATTGCCACTTCAGCTCGTTGATCCATAGGAATATGTCAGTTAATTATTTCTTATATTTACTCGAAAATTTTGAGGCGTAGAATTATTGTAATTTACTGGTGGTAGGATTCCTATGCAGGAATCCGTCTAGGTAGGTACCACCCCAGGACTAGTTATTCTGCCGTGAAGCATTAGTGTTCAAACGTTACTGTGTTTCGGTTTGAAGGGCACTGTGAGCTAGCGTAAGGTGACGGGCGCAGTGTGGTGTCACACAGTAATTTTCTGGGTGACACAGCATTTGTTATGGGCAGACGTTGCACTTACCATCAGGTGAACGTTTTGCTCGTTCCGTCACTTTTATGAAATAAAAAAAAAAAAAAATAACTCGATAAAATCCGTAAAATTAGTAGTAACAGTAGTTGAATACTCTAGTTCTGCTGCGGATATCATGGTTACGGATTTTGTCATGTTCATTGCCGTCCATACCTCTTTCCATAGCATAGCGACTAAATTACCTCATGCGGCCTACAGTCAAGACGACTACATTACAAAAAACTCATGCATTCAGTACATTTTCAGTTTTCTTTCATCTGTCTAAATGAAATTAAAAAATTTTATATAATTAATAATTGGTAAGATCATGCACATAGAAAATAACAAGAGATGGTAGGATTCTTACTGGCGGTAGGTTTACTATGCTGGAATCCGTCTAGGTAGGTACCACCGTAGGGTTAGTTGTTCTGCCATGAAGCAGTAGTGTGCAAACATTACTGTGTTTCGATCTGAAGGGTACCGAGAGCTAGTGTAACGTTTAAGAGACTTAACAACTTATGCCGCAAGGACGCAGGGTGGTGCCTCATATAAATGTTCTGGGTGACACGGCATTGTTATGGGCAGACATTGCACTTACCATCAGGAGAATGTTTTACTCGTCTCATCACTTTATCCAATAAAAAAAACTCTAGTCACATTTGTTAGATTTTTTAATCATAATACAGAGCGTTGAACTGTAAGGAATATTAGATCTATCGTCGTGCGATCTCCGGTCAACTCTCGGGCCATTGCAGTTTGATGGTACCTAATACTTGCCAAAATAACGATTTCTTAATTAAAGAAAAAGGGATAAACAAACTTAATTAGTTTCTAGTTAAGTTAAAAAGTCGAAGTTAATTAGGTAAGGTAAAATGTTAATAAGTCAACTTTGTTTCTCCTGTTCACTGTAATGGCTTTTCGCAAAGTGACACGTGATTCCATTAATAATTAGCTTTACCCCGCGGATTCACCCGCGTAAAATAAGGCGGTCTGCGAGGTACCAAGTCGTACGGCGCAATATATGAAGGCATGATATGGTAAGTATGATGAAGAGATGAGATATGATAAGGTCAGTCCTTCTGGCTAATGTTCGCTTCTCAGCATGCAGCTTCTTAAGATCGTAGCGTGAAGTTTCGTAACCTGGTGGTTACTGGTGGTAGGTTTCCTATGCAGGAACCCATCTGGGTATGTACCACCTCATTACTGTGTTTCGGTCTAAAGGGCACTGAGAGCTAGTGTGATCACTGGACTTATGAGAGTTAAGAACTGAATGTCTGGAGATGAAGGGCGCAATGTGGTGCCTCTCAGAAGTGTTCTGGGGAGACAGCATTTGTTATGGGCAGACGTTGCACTTACCATCAGGTGAACGTTTTGCTCGTCTCGTCACTTTATCCAATAAAAAAAACCTTAAACCCCTATAAACATAATATCTAATCTTTCTTCTTTCTATCATTTTTCTTTCCGTTTCCGTATATACCTAGCTCAGTGGCTTAGTGTTTGCCTTTAATTTCATAGCACGCGAGTAACCTGCGTTCGATCCCCAGGTGCCAGCACCTCTAAAATTTTTCTAAAATTTTAAGTGCAGATTTACCACGTGTTCAGCGGTGAAGGAAAACATCGTTTTTATTTTAAATTGCATTAAGTGATGAAACGAGCAAAACGTTCACCTGATGGTAAGTGCAACGTCTGCCCATAACAAATGCTGTGCCACCCAGAAAATTTCTGTGTGACACTACACTGTGCCCATCACCCTGAGACATAGGTTCTTAAGTCTCATATGCCTAGTGATTACGCTAGCTCACAGTGCCTTTCAAACCGAAACACAGTAATGTTTGCACACTACTGCTTCACGGCAGAATAACTGGCCCTGGGGTGGTACCTACCTAGACGGACTCCTGCATAGGAATCCTACCACCAGTAAACACATCGTGAGGAAACCTGCATATCCGAGGAAATAGAAATATTTCGAGAACAAGTAAAGTCCGAAAACCCGCATCGGAGCAGCGTGGCGGAGTATTCCCCGCTCTAAAACCCTCTCAGAAATAAAAGGCCTGTGCTCACATTTATCGACTGTTGCTTTACTTTTTTACTTTACTACCTACCTAGTCGGCCGTGTGGTCGCGGTTTAAGAGAATCTACCACCCCATTTGATCCCGTGGGTGTCGTCGTAAAATTCGACAGAGGGAAAATAAAAATCAAGAGATGAGTAGCGGCTTTTTCCTAGGACATCTGAATAAATAAACTGCGTTTACAACCACTACAATACCACCACTAGATAATATACACAACTGAAGTCGAGAACACGACACGTGTTTCGCCCCAAAATGAGGCACTATCAAGCGTCATAGACTCTACGACAGACGGCCGCCGAGATCTTGATAATGCCTCGTTTTGGGGCGAAACACGTGTCGTGTTCTCGACTTCAGTGGTGTATATTATCTAGTGGTAGTATTGTAGTGGTTGGTGGAGGGTACCTGGTGGCGGTTCCTGGTGGCGGTGTTAGTTTGCTTGTGCACGCTACTGAGGGAGGGCGGGCGGTGCTCTTCAAAAATCTAGGTAATATACACCATTTTTATATTTGCATGCGGATCTTAGCAAAGTAACTTACCTTCCTTCATTATAATGGATTTCCGCAAAGTAACGCCTGATTCTATTAACTATATTAAACTGCGGTTGCCAAACCGCATGCCAACCATGGCAACTATGACAAAATCCCCCAAAATGTGAGCTACTAAATTCGTGGTGGTGATAGGCTGAGATGATAAAGATAATGATGATGACGATGATGATGCCTAGTCGGGACATAAGTTCTATCACAAAAATTTCATTACATAAATTGTATGTCTATTGTTGTTTGTATAAAATTTCATTACATAAATTGTATGTCTATTGTTGTTTGTATAAAATTTCATTACATAAATTGTATGTCTACTGTTGTTTGTATAAAATATGTATAACAAAATTAGCTAAACGTAGCTAAAAATTTTATTAAAGTTATTTGAAATTACCTTCTTGATTTAAATACAGGCCCTTCACCTCCGAGGCCAGTCGTCGACAACAGCACGCACAATGTTTATGTGTATATCAGCCACTGCTTTAATTACAGATGCTTTGAGGTACTCCAAATTATGGTGTAGCTTAGGCTCCAAATGTTGCCATATTTTGTTATCCAATGGGCTTAAGTCAGGGTTTGGAAATTTTTTAAGAGGGCCACTCGTCGTGCCTGATGAAGTCGATTCCATGGGTGATAAGCAAGTTTTGCGTGCTTGCTGCCCTATGCTATCGCAGAATCTTGTTTTAATACGCAGTGTCTGTTTTCGGACATTGTTTGAGAAAGAGCTTCCACAACGTTTGGAAGAACGGCATTTTGATTTCACAAAAATGCCTCTAGTCTGAATACGAGACTCCAAGCCAAACCATAAATGACGTAACTTTCTTCGACATTAAAATATTCCCGTCTAAATAAAAGATATGGCGGTATTTTTTTCCCGCGTACCGCACTAACAAAGTCCGGGAATTCTCGAGACTTAATTTTGTCGGACGCTCATTAAGGTAATACCCTTCTTTCGGTCGATAAGTGCGGGGCCTCCGGTAAATCAGCACGTAAGATTGCAGAACATTCAGCACTCTTTAGACCGTAGTTCTCTTAACCCCAACTGGAAGGGCTAACATTTTTTGCTTGCGGACTTTTTAGTCGAATTCGCACTGCTTTGATTAACGCTGGTTTCCTAACCGTACTACTGGTCGGCCGCTCCTTTTACGGTCTTCAATAGCCGATATAGAGCCATGGTAGCTCAGGGGCTAGGCGCTCGCTTTTAATTTCATAGTACGCGAGTGACCTGGGTTCGATTCCCGGTGCCGGCACCACTAAAATTGTTAATTGCAATTTTAAGTGCTGACTTACCACGTGCTCGGCGGTGAAGGAAAACATCGTGAGGATCGAAATTTCTTAACTTCACATGCATGCAGGTTGCATGTCTGAGAAATTAAAAATATTTCGAAGACATGTGAAGTCGGCCAACCCGCATTGGAGCAGCGTGGCGGATTCTTCCTAGCTCCAAAACCCTCTCAGAAATGAGAGGAGGCCTGTGCTCAGCAGTGGGACATTTATAGGCTGAAACTTTACTTTACTTTACTTAAAGAAAAAGTTCCTTATTCAAAATGAGTTCAAAAATTTCTGGCCAGTATTCTAAATTTTAATTAAATAAGGATGTTACAGAACTTATGACTCGAGTAGTTTTATATGGAGAAACTGACTATCTGACTCATCAACGCACAGCCAAAACCGTAGTATATAGAAGCATGAAATTGCTCAAGAGCTCCATATATAACGTAGGGCTCACCTCAACTAAGATAGGTTTTTTTTTAATTTTAATTAATCTTCTAATGAGCTTAAATACAGGTGAAATTTAAAAAGAAAGAAAGAAAAGAAAGAAAATAACTTTATTCGTTACTACGCTCACTTTATGAAACTAACTGTATGAAAGTTCGTAATTTTTTAAGTTATAAATTCAATGTTAGGGTTAGAATTGTATATGAATAAGCCAGTTGTATCAGCCTTTTTTGGAAATCCATCCCCTAAGTAAACTAAGGGACAGAAGTTTCTATGAAATGAAATTTATTTATTCTTTAACGTAAGATATATAAATTTCATCATTTTTTACAATCAACCACCGTTTCATAATGAGGTTCCTCTGACGGAGAAGAAACAGGCGAAAGAAACTCCGCAGGTATCCTCTATTTTGTTATTTTTTTATCTCTGTCAAAAGTACATTATGAATAAATTTACAAAGAACAGTCTCATAGAAAACCAAAGCACGCTCCATGACAAAATGTTATACAAGATTTAATAACAAATGAATAAATGCATTGCAAACTCAAGCAGGCCACCCTCCACCAACAGCACCTGTTCACAAGTATTACGCATGTGGCAGCCATCGCTCTCGTCGACTATATTCAAGGGAAGTGGACGACCCGCCACAGGACGCCGCTGCAAGTAGAAGTATTTAAGCTAGCATGACATACTCAAGTCTTCTGTTTGGAACTAAAAGAATCTGTCTTTCTTCCCTTTTGCCTGCAGAAGCAGAGCACACCAATAATCTTCCATATGACCATTTACAATTATTTGTTTGTAAAAATGTGACATTGTAAATACCTATCCCTTCATACAAATACATGTCACGTAGCATCTTACAAAATAACTGTTACATCGTTTCGTAAGTTACTTGATGTGTCCCTGGATGGATACTTTCTAAGCCTCTTTATCATTGTTATAATCATTTATATTATAATATGCTTTAGAGCACAAACATTTTTAATATAAGTTTTAAATTTAGTTTCTGTTAAATTAACTATATCTTCCGGAATTTGGTTATAAAAATGTCTAAATTTTGGATTATCTAGCTTGCTATTATTTATTAATTATAATTTGTTTGTCTGTGTTTATAGGAAGTTCGACATTTTTGAAGTTAGAAACATTGCTAATAAGCCTTCTGAAGAACTTCAAAAGTTGATTTACCACAAATAATTTTACACCCAAAATTACAAAACACGCATAGAATCAGACAGTAAAGTTAGAGATTCAAACAGTGAATCGATCGAACCGACCTTTAATGACAACAAATACGCTGTTTTTACGACACTAATGGATATACACAATGATGAGGAGAAAAACTACGCCTTTAATTAGAGATTTCAGACAAAATTATTTCTGTTAACATTTTTGTCAATGTTAGGTTCATATATTATGCCGGTTTGAAACCCGGCACAGAAGCGACTTTACAAATGAAAGTTTTTTTTTTGAAACATCTAATGGCGCGTTTGGATGGGAGTGAAAACGTTATGATACGTGCGTACGATATTGTATAGTGGGTCGGGGAAAAAGTCTTTTAGCATATAGTATGTATAAACTTGTAATGGAATCTCTTTGGCTGTACCATCTGTATCTGGCTGGTTATAAAAAAAAAAAGGTTAAATTTAAAAAAAATAGTCAAAATGAGTGATAGTAATTAAAAAAAATCGATATATTTTTAAATTTTATTACAAAAAAGACAACTCAAGCCACGAAAAAATTTTGTGAGATTTATGGACCTTATGCAGTGTCAGTAAAAGTAGCACAAAGTTGGCTTATGCGTTTCAAATCCGAGAATTTTGATGTCAAAGATGCCCGGGTTAACACGTAATAAGGTGGAACTGGAAGGGAGTTGTTCATAATGAGCTTTTACCGCCGGGTAGAGCAATCGATTCGGATCTCTACTGCCATCAATTGATAAGAATAAAGCAAGAAGTTGAGAGAAAGCACACACATCTTTAGCCACTCAGCAAAAATTAAGAGAGTTTGGCTGGGAGGTGTTAATGCATCCGCCATATAGCCCTGATCTTGCACCTTCAGATTTCCACCTGTTTCGGACTCTTCAGAGTTCTAGTAGACTAGACTAATAGTAGTGTCAGGTTAATATCAAAATAGGACTGCCGAAACTACTTGTCGGGTTTTTCGCTCAGAAGTCCCAAAATTTCTATAGCAACGGGATCATGTCACTAACTTCAAGATGGTAAAAAGTCATCGAACAAAATGGCGCATATTTACTGTTGTTAAAGTTTGAAAAAAAAAATGTCTTGAGTTTTCATAAAACATGCGAAGAATCTTTTTCCCCGACAATGTTCTCAAAGTTGAAATCGATATCCAGTTTTTGTTCGTGGACTACAAATAAAAACTGGATATCGATTTTAATTTCTTATACTTGTTGACTCGTTGGAACGCCGTCAGTACTAAAAGTCAAAAACTGTAATTTTAGGTCAATTCATTATTTTGGTTTCGCACTCACACTATCACAAACACCCGCACACACTTAAATATAAAAACTAATCATTAGCATGACTATGTACGAGTATGTCACATATTCTTATCGTTTAAGGAGAAGTGTATTTAATAAATAGGAAGAGCGGGTCTGCCCTAACATAGATTTTTTTAAACATAAAAGGGGAGTCCTATCCCTTGTAATTTATTAACTTTTTGAACTTTGATAAGTTCCAGAGGAATCACTTAACCGTCCCATTACTTTGAAAAAGTATAACAAAAAATAGATAATTTCTTATTTCAAAACTTTCGCTCAAGTGCGACACCCGTGGGACAGGTAAGCTAAATTTGTTTCATCTGTTTCTACGACTTATTTTTGTAACTTCGGATTCGGTTTTGGGTTTTAATCAAAAACTTTTGCGAGATATCATCATAATTTCAACTTCAAAGGGTTGTTTACGGAAAACGTAAAATTTACTTTCTCTTAAATGATGAGATACAATCACGTTATAAAACTTACTTCGGTAAATACTGGAAACTAAAATATAATTCTTCCTTATAAATTCGTAATTAAAATTGGGAACTGCGTAGGAGTCCATTTACTTAATGTCATATAATTTCGTGTTTATATTTTTTATACATTGTGTTCAACTTTAAATTATTAGTTACGAAATAATATAATAAATATTTATTTTACAGTAAAGAGTATTAGATAAATAAAGTTAATTTGCTAAGATCCGCATGCAAATTATAAAAAATGCTGTATTTTACCTAATTTTGAAGAGTGCCGCTCGCCCTCCCACAATATCTTGCACAAGCAAACTTACACTGCCACCGGGAATCGCAAGCAGATATTCCTCCACTACTACAACACTACCACTAGGCAATATATAACACTGAAGTCGAGACGTGTTTCACCTCAAAACGAGGCATTATCAACTGTCGTCAGACAGACAGCCGCCGAGACTAGACTACTTTATTCATTCTAGTGGCAGGATTCCTATGCAGGATTCCGTCTAGGTAGGTACCACCCCAGGGTCCAGTTATTCTGCCGTGAAGCAGTACTGTGCAAACATTACTGTGTTTCGGTTTGAAGGGCACTGTGAGCTAGCGTAGTCACTGGACATATGAGACGTATGAACTTGTCTCAGGGTGATGGGCACAGTGTGGTGTCACACTGAAATTTTCTGGGTGACACAGCATTTGTTATGGGCAGACGTTGCACTTATCATCAGGTGAATGTTTTGCTCGATTCATCACTATATACAATAAAAAAAAATACGAAAGCTCCAGTACGAGGAACAAGGCAATTACTTTTTTTTACCTGATTTTTACAGAGTCGCGAGTCCTCACAAATATTTACTTCTAGATAGTATTATATAGAACACTAAAATTTTTAGAGAAATGGTATAGAAGCTTGCCTTCAAAGCGGTTCTTACGATCAGTCTTAATGACCCGCTTTGTTGTTTATGATCCATAAAAATATTCAACTTATTATGTGGTTACTTCATTGCCTCTTACCGTTATTGATTACCGAGAAGATAGTCTCTTCTAACTTCTAGAAAGTTCCTACAATAAAGTATATACAATAATATATATGCTTTCATTTATTAATTTATTTTTCATCGACCTCTTTAAACTGTGTATTGATTTCGGATTATGCGAGGCGTAACTTTTTAAAGCCGCATGCCGCATTGAATTTTGTTGGAGCGAGCATAATTTTAGAACAATGAGTTAGATGTGTTAGGTTATTTATATGTTATTGTACGTTTTTGTTTACGTTACATTCATTGTATTTGATGTTTATTGGGCGCCCCTTATATCTCTCTCTATATATAAAAGCGATTTACCGCTGAGTCATGACCACATCGTAATGATATCTTATATTAACGCGAATATGCTACACATTTAAATAACACTAATTTTACGGATTTCGCGTTTAATTTCAACTATTTATAATCTGACGTTTCGATCGCTCTACAGCACCCATGGTCCCAGTATGACTGAGGTGACACATGTCCTGATGTCATAGTTGACCCGGGGCACCTTCAGCTTTTATTATTATTTTTAGTCCGATCTACACACAAAGAACTTATTGTTACTTGAAGTCCTGCAGTGGCATGATTGATAAAAAAATATGCAAAACATACGTAATGAGCCACGCTGACCCGCCACTATACCGACGAGCTGCAATATTTATGTCTGGACGAGATCGAGCTGACCCTTGGGCAACTTTAAAATGGAAGAGCCCCAGGCGAAGACGGCGTTACAACGGAGCTCTTAAAGGCAGGGGGACAACCCCTGTTAAGAGAGCTCCTTAGGATTTTCAACTCCGTCTTACAAAATGGGAGAACCCCCGAGGCGAGGAGCAGGAGCATTACAGTCCTGTTTCATAAAAAAGGATACAGGACCCAACTTAAGAACTATCGCCCCATCTCTCTCCTGAGCCACGTCTATAAGTTGTTCTCGAAGGTCATCACGAATCGATTTGCGCGAAAACTTGTCGACTTCCAACCTCCGGAGCAGGCCGGTTTTCGGGGAGGCTTTGGCACCATGGACCACATTCACACAATGAGGCAGATTATACAGATCACAAGTGACTATAATCGGCCCCTGTGTCTTGCATTTGCGGACTATAAGATAGCCTTTGACTCCATCGAAACTTGTGCTGTTCTGGATTCTTTGCGGCGATGGTCACAAATTAAGTGATCAGGCATAGCTGCCACGCTGGCAAGAATTTCCAATGCCACCATATTTTTTTATTTTTTTTTATTGTATAACGTGACGAAACGAGCAAAACGTTCACCTGATGGTAAGTGCAACGTCCGCCCACAACTAATGCTGTGTCACACAGAAATATTCTGTGTGACACCGTCACCCTGAGACATCAGTTCTTAAGTCTCAAATGCCCAGTGATTAAGCTAGCTCACAGTTCACTTCAAACTGAAACGTAGTAATGTTAATAAATGTTTTATAAAATGTTTGTAATATTTTTAAAATTGTTAGTTAATGTTTGCACACTACTGCTTCACGGCAGAATAACTGGCCCTGGGGTGGTACCTATTATTTAAATTACACACACAATGTTTTTGTCTTTTTGCGTTTGATACATTATTACTGTATTGTAGTTGGAAAGAAAATATTTTTTTAACGCTGATTACTCAAACCCTCATATCGGAAATTGTCTTTGTTTGCCTAATATCATAAAACATTTTACGATCCAAGTTTGACGACATTTCACACGTTTTATGTGTGTATCATAACTCTGCAAAAATTTAATTCCAGATGTGTTTACTGGTGGTAGGATTTATATGCAGCAATCCGTCTAGGTAGGTACCACCCCAGGGCCAGTTATTCTGCCGTGAAGCAGTAGTGTGCAAGCATTACTGGGTTTCTGTGTGAAGGGCACTGTGAGCTAGCGTAATCACTGGGCATTTGAGACTTAAGAACTTATGTCTCAGGGTAACGGGCGCAGTGTGGTGTCACACAGCACGTGGCTTAGCGTTGAAAGAAAACGTCGTGAGGAAACCGAAATATCTGAGAAATAATAAATGCACTGGAGCAACATTCAACATACATACAAAGAGTCCCGCCTCTTTCGCTTCTTCTACTTTTATTAGTGGGTTACAAGTTACGCCACGTTAAAAGTACTCGGTTGTGGGTACTTTTAACGTGGCCTTTCCTTAAAACGACTTCGATCTGATCTTGATACGTTCACCTACGTCGACCCTTACCGGCTTGCCCATTCACACTCGTAAATCTGTTCAAAAACCAAACAAATATCGAAATATATATTTCTTACGTCCGCTGTTTCCATTTCTCTATCTAAGCAAAACAATAATTACATAAAGTAAAAAAAAAAGTAAAGTTTCAGCCTATAGATGTCCCACTGCTGAGCACAGGCCTCCTCTCATTTCTGAGAGGGTTTTGGAGCTAGGAAGAATCCGCCACGCTGCTCCAATGCGGGTTGGCGGACTTCACATGTCCTCGAAATATTTCTATTCCTCGGACATGCAGGTTTCCTCACGATGTTTTCCTTCACCGCTAAGCACGTGGTAAATCAGCACTTAAAACTGTAGAACAATATTAGAGGTGCTGGCACCGGGGATCGAACCCAGGTTACTCGCTTACTATATAATACTATATAATTACATACGAGTAATTATTAAAAAATTCGCAAAAATGATTTCAATACATATTTATTGAATTTGTATTTCAATATCGTATTTCTGACGTTTCCAGTATCGTATATTTCGTCCGAGAAAAAATTCCTCGTATATCAATTGATAGGAAGTACAAGTAAAGGAATAAAGATTCAATGAATGCTATTGGAACATTTCATTTGGTGCGAGATAATTTTTTGGGTATAAAGGCACGAGTAGCTTTTATCGAAAGATTAAGCCATGATCTATGTAGATACACGGACGAGGAGACCAGGGCGTAATTAAATGAAGGTTATCCCGGACCAGGGAATAATTTAATGAAGGAAATCCCGGACCAGGGCGTAATTAAATGAAGGTTATCCCGGACCAGGGAATAAATTAATGAAGGAAATCCCGGACCAGGGCGTAATTAAATGTTTATTAATCAAAGCAACACTTATTCAATAAGACACAAATTACCTTCACTGATTCCAATTATAGTAGTAATCACGTTAATTATAATTAAACGATAATTAGTATTAGTGATACTCTATCTCATCAGGTGAGGCGCGTGCGTATAATGTGCTTTCTTTGTCAGTTATTTTATTTTAATGTATTTCTCCTGTATCATACGTGCGTTTTACAGACACACATTTCACATACACAAAACAACCAGACCCGAAAACCAACAATTTCTGTTTTTCACAAATTTTGGCTCTGGCTGGGATTGTGTGTTGGCTGGCAGGACCCGCGGCGTAGAAGTCAGGTACGCTAACGACTTGGCCTCGCGGTCGTCGGTCGTGATGGTCGAGCTGTCAGCCGTCTCATTTTTTACTGTTTCATCGGATAGTTTTGATCGCGGGCCAGGGGCCTGTGAGCTGGGTTTAGTTTAACTCGAACATATATAACTAACTCTTTGTCAGTGTGTGACAGTATCAAGCGCGTTAACCGCGTTACGTCACGTGTGCTAGTTCTAAAATCAACCGGCCGATACTTTTCTTTCTTTGTGCCGTGTTGTTCATGAAAGTTCTTGATTATAAAACTTTTTGCTACGGCTTTACAGAACCGAACCTTACTGAGAAGATATAGACGTAATAAATAGAAATAAGACAGCAATAAGTATATGATTATATATGGTGGATATATATTTAGAATGTACTTAAGATTAAGGATAGAAATTTAAAATAATAAAAAGTATGTAAATATAAGGCTACAATTCTAACAGCATGGCATAAATATTACATACAATTATATATGGCTAGGCATAACACGTATAAAAATAAAAACAAAAAAGACAGGCAAGACAAACAAAAAAGAACAAAAAGATGCACTCAGAAATTCGCAAGAGAACTTGAGATCTTCTCACCATCCAAATCAGTAACTACTGAAAAAATAAGAGTCGTCCAAGTCCGTACTGTGTTGAGGAAAGTATCCGACTTGTGTTGGAGGACGCTGACACACAGCGGTGCGCACATTAAAAAAAAACCTTACTGAGATGGGCCGAACTGTGACTGCTCAGCTCAGGTATCATGCGGTTCGGCACAGTTATCTTATTACCTTGTACCACTGAGCACATCTAGTTTATAACTAAATAGATACATTCTACTTCTTTTTAATAGGATAAACGGACGGGACTAGCAAAACGTTCACCTGATGGCAATGCTGTGTCATCCAGAATATTTGTGTGTGGCAACACACTGCGATTAGTGATTACGCTAGCTCTCAGTGCCCTTCAAACTCGAAGAAAACTCAAAGGAAACTGATCTGCTCAAGTTTTCAATGCATTTGTTTATTTGTTATTGAATCTTGTATAACATTTTGTCATGGAGCGTGCTTTGGTTTTCTATGAGACTGTTCTGTGTGACAAAGATAAAAAAAAACAAAATAGAGGATACCTGAGGAGTTTCTTTCGCCTGTTTCTTCTCCGTCAGAGGAACCTCATTACGAAACGGTGGTAGATTGTAAAAGATTACGTTCGACAAACGAAATGTATATTTCTTACGTTAAAGAATAATTAATTTTCATTTCATTTCAAAAACCGAAAGACAGTAATGTTAGCACACTACTACTTCACGGTAGAATAACTGCCCCTTGTTTGGTACCTACCTAGACGGATTCCTGCTTTCATTACAATTTTATTTGAACACGATATGAATCAAATTATAGGCTCCACTCTTAGTCCGCTGATTCTATTAAGCCGCCATCACGCCGTGTGGTGGCGGATAAGAGATAAGAGAGTCTGACACCCCATCTCATCCTGTAGGTGTCATAAATGGTCGACAGAGGTAAATTTAAAACCGTGGCAACTATTGCGAAATCCCCCCCCAAATTAAAGCTTCAAACTTTTATGGCAATCTGGTGGTGGTAGGATTTTTATGCTGGAATCCGTCTAGGTAGGTACCACCCCAGGGCCAGTTATTTTACCATGAAGGAGTAGTGTGCAAACATTACTGTGTTTCGGTTTGAAGGGCACTGAGAGCTAGCGTAACAGAAATGTACAGGGTGATATAGCATTGGTTATGGGCAAACGTTGCAGTTACCATCGGGTGAACGTTTTGCTCATCTCATCAATTATTCCTATAAAAAAAAACTCCATAGATTGCAATAAATGATGTCCATGGGAGGCCTTTGTTTAGCAGTGGACTATTGATATTCTGAGATTATGATGAAATCATAGTTAATAGAATCAGGCGTTACTTTGCGGAAATCCATTATAATGCAGGAAGGTAAGTTACTTTGCTAAGATCCGCATGCAAAATATAAAAATGGTGTATATTACCTAGTTTTTTGAAGAGCACCACCCGCCCTCCCTCAGTAGCGTGCACAAGCAAACTAACACCGCCACCAGGAACCGCCACCAGGTACCCTCCACCAACTACTACAATACCACCACTAGATAATATACACCACTGAAGTCGCGAACACGACACGTGTTTCGCCCCAAAACGAGGCATTATCAAGCGTCATAGACTCTACGACAGACAGCCGCCTGTCGTAGAGTAGTACCAGGTACCCTCCACCAACCACTGTGTAGTGGTTGGTGGAGGGTACCTGGTGGCGGTTCCTGGTGGCGGTGTTAGTTTGCTTGGGCACGCTACTGAGGGAGGGCGGGCGGTGCTCTTCAAAAAACTAGGTAATATACACCATTTTTATATTTTGCATGCGGATCTTAGCAAAGTAACTTACCTTCCTTCATTGAAATCATAGTCTTATTTATGATCCTGCTTACAGTTCACTTGAGAAAAGCCCGTCCTGGTAAAATTTGCTATCTGTAGTCAACAAACTTGGTAAAAGCATAGCTGTTGTATTGCTGAGACCTAAATAAATATCACGATAGCTCGGTTTGTACTACGGCTGAGCGATTCGCTTCTGTCCGAATAGACTCTCGTACGTAAAGAATATTTGTGTGAACTACGTTTCGGGTCTGTTTATTTGTATTGTATAGTCTGCAGTGTAATGTATGAAATGTATGCAATCAACTAGTAAATGTAACAGCCTATAAATGTGCCACTGCCTGAGCATAGGCCTCCTCTCATTTCTGAGAGGGTTTGGAGCTGGGAATAGTCCGCCACGCTGCTCCAATGCGGGTTGGCAGACTTCACATGTCCTCGAAATATTACTATTCCTCGGACATGCAGGTTTCCTCACGATGTTTTTCTTCACCGCTAAGCACGTGGTAAATCAGCACTTTTAATTTTTAAATTATAGAGGTGCTGGCACCGGGGATCGGACCGAGGTTACTCGCGTACTACGAAATTAAAGGCGAGCACCAGGCCCCTGAGCTACCACGGCTCAATCAACTAGAATTTATTTTAATTAATATTTTAATAGGAATTAAAAAAATACGATTTATTTTACAAACGGTTTATGTGAAACCACGTTTATTTTGTTCATTATATGGCCAGCCGATAGGTTTCCGGCAGAATAGAAAAGCAGCTACCTCTTTCCTACCGAGGTGTCGTAAGAGGCGACTAAGGTATTGTAAGGACAGCCTCTATTCGTGCAGAATAACACCATAATATGAAACGCTGTGAATATACTGCTTGTGGGGAAGTTTAGCTCGAAATGGGGAGTTAGAATGTTTTGACTCGCACCAAAGTCGCCGCGGGTCCTGGATTCGAATCCGAGCCGGAGCCGACATTTGTGCTATAACACAAATCGTTGGTTTTCGGTTAGTTGTGTTGTGATTGTCTCAGTGTTTCTGACACTGCATCCTAGCCTACGGACTTATCGCATCAGCGTTACGTAGCGCGGGTAGGTCGGGACTAGTGAGTGCCTCTGTGTTTGCGCGTACACTTGTGGCACTATAATATCTCTTGTGCAGTTGATAGCTCCGGACAATATTCGGAAGTTGTCACCTTGGCTGCAACCGGCCAGGAGAACATCATCAGGCCGCAGTGGACACTTTCAAATTCATTTGAACCTATTACTAGTCCATTGATGAACATAGGTCTTCCCCATAGATTGCCACAAAAGTTAGTAGCTCTCATGGTTATTTTGGGGGGAGTTGCCACGCTTGGCAGGCGGGTTGCCACCCGCAGTTTATTTATTTAGATGTTCCAGGAAGATGCTGCTGCCCATCTCCTGTCTATTTTGCCTCTGTCGACTTTTACGTCACCCACGGGATGAGATGAGGTGGTATATTATCTTAAGCCGCCACCACACGACACGAAAGGAATCATCGTAACATGTTTTATCTAACAATTAATTGGCATATTTACTCCGATAAAATACTAATGGTTTCATTCATAAAAATACTTATGATAGTCTTATAACACTGAATAATTATAAAGCTAATTAGGCTTACTAAACATATTATAAAACTCCGTTAGGGGTACTTAAACATGGTTCTTTGTTCTCCTAATCAAATTTTATATCTACATAGGTGAGATAGGGGCTAGGCGCTCGCTTTAAATTTCATAGTAAGCGAGTGGCCTGGGTTCGATTCCCGGTGCCGGCACCACTAAAATTGTTAATTGCAATTTTAAGTGCTGAATTACCACGTGCTCGGCGGTGAAGGAAAACATCGTGAGGAAACCTGCATGTCTAATTCATAAATAAATAAAAAAAAATATTTCGAAGACATGTGCAGTCCGCCAACCCGCTGCTCCAGCGTGGCGGATTCTTTCTTGCTTTAAAATCTCTCAGAAATGAGAGGAGGCCTGTGCTCAATAGTGGGACATTTATAGGCTGAAACTTTACTTTACTTTTTATAGGTGAAATATCTGTGAATTTGTATATATTCGACTGCAAACTTCTGTCAAAAATCAGTAATATGTAACAAGGCTATAAACCTTCTATATTTTTTACGAATAAGACCTCAAAAATGTTCACTAAATTAGAGATATCTCCCTCCCAAGTAATTAATTTCCAAACGACTAAACTTTATTTACTAACTTTACAAAATTATGGAAATGGCTTAACTATTTCTGTACTACGTATTGTGAAATTTATTTTAAACATCTTTTATGTGTAAGAATTTATATATACTTTGGTCAGTGATATGGAATTGTACTGTAATGCGACTCACTTCATCATAATCTTCATTTCAGCCTATTACTAGTCCAGTACTGAACATGGGCCTCCCCCACAGATTGCCACAAAAGTTTGTAGCTCTCGTTTTAGGGGGATTTTGCCACAGCTGCCACGCTTGGCAGGCGGGCTGGTAACCGCAGTTTATTTGCCTATATTTTAACATAAATCTTTACTGTTTTTTTTTTATTTACGCGAATACTACACATTTAAATAAAACTAATTTTTACATCACCACATCAGGACATCTGTCACCTCAGTCCTCCCGTTTATTAGTTTTATTTAAATATAAATCTCTGCTCCATACAAACTTTAATTACGTCAAATCTTACACTGCACATGCTGTAAGTGGGGTACAAAGTTTTTGCTTCACGTATTAATATATAGACAAGAAATAGGGTTCCAAAGAGGTAATAATAATTGGGACATATCACAGTTACTTAACAAATTACAATATGATTAATGTTCCAAGAGGGTGAAGTTGCCCATCTTCTATTTTTAATTTTCCCTCTGTCCACTTAAACGACACCCATGGGATGAGATGGGGTGGTAGATTCTCTAAAGCCGTCACTTGTGACAAGACAATATGGCATGGCTCTTACACCACCTGGTAATAACTGGAGCACCGTAATTAACTTCATTTATCCTCGATAATGAAACAAGAAGATCTCCGAATGTCTTCTTTTCCGACCCCGTATCGTATCTTCCGACTATCGCCCTTGCAGCATGACTTATCATAACAATAATTATCACTTTAACCTATAACAGATCCACTGCTGAACTGTGGCTGTCCCCACAGACTGCCGCGAACACGGCCCTGAAACCCCTGCATCAATCAGCTTCCTGCAGAACAGCAAGTCGAACAAACGCCGTGGTTACATCTAAAGGAGGGTAATCCTACACATGCCGGCATTTGCCGGCTCGAAGTTGCCAATCACGCATTGCCACTTCAGACTTTGCTGATCCTTAGGGTTATGTTGATTACTCTAGTTCTGCTGCGGAAGTCATAGTTCCCGTTTTCTTGTTCAGGAAATTCCGAACGCCCTTTTCTGCGGCTTGCTGATTTGCGGTTCTTGTAGTCCAGTAGTTGTGGACCACGTCACGGTTTCGTATATCACCACTACCAATCCTACAACATTCACATTTGTATTGAAAGTATCGGATTGGAAAACATCACAGGCATGTAACACGTTCATTGGTTAAGACCTCTCTCTCGAGTCAAAAGTATTTATGACTACCAGACACCTCGCATTAACCTCGCTGTGTGTCACTAGGTCTGGAGATATTCTTTGAAATGGTTATAATGAAGGAAAGTAAGTTAATTTGCTAAGATTTTTTTACCTGCCGTGCCAAAGCCGTGTGGTGGCGGCTCGTTAAAAGGATACTACCACTCCATCTCATCCAATGGATCTCGTAAAAGGCGAGTAAGGAGTTAAACTGCACTGTGCACCCAACAGCGCATGGTGGCGATGGGCTCACCATCTATCACACCAAGTGTATTATATTGTTTTGGTGAAACGTGGATTGTGGCAGTCATCTGATTTTGCAGTGAGTGCCTAGTCTCTGACTACCCCCTATGGAATACAGTCGTGATCTTATGTATGTATGTATGTTTTTTACCTGGTTTTTAGCACGATACGTGTCGTGTTCTCGACTTCAGTGGTGTATATTACCTAGTGGCAGTATCGTAATGGTTGGTGGAGGGTATCTGGTTGTGGTGTTAGTTTGCCTGTGCACGCTACTAAGGGCTGGCGGGCGGTGCCCTTTTTTATATTTTGCATGCGGATCTTTGCAAATTAACTTACTTTTCTTCATTATAATGGATTTCAGCAAAGTCACGCCTGATTCTGTTAACTATATGCAATGGTTATGGCGCCATCGGTAAGGACCAAATTTTTTTTAGTTATTTATTTCAATAGACTATTACACACCCTCACGATTAGGTGGGGAGATAGATTTTAAATCATTTCAAATCATTGACATCTTCAAAAATTCTTATAATGAATTTAAACGTATGATCTCGAAATCATTCCTGGCGTCCGCTTAGTTTTTTTTTTGACGGTTTTATGGATAGTGACTTTTTTTTTGTACGAGTATAACAGACGTAAAGCGTAAATGAAAACTTGATCAGGTTTTCATTTACGCTTTACTTAATTTTATTATTATAAAGTTTTATTATTATAAGGTAACAACTACTTGTTGTAAGTGATGTGTTCGTCTGTAATTGGTATGCACATCAGACTTTATTATGTAACTTAATTCATAGGATAGACAATGTGTGTACTGTTGACGTTCCAAATTATATATAAATAAATAAATAAAAAAAAACGTAACACATACAAGCTCGAAATCGTTTGAACCGCACAAATTAGAGACGGCTGGAAAAAAAATCAAGAGCTAAAAATAAATAAGAATTCCTTAACGACTGGCAGACATATTGCTGAATGAATTGGATTCGAAACCGGCCTAATTTCGGCAGTAATGAAATTCTTCCACGGCCTTTTACGTTTTAGAATAGAATAGAACATTTTTTATTCGTAGCTGCAAAAACCATTAACAGTTAAAATAACAAATAGAAGCATCTTAACCTAAAAAAACTAAATAACAAAAAAATGAAAAAAGAGGAAAAAAAAGTATAGAAATATATCTATATATATACATGTATATGGATGCAAATAGACATACACACACAAGCATCCACACACATGCATACACGCACATATATGAGATGTAGCTTGAAAGTATTACAAACTATAAATGGCCACTGGATTGCAGCAACGAAAAAGCTTTCGACTCAGCATATTGCTACAGCAGCAATGTTTCTGCAGCGCTGATATTCTGTCGGAGCTAGAGAAAGATTATATAAGTTAAAATACAGACTATCAAAGCAGCGCAAACGATTGCTGGGTTTACATTCTAGGTGATGAGTTTGAAATGGACTTAGGATATAATTACAAACACAAAAGAGCCCAGAAAGCTCAGTGAAGAACGACGTACTTTACTTTTCTAAACCGCTGTTGCAACGGGTTAGCATGCCGATGGTCTCTCTAAAGTTCTAAATGTTTGGTAGCGAAGAACACTTTTTTTATTGTATAATGTGACGAAACGAGCAAAACGTTCACCTGATGGTAATGCAACGTCCGCCCCCAACAAACGCTGTGGCGTAACCCCGAGACGTCAGTTCTTAAGTCTCATATGCCCAGTGATTACGCTAGCTCACAGTGCCCTTCAAACCGAAACACAGTAATGTTTGCACACTACTGCTTCAAGGCAGAATAACTGGCCCTGGGGTGTACCTGGGGTACCTACCTAGACGGTACTGGTAGTAGGTACTACTACCTAGACCGGCATATAAAATAATATCATATCGATGGAGATTAGAGAGAAGGAACAGACATTTATTTATTTATATTTATTTTATTTTACGTTTATTTATATGTATAATATGTATGTATACCGTAGATACGTATATGTTTATGTATTTAATATATATTTATATATGTAACTATATTTATAATATTTATGAGTTATTTAGGTTTTCATTTTTTTCTCTTTCTTTCTTTCTCTGTTTTCCTTTATTGCTACACCTAATCAAAATCTCACCACTCCATGGGTTGACTGGGAGAAAATGCTTATAGGCATTAAGTCCGCCCTTTGTATCCCTTTATTGTAAAGGAAGCAATAAAGAGTTAAATAAATAAATAAATAAACAGAGATGTGTTTTTTATTTTATTAAGGGTTACATACGTCACGTTGCTAGTGACACTACATACAGGTCACTTCATCTTACAGGGTCACTGCCATACAAAATGTGCCTTGTCACTGCTTTTTTTTACTAAAGAAAATGCCTGGAAAATCCTATGTATTCCGACAGATGCTGCCCGTAAAAAGTTAATGTATTGTAGGCGTTCGGCAGAGTAGAATAGCACCTACCTCTTTCCTACCGAGGTGTTGTAAGAGGCGACGAAGGTATTGTACGGACAGCCTTCATTCGTACATACTCGTATTAACACCATAATATGCAATACTGTCACTGTGCTCGTGGGAACGCAATGGGATTAAGAATTTTTTGACTCGCACCAAAGTAGCGGGGACGCGGTACGTCACCCATCATATCTCGTTTCCCGTGAGGGCGAACTGGGCTTCGAGAGTGGCCTCTACCTAGCTCTTACATGGGAAAAAGCCGTGTATGTATGTATTTCGCTATTTGTCGGAAGCTATGTTTTTATATGCGTTTCTTTACTCTCACAGACAATGAGATTTTCTCATGCTGTCACAACATGGCAAGCTTCTGGAAGTAATAATAAGGTATTGCATTATTTAAAACGAGACCCCGGACCAGCCGGCAATAATTTGTAGACAGTCGTGTTTTGTGGAAATCAAACTAGAAACCAAAATTCACTTTAAACCCTTGATACTTTCTATAGTCTTCTTTGTCGTAGCGCTCCAAACTGTCTCTCGTCATCTTAATTACCTTCCCTTTTATTCATTCCTTCAGCCAATCATATTAAAGTATAAAAATAAAAACATCTATCTTATTCATCATACTTACGTCATTTGCTTTTCCTTCCTCTCGCACAATCCTAACGTTCCATTCCCACGTCGTTCACAAGTCCACTGCTGAACATAGGCCTCCCCCATAGATAGCCACAAGTTTGTAGCTCTCATATTGGAGGGATTTTGCCATAGTTGCCACGCTTGGCAGGCGGGTTGGCAACCGCAGTTTATTTATTCAGATGTTCCAGGAAGATGCTGCTGCCCATCTTCTGGTTTTAATTTCCCTCTGTTGACTTTTACGACACCCACGGGATGGGATATATGATGGAATATTTTTTTAAAGTGAAACTGGTATTTATTTTGAATAAGACTCTTTGTATTGAAATAAAAAACTATAGCTACCAACTGATCTACATTTTCAAGGCCAGTGTCCTAATAAAAACCGCAAGAAATAAAAATCCGACGTCAGCTAATTGATTACTAAGAGGAGAGTTGAATAAGATGAATGACTAAAATTAATTGCAGGCGCTGACTCGACAAGAAAATGCCCAAAAAATTTGAACTTGAGTAAATTTTAAACATCTTGTAGTGTAGTTTGATATTAAGGTAACAAAAGGCAGACAAAATCCCTATCGGTATTCTCTGCCAGTCAACCAATGTCGTGGTGAAAATGTGGTGATAGGTGAAACTGGTAAGCTGTATTACGTACTCACTCATACTTAATGAAAAATGAGTGAGTATGAAATACATATAAATATACATATATTATGAATATTATTATATACTATAATATACACTTATATACGTATACATATTATTATTACATACAAGCATTTTGTCGGATACAAGAATCGACGATGCCGAGTTGTGTTTCAGCGCGGCCATTGACTTTCTGCCCCGTGTGGTGACGGCTTAAGAGAATCTACCACTCCCTCTCATCCCGCGGGTGTCGTAAAAGTCGACAAAGGGCGAATGAAAAACGAGAAAAGAGGCAGCAGCGCCTTCCTGGAACATCCGAATAAATAAACTGCGGTCGCCAGCCCGCCTGCCAAGCGAGGCAACTATGGCAAAATCCCCCCAAAAACGAGAGCTACTAACTTTTGTGGCAATCCAAGGGGGCGGCCTATGTTCCGTATTCAGACTAACTTTGCTGTAACATCTCGATATTATTCCGACTGCTGCTTACAACCGAGAAATGTTCTGGAGGATAAATAATAAACTAACTTTACAATTTCGTCCGTTTCAAAAACGTGGTATAAAAGTTTTTATACGATACTTCTTTCATAGAAGAATGTGACTAAGCGAGCGAATCGCTCACCTGAAAGTGAGTGCTGCCTGACATAAGCATTTCTGTGCGGCAAAGCACTGCGCTCGACGCCCTAAGACATCAGTTCTAAGTCCTGTGGGCCTCTCTGGCAGTGCAGTCTAGTCTACCTCTTATTTCTTACATTCTATCTTATCGCTTGAGCATTGCATCGGGCGCGGGTAGCCTCCGTGTTTGCAGTCAGTGTCTGTGTTTGCGCGTACACTTGCGGCACTATAATATCTCCTGCGCAGTTGTTAGCTTCCGACACTATTCGGAAGTTGTCGTGGTAAGAGGACATCTTAAGAAACAGCAGCGCTGCGCTGTTGCATTAACTCTTACTGAGATGAGTTGCGGTGTGTATAAACCTCGTTTAAAACTATATGGATATTTAATAGTCTTGACTTTCTCTCTCGTGAGTTCAAGTTAAAGTAACGTGCCACCGAGGCATTACCTTAGCACTCAGTAAACTTAGAATTACTTTATGTAACGCTGCTTTTTGTTTGCACTTTACAGTAGTTTGCTTACCAATTTAGAAAATAAAATATTGAAATCGTAACTTTCTTCTGTCGTTTCGACAATTTCACGAGAGAGCTTATTATTTAAACAGTAGTTTTTCTATTTTAATCAAGGTCTTTTTTTTATAGAAGAGAGGGCAAACGAGACGGCAAACGAGCAGGCGGCTGACCTGATGTTCAGTGATCGCCGCCGCCCATGAACATCCACAACATTAGAACAGTCGCGGGTACGTTGCCGGTCTTTGAGAAAAGAATAGGCTCTTTTCTTGAAGGTCCCTAAGTCATGTGTCAGGAAAAACCGCTGGCGGCAGCAAGTTACACAAAGTGGTCGTGCGTCGAAGAAAATTCCTCGATAAGCGCACAGTTGTGGAATATCAACCATCAAGGTGAATTTGGTGCTATGCCGCGATGAACGATGGTGAAACTCAGCGGCTGGAATGATTCCGAACAATTCCTCGGAACACTTCCCATAGTAAAGTAAAAAAAGTAAAGTTTCAGCACATGAATATCTCACTGCTGAGCACAGGCCTTCTCTCATTTCTGAGAGGGTTTTGGAGCTAGGAAGAATCCGCCACGCTGCTCCAATGCGTGTTGGCGGACTGCACATGTCTTAGAAATATATTTTTTATAATATCTTAGTCATGCAGGTTTCCCCACGATGTTTTCCTTCATCGCCGAGCACGTGGTTAATCAGCACTTCAAATTGCAATTAACAATTTTAGTGGTGCCGGCACCGGTAATCGAACCCAGGTCGCTAGCGTACTATGAAATTTAAAGCGAGCGCCTAGCCCCTGAGCTGCCACGGCTCCCTTCCCATAGTTAATACGATAAAAAACGCAAAGAGACAACGTCTCTTCGCAAGGCCAGTGGATCAAGCTGATCGCAAAGAACCAAATGGAAGGAGCTGGTACTGGGGTTCCCCCGCCCAGAGATGAGAACAGTATTCCACGTGTGGCCGAACTTGCACCTTGTAAAGTTGCAAGCAGTCGCTTACTGTTGTTGTTGTCGGTTGTGTTGGCAGTTACTGCTGCTAGGATTGCTATGCAGGAATCCGTCTAGGTAGGTACCACCCCAGGGCCAGTTATTCTGCCGTGAAGCAGTAGTGTGCAAACATTACTGTGTTTCGGTCTGAAGGGCACAGAGCTAGCGTAATCACTGGGCATATGAGACTTAAGAACTTATGTCTCAGGGTGACGGGCGCAGTGTGGTGCTACACAGAAATATTCTGAGTAACACAGCATCTGTTATGGGCAAACGTTGCACTTACCATCAGGTGAACGTTTTGCACGTCTCGACACTTTATCAAATAAAAAAAAATGCTGCTGAGGGTTACCTATATCATTGTCAGACTGTTTCAGATATACACTCAGTGCAGGTTAGCGAAACAGAGGTTCTTAGTTTACTTAAATCTGTCGACCTTCATAAATCTGCGGATGCCGATGGTGTACCAGCTAGGCTTATAACCATGTGTGCTAAAATATTGTCTTTACCGCTGACTATAATATTCAAACGCTCCCTTAAGGAAGAAGTAGCACCCCTTACACAGAAATCAGCATTCATCACCCCCGTATACAAAATAGGTTCTAAAGATTATGTGGAGAACTACAGGTCCATATCTAAGGTTAGCTCATTTGCTAAGATTTTTGAGAGAATTGTTTACTCGTCGGTATATCACGGCATCAAACAAACTCTTAGCGATTGTCAGCACGGCTTTCTTAAAAATGGATCCACTGTGTCGAACCTCATTATCTGTTCCGACTACTTAACTGAAGTCATGTCTGGATCACAAGTCGATGACTGACTATAGTAAGGCGTTCGATCGGTTATATCATTCTATACTTTTACGTAAGCTGCTCGAGGTAGGCATCAGGGGTGACTTGCTCATGTGGTTTAACTCACACATTGAGAATCGTTGTCAAACAGTAGTCCACAATAACTTATGAAGTTGGTCCGTGATCATTTAGCAGAGAATCATGAGAACATAAATACGAGTAGTTAGTAGTTGGTCACCGTTACAAGTGTGCATTTATTTATTTATATTTTTTTTAATTTACGTTTATTTATATTTATAATATGTATGTATACCGTATATACATATATGTTTATGTATTTACTATATGTTTATATATGTAACTATATTTATAATATGTATGAGTTATTTAGGTTTTCATTTTTTTTCTCTTTCTTTCTTTCTCTGTTTTCCTTTATTGCTACACCTAATAAAAATCTCACCACGCCATGGGTTGACTGGGAGAAAATGCCTAAAGGCATTAAGTCCCTTTGTATCCCTTTATTGCAAAGGAAGCAATAAAGGGTTAAATAAATAAATAAATAAATATATTCCAAACATCAGTATGTGGACCGTACATTCAGCTCTTGCCTGAATCCACTGCGTAACAACTGTGTAATGCACTGTTACAAATTATTTCAAGACTTCTTCCATTGACTCTATGCATTTCGTGGCAGCCTATAATTAAGGCAACACTAAGGAATGCTTTCCTAGTTTGTGTAATTTTATTGTTTAAGGTGTATTCTTTGATGGTTGTCCATTTAAATAAATAAAAATTTAAAAAACACATTAGGTTTTCTACGACTACTCTGGCGTGGACTTTTGGATTTTTTTTATTTAATAAAGTGACGATACGAGCAAAACCTTCACCTCGGTCACAGTGCCCTTCAGACCTAAAAACACAGTAATGTTTGCATATTACTGCTTCACGGCAGAATAACTGGCCGTGGGGTAGTACCTACCTAAACGGATTCTTGCATAGGAATTGTACTACTAGTAATTTGTAATAACACAAATAATTTAAACAAATTTAATTGAGAAAAATAATTATAATATAATTATACGTAAGCTTCTACATCATAATCATCATCACCATCACTTCAGCCTATCTTAATCCACTGTTGAACATAGGCCTCCCCCATAGATTGCCACAAACCACGGTCCTGAGCCACCTGCATCCATCGACTTGCCGCAAAACGCAGGACGTCGTTCCATCTAGAACCTTTCTTCCCCAACGGTTATCGGTTCTACGGGCTATATGGCCGGCCAATAACCACTTCAGCTTGCTTACAAGTTTTACATACCCAAACATAAATCTGTTCGTGCAGACATTAAGAAAAACACTTCAGTCAAAAAGTGGTGCTCTATAAACACTATGTCGTTTCAGCCTATCATAAGTCCACTGCTGAACATAGGCCTCCACCATAGATTGCCACAAAATTTTGTAGTTCTCATTTTGAAGGGGTTTTGCCATAGTTGCCCCGCTTGGCAGGCGGGTTGGCAACTGCAGTTTATTTATTCAGATCCTCCAGGATGCCCATCTTCTGGTTAAAATTTTCCCTCTGTCGACTATTACGACACCCACGGGATGATATGGGGTGCTCTATAAACTCTTATTCAACCTATATTCAACGAACCATTACAACAGATTTGATACACAACAAATCCTTGCGAAAGAGCACCGATTCCCAACAAGGATGATACGCAAGGCTGTATAAATAAATAAAACACATTCTTATTTCAATAGAGACAAAAGTTGGGTACTATTCGGATTGGATTCCAAATTAAAAATAAAATCAACAACCACGCCTACATGCCAATACTTCAAGACACTGTATGCTCAGTTTGCGTAGATCGGATCAAAACTAATAATTTTAAAGATGGAGGTACCACGGATGAAGACATCAGGACATTTACTGGTGGTAGATCCTATTCTGCCGTGAGCAAATTGTGCACATTACGTGCTCGGTCTGAAGGCACTACCTATCTAATCACGAGCATATGAGACTAAGAATGATGTCTAGTTGTCGGCGCAGTAATCATTGTTCTGGTGGCACAACATTTGTTATGGGCAGACGTTGCACTTACCATCAAAGTCAAAGTCAAAGTCAAATTTTTTTATTCAGTTTGCTTGTATAAAGCTCTTATGAATGTCAAAATCTACACCGGTTCAAAAAATAAGACCTTCTCACAGAAGAACCGGCAAGAAACTCTGAAGTCTTTCAATTCCATATTACATGTCATTTATAAGTTACATAAAAATTACATCATAAATTTAGTAGGTTTGCAAGTGCAGAGTAAGAGTTATTTCTGTAAATCTCTGTCCTCTATGTAATGATCTACTTTATAATACGCTTTTTCCGATAATGTCTTCTTGACAATTTTATTGAATTCTATGTCAGTTTTTTGAGTCACACTTTTTAGGAATTTTATTTTAAAATTTTATGGACCTACTAAGAAAAGATTTTCTAGTTTCGGCCAACCTATACACAGGAACCTCTAGCGTCTAATCAGGTGAACGCTTTGCTCGTTTCGTCACTTTATCCAAGAAACAAAAAAACATAATAGCTATGTGACATTGCATAACATTCAAAAGTTTCGTATCGAAATTACTAAACGACTACAAATAAAACGATTTTATAGTGCAGCCTGGTATTACTAGTTTGGCGGATGTCTGTAAACGACTCAACTTATACAATTCTCCGGTTTTATGCTCGAATTATAAGTTATGCCAAGAGAAAAGGATTTCTCCGTGTCTTAAGCTTCTCACGTGGTGACATACTCGTAGATGTCGCTACATCATTCCCTCGCTGAGACTGGAAGCCGTAGTGAGCGGCGAGATTTTGAGATGTGCGCAGTCTGCGATGCGGTGAGGCTGCGTCCCGGTCTCTAGTGCGTCGGGACTTATGGAGACAGTGTTGATGCAAGAGAGCCCGATGAGAGGGGCTGTCGTTGCTGCGCCAATGCAAGCGCGCCGTCGCCACTTCCTGCTTATCTATACAAATAAATAAAATTGAAGTGTTTGTTTCTAATAACAAAACAACAGCTTTTTAGTCAATGCTTTTGAAAGTATATTTTTTTTATTGGACAAAGTGATGAAACGAGGAAAACGTTCACCTGATGGTAAGTGCAACGTCTGCCCATAACAAATGCTGTATCACTTAGAAAATTTCTGTGTGACACCACACTGTGCCCATCACCCTGAGACATAAGTTCTTAAGTCTCATATGCCCAGTGATTACGCTAGCTCACAGTGCCCTTCAAACCGAAACACAGTAATGTTTGCACACTACTGCTTCACGGCAGAATAACTGGCCCTGGGGTGGTACCTACCTAGACGGATTCCTGCATAGAAATCCTACCACCAGTAACCAGTCCGGTACTTATAAGAAAAAAGCAACTTTTATAGTTTATGTCTGTCAGCCTGCCTGTCTGTCGGTTTGTACCGGCTAATTCCCGAAACGGCTGTACCATTTCGATGGGACTTTCACTGACAGATAGCTGATATTACAGCGGGTAACTAAGGCTACTTCAATTTTAGAAAAATAATTAAGGTTCCGCGCAGAAAACTTAAAACCCTAAAATCTAATTCAACTAGGGAAGGATATATGTATATCATCGATAGGGGTCGGCTTTTTTACGCGGGTGAAATCGCGGGCCGCAGCTAGTATGAATTACAAAAGAAAAATGTAATTGTTTTTTTTTTTTTATAAAAGTGACGGAACGAGCCAAACGTTCACCTGATGGTAAGTGTAACGTCTGCCAATAACAAATGCTGTGTCACCCAGAAAATTACTGTGTGACACCACACTTCGCCCGTCACCCTGAGACATCAGTTCTTAAGTCTCATATGCCCAGTGATTACGCTAGCTCTCAGTGCCCTTCAAACCGAAACACAGTAATTTTTACACACTACTGCTTCACGGCAGAATAACTGGCCCTGGGGTGGTACCTACCTAGACGGATTCCTGCATAGGAATCCTACCACCAGTTAAAAAAGTTTTGTAAGAAAAACCTTAAAATTGATAAAAAAAACACTACGATTTCCCCCAATTTGTGGGTGCGATTTAAACACATAAATGTCGCATACACAACAAGCAAAGCCGAAAAACAACAATTTATAAAAGCACAAATATTAGCTCCGGCTGGGATTAAAACCCAGAACGAACACCGAAGAAATAAAGCCATATTTATCACTTATATTTTAAAGAATCGTTAAAAGTGCGATAAATGTCGGCACAAAAGATTGATAGCCCGCTCTGTAGACTACAGATTTACTGCCAAACGGTACACTGTTCCAATATCGATCGAAGTCCGCACCAGTTTTCCAATTTGCCATATCGTTACTTTGTTGCATTGGCGATTGGATCGTGCAGCGGGCCATGATAGCCACGTACTGAGATTTAGTTTCCAATCCCATCCAATTCCAATATTTGTCCAACGCACTAATTGGTGGTTTTGAGTTATGGATGTACTGTAAAGTATTTAATATTATTACTATTTTATTATTACTATCTTTTACTGGTGGTAGGATTCCTATGCAGGAATCCGTCTAGGTAGGTACCACCCCAGGGCCAGTTATTTTGCCGTGAAGCAGTAGTGTGCAAACATTACTGTGTTTCGGATTGAAGGGCACTGTGAGCTAGCGTAATCACTGGGCATTTGAGACTTAAGAACTGATGTCTCAGGGTGACGGTCGCAGTGTGGTGTCACACAGAAATTTTCTGGGTGACACAGCATTTGTTGTGGGCGGACGTTGCACTTACCATCAGGTGAACGTTTTGCTCGTTTCGTCACTTTACACAATAAAAAAAAACCCCTGGGCCAGTTATTCTGCCGTGAAGCAGTAGTGTGCAAACATTACCGTTTAAATGAAACTAATTTTACGGATTTTGTACTATTTGTAATTACTTATATAGAGTATTTTCCACAAAAAAAGTAAATTTTTTATTGTAATATTTTTAATTAACTTGTATTTAACTTCAATGGATAAGGTCTCTTGGATATATTTTATAGGTTTTAAAATAAATTTTAGGCACATAAGTGTGTAATATTATTCCCAAAAAAAAAAAAAAAACTGGAAATTACCAAATTCCACTACTGGGATTGGTCCTCATAATATATATTTTCCCAACTTTTTAGGATCACCAATTTTTTTTTTAAATCTTTCTAAAACGTAAAATATGTTATTATAGATAATATATACAGTAGGTACCAGCGCAGGGCCGGTTATTCTGCCGTGACGCAGTGGTGTGCAAACACAAACGTGTTTCGGTCTGAATGGCATTGAGAGCTAGTGTAATCACTGGGCATTTGAGACTTAAGAGCTGACGACTTAGGGGGACGGGCGCAGTGTGGTGACACAGCATTGTAATGGGCGGACATTGCGCTTACCATCACTTGAACGTTTTGCTCGTCTCGTCCCTTTCTACAATAAAAAACATTAGTACTATGCTTATCTTAGTTTACTGTACTAATTTTATAGTTCTTACATAATTCACTAAAATCGTTAGCTTTAGTTATATCCTTTCGTAAGAGATATAACAGACTAAAAACGATTTTTTTTAAATTATTAAGGCTATTCAAAGTCAGTTCATGTTACTTTTTTACTCTTTTTTAGTCTCTTAGTTTACACACAAGTTTAGACACACAATAAAGCATTTTTTTTTTAATTTCATAAAGCGATGAAACGAGCAAAACGTTCACCTGATGGTAAGTGCAACGTCTGCCCATAACAAATGCTGTGTCACCCAGAAAATTTTTGTGCGATACCACACTGTGCCCATCACTCTGAGACATAAGTTCTAAAGTCTCATATGCCCAGTTACACTAGCCCTTCAAACCGAGACACTGTACTGTGTTTTTTTTTAACATTATAAGTTAGCGTTTAACTACAATTCCACCTGATGGTAAGTGGCGATGTAGTCTTTTGTTGGTAGGCACACTAGCTTAGAAAAAGCCTATTCACTCTTCTCTTGAAGACACCCACATTATAATCGGACGGAAAGACTGATGCAGGCAAATTATTCCAGTCCTTTGCTGTACGCATTATGAACGACGAAGCAAAACGCTTCGTCCGAATGCAGGGTATGTCCACAACAAAAGGATGGAAACCCGCCGTGCGTCTTGTTGTCCGATGATGGAAAGGGGAAGGGGGAATTAACTCATGTAATTCCTTCGCACACTCTCCACTGTTTGCACACTACTACTTCACGGCAGAATAACTGGCCCTGGGGTGGTACCTACCTAGACGGATTCTCTTAGTTATAGATTATTTTTATTTTATTACTTATAGATTATTTATTATTATTAGATATAGATTATTTTCTTAAATAAACGCGACGATATATCTTGGCGGAGCAAACTCCATGTGATTCGATTCAATAGCTACGAATGTTTGCCAAAAAGATTTATTGAACTCTGTAGACTAAATGTACGTGTAAAAAGTACATCGGTCTGACTCCGCGCTGTCTTTTCATGTAAATGTTAGGATGTGTTTATTTACGGATTTGTGGAAAGCACACCACTATTAATATGCTACTTATAAATATATAAGTGTGGTGGCGGCCGTGTGGTAGCGGCTTAAGAGAATCTATCACCCCATCTCATTCCGTGGGTGTTGTAAAAGTCGACAATGGGAAAATTAAAACCAGAATATGGGCAGCAGCATCTTCCTGGAACATCATAATAAATAAACTGCGGTTGCCAACCTGCCTGCCAAGTGTAGCAACTACTTCATATTCCACAAAATGAGAGCTGCAACCTTTTGTGGCAATCTATGTGGGAGGCCTATGTTCAGCAGTGGACTAGTGATAGACTGAAATAATGATGATGATTAAATATATAAGAAGACAAAGGAAGTGTTATAGTGATTATGTTATCCTAGCCAATTCGACCACGGCGACAGTTTCAAACACGCAGGCACTCACTCGTCCTTACCTTTCCGCGGCCGTGTACTGGAGGTGTTAATTGAGAAGGCGAGAGAGTTGCTTGTTGGACGTCTTTAATTAGACTATCTTGTTTAAGACCACGCGAGTCGCTACGAGAACTGTTCAATGATACTAATATATGGACACTTCCGTCGTTGTATATTTATGAAAATAAAAAAAGTGACTCTATCCTGTAGAATGGGGCGAGGCGACATGCTAGAGGTTCCTGTGTTCAGGTTGGCCAAAGCTAGAAAGTCTTGTCTTTGTCATAAACTTTATAACAAAGTTCCTAAAAGTGTGTCGCAAAAAAATGACATAGAATTCAATAAACTTATCGGCGTATATTATAGATTATTACATAGAGGACAGAGACGTGTGGAAATAATACACATAACATACATATTTGGTAGGCAAGGGAATTGCAAGTGCAGAGTTATCTGCACTTGCAATTCCCTTGCCTACCAAATATGTGATATTATAATTAAATAATATATTGTATACATGAAATTATGTAATAAGAGATTGAAAAAAAGGCTCCGGAGTATCTTTCCGGTTCTTCTCTTAAGTCATATTTTTTGAACCGGTGTAGTTTTTGACACTCACAAGAGCTTTATACAAGCCTAAACTGAATAAAGAAATGTTGACTTTGACTTCGAATTTCATACAAGTAAATGAATGCGTCGCGTGGGTTACACTACAGCCGGTGTAAAGCTTACGCGACAATCGCAACATAGTCAGAACCCGAAAACAAACAATTTGCGCACCGGCTGGGGTTTGAACCCTCTACAGGTGGCATAGAAGACAGGTGTTCCGAACCCTAACCGCACGTTTGTCATACGCTAGTTTGCTCGTTGTTTGGATTGAATACGGGTGCAGAGTTCATATAAATGTCATGTCACACGTCGTATAGGGACAAATGGTTGTCACGTAAGGAAGTGTTTATATACTCTTTGGCCGCCGACCAAACGCGACGACGACCGCGTGGCCTAGTGGTCTGAGTACCTGACTTCTAGGCCGCGGGTCCTGGGTTCGAATCCCAGCCGGAGCCAACATTTGTGCTAAATCATAAATTGTTGGGTTTTCGGGTCTGGTTGTGTTGTGTTTGTCCCCGTGTTTCTGACACTGCATCCTAGCCTACCTCCGATCTTATCGCATCAGAGTCACATCGGGCGCGGGTAGGTAGGAACGAGTGAGTGCCTCTGTGTTTGCGCGTACACTTGTGGCACTATAATATCTCCTGCGCAGTTGATGGCTCTCGACAGTAGTCGGAGGTTGTCGCCGTGCTCGAAATCGGCTAGGAGAACATCATCATGCACTTTGGGAATGAAGCAGTAATGTAGGAATAAATTGAAATGAAATTTCTTTACGCTTCGACATTTCGTTTGTCGAGCATAGCTGTAGCTTCCACGGTTTTCACGAGAGAGTATTTTACAAATTGCGCCCAGTGTGCGTTTCGACATTTTTTAAAACATGCCGCTCATTAGGATTTCTTCTATACCGAGAAAGTTTTCTAGAGACAAATCCCACATGAACAACACAAACGAATTGTTTCATGAGCAAATGTTGGTTATGGCTGGGATTATTTATTTATTTATTTTTTATTGTATTTTTTATTATTAGGTATTTCTATAGTTTTCTCATCTGGTTGGGATATATATGAATATATAAAATAAGATAAAATAAATAAGATACTATAAGACATATACCGTATACCGTGTGGTATACGGTATATGTCTTATATAAGAGAATCTACCACCCCATCTCATCCCGTGGGTGTCGTAAAAGTCGACAGAGGGAAAATGTAAATCAGGAGATGGGCAGCAGCATCTTGCTGGAACATCTGAATAAATAAACTGCGGTTGCCAACCCGTCTGCCAAGCGTGGCAACTATGGCAAAATCCCCCCAAAACGAGAGCTACAAACTTTTGTGGCAATCTATGGGGGAGGCCTATGTTCAGCAGTGGACTATTGATAGGCTGAAACGACGACGACGAAGATATATAGTAGACAATACAATAAAATATATAAATAAAATCCCAACCAGACGGGAGCCTTTGGCAGGGGAGACCAAACGGCCGAGGTTTAGGGGGAAAGGGAAAGAAACCGGCGGACGATGCGGGCCGTATCGAGGAGCACCGCCTTCTGCATGTGAGCACGAAGCAGCCCTTCACGGAGTCCCAGTCGCCTCAGATGTCCCGAGAGTCTGACCGGGATTAACCCGTTTGCAGACACAACCACCGGAATAATTTCGGTCGGTAACCTCGTGAGCCAGGTTCAGATATTTTGTCTTCTTCTCTATTTCGGCTTTCACGAAGTTCTCGTCATATGGAATGGTAATGTCGACCAAAGATATCCTTGACTGTGCCCGGTCCATCAGCACGATATAAGGCTTATTCGCAAGAATAGTCCTGTCCTTGATATCCCGGTTTATTTTATTATTATCCTGTATATTATTTTATTATGACCTGTATGTGGAACTTGCTGCCGCCAGCGGTTTTTCCGGACCGATATGACTTAGGGACGTTCAAGAAAAGAGCCTATTCCTTTCTCAAAGGCCGGAAACGCATCCGCGACTCTCCGTGCCCAGTTACTCTGCCATGAAGCAGTAGTGTGCAAACATTACTGTGTTTCGGTTTGAAGGGCACTGTGAGCTAGCGTAATCACTGGGCATATGAGACTTGAGAACTTATGGCTCAGACTGATGGGCAGAGTGCGGTGTCATACAGAAATTTCCCGGGTGACACAGCATTTGTTATGGGCAGACGTTGCACTTACCATAAGGTGAACGTTTTGCTCGTTTCATTACTTTAACCAATAAAAAAAACTCAAAGCAAGGCAGGGAGAGATATTTTTATAAGTGACTAAAATGTTTAAATTCATAATTTTAAATACTTACTAATAAAAACATTACATTAATAGGACTAAAATATATCTAATCAATAATTCTTACAACGTTTCGAACAAAGACATCGTCTGCTAGTCGACAAGGTCCTCGCAATAAAAAAATGTATTTACTTCAGCCGTATATTGTGGCTTATCCATTTTAACTGATGTAAATGCTTGGTCATTAAAAACTTTACTTTTCGCAAGTTTCCTATTCAGGAATCCGTCTAGGTAGGTACCACCCCAGGGCCAGCTTTTCTGCAATGAAGCTGTAGTGTGCAAACATTATTTATTTATAATTTTTTTTTTTTTTTTTATAAAGTGACGAAACGAACAAAACGTTCACCTGATGGTAAGTGCAACGTTTGCCCATAACAAATGCTGCGTCCCCCAGAACATTTGTATGACACCACACTGTGCGTCACCCTGAGACATGAGTTCTTACTGTTGTGATGAGTTGTGACTGTTCCAGGAAGAAGCTGCTGCCCATCTTCCGGTTTTAATTTTCCCTCTGTCGACCTTACTACACCCACGGGATAAGATAGGGTGGTAGATTCTCTTACGCAGCCACCACACGGCGTATTATATTTAGGCTTTATTATAGTAGTGATATAAATTATTTGTGGTGGCGGCTCGTTAAAAGAATACTACCACTCCATCTCATCCATTGGATCTCGTAAAAGGCGAGTAAGGAATTAAACTGCACTATGCACCCAACAGCGCATGGTGGCGATGGGCTCACCACCTATGACACCAAGTGCATTATATTGTTTTGGTGAAACGTGGATTGTGGCAGTCATCTGTTTTTGCAGTGAGTGCCCAGTCTCTGACTACCCCTTAAGGGATACAGTCGTGATCTTATGTATGTATGTATAAATTATCTACAACTTGTGGATATTATATGGATATATAAGCTGTGATACGCCGTAAGTAGAAAGTTAAATACACAACGCTATGGCTGAGCGATCGATTTCTGCGCTGTGAGTGGCAAGTTCGTATCCCGTACGGAGCAAAAAAAATATTAGACTAGTGTTAAGGACGAAGGAATCCCCCGATGTACAGTGCCACTGTTTCGGTTTGAAGATTATGCGATTAATATTAGACATAAGAACCGATGTATTAATAAACAAAGACACTAATAATGAATTACGTGGTACTTACTGGTGGTAGGATTCCTATGCAGGAATCCGTCTAGGTAGGTACCACCCCAGGGCCAGTTATTCTGCCGTGAAGCAGTAGTGGGCAAACATAACTGTGTTTCGGTTTGAAGGGCACTGTGAGCTAGCGTACTCACTGGGCATATGAGACTTAAGAACTGATGTCTCAGGGTGATGGGCACAGTGAGGTGTCACACAGAAATGTTCTGGGTGACACAGCACTTGTTATGGGCAGACGTTGCACTTACCATCAGGTGAACGTTTTGCTCGTTTCATCACCTTATACAATAAAAAAAAAACTACCAGGTAAACTTTATGCACGTCTCATCACAAACATTACGGAAAAAAAACCATAATGTATTGTACACGAACTCAACCTGTGTATAAAAACATAACTTTAGATACATACATACATATAATCACGCCTTTTTCCCATGTAAGACAGAGAACACATCCGTAGCTCCGACAGGAAAACGAGACATGACGGTTGAGGAATCATATCATCGAAAGAAAAAAAAATCGCCGCCAATTTGGTACGAGTTGAAATTCTTTCTCCCCATTGCGTTCCCATGAGTAGCCAGCCACCAGCATGGCAAATACTGGCTTGGCGGAGAGGAAGGAAAAAGGATTAGGTAGGAAATGGAATTGGGATGGGGAATGGAACTATAAGGGTCTGATCTATCTCGGAAAGAGCAGAAGAATACAGTAGTAGCCTATGATATTACGATACAGAGCTACGTCATTTTCCCAGAAGACACTGACGTTTGTCATTTGCGCGCAAGTGGATGCAAACTTCATCAAGGCTACCAATCACTGCAATTTTTAACTTAGACTAAGTGATGTTCTCCTAGCCGATTTCGACCACGGCGACAACTGCCGACTACTGTTGCGAGCCATCAACTGCGGAGGAGTTATTATAGTGCCACAAGTGTACGCGCAAACACAGAGGCACTCTCGTTCCAACCTAACCCCGCCCGATGTAACGCTGATGCGATAAGATCGGAGGTAGGCTAGGATGCAGTGTCAGAAACGGGGACAATCACAACACAACCAGACCCGAAAACCAACAATATGTGTTTTAGCACAAATGTAAGCTCCGGCTGGGATTCGAACCCAGGACCCGCAGCTTAGAAGTCAGGTACTCTGACCACTAGGCCACGCGGTCTTAGACTAAGTAATAGATTTTTGATATGTCGATAGGTAGTAAAGCAAATGTGATTTTTTCGAACAGTAGTTCTCAATTCTACTGAGATTTTGAATAACAATTGAGAACATATTAACTAGACATTAAAACCTTATGAAACGTAACGTTGAAACTGTCAAACGGTAAAGAAACATGTCTGTTTTTATAAATTATACACTTTTAAAAGTTTTAATCTACACGGATATGCCCGCGTAAAAGAACACATAGCTGATGTGAACCATCGTTGTTCTAGGAAGTCTTCAGTCTGTGACCATGTTCTGGATCATCCCAACCATTACATCAGATTTGATAAACCACAGATCCTTGCAAAAGAACACCGATTCCTACCAAGGATGATTCGCGAGACGATTGAAATCAAAAAACATCCTAATTTCAATAGAGAAGATCGTTGAGTATTACCGCCAGATTGGGATCCAATAATAAATAAAATTAAATCAAAAATCAAGCATACCACTGCAAGACTACAAGACACAGTTAAATCTTTATGCGTAGATCGGACCAAAAATAATAAAAAGCTGAAGGTACCCCAGGTTAACTATGACATCAGGATATCTGTCACCTCAGTCCTCCCGTGAACATGGGTGCTGTAAAGCACTCGAAACGTCGGGTTATAAATAGTAAAAAATTAAACGCGATAAATCCGTAAAATTAGTTTCATTTGTTGTAGGATTTATTACATGAAGATAGTTCCATACAGGTATACAATTTTCTAAAAATTAAAAATTGTAACAGGTTAGAACTGGTCATAAAACATTATGTATTTTTATCTTTTGCATTTTTTACGTTTTTGTTCATTTGATCATAATAATTTTCATTTAAGCTAGTCTACTAGTCCACTGCTAAACAAAAGTTTGTAACTCTCATTTTGGGGGAAATTTTGCTGTAGTTGCCACGCTTGGCAGGCGGGTTGTCAACCGCAGCTTATTTATTCTGATGTTCCAGAAAGATGCTTCTGCCCATCCTCTGGTTTTAATTTTCCCTCTGTCGACTTTTACGACACCCACGGAATGAGATAGGGTGGTAGATTTTCTTAGCCGCTACTATATTAAGTAATAAGAGAGTTAAGACTCCTATATCTATATTTTATTACTTCAATTAATCAAAGTAGCGCTTCCATATTGCTGTAGAACACCCATGGTCATCAGCTTGGGATCCTATAATTAATAAAATTAAATCAAAACCCAAGCATATCACTGCAAGACTTCAAGATACACTTTCTGCGTAGATCGGATCAAAAATAATAATTAAAAGCTGAAGGTACTCCGGGTTAACTATGACATCAAGACATCTGGCATCTCAGTCCTCCCGTGACAAGGGTTGCTGTAAAGCGCTCGAAACGTCGGGTTATAAATAGTAAAATAAAACGCGATAAAATCCGTAAAATTAGTTTCATTTAAACACAACTTTCGATAAGACAACAATATATATGTCGAAGCAGAAGACCCAGGGTTATTTTTGGGGGAGCAGTACTACTGTCCCCCTTTGGCAAGGGTTCAGTTGTACTGTCCTTCTCTTGATCCATTGCAAAGAAACGCCTTGATATATCACTTACAAATGATTTATTTATTACAGATCTATATTTCTCACAATATTTTACAATTTATTTAAAGTAGTTAGCGTAGTAGCTTAACAAACGTTTGCCAAATACACAACCTTCACCGGCAAGCGTTAAAAACACAAGTTAACCAGGTTGTCGTTAACACCCTTTTTTATATTACTATTGTACATGCCAACCAGCCAAAAATCCTCCCCACCACTCAATATCAATCTTAATATAATTCACAACAGTTCACTGGTAACGCATAGAATGAAGTGTGCCTGACGATAGATTTATAAAAGTTAGCGATATAGGGCACCCCATAAATTTCGATAACCAAATGCTGGTGTGACAAAATAATTTGACTAGGTGACGAAGGAATTAAGATTACGTTGTTCAGTGGGCGCTTTCACAGCGAAACCTCAAGTGGCCGATACAAGCCTTTTAAACAAAAACTTTTAACTTTTAACAAAATGAAAGATTTACAAATAAATAATACTCGTGTGAAAAAATAATTTAAAAGGCGACGAGGTAGTTAAGATAACGTTGGTAAGGTGCGGTTTCTCAGCGACACCTCTTAACAAAAGTGGCCAATGCAAGGCGGTTATTGTAAACTGTTAAATGATTTAAATACAAAGGAATTCTTAGGTGATAAAAATATTTAAATGGTGATGAATGAATTGACCACGTCGGTTGAGAGTGCTCTCACGGCGACATATATACGCGAAACCATTTAGGTACAATCTTCTAAATAGATACGGGCTATTGCTTGCGGAAGCGAGGAGCTTCTTTGCAATGCATACATAATCTGATCTGACCTTATTTAAAGTATCGCTGGATTATACTTTTAAAATTGTTACAGCATATGACAATATCTGCATTCCGTAAAATCGTTTTAGTTTTATAAAACAAGAGCGAAATAAAAAAGAGAGACATGCAGTTTTTTTTATTGTATAAAGTGATGAAACGAGCAAAACGTTCACTTGATGGTAAGTGCAACGTCTGCCCACAACAAATGCTGTGACACCACCACACTACGCTCGTCACCCTGGGACATCAGTTCTTAAGTCTCAAATGCCCAGTGATTACGCTAGCTCTTAGTGCCCTTCAAACCGAAACACAGTAATGTTTACACGCTACTGCTTCACCGCAGAATAACTGGCCCTGGGGTGGTACCTACTGAGATGGATTTCTGCATAGAAATCCCACCACCAGTATAATCTGTGTTCCCTAGTATTGAAGCCAATCTCTCAGCTATTGTGCCAACCGTGCCAAAGTGAGAAACAACATTATACATTAATTATTAATATAATCGCCTGCCAAGCTAGGTAGCTGTTACGATTTCTATAGCTGCAGTGGACTTAAGACCCAATTGAAAAGTGGACATGTAATGAAAATGGATGACATTGAAACCTACTGAACTGTAATTATAATTATAACGTTGGTGGCATTTGCTTTTTGAAACAGTTTCACAGTTTCAGTATATGGATTCCTGCATAGGTACGATTCCTATGCAGGGATCCGTCTAGATATACACCATCACAGGGGCAGTTATTATGCCGTAAAGCAGTATTGTGCAAACGTTACTGTGTTTCGGTCTGAAGGGCACTGAGAGCTAGTGTAATTACTGGACGAATGATACTTAATAACTGATGTCTGACTGAAGAACTGATTGCTCTGGGAGACACATAATTTGTTATGGGGGGCGTTGCGCTTACAATCAGGTGAACTTTTTACTCGTCTCGTCAATTTCTCCTATTAAAATATACCTATTATTATTTTATATAGCTGGAATCGATCATTAATTATTTAAAATTATATAACCAGTTATGTAATGAGAACTAAATATGATTTTTTTGTAATATAATTACATTCTGTACGATGCGGGAAATAACATATATATTTTATACAGTAAACATACATACATACATAAGATCACGACTGTATCCCATAAGGGGTAGTCAGAGACTGGGCACTCACTGCAAAAACAGATGACTGCCACAGTTCACATTTCACCAAAACAATATAATGCACTTGGTGTGATAGGTGGTGAGCCCATCGACACCATGCGCTGTTGGGTGCACAGTGCAGTTTAATTCCTTACTCGCCTTTTACGAGATCCATTGGATGAGATGGAGTGGTAGTATTCTTTTAACGAGCCGCCACCACACGGCTATTATACAGTAAAAAGTTCAGCAAATTGAAGTGGCAGTGGTTCGGTTATATAGCACTCATAACCTTTGGAGCTCAATGGCACGGGTGGCAACCTGATACTGGCAAACGCAGTGTAGGACGACCCGACCCCATTGTAAGAGCCGATCTGCCCGGTTTGCGGGATGTTGGATGCAGGTGGCTCAGGACCGTGTTTTGTGGCAGTCTATGTATGTGACTGATGTTCAGGAGTGAACTTGTGATGGACTGTGATGTTGATGATTCGTAGATTATGCAACCAATAGTTCTTCTGTGAAAATTTTGACGATAATAACAATAGAAATTCAATTTCAGTTTCATAAATATATTTCAGTTACAAGAATTCCGTAAAGTCGTTTATTTTATAAATCGAATATTGTTAAGTTATTAAATGTACAATTTGAAACTGTTTACTTGTCAGTTTATAACCAAGTTACACTAACTTAAATTAGCAATTACATGCACAAGAGATTGTCGGATGCTGTGTCTCTTCGTTTAATCTCCGGAGTATTTATGTAGATAATTACAAGCCGACAAGCGAGCTAGTTGGCATAAGTGTAGTAAATTTGACTAGTTTTAGTAAAGTTTTATGACGTTTTCTTAAATAACTACTGATACGTTACGTATAGGGCCGCCCAGGTAGCCCAGGTGCCGGGCGCACCGGAACTGTGTACGATACGGTGCTGGCACCTCTGTAATTGTTATTTTGATTGCTGATTTACCACGTGCTCAGCGGAGCAGGAAATATCGTGAACCTCAATGTCTGAGGAACAAAAATATTTCAAAGACTTGTGGTCCGCCAAGGGAATTACACTGTGCACCCAACAGCGCATGGTGGCAACGGGCTCAACACCTATCACACCGAGTGCATTTTAGTTTTGGTGAAACGTGGATTGCGGCAATCATCTGTTTTTGCAGGAGTGCCCAATCTCTGACTATCCCTTATGGGTACAGTCGTGATCTTATGTATGTAGTCCGCCAACCCGTACTGTAGCAGCGTGGCAGACTTTTCTTGGCTCCAAAAAATCAGCCTGTGTTCAACAGTGAGACATTTATAAGGTGTAACTTTACTTTTATTACTTATTATATATTACATATCTATCAACATATACATAATCTTTGTTTGTCGACGAAGACAGTGATGATTCTTAATATTGATTATATCCTGTTAGACTGATTTCTGTTTCCACCATCCACCACCATTTCAGCCTATCACCAGTCCACTGCTGAACATAGGCCTCCCCCACAAATTGCCACAAAAAATCTGTATATCTCATTTTGGAGGGATTTTGCCATAGTTGCCACGCTTGGAAGGCGGGTTGGCAACCGCAGTTTATTTATTCAGATGTTCCAGGAAGATTCTGCTGCCCGTCTCCAGGTTTTTATTTTCCCACTGTCGACTTTTACGACACCCACGGGATTAGATGGGGTGGTAGATTCTCTTTATCCGCTACCACACGGGTATTTCTGTTTCACTGATAATTAATACGGAATAAAAGTTATACATACATACAGTCACACCCTCCTTCTTTACAAGGGGTAGGCAGCGGCCATTCACATTGCCCACTTTTCGTCCTAGCGGGAAACCAGACTTGACGGGTGGCGAACCACGCTGCAATTTTGGTACGACTCAAATAATTCTTACTCCCCATTGCGTTCCCTCGAGCAATACAGTGACAGTTATGGTGTTATTCTGCACGAAGAAAGGCTGTCCGTATAATACCTTAGTCGCCTCTTACGACACCTCGATAGGAAAGAGGTAGGTGCTATTTCACTCTGCCGGATCGGTTAAAAAGTTATATGGAGATGACAATTTTTTTTTATGAACTGTTGGTAGTAGATGGATGTAGATGGCGATCTATGGGGGAAGCATGTGTTCAGCAGTGGGCTAGTGATAGGCTGAAATGATGATGATGAGGATTGGTAGACCGTGCTTTGTTTTATATACATATAATAAGTATCTATTCTATTTAATTTTTCTTTCACAGTTAATAGAATCAGGCGTTACTTTGCGGAAATCCATTATGATGAAGGAAAGTTAGTTAATTTGCTAAGATCCGCATGCAAAATATAAAATGGTGTACATTACATAGTTTTTTGAAGAGCACCGCCCGCCCTCCGTCAGTAGCGTGCACAAGCAAACTAACTCCGCCATCCTCCAGGAGATACCCTCCACCCACCACTACGAGCACGTGTTTCGACCCAAAACGAGGCATTATCAAGTGTCATTGACTCTACAACAGAAAGCCGCCGAGAAAGACAGTCGCAGATCAGGTGAACGTTTTGCTTGTCTCGTCACTATTTCAAATAAAAAAAAAGGTGTCCGCGGCGTCTTCTGAACGAAGTGGTGAGCGCCCATGTATTCAATTCTCCAACAAGAGGGGAGCGAGATAGGGCTGCAATACGTCCTCTCTCCTCCTTAACCCGAAGAGCGGTAAGTAGAAGGAGAGCCTGTTAGGAACTTTCTTAAAATGAGGCGGAGGCGGTGGACACGGGGATGATATGTCGAGTGTTGGATGTGACCCATGCGGTGTTACCGTGCGCATCTACGCACAAAAAGAGTAGACACCTCCAGCTCTATACCCTCAACGAGGCGGGGTCTATAATAACTTTGGCAGAACACTTTGGTCGAGTGGTCATAAGAAATTTAATATAATTCTAATCGACAAACTATAATAAACTATTTGTCCAATGAGATTTGTCAAGAGAGAAAATTTACTAGACTTTTATTGCTTGCGATATTACGTTTCATACATATCATTTTATTGTCTTAAACAGAATACAAACTATATTTGGCTTTGTCGAACGATACTTTAATAACAATTTATATGAAAGGAGAGAAAGTTAATTTGCTAAGATCCGCATGCAAAATGTAAAATGGTGTGTATTACCTAGTTTTGGAGAGCACCGCCCGCCCTCCTTCAATAGCGTGCACAAGAAAACCTATGAAGCCACCGGAAGCCGCCACCAGATACCTCCTACCTCCACCACTACAACACTACTCCTCGGCAATACACACCACTGAAGTCGAGAACTACCGCCGAGAAGAGTCTCGGCGGTGACTGTCGTAGAGTCAATATCACTTGAGAATGCCTCGTTTTGAGGTAAAACACAACATATAAATACAACATACACAACTATACAATTTATATGCAAAAGTTTGAAGTAATTTCTTATATTTGAAATGGAATGAGATATACTTATTCTCCGACGTAAGAAATTCAGATTTCGTTTGTAAAATGTCATTTTTTATTATCTACCTCCGTTACTTAATGATATTTCCTCTTTACAGAAAAGAAAAAGGCGAAAGAAACTGCAGGCATCCTCTTTTTTAGTAATTTTTCAATGTCCTTTTAGAATTGCACTGGCGGTAGGATTCCTATGCAGGAACCCGTCTAGGTAGGTTCCACCGTGAAGCAGTAGTGTGCAAACATAACTGAGTTTCGGTTTGAAGAGCACTGAGAAAGCGCTCGAAACGTCGGGTTATAAATAGTAAAATTACACGCGATAAAATCCGTAAAATTAGTTTCATTTAAATGTGTAGTGTTCGCGTAAATAAGAAATCATTATCTGAAACAAGTTGGCATTTCAATGGTTGGAAATACTGGTATTTGGGAGTGAAAGCGACACCAAGAAAAATTCAAGTGATTGGAAAACAATCAATCAACAATTTCTATGCAGGAATCCGTCTAGATAGGTACCACCCCATGGCCAGTTATTCTGCCGTGAAGCAGTAGTGTGCAAACATTACTGTGTTTCGGTTTGAAGGGCACTGTGAGCTAGCGTAATCACAGGGCATATGAGACTTAAGAACTGATGTTCTGGGTGACATAGTATTTGTTATGGGTAGACGTTGCACTTACATCAGGTGAACGTTTTGCTCGTTTCGTCACTCTATCCAATCAAAATAAACAGTTTTATTATTATTTAAGACAATTTTGATAACATTAAAAAAAATTCAATGGTAAAAAAACAATTCAGAGGTAATAAGAAATCCTATAATCGTCGTCGTAATGTATCCTGCACCACAATTCCATTCGATGCATTTATGCACGAAATCGCTGTATAATTTTACGTTTTAATCGGAAATAAAAATAATATAATGCATCATTAGTTAGAGTCTGTTGAGTTTTATAACTCTTGTCTAGACTTAATTTTATGTATCTTAAGGGAAGGGAAATAAAATCACAATATTTTAATTAAAAAGGTATATCATATCGTACTGAAGTTACGTCGAGGAATACTGTATAGCTTTTTTAATGATTGGTAACTATTTTCATCATCATTTCAGCCGATCACTAGTCCATTGCTGCACATAGGCCTCCCCCATAGATTGCTACAAAAGTTTGTAGCTCTCATTTTGGGGGAATTTTGCCATAGTTGCCACGCTTGCCCATCTCCTGGTTTTTATTGCACGCAGCAGCATCTTCCTGGAACATCAGAATAAGTAAAATGCGGTTGCCAACCCGCCTGCCAAGCGTGGCAACTATGGCAAAATTCCCTCCAAAATGAGAGCTACACACTTAAAGAGGTATGTACACTTTTGTGTCGTCATGGGCCGATCCCAGCTTGTCTGTCGGGCTTGTAGCTTCTCCCTGGCTCCTGGTCAGGTGGCGACGGGTGCAACAGCTTGCGTGGGAGAGGGCGTCCCTCCGGTGATCGAACGTGTAGTAGCGTAAAGCCGCCCACAGATGTTCGTGCGGCCCGGCTCGGTCGTAAAGCCGACGCGCCTCCCGGGTTACGAATTCCTTATTTGTTTCTATTTTTAGGTCCCGGGCAATTACGCCATTTATAACGTAGCGACCTGCTCCCACGACTGTGCGTAGTGACAGGTTTTGCAGGGCTTGAAGCTTTTTACGCTGCGACTCGGAGGTAAGCGCGTACGATGGCGGCGCAGCGTATGTGAGTCTGGAGCGGACGTAAGTCTTGTAGACCGCCATCTTTGCTCGGGTGGGCAGATGTGATGCGGGCGGGTTAGCTGCGTTGTTGTTGAGTGGCAACTGTGAAATCCGTGCTGTTCCGACCAAAGCGTTATGCACGGAAGAATTCTTCGCATCAACAACCGCTCGAACAATTTGGCAATGTGCGGCAGTAGCGTAATCGGTCGATAGCTTTATCGTAATCGGGGTTGCGTCTGTCCTTCACTGACTTCAGCCACACGATCACTTTGCCCATCTTCCAATCTGTGGGAAAGTGCCCTGTCCGCAGTATCCCATTAAACAGTCGTGTCATTGCGACGACCGCTCTTCTGGGCAGCTACTTGATGGCGGCGTTTGCTATCCCGTCCGGTCCCAGCGCCTTTCGCACTGATAGGCGCCTAATCACTATTTTAACCTCCGCCGGTATGAAAAAATTGCCTGGTAGAGGCGAGAGGTCTTCGGACAGGAATTCCTGTGCACGGTTCTCGGTTATACTCTCTTAATACAAATCCAAGAAGGCTTGAGGCGTCAGCCACTATCGTATCTATAGGTTTATGGTGGTAGGATTCCTATGCAGGAGTCCGTCTAGGTAGGTACCACCCCAGAGCCAGTTATTCTGCCGTGAAGCAGTAGTGTGCAAGCATTACTGTGTTTCGGTTTGAAGGGCACTGTGAGCTAGCGTAATCACTGGGCATTTGAGACTTAAGAACTGATGTCTCAGGGTGACGGGCGCAGTTTGGTGTCACACAGAAATATTCTGGGTGACACAGCATTTGTTGTGGGCGGACGAGGCACTTACCATCAGGTGAACGTTTTGCTCGTTACGTCACTAAATACAATTAAAAAAAAAAATAAGTTTACTGTCAAAGTGGACTCCTCAGTCTCGTATATTGTTTACTTATTCAAGTAATTCGCCTTCAAAACTATATTTTGATGGTATAATGGTACGATTTCGAGTGAATTTAATGGGTTTCCACTAGTTTATATTTAAGGTATTTTTATTTCTGGTGCACCATTCTGTTAGGTTGATTAGGTCATTTTGGAAGAGTTGTATATTTGAAGTATTCCTTCTTTCTTCAATAGTTTAATAATTATATTAAGGAAGCATGAATGTTTGGTTGATGAAAAGTATAAAGAGACATGGACCTAAATGTGATCCTTGCGGGATTGCAGACGTTGCAGTGCAAGGTTTTGATTTATAACCGTTTATGACTAAACTTTGATTGCAATTGGATAAATAAGAACTAAACCAACCCAGAAAGGGCTTTGTCACACCGAATCGTTGGAGCTTACTTTTTATAAGGTCGTGATTCACAGTACCGAAAGCCTTCTTACAATCTGTATATACTGCGTCTACTTGAATACGAGCATCCACAGATTTGACCAAATTTTCAAAGTAAACCGTTTAATTAGAACACGTCGATCTTTTTTTTAACAAATCCGTATTTTTCATTTATTAAAGTGTGGAAATCTGCCATGATAAAATTGGACATATTATAGCTACAAGACCCTTTGCTAATATAATTATAATTAGATATGCTATGATTCGCTTCCATTTTTAAACACAGGAATGATTTTGGTATTTTTCCACTTGGAAGGAAAAATAACGATTTTAATGACGTATTATATGTGTAAGTGGAAAAGACAGTCCATCGGCAGCTCTTTGTATGAAGATGGGAGGGATGCCATCTGGACCAGCTCCTTTATTAAGATCCAGACATTTTAGTGTTTAACTTACTTGTACTCGTATTTCGGTGATGATGATGTTACTTAAGATTCTGTTGCTTTTACTTTCGGGGTCTGTAGAGATTTTATCAATTGTATTCGATTTTACATAGGCCGTTGCAAAATGCGAAGCAAAATTATTACATATTTCATCACCTTGAACCTTGAAATACCGTTAGCCATTGTATCCGGGTAATTACTTGTTCCGCCTCTTTTGATTATCAAATACGTACAGAAATATTTTGGATTCAGTTTTAGTTTTGATTCCAGATATGCAGTATACGAATTATAACAGAACATTATTATTTTATCGCAACGTTTTTTTTAATACTTAACACAATTCTGTCCATACGATTATTATATTTAATTTAATTTGAGTCTTAATTTGTTCTTTACATTTAACCTTTCAATAAGATGCTAAGAAAACCAATGCGGGTATTTATAGGTTTTCTATTATACTAAAGGACCATGTTTGTGAATTATTTCTTGTAATTTAACATAAAAAAATTCAACCATATCATCTACAGATTGGCAAGAATTGAACTCTGTACCTATAGTTTCATAGTCCGCTTTAAAAAAGGTTTGTTTACTTATAGATTTGTTATAAATTAACTACCGCCTTATAAAAGCTATATAATTTCTAGTTAAAACTAGATGATGGGGGTCAATCTTTGTAACAATATCAACGGGCGTGAGCCGTGGTAGCTCAGGGGCTAGGCGCTCGCTTTAAATTTCATAGTACGCGAGTGACCTGGGTTCGATTCCCGGTGCCGGCACCACTAAAATTGTTAATTGCAATTTTAAGTGCTGATTTACCACGTGCTCGGCGGTGAAGGAAAACATCGTGAGGAAACCTGCATGTCTGAGGAATAAAAAAATATTTCGAAGATATGTGAAGTCCGCCAACCCGCATTGGAGCAGCGTGGCGGATTCTTCCTAGCTCCAAAACCCTCTCAGAAATGAGAGGAGGCCTGTGCTCAGTAGTGGGACATTTATAGGCTGAAACTTTACTTTTACTTTACAACGGGCTTATTGATAGTGACGGAACAAACAGTTGACAATACTATGTAGATCAAGAATTTTATAATTGTGATTTTTTAAATGATTGTACTGCTTTAAGCCATTTTAATTAATACAATCAATTAAACTTCTATCAATGTTAGAACCAAATGATGAAGGAAAAATCTTTCTTATCTGTGTCAGTACTCCTCTATATCAGTAGAACCAATATTAAAGTCACCCATAACTATACATTTGCAGTGATCATTTTCTAATACCATATTTAAGTTTTCTATGAAATGGTCTGAAATGTCTTTATTGATTGGTGGTGGTACATATATTACACAAAGGCACATATGCTCAATACAATTATCCATTGACAGTGTAAGTCTTACCCAGAGGTCCTCACATAAACTTTCATAGGTTCTCATTCTGCAAGACTAATATTTTTTGGACACAGCTATTTAAAAAAAAGCGCAAAAAGGCAAAAAAGAAGGCGAAGATGACCTTCTTTATCGCTGTATTGAGTGAAGGATCTCGTCTATAAACAACATAATTATTACAAAAATATCTCTGATTCAAAAACAAAAAATCTTATCGCAACATCTGACATCTGCCACCTCAGTCCTCCCGTAACCATGGGTGCTGTAAAGCGCTCGAAACGTCGCGTTATATATAAATAGTCAAAAATTAAACGCGATCAAATCTCTAAAATTTGTTTTATTTAAATGTATAGTATTCGCGTAAATATTTATTAAAACCACCAAAAATGATAAAACCAATATTAGCCTCGTGTTTGTAGATGTAACAAAGATTAGGTAATCCGTATTTATCTTTCAGAGATTCGAAAATCAAAGTAAATATTTGTGTAGCGAACAAATTGTTGGCTTTCGAGTGGAGATCCCTGCGGACCTTCCCCGAATTTTAGAGATTGGCTCCTGCCGATAAGAGAAGGCGCGGAGGAGGGGTTCTGCGGTAGCAAGCTAAACGTTTAGGTCAATCGGAATTCATTTAGAAACACCTATAACTTTTATTTCTAAATGACCCCAGTAGAATTTCGACATATTGTAACATTCAGAATGAAAGAAACAAAAAAAATACAATACTGTAAAAGAGTAATACGAAATAAAATAAACAATGGTGGTGACTATAATCTCACTAATATTTACATTAAAAAACAAATAAAACGCGGTAAAAGTATGTATGTTAGCCTGACATAGTGAAATGGCGACTAAAGATGAAAATATGGACACTAAACAAAGACTTTTATAAATGACTGGCTGTGCCTCGCGGTTTTCCCCGCCGTTTAAAAGAAATCGCTCTAAGGATCGACACTAATAGAATTTTTAATTCGAGCCAGTATTTCCTGAGATTAGCGCGTTTAACCAAACTAACTCTTCAGCTTCATACTCGTAATATTAGTATAGATTATTATCATATTAAATAGTACATGGATGATGACATCCCATGGGAATGAGGTGATCGCTGCCAAGCTAGTTCTGCGTCTTTAAAATACATTATTTTTTAATTTCTAAAAAGAAAACAAAAATACTCACTGGGTTTATGTCTGCAAATTTTTCAACCTTGTCTAGTTCAAAAATAAATTCGTTCAGTAAGTATTATGTAAATAATATAGCTGAATAAAAAATTATTCTATTCTGTTCTATTCTTCATACATACACATACAGTCACGCACTTTTCCCATATAACATATTGAAAATTACAAACATTAGTCCTATTTCACTGGTGGTAGGATTCCTATGCAGGAATCCGTCTAGGTAGGTACCACCCCAGGGCTAGTTATTCTGCCGTGAAGCAGTAGTGTGCAAACATTACTGTTTCGGTTTGAAGAGCACTGTGAGCTAGCGTAATCACTGGGCATATGAGACTTGAGGACTGAAGTCTCAGGGTGACGGGCGCAGTGTGGTGTCACACAGAAATGTTCTGGGTGACATAGCATTGGTATGGGTAGACGTCGCACGTTACATCAGGTGAAAGTAGGCGACATAGGTAGCCCAGTTTTCGCTCTTACGGGAAACGAGACTTAACGGGTGATTTTGGTGAAATTCAAAAAAAATCTTACTCCCCATTGCGTTCCCACAAGCAGTATAGTGACAGCATTGCATATTATGGTGTTATTCTGCACGAATAGAGGGTGCAATATCTTAGTCGCCTCTTACGACGCTGCGGTAGGAAAGAGATATGTGATCTTCTACTCTGCCGGCCACCTATCGGCATCTATTCTATTCTACACTATCTTTGATATGCATTATCGATGGTTAACCACGATTCTTACGCCATCTTATCTATCCGTACACTTACATCAAACTCAAAAGGCCTACGGCTCCGATGTATACTAAGCATTTTAATATTTCACATTTAGATATTTTTACTGGTGGTAGGATTTCTGTGCAGGAATCCGTCTAGGTAGGTACCACCCTAGGGCCAGTTATTCTGCCGTGAAGCAGTAGTGTGCAAACATTACTATGTTTCGGTTTGCAGGGCACTGAGAGCTAGCGTAATCACTGGGCATATGAGACTTAAGAACTGATGTCTCAGGGTGACGGGCGCATTGTGGTGTCACACAGAAATTTTTCGTATGACACAGCATTGTTATGGGCAGACGTTGCACTTACCATCAAGTGAACCTTTTGCACGTTTCGTCACCTTATCCAATAAAAAAAAAAAAGATTTGATGTTCACACAACAAATTTCTTTTGTAGTTTTGTTCTTTCTAGGGAGAGGCTTATGCCCAGCAGTGAACTGTTTACCAGCATTTGCAATTATCATCCAGTGAACGATTTGCTTGGCTCGTCACTTTCTTCTTAAAAAAGACTTTTTCAGTGTGAAGGACATTAGTGTTATATACGAATTGACGACTAAGGGTTTTGTGCGAAGTCAGGTACTCGTACCACATAGACCTTTGCAATTGAATGTTTTGGGTGACACAGCATTTGTTATGATATGGGCAGACGGTGCGCTTACAATCAGCTGAACCATTTGCTCAATGCGTCAATTTCTTCCATAAAAATATCATCCGTCTAGGTAGGTACCACCCCACGGCCAGTTATTATGCCGTGAAGCAGTAGTGTGCAAACTTTACTGTGTTTTAGTTTGAAGTGCACTGAGAGCTAGAGTAATCAATGGGCATATGAGACTTAAGAAATGATGTCTCAAGGTGACGGGCTCAGTGTAGTGTCACACAGAAATGTTCTGGGTGACCTGGCATTTGCACTTTACATCAGGTGAACGTTTTGCTCATTTCGTCACTCTATTGTAATATAAACAAAGACAAAGGCTAATAGAATCGGGCGTTACTTTGCGGAAATACATTAAAATGAAGGAAAGGAAGTTAATTTTGACAAGATTCCGAATGCAGAATATAAAATGGTTTTTTTTTTATTGTAGAAAGTGACGAAACGAGCAAAACGTTCAATTGATGGTAAGTGCAACGCCCACAACAAATGCTGTGTCACCCAGAATATTTCTGTGTGATACCACACTGCGCCCGTCACCTAGAGACATCAGTTCTTAAGTCTCAAATGCCCAGTGATTACACTAGCTCACAGTGCCCTTCAACCCGAAACACAGTAATGCTTGCACACTACTGCTTCATGGCAGAATAACTAGCCCTGGGGTGGTACCTACCTAGACGGATTCCTGCATAGGAATCCTACCACCAGTAAAATATTACCTAGTTTTTCAAGAGCATCGCCTACCCTGCCACAATAGCGTGCACAAGCAAACCATCACCCACACGGACAGAGTCAATAACACTTGATAACGCCTCGTTTTGAGGTGAAACTCGTGTCGTGTTCTCGACGTCTGTGGTGTATGTTGCCTAGTGGTAGTGTTGTAGTGGTTGTGGGTTTGCTTTTGCACGTTCCTGAGGGAGGACGGGCGGTGTTCTTACCTAAAACTAGGTAATATGCAGCATTTTATGTTTTGCCTGCGGATCTTATAAAATTAAATTAAAATTGAGCCGTGTGGTGGCGGCTCGTTAAAAGTATACTACCACTCCATCTCATCCAATGGATCTCGTAAAAGGCGAGTAAGGAATTAAACTGCACTGTGCACCCAACAGCGCATGGTGGCGATGGACTCACCACCTATCACACCAAGTGCATTATATTTTTTTGGTGAAACGTGGATTGTGGCAATCATCTGTCTTTGCAGTGAGTGCCTAGTCTCTGACTACCCCTTATGGGATAAAGTCGTAATCTTATGTAATGTGTGTAGTAAAACAACATGATAGCTAATTGACAACTGGTTTATTTCTTTTAATTTGACGTAAATAAGTATAAAACAATATGCTACATCATCCTCCTTAAATAACAATAAATTTCGAAACCAATAAAATATAAACTTAATAAACATACATTTAGTTAACATTTTTTTTTTTTTTTAACAATTATTTGAATTTGAATTTTTTTTTAGCCTCCCTTGCAGCCGCCCTTTCTGGTCGAGAAACAAAACTTTTAGAATTTTCTTCCACCAATCGCGAACTGGAATCCGATGCATCTGTGCTTTGTCCAGAGAAACCTTGCTCCAACGGCGAAGGAAGCGTTGTATTTGACCTTGATTCAAGTTTTATAAGGTGCCTACGATTCCTCCGCAACACTCTTCCCGTATTGTCACTCACAAAGTAGGAGCGTGGTTGTGGGGCAGAACCAACAATTCGCGCGCGCTGCCTCGTCGTGCCGCTCATAGCAATCACCTCGTCGCCCTCTTGCAACTCCGGCAGACGACGACTCCGAGTATTATACCATGCAGCGCTCCGCTGCTGATTTCGGATTATGTTCTTGTAGTCACGGTATCCGTTTCTTTCCGGCTTCAACTTTATCTCATGACATGGCAGTCTAGTATTTAATCGTCGACCCATCTGGAAAGAAACGGATAAATCTATTAAGAGGTCGCGGATCTAAACATACTCGCAAACTACCATCCTTCTTCGCTGTAACTACAATTCCATTAACCCAGGAAGTCGGGTGTGAGACCTTCCGTATAACACCTAATCCCTCCATACGAGTCAATTCAACCTGCAGTTTATCTCGAACTCCTATTGGGATTTTTCTGACTGGGCATATGCAAGGGATAGCGTTACTTTCAATCGGTATAGAATAAGTATCTGATAATTTACCTAAACCCGTAAATAATTCTTCATAATTCTGAAAATTAATACAATGGACTCTTTTAATCAAGTTTAACTTCTCTAACGCATCCTTTCCTAAAATGCTCTCACAACATTGTTCCGTTATAACAAACCTTAAAGTAAATTCTGCATTTTTGTATATCCAAGTTATCATACTAGAACCAATAATACTTAAATAATTTCCACAGAACGATTTTGCACGAGTATTATCAGGATTGATATTACTAAAGGACAAATTTAAACTTAAATAACTTTTCTTAGACAACACATTCAAATCTGACCCTGTGTCTAACTTAAAACGATGTTTTACGCCGCTGTTTAATAAATAAAGATTCTCATACCATTTCAAGTCTTCTGTTTCTGCTAACGTATTGACACATTTAAGTGTAGATATGAAATACATTTCATCCTCGCTGCCGTTTTGAGAATTCTCCTTAACTTCATAAACCCTCCTGGCTCTTCGCATTGGGCACATTACTTTAAAATGACCCCTCTTATTGCACAAAAAACATTTAGCTTTTCGCGCAGTACAACGCTCACCACCATCACAGCGCACGTCTGCACAGGCCGCGCAAGCCCGCGGTGCGCCCGTTCCAATTCCGGCCATCACGCCGGAACACTCGCCACCGCTGTTTTTACGTCCCCTCATGCATGGCCTGCCCACCCCGCTATTACAATAGCGTAAAGATACATTACCGCTTGTACCGCGGCGTCCTTCTTGGCTGTTTCCTACTGCATCTACTGACACGTGTTTTGAACTAAAACTCTCGATCTGCTTGCCCTCTTCGTTTGATATTTCGTTCGCCTGACAGATCTTAACAGCCTTGTCGAGTGTAAGATCATCCGTCCGCAGTAATCTATCGCGTACAGTTCCATCTATGATGCCGCACACGACCCGATCGCGCACTAAGCTATCCTCCAGTTGTTCAAACTCACATTGTTGGCTTAGCAGTTTCAAAGCCGTAACGTACTCATCAATGTTTTCGCCAACTTCTTGTTTGCGTGTAAAGAATTTAAATCTCACCATTATTACATTAGGTCTCGTTCCAAAATGCTCATTAAATTTCTCAATTACCTTTTTAATGTCTTCACATTCTTTGTCATCCTTGAATTTAAATGTCGTATAAATGTCATACCCATCGGGTCCGATTAGATTTACTAACAAACTGGCTTGCACATCGCTCGACTCTTTGTGGACTCCGGACGCCTTTATAAACATTTGAAATTGTCGCAACCATTTCCGCCAATTGCCAGCCCGATTAGCCGGTCCACCCTGTAGGATTAGCTCCGCTGGCGGCCGTGCATGCTCCATTGTACTTTTTTTTTTATATACACTTTCCCCGATATTTATTATTCAATTTGACGACAGTTTCTTATGAAATACTAATTTAAAACAATTTATTTTACGCACCGCTGCCACCATGTAGTAAAACAACATGATAGCTAATTGACAACTGGTTTATTTCTTTTAATTTGACGTAAATAAGTATAAAACAATATGCTACAATGTGTCTTATAAAATTTACTTGTTTCTTGTTCTTGTCGTTTCTTTCATTAAAAACATGTGCCTCAATTATTTAGAAAGCACATAACTGTCCTGTAATAAGTACGGGCGTTTTTTAAAGACAAAATTTCATGAAAAAAAAACCAAAGGAAAGGTTTGTCACAAAGGTTTTTATTAAGTTATATATAAACATTTAGCAAAAACATAACATTTAATGGTTTAGTTAGACAAAGAAAATATTAAAATCAAAGTTTTTTTGATATTTTATTAATATAGAGACATCAATATTGAAAGTCTTTTCAATATTGAAAGCTTGTGCTCGGATATGGAAATGAATGTTCGAGTCTTTGATGTTTTCGATAATATGATGGATTGCTATTGAACGAGAAATAAAACAATAGTGTAACAGAGCATAACATTTTTTTCCTTTACGTATATGTGTACTCCTTTAAATTATAGAATACATTCTAAAGAAGAAGCCGTGTGGTAGCGGCTTAAGAGAATCTACCACCCCATCTTATCCCGTGGGTGTCGTAAAAGTCGACTGAGGGAAATTAAAACCAGGTGATGGGCAGCAGCATCTTCCTGGAACATCTGAATAAATAAACTGCAGTTGCCAACCCGCCTGCCATGCGTGGCAACTATGGCAAATCCCCCCAAAATGAGAGCTACTACTTTTTGTGGCGATCTACGGGGGAGGCCTATGTTCAGCAGTGGACTTGTGATAGGCTGAAACGACGACGACGACATATGACGAATTCGCGAAGTCCCGCCGGATAATAATCTACGTGAAAAATCTGATCAAATGAATGGGCGACATAAAGTCGGCTGAAAGTTGGTTGAGGAGGGCGATAACTGCCATATGCGTCATACTTGTAAACAGCTGCTGTTTGTGGGGGTTGGTCTGCTCGAGCTTACAATTTACTTATATATTAATTGAATTAATTTTTTTTGGATGGAGCGTGCTTTGGTTTTCCGTGAGACTGTTCTTTGTATTTTTGACTAAGATAAAAAAGGATTTCCAAAAAAAAAGTATACCTACGGAGTTTCTTTCGCCTGTTTCTTCTCCGTCTGAGGAACCTCATCACGAAACGGTGGTAGATTGTAAATAAAGAATTTTCATTTCATTTTAATGTATTGTTTTCTTTAACTTCTCCCCCTTCCGAAGGATATTTAACAAAGGGAGAAACCACTTATAAACTACATAAAACACAAAGAACGAACACTTAACGAAGTTTGATCGAGTCAAAAGGAGCTTCCATAGATAAAATTTGTTATCCGATTCGATGTAACAGGTTTATCCGGAATAAGATGATAAGAAAATTCAATAGAGGAGTTTGTAGAGTTTATATTGGGTTACATAAAAATATGTACTAGTGCGTGACGTTTGTAAAAGTTACTTCTTCGAGGGATCGCATCATAGGGTCGCAAAATTCCTATAATTCGCCCGTCCTTCTACAGATAATCTGTCTATTTGTTAAATAAATCTGAATATAGTAGTAAAAATATAATATTTTAGTTTACAGAGCCTTACTTTGCGAAAATCCGTTTAGTGGAAGAGAGAAACAAATTAAATCTGCCAAGATCCGCTCGCAAATGAAGAGCGCCGTCGGCCCACTTACAGTGGTGTTACATACTATTGGCAATACTATATACAATGCAGATGAGGTTAACTGCCTGCCAAGCGTGGCGACTGTGGCATGATCCCCCCAAAATGAGAGCGACCAACTTTTGTGGCAATATATGGGGGAATCCTATGTTTAGCAGTGGACTATATGAAAGGCTGAAACGATGATTATGCTATAAACGTATGAAAAAGATCGCGCGTAACACAATATTTTGGTTAGAACGGGACATAAGTGATACTTATCTATATTAGAAATTTAATTGTAATATAAATAAATAAACATGAATTAACAAACATATTACTCACTGTAAAATAACTGCTCAGCATATAAACAATTATCAATTGTCATATAAATAATAATTAAGAATTACAAAAACGTTGCACAAAGACGTCTAAACTCTGAGCGTGTCCACAGAAATTACACTTTTTTTGCTTTTTTTATTGGGTAAAGTGACGAAACGAGCAGAACGTTCACCTGATGGTAAGAGCAACGTCGGCCCATAACAAATGCTGTGTCATCCAGAACATTCCTTTGTGTCGCCACACTACGCCCGTCACCCTGAGATATAAGTTCTTAAGTCTCATATGCCCAGAGATTATGCTAGCTCTGAGCGCCCTTCAAAACGAAACACAGTAATGTTTGCACACTACTGCTTCACGGCAGAATAACTGGCCCTGGGGTGGTACCTACCTCGACCAAAATTTGCATGCTTTTTAGTTGTATCTGCTCGGACAGCGAGAGAAAAAATCTATTTTGTCTGCATTTAAAAATGAATAGTTTAATAAAATAAAATAAAATTTTAGGAATACATTTTCAGGTATAATTGAATTTGATCACATCGTTCAGCATTTGCACGAGTAACATCGCCACCATCAATTAATCTCGATAGCAGTAAACTATATTAATAGAGCTCCAAAATCACACTTTGCCATTACAATGCTCTTTAAAATATTCGAAAAATAATTCTATTGAAAACGATATTGCTCGTAACATTTAGTAAAAGATCGCTAAGAACAGCACTTGAAAGTCAAAGTCAAAGTCCAAATACCTTTATTCAATTTAGACATGTTTAAAGTTCTTTTAAATGACGACATTTACACCGGTCAGAAAAATAAGACCTTCTCAGAGATTTTATATTTTCAATGCCATATTATATTTATCGAATAAATATAATTAAGTAATTTATAATTACAATTAATATATTTCATCATATGTTTGGTAGCCAGCACAGTGGCAAAGAGCAGGCAAAGATTTTCAAATAGAGTTCTCAAGTAATGACTTCACGGGCGGAAATGTCCGTTAGCGTATTAAAAACTAGAAAATTCATTCGCCCCGCAAAAACTTGTATTCACAATAAAGACTTTGGTTGCCTACAGTCTGTGACCACAAGGTTGCAAAGAAATAATAAAAAAAAGAATAAATAAAAAATAAACATTGTTATTACAAACAAACGCATTGTCGTAACAATTTGGAAAGCACTATCATCGGTCCACATGATTCCAGTACTTCTAAGCTTAGCGTAAATCAGAATGAAGCCCTACTAATAAAAATAAATTGCCATTTTACATCGGGACCGTATAAACAGAAGACAGACAGATTGTCGTCTGATAGGGAATTAAGAGTGTAATCTGAATTTTAATCTGTGTACAGAATTTTTTTTAACATCTTTTTAAGCATATTGCACAGACGAAAGAGTGTTAGATTTGGCATAGTTAAAGTTTGTATTGAGAAAAAGCGATAAAAGTAAAATGTATATATAATGCAAATAAATAAAATTAATATGCAATACAAATACATTAATTTGAACAATAAAAACATTATTTACGTTTATAATGACAGTGTCAATCACTTTAAACTGACGTTTCTTTACGTTAATACTGCCAATGTCAAAAACATAATAGCCTGTGGTCAAACACCCGCACAGAGTAGAGATTGTCGGATTAAAGTGTTGCCATCAAATTATTCAAACTTAAAAAAAATACGGTCGCAATTCTACCACAGGGTGACTAGTCTTGTTAAATTTACAAATATAAAAAAAATCATGTCGTCCATTTTTATTTAACGTCAAATGAAACATTAAGAGAGGATAACACGAATGAGTTATGATGTTAATATATTTTGTAAACTACTTTAATTTTCAGAGTAAAGTTTTTGAGTCGTGGTAGCTCAGGGGCTAGGCGCTCGCTTTAAATTTCATAGTACGCGAGTGACCTGGGTTCGATTCCCGGTGCCGGCACCACTAAAATTGTTAATTGCAATTTTAAGTGCTGATTTACCACGTGCTCGGCGGTGAAGGAAAACATCGTGAGGAAACCTGCATGTCTGAGGAATAGAAAATATTTCGAAGACATGTGAAGTCCGCCAACCCGCATTGGAGTAGCGTGGCGGATTCTTCCTAGCTCCAAAACCCTCTCAGAAATGAGAGGAGGCCTGTGCTCAGTAGTGGGACATTTATAGGCTGAAACTTTACTTTACTTTTACTTTAATTTATTTTGCATAATTTACGAGCACAAAGAGTTTGAGTAGACTTCAAAGCAAGTGCTTCGCAAATATTGACTTTAACTAGGCATAGAATACAAGATTCACCAATCATTAGGAATGTCTCATAAAGATGAAGCCAGGACATGAAATAAAAAGATTTTTTTTTCGACGTAAGAAATAAAAATTTCGTTTGTCAAACGTAATTTGTTACTATAATATGTACATATTAGATTTAACTAGCGATCCGCACGGGTAGATAGATATTAGAAAGATAAATTAGTAGGGCAGACCGGGGATGGTTGACCACGTTTTTGGTTATAATTTCAAAAAAAAAACTATTGTCTTTATGTTAATGAGAAATATTGTAAACTGTGCCAAATTTCATAGTCATTTATAAAAAAAGGTTCTATGTGGATATTATTAAATAAAATCAGGATTTTTTTAGTTTTAGGAAACCTCTCCGCGATGGTCAGCCTGCCCCAATGCTGGGGTAGGTAGACTAGTCAACTGGAGCAGGTTAGCTTAAATTACGGGATGACAAAATTTAATGTGTAATAAAAGTTTCACAGAAATATTCTTGGTGACACGGCATTTTTCATAGGGAGACGTTGCACTTACCATCAGGTGAACGTTTAGCTCGTCTCGTCACTTTATCCGATAAAAAAAGTCATTAGTTTTGCAGAATTCTTCGCAGACGGGCTTATTTATAATTGAATGATTAATTTTTATCTCAAACTTTGATTTTTTTCGTAAACCATAAATATTTTCGAAAAACAGCAACATATGGATCATAGTCAACAAACCGCAATACGCAATTGGCCTACCAACCCCGACCAGAGCTTCTGCCTTCAAAAATTCACTAAACTATAATGCTTTGCATAATAGTCATAATACGTATTTGTATACATTTTATAATAATTTACTTTCAATTTCAAATTAAATTTATATGAGCTTGACTATAAATTACAATGTAAGAACGAAAAAGTTGTGTTGATGAAAAACTACTTAGGTATCCCAATTATTGATATTGCGCTCTAACTGTGAATGTATTTCTACTTAGCAATGGACTATAGAGGGCTAGATACTAGTATGGAATTAAAATAAAACCAACTAATAACTTGATATATAGAAGAGTATATTTTAAAAGTAATGCAGCGTTGAGGTCATTGACCTCCAACAGTATCTCAACACCACGATTTAAAATACTTATGGCGCCCTCTGTTGACACCTATACTAACTACACAAATTAAACATTTTGTTTCTTCGTGTAAAATCCTAAACATGCCGCCCACCAAGGACATTAGTGATGAAATGTCCTTAAGCAGTTGGAACACAATACAATAAAGATAAAATATAATAAGTTTTTTTTTTTTTTTTAACTTCTAGTGTTAAACAATTTATAACCAAAAAACCACAATAATTATTTTTATAGAAAACAAACAAAAAAAAAACAATTTCACAATCTTCTTAAACAATCAAACTTCTTGGCTTACACATGAAACTTAAAGAAGAACAATATAACATTTAGCTTAAAGAGTTACATATTTATATAGTAACAATAATAACTCAAAGTATAATTTGTAACCCTAATTAGAAATAGGGAGCAGACATAATTTAGAAGTTGGTCGTTTAATAATTGATTTTTTAGTTTTTAATGTGACCACTCGAGTAATATCATCGGGACCAGGATGTTTTTTTAATATTCGACCAAGCAACCAGTTACTTGGAGGCAAATCATCTTCTTTTATTAAGACTACATCACCTATTTGTGGTTCTGGATGTTGTAAAGTCCATTTGTGTCGATGTAAAAAGGATGTAAGGTATTCCTGTGACCACCTTCTCCAAAAATGTTGTAACATTCGTTGAACTAAATGCCACCTGTTCAATGGGCTGATGCGAACATTCTCATAATTAGCGTCCGGAACGGTTACCAGTGGTTCGCCTACTAAAAAGTGTCCTGGTGTCAAGGGATCTAGATCCCCGGGATCGCCTGTGTTACTTGTAGTCATTGGTCTCGAATTTAGACAAGCTTCAACCTGATTGAGGAGCGTGTTCATTTCCTCGAACGTAAGTGTAGAGTTTCCTAATATTCTTTTTAGGTGATATTTAGTGGATTTCACCCCCGCTTCCCATAATCCACCAAAATTTGGAGCATGGGGAGGTATGAAATGCCACTCTGTTCCATTTCCTTCTAAACATTCAGCTACAGATTGTTGTATTTTGGTCAACTCCTTTAATTCTTTGGCTGCACCTACAAAAGTGGAGCCATTATCGCTCCACAATTGGGCGCAGTGGCCACGTCTAGCTACAAAGCGCCGAAATGCTGCTAGAAACGCCTGTGTAGTCATGTCGCTGACAACCTCTAAATGTATGGCCTTTGTTGCCATACAGATAAAAAGGCAAATGTAACCTTTGTACGCCCGATGTCCACGACCCTTTGATACCCTAATGTTAATTGGACCGGCGTAATCCACACCGCTATGAAGGAAGGCTCTAGCTGGAGTGACGCGTACTGATGGTAGGGAACCCATTAATTGTGATTGCGTATTAGCTCTGTGTCTAACGCATGTAATACATTTTCGTACGTGCTGCTTTACTATACTTTTCATACCCACTATCCAATAAACTGACCGCAAGTAATTCATCATTAATTGGGGTCCACCATGTAAAGTTTTATCATGCGCATCTGCAACAATTAATTTTGTCAAGTTAGACGTGTGTGGTAACACTATTGGGTGTTTGACTTGTTCTTCTATTACGGATGCCTGAAGTCGACCACCAACTCTTAAAATATTATTTTTATCCAAGTATGGCGATAATGATTTTATTTTGCTTCCCTTTGACTGCGTGCTGCCTTTGGTCTGTATTGCTATGTATTCTTCTGCAAATTCCTGTTTCTGACATTGACTTATGCAATGTTGTAAAGCTTTATCTATTTCTTTTTTTCTTAAATATGATGTATGGTCCCTATTATCTTTATATCTTTTCAATCCTTTTTTAAAACGTCGACAGTATGCTACAACTCTAAGAAGCTTATTAAGAGTGGAATATCGTTCCCACAGTGAAACATCTATACACGCAACATGTGACTTCGTGGCTTCTTCTAAATTAACGTCTAAATCTTTCGGTTTTTCATATACGAGAGCCTTCATTTTAAGAAATTGAGGGCCCGATATCCACAGAGCGGATTTAAGCGGGAATTCTGATGGTAGAATACCTCTCGATGCATAATCCGCAGGGTTATCCTTCGATTTAACATAAGCCCAATGCGTTGCATCTAAGTTAGTTATTATCTCCGACACACGATTCGCAACGAAAGTTTTCCACCGACTAGGATGACTTTTCAACCAGGCCAACACCACTGTGGAGTCTGTCCATGCTCGTACGTTGTCGATGTGAATATCTAAAATTTCCGCGACCTCCAAAAGTAATCGAGATAACAACACAGCGCCGCACAGTTCCAAACGCGGAATACTTATTTGTTTTATTGGAGCGACCCTCGTTTTGGCTGTTAAAAGCGATACGTGAACGTCGCCTTCACTGTTGGTGATCCGCACGTAAACCACAGCCCCATAAGCTATTTTGGAAGCATCCGAAAATCCATGCAATTGAACCTCTGAATCACACGTCGATGTACCAAGCCATCTAGGAATGTGGAATTTGGTTAGTAGTGGCAGTTGATTGCGGTAAGTTAACCATTCCTTTAATAATTTATTTGGCACTTCTGCATCCCATTCTATACCACTTAACCATAGTTTTTGGATAAATGATTTAGCTATTACAATACAAGGCGCGATCCAACCCAATGGATCAAATAATCGCGCAATGTCTGATATAATACTCCTTTTTGTTACAGGTTTCACCATCATCGGGAGCTGCACTGAAAAATGGAATTCATCATTGTTACGAATCCAGGTAAGTCCTAATATTTTAATAGTAGAATCTAATTTAATTTCTATGTCCTCTTTTTCCTCACCTTTTATAATGTCTTCATCATCCTTTTTACCTTTTTGATCTCTCTTTATTTCCTTCAACAATTCTTTACTATTACTGTTCCACTTTTGTAATTCAAACCCCCCTCTTTTTAATAGGTTCTTCATTTCCTTGTATATTTCGACTCCTTCTTCTACCGTTCCACACCCAGTCATAAGATCGTCCATGTAAAAATCCTTAAAAATTCTTTCTCTTGCATGTGGATACTTGTTTCCATCATCAACGGCCACTTGCTGCAGCGCCTTAACGGCCAAATAAGGAGCCGAAGCAGTTCCAAAAGTTACCGTCAGGAGTTCATAATCCTTTATTTTATTTTCAGGAAATTCTCGCCAGACAATTCTCTGAAATGCTGCATCTTCATCAACAACCATAACCTGGCGGTACATTTTTATGATGTCTGCGACCACTGCTATTGGATGTGTCCTCCATCGTATTATAATATGCCGCAGGTCAGGTTGCAAGGCAGGTCCAACCATTAGTGTATCATTAAGTGAAACATTATTCTTGTTTTTGGCAGAAGCGTCAAAAACTATTCGCAGCTTAGTGGTGGCCTTATCCTCTCTTACCACTGCGTGGTGAGGTAAGTAAACTGCTTCGTCATTATTATCTACTAACCTCATGTGGTTAAGTAATAAGTACTCATTTATTACTTCAGTATATCTTCTTTTAAATTCTTTATTTAACATTTTTATTTCCAGCGCCAATAATCTTTTAACGGCTATTTCTCGTGAATTTCCATTTTTACAGGCTGGCATTTCTTCACGAAACGGTAGCTTTACCACATATCGACCTTCTGCTGTTCTTTTCGTTGTAGCTGCAAAAAGATCCTCGCATTTCTGCTCTTCCACGGTAAGCATCTTCTTTGGTATACGTGATTGATCCGTCTCCAATTCCCAGAATTTTTTCAGAATTTCATCTTCGTTTACCTTAACATGCAGTACTCCAATAACAGATGAATTATGGACGGAGTCTTCAGAATTAACAAGACCAGATATGATCCACCCAAGGGTGGTGCACTGTGCGATTGGAGTTCCCGACGGACTCCTCATCACTCCATCCTTCAATATCTGACTATATATTTCTGCTCCTAGAAGGATATCAATTTTATTTGGAGTATAATACTCTGGATCCGCTAACTGAACATTTTGTAATTCAATCCAGTTCAAGTTTGCTATCTTTTTTCCCGGAAGATAGGTAGTGATATTGTTCAAAACGTAAGCCTTAATTTCAATTTGATAACTTGGATCAGACAGTGACTTAATTTTTATAAAAACCATGTACTTTGATACTACTGAAGACTGTTCACCGCCTAATCCCGAAATAGTCCCTTTTATTGCTAGCTTTTTTAGCCTTAATAATTGAACGGTATCTTCTGTAACGAAGGACGCCTGTGACCCCTGATCGAGCAAAGCCCTTATAATTTTAAAATCACCTGATTTAGATTTGGCTTTTACCAGCGCTGTGGCTAGTAAAACCTGCTTAACAACTTTTCCAGTCGAGAGACAGGAAACAATTGGTGCTTCAGGTGACCTACCAGCCTTTGAAATTGTCTTCTCGCCCTCTACGGGTTGATCTACGCGCTCATTATTGGTCGATGTGAACTTTGGATGAAGAAGAGAATGATGTCGCTTCTTGCAAATACGACAAGTATTGGTTTTAAAACAATATTTTGCAGAATGATTACGCCCTAAACAGTTTAAACAAATCCTGTTATTTAAAACAAACTCGTGTCTTTTGTCATAATCTTCCTTAGCAAATTTCTTACAGAAACACAATTTGTGATTTTCTGAACAATATTCACACTGAATATTTGTAGTAAGGAAAACGTTTGATTGGTGTGGTTTGGATGGTAGTACTTGAGATTGTGATTGTCGAATGTATTGGTTAGAAGGTTTTTTGATATTTTCTAAACACTCCAAAGCTCTGAATCTTCCCTCAATAAAATTCGAAAACTGCTGATAAGTTGGTAATTCAACAGAATTCTCTCCAGATACATTTAGCTCCCACTGCTTACGGGTCTCTTGATCTAGTTTGTCCGTTAGAATATAAATAATGATTGTATCCCAAGTGGTCACATCAATATTGAGATTTTTTAAGGCATTAAGACAATCTGTGGTTGTGTCTAATAAATCTTTCAGTCCGTTGGCAGATTCTACATTTAATCGCTTTTGATTGAATAACCTCTTCAAGGTACAATTTGTTAAGTATTTTTTATTATCATATCTTTTTTGCAAAAGCGACCAACATTGACTATAATTTAAATCAGTAATAGGTATGTGTCGTAACTAACTGTTCAGCTTCACCGGTCAAAAAACCCTTTAGATATTTAAGTTTATGAACATCATCAAAGGAATTATTATTATGTACTAAAGATGAAAATAAGTCTCTGAAAGTAGGCCACTCGGTATATTTTCCAGAAAATGAATTTATAGTAATTTTTGGTAATTTAACTAATGAACTTTTTGACTCAACTTGACTATCTTTAATACTATTTGAATTACTTTTTATCACTCGATATTTAGACAAATCAGATGTTAGCGTACATTTATATTCAACATAACACTCTTCGACTTGCTCATACAAATCATCATATTTACAATCTTGCAAGTCTTCCTTTTTTCCCACTTTAATTAAATTATCATGAGTTGATAGAAATTTTGACCATAGTTCTTCCAAAATTCCCAGTCTAGTTTCAATATATTGTTGATTAATGCGATCTTTAGGTGATTTCCTATAATTTGTTAGAGCGCTTCTTAATCTAACTTCAACATCTAACTGCACCTTTAATAGGGACTGCATTTTCTTAAAGTATTACTTTTATAATACAAATCGAAAACAATTTTTTTTTTTTTTTTTAATTTTATATGTCCGTGCAATAGGTTTCTAAAATATTACAAGTCCATATAATAAATTTTTAAAATTTTACAATGTTGATAAGTTAGTAAATTTTGCTATGTTGATAAACACAAAATTTTCCTAAGTCCTATGAATAAAATTATAAATTTTTACAAGTGTTTAACGCTCTAAAAACTCAAACAGAAATCGGGCATAGGTTCCCCGTCTCAACAATATTTCTTAATAATTAGTCTAAGTGTTAACTACGTTATACAATTTCTAAGTTAATTTACTAGAGTCTTTAAAGTTCAAATTGCTTATTAATTGTTCAAATCTTCTGAACTTGCATTTACTAATATTTGAATAAAAATTGTACTCACTTTTTACTTTGACGTACTCACAATTCACTGTATTTCTTGCTCACTCACACTTCACTATTTAACACGCTTCTTATTAACTTCGCGATTTTCAAGTTGATCCGTGCTTCCTGTGAACTGCCCCGCTGATCCAAAGTTCCTTCAGATCAGAGAATGACTTCCGCCCACCGTGAATGGTTGCGGCGGCTGCTTAATTTTCGCAGACCGTTCCCTCTCGCCACACCTTATAAGCAGTAATCCACTGCTTCTGGGTATGGGAGTGTGATTCCAAACACTTGGAATCACTGATTTCAAAAACCTGCCCTCGTCGATTACTTCCGGCTACGATGGACCATGAATGTATTTCTACTTAGCAATGGACTATAGAGGGCTAGATACTAGTATGGAATTAAAATAAAATCAACTAATAACTTGATATATAGAAGAGTATATTTTAAAAGTAATGCAGCGTTGAGGTCATTGACCTCCAACGGTATCTCAACACCACGATTTAAAATACTTATGGCGCCCTCTGTTGACACCTATACTAACTACACAAATTAAACATTTTGTTTCTTCGTGTAAAATCCTAAACAAACTGACAGTGAGACATTTCCTCGTGTCTCGCGTTCTGTGCGAATGATCGGTCAAGCAGCGAGCTTTCTTTGAGTGCAACATTGATTCTCTCAGTCAAACCTGCAAGAAGTTAGGAGCATCTAGTCTACCTACCCCAGTCCCCAACCAACCCCGGTCTGCCCTACTTTATTTAGACAAATAGAACAACCACAATTCCTTATACTAACATTTTTTGTAGTGACTATTCTCATCGGCGGCTCTGCAGCTGGTCAGATAAGATTACGTTATTTTAACAAAATAATGTTTTATTTATGGGAACATAAGCCATGAAATACACGAGACATCGCGGCCGCTGTATTTTTTAAAGAGCGTTTTAAAGATTAAAATAAAAGAAAATATGTATTTAAAATTACTAACCACTATTCAATTGTTTCTAGTTTACAAAAAATAATATAAGTAGGCAAGTAGATAGATAATAATATAAGTAGATAAGAGTAGATCTCAGTATATTCGCGAGTAGCGCGGGCGAACGTAGGACTGTGCGCTCGCAACGCGGCTTATTTCTTACTTTTAGCATTTTTATACCTTTTAAATGAAACTAATTTTACGTATTTTATCGCGTTTAATGTTTTACTATTTATAACCCGACATAGGCCAAACAAAAAGGTCGATAAAAACCCGCGAACACATAGCTGACGTGAAGCATCGTCGTTCTAGGAAGTCTGCAGTCTGTGACCATGTTCTGGATCATCCCAACCATTACATCAGATTTGATAAACCACAGATCCTTGCAAAAGAACACCGATTTCTACCAAGGATGATTCGCGAGGCTATTGAAATCAAAAAACATCCTAATTTCAATAGAGAAGATGGTTGGGTATTACCACCAGCTTGGGATCCAATAATAAATAAAATTAAATCAAAAACCAAGCATACCATTGCAAAACTTCAAGACACAGTTAGCTCTTTCTGCGTAGATCGGACCAAAAATAATAATTAAAAGTTGAAGGTAATCCGGGTTAACTATGAAATCAGGACATCTGTCACCTCAGTCCTCCCGTGACCATGGGTGCTGTAAAGCACTCGAAACGTCAGGTTATAAATAGTAAAAACATTTCACGCGATAAAATCCGTAAAATTAGTTTCATAGTGCTCGCGTAAATATAAGAAATCATTATTTTTATACCTGTCGTAACTTCTAAACGATAGGTCCGATTCGAATAATTTAAAGAGGACTTTACATGTACATAATCAACCTTGGCTATGAAACTATTTTGTAGGATAAGGATTAATATCATGATACAGATGTCATCATCTGTCGATTCTTCCCGTGTTTTGATTGACTCATTTGAACAAAAAGCGGTTATTGTGACTTAACTATAATCGTTAGTCATAGAGCCTCGCGGACTTTTTGTGAGTAATGATGAGTACTATGAAAATGTAGTACATGATTTTCTTTATCATTAATAGTTTTTGCAGCGCACGCAAATAATGACTTTTATCTGTATTACGTCATAGCGATTTTCGTAAGGATATCGGTTTGTTTTTAAATTAAATACAACTCATGTTACTCGGTGATAATGTAGTTGTAAATATGTGAAATAATTTTTAAAATCGGTTCAGTAGTTTGTGTTTGTTAAATCATTACAACCAAACATACAAAAAATCAAATCTTTCCTCTTTATAATATTAGTTTAGATAGATAATTTCCTTGCCTCCTTATTGTTTATATAATCATTCGAATTATAATAAGCTTTGGAGCACATATTTTTATACAACTTTTAAATTAAGTCTCTGTTAGATTTACTATATCTTCCGGAATTTTATTATAAATACGTGTAAATTGACCCATAAAAGATTTTTTCCTAAATTCCAGTCCTAATTTTTTCTATTGATTATCTTTTATTATTCATTACATAGGATTATTACGTGTGGTAGCGGTTTAAGAGAATCTACCACCCCATCTCATCCCGTGGGTGTCGTAAAAGTCGGCAGAGGGAAAATTAAAACCAGGAGATGGGCAGCAGCATCTTCCTGGAACATCAGAATAAATAAACTGCGGTAGCCGGCCCGCCTGCCAAGCGTGGCAACTACGGCTAAATTCCCCCCCAAAATGAGAGCTACAAACTTTTGTAGCAATCTTTGGGGAGGCCTATGTTCAGCCGTGGACTAGTGATAGGCTGAAATGATGATGATGATGAATGATGATCTACTTAATTCTTATTTTTATATTCTAAATTTTGTTTCTAACTATTCTTGGGAAATAGTGTTTTAAATTTACGTATATAGTTTTTTTTTTGGCTACAGTGACCTGTGCACAAAACAACAAATGCACATTTCTTTATGACACGACACTGCACCCGTCACTATGAGACATCAGTTCTTAGGTCTCATATCCCAGTGATTACGCTAGCTCTGTGGCCTTCAGACCGAAACAGCAATGTTTGCACACTGCTGCTTCACGGCAGAATAAATGGCCCTGGGGTGGTACTACTGGTAAAACGTTGGCAACATGACAAAGAATGAAAGAAAGAAAATAACTTTATTTATTATTTATTCTTTATCTATCATCACGTTGCACTAACCACCAGGTTTACGATTTCCATCTCTTCACGTTTTAAGTTTAAGACGAGCAAAACGTTCACCTGATTGTAAGTGTAACGTCTGGCCATAACAGTTGCTGTGTCACCCTGAAAATTTCTGTGTGACACCACACTGTGTCCATCACCCTGAGACATAAGTTCTTACGTCCCATATTCCCAGTGGTTACGCTATCTCACAGTGCCCTTCAAACCGAAACAGTAATGTTTCCACACTACTGCTACACGGCAGAATAACTGGCCCTGGGGTGGTACCTACCTAGACGGATTCCTGCATATTTATTCACATATTATAAGCGTAAGTAAACTATCCCACTTCCACTTCCTAGTCATATAAAAAAAATGTGGGCAAATGACTTTAACTGTTTGCTAAATTTCAATTTGACGGTGTTACTGTAACGTTTCCTGTATTTCCGATCCGCCGATCAATTAGTTTCTCATTAGCTCACTGCTAAATATACTAGCAACTAAGTTATAGAAATATACATACAGTCACGCCTCTTTCCCATAGGGGCAGGCAGAGACAACATCTTTCCACTGACTACGATCCTTGCTTGCAACTAAATTATGCGTTGTAAAAGATTACAGATAAAAAAAATCTCACTGTTAACATCTCTTCCGAAATGAAATCTATCTTTGCATAAGATGAAATGAAATGAAAATCCATCTTTACATAAGAATCTTAACTTTTATTCATAGCAACGAAATGCATCCCCATCTTGAATAAACACTGAATCTACCTTAACTTACAAATGTTCGACTTATCTCAGTTGATGATGTTCTCCTAGCCGATTTCGACCACGGCGACAACTGCCGACTACTGTCGAGAGCCATCAACTGCGCAGGAGATATTATAGTGCCACAAGTGTACGCGCAAACACAGGCACTCACTCGTCCCACCCTACCCGCGCTCGATGTAACGCTGATGCGATAAGATCGGAGGTAGGCTAGGATGCAGTGTCAGAAACACGGGGACATTCACAACACAACCGGACCCGAAAACCAACAATTTATGTTTTAGCACAAATGTTGGCTCCGGCTGGGATTCGAACCCAGGACCCGCGGCTTAGAAGGCAGATACAGGTACTCAGTTACGGCTATAACGACGCGTAGGTACTCAAGTAGGTTGATAAACGAAGTTACACTTTGAACACTCTCAACTTTAAATTAGTACGCAGCTGACGTAAACCGAAATCAAAACACTTGGCACTGGTGAACTGGTGGTAGGATTCCTATGCAGGAATCCGTCTAGGTAGGTACCTCCCCAGGGCCAGTTATTCTGCCGTGAAGCAGTAGTGTGCAAACATTACTGTGTTTCGGTTTGAAGGGCACTGTGAGCAAGCGTAATCACTGGGCATATGAGACTTAAGAACTTATGTCTCAGGGTGATGGGCACAGTGAGGTGTCACACAGAATTATTCTGGGTGACACAGCATTTGTTTTATGCAGACGTTGCACTTACCATCAGGTGAACGTTTTGCTCGTTTCATCACTATATACAATAATAAAAAAAAAAAAACTGTAGCTTTCAACCCTAATGAGTGGCTAAGTTTGAAGGCAATGTTGCAGTACATTGAAAATTCGTCGCAGGTTAATCCATTTGATGGAGTAAAGAAACTTTAGTCGTCTCCCGATTCAATTAGTCATTCGTGACCCGGGTTCGATTGTTAGTTGCAATTTTAAATGCTGAATTACCACGTGCTCGGCGGTGAAGGAAAACATCGTGAGGAAACCTGCATGTGTGAGAAATAAAAAATATTTCGAAGAGATGTGCAGTCCGCCAACCCGCATTGGAGCAGCGTGGCGGACTCTTCCTAGCTCCAAAACCGTCTCAGAAATGAGAGGAGGCCTGCGTTCAGCAGTGGGACATTTACAGGCTGAAACTTTACTTTTTTTTTACGCACGCGTTCACAGCCGCACATGGCTTTACTTACGCTCGTACTTATTGCAGCCAGATAACACGTCGAGAGTCCTGAGTTCGAATGCCAACTTTTGTACAAAAACATATAATATGTGTTTTCAGGTTTGGTTGTGTTTCAATTGTCCTTATGTCTGACTGCATGCCCACTTTCGATCTTATCGCATGAGCATAACATCGGGCACGGGTAGTTTGGAGTGCCCCTAAGTTTGCGCGCGCACTTGTGGCACTATAATATCTCCTGCGCAGTTGATAGGTTCCGAAAGCATTCGGTAGTTGTCGCCGTGTTCGAAAATACATATATACATAAGATCACGACTGTATCCCATAAGGGGTAGTCAGAGACTGAGCATTCACTGCAAAAACAGATGACTGCCACAATCCACGTTTCACCAAAACAATACTGCACTTGGTGTGATAGGTGGTGAGACCATCGCCACCATGCGCTGTTGGGTGCACAGTGCAGTTTAATTCCTTACTCGCCTTTTACGAGATCCATTGGATGAGATGGAGTGGTAGTATTCTATTAACGAGCCGCCACCACACGGCTAACGACGGTTCGAAAATCGGCCAGGAGAATATCAATCCTCAATTATACATAGTTTTGTTAAGCCCCCTTCTCTTTCCGTTTATCTTTTGAAGTCATCTATCTCTCACTTCTGGCTGTACTGAAATTCGACGCTACAAAGTGTTGTTTCGTTTTAAAAAAAGGGTATATATAAACATACATACAGTCACGCCTTTTTCCCATATAAGGGGCAGGCAGAGGGCGAACCACGACGCCACCATTTTGGTACGAGTTATAAAGTTCTTAAAGTTTTCCATTGTACTCACGAGCAGTGAAGTGATATGGTGGTGTTATTATGCACGAATGAAGGCTGTACAATACCTTCGTTGCCTCTTATAATACCTCGGTAGGAATGAGGTTGGTGTTATTCTACTCTGCCGGACACCTAGCGGTTGAAGGTAGGTACCACCCCGGGGTATTTATAGTTATATGCAAATCATTACTTCATTCATTAAATCTTATATTAATTTCAGTTAAGTAATTTAAATAAAACTATTTTTAATTTAAAGTATTTATAACCCGACGTTTCAAGCGCTTGACAGCACCAAAAGCGCTCGAAACGTCTGATAATAAATAGTTTAAATTAAACGCGATAAAATCCGTAAAATACGGTTTATTAAAATGTGTTGTATTCGCGTAAATATAACAAACCATTCAGTTAAGTAAATAGAAACAGTTATTGATAGGATTAGTATTGAATTCCACTTGTTAAATATCTCCAGACGCTTGTCCAATATTTCACTCTGGCAATGTATATCGGTAACCTCAACCAATTGGTTCTATTGAAGTGAGATTAGATAAACGTACGGCTCTGTTACAATATAATCAATTCAACAATTAAGTCGTCAGTTGTGGGAGCACTTTGCTATTTTCACTACAAGTCTATTCAGGGAGCCGTAAGAAAACAGCTAAACAAACCATAAAAAATATTTTAAAGTTATTTTTACTTTATTTAAAAAAAACGATGCTCCACAGTAGGATTTCTCCTGTATCGTGGGTTCGTTTTACAGACATACACTGAAATAATCTATAATGTAACCATTACTCTGCCATCCGGTGTACCAATTGCTGAAAAAACATTTTAAATAATTTGCAAGTCGTGAAAGTCCTGACATTAGCCAGAAAGTATCTCAAACGCACGCCTAGCTATTGGTACTGGTCCCCACATTTATGAATAATAGCGAATGGGGGTTGGAAGTTGTTTGGATTGTGTTGGGAAGGGGTTTGGATTGAAATTTATATCTGGAGTGCGTGGTAAAGGAACGTTGTGGTGTGGTAGAAGATGTAGTGACAAAGATAGATAAAGGGATACTCACATGGTTTGGACGCGTAGAGAGAATGGATGAAAGAAGATTGACGAAACAGATTTATGAAAGAATGGGCATGCCGGTGAGTGTCGACGTAGGCGTAGACGTATCACGATCAGATCAAAGACGTTTTAACGAAAGGCCACGTCAAATGTACCCGCAACTGACGAGCTTGTATGAAAGCGCTAATGGAAGTAGTAGAAGCGAAAGATGTGTGTAAAGGCCGTAGCAAGTGGAAAGATGCTGCCTACCCCAATGGGAAAAAGGCGTGACGTATGTATTTGGTGACAACAAAAGTTCCGATACAAAGTTACTTAGGAAAGACGTAACTAATTGGTAACTAAAAGTATGTTGTAAATGTTAGTTATAATCCGTCGAACATTTTGTCGACGAAATCAAAACGATTTACAAAGGACATTTTTGTTTTATTTATTTTAACTTTTATGCACAAAATTGTACATATGCCAGAAGAATGACTAAAGGCATTCCCTGCCAGTTGACCATTGGTCTAAGCAGAGATAAATTAAGAAGACCGCGTGGCGTAGTGCTCAGAGTACCTGATTTCCACGCCTCGGTTCGTATTCCAGCCGGAGACTACAATGAAATGAAATGAAAATGAGTTCTTCTTTAACGTAAGAAATTTAAAATTTATTCGATAAACGTAATTTTTTACAATCTACATCCGACGGAGACGCATTAGGCGAAAGAAACTCTGTAGGTATCTTTGTCAAAAGTACATTATAAATAAATTTACAAAGAATAGCCTCATAGAAACCAAAGCTCCCTTCATGACAACATGTTAGACAAGATTCAATAATAAATGTATAAATGAATTCCAAGCTCGAGCAGATCAGCCTTCATCAACGGCACCTGTTCACAAGTATGACGCATGTGGCAGCCATCGCCCTCTTCGACCATATTCAAGGGAAGAGGACCTCCCGCCCCAGGATGCCGCTGCAAGCAGGCATTTAAGCGAGCATGACATACTCAAGTCTACTGTTTGGAACCAATAATAATCCACCTTTCATCACGGAGCACACCTATAATCTTCTTTTCAATTGAGCAACGACACAAGTTGTTGGTTTCCGAATCTGGTTGCGCTGTCAGTGTGCTCATATCTCTGACAGTACATTTTAACCTACCTACGATTATATCACACACGTACACTTACGGGACTATAATGTCTTCTGCGCAGTTGACAACTGTCGACAGTATTAATGCTGACATTCTGTGAGATCGAGGTGTCTCTCAGGACGCTTTATGTGCTATACGATCAAGCAGTAGTTTGTTTCTAAAGCGCACAAAACCGTATTTTCTTAATAGGAGTACTGATTGCAAAATGAGCCTTTAACATTTTTAGCCCAATATTACACGTACAAAATGGCAGAATTTTATGAAAGGGAAAAATGAGTATTTTACCTCAAAGATAATCTTCAGTTCAAAGGGAAAGAAAAGAAAAATACTTTCAGAATAATACGAAAGAGAACGTTTCGTGCGTATGGATCAAGAAACCAGTAATTTTCAAGTAAAAATACATTAGTATATAACACGATTTGGATTTCGCGTCGATTACCAAGAGTAATAAGATTCTGTAGCTTCTAGAAAGCGACGTCCGTGTCTGAAATTTTTGAAAGATCCGTTCTAGAAATCCATTATAACAAAGGAAAGAAAGTTAATTTGTTGAGATCTGCATGCAAAGTTAATTATTACAAAGTTTTTGAAGAGCACCGCTCTCCGTCCTACAATAGTGTGCACAATGAAAGTAATACCGCCACCACAGCCGCTAGACTAGACTAGACGCCCTCGATCACTGCCACTAGGCATTACAAACCACTGAAGTAGAGAACACGACAAGTGTGAGAGAGAAAAGCCGCTCGTAAAAAATACTTTTTACACAGAAGCTATCAACTGCGCAGGATATATGACTTGACTAAACGGAAATAAAACTAACTAAATAAAAGTCCAAGATGTCACCATTATTATGAAACCGGAATTACTTATTAATGTCTTATTTATCTTCATTTCAAACTGAAACAATGCCTCATTTATTATATTATGTATTATAAAAACTTAATTTAATTAATGAAGAATATTATTACCTTGCTGGACATCCCCATATTCTAGTGGGGCAAGAATGGGCATCGTCATTTACCAGACGCCAAAAATTTAAATACGTGACACGCAGACGGCTTCTAATGTTGCTGGCACTACCATTTCTGATCCGCCAGCCAAGCATGACGATAAATAACCTTTGAGCTCAGGAGAGCGGTGCTGTCCGGCAGTGGATTTCCTAAAGATAATAATGATGATTGTGAACCCCTAATACAAGGGATTAAAGGCGCGAAGACTGTTCCTATAACAGTATTAGATGTCTAGATAGCGTATCGCATACGTTTCGTGAAAAAGCTACGAGATAGTCTCAACTCAGTAAATGTACGTCGTAAAGACAAAACGTGCCTATTTCACGTTCCATTTCCTTTTGTTTACCGCTTCTTAGGTATGTTTTTTACGTTCAGTGTAAAAATATGTATTCGATACAAAAGAGTGTGTAAAATGGGAAAATCAAATAGCAATTATTCAAATAGCAATATTCGATACAAAAGAGTGTGTAAAATGGGAAAATCAAAATTTATTTATTTTTTAATTTTATAAAGTAACGAGACGAGCAAAATGTTCACCTGGTAAGTGCAACGTTTTCCCATAACAGATGCTGTGTTACTCAGAATATTTCTGTGTAGCACCACACTGCGCCCGTCACCCTGAGACATCAGCTCTTAAGTCTCATATGGCCAGTGATTACGTTAGCTCACAGCGCCTTTCAGACCGAAACACAGTAATGTTTGCACACTACTGCTTCACGGCAGAATAACTGGCCCTGCGGTGGTACCTACCTAGACGGATTCCTGCATAGGAATCCTACCACCAGTAAAATTCTATCTGATTCTCTCGCAAGTTAAATCGTATAGATGTATATGTTGGTCTCTTTTTAGTGTCCTTTTTCGTTTCATCGAGTCAAATCACAATGATTCAGAAGAAGTTATCACTTCAAAAACTTTTTAAGCATATTGCGCGTATAATCACTTACCATCAGGTAGCTTGTTCGCTGCCCCATCTTCTATCATCGTCATCATCATCTCAGCCTATCACTAGTCCACTGCTGAACATATGCCTCCCCCATAGATTGCCACAAAAGTATGAGCTCTCATTTTGGGGGGGATTTTGCCATAGTTGCCACGCTTGGCAGGCGGGTTGGCAACCGCAGTTTATTCATTCAGATGTTCCAGGAGAATGCTGCTGCCCAACTTTATAAAAGTCTTCAATCTTATAAAAATGGTAATAAAAATAATGTCAGTAGGTGTCTTGTCATAATACGAGTATATTTAGTTGCAAATGGTTTTTCCAAGTGACCTCCTACTGACGGAAATGAAAGATGTTTAACGTCAAAAATTGTTTGAATATTATCTTTTATTTCTTATAGACGTTAATACGTGAAAAAATTTCATTCAGAAATATTTTTGTATCTGGCCATGTTGATTTCGGACTGTTCGTAGTTAGTAGAATGATTTTTTTTTTATTGTATAAAGTGACGAAACGAGCAAAACGTTCACCTGGTGGTAAGTGCAACGTCCGCCCACAACAAATGCTGTGTCACCTAGAATATTTCTGTGTGACACCACACTGCCCCCGTCACCCTGAGACGTCAGTGCTTAAGTCTCAAATGCCCAGTGATTACGCTAGCTCACAGTGCCCTTCAAACCGAAACACAGTAATGTTTGCACACTACTGCTACACGGCAGAATAACTGGCCCTGGGGTGGTATCTACCTAGACGGATTCCTGCATAGGAATCCTACCACCAGGTAAAAAAAAAATTAAAAGCAATAGTCTTTTTTAAACATCTTATTTTGACAAGTCGCCACGCGGTCGACCCCAATATACCTACGAGTATATTTGAAGTTGCGATGCGGCTCAAAAACATATTTATTGCGTACACGTTTTCTTAACAAGAATTTTCGAAACAATTGAAATACACAATTTAGTACATGCAGCACTGCAGTTATTATACTGCACCCAGTAGAGCCCGAACTGGTTAGAGTAACGCACCAACTGCGCTCGCATAGCGAGTGTATTCAACAGCCATAAGATATTGCCTGTTTCGTTATTTATCTCTTTAAACTTTATTGTTTGCAATGGGCGCACTTAATGCCAGTTGGCATTCTCTGCCAGTCAAGCCAGGGCGTAGTGAAACATTGTGAGAGGTGTAAAATCTAAAACAAACTAATCAGAAGTAGAAATTACAGTAACAGTAAATAGAAATTACAATTAAAAAAAAACTCAAAATACATATTAAATAAATACATAAAAGTAAAAGTAAAGTTTCAGCCTATAAATGTCCCACTGCTGAGCACAGGCCTCCTCTCATTTCTGAGAGGGTTTTTGGAGCTAGGAAGAATCCGCCACGCTGCTCCAATGCGGGTTGGCGGACTTCACATGTCTTCGAAATATTTTTTATTTCTGAGACATGCAGGTTTCCTCACGATGTTTTCCTTCACCGCCGAGCACGTGGTAAATCAGCACTTAAAATTGCAATTAACAATTTTAGTGGTTCCAGCACCGGGAATCGAACCCAGGTCACTCGCGTACTATGAAATTTAAAGCGAGCGCCTAGCCCCTGAGCTACCACGACTTTAATAAATACATAAATACATACCAATTTATAATAACGATAAATATACAATGATAGACAAATATACAAATACATATAAACTCGCATACATACACATAGATATACAGAAATACTGTAAGTAAACAAGTAATGGTTCGATGTAAATTTGTAAAAAGAAGTTCTAATAGACAATAGATTAATAATTTTAGTTAGAACTCCATTTTTTGTAATAATAAGATACATACATACATAAAAGTATGCTAAAACATCTTTAGAAATACGGCAAGCTTCGGTCTGTTCTGGTAGATCTCCAATCAGTCCAATTATATTTTTATTGGACTGGATTGATTTGGAATCTTAGCTGCCTTGAATTATTTGATGGTCTACGTATTAGGGAGAGTATTCTAATATTTCGGGGAAAACTTTCCAGATAAGGTACCAAATACATACATACAGTCACGCCTTTTTCTCATATAAGGGGTAGGTAGAGGCCACACACGTAGCCTACTTTTCGACCCCGTGGGAAATGAGATATGGCGGGTGGCAAACCACGTCGCCGACATTTTGATAAGAATCAAAAAATTCTTACTTCACATTGCGTTCCCACGAGCAGTATAGTCCAGTTTTTATATGTCATAATGCTTCGAGATTTCTTCCAACAAAAGTTGTTACTGGTGGTGGGATTCCTATGCAGGAATCCGTCTAGTGCACCGCAGGATGTCTCAAGGTGACGGGCGCAGTGTGATGCCACCCAGAAAGTTTCTGGGTGACACAGCATTTGTTATCGACAGATGTTGCACTTACCGTCGGGTGAAAGTTTTGCTCGTCTCGTCACTTTATCCAAAAAAAAGTTGTTTATGTAAAAGATACTAATGAAAAAAGAGCTATTTTCCTTCTTTCCTTTCCTCCATCCCGTTCCTCAGTATCTACTCTTTTTCTTATATACCAGACCCAAGATATCGAAGTACACAGCACGTCTACAAGCAAGTTCGTTACTTTTGTATTCGTTACTTTTATGTTCGTACTGTTGTTGTGTGTATTAGTGAAATAAGGTGTGTGTGTACGTCTAAGTTCGACTGTTAATGTGTCTACACAGACTTGTTTTTTGTTCTGTCATCACCGCAAACTATTGCTAAACAAAGATAAGACGCAGCGTTATTTTGGATAGAAATTTTGTTAAATGCCATGTTTGAGTAGAATAGAATAGAATAGAATATTTTTTTATTCAATATAGATCATTTCCATAATACTTATTGAACGCCTTTTTTTTAAACTACACTGGTTCGCAAAGAAATGCCTCTGTCCTGGGAAGAACCAGTAAGAAACTTAGCGGGATTTTTTTTTTCAGTCATTTTAAATATACAATTACAGCAGTTTTTTAAAGATGTAGAAATAGCTTTGCAGCGATCACCTCATTCCCAGGGGTTATCATCATCCATGTATTCCTTAATATTATAATAACCCTTAAAACGTCTTTGTTTAACAAATAGTTTGAACTTTTTTATTGTAGACTAAACTTCATACTGAGGATTACATTAAGTAATTAATTCATTTAATGTTTTCTTTTATTTTCGCGAATATTACACATTTAAATAAAACTACTTTTTACGGATTTTATCGCGTTTAATTTAGAACTATTTTTAATCCGACGTTTCGGGCGCTTTACAGCGCCCATGGTCACGGGGGACTGAGGTGACAGTTGTCCCAATGTCATAGTTAACCCGGAGATAAGTTCTTGCAGATGTGAAGCATCGACGCTCTAGGAAGTCTGCAGTCTGTGACCATGTTCTGGATCATCCCAACCATTACATCAGATTTGATAGACCACAAATCCTTGCAAAAGAACACCGAATCCTACCAAGGATGATTCGCGAGGCTATTGAAATTAAAAAACATCCTAATTACAATAGGGAAGATGGTTGGGTACTACCACCGGCTTGGGATCCTATTATTAATAAAATGAAATGAAAAACCAAGTAAGCTCTTCTGCGTAGATCGGACTAAAAATAATAATGAAGGAAGGTAAGTTACTTTGCTAAGATCCGCATGCAAGAAACTTACCTTCCTTCATTATAATGGATTTCCGCAAAGTAACGCCTGATTCTATTAACTATAAAAATAATAATTAAAAGCTGAAGGTACTCCGGGTTAACTATGACATCGGGACAACTGTCACCTCAGTCCCCCCGTGACCATGGGTGCTTTAAAGGGGCCGAAACGTCGGGTTAAAAATAGTTCTAAATTAAACGCGATAAAATCCGTAAAAAGTAGTTTTATTTAAATAATTAATTCATTATCTATTAAAATAATTTCGTTTTCACGTAACAGATTATTTCACATAATATTTTTTCACGACAGCGCGGATAATTCGGTGCGCGTATTTATTTATCCAATTAATGAAATGTCGAGTGACTTTCCGGTCACAACGACAAGACTGTCACGGGCCAGCCTCTTTTCATAAGAGCAAAATTAATTAACAGATCATTGGGTTTTCATTAAGCGATCTAGGAGGAGGTTCTTGTGACCCAAATGAAAATATCACGCTGTTATTTGATTTTGAATCTCCACTGACTTCTATTTTAATTTGTTTTCTTATTCGTATCCTTAATATTATTAATTAACAGAGTCACATTTTCTTTTCTGGTGTCATGGACAGCCCTCTGTGCAGAGCCTGCATGGAAGAGGATGAAACAGCGGCCCATGTCCTGCTGGACTGCCCAGTGGTCGCAGAATATCGGGCTAAGTATCTCGGTTCGCCGAGATCTCTCCCCGAGGTCGTGGGCAGCACCAAAGGTTTGCTGCGGTTCCTAGAGGAGATAGGTTGGCTCGAATAAACTAATTATTCCTGCCCTAACGCAAAATACGCGCATATACGTGGAGTTGCGGAAATCAGCCCGAAGCAATTTACAATCTACAACATTTTCTTAATAATTATTTTAATAAAAAAAAAACGACTTCAACGCAGGCGTCCTGGGGTTTCATGATTTTCTCACGGAGGGATCCATCATAAGAACTTGTGCGAAAGTTCCGTGATTGGATGTATGTGTATTTCTTACGTAACCGAGCACGTAAATAGTCGGGAAATAAAATTTTAATAAAAAATACGCTGCTGGCACCCGGACTCCAGCGGTTGCCAGTAGGTGCTATTACGTTTAAGGAGAGCGCTCTGCTCTGAACTAATTTCAAAATAGATGTCATCTAATGCCTACATAAAGCACTTAATCAGTGTCAAATGGCTCGTAATTGTCATCCTTGAAGGCGGCGCCACCTGCTTGTAAATTATTCATAAGCTCACCGACAAAAATGTAAATGCTAGATCAACGGAAATACCGTTTCCAGCCTTATTAAATGCGCAATCGAATTGATCAATTGTTTCAATGTTATGTAAAGAAATGTAGTTTTATATACATGTACTTTTTCCCACATAAAGAGTAGGCTAATGCCACACACGTAGCCCACTTTTCACCTCCGAGGGAAACGAGACGTCGCCTTCATTTTGGCTCGAGTAAAAAAAACTCTTACTCATTGCACGAGCAGTATAGTGAAAGCATTGCATGTTATGTAATAATGGCACAAGGTCAAGGTGATTCTTTGTAATAAAATTCATTCTATTTTCTATTATATCTATATTAGGAAAAGTTTGATGTTGCTGACATTACTGCTCGGACTTCCACGGGGTTAGGCCGCGGGATGGGTGAACGCGGTTAGAGACGGAAACCGAGTACTGTACCGTTTCACTGTCCGCCCTAACGTACGCATCCTCTGTTGCGCAATAAGTAACTTCATGTTTAATTATATTTTAGTCTGCAGTGCACTGAAGTTATTATTTAATGCTGGTTTTGGTTACCTTTCAAATTTGTTTTTCGACGAATGTATTACGCACGCACGCGTCTGCATGATTTTGTATATCCTTGAATGAAAACGTAATGCCTTTACGAGATTACGTTTAGAGCGTAATATTAAAAGCTACCACGGGCGGAGCGAGTCTAAAGGACGAAAATTATATGGGCCTCTAAAATATTTGCTAAATCGACTTGACGACAAGTACAAATATAAGACGTTGTAATCCTGGTGAAGAAGGAGACTGCGAAATTCAGTGTCAATGGAGTTTCGGACTTGATCCGTTTATTATTATGAACTAGCCAGATATTGATTTCAAATTATATTCACAAAATGAGTCCGAAGTATTACGCTCATTTCTAAATAGTATTGATAATGTAACAATGTTATTAAAACTCATTAGACAATTGAATACAATGTAAATGTTAATGATGTGTCGAATGTTTCTCGCTCGTGCCGAATGTTAATGACATGATGATTGCAAATGGAGTCGTTACATGTTGTTTAACGGTAGTGCCGTTCATAGTGTATTGGATATTTCTACAGCTATTTTTAGTATAAAACATTTTCAGTAACGTTTTGTGTGCTTTTACAATATTTCACGTTGCGAGCTATTTTGTACTTCTCTTGTACAGCTAGTGGTAGCATTCCTACGCCGTCCGTCTAGGTAGACACCACCGCAGAGCCAGTTACTCTGCCGTGAAGCAGTAGTGTGCAAACATTACTGTTTTTGTCTGAAAGGAACTGAGAGCTAGTGTAATCACCGGCCATCTGAGACTTAAGAACTGACGTATCGGGAGTACGGGCGCGGTGTGGTGCCAAATAGAAATATTCTGGATTGCTGTGGGCGGACGTCGCACTATCAGGTTAACGTTTTGCTCGTCTCGACGTTTCTCCATTTAAAAAAAAAATATCTTTAAATTAGATTTTATTGAAGTATTTTTTTATATTCATTATGGTGTAAAGTTATTAAAAAAAATGTGATAACAATAGTCATGCACTATTTGTAAATCAGTCGACACGTCCGCAGTCTCGTTGAAAATCAACGCTGTGGCTGTAACAACACAGCCCCGACCATCGCCGACTGAGAATCTTTTCGCGGCTATGATGCATCACAGGTAAAACAATACCTGTGATGTTAGTCCGTATTGTCTTCCATTTTTTACTGCATTTTGTTGTTTTGCTTATTATGTTTCAAGTTGAATACTTTTTTAACACTTTTTATGTATTTTGTAATGTCTTGCTGTTTTATTCTTTCCTGTATGTTCTTTTTTAACGAACGCGTGGCCTTGTGGTCAGAGTACCTGACTTCTAAGCCGCGGGTCCTGGGTTCGAATCCCAGCCGGGGCCAACATTTGTGCTAAAACATAAATTGTTGGTTTTCGGGTCTGGTTGTGTTGTGATTGTCCCCGTGTTTCTGACACTGCATCCTAGCCTACCTCCGATCTTATCGCATCAGCGTTACATCGGGCGCGGGTAGGTTGGGACGAGTGAGTGCCTCTGTGTTTGCGCGTACACTTGTGGCACTATAATATCTCCTGCGCAGTTGATGGCTCTCGACAGTAGTCGGCAGTTGTCGCCCTGGTCGAAATCGGCTAGGAGAACATCATCATCACATCATTTTTTTAAATATGTTATGAATAAATATATTTCCTTTCTTTCTCCTTTCTTTATTTTAATTTTTGATTCCATCCGTGTTCTTTGTCTACAGTCAATACGGGTAATCCTCATGCCTTCAATGGATCGTATTCAACGAAGCAAATAAAATCCATTTTATACCCTCGTGGCTTACCATCTGCGGCTTGTGACAACCGACATATGTTTTACCCTTATATAATTAAATTTTACCCAGTTGCGATCGCAATATTTTAGATGCTTTCGACTATAAAACAAGACATTTATTTTATTACGGTAGATAGTGATGGGACGAGCTGATCTTTTTTATCTTACCCGATAGCAAGTGCAAAATCTGCTAATAACAAATTATGTGTGATCCAGAACACATCTGTGTGGCACAACACTGCGCCCATCACCTTAGACATCCTGCGCAGTTAACTTCCGACAGTCGGTAGTTGTTGCCGTGGTCAAAAATCGGCTAGGAGGACATCATCATCAGGTGGCGGAATAATCATCTCCAAAAAAATCAGACCCAAAAAACACAGGCTTACTTAAAATGTTGAAGGAGAAGATAATAGTAAATAGTTATCATAACGTCACAATTTTATAAAAGGTTTTTTTTTTTTTTTATTAATCTTTATTGTTCCATTACAAAGAAAGGATACAAAGGGCGGACTTAAAGCCTTTAGGCATTCTCTCCCAGTCAACCCATGGTGTGGTGAGATTTTGATGAAGGTGTAACAATAAAATACGAAAAATATAAAATATAATAATATTATAATAATTATACATATATTTTTTTTATTTTTTATTTTAAAAATGACGAAACGAGCGATACGTTCACCTGATGGTAAGTGCAACGTCTGCCCATCACAAATGGGCATGTCTGTGTGAAACCACACTGCGCCTGTCACCCTGAGACATCAGTTCTTTAGTCTCATATGCCCATTGATTACGCTAGCTCTCAGTGCCCTTCAAACCGAAACACAGCAATGCTTGCACACCACTGCTTCACGACAGCATAACTGGCCCTGCGGTGATACCTACCTAGACGGATTCCTGCATAGGAATCCTACCACCAGTGAAATCTAATAACATTTACATATATGTAAATAGAAATATTCATATACATACATATAAATATAAACATATAAACAAACAGATATCTACGTATATATATAAACACATATACTATACACAAAATAATGCAAAATTAAATCGGGGACAGACAACTAACAATTTAACATGAAATGATTCTTTAATAAATAATCATGAACCAATTTAAATGAAACTAATTTTACGGATTTTATTACGGGTGACGGGCGCAGTGTGGTGTCACACAGAAATGTTCTGGGTGACACAACATTTGTTGCACTTACCATCAGGTGAACGTTTTGCTCGTTTCGTCAGTGTGTTAAATAAAAAAAATATAGATATAGAACATACTATTACTATATTATTCCCCAAGTGTTTTTTTTTATGGAAGAGGGGGCAAACGAGCAAGCGTAGTATTGTAGATCCTATAAAAAATGCAAAGTGATGCAACATCTCGTCGCAAGGCTAGTAATTCAAGCCGATCCGATAAAACATGGTCGTCGACGATTCGAGCCGCTCTTCGTTGAATGCGGTCAAATGGAAGTAGCTGACACTGGGGCGCCCCCGCCCAGAGATGAGAACAGTAATCCATGTGCGGCCGAACCTGCGCCTTATAAAGTTGCAAGCGTTGGGCCGGCATGAAGTACTGTCGCGCTCTTCTGAGCACGCCAAGCTTTTTGGAAGCCAATTTGGCCTTCCCTTCCAGGTGAATTGTTGTTGTTACATTGATTGTTCTATTCATTGTTCCTACAATAAAAAGTTTGTCCTTCGCATATGTGCCGCGTTCGATAAACATTCCTAATTCTCTCGCGATAAATTATTTTAAATCACAAAATCTACAGTTACAATAGGTAAATCGTATCATAAGCCGACTTCAAATCCAATCCCACTTAGAAACAGAATCCATTTTCCTCCGGCATGACTGACGATCTACGGTATGCGTGGGTGGCAAATTCGAATGACACATTATGTTACGTCGTATAATTGAATTTAAAGCCGTTGTGGGTTCCCTTGATCTATTATATAAACCAGCTACAACTGACTAACCTAAATATTTAAACTATTAGAAAATCAGTAATGGAAACCTAGCATTATAAATGTAAGATTACTAATCAGTTAAATCAGTCAGACAAATCAAAACCAGGAGATGAGCAGCAGCATCTCCCTGGAACTGGAACATCTGAATAAATAATCTGCGATTGTCAACCCGCCAGCCAAACGTGGCAACTATGGCAAAATCCCTCGAAAATTAGAGCTACAAACTTTTGTGGCTATGTGTGGGGGAGGCCTATGTACAGCAGTGGACTTGTGATAGGCTGAAACGATGACGACGAATCAGTTACTATCAATTGTTAGGTTAATTTTTATTATATAGTGTATTATTTAATTATTATTACGTAATTGATTATTTAAATTCAATTTACTAAGATTGTTAATAATAATTAATGCGATATAAAAGTAAATTTTCCATTACTTGAGAAACAAACTTTATTTTGAGTAATGATTTCTTATTTAAATGAAACTAATTTTACGGATTTTATCGCGTTTAATGTTTTTACTATTTATAACCCGACGTTTCGACGTTCTTTACAGCACCCATGGTCACGGGAGACTGAGGTGACAGATGTCCCGATGTCATAGTTGACCCGGGGTACCTTCAGCTTTTAAATATTATTTCCCCATCTACGCAGAAAGAGCTAACTCTATTTTGAGTGTTAGGAGTGAAGCGGGAACAACCGCCCCACCATATTGCAAAGATAGTAGTTCGGCGCAGCCTTTATAAGAAGTCTTCAGGGCTCCTGCCTCTCCCCACTCCTTTTGTCGCTATACACTAGGGATATTCCTAAAGACCCGAAAGTCAATCTTGCGCTTTTCGCAGATGACACGGCCCTGTACTATTTCGACAAGCACAAGGGCCGCAAAACGATTCACCTCCAACCCGCAGCCGATCGCCTAGCCTAGGCGAATGGTTCCGGAAATGGAGAATGAAGGTACGCCCCGAGAAAAGCGTAGCGATATACTTCTTGAAGGGTACACCTAAGCCCGCTAGACGATGTCACACAATCGGCACGCCCTATTACCTAGGAAAGAGCGTTAAATACCTCGGGGTCACTTTAGACGCAGCGATGTCGTTCGCTGCACACATTAATAACGTACGCAATAGAGCGGCATCACGGCGGTTCTTCGAAAAAGCCGCGGTTCATCCAAACTCGCTGGTGGTTAAAGCAGCAATTTACCTACCCAATAGAAACCCGACCGAATGCAAACATCGCCCGCGCAAGCTGCTAGCCAACACGGACATCTCAGCACTCCCTCACCGCAATCCGTTCATTCACGATCCAGGCTACACTGTACACACAGTTAACAGCTTTAACATAATATGCACGATGCGCGACCGCCTCAGAGAGCGGCGCGCAACATTCGACAATCACACCGCGTACACACGATTCATCCGTGTTCCAGGGCGGTTCTTACCGCCCAGAGTTACCGACAGACAATTCGACAGTCCGAATGGAGGCCCGCAGCCTCCCTCGAGCGGTCATTAGACGACTTAAAATCACATAAGATATTCAAAATCGCGTAAGCACGCAGCGAACGCGACACACACCGCATTTCGATGTTTTGGTAGGAGTTTATATATTTATTTATGTTTGGGTCAAACAAAACCTGCCACGCGGGCCCCGGATCCGTGAGCACAGTATCCGATGAAGCTTTAAAAGCCAAAAAGGCTAACAGCAATCACATCACCGAAAATATGCTAAGAAGTCTTTCTGTGATGAGATCTAGTGTGCTCGTCGTGACAATTCGTTTAACTGTTAAATTGGTTTTTAGTTGAAAATTGCATATAGAAGTGATTGTTGAATTATAGTGAATGTGTGGAACAATAAACTGTAACGCAAAATTACATATTTTGTTCCTTGACTGGCCGCGCAACACAATGGTACCTTTCAAGCTAATTTACTGGTGGTAGCATTTCTATGCAGGAATCCGTCTAGGTAGGCAGTAGAGTAACTAGCACGCAGTACTGCCAGTTATTCTGCTGTCAAGTAGTGGAGTGCAAACATTTTTGTGTTTCGGTCTAAAGGGCAATGATATTGATACTGACTCAAAAACTGACATAGAAAACAAACTTGTCAAGAAGACATTATAAAATATCATTACATGGACAGAGATGTGTGAAAATAACTCTTACTGCATTTGCAAAGCCCCTGTCTACTAAATTTATAATGTAATTTTTATGTAATTTATAAATGACGTTATGTATGGCATTGAAAAAAAGAAAGACCACAGAGTTTCTTGCCGGTTTTTTGTAGTATTTACTGGTGGTAGGATTCCTAAGCAGGAATCCATCTAGGTAGATACCACCGCAGAGTCAGTTGTTCTGGCGTGAAGCGGTAGTGTGCAAACATTACTGTATTTCGGTTTGAAGGAAGGTTTAAAGGGCGGTCTGAGGGTGGCAAGCGCATACGGTAACACAGCATTTGTTATGGGCGGATGTTGCACTTACCATCAGGTGATTTGCTCGTCTTGTCACTATCTCCCGTAAATAAAAGTGTAAACATTAATGACACTATTTCAATAATTTTCATTCGATTAAGATTGACGTAAGTTTTATGTAAGAAAACAATTAGTAAAGATTTTTTTGAGAAAACGACTATTGAGATTAGACTCTAATGTCTAAGATACATAATTACTTATAGTATTTTTTGGCGCGATACCAATTTCATAAATTCGCTAAAAAAGGCACACAGTGTAACATATTTCAAAAAGTCTTTGTAAGTTTTCCTGCTTACTGGCTTCAAAAAATTGCATACAAAAAAGATCTGCAACTAAAGCATTAGAAATAAATTTATTACATTTCATTTAATAATTTATGTACAAAGTTGGCTGCGAATGAATAATACGAAAATCATATGAAAATCGAATCAATAATTACATTTAAGTGAGAACTCATCGACAAAGAAAGTCATGGCGGTTCCTCGCGGTTTCGTCAGCGTAAAGTAAGACTGCGGTGTACGGAATGGTACCTTGTTGATCTGAGCCTTCACAGTTCGGCCATTCTCGATAATATTCGATTCACAGCGTCTCTTTAAGGCCATAGCATGAAGATTTATATTCTAAATTACTGGTGGTAGGATTCCTATGCAGGAATCCTTCTAGGTACCACCACAGGGCCGGTTATTCTCCCGTGAAGCAGTAGTGTGCAAGCATTACTGTGTTTCGGTTTGAAGGGCACTGATAGCTAGTGTAATCACTGGGCATTTGAGACTTAAGAACTGATGTCTCAAGGTGACAGGCGAAATGTAGTGTCACAAAGAAATTTTCTGGGTGACACAGCATTTGTTGTGGGTGGACGTTGCAGTTACCATTAGGTGAACGTTTTGCTCGTATCGTCACTTTATACAATAAAACAATCTTTCCCAATAAACGGGCTATCTAATGGTTTTTTTTTAATCTTTAAAATAAAATCCCCACAGTAGGATTTCTACTGTAGCGTGGGTGCGCTTTACAGAAATGAACTTGATACGCACAACACAACCAGACCCGAAAACTAAATAATTTGCACAAACGTTGGCTCCGGCTGGGATTCGAACCCAGGACTCGCGGCGCAGAAGTCAGGTGCTTTAACCACTAGTAGTTTAGTATTTAGTATTTCCTGAGATTAGCGCTTTGAAACATACAAACTATCCAGATTTAGTGTTGAGGATCCGCCGATTTGTGTCCGGGAGAGTAGAAAAGCTCCTCTTTCCTACCGAGATGTCGTAAAAGACGACTAAGGTATTATACGGACAGCCTTCATTGCCAGATTATGTACTGCTATCACCATACTGTTCGTGGGTACGCAGTGGCGAGTAAGAATTTCTTGCCTCGTACTCAAACGGCGGCGACGTTTCGTTTTCGTCGAAGGTGCGGTCTCTGTCTACCCCTTCTGGAAAAATGCGTGAATTTATGTATTCATTGAGACTGTTCTCGTCGTCGTTCGTCGTTTCAGCCTATCACAAGTCCACTGCTGAACATAGGCCTCCCCCATAGATAGCCACAAAAGTTTGTAGTTCTCATTTTGGTTATGCCATAGTTGCCACGCTTGGCAGGCGGGTTGGCAACCGCAGTTTAAATTATTCAGATGTTCCCGAAAGGTGCTGCTGCCCATCTCCTGGTTTTAATTTTCCCTCTATCGACTTTTACTATACCCACGGGATGAGATGGGTTCGTAGATTCTCTTAGGCCGCTCTCGTTCTCTCTCCTCTCGCTCTTCCTCTCACCGTGTGGAGACTGTTCTAAGTCGATCAAATTTGTTTGAAGAGTTAATAAAATCATAATAAACAATGCCCGTATCTCATAAACTCCAATCTGAATCAAAATGGCACACAAATCATCATTACAACTGTATATGAAGACTTGGGTAGTAAATCGTAATGAAAATTGGATATTAATTTGTCTGGAGATATAACTCCAACAAACTTTGCTACTCAATAAGTACGAAGTGGATCGTAGTTTTGTTCAAATGGGAGCGGAGTCGCGTGAATTATTTATTTGCTTTATTTATCAAATACTGCGATACTTGCTGCGGTGAAATCTTTTTTTATTGAAATAGAAATAAGTTGCGGAGTCACTCAGAACTTTGCGTTGGAAAACCCGAGACACAGTTCCATATAAAAATCATCAGAGTTCTCGATCGATCAAAACATAAAAATAAAGACAAACATCACGAATTCCCATTAAATAAACACAAATTCAATCTTTTGCCCACGACATAGAGTACCTTTTTAGATAAAATTAACTGTCTTTCCACGTCAGTTTGACGGTCCTTGCGTTGACACGGCTGACGTGATGCTAATCGAAATGAGCGCATTTTGCTCTCTTTTCGAATCTAGTGTTACTGGTGGTAGGATTCCTATGCAGGAATCCGTCTAGGCAGGTACCACCCCAGGGCCAGTTATTCTGCCGTGAAGCAGTAGTGTGCAAGTATTACTGTGTTTCGGTTTGAAGGGCACTCTGAGCTAGCGTAATCACTGGGCAGTTGAGACTTAAGAACTGATGTCTCAGGATGACGGGCGCAGTGTGGTGTCACACAGAAATATTCTGGGTGATTTGTTGTGGGCGGACGTTGCACTTACCATCAGGTGAACGTTTTGCTCGATTTGTCACTTTATACAATAAAAAAAAACATATATAGTATGTATCTAGGTTTTTGTATATCACTGGTTGGAAACTTCTGTGTAGCGCCGCACTACACTATGAGACATCGCTTAGTGAGTCTCGTTTACCCCGAAAATAACACTGGCTTCCATGCCTTTCAAACCGAAACACAATGGTATTTGCACACTACCGTTGTTTGCTCCGGCTGGGACCCAGGACCCGCGGCGTAGAAGTCAGGTACTCTGACCACTAGGCCACGCGGTCGTCATCATTTAAAGGTACTAAGGGTACATGGTGTATATAAACATATATGATCGCGTGGCTTAGTGGTTCGTATCCCAGCCTAAGCAAACATTGGTGCAAAACCACAAATTGTTGGGTTTCGGGTGTGGTTGTGTTGTTCCTTGTTTCCCTGTCACTCCTGTCACTGCATCTTATTGCATGATCATTACATCAGGTCGGGGAGGTTGGGTCGAGTGAGTGACTGTCTTTACGTTTATGGCACTATAATATCTGTTGCAGTTGTTAAAATCAGAGAGTATTTGGTAGTGTTCGTCATGGGCAAAAATTAGCCAGGAGTATCATCATATTCCCTTTGCCAATTTCTTCGTTGCATCATTCGGTTAACAATCTAAGGATGACAACCTTGCAAGATCTGTTATATTGCCCTATTGATTGTAAGCACAGCTTCGGGTTTCCGAGTAAGTTTTTTTTATTGGATAAAGTGATAAAACGAGCAAAACGTTCACCCGATGGTAAGTGCAACGTCTACCCATAACAAATGCTGTGTCACCCAGAAAATTTCTGTGCATTACACAGCGATCATCACCCTGAGACTTAAGTCTCATATGAGACTTAAGTCTGGGCATATGCCCAGTGATTACGCTAGCTCACAGTGCCCTTCAAACCGAAACAGTAATGTTTGCACACTACTGCTTCACGACACAACTGACCCTGGGGTGGTGCCTATTTAGACAGATTCGGTGTTCTTTTGCAAGGATTTGTGGTCTATCAAATCTGATGTAATGGTTGGGATGATCCAGAACATGGTCTGCAGTCTGCGACCATGGTCCGGACTTGTGATGGACATCGGGACAACTGTCACCTCAGTCCCCCCGTGACCATGGGTGCTGTAAAGCGTCCGAAACGTCGGGTAAAAATAGTAGGAAGACTTAGAAACCCGAATACCAATAACAGTGTGATCGTGTATCTGACTACTGATTCTGGGGGCCTGGGATCACACATTCATCCACATTCCTTTACAGATAACAGCTATTATTAAATAACAGAGCAAGATGAACTGTGGTGATGAACGTGTGTATGGCACGATTTTTAACCACTCTTCGATGTCATTGGACTTTGGCGAATGATTTTGCCAAGGAAAAGGGTAGCTACCCGCCAGATCGAGTGGTCTGATCTGGGGAGGACGTCTCCTCCTACTAGTAATTTTTAGATGTTGTATATACAGTTCGCATCTCAGAAAACTTTCATAGCGCGGTTTTGGACGTATGGGAATATTTCTCGAGCTTGTCATGTGGCGACATAGATGTCGCTACAGGACTTTTGTTACATCGCGTTTGGAAAGGCGACTATGTGTGGCTACACGGCCTCTATCTGTGCGCTGAATTTGCAGAACTGTAATATACTCGTACCTTGTCCAGATGACTATGTCCGGCTATGCCATATCTAAACCGGAGTACAAGAGGACTGTGTTATTATGCAACGCTCAGTGTGTGGTAGTGTGGAAATAAATAATTCGGAATAACAATGTATTTAGTATTTTTTTTATAAACGTAAAATAACTAAAGAAACGTCTTCTTTTATTTACGCGAATATTACACATTTAAATAAAACTACTTTTTTACGGATTTTATCGCGTTTAATTTTGAACTATTTTTACCCGACGTTTCGGACGCTTTACAGCACCCATGGTCACGGGGGGACTGAGGTGACAGTTGTCCCGATGTCATAGTTAACCCGGAGTACCTTCAGCTTTTAATTATTATTTGTAGTCCGATCTACGCAGAAAGAGCTTACTGTGTCTTGAAGCCTTGCAGTGGTATGCTTGGTTTTTGATTTAATTTTATTAATAATAGGATCCCAAGCCGCTGGTAATACCCAACCATCTTCCCTATTGAAATTAGGATGTTTTTTAATTTCAATAGCCTCGCGAATCATCCTTGGTAGGAATCGGTGTTCTTTTGCAAGGATTTGTGGTCTATCAAATCTGATGTAATGGTTGGGATGATCCAGAACATGGTCTGCAGTCTGCGACCATGGTCCGGACTTGTGATGGACATCGGGACAACTGTCACCTCAGTCCCCCCGTGACCATGGGTGCTGTAAAGCGTCCGAAACGTCGGGTAAAAATAGTTCAAAATTAAACGCGATAAAATCCGTAAAAAAGTAGTTTTATTTAAAGAAACGTCTACAAAATGGATGACGCCGATTTATTTCCATCTAAACTTTTTTGGAATTTTGTATTCATGTCCATCGAAGTTTTGACATGTTTGCAGTCAGCGATACCATATTTGTTGAATACTTCTAATATATATTTTTTCATATCTAAATAAATTATACCTTTCTTACCGTCTTTAAATAAGTCTTTAAGTCTCCAAGATCTTTCATTTTGTATGTACTGTTTAATTCTTCTTAGAGCTTACATTATTTGTAAAAATCAATCATCCACAGATATGGACAAAGTAATAAGTCATGGACGCCAACAATTGTATGGTAAATAAACAAAAAATGACTAGTTTACAGATTACAGCTATTATTAGGTTACAGAGCTAGATGGACTGTGATTGTACCGTATCTACGACATGGGTTTTGACCACATTTCGATGTCATCGGACTTTTTTTTTATTTGATTAAAGTGACGGAACGAGCAGAACGTTCACCTGATGGTAAGTGCAACGTCCGCCCACAACAAATGCTGTGTCACCCAGAATATTTCTGTGTGACACCACATTGCGCGCGTCACCCTGAGACATCAGTTCTTAAGTCTCAAATGCCCAGTGATTACGATAGCTCACAGTGCCCTTCAAACCGAAACACATTAATGTTTCACACTACTGCTTCACGGCAGAATAACTGGCCCTGGGGTGGTACCTACCTAGACGGATTCCTGCATAGGAATCCTACCACTAGTAAGGACTTGTGTTACATCGGGTTTGGAAAGGAGTCTAAATGTGCAGGACTGTAATATATTTTGCCCAGATGACTACGTTATTATGCTTAGTATGTAGTAGAAGAAAGATACAGTAGGAATATATCCTCTAATAAGCGTTGCTCGTACTCGTATAATACTCGTATTACATTGGCCGTCCATACCATTTACTCACTGGTTATATAGTGCCATGTTGTTGTACTCAAAAGAAATAATTTCATAAGCAAAATATATTTACATGTTTCGTTTACATAAGGTTTTTTAAAATTATTTGTTTGTCGTATTTTCTCCGGGGATTACACCTATCTAGATAAACTTCGAGAGTAAAACATTATCTTAATACGAAATTTCATTCAAATCATTAGAGCCGTTTCCTAAATATCAATTATATATAAATAACCTACAAGGGATATCTTTTTCCATCGACTTCCGAAACTTTTAGAATATGCTATTCTAACTAAATTGCAATGAATACTTAGATGCAGTAGTATACTTTTTTTAAATTATTATAGTGATGTTCTCCTAGCCGATTTCGACCACGGCGAAAACTGCCGAATTCTGTCGAGAGCCATCAACTGCGCAGGAGATATTATAGTGCCACAAGTGTACGCGCGAACACAGAGGCACTCACTCGTCCCAACCTACCCGCGCCCGATGTAACGCTGACGCGATAAGATCGGAGGTAGGCTAGGATACAGTGTCATAAACACGGGGACAATCACAACACAACCAGACCCGAAAACCAACAATTTTTGTTTTAGCACAAATGTTGGATCCGGCTGGGATTCGAACCCAAGACCCGCGGCTTAGAAGTCAGGGACTCTGACCACTAGGCCACGCGGTCGTCATTTTTCATTATTCTTTTAGTAATATTTCCCTATACATTAGGTTCGTGTGCTACAGAGGGGACGCTGAAAGCATTTCTATGCTGAATTCCGACAAACTTAATCTCGAGAGATTGCAGGGACTAATACGAACTCGATTGAGGTTATACAAAATATTTTAATATAAATATTGTTCCATTTAGTCACAGAAACTTATTTATATAAATTTGATATTATATAAAATACATTTTTATGTATTAATGTTCTTTGTTTTAGTTTGTTTTGTTTGTCCTACATTTTGGTTAGGGAAGTTTATGTCAGTGTTATTTTTTGCAAAAACAAGTTTGCCAAGTGAACTAATTTGAAAACGTCCATAATAAGAATACAAAAATACTTTATAAAACCTCTTATGAATCGGTTTACAGAAAAAAACATTTCCAGATAATAATAAAGAATTTTAAACACGCTTATGCTTTAAAATTTATTATAAAAACCAGCGTAAAAGAACACATAGCTGACGTGAAGCATCGTCGTTCTAGGAAGTCTGCAGTTTGTGACCATGTTCTGGATCATCCCAACCATTACATCAGATTTGATAAACCACAGATCCTTGCAAAAGAACACCGATTCCTACCAAGGATGATTCGCGAGGCTATTGAAATCAAAAACCATCCTAATTTCAATAGAGAAGATGGTTGGGTATTACCACCAGCTTGGGATCCAATAATAAATTAAATTAAATCAAAAACCAAGCATACCACTGCAAGACTTCAAGACACAGTTAGCTTTTTCTGCGTAGATCGGACCAAAAATAATAATTAAAAGCTGAAGGTACCCCAGGTTAACTATGACATCAGGACATCTGTCACCTCAGTCCTCCCGTGACCATGGGTGCTGTAAAGCACTCGAAACGTCGGGTTATAAATAGTAAAAATTAAACGCGATAAAATCCGTAAAATTAGTTTCATTTAATTATAAACTCTATTATTTGTTTCTGACGGGCGGTTATTAAATCTTAATTCTAAATGTTCTATGATAATTATTTTTTCATTTATTAAAAATCACAAACCTTACCAAAAGTTTTAAAGTTCCGAAGTGATTTTCTAGTAATAAGAATAAGAAATTCAAAAACTTCTTCAATAAACTTTTAAACATTTATATTCACATAAATTTTTAATACAAATAATTTTCGTTAGACATTCTGAAAGAGAGTATTTCTTACAACATACAGACCAATATCTATAGTTAGGTTATGTATATAGTTGTATAGTTCTTTACTAAGCCTATAGTTAGTTAGGTTAGTTAGGTATAGTTAGTTATAGTTAGGTTCTATATAGGTTTTTCTATCTTAGCCGCATTTTTTATTAATGAAGGTTTGGCGGATGATATTGCCAATGAAAAGGGTCTACTCGCCAGATCGGGAAGTCTGATCTGGGGAGGACGTCTCCATCGACTAGTAATATTTGGATATTGTATATATAGTTCGCATCTCAGAAAATTTTCATAGCGCGATTATGAACGTATGGGAATATTTTTTGAGCTTCTCATGTGGCGACAAAGGAAAGGAAGTTAATTTGGTAAGATTCGCATGCAAAATATACAATCGTGTGAAGATGGGAATAACGTACCATATTGGGATTTACCATATAACAAAAACCGATATGCAATTTTTTTTCGCGTGCGTATTTATACGTTATAATTATACCCAATCAAAAATTCTATTAGCACGAAGACACAAAATAACGAATAGCGACACATTTAAAATATGACACGCGAAATGCAACTGATTGAAAAGTAAATTATATTCGCTAGGTATACTTTTTGAATAATACAGAGTAAAAGGTCGTTGTATTTATAAAATATATTTTTGTATTCGTGAAAACCAAAATATAATCGATCAACTTTAGCCGTGTGGTGGCGGCTCGTTAAAAGAATACTACCACTCCATCTCATCCAATGGATCTCGTAAAAGGCGAGTAAGGAGTTAAACTGCACTGCGCACCCAACAGCGCATGGTGGCGATGGGCTCACCACCTATCACACCAAGTGCATTATATTGTTTTGGTGAAACGTGTGGCAGTCATCTGTTTTTGCAGCGAGTGCCCAGTCTCTGACTACCCCTTATGGGATACAGTCGTGATCTTATGTATGTATGCAACTTTGTCCCTTACTGCATATAATTCAACATTTATTACAAGTACAATTGAATTCATTTAGTTCGTGGAAAATTGACTTTCTGTTAAAATTATTTGATTGCCCCGAGTTTTTGACCACCTTTTAACATTATAACTAAACATAGATACTTATTTACAAGTTTTACCAATATGCTTAATTAAAACCAAACACTTTGTTTACTTAGGAGTTATAATTGCGAACTGTACCGTAAAGTAAGAGAGCAAACGAACAATTTAACAACAAAAATCAACTGCTCCCGATTCGTACGAAACACAGATAATACTTTACTGAGTTCGAAATTTAACGCAAACAACGGTATTATATTTATATATATTATATTTCACTACTGTTAATAATGTACGGAAAATGATTTCAATACACCAATAAAACACTTCGCGTCTCACATCGTTCAAAAAATTCACGAATCGTGTTGCGAAATTACAACACGAAATCGTTATTTTAACCAATGAGAAATAAGGCGCGGTTTTTATCTTCAGTTATTAATGGGTTAAAAATAGTGACATCTATTGATCACGCCATGAACTTGTTAATCATGCAAAATACTCGATTTTCAACTAGTTGGTTTTTTCGGTACTGAAATGTAATTTAAATATGTACGTCAATTAAAAAATACGTTATAATTATAGCCCTTTTATTTCTTAGAAATTATAAAGGGTATCATCATCATCATCATCATCATTTCAGCCTATTACAGTCCACTGTTGAACATAGGCCTCCCCCATAGATTGCCACAAAACACGGTCCTGAGCCACCTGCATCCATCGACTTCCCGCAAAACCGTGCAGGTCGTCGCTCCATCTAGTGGGGGGTCGCCCTACGCTGCGTTTGCCGGTACGAGGTTGCCACTCGAGAACCTTTCTTCCCCAACGGTTGTCGGTTCTACGAGCTATATGGCCGGCCCATTGCCACTTCAGCTTGCTATTTCTTAGGGCTATGTCGGTTATTCTAGTTCTGCTGCGGATAACATCGTTGCGGATTTTATCTCGCAGAGAAACTCCGAGCATAGCCCTTTCCATAGCTCGCTGCGCGACTCTAAACTTCCTCATGCGGCCTGCAGTGAAGGACCACGTTTCGGTTCCGTAAGTCATCACTGGCAACACGCACTGGTTATATACTTTTGTTTTCAGGCATTGAGGTATACTCGACGAGAAGATGTGACGCAATTTCCCGAACGCTGCCCAGCCGAGTTGGATCCGTCGATTGACCTCTTGGTCGAAGTTGGACCTACCTAGTCGGACAATCTGTCCTATGTATAAATATTCGTCGACAACTTCGATCGTAGTGTTCCCAATAACAACCGGTATAGGTGTGAATTGGACGTTAGACATGATCTTCGTCTTGTCCATGTTCATCTTAAGACCTACCTGTTGGGAGACACTATTGAGGTCATTGAGCATAGTGCTGAGGTCCTCCAGCGATTCTGCCATTATGACTATGTCGTCGGCAAATCGAAGGTGAGTGATGTATTCGCCATTGACGTTGATACCGTATCCTTTCCAGTTCAGTAGCTTGAAGACATCTTCCAATGCAGCGGTGAAGAGTTTCGGGGATATAACATCACCCTGTCTTACACCTTTCTGCAATTGGATCGGTTTCGTTCTCTGGTTCTGTACTCTGATAGCCATCGTAGCATTGGTATACAAGCACTGCAGCACATCGATATACCGACAGTCAATTCGGCACCGCTGAAGCGACCGTAGCACCGCCCAAATTTCGACGGAATCAAAGGCTTTCTCATAGTCCACATACGCCAGACATAGCGGAAGATTGTACTCCTCGGTCTTTTGTACAATCTGGCGAAGGGTATGTATGTGGTCTATGGTACTAAAGCCTTTTCGGAATCCGGCTTGTTCGGGAGGCTGGAAGTCGTCAAGTCTACTTGCGAGACGATTCGTTATGACTCTCGAAAACAGCACGTAGACGCGGCTCAGAAGCGATATCGGTATATAGTTCTTCAAGAGGGCATTATCACCCTTATTGAAGAACAGAACAACCACGCTTCTGCTCCACGCTTCCGGCGTAGCGCCGCCGTGGATGACGGAATTAAATAGCTTCTGAAGGACTAAAAGTACCGGTTTTCCACCCGCTTTCAGAAGCTCCGCTGTAATTCCGTCCTCGCCCGGCGCTTTGCCATTCTTGATCTGTTTGAGAGCCATACTAATCTCGCTCAGACTGACGTCCGGGATATCGTCGGAATAGTGTCGGACGAGATTTGCTCTTGGGTCGTTACTCACACTAGTGTGTGGCTCCAACGACGATGTGTACAGCTGTCCATAGAATCTCTCGATCTCACTCAAAATCTCTGGTCCAGCGGAAATGACGCCACCGCTATCGGTCCTCAACTTCAGTTGGCTTTTTCCGGCAGACAGATCCCTGGCAAAGACCTTGGAGCTTTGGTTTCGCTCTATTGCTTCCTCAATACGAGCAGTATTGAAGAAGCGTAGGTCTCGCCGCATACATTTGGAGATCTGTCTGTTCAGTTGCCGATATGCTGACGCATCAGTTGAGGACTGCAGCCTCATTTCTCGCCTAGCCTCCATGAGATTGAGAGTGTGGTCGGAGAGTTTCTGGATCTTTTTTGTGCGGTGGGTCTTGCAAAACTTTGCCCCCACCGCATTGACAGTTTCCACGAGCCTCTCGTTCATATCGTCCACTGTAACGCAATCTTCCGGGCACTGAAAACGATTTTGCAGTTCGAGCTGGAAGCTCTCGGGGTTTTCGATAACGGCACGAGATGGACGGAGCGTGGACTTCACCAGGCGCGACCTCTCCAGCTTCACGTTCAGGTTCAATGTGCCTCTTACCATTCGGTGATCACTACCGGTTTTCACCCTAGCGATCACAGAGACATCATTGAACAGCTGTCGTTCGGTAGTCATGATGAAGTCGATCTCATTTTTGGTGGAACCATCCGGGCTCATCCAGGTCCACTTTCGGTGGGGCCGCTTTTGGAAGAAGGAGTTCATCATATAGAGTCCCTCCTTCTCCATAAAGTCGGCCAGCTGTTGACCCCTCTGGTTCCGTTGCCCTATTCCAAATTGCCCCACTACCAGCTCATCGTCCTTTTTCATGCCCAGCTTTGCGTTAAAGTCTCCCATCAACACCATGTAGTGAGTTTTGGAGGAATGTATGGCTCTTGAAATATCTTCATACATTTCCTCCAACTCATCATAAGGATGTGTCGAGGTCGGTGCGTATACCTGTATGACCTTCAGCGAATACCGTTTGGTTATTCTGAGTATAAGGTACGCAACCCTAGTCGACACACTCCCGATCTTGACAACGTTGTTAATGAGAGACCTGTGGACGAAAAATCCGACACCTCCTTGGGACAAATGGTCGCCCTCCCGGTGGTAGAGCAAGTTACCGGATTCAAGGATTACTGTGTCCTCCCCCTGTCTTCGGACTTCAGATAATCCTATAATATCCCAGCGTAACTTGCTCACCTCCTCTTCCAGCTCCAATATCTTCTCGTCGGTCCTCAGCGTGCGTGCGTTAAATGTTGCCAGGTCCAGTCGTCGGTGGTGGTAACAAGATCTCCTAGGGGCCGTTTTAGTTTTGTACCTCTCATTTTGGGGGGATTTGCCATAGTTGCCACGCTTGGCAGGCGGGTTGGCAACCGCAGTTTGTTTATTTAGATGTTCCAGGATGATGCTGCTGCCCATCTCCTGGTTTTCATAACCCTCTGTCGACTTTTACGACACCAACGGGAGCTGTACATTAAATTATCTTTGGCGGATTATATTGCTGAGGAAAAGGGTAGCTACCCGGCTAGATTGGGTGGTCTGATCTGGGGAGGACGTCTCCTCCCACTAGTAATATTTAAATGTTGTATATATGTAGTTCGCATCTCAGAAACATTCATAGACCGATTATGGAATGTTTGAAATATTTCTTGAGCTTCTCATGTGGCGACATAGATACCGCTACATATCCATCTCTGTAATGGTGTATATTACCTAGTTTTGAAGAGCACCGCCCGCCCTCCCACAGTAGCATGCAAACTAACACCACCACAGGGAACTACCGCCATATATCCTATCATATACTTTCAGCTAATACAGACAGTCGCCGAGGAGTCATTCTGCCGTAGAGTCAATAACACTTTATAAAGCCTCGTTTTGAGGTAAAACACTTGTCGTGGTCTCGACTTCAGTGGCGTGTGTTACCTAGTGGTAGTATTGTAGTAGTTAGTTATTTAGTGGCGGTTCCCGATGGAGTTGTTAGTTTGCTTGTGCACGCTACTGTGGAAGGGCGAACGGCGCTCTCAAACTAGGTAATAAACCCTATTTTATATTTTGCATGCGGATCTAAGCAAACTAACTTCCTTTCCTTCATTATAATGGATTTCCGCAAAGTAACGCCTGATTCTATTAACTAAATTTTTATTAAATAAGTTGTGCTTTGCCCTAAGAAAAAAGAAAAAATTATATACATATTATTTAAATCATTCATACAAAGTACAGAAAAAAATGAATCACAACAAATAAAATAAAACACAGTCATAAGAGACACGCACGTGACGTCCCTTAGTAACCCTCGCAAAAATGACAAGAGACTTGCGCTCATATCAATAAAACATAGATGTCTGTTACCTAAATTTTTTTTAGAAAGTTCAATAAACTGCTGAAAGATAACGAAGATTTAATTTCATCAGTGAAGCTGATGGCATTCTCGCCAAGTCGATTAGGCTATATACGAGTAATTGAAAAATGTTTTCCTGTGTAATTAATGGTAATATATTGTGAGAATAGATTGGCAAGCGATGGGACATAAATACCCATTTACAATAGACGCAACTTAAGCGTAAAAGGCCTTATGGTTTAGGGTATGGACCTCGAAACGTAAAGTCGCGGGGTCGAGTCCGCAATTCGACTGCAGTCGTAAACTTATAGCAAAAGATTTTAAGGTATGATTTATCATCATCATTTAAGCCTATCACTAGTCCACTGCTGAACATAGGCCTCCCCAATAGATGGCAACAAATGCTTGTAGCTCTCAACCGGTTAGCTGGCAACCGCAGTTTATTTATTTAGATGTTCCAGGAAGATGCTGCTGCCCATCTTCTGCTTTTAATTTTCCCTCAGTCGACTTTTACGACACCCACAGGATGAGATGGGGTGATAGACTCGTCTTAAGCCGCTACCACCCGGCTAGGTTAGGTAGGCTAGATATGTTTACTTTACAGGAATACACCAGATACTGTCAGTCACGATCCAGGCCACACTGTACACAGTCAATAGCTTTAATATAACACGCACCACGACGCGCGACCGCCGTAGAGAGCGGCGCGCAGCAGTCGACAATCACACCGCGTACACACGATTCACCCGTGTTCCAGGGCGGTTCTCACCGCCCAGAGTTACCGACACACAAGTCGGCAGTCCGAATGGACGCGCGCAGCCTCTCGGACGGTCATTAGACGACTTAAAATATTTAAGATTTTCGAAATCGCGAAAGCACGCAGCGAACGCGACACAGTCCGAACTTCGAGGTTTTTGTAGGAGTTTTTATTTATGTTTGGGTCAAACCAAACCAGGCACGCGGGCCCCTGGCCCGCGAGCACAGTATCCGATGGAGCTGTAAAAGCCGAGAAGGCTAACAGCAATTACATCATCGTAAATATATGTATTACAGGAATACTAGTAATGTTTTTAACATAAAGTTATCACTTACATTATTAGTATTCTTCTCATCTATATAAATAATATTCTTCTTTAAGTCTCAAGCACAGGTTAATTATTTTACTAACAAACTATTGCCATTGACTAGGCCAGGGATACTTGACCTAGTTGCCTTCTCCGTGTGACGACATATTATAAATTATAAATAAATTAAAATTAATTATACATAAAGTCGTCCAAAACCACTTTTAAAATTATTTAATAAAATAATTGGGACCGAATATAAGGTTAAAATTATAATATTTTTATTTTTGACATTAGACTACATTTCGTAACGAATATGGAATAAAAATTTGTTGAAAATTAGTCAAAGTCTATTAAAATGTTCAGAATAGACCAATTATCAAAAGAACAGTGCAAATTAATTGCAAATATTTCAATATAAACGGTTTTTATAACAACGAAAATACATAATTTTATATATATATAGTTCTTCTGTGCGTGTGTACACACCTAAACGTCAGGACCGATGTTGATGAATTTTATGTGTGTGTTTGTGTGGTTCCCTGGATGCTTTAGATTCAGAATTGGACCCGATAGGTGGCGCTGCGATAGAGTTCTAGCAAAAATGATAAAAGTCACTCAGTATATAGTTTATCGATAATTCGATAATCGAAAAAACGTCTTCTGAATCTATTGACAGCAGGCAAGCCAACTTTCGGGCAGGACAACACTTTTTCTGTAGGATCCGCTAGTTTCTTCTATAAGAGGAGTGTTAGTGTATTGCATAAATATTCAACATACATACAGTCACGCCTCTTTCCCATAGGGGTAGGCAGAGACCACGTCTTTCCACTTGCTACGATCCTGACACACATCTTTAGCTTATAAATCTTATAACTTCAATAAAAGTATTACTACAAGAATTTTCTGTAGAATATATTAACGGTTAAAAGTTCGATTAAAATCTGAGCTCTTGAAACTAGATCTGCAGCTGATGGTTCATTCAAAATTAAAAGTTCTTACAATGAATCAGTTATATATATATGTATATATATATATATATATATATAAAGTGACGAGACGAGCAAACCATTCAGCTGATGGTAAAAGCAACGTCAGCCTATAACATATTCCGTGTCGCCCAGAACATTTCTGGGTGCCTTGTCACCCAGAGACACCAGTTCTTAAACCTCATATTCCCAGTGATTACGTTAGCTCTAAGTATTAAAAATATGAAAACAAATTTCTTAAAATTTTTGAGGCTTCAGAATGTATATTTTTCATAAGAACACTTACATAATAAAACGATTTAACATCATCAAAAACATATTTAAGGGTATCGCGTACAAAACTGACTAAATTTGCGGGTAACTTAGTAAAGCTAACTTAATAAAACCAACACAGACATTACACGGAGTACGCGAATCTGGATGTGCTTGGAGCGTGGTGTGATTCTTCAGAGTGTTTACACGTCATAACTATTTAAGCACGTAATATATCGTTTTTCATATTTTTATTGGATAAACTGGCGAAACGGGCACAACGTTGACCTGATGGTAAATTTGCGACGTTTGCCCATAACAAGTGCTGTGTCACTAAAAACATTTCTGTGTTATGCCACACTATACTCGTCACCCTGAGACATCATTCTTAAGTCTCGTATGTTACGCTAGCTCTCAGTGCCCTTCAAACCGAAACACAGTAATGTTTGCAAACTTCTGTTTCACGGCAGAATGACTGGCGCTGGGGTGGTAAAAAAAAGTAAAGTAACAGCCTATATATGTCCCACTGCTGAGCACAGGCCTCCTCTCATTTCTGAGAGGGTTTTGGAGCGGGGAATAGTCCGCCACGCTGCTCCAATGCGGATTGGCAGACTTCACATGTCCTCGAAATATTTCTATTCCTCGGACATGCAGGTTTCTTCACGATGTTTTCCATCACCGCTGTGCACGTGGTAAATCAGCACTTAAAATTTTAGAACAATTTTAGAGGTGCTGGCACCGGGGATCGAACCCAGGTTACTCGCGTATTATGAAATTATAGTCGAGCACCCGGCCTCTGAGCTGCCACGGCTCTGTGATAGATTGATAATAATTTTATTTAAATTTTTCAATTATTTTCAAACTTGAGAATGCAAATTAATTATAAGATTTAGTGTATTCAACGGAGCATGTAGCACAGCGACACAAATTGTCGCAACGATCACTCACTCTCACTCACTTCCTCCCATTACCCACCTACCTACAAATCCACCAGTAATATGATTCGTGGCGTGCGTCAATCAATTTTTAAAAAATTGGTCCTTTTAATATTTATTTGCACCAAAAATTGTATATATAGATAGAGAAAAGTTATTAACCCTCAGACATCAATAAACATCGTTAGCCTTTGTAAATATGTAGAAATATTGTTAGTTGACTATCGTTGCTTGATAATTTAAGCAGTTGACCAAATTACCATAATTGAATTGTGGGCAATTTGATTATCAATCTCCGACGACCTCCAGCCATCCTTCACAACGTCACAACAACGTCATAAATTATTTCTTTCCTAAGTTCGATACCCAGTGCACCTTTAAAATTGCTCAGTTTCAAGTGTGGATTTATGGTAATCACCAGGAGGAAACCTGCATGTCTAATAAATAAAAACATTTTAAGGAGATGCGAGCCGTGGTAGCTCAGGGGCTAGGCGCTCGCTTTTAATTTCATAGTACGCGAGTGACCTGGTTTCGATTCCCGGTGCCGGCACCACTAAAATTGTTAATTGCAATTTTAAGTGCTGATTTACCACGTGCTCGGCGGTGAAGGAAAACATCGTGAGGAAACCTGCATGTCTCAGAAATAAAAAATATTTCGAAGACATGTGAAGTCCGCCAACCCGCATTGGAGCAGCGTGGCGGACTATACCCCGCTCCAAAACCCTCTCAGAAATGAGAGGAGGCCTGTGCTCAGTAGTGGGACATTTATAGGATGAAATTTTACTTTTTTTACTCTAAGGAGATGCGAAGCCTTGATCCGCAATGGAGCGGCGTGGCCGGACTTTCCCCGGCTCAGAAAAACCCTGTCAGAAATGCCTGTGCTCAGCAGTAGGACATTTATAAGCTCTTACATAACTTCAACTTTATTTTTATTCAATAATTAGTTAATAGCAGACCTAAATGTACATCGCTGTGGGGCATCGTTAAAAAAATCACCAAGTTCACTTGTAACATCTGCCCATATCAAATGCTGTGTCACCCAGAAAATTTCTGTGTGAGACCACACTGTCCCCATCACCCTGAGACATAAGTTCTTAAGTCTCAAATGCCCAGTGATTACGCTAGCTCACAGTGCCCTTCAAGCCGAAACACAGTAATGTTTGCACACTACTGCTTCACGGCAGAATAACTGGCCTTAGGTTGGTACCTACCTAGACGGATTCCTGCATAGGAATCCTACAACCAGTTAAAATTGATTCTCTTACGCCGCATCACACGAAATATAATTAATTTTCTTGTCCGGTTTCTTGATATGTTGTATTCTAGCAATATTTCTTAGTAGAATAGCAATAAATAAATAGAAATCTAATATCAGAAGATGTATAGTTGAAGAAAAGAGCGCAACTATCTTCATGAAAGTTTTTATTGAATAAAATGTAACGTTGAAAACAATCTCTCCTTACAGATATCACGGCATCGTATATTATTGTTCAGGCGAGTATCGTCTTCACTCACGTGTATGTTGAAATCTATATCTATACTATACTCATAATGAAGTTGACGAGTTTGTTTGTTTTCTGTTTGAACGCGCTAATCTCTAGATTTACCCTACGGATTTAAAAAAAAAATTACATAATTTATAGAATTGTATAAAAATAATGATGCATCGACATAAATTATTATGTATGCGATATTTTGTGCGGAAGTGGCGGTCGCTCGCTCAAAATTATATAGTACGCGAGTGCACGAGTCCCGGAGCCGGCGTCATTAATAAAGTTAATTACAATTTTAAATACCAATTTAATGCTCGGCGGTGTAGGAAAACATCGTGAGTAATCTTGTGTGTATCGACTACACATGAAGTCCGCCAACCCACTCTGGGGTAACATGGCGGTCACCTGCCGGGTGCGAAATGAGAGGAGGCATGTGTGAGCTGTGGGAAATTTATAACGTTTATAATTTGTCAGCATTAAATGCGATAGGCAGTCACAATGATTCCTATGCAGGAATCCGTCTAGGTAGGTACCACCAGGGCCAGTTATTCTGCCGTGAAGCAGTAGTGTGCAAGCATTACTGTGTTTCGGATTGGAGGGCACTGTGAGCTAGCGTAATCACTGGGCATTTGAGACTTAAGAACTGATGTCTCAGGTTGACGGGCGCAGTGTGGTGTCACACAGAAATATTCCGGTGACACAGCATTTGTTGTGGGCAGACGTAGCACTTACTATCTGGTGAACGTTTTGCTCGTTTCGTCACTCAAATGAGTGACGCTAAACTTCAAAGTTTCTCTACTGAAATAAATTCTGTAAATTTGTTCTACAATTTTAAGTGCTGATTTACCACGTGCTCTCTGCCTGTGCTCAGCAGTGGGACATTCACAGGCTGTTACTTTTCTTTTTTTACTTTTAAATTAAATATTTGAAAGCTTTTCATACATATTTATAAACTCATGAAAAACATAAAACTACATAATGCTAATTAAAACTCTCAGACAATTTTAATGGTTCGCATTGCTAACGCGGGGGCATTTAATTCAATTTTGTTGAGAATTCTTGCGGCTGGAATGTGGCCGCGAGAGATTTCAGCTCGTAATGGTACCTACAGCATCTTACGCACGCCTTTGATTTTAGTATTCAATACAAAAGACAGATAAACTTCTCAAGAACGTTTAAATATATAATTTGTCATTTTAGAACCATATTTAATTTGTTTAGTAAGTTTTGTGCTGATGGTGTTCGGCGGGGACTTTTGGCGTCAACTCGAAAAGTGACGGTAGTTTTTTAATTGCATTAGTAATTTATGTGTAGGGCAGACCGGGGTTGGTTGGGGACTGGGGTAGGTAGACTAGATGCTCCTAACTTCTTGCAGGTTTGAGTGAGAGAATCAATGTTGCACTCAAAGAAAGCCTGCTGCTTGACCGATCATTCGCCCAGAACGCGAGACACGAGGAAATGTCTCACTGTCAGTTAGAGCGCAATATCAATAATTGGGATACCTAAGTAGTTTTTCATCAACACACCTTTTTCGTTCTTACATTGTAATTTATAGTCAAGCTCATATAAATTTAATTTGAAATTGAAAGTAAATTATTATAAAAGGTATACAAATACGTGGTTATACATGACTGTTATGCAAAGCATTTTAGTTTAGTGAATTTTTGAAAGCAAAAGCTCTGATCCGGGTTGGTGGGCCAATTGCGTATTGGTTGACTGACAATGATCCATATGGTCCCATTTTTTCGAAAATATTTATGGTTTACGAAAGAAATCAAAGTTTGAAATAAAAATTAATCATTAAATTATAAATAAACCCATCTGGGTAGAATTCTGCAAAAATTATGATTTTTTTTATTGGATAAAATGACGAGACGAGCAAAACGTTAACCTGATGGTAAGTGCAACGTCGGCCCAATGCAGATGCCGTGTCACCAAGAATATTTCTGCGAAATTTTTATTACACATTAAATCTTGTCATCCCGTAATTGAAGCCGCCCTGCAACAGTTGAGTAGTCTACCTACCCCGGCATTGGGGCAGGTTGACCATCTCGGAGAGGTTTCCTAAAACTGAAAAAATCCGGATTTTATTAAATAATATTCAAATAGAACCTTTTTTTTATAATGGACTATGAAAGTTGGCACAGTTTACAATATTTTTTATTAATACCAAGGCAAAAGTTTTTTTTTTAAAAAAATGATGACCAAAAACGTGGTCAACTATCCCCGGTCTGCCCTATATTTTGTGTTTTGATGTTTAATATTGATAGTTTATTACGCAGCAAGTGCTTGTGAAAGTGTACAGAGATTGGCAAATTCAACTTAAGACGAGAATTGTACTTTTCATTTTGTCTCCATCAGTCCAGCAAATCTTCAGTAACAGTCAACTATAATTTTATTATTGTATAAAGTGATCAAACGAGCAACCTGCTACCTGCTACCTGATGGTAAGTGCAACATCTGCCCATAAAAAATGCTGTGTCATCCAGAAAATTTCTGTGTGACACCACACTGTGCACATCACCCTGAGACATTAGTTCTTAAGTCTCATATGCCCAGTGATTGCGCTGGCTCACAGTGCCCTTCAAACCGAAACACAGTAATGTTTGCACACTGCTGCTTCACAGCAGAATAACTTGACTGACTTGACATTGGCAGAATTCTATTGAAAGAGGCCAGAGTTATAAGATGAAGAAGGTTCGGCAGAGTAGAATAGCACCTTTCTCTTTCCTACCTAGGTATCGTAAGAGGCGACTGAAGTATTGTACGGATACCCTTTATTCGTGTAGAATAACACCATAAAATGATTTCTTATATTTACGCGAACACTTCACATTTAAATGAAACTAATTTACGGATTTTATCGCGTTTATTTTTTTATTTATAACAAAATTAAACGCGATATGTATATAAATATATAAAATAAAATTAAGTCAAAAACCAAGCATACCACCGCAAGACTTCAAGACACAGTTAGCTCTTTCTGCGTAGATCGGACCTCAAATAATAATTAAAAGCTGAAGGTACTCCGGGTTAACTATGAGATCAGGACATCTGTCACCTCAGTTCCTCCGTGACCATGGGTTTTTTTTATAGAATAGGGGGCCAACGAGCACGCGGCTCACCTGATGGTAAGTGATCACCGCCGCCCATGAACATCTACAATACCAGAGGAATAGCAGATGCGTTGCCGGCCTTTGAGAAAGGAATAGGCTCTTTCATATCGGTCCCCAAGGTCCCCAAGTCATATCGGTCCGGAAAAACGGTGACGGCAGCAGATTCCATAAAGTGCTTGTGCGGGGCAGAAAATTGCGCGAAAAACGCACTGTGCTGGAATGCCAACCATCAAGGTGGTGACGATGGAATTTTGCGCTGTGCCGCAATGTGCGATGGTGAAAATCAGCGGCTGGAATTAATCCGAACAATTCCTCGGAACACTCCTCACTCGGTAGATCCTATAAAAATGCAAAAGGATGCAACATCTCTTCGCAAAGCCAGGGGATAAAGCCGATCAGATAGAACATGGTCGTCGGCGATTCGAGCCGCTCTTCGTTGAATGCGGTCAAATGGAAGTAGCTGATCCTGAGGCGCCCCCGCCCAGAGATGAGAACAGTACTCCATGTGCGGCCGAAACTGCGCCTTATAAAGTTGCAAGCGGTGGGCCGGCATGAAGTACTGTCGCGCTCTACTGAGCACGCCAAGCTTTTTGGAAGCCAATTTGACTTTCCCTTCCAGGTGAACGCGAAACTGAACGTCACTCGATATGTCGACGCCAAGTAATATACCGATACTGGCTGAGGCAACGAGGGGAGTGCTCTCAAAATGAGGTGATACGACTAAGGGTTTCTTTTTAGCGGTAAACGCGGAAACCTGTGACTTCTTAGGGTTGAACTGGACTAAATTTAGTCGGCCCCAATCCGAGATTTTGTCTAACAAAATCTCGACTTCAGACACAAGTTTGTTCCGGTACTCGTCCACGTTTTCCCGACAAATATGAGCTGGGCCGGTGTATACGGCATCAACAGTGCTGTCATCTGCATAGCAATGAATGTTACTAATTTGTAACATTTCATTGATATGCAGAAGAAACAGGGTTGGTGATAGCACACAGCCTTGTGGGACACCAGCATTCACAGACTTAGAGTCCGAGCATGCACCGTCAACTACGACCTTTATGCTCCGGTCTGTGAGAAAACTGGTGACTCAATTGCATAACTTCTCGGGTAGCCCGTAAGAAGGCAGCTTCGAAAGAAGCGCTTTGTGCCAGACCCGATCAAAGGCCTTTGCTATGTTCAAGCACGTCCCGTTTCCCGCGAGGGCGAAAAGTGGGCTACATGTGTACCCTACATCCCCAGCCTACCCCTTATATGGGGAAAAGACGTGACTATGTGTATGCTAGATTCCATTTCCATTATCAAATCACCATGGCGACGTACTGTAGTTAACGGTTAGACAGGATATTGACTTTAAACCATAGACTTAGTGTATATAGGCGGCCATAGCGCGAGAAGGGGAGAAGAATTCCTTACGCCAAAAGAGCAAGATAAAAAGGAAAACGAATCTAATGTCTATGTAACGCGTTTTGAATGACAGGTTAGCACAAACAGCGCGCGAAGAATTAGCTTCCCAGACTGTTTGCATTTATTTTATTAAATAGTCATTATTATTAGCAAGAACAGTTGTATATTATTGATATGGCTACTTATACCATACCATATTGTTGATATGGCTACTTGACTAAATAAAAACCAGTAGATGGGCAGTAGCGTCTTCCTGGAAGATCTGTAAAAATAAACTGCGTTTGTCAACCCGTCTGCCAAGCGTTGCAACTACGATAAAATCCTCCCCAAAATGAGACCTACTAACTTTTGTGGCATTGTTTGGGGGAGATCTATGTTAATAAGTGGACTAGTGATAGGCTGAAACGACGAAGACGTCGACGACGAAGACGATGGCTACTTGGTCAGCAAGCCTGTTTTGGTTTACAAGCGCTGTACTCAGTCACTTTTTATGCTGATTGTCTAACTTCGCCACCTAATCGTAGAATTTTGTTCGTCCAGACACGCCCATTGTTTTACGAGCTAAATTTTTAACAACATTTTCGCGCTATGATTTTTCACAATTTCAAATGTCGCCTCAAATAAGATGAATCGTGTGATAGTCTTCTAATCGCATTTATGGATAAAGGCTCTTGTATTCGAATTTCAGAACGGGTTACTGAGTGATAAGGAAAGAAACGTGGTAGCAGTGAAAAACAGAATAGGCAAATTGTGTTTTAAGTGATTCAGCATAATTTGCAGATTAGATTGGGAGGCTTTCACGACTTTTTGCAGGAACACCATCGCGTGAGGAGGACAGTTTCGCGTTGGGTGCCACACAACCTCACCAATGCTCAAAAGCAAGACTGCGTGGAATGATGCCGTTACATGATTACTGAATTTAAAGCACTCGTGTTGTCGTGTTTACGACATTATTACAAATGATGACAGTATATTAATTAAGGATTCGTCCAGAAACGTAGCTCCAGTCGGTTTGGTTGTTTCAAAATGAACCGACGTTTACCAAAGTGGAGGGAACATTTCTGGTCGCATTTTTTTATTTGTCGGTGTATCTGATGTACGGAATCGAAGTAGCATCAATTTGGAATGGTATATTAACAAATGCTTTTTAGAAGTGTAGACAGCTGCGAACAAGCGACCAGATCTGTGCGATCTACTGTTTCACCAAAACAACGCGCCCGCGCACTCTGCGCACAGAACGTGGGATTTTCCGGTCAGCGCACCGGTTAAAATTTTGGTTTATCCTCCTTACAGCCCTGATTTGGCACCGTGTGATATCTTTTTATTCCTTAAAATAAAAATCAGCTGAAAGGGATACAGTTTTCATCACCGGGTGATGCGCTAGCAGCGTTCGAACAGACTAGAAGAGGTGACTGAGGCTAACTGGAAAAAGTGTTTCGAAAATTGATTCAGATGCATGAAACTTTGTATGGATGCTGGTGGGGAGTTCTTTAAAAAGATTTGATTATACAAACTTTAACCATATTTTTTTAGTGTCCCAATATTTTCTAAGTTGTCTTCGTATTTACGGAAAATCAGCGAAAACTTAATAATTACGCGTGGAGACGTGTAATTAGCAATTTGTATAACTACTTTGATATTTGTCTGTAAACTTAAAATAAATAAAATAAACGCGACGTAATTTTTGCTTTTATTCAATAAAATCAATGTAAATTGATGTAATTTGTCTGTTGTCTGCTGCAACTAATAATGATTTATTATATTTACGCGAATATTACACATTAAATTAAACTAATTTTACGGATTTTATCGTGTTTCATTATTACATTATTTATGACCCGACGTTAAAAATTAACCGCGATAATCCGTAAAATTAGTTTTATTAAATGTTTCAACTAATGCTTAATAATTTTAAGCGTCAGATCAAACAGAGGACAGTAACTTTGCACACGAACGTTTTGTTTGCTAACTGCGACGTTGTTCCGAGTTCAGTCGACGCCAGTCGCTAGCAAACAACAACGACTCGGAATATGTAAATGTTTTCACAACTCACTACTAAACATGCAGCTTCAAACTCGTGCAAACATTTGCCCAGTTTGTAATATCGAACGCCTAGATTTTTTTTTAATGGAAGAGGGGGTAAACGAGCAATCTGCTCACCTGGTAAGTGATCACCGCCGCGCTTGAACATGTATAATACAGGAGGAATAGCAGATGCGTTGCTAGCCTTGACAAAGGAATAGGCTCTTTTCTTGAAGGTTCGTAAGTCGTATCTATCATTTTATACTTTCATCTGATGAGTTAAGATAAAAATAACGAGTAATTGTCACGATGAATTACAGTTTAATAAGATGAGCACAAACAGACTTCTCTAACATGACCGCAGTAATCGTAGACAAAATGGACAGATTACCTACAATATAGTATAGAGCATAGCGGAAACAGTGTAGTCACAGATTCTATCTTAAGAACATAATGTATTGCTTTTACAGATTATAAATCTCCAACATCATCATCATTATTTCAGCACATCATAAATCCACTGCTGAACATAGGCCTCCTCCATAGACTGCCACAAAATACGACCCTGAGCCACATGCATCTACTGGTGGTAGGATTCCTGTGCAGTAATCCGTCTGGGTAGGTACCACCCCAGGGTCAGTTATTCTGCCGAGAATAGTGTGTGAGTAGTGTGCAAACATTACTGTTTCAGTTTGAAGGGCACTGTGAGCCAGCGTGATCACTGCGCATGTGAGACTTAAGAGCTGATGATGTCTCAGGGTGACAGGCGCAGTGTAGTGTCACACGGAAATGTTCTGGGTGACATAGCATTTGTTATGGGGACGTTCCTGTTTACATCAAGTGAACATTTTGCTCGTTTCGTCACTCTATCCATTTAAAAAAAATTGTAAGTAGTGTCCTTTCGGCCAATTTCCGACCACGGCGTAAACGCCAAATATTGTAGGAAGGTATCAAGTGCTGAGGAGATACGTAGGTAGCTGTGGTGGTAGGATTCTTATGCCGGAATCCGACTAGGTTGGTACCACCCCAGGGCCAGTTATTCTGCCGTGAAGCAATAGTGTGCAAACAGTACTGTGTTTCGGTTTGAGCACTGAGAGCTAGTGCAATCACTGAGTGCATATGAGACTTAATAACTTATGTCTCAGGGTGACGGTGGTAGTGTAGTGTCGCACAGAAATGTTCTGGGTGACACAGCATTTGTTATGGGCAGAAGTTGCACTTACAACCAGGTTAACGTTTTGCTCGTTTCGCATAGGAGTCCGTCTAGTTATATTATTAGTAATACAACAAGTAAATTTATTAAGATTTATAACACTGTTGGATTTTGGATCTTTATGTTTTATGACATGTACGAGTATGTTACCCGCGCCAGTTCTACGTCGAATACGGTAAAAGATAAGTTAGGTACTTCCAAATTTGCACTTTTTTTTGTTAACCAGTTATTGAAATCGTTGCTAATTCATCTAATAGGAGAATATTAATATTTGGTCTGTTATAATACCAACTGAGTTGAGTAACGATATTTAGTTTCCGACATCGATAAATAGTTATATACAAACTTCTCTATATACTTTTATCTTGAGCTGTGAGAGGATCGACACATTTGTTCGCTTGGCCGTCCAGGTTATCCTCAACATACGCCTCCAGCACCACATCTCCAAGGCATCAATCCTCTGCCTCTCTCGAGCCCGTATCGTCCACGACTCCACGCCATACAGAAGAATGGGGAATATCAAGGCACGCACTAACCGGATCTTGGTGTTAATAGTGATTCTATTAACATGCATGCGGATCTTAGCAAAGTAACTTACTTTCCTTCATTATAATGGATTTCCGCAAAGTAACGCCTGATTCTATTAACTACAATATTTCTCAGACATGCAGGTTTCCTCACGATGTTTTCCTTCACCGCCGAGCACGTGGTAAATCAGAACTTAAAATTGCAATTAGCAATTTTAGTGATGCCGGCACCGGGAATCGTACCCAGGTCACTCGCGTACTATGAAATTTAAAGCGAGCGCCTAGCCCCTGAGCTACCATGGCACTGTGATAGATAGATTGATAATATTTTTATTGAAATGTTTCAATTATATTCAAACTTGAAAATGCTAATTATTTATAAGATTCAACGGAGCATGTAGCACAGCGACACAAATTGTCGCAACGATCACTCACTCTCACTCACTTCCTCCCATTACCCTCCCCCAAATATTGGGGGTATTTTGCCATAGTTGCAACGCTTGGCAGGTGAACTGGTAAACGCAGTTTATATATTTAGCTGCTGCTCATAGTTGGGTTTTCGTTTTCCCTCTGTCAACTTTTACGACGGCCACGGGACGAGAAGGGGCGGTGGATTGTCTTAGGCCACCACAATAACAAATCTTTGGAGCAAGCAGTGGCGAAATTTCTGTTGGAAACAGTGCGTAAATCCATAGAGTCATGGTCAAACAGATTAAAGGCCTGTATAAAAGCAAAAGGTGGCCATTTCTAATAGATTTTTTTTTAATTTTTTGCAGAGAGTAATAAATATGTAGGTATACATTTTAATAGTATTACAATACTTCATTAAAAAAAACATTTTCATTTGTAACGGAACTTATGGCCGGACTAGGTATATATTTATGTTTATAACATATGTAGTTATATATTATACAGTACATATGTAATTATATGTGTGAGTATAGTATATCTTTGTGTGTATTTTATATGTGTATTCTATTCTAATTTAAAAAAAGTACGATTTATATTATATTCTTAGATCCTACTGAAAATAAGGGCAGGATGATGCGTCCTACCATGTCCTGAGTGGCAGTCCTTTTTGGACCATAAACGCACAGATATTAAATATTTTACTGTTGGCTGTTTTTTATTTTTTATTATTCTACACGGTTAGTCTGTCTGTGAATTGTGTGCGTGTAACAAATAAATGTTTCTTTCTTTCTTAATCATTTTCAAACTTCTCAATGAAGGCGCTACGAGCGCTACGAAGGCTACGAGCAATCCACGTTCTAAGTGAAAGCGTGAAGAACTATACGATTAAAATATTTTTTTTTCATATTTTCCGTACATTTTTAAATTAAGTTATTTTATTCCAATTCATTAGTATTCTTACACAGAAATGAAATAAAGAAATGTTTCAGCACGTAATAAATTTAATTTAGTACGTGTACCGTAAAAATCCACGCGTACAATATATATTTTGTATTATTAATTCAGTCATTATTATTATTTGATATACAGATCATTTAACCTGAATGTCTGGGAAATAGAAAATATTTCGAAGACATTAGTAGTCCGCCAACTCGCATTGGAGCAGCGTGGCGGATTTTTCCTACTTCCATAAACCCTCACGGAAATGAGAAGAGGCCTTGCTCAGCAGTGGGACATTTATATGCTATTACTTTAAGTGTTACTGTCGGATATATTGCCAATGAAAAGGGTAGCTACCCACCAGGTCGAATGGTCTGATCTGGGCAGGACGTCTCCTCCAACTAGTAATATTTGGATGTTGTATATATAGTTCCATCTCAGTAAACTTTCATAGTGCAATATTGGACGTATAGGAATATTTCTTGAGCTTCTCATTTGGCGACATTGATGTCGCACCCGTTGATGATCCTCGGTTGTCAGCCACTGAGAATCATTTACGGGACTAGGAAGGACGCGTTGTGCCGACAGTAGTCTGATGCTGTGACTACGATGGCTGTCGATGACGTTGTTGCTGTGGTTCGGAGAAGCTGGTTGCGATGTTCATACCGGGGTCACCATTTTGGCGGATGATATTGCCAAGGAAAAGGGTATCTACCCTGATCTGGGAAGGACGTCTCCTCCTACTAGTAATATTTAGATGTTGTATATATAGTTCGCATCTCAGAAAAACTTTCATGGTGCCATTATGGAATGTATGAAATATTTCTTGAGCTTCTATGTGTTGAGTTCTATGTATGTTTATGATTATTCATCTTATGCCTTAGTTCCCAAAGTGGTCCAGGTGAACCCCCAGTGGTCCACGGGAGATTCGACGGGGGTCAACGTTGACGTAACAAAAAAATGCGTTTGTTAGTAACAGTTTGGTAGAAAGGTAGCTGCAAGGGATCGACAGGACTCAGCTAAATTTTGAAAGTGGTCTATGTGAAAAAAATTTGGGAACCTCTGATTTAATGTATAATATACATAAGAGTTCCTCGCGGATAATGAGAACTAGAGTAACTGAGGTTGGCAATCAGCAAGCTGAAGTGGCAATGGGCCGGCCATGTAGCTTGTAGAACCGATAACCGTAGGTTCTGCAGTGCCAACCTTGTACAGGCAATAACATTGTAGGGTGACCCCCCACTATATACAGTGGTTGGCTTAGAACCCTGTGTGATAATTATACACATCATTAACTTGGTATTTGTTTCGTTATTGTATTTAATTTTTTTTTAATTACATGTATTCTAAAGCGTTCGCGAACTGACCTTGTGTCGAATAACGTAATTGATGAAATCAAAACGAAATTCCCGCTGCGACGAGGCAAACACACTCATAACGGTATTTCATATTCTGTACCTATTACTTACAAATGAGCGAGGAGACGTTTTATATGTTTTTTGAAGGTATTTTTAGTCACTACATTAATATCGCGCGCAAATGAACAAACAAAATTTGTGATGCATTGAAAATTTAATAAAGTAACGACACAAACAAATCTTTCGCCTGATTTTTTTTTTATTGTATAAAGCAACGAAACGAGCAACACGTTCACCTGGTGGTAAGTGCAACGTCCGCCCACAACAAATGCCGTGTCACCCAGAATATTTCTGTGTGACACTGCGCCCGTCACCCTAACATATCAGTTCTTAAGTCTCAAATGCTCAGTGATTACGCTAGCTCACAGTGCTCTTCAAACCAAAACACAGTAATGTTTGCACACTACTGCTTCACGGCGTAATAACTGGCCCTGGGGTGGCACCTACCTAGACGGATTCCTGCATAGGAATCCTACCAGTCTGCTCATAACGCTTGTGGTGTTACCCAGACATTTCTATAGTAACAATGTTCTTTGTAGCACCGCATTGCACTTGTCAAACTGAGAAATTACCTCGTTAAGGGTTGATTCCACCGTTGAAAATCAACCCAATCGGTTCAATCTAAACGAAGTTTAAGCTTTTAACTGAGTTCAATGCTACAGTTTGCATTTCATCAACATCAAATGAACGCAATTAAAGCTAAACGCGATTAACATTACACACCACTGAAGTGCGCTCTGTAAAGTAAAATACAAACATTTAAGTAATGTTAATTTGTTTGATAGACTTGAGCATGTCATGCCCGCTTTAATGTCTCTGCTTGTGACGGCCGTGGTAGCTCAAGGGCTAGGCGCTCGCTTTAAATTTCATAGTACGCGAGTGACCTGGTTCCGAAACCCGGTGCCGGCACCACTAAAATTGTTAATTGCAATTTTAAGTGCTGATTTACCACGAGCTCGGCGGTGAAGGAAAACATCGTGAGGAAACCTGCATGTCTGAGAAATAAAAAATATTTCGAAGACATGTGAAGTCCGCCAACCCGCATTGGAGCAGCGTGGCGGATTCTTCCTAGCTCCAAAACCCTCTCAGAAATGATAGGAGGCCTGAGCTCAGCAATGGGACATTTATAGGCTGAAACTTTACTTTACTTTACTTTTGCGGCGGCGTCGTTGGGCGGGTCGTCCACTTCCCTTGAAAATGTCTCCTCAAACATGCGATGGCTGCCACATGCGCCATACTTGTGAACAGGTGCTGTTGGTGGAGGCTGGTCTGCTCGAGTTTGCAATGCATTTATTCATTTGTTATTAAATCTTGTATAACATTTTGTCATGGAGCGTGCTTTGGTTTTCAATGAGACTGTTCTTTGTAAATATATTTATAATGTACTTTTGACAAAGTTAAAAAAATAACAAAATGGAGGATATCTAAGCAGTTTCTTTCGCCTGTTTCTTCTCCGTCAGAGGAACCACATTACGAAAAGGCGCTAGATTGTAAAAAATGACGTTTGACAAACGAAATTTATATTTCTTACGTCGAAAAATAAAGAATTTTCATTTAATTTAATTTCATTTCATTTCTCATATTAATCTCATTTTCATAATTTCATTCTGAACGCCAAATTTTCGACGTTCAGCTCTTTAAACCCGTTTGGAGAGCTGTCATTGTCAATTGCACAACTATGTAAACGCAATAAATATTTTTAATTCGTATTGTTTATTGTTAAGCCTAAGAGAATCTGCCACCCCATCTCATCCCGTGGGTGTCGTAAAAGTCGACAGAGGGAAAATGAAAACCAGGAGATGGGCAGCAGCATATTGCTGGAACATCTGAATAAATAAACTGCGGTTGCCAACCGGTCTGCCAAGCGTGGCAACTATGGCAAAATCCCCCCAAAACGAGAGCTACAAACTTTTGTAGCAATCTATGGGGGAGGCCTATGTTCAGCAGTGGAGTATTGATAGGCTGAAACGACGATACCTATGGTACTCGTATGTAACATATGCATAAACAGGATGTTTGATGTCGCAAAACAAGAAATACATCGAGTTTTTGTTTTAGATTGTGACGATATTTTATGTAAATCTCGTTTTTCTAAACGCGTTCAAAATAGAGCTGGTGAAATCGGTTAGACGAAAACCGAGATCAAATGATACATTTGAACTCAATTAAGTAAAACGTGGTTTTATTACACTTGGTTTGCAAGGCCATCGGTGAAATCGGGTCTAAGACTCAAATGCCCTCTAATTGCACTTCATTCAATGCCCGTCTAACCGGACATACATACATACAGTCACGCCTTTTTCCCATGAAAGGTGTAGGAAGAGATCACGCCCGAAGTCCACTTTTCGCCCCCGCGGGAAACGAAACACTACCAACCGAAACACACTACCATTTACGGCAAAATTACTGGTACGGCTACGGCCTAGTGGTCAGAGTACCTGACTTCTACGCCGCGGGTCAAGTGCATTATATTATTTTGGTGAAACGTGGATTGTGGCAGTCATCTGTTTTTGCAGTGAGTGCCCAGTCTCTGACTACCCCTTATGGGATACAGTCGTGATCTTATGTATGTAATTATGATGTATTTCAGGAAAGTAACGCCTGGGTCTACTATGTCTTGCGCATATGAAATCTCTGTAGAATGCAACCACGATGCAGGAGAAAATCTAGTCTGGAGAATTGTTTGTGTCAGTATCTAAAACATATCTTCATTAATTCTTATTAGTATCTTCATTAATATCTTTATTATTTCTGGTGGTAGGATTCCTATGCAGGAATCCGTCTAGGTACGTACCACCCCAGGGCCAGTTATTCTACCGTGAAGCAGTAGAGTGCAAACATTACTGTTTTTCGGTTTGAAGAGCACTGAGCATAATCACTGGGCATATGAGAATTAAGAACTGATGTCTCAGGGTGTTGGGCGCAGTGTGGTGTCACACAGAAATGGGGTGACACAGCATTTGTTATGGGCAGACCTTGCACTTACCATCACGTGAACGTTCTGCTTGTTCCGTCACTATTATCAAATAAAAAAAATAAAAAGAACTATCATATTGAAAATGAAAAAAAAAAATTCGGTAACTCACATCAAAGAAAGTTATTTTGGGTTATACTTAGCGGAGCAGCTTGCCGTTTGGTGGCGGCTTAAAAGAATCTACCACCCCATCTCATCCCGTGGGTGTCGTAAAAGTCGAGAGAGGAAAAATGAAAACCAGAAGATGGGCTGCAGCTCCTCCTGGAACATCTGAATAAATAAACTGCGGATGCCAACCCGCCTGCCAAGCGTGGCAACTATGGCAAAATCTCACATAAATGAGAGCTACAAACCTTTGTGGCAATCTATGGGGGAGGCCCATGTTCAGCACAGCACAGCACAGTAAGCTAGTGGTATACTGAAATGATGATGACAGGAGAGTTAATAGCTTTGGTGTGGCTCAGCGGTCTAGTCCTGAGTTCTACGTGACATCGCTATGACGGTTCCCGTGATTACGGTAATTATTAATAATAATTATTACCGTAATAATTATTAATTATTACGGTAATATAAGAAGGGCACTGTGAGCTAGCGTAATCACTTGGCACATGAGTCTTAAGAATTTATGTCCCAGGGTGATGGACACAGTGTATTGTCACACAAACATTTTCTGGTTGACACAGCATTTGTTATGGGCAGACGTTGCATTTACCTTTAGGTGAACGTTTTGCTCGTTTCATCACTTTATCCAATAAAAAAAAAATGTCGATACAATACATATGTTTTTCGAGTTCATTAGCTTATATATCGGAGACCGTTTGCCGGCGTTAGTGAGACATAGTGCGGCTGCAAACAATTCACTTACATTAGGACAAAGCGTTCTTATGGGTACTGTATACAGTAAGATATATCTTAAGTTATTAACTCGTGAAATCTATCATGTCTGCCATGACACAAGTCACAATCATTACTTCAAGTTGTAAACGTCTCGATTGTAAGATTTGGCACATTATATTTTTCTAAAAGTTGATTATACGACATGCGACCATGAAAGTACTTTTATACAGATTCAATAGCGTCAGTATATCTATTATAGAAGGGGTTGCACACGGGCACAGCATAACGACTTCTGCACGAATAAAGACTGTCCTTACAATACCTTAGTCGCCTATTACGACACCTGGGTAGGAAAGATGTAGGGCATTCTACCCTATATGTGATAAACATCGCAATATATGTAAATTAGGACAACGACCATATAACACGGCCTTAGATAACGTACAAATCTCGCGTGTTAATGTAAATGACGCAACTAAACCCTTGGAATTACCGGCAAGCTAAGTATTTGCATAATATCTCCATATACGTAGGAAATCCCTATATGATAGTTTCCTTGACGTACTTTAATACCCGATAAACGATGAACTCATTTACATTTGAAATGATTGAACCAATTATGGCACCCCATGAGAAACTACCGCCCCGTCTCATCGCGTGGGTGTAGTAAATATCGACAAAGAGAAAACAAAAACCAGGAGATGGGTAGCAACGTCTTCCTGGGACATCTGAATAAATAAACTGCGGTTTTTTTATTGTATGTAGCGAAGAAACGAGCAAAACGTTCACCTGATGGTAAGTGCAACGCCCGCCCACAACAAATGCTGTGTCACCTAGAATATTTATGCGTGACACCACACTGCGCCCGTCACCCTGAGACATCAGTTCTTAAGTCTCAAATGCCCAGTGATTACGGTAGCTCACAGTGCCCTTCAAACTGAAACACAGTAATGCTTGCTCACTACTGCTTCACGGCAGAATAACTGGCCCTGGGGTGATAACTACCTAGACGGATTTCTGCATAGGAATCCTACCACCAGCTATCCCGCCTGCCAAGCGTGGCAACTATAGTAAAATCCCCCCAAAATTAGAGCTTCAAACTTTTGGGGCAATCTATGGGGAAGACCTATGTTCAGCAGTGGACTACTGATAGGCTGAAATGATGATGATGTTTATGAATTATGACACAGTATTATAAACCTTCTTCTTTTCTTCTTTTTCTTTAAAACTAAAGGAGGAATTCGTCGTGAATTTCATAAGAGTTATAGTGCTATTTCCAACAAACATGGGTCTTTTGTAGTTAATAAAAAAATTGGTGCATTGGAACCGATAAAGTTCCGGTAATCTTTATAATAATAATATCTTTATTTGCCTATATATTTAATATACACGCTCACTTATTAAAAGCTTTTACTGGTGGTAGGATTTCTATGCAGAAATCCGTCTAGGTAGGTACCACCCCAGGGCCTGTTATTCTGCCGTGAAGCAGTAGTGTGCAAACATTACTGTGTTTCGGTTTGGACATATGAGACATAAGTACTGATGTCTCAGGGTGACGAGCTCAGTGTTCTGGGTGACACAGCGTTTGTTACGGGCAGACGTTGCACTTACCACCAGGTGAACGTTTTGCTCGTTTCGACATCTTATTCAATAAAAAAAGCTTACTTAGACGTTGAAGCTAGATCATCCCTACGAGTATTATATTAATATCAAAACTAATAACAATAAATAATATTAATGATCATCATCATTATTTTAGCTCACACCAGTCCACCGCTGAATATAGGCATAGGCCTCCACCATAGATTGCCACAGAAATACGGCCCTGACTCACCTACATCTATCGACTTCCCGCAAAACCGTGCGGATCGACGCTCCATCTAGTCTAGGGGTCGCCCTATACCCTTTCTTCCCAACGGTTATCGGTTCTAAGAGGTACATGACTTCAGCTGATTAATGCTAAGAGCTATGTCAGTTAGTTAGTTCTGCTGCGGATATCATCTTTACGGATTTTATCTCGCAGAGAAACACCGAGCAGAGCTCTTTCCATAGCTCGCTGAGAGACTGAGCTTCCTCATGCGGCCTGCAGTGATAGACCACATCCCGGTTCCGTAAGTCATCACTGGCAACACCCACTGATTGTAAACTTTAGTTTTGAGACATTGAGGTATACTCGACGACAAGATGTGACACAGTTTCCCGAACGTTGTCCAGCTGAGTTGCATCCATTGATTGATCTATTTGTCTAAGTTGGACCTAACCAGTCAGACAATCTTTCCTAGGTATACATATTCGAGCGTAGTGTTCCCAACAACAACTGGTATAGGTGTGACATGGACATTAGAGATGACCTTAGTCTTGTCCATGTTCATCTTAAGACCTGCCCGTTGGTTCTCCAGCGATTCTGCCATAATGACAATAAAAAGTAACAGCCTATAAATGTACATGTACATGTACCTGAGCACAGGCCTTCTCTTATTTCTGAGAGTGTTTGAAGCCGGGAAGAGTACGTGGTAAATCGACACTTAAAATTGCAATTAACAATTTTAGTAGTGTCGGCACCGGGAATTGAATCCACGTCACTCACGTACTATGAAATTTAAAGCAAGCGCCTAGCCCCTGAGCTACCACGGCAATGTTGTCGGCAAATCGAATATGAGTGATATATTCGCCATTGTCGTTAATACCGAATCCTTTCCAGTCCAGTAGATTGAAGACGTCTTCCAATGCAGCAGTAAATAGTTTCGGGGATATTACAACCGTTTCTTACTTTAATTCTGTACTCGGATAGCCATCGTAACCTTATTGTAGAAACACTGCAGCACCTTGATACACCAGCTACCACAGTCGATCCGGAACCGCTAAAGTGGCTCCATAGCACTGTCAAAATTTCGACGGAATCAAAGGCTTTCACATAGTCCGCCGATTTTGCATCCGCTTTCAGAAGCTCCGCTGTAATTCCGTCTTCATCCGGCGCATTCATTCTTATGCTATTTGAGAGCAATACTACCGGAAAGAAAGTCAGAACGGCAGCTGACTGTCGTAGAGTCAATATCACTTGATAATGCCTTGTTTTGAGGTGAAACACGTGTCGTGTTCTCGACTTTAGTGGTGTGTATTGCCTACTGGTAGTGATGTGGTGGTGGAGGGTATCTGGTGGCGGCTCCCGGTAGTGGTATTGGTTTTCTTGTGCACGCTGTTGAGGGAGGGCGGGCGGTGCTCTTCAAAACTAGGTAATACACACCATTTTACATTTTGCATGCGGATCTTAGGGATTTAGGATTTTTCTCTCTTTCACTATAATGGATTTCCGCTAAGTAACGCCTGATTCTATTAATAATACTAATCTCTGTTAGAATGACGTCCGGGATCTTAGCGGATTAGTGTCGGACGAGTTTTGCTCTTGGGTCGTTAATCACACTAGTGTGGAGCCCAACGACTTTTGCGCGGCGGGTCTTGTAAAACTTTGCCCTTACTGCCTGGACAGTTTCCACTAGCCTCTCGTGGAAACTGTCGGCGGGATGCTATCGCCTCTAGCCGATAGGTGTCTGGCAGTGAAAAATAGCACCTACCTAGGTAGGTACCACCCCAGGGCCAGTTATTCTACCGTGAAGCAGTAGTGTGGAAACATTACTGTGTTTCGGTATAAAGGGCACTGTGAGCTGGCGTAATCACTGGGCATATGAGACCTAAGAACCTATGTCTCGGGGTGATGGGCACAGTGTAGTGTCACACAGATATTTTCTGGGTGGCACAGCATTTGTTATGGGCAGACGCTGCACTTACAATCAGGTGAACGTTTTGCTCGTTTTATCACTTTATGCAATAAAATAAACCTCTTTCCTACCGAGGTGTCGTAAGAGGCGTTAGTCGCCTTAATCCTCGGTATTGTTCTTTCCATAAATTATGATATTCTATCTACTAAACTAAATATTGTCTCTATTAATAGAAAACCCTTAATTTAGTCATCCCTAACGTCCTAACTAAAAGGATAAAACAGTATCCGAAATTCATTACAAAATTATTTATCAGAAAACTTGTTCAGTAAATTTCTGACAACTCTCTCCCACGTAATTAACTTTCGAACGGGTTATTCTGAATAAAACGTACATCATTTTGAAAGTTATCTCGCCTCTTTCCGTAGTTTTATGTTTCTTTATGAACATTTCGCGTTCATCATATCAGTCGGCTCTAGTTACTGTTGAACATAAAGGATACATATAACAATGTAGTTTACAAAGTTACAATTTTTTTGCGGTGACCTGGAACGGATTTAAGCATAGGTCTTGCGAGTAAGTAAAAAGGCCTATAAATGTCCCACTGCTGAGCACATATCTCTCAATTCTGTCAGAGTTTTAGAGCTGAAAAGAGTTCACGCTGCTCCAATGCCTTGCTTAAGGCTTTATTTGAAAGGGCGAATTCCCTTCAACATTTTGACAGTGTCCATAACTTGGTCGGCTCGGTTGGCGTTGTGATTAAGTTATCTGTCCTGTAAGTAAGTCCCGCACAGGACAAATATTCGTACGGCCTACTGACAGTTGTTCCGGGTCTGGGCGTTTGTGTATGTGGGATTTGTGACTGTAAAACGCACCCACGACACAGGAGAAATTCTAATGTAGGGTATGTCACGTTATTTTAAATATTAATATATATATATAACTAAATTAACGCTGAATCAATTTAGGAAACGCAAAAAATTCAATTTTAACTGCAATCCCATCCAATCATAATTAATAAATTATGTCGAAAATTATTTGAAACAAGGTCTGGTCTACGAATGCTCCATCCAAATACTCATACCTTTCGCGACATCTATATCGCCACATGACAAGCCTATAGGCTGCCACAAAAGTTTGGAGTTTTAGTTTTTAGGAATTTTGCAATAGTTATTCAGATGTTCCATGAAGATCCTGCTGCTCGTCTTCTCGTTTTTATTTTCCTTCTGTCGATTTTTACGACTTACACGGAATGAATTGGGATGGCAAATTTGATGTATTGGAGATCAAGAATCATTTTCACCTTCCGTGTCGAAATTCGACACACTGGACCTGGCCACACTTTGGGCAGAGGTGTCTAAGCTCAACACGAGTCTGGTAATCATCTCAAAATCCGGCTTTTAGGCTGGATATGATTAAAATGAATTAACATCAATTAAAACAAGTATCGTATAAAAAACACGGTTTTACATCGGACTAAATTTATAAAGTTAGCAAAATTTGTACCCAACCGACAAACAGACAGACGGGCAGACAAGGAAGCGAGTTAATAATTGTTTAACCGAGTGAATTGTCATCCAGTTCAAATATATGTTTAAAGTCTCAAGCATCAAGCACCCCGGGAAGTTAGTTTAAGATTAATTACTAATTTAGACCCGAACAGACAAACGCAAAAGCGAGTTAATAAAAACGTGGTAAAGAGTTAATAAAATTTGGTCTGGTCTATTGTACATACATAAGATCACGGCTGTATCCCATAAGGGGGAGTCAGAGACTGGGCACTTACTGCAAAAGCAGATGACTGCCACAATCCACGTTTCACCAAAACAATATAATGCACTTGGTGTGATAGGTGGTGAGCCCATCGTCACCATGCGCTGTTGGGTGCACAGTGCAGTTTTATTCCTAACTCGCCTTTTACGAGATCCATTGGATGAGATGGAGTGGTAGTATTCTTTTAACGAGCCGCCACCACACGGCTTTATTGTACCGGTAAAATATACATTTTTAAGGTAAAGATAAGTTGGGTAAGTCTGATTTCTATCTTACTTACACTCTAAGTAACTAAAGGTGCTACACAATAGCACAGAGTATATATTGTGACAGTAGACACTACACCTCACCCCCTTAAGCTTCGCGATCCGAAGGGCTATGTTGGTCCAATTCTGCTGCATACATCTTCGTTACGGATAAATTATCTTAAAGAAAATTACTATAGGAATAACCTATCAATATTCCAATGCGGGCTGGCAGACTTCACATATTCTCGAAATATTTTTTGTCCTCATACACGCAGGTTTCCCCTCGATTTTTTCTTGCACGTAGTAAATCAGCATCTTCCACGAACAATTGGTGGTAGGATCGCATGGTGGTGATGGGCTCACCACATATCACACCAAGAGCATTATATTGTTTTCGTGAAACGTGGATTGTGGCAGTCATCTGTTTTTGCAGTGAATGCCCAGTCTCTGACTACCCCTTATGGGATACAGTCGAGATCTTATATATGTATATTATATTATTTGCTTAATTGTTCACCATTTTAACTTCTCAACAACAAAAATCAAAATGGGCTATTTACTACCTTTCATTTGATTATTTTTTTGTATAATATTTGTATAATATTTTGTATAATATGACGAAGCGAGCAAAACGTTCACTTGTCGGGAAGTGCAACGTCTGCCCCTAACAAATACTGTGTCACCCAGAAAATTTCTCTGTACCACAATGTCCTCTCACTGCCCTTCTAACCGAAACACAGTAATGTTTGTGCTAGCGTTATCACTGGACATTGGCTTGGCCACCCCAAGCTACCTACCTAGACGGATTCCTGCGTAAGAATCCTACCACCAGTTAATATATAATATAATAAATAATGTTCGTACACAATTGTCAGTTATTGTGACCGCAAATTATTAAGAAAAAATAAATAAAGGTAGTGGAACATAATTTTTAAGGTATTACAATTAAGTGTAAGTACTAAAGTCTAAATTTTAACTACGTGTAAATAATAAAGTAAACTCATAACTTACAATAAATTGTAAAGGCACTTAATTATATTATGGTAGCGTAATCACTGGACATTGGACAGCTGGAGACTTCAGAACTGATGTCTCGGAACGACGGGCGCATTGTGAAGCCACACAGAAATGTTCTGCGTGACACAGCATTACTATGGGCGAACGTTGCACTTACCATCTTGTAAACGTTTTGTTCGTCTCGTCCCTTTCTCCAATAAAAAAAATACATTGCTAGTATTTTAGTGACGGAAAGAGCAAAACGTTCACCTATGGTAAGTGTAACGTCTGCCCATAACAAATGCTGTGTCACCCAGAAAATACTGTGTGACACCACACTGCGCCTGTCACCCTGAGACATCAGTTCTTAAGTCTCATATGCCCAGTGATTACGCTAGCTCTCAGTGCCCTTCAAACCGAAACAGAGTAATGTTTGCACACTACTGCTTCACGGCAGAATAACTGGCCCTGGGGTGGTACCTACCTAGACGTATTCCTGCATAGGAATCCTACCACCAGTAAATAGTGATATCCAAATTGTTCTAAAAGTATCAAAACTTTTTTTAGTTCTTGTCTTTTTTGAGGCCTCCTTCCATTTCTGCGAGGGTTTTGGAGCGAGAAGAATAAGCCGCGCCGCTCCAATGCGGGTTGGCGGATTTCACGTGTCTTCGAAATATTTTTTATTCCTCAGAAATGCGCAGGTTTCTTCACGATGTTATTCTTTCACCGCCGAGCACGTGGTAACGCGGTAATCAGCACTTAAAGTTGAAATTAACAATTTTAGTTGTGTCGGCACCGTGGAGCGAACGCAGGCTACTCTCGTACTATCAAATTTAAAGCGAGCGCCTAGCCCCTTAGCTACCGCGGCCTCCTGGGGTAGTCGGCTAAAAAGTATGACTTACTTGCTGCGCCGCGCGGTTTCACTCGCGTAAAAAGCCTACCACGATCGATAACATTCTTAAACATACTACATATATAAATGGTTAGTAGCGCCATAACAGGACATGGATCTTTCGACAAACATCTGTTTTCTTTAGATGTCACGGACAGCCCTCTGTGCAGAGCCTGCACGGAAGAGGATGAAACAGCGGCCCATGTCCTGCTGGACTGCCCAGTGGTCGCCGAATACCGGGCTTAGTATCTCGGTTCGCCGAGATCTCTCCCCGAGGTCGTGGGCAATACTAAAGGTTTGCTGCGGTTCCTGGAGGAGATAGGTTGGCTCAAATAAACTACTTATTACTGCCCCAACGCAAAATACGCGCATAGACGTGGAGTTGCGGAAATCAGCCCGAAGCAATCTACAATCTACAATCTACATACATAAAGAGAATACACAGAATGCCAATAGGCATTAAGTCCGCCCATTGTTACCCTTTTAATTAATGTGTACAATAAAGTTTTAATAAATAAATAAAAAAAATACATCCTTGTTTTAATCGGATTTTGGGGATGTTTTTAGAGCGGATCCCTAATAATTTTTCAAAAATTAGAGTAGCCTAACTTACCCGCTATTTCATCAGTAATCTGTCAGTGAAAGTCCCGTCAAAATCGGTTGAGCCGTTCCGGAGATTAGCCGGAACAAACAGACAGACAGATAAAAAATTAAAAACTGTTTTTGTCTTATATAAGTACCGTACATACTTTCATGAGCATTGAGTAAGAAAAGCTGTTATTTTATTATTACAAACAGACACTTCAATTTTTTTTATTTGTATAGATAATTAGGTCAAAGGGTAGTTCTCTCATTGATGTTGCCAAGCAAACGCCGCAAACCAGTATTTACTCACAAGATTCCAATTAATTAAAAGCCTTTGTTTGCGCCTGTTGGTTGTTACGCCTGTGGTTCCGATATTTTGGTGAAATTTTGAGAACTATTATTATTGGTGGATGTTAAAATTATACCTTTGTGCTTAATTACGGTCCGGAATGGAACGCGATCAGGCGTGTTCATCACGTGACAAAGCAGTCAATTAGACCAAATGATACGTTGGCCGAGGATACTTTGGAAATTAATTTGGAATATTCGGTAAAAAACATACGTACGTAACGCCTTTTTCCCCATACAACACAGAGACCACACCCGTAGCCAACTTTACGCCCGCGCGGGTAACGAGACGTGACGGATGGCAACCACGTCGTCGCCATTTTGGTAAGAGCCAAACATTGTTTCTCCATTGCGTTCCGACTAGCAGTATAGTGACAGCATTGCATATTATGGTGTTGCTCTGCACGAATAAAGGCTCTGTACAATACCTTAGCCGCCTCTTACGACACCTCGGAAAAGAGGTAGGTACAACGAATGTCACTTTGACGTCATATTTCATAATAAAAATATTATTATTATTTATCTTATTTTTGATTTGCTGTCTTATCTTAAGTAAGTATTTGAAAGAAAGAAAGAAAGAAAGAAAACATTTATTGCGGAAATACGCCACAGACACAAATACATAAAAAAATTAGGCACTAGACATACAAGTAAACAATGCATTTACAGACAAACAGAAAGAAACATTAAACAACATCACAAAACTGAACATTTAACAAAACTCGTGTACAAAAATATTGTCACGTGTGTCGTGGCGCATTGAGCAAACGGGTCTCACGGACGTACGGACGTTCACGCTTGATATTCATAAATACATTTTGTACATACACAATAAAATAAAACTTAGTAAAATAAAAATACGTAATAAGTAAAAACAAAATTTCAGTGGGTCAAAAAAAAAATAGTTGTATTTAAGATGTGGCCAGTAATTCAGTCGCTGGGATCTTGCTCATCAAAGCTACGTGTCTAAAAACTTTGTGGTATGTATTATTGTATCTGTACTATTTTTTTGAGTTATTATTAAATGTTTTTTATATGTTTCTTTGAATGCATGCACTGATTTTAGACTACGGAGCGGTGGTGGCAGGTCGTTCCAACACTTGGAGGCAGCATATCTGAAACTTCCTCGAAAGGCGGCAGTTCGATGGGCTGGCACAGAAAAGGGAATAACTCGACGCGCGAGTGTCTTTGACTGCACGTCGCGCGACCATACTAATTTTTCAAAAAGATAAGAGGGCACATTGTATTTTATTACACCAAAAAGTAATGTTGCAAAGTGATGGTCTCGGCGGTATTTCATTTTTAATATATTACCTTTGTTAATGTACGGCGTAACGTGAGTGCGTGGCGGTATATTGAAACAGAACCTCGCACAGGCATTCTGCACTCGCTGATTGAGTTTTTGACTGCGTATTAATACGCGAGATCCGTATACTACATCCAAATAATTAAATTTCGAAAGAATTAACGAGTCGCAAAGCCTGATTCGAATGTCTGTATTTAGGTATTTTCTAATTTAGTATAATATTTTTAATCTATAGAAACAATTTAGAGAAATGTTAACAATATGATTTTCGAAACGTACACAGTCGTCCATGAGTAGACCTAAATTGCGGGCCTCGTTTACTCGTTCAACTTGTTCGCCTCTTATACACACCTGAACACCATGATTTGAAATTTTTAGGATTTGTCTGGCCGTCCCAAGAATCATAAACTTAGATTTACCTCCATTGAGTACCAGTGCGTTGGATTCTGACCAAGCAGCAATGCTTTCTAGATCTTCATTTAATTTCGCCACAACTGACTGTGTTTCCTCAGGTTTACAAGGTAAGTAAATCTGAGTATCGTCTGCATACATATGGTATCTGCAATATTTAATGTGATCTACTATATCGGCACAATACACTGCAAACAAAAGAGGTCCTAAAATGGAACCCTGTGGTACGCCTCGATTAACGCAACTAGGTTCCGAGACTAGTGGCGATCCACTTTGGTTTGAAATTTCTACTCTTTGTACGCGATGTTTGAAATAACTTTTGAACCATTTTACTACCGAAACATCAAAGCCGTAGTAGTGCAATTTGGACAGAAGCAATGGCACATTCAGACATTCAAATGCTCTTGAAAAATCAAGCATGGCCAATACAGTACCCCTACCACTATCTAGATCCGATAAAATGTCATCCACTACTTTAATCATAGCAGTTGCTGTGCTATGATATTGCCTAAAACCCGATTGTAGACTTGGAAGTATATCATTTGTCTCCAAATATTTTCTTAGTTGTTCAGCCACAACCTTTTCCAAGATCTTTGACACACATGGAAGTATACTGATTGGGCGTATGTCTTTCAAGTTAGTGGGGTTTGTGTTTTTAGGTATAGGCCTATCTACTGCATATTGCCAATCAGTGGGATATGTATGACTTTCAATAGATTAATTAACAATATTAGTTATTATAGGTATTGTATTAGGAAAAGACATTTTCAACATGTCTAGGAAATGCCATCTATACCCACCGCATTCGATTTAAGTGACCGTACTATTTTTACTACGTCACTTTCCTCAACTGTTTTTAATTTAAACTTACTTGATACTTTAACATGAAATTCAAAGAATGTTATAGTAGAAATGGAAACTTGGTTATTTCCGGGAACATTTAAAAAGTTATTATTTATCAAATTGGGGTCATTGAAAATATGATGCGGTAATACTAATTTACTTCTTAATTTGACATTTTTTTTAATGTGCGCCCATAGAGTGCGGGGATTTCTTTGATTATTATTAATGTAAAAGTCATAATAAGCCTTTTTTCTCTAATAAGGGCCTCCGCGACATATTTTTTAAGTTCCTTATAGGAGTTCTTATGTGTTTCTGCGCCAGATCTACGTGCCACCGCGCTAGCATCATCCCGCAATTTCATCATTTTTTTAATGTTAAATGTTATCCATGGATATTGAAAATGTCTAATCGCTTTGGCACGGCGAGGTGCGTGAATATCAAATAATGTTAGCAACATAAAGTTAAATAGAGACACCATATCATCCACGCTGTGTAATGTTTTAAAATGATCCCAATTTAATGAATTCAAATCCAATGCAAACTGTTCTACATCGATAGCATGCAAGTCTCTGTACGATACCAGGACTGATTGTTGTTTAGTTTTTTTAATGTTTAATTCGCAACTAATAAATGCGTGACTACTCAAGTCTCGCACGTGATCTACAGAAATTGCGCATTTCTGGACGTCTGTACACACAACGTCTATTAAAGTTTGGGAGAAATCTGTATAATGGGTAGGTTCAGTAACACATTGTCTTAGTTTGTTGCACTTTAAAAATCCTATTAATTTTTTACAATTATTGTCCAAATTACTTAAAAAAATTATATTAAAATCGCCTAACAATACTACATGATTACACCATGCAAATGTCCCGATAGTCTGGGACAAAGCATCGAGAAATATGTCAACATTTAACCACGGCGGTCTGTACGCAGTACCAATTGCCAATTTAATGCCGTTAACTGTGAGCGCTTGCCAAATTTGTTCCACAAGCGGCGCTGGGGGATGCGGCAAATATCGCGCAGCAATGCCTTGTCGTATATAGAAGCCGACTCCGCCGCCACGCGAGCGCACGGTAGGCGGCCGGGGAACGTGACGCAATCGGTAGCCGGGCACCACGGGCGCGCGCCCCTCCTCACCCTCCTCACCATCCCGCAACCAAGTTTCATTAACGGCCAGTATATCCACAGTGTGGCGATCTATAGCCACTATTAACTCGTCATGGCTTGTACCTAGTGATCCCACATTTATTAGCCTTAACTTAAGATTACGTGAATTGAATGATTAGAATAATACTAATAATTAGGAACAGCATGACAGCAATAATAAGCTTCGAAATAGCACTCACAATAATCCGTTCCGCCACACATATTTTGTGTATGTATATATTTATATTAATATTGCATGAATATATAAGATTTAAATATTTTAATACTATTATGTCACTTCAATGTAAATATATATAATTAAATAATTGTAAATACCTACAGAAAACTTTGTAAATATGTATAAGCCTACCTACGAGTAACATTGTTCCACAACACACATGACAATAACAAACAGAGACATTATAAGTAAAAGAAAATGAGGACACAAAAACAGAAGTTAAATACAATCGTTTCTGAGTCATGAAGAACGAACAATTTCGAGCCCAAAAACCTTTGCAATATCCGTCTCAAACCGAATGCGATTCACTGGAGCCCCTGGATCTCGACGGGCAAATATGCGGCCATCCTTTGTCCAAATATCTCGCCACCACTGACGCCGACCCACTTCGCGCGCCTGACGAAACAGTTGCCTATTCGTTTTCGTCAGGCGCTCGTTGATATAGGTGCGCGGCGGAGACTTAAGTCCTTCCCGGTCCCGATGGTATCACTAACAAAGTAGTTAAGCTCCTGCCTACTACCATCATTCAGCTATTGGTATTAATTTACAACGCAGCTCTGGCCAAAGCAATTTAACCGAACATCTGGAAAGAGGCAGAGGTCGTAGGGATTCTAAAGCCCTCTAAACACCCGTCCGATCCCACCGCATATCGGCCTATAAGCCTCCTCAAGGCTCTAGGCAAGATATATGAACGCCTACTTCTCGCCCGCTTAAGAGACTTCATGCAGTCTCGAGGGATCCCCATCCACGAGCAGTTTGGATTCCGAGCCAAACACTCATGTACCCAGCAGGTGCACCGCATAACGGAGCACATTCAATCCCGCTTCATACGCGGGCTTCATACCGGAGCGCTCTTCTTCGACGTGGCGAAAGCGTTCGACAAGGTATGGCACAACGGGCTCGTATACAAGTTATACGGACTCGGTGTGCCAGATCGCCTCCTACTCATCATACGAGATTTCTTACGCAGTTGAACCTTCCGCTACCGCGTCGAGGGGGTGCGATCCGAACCACATCCCATCCTAGCCGGCGTACCACAAGGCTCAGTCCTAGGTCCCGTGCTCTACACCCTTTTCACGAACGACATACCGCACACCAGCGGCGTCGAACTCGCCCTCTTCGCAGACGATACCTGCCTCTATGTGTCTGGAATCCGCAGCCCGAACCCTCGGGAACTGGTTTCGGAAATGGAGGATCGAGGTCAACCCCATCAAAAGTGCAGCCATGTACTTCTCGCGGCGCATAACGCTGTGCCTCCCCACCATAGAGTTATTCGATCGTCCAATCCCCTGGGAAAAGACTGTCAAATACTTAGGCGTCCTATTAGACTCGAGACTCAGCTTCGGTCCACATATTAACCGAGTAAAGAACCGAACGGCGTTCGTCTTCGGCCGATTACATCCGTTACTAAATAAAAATAGCAAAATGTCCCTACGTAATAAAATTACACTTTACAAAGCCTGTATTCGGCCAATTATGACATACGCAAGCCCCGTATTTGCGCATGCCTCCCCGCGTCAAATTCACCGACTTCAGGTAATACAAAATCGATTCATGCGTAAAGCCACGGGAGCACCGTGGTTCGTGCGTAATGCTAACCTTCATATCGATTTAGGGCTTCCTACCATAGCCCAATATCTAAAGTTGGCCTCTCGCCGATACTTCGACTCTGCTGCCACGCACTCCAACCCACTGGTTGTAAGTGCCGCCACATACAACCCCCTCGCGATACACCAAAACTCGACCCGCGGAAAAAGGAGACCGAGGCACGTCCTCGAGGACCCTGACGACGCGACCACTAGGGCCCAAGCGCTCTACTCATCACTACGCAAACACACAACATCACCATCATACCGCCCCCGCCGTCGGCGAGGGCGTATCAGACAAAGTTATTCGCGATACCGCCGCATCTCAGGTCGGTTCTCCCCTAGCAGTAGTATCATAAACAGAAGCGTCGCTGGAGTTTCTTGCGCCATTTCTTCTTCAGCGGAAACGCATTCCGAATTGGTGGTAAACTTATCTAATAATAATCATGATATTAGTAATAATAGTAGTAGTAATATTGCCCTCCCGATTGCAGTAACTGACCGAGCCGAGGCCGGCCGCCTTGGGTACCCTCGAGTCAGTTACTCACGCGAACAGGATGACGGTCCAAGCCGAGGTCCCCTCTTGGGGGCCCTTGCGCCCGTCATCCATAAATAAAGGTTTCGGCTAAGCGCCCTCAGCGCTATGCCACCTTTCAATCCAGCGAAGCTGTAAAAGCCTTCGGGCTAACAGTGACCATCAGTCCTAAAAAAAAAAAACTTAAGCCCTAAGCCTTCGGTGGTGACGACCGGCGCACACGCGCAGCGCGTAGCAAGTCTATGCGTACATCGCGACGCACCAGTCGTACGACGATGGGGCGCGAGCGAGCCACAGCTTCCTGGCGGGCTATTTAAAAATAGTTCTTATTTTAAGTAATTTAAAAGTAATTATAACAAATATATATTATGCCCAGCAATCGCTTGCGCTGTTTTGATAGTCTGTATTTTAATTTTTTTTTCTAGCTCCTACAGAATATCAGCGCTGCAGTAACATTGTTGCTGTAGCAATATGCTGAGTCGGTGGCTTTTTGCTGCAATCCAGTGGCCTTTTATACTTTGTGATACTTTTAGCTACATCTCATATATGTGCGTGTATGCATGTGTGTGGATGCTTGTGTGTGTATGCATATATGCACCCATACACACACATATATATATTTCTATACTTTTTTTTTCTTGTTTCGTTTTTTATGTGTAGTTTTTTACGTAAAGATGTTTCTGTTTGTACTTTTAATTGTTAATGGTTTTTGCAGCTACGTATAAAAATGTTCTATTCTATTCTATTCTATTCTATTCTATTTTACTCTGCCGAACACCTGTCAACTATAAAAAATAAACAAGTTCGTCCATTCTTTGTTTTATTAAAGAAAGTGACGATACGAGCAACACGTTCAACTGATGGTAAGTGCAACGTCTAACCATAATAAATGCTATGTCATGTTACGTCGTAACAAGGTTCTAAAATATAAAATAAAAACATAAATTCATTACATTTTAACTAGTGATAGCATCGCAATGTCCATATAAGGTATTCGTTGGTACCGGAAGTCGGATTCTTTCCAGAACATCTAATAACAAACGCCCACAACATAGAAAGATCGAGAAGAAATACAATAGCGAACAACGGGTCAACTACCCGAAAATGATTCCATTTCGCTCGGTTCGATTATTGCTATCTCAGTAGCACAAGAATTTTCTAGAATATAAACAATAGTTTAGGGCGTGACTTCTTTCGGTTGAACCGTTCTTTCCATATCTCCATCTCGTCTCATTCGAAGGTTCTAGAAATCTGAGAGTACTTATTGTCGCCTCAGGGAGGTAGGCCGTCCCGATATAAAAGCGAATTCGCGCAGGTAGGAAACAATTTTCGACGCCAGAGAGTTCGCACGACAACTGTACGTAATCCATATTCGTGATTATTTGTTCTCATTTTGAAAAGCAGCAAAATCAATGCTATACTAAGATAAAGAAGAAAATTTAAAGCAGATTGCATCAATTTTCAACCCCCTCGGTAAGTTTAATATAATTAATTCCAATAGGTTTGGTTGCTGTTAATTGCTTTTTCGTGTCTGGATTAATTCGATTTCTTCAACCTCTTAATAGAATAAAAATTGCTATGGCTATATATATTTCGTAATAGTGGGTAACAACGTGGCGAAATGTGACGGGAGTATCTGGAATTTAGTAAAATATAACCTTAACTTTTAATATTTCCGAGAAGTTTTAAATATATTCATGCACAATAATGTTGAGTACTTTCAGTAATGTGGTTGGTTATGTTTCAAATAAATATCCGTGCAAACTCACATAAATGTTAAATTGTCATTATGTATCTAATGGACGAAATATAGCTTGGCCTAAAAAAAAACAAATACTATATTTGGACTAAAACACGAGTATTGTATAGTATCAGACCAATGTAATACTGTATATTAGAATTGTGCGATTTAATTTAAATTAATAATCTGAGATATAAGTTTAAATTATGATTCCCTTGTAATGTTTATGTTTTGCTAATATTAACCAGATAAAAATAACAAACTAAAGATAGCAATTTATTACATTCCCAATATTAATAGAATGCCGGTAGTTGCGTATAAGTAAAATGTCGTACTTCTTTTGTACCTCATAGCGTAGTGGAATGGTGATTGTCCGACAAGTAAACAGTTTGGGGTTTGATTCTTTCATTAAATTATTTTTAAACTGGACCTAAATGTCGCCATTCCATTCCGTATAATTTTTTAATTGCTTCGCGAAAGATGCCGACGACCACTCCTGGTCTCACCTAGTGCCTGGTTATTGGATCTTTCGCGCTACAAGTGTGATTTCGACGCGTTTCAGGAGACTGGGGGTCCACCGTACGGATTGAGAACTATGGGTTGCACGTCCATCGTACGGATAGTAAACTACAGGCTGCACGTTCACCGTACGGATTGGGAACTACGGGTTGCAAGTCCTTCGTACGGGTTGTGAACTACTGGTTGCACGTCCACCGTACAGATTGTGAACTACTGGTTGCACGTCCACCGTACAGATTGTGAACTACGAGCTGCACAGATCGGACAGTCCTAAGATAAGTTCCCAGCGCACATAGGTTGTTAAAGATAGAAGACTCCCCTGTGTTTATAATCCACACCCTGGTGTAGTTATATCTAGAAACTTGAGATCATTTTATTTATTTTAATTTTCTTTGATTTGAGATTGATCTTTTTTGTTGTTTATTGTACCCGCCGTCAGGCGGTCGTAACAGTCACTTAGCCAGTAAAGTTTGCGCACAATTGCTTGATTGCAGAATGACTGGAATACTAGCAATTTTTTTTTTTTGGAGAAAGGGACGTGACGAACCAAACGTTCACAAGATGGTAAGTGCATCGTTCGCCCATAGTAATGCTGTGTCACGCAGAACATTTCTGTGTGGCTTCACAATGCGCCCGTCGTTCCGAGACATCAGTTCTGAAGTCTCCAGCTGTCCAATGTCCAGTGATTACGCTACCATAATATAATTAAGTGCCTTTACAATTTATTGTAAGTTATGAGTTTAGACTTTATTATTTACACTTAGTTAAAATTTAGACTTTAGTAATTACACTTAATTGTAATACCTTAAAAATTATGATACACTACCTTTATATTTTTTCTTAATAATTTGCGGTCATCGGTAGCACAATAACTGATAATTGTGTACGAACATTATTTATTATATTATATATTAACTGGTGGTAGGATTCCTATGCAGGAATCCGTCTAGGTAGGTACCACCCCAAGCCAGTTATTCTGCCGTGAAGCAGTAGTGTGCAAACATTACTGTGTTTCGGTTTAAAGGGCACTGCGAGCTAGTGTAATCACTGGGCATATGTGACTTAAGAACTGACGTCTCAGGGTGACGGGCGCAGTGTGGTGTCACACAGTAATTTTCTGGGTGACACAGCATCTGTTATGGGTAGACGTACTTACCATCAGGTGAACGTTTTGCTCGTTCCGTCACTTTTATGAAATAAAAAAAAAATCTCCAGTTGCCCAATGTCCAAAGATTACGCTAGCACATACTCGTTGGTAAGACGTTGCACTTACCATCAGGTGAACGTTTTACCCGTTTCGTCACATTACTTAATAAAAAGAAGGCTGAAATAGTGTGAGAGTCAAGCAGTTGTGTCCATAACAGTACTGCTTTACTCTCCCTGGTAAGTCCTAGACGGAAAACCACTATAAAAATACTGTTCATAATGCTTTTATTGATACTGAAATCACTCGTAACCAGCCGCCAGTTGGGAAAATGTTAATCTAACGACTATTTATCTTTTATTTTCCTGATTCTTTATGTTAGAGCTTCAAGAGACAAATGCGAAAGCTTTCTGGTGTACTGCGGATACGTGTTTATGTTCTTGGGGTTGTTATTATAATTTATTAGTCAGTGGTTTCTTTTTTTTTCTTTTATTTAAAATATCCTTAATGAAGAAAATCCCTGTTCGTGGAAAAATGCTAGGTGCCTTTTCCAGAGCTGTCAAATGTAAGCAACATGTAATGATACCACGAGCTCAGCATGCAGACTGTTTTATTTCATAACTTCTTTTCCTTACCCTCACATATTTATTTGACATATACCGACAAGTGCCATTCAAACTCCATATATACATTCACTCACCCATTTTCCCATATAACAGAGAGCCGTACTCACGTAGCCCACACACAGTTTTTTTTTTACTTTTTATTCTTGTGAGTAGAGAGTGTAGCTAGAGAGTTTGTACTAGAGATGGACGATTATTACTAAAACTTATCAAATTAGTCGATTGTTCAGTTTAGTCGATATATAGTCGATAATAATCGATATTAGTCATTTCATTCTTGTTATCTCTGTGACTTTGCAAGTCGTCGCGAGGCGAAATAATGTTTGTTTCTTACACGCTAGACACACATAGTAGCACACATCACGCTCTATTTGAAAATCAGCGCTGCAGTACCTTAGTGCTGCCGCAATTTGCTGTTATAGAGACCTAATTTGACTTCACATATTTTTTGGTTACATAACTTGCTTTTGTTATTTTGTATTGTGTTTTCTTTTGTGATGTCAAATAAAATAACATTTCTTTCTTTCTACTGGTAGAAGAATTGTTATGCTAGTGTCCATCTAGGTAGATAATACCACTGTACAAGTTATTCAGCCGTCAACTAGTCAAGTATTATCACACAAAAGTGTTTTGCGTGATAGCATTTGTTACGTCAAGGCGTTGCACATTTCATAAGGTGAACGATTTGTCTTGTTTCTTTCTTTCATTATAAAAAAATATAGACATATTATGCTGTGAAAGAAGACTGACAAACCAGATTTATGAGGCGACTATAATGGGCCGGTAAGCGAATGTACCACGATTAGATCGAAGGCAATTTAAGGAAAGGCCACGTCAAAAGTATCCGCAACCGACGAGTTCTTGTGAATTTTCATACAAGCTTGTCGGTTGCAAACTTGGTGGTTGAAACTAGAAGAAACGAAACAGGTACCCAGAAGTCTTCACACTGGAGCGCTTTTCTTCGACGTGGCGAAAGCGTTCGACAAAGTCTGGTATAACGGATTCATATACAAGTTGTATGAGCTTGGTGTGCCAGGTCGCCCCATATTCATCATACGAGATTTTCTACGTAGTCAAACCTTCCGCTACCGCGTCGAAGGGATGAGATCCGAAACACATCCAATCCACGAAGGCGTAGCTCAAGGCTCAGTCCTAGGTCCCGTGCTTACTTACACCCTCTTCACTAACGACATACCGCTAACCAGTGGTATCGAACTCGCCCTATTCGCAGACTAGACAGAGACAGATACATGCTTTTATGTATCTGGACGTAATCCAGACACTATCTTTTCGCGGCTCCAATCCGCAGCGCGAACCCTAGGGAAAAAACTAGCCCTTCACTGTAGTTAACATACACCATTTTATATTTTGCATGCGGATCTTAGCAAATTAATTTGCTTTCCTTCATTATAATGGATTTCCGCGATTCTATTAACTATAATAATTTATGAGAAATAAAATTTAAAATAAATGCTGTACTAATTAATAAAAGCACTTACTTATGAGGAGATACGACGCACTTCTGCAAAACTTAAAATAATAATCACAAACACCGGCTCACTATACAAGCTACATACAAGCTCGTCGGTTGCGGGTACGTTTTTGACGTGGCCTCTCCTTGAACGACTACGTGACTGCATGCATTATGGCGTGTGGTGACGGCATTAGAGAATCTGCTACTCCATTTTGGTCTCGTGGGTGTTGGTAAAGTCTACTAAAGGAAATGCCAGTTAAATCGCATGGCCTCCAGTTGGATTGGTTAATGGAGGCTGGTTATTTATTAAAATGTATTATATTTTATTGTGTTAGTGTAAGTTAAATAAATGTATTATTTAACTTACACTTACGTATAATAGAATTTATCTTGCATAATATTCTGCTTTTGTTGCCTATGCCTATTTAAATAAATTTTTCCCTGATTATTATTTCAAAAATTATTTAAAATGTATTTGATAAAGATAAATAAGTAACAAAAAATATAAAGTAGATTTAAAAAGAATACATTTGACTAACGAAATTTATATTTAATAATATTATAATGGTACCATTAAAAAAAGTGTAATCTGTTACTTGATTAATATATTTTTAATAGTAGTACTGCTAATGCTTATTCTGTAAGAAGTGGCTTGGAAATTTAATATAAATCGCGGTCCTATCTTATGGATTTTTAAGGTTACAAATTAAGCGTTTACATTGTTTTTTTATTTTATTTTATTACAATATCTTTTGACTTTGACTTTTGACTGATATAATGCTTATTTGCTAATCCCTTTCACTAAATCCTAACGTTCCGTTCCCTCATATCTTAAGTATCTTGAGTACATCGTAGATTGATCATTAGCTGCGTATCTATCAGGCGATGTCTTATTCTTTAGCATTTATATTAAAGCTCCACATTGTACAAAAATTGAAAAATATTGTAGTTAAGCGTGGATTCTTCAAAGCTGTTTCACTCATGACTGAAGGGGATACAAATTGCAAAAGGTTGTGTCGTTGAAAGGTATTCTCTGTTGCGTGAAATTCTTTTGGGACCTCTTTGCCACAGCGAATTGACTAAACGACATTTAATACTGTAACATAAAATTTATTACACGTGCTACAAAATCGAATAACATATGTATAAGACTTGAGACAACCCTCCAATAAGTTCACTTTCGAATAGAAAATTCGTGAATATTTTCTAAAATGTTTACATAACAGTTGAGTTGTAAAGAAATTATAATCAAGGAAGGTAAGTTACTTTGCTAAGATCCGCATGCAAAATATAAAAATGGTGTATATTACCTAGTTTTTTTTTTAAAGAGCACCGCCCGCCCTCCCTCAGTAGCGTGCACAAACAAACTAACACCGCCACCAGGAACCGCCACCAGGAACCGCCACCAGGTACCCTCCACCAACCACTACAATACCACCACTAGATAATATACACCACTGAAGTCGAGAACACGACACGTGTTTCGCCCCAAAACGAGGCATTACCAAGCGTCATAGACTCTACGACAGGCGGCCGTCTGTATAATATACACCATTTTTATATTTTGCATGCGGATCTAAGCAAGGTAACTTACCTTCCTTCATTGTAATGGACGCAAAGTAACGCCTGATTCTATTAACGAAATTATAATCGTCATTATCTTTATCATTACATTTTATTTCAGTTTCTAATAGCATGTATTATTTCATCGTGAGGTGGTTTCCTCACGATGTTTTCCTTCACTGCTGAGCACGTGGTCATTTTAAGTGCTGATCACTTGAAACTGGAGAAAAATTTCAAAGGTGTTAGCATCGGGAATCGACCTCGGGTCACCTGCGAACTACAAAACTAAAGGCAAGCGCCCGGACCCTGAGTTACCACTGCTAGTTACCGCTGCTTAGTATTGATTACAAAACAAATACTATGTATTAAAAAATAAAGAATGAACTTCTCGTAGTTGTTTCAGAAGTAAATATACGCTGTGGTAAGTTTTAGCGAAGAATATCAAAGCTCTGCGTCAAATTAATTCTCGTAATGTTTGAAATACCGAAAGCGCCTCAAAGAATGGAAATCCCGTCCGCCTTCGCATTACAGCCGGCCCCTCATCAGAATCGAATTAAGCGTCAGTGACGTCATTCTTTGAGTTCTTAAATGACATTCGTTTAGATATATTTAAGTATAACTTGTATTATTTTTTAACAAAAGCATCGTATATTCATCGTATATCTTTTGTGTATTTACTAAAAGATCATCATCATCATTTCAGCCTATCACTAGTCCACTGCTGAACATCGGCTCTCCCTTAAAGATTGCTACAAAAGTTTGTAGCTCTCATTTTGGGAGGAATTTCGCCATAGTTGCCACGCTTGGGAGGCGGGTTGGCAACCGCTGCTGCCCATCTTCTGGTTTCAATTTTCCCTCTGACGACTTTTACGACACCCACGGGATGAGATGGGGGTGGTAGATTCTCTTAAGCCGCTACCATACATATTATTATCATATTATTTGGTAGCCGTTAGCCTTGGTAGCTCAGAGGCCAAAATTTCATAATAAGCGAGTGACCTGAGTTCGATCCCCGGTGCCGGCACCTCTAAAATCGTTTCTCAATTTTAATTGCTAATTTACCACGTGCTTAGAGATGAAGGAAAACATCGTGGCGAAACCTGCATGTCTCAGAAATGGACATATTGCTGGTGGTAGGATTCCTATGCAGCAATCCGTCTAGGTAGGTACCACCCCAGTGTGCAAACATTACTGTGTTTCGGTCTGAAGGGCACTGTGAGCTAATGTAACCACTGGGCATATGAAATTTAAGAACTGATGGTGCCGGGCGCAATGTGGTGTCACACAGAAATGTTCTGGGTGACACAACATTTGTTATGGGCAGACGTTGCACTTACCATCAGGTGAAGGCTTTTGCTCTTTTCGTCATTAATCCAAAAAAAAATCCGAGGACACGTGAAGTCCGCCAACTCGCATTGGAGCAGCGTCGCGGACTCTTCGAAGCTACAAAGCCCTCCTAGCCTAATGGCTTAGGGTACGGACTGCGAAATATGACGTCGCAGGATCGAGCCCGCCATTCGACTATTGTCGTGAACCATCTCCTAGCACAAGCTTTTACTTTTAGCTTTTTTTTTTTGTTTAGTTGGAGTGGTTAACAGGAATATTAGTAATGTTAATATAGCATTTGCTAGTATTCTTTAAAAAAAAAGAATGAAAAAAAGGAATAGAAAAAATAAAAAAGAAATAGGGGGAGGCCTGTGCTCAGCAGAGGGACATTTATAGGCCACTTTACTTTTTCTGGTAACTGTTTTGTTAACGTTTAGTTATTACGGTTTTCTTACTTGCTCTTATTCAGATCTATCTTAGATACGATATTATAGATACGACGATAGTTGAATGAGAATGAACTTCCAAACGGCTTCAAGCTACTGAACTTTTCTTTGTTCTTTCGTCCGGTACTCAAAGATGAAGTGGGGTGAGTGCTTATATTCAAGCACACATTACAGATACTATAATAAATCCTGCGTAGCTGACAGCTGGTAAGAAACCCACGTATTCGTGATTTCCCAGAATAAAACCATTCGTTGAAAGTAATGCAACTTCCTAGAATTCGGGTACACTAACCACTCCGTCGTCATTATTGAAAAAAATATTCGTCAATTATTGACATAAATTTTCGGGTAAATATTTAGAATTTCCTAGATATTAGTGAATAGGGAACTTACTAATTAACGCCACCGCAGCTAAAGATTTAGGTTAGGTTTGAAACATTTTATTTAAAACCAAAGTAGTCAATCGAACAACAAGATTGCTCTTTATTGGCGCATATAATTTCGGTGATGTAATTGCTGTTAGCCTTTTTGGCTTTTACAGCTTCATCGGATACTGTGCTCACGAGCCAGGGGCCCGCGTGGCAGGTTTGGTTTGACCCAAACATAAATACTTAAATAAACTCCTACAAAAACCTGGAAATTCGGACTGTGTTGCGTTCGCTGCGTGCTTGCGCGATTTCGAATATCTTAAATGATTTTAAGTCGTCTAATGACCGTCCGAGGGAGGCTGCGGGCCTCCATTCGGACTGTCGACTTGTGTGTCGGTAACACTGGGCGGTGAGAACCGCCCTGGTACACAGGTGCATCCAGTGTACGCGGTGTGATTGTCGACTGCTGCGCGCCGCTCTCTACGGCGGTCGCGAGTCGTGGTGCGTGTTTTAATAAAGCTATTAACTGTGTGTACAGTGTAGCCTGGATCGTGTTTATTGGCACACTTAGCGCAACTTCTGCTGCGTTGGCGTTAATAAGTAAGTACCGAGAATAGTTTTATTACATTTTGGGTTCTCTTAATTAATTCAAGAAAACGTCTAATGTGTTCAATTTACTGAACATCTTCGTTCATCTCAATATGGACACAAAATAAAATACATTTTCATAAACCAAACTCTATGTACTTAATCATAGACGTTGACATCAATGTTTTCCTCAAGGACAGGACCTCCATCCGGGACCGCCTGTTTTTTTAGCTACACGCTTGCCATGCAGAACATATCCAATAACAAATAATTGTTTTCTTATATTTACGCGAACACTACACATTTAAATGAAACTAATTTTACGGATTTTATCGCGTTTTATTTTATAATTTATAACGTCGGGTTATAAATAATAAAATAAAACGCGATAAAATCCGTAAAATTAGTTTCATTTAAAAATAATTGTTTGTTTTCAAATTAATTTCCGTATGTATATACATAAATCAAATTTATTAAGGAAATACAAACCGCGTGATATCTAAATGTTTCGTCGTCGTCGTCGTCGTTGTCGTTTCAGCCTATCACAAGTCCACTGCTGAACATAGGCCTCCCCCATAGATAGCCACAAGTTTGTAGCTCTCATATTGGAGGGATTTTGCCATAGTTGCTACGCTTGGCGGGCGGGTTGGCAACCGCAGTTTATTTATTCAGATGTTCAGGGAAGACCCTGCTGCCCATCTCCTGGTTTTAATTTCCCTCTGTCGACTTTTACGACACCCACGGGATGGGATGGGGTGGTAGATTCTCTTAGGCCGCTACCACACGGCGTTCTAAATGTTTAATCCTATCAAAATGTAAGTAAAACGAAGTACAAAGCAAGATGAATATAAGATAATATAATAAGAGGAATATAAGATACAAGATGAAGCGGTTTCCGAAACAGCGTTCGGCGTTGACACTAATTACATGTTGCTCTCAATCGACGCGAGGCTTTCCTGTGCCATCGTAAGCTACAATTTTATCCAAATATTTTTTAATTGTCACAACATGGTTCTATCTAAGAACAAACTGGTAGGATTCCTATGCAGAAATCCGTCTAGGTAGGTACCACCCCAGTGCCTGTTATTCTGCCGTGAAGCAGTCGTGTGCGAACATTACTGTGTTTCGGTTTGAAGGGCACTGTGAGGCTAGCGTAATCACTGGGCATATGAGACTTAAGGACTTATGTCTCAGGGTGATGGGCACAGTGTAGTGTCACATAGGAATTTTCTGGGTGACACAGTATTACTATGGGCAAACGTTGCACTTACCATCAGGTGAACGTCTTGCTCGTTTCATCACTTGATTCAATAAAAAAAATAACCATAAACATCGTCATCATCATGACAGCCGATACGTGTTCGGCATAGTCGATAGGTGTCCGGCAGAGTAGAATAGCTCACTCTTTCCTACCGAGGTGTCGTAAGAGGCGACTAAGGTATTGTACGGACAGCGTTTATTCGTGCAGAATGACACCATAATATGCAATGCTGTCACTATACTGCTTAAAGTTTCAGCCTAAAAATGTCCCACTACTGAGCACAGGCCTCCTTTCATTTCTGAGAGGGTTTTGGAGCTAGGAAGAATCCGCCACGCTCCTCCAATGCGGGTTGGCGGACTTCACATGTTTTCGAAATATTTTTTATTCCTCAGACATGCAGGTTTCCTCACGATGTTTTCCTTCACCGCCGAGCACGTGGTAAATCAGCACTTAAAATTGCAATTAACAATTTTAGTGGTGCCGGCACCGGGAATCCAACCCAGGTCACTCGCGTACTATGAAATTTAAAGCGAGCGCCTAGCCCCTGAGCTACCACGGCCTGCTTGTGGGAACGCAATGGGGAGTAAGATTTCTTTTTATTCATACTAAAACATCGGCGACGTGGTCTGCCACCCGTCACAACTCCTTTCCTGCGAGGGTGAAAGGTAGGCTACTTGAGTGGCCTCTGCCTCTTCTTTTACACAGGAAAAAGGCGTGACTCTATATATCATCATTATTTCAGACTCTCATAGTTTCCGTAAAACATGGGCCTACCCCATATATTGCCACAAAACATGGTCCCGAGCCACCTGGATTCATCGTCTTCGACAAAACAGTTCAGGTTGTCGCTCCATCTAGTCGGGGGTTGCACCACTAGATGGAGCGACGACCTACTTGTTAGCCGTGTTTTGGCCAGAAGGCCGCTGATAGCTAGTGTGATCTTTGGGCACATGAGAATTAAGAACAGATCTCTCCGGATGACGGCAGCAGTGTGATGCTACTCAAAAATGTCCTGGGTGACACAGCACTTGTAGTGGACAGACGTTGCACTTACCATCAGGTGAACGTTTTGCTCGTCTCGTCACTTTCTCCTATAAAAAATTACTTTGATTCCTTTACTATAATGGATTACCTCATATTATAAAAGTAACTCCTAATATATCCCTAACTCTATTACGTACGTAACAATTTAGGTCATCATAATAAAACTGGATATTGAATAATGAATACATGGTTTAATTTAAACGGGAGCTTCTTTGTTGAGAAATATATTAATGAAAACGATGTTCCTAAGGGACTATGTAGGTCTCGTGTCATGTTTTTAATTTACGTTTTATGAAAGTGTGGAAATAGGGGTTGATTTTTTATTTATTTATTAATTTATATATACAAATGAAGAATGTTGCTAAAAATACTAATAAATATGCTTGTCTGATGTCTAGTCCACTACTGAACATAGGCCTCCACCATGGATTGCCACAAAAGCTTTTAGCTCCGTTTGGTGGCGGCTCAAGAGAATTAACAACCCCATCTCATCCCTTGGGTGTTGTAAAAAGAGAAAATAACAACCAGGAGATGGGTAGCATCTTTCTGGAACATCTGAATAAATAAACTGCGGTAGCCAACCTGGCTGCCAAGCGTGGCAACTATGGAAAAATCCCCCCAAAATTATATATTTATTAAAAGAAATTGTCATAAAGGTCACCCCGAATAGTTTCCGGTTCAAACGTGAAACCAGATGCATTGACAATGACAAGCGTTGAACCATTAAAGATTCAGAGCGGATATCATAACCTCTCTCTCTTAAGCGCCTACCAAGTTTTATTTTATTGGTAAAATTGAAGAGACGTGCAAACCGTTATGGTAAGTGCAACGTTTGCCCTTTCATAAATGCATCGTCCAGAACATTTCTGTGTGACGCCACACAGCACTCGACACCCTGAGACATCATTTCTTAAGTCTCCATGCCCAGTGATTACACTAGCTCTCAGTGCCCTTCAGACCGAAACGCAGAAATACTGGCTCAGCGGTGATACCTTTCTGGACTTTTTACTGGTGGTAGGATTCCTATGCAGGAATCCGTCTAGGTAGGTACCACCCTAGAGTCAGTTATTCTGCCGTGAAGCAGTAGTGTGCAAGCATTACTGTGTTTCGGTTTGAAGGGCACTGTGAGCTAGCGTAATCACTGGGCATTTGAGACTTAAGAACTGCTGTCTCAAGGTGATGGGCGCAGTGTGGTGTCACACAGAAATATTCTGGGTGACACAGCATTTGTTGTGGGCGGACGTTGCACTTACCATCAAGTGAACGTTTTGCGCGTTTCATCACTTGATCCAATAAAAAAAAAAACGGATTCCTGCACAGGATACCACCAGTCCCTAAGCGCTTTTGCGCCCAAAGTGTGCAAAAGCAGAAAGTTATACAAATTTAATATGCTTCCTTGCGGCTGTTTTGGCACGACTTCACAATTGCGTGGCGTAATTTCCCCTGCTTCAATACTATATTATAATTGAGCGAGGTCAGCCCCTAGCTTTGAGATAACTGTATGCAATTATTTAGCATTTAACGTAGATTAAAAGAATTTATCTAGAAGCCTATTGTGTGTGGATGCATTTCTAGCGGTCATCACTGAAAGTCAGCATTGCGCTTGTTAGCGCTGATGCTGAGTGATGGCATGACCCGGGATGATCTTACAATGGCCACACATAAAGCTCAATATTTAGCCAATTTTTTAATATAATGATTTCTTATACCTACGCGAATATTACACATTTAATAAAAAGCCGCCGAAGAAGATAAGTCAATTTTTAACATCGGTCAAGTGTAATGTCCCTCTACAAGATGCAGGAGTATACACGCTTGATATTAAATTGGGTCTTTCTTACATAGGACAAACAAAAAGATCTATAAAAACCCGCGTAAAAGATCACATAGCTGACATGAAACGTCGACGCTCTAGGAAGTCTGCAGTCTGTGACCATGTTCTGGATTATCCCAATCATTACATCAGATTTGATAGACCACAAATCCTTGCAAAAGAACACCCATACTTCGCGATTATATATAGCGAAAAACATGCTAATTTCAATAGAGAAGATGGGTGGATATTACCACCGGCTTACAAAATTAAATTGAAAACCAAGCATACCACTACAAGACTTCAAGATACTGTAAGCTCACTTTGCGTAGATCGGACCAAAAATAATAATTGAAAGCTGAAGGTACCCCGTATTAACTATGACATCGGGACATTTATCACCTCAGTTCCTCCGTGACCATGAGTGCTGTAAATTACTCGAAACGTTGGGTTATAAATAGTTTAAAAATTAAACGCGATAAAATCCGTAAGAGTAGCTATTTTTTTATTTTTATTGTGGTTACTTTTATGTTCATTTTTGGTTTGTCCTTTTTTTCTAATGCATGTTTTGTACGTCAGGCGGTTTTGCCAAATAAACTTCCTATTTTCTTTCTTTTTTTCTCTTCTTTAGTGTCGAAGTATGAAATCCGCTCGCCCCGGGCTGCCAGAAACTAGCTGGTAGGAGATATTGAGAAATTCGTGAAGCGCGATTAAGGTACAAGGCGTCGTCGTCGTCGTCGTTTCAGCAACTGCTGAATATAGACCTCCCCCATTGATGGCCACAAAAGATTGTAGCCCTGATTTCTGGTGGATTCTGCCATAGTTGCCACGCTTGGCAGGCGGGTTGGCAACCGCAGTTCATATATTCAGATGTTCCAGGAAGATGCTGCCCAACTCCTGCTTTTCAATTTCCCTCTGTCGACTTTTATGACACCCACGGGATGAGATGGGGTGGTAGATTCTCTTAGGCCGCCACCACACGGCGTCAATTATTGTTATTGTTAATCCACTGCTGCATGATTAGCAGAGAAGTTTATGGTATATTACACATAAGAAATTAACGTATAACCTGATTAAAAAATTCGAAATCGAATAGAGTTGAAATTTCTGTATTATTATGTTCATGAGGGCTGAGACCCGCTGTCGTTGGACCGTGATTAATATCTTAAATATTAAGTTTCTTGATATAATTATACGGTGCCGCTAATTAATCTTCATCTCATGGCAACCTTTGAAGAATTAGTTATTTTCAAGCCCCCGATCTATATACATAAATATCAATTGCCGCATTATCGAAGATCAAGAAGCAAGATTTGCCGATAGGTGGGTAGAATAGCACCTAACTCTTTCCTACCGAGGTGTCGTAAGAGGCGACTAAGGTATTGTACGGACAGCCTATATTACTACGTATACGTGGGAATGCAATGGGGAGTAAGAATTGTTTGACTCGTACCAAAATGGCGGCGACGTGGTTCGCTACCTGTCGCGTCTCGTTTTCCGCGGGGGCGATGTGGGCTACGTGAGTGGTCTCTGCCTACTTTATATGGAGAAAAGGCGTGAAGATCATCACTTGAGAATCATTTTCTTCATTACTCAACAGCACCAGTACCAAGGGCCGCCAATGAATAATAAAAACGGGGTATTTTGTAATGATTATTTCCACACCGGGGGTTGATTTGACTGTCGAAATTAATTTTTAATATTTCGGAAACCGAAAGGGACTCATTGATTAAAGAAATAAAAAACAAAAAGTGTAAGATTCTTAACTCACCATGCTGTGTTATTTGCTCGCAAAATAAAACGTAACGCAATTATATTGACAAGTAAAGTAAAAAAACGTAAAGTTTCAGCTTATAAATGTCCCACTACTGAGCACAGGCCTCCTCTCATTTCTGAGAGGGTTTTGGAGCTGGGAATAGTCCGCAACGCTGCTCCAACGCGAGTTGGCGGACAAGTTTCCTTACGATGTTTTCTTCAACGCTAAACACGTGGTAAATCAGCACTTAAAATTGTAGAACAATTATAGAGGTGCTGGCACCGGGGATCGAGCCCAGGTTACTCGCGTACTATGAAATTAAAGGCGAGCACCGGAGCCCTGAGCTACCACCACGGCTTTAAATGTTTTTATATTGACAAGTATCAAACTAGAATTATATGCAGTTACTGTAGTGTAACGTTGTTACATCGAGTAGACTTATGGACATACAACAATAGGTCAAGTAAGCATATGTTAATAATGCTTCGTTTTTAAGTGAATCATGTGTCATGATCTCGACTTCAGTGTCTATTGTCTAGTGTTGTAATAGTGGAGGGTATCTGGTGACGGCGTTGGTTTGCTTGTGCACGCTATTGTTGAAGGGCGGGGGCGGGGGCGGTGTTCTTCAAAATCTAGGCTACTATATACACCATTTTACATTTTGCATTCGGATCTTTGTAAATTGACTTTTTATCCTTATTATATTTATTTATTTATAAATTTTTATCGTTTCCCTCATCAAGGGCGAATGCCTTTAGGCATTTTCTCCCAGTCAACTCATGGAGTGGTGAGATTTTGATGTAGGTGTAAGAATTTAAGACCAAAAATATAATATAAAATAATTATATATATGAATATATAATAACATTTCCATATAAACATACATATATAAAAACATATTTAGTATACACAAAATAAAGCAAAATTAAATCGGAGACAAGCAACTAACAATTTAACATGTAATGATTCTTTAAAAAATAATTACGATGCCATTTTTGAAGGAATATTTATAAGACGTTTTCCAGATGTCATCGGGCAAGGAGTTCCAAAGAAGCGCAGCCTGAACAGTGAATGAGTTACTATAGAACCCGGTTAAATGTGTGGGAATACAAATCTTATTATTGGAGGAAGAACTAAGAACCCTATCATGTGATGAGGAGAGAGATATGATGGTTTTCCGGAAAGTAACGCCTAATTCTATTAACTGAATGATAAATTCGATTATCCGAAAATACGGGGGAACTAATAAAAATAACATTTTACCAAGAGTGTTGCAAATGTCGCGAATTTCTTTTCTATCTTAGCCATCACTTTTTCGAATATTGGGTACAAATAATCCGATCAAATATTTCACGCTTCCCTAGTTCCCAGAAATGATAAAAACGCTTCGCACGCTGCGACAGGATCACGGGAGATAAAAGCCGCACTAATATCCAGCTTCCTCTCAATGTCGTAAACCCGTTATGTCGTGCCAGATTTGTGTTCATAAACTTCATAGTATTTTTATTTCACACATAAAAGCAACATTCCAAGGATTAAGTGTTACCATTAATTAACATATTAAAAAAGAAAATAATAAATTTATTATGTAAACTTCTTACATATAAATAGTCTAGTTGCGTAAAATGAATAAATGTCACAAACAAAGGGTGTGGTGGCGGCTCGTTAAAAGAATACTACCACTCCATCTCATCCAATGGATCTCGTAAAAGGCGAGTAAGGTAATTAAACTGCACTGTGCACCCAACAGCGCATGGTGGCGATGGGCTCACCACCTATCACACCGAGTGCATTATATTGTATTGGTGAAACGTGGATTGTGGCAATCATCTGTCTTTGCAGTGAGTGCCCAGTCTCTGAATGCCCCTAATGGGATAAAGTCGTGATCGTATGTATGTATGTATGTACAAAGGGCATCATAGCAGATGTGTCGCCGGCCTTTGAGAAAGGAATAGGCTCTTTTCTTGAAGGTCTCTAAATCGTAACAGTCCCGAAAAACCGCTGGTGGCAGCAGATTAAAATTAGTATAAACATTAAATTTTGGTATTTTGGTAGCGGCTTATGAGAATCTACCACCCCATCTCATCACGTGGGTGTCGTAAAAGTCGACAGAGGGAAAATTAAAACCAGAAGATTGGAAGCAGCATCTTCCTGGAACATCTGAATAAATAAACTGCGGTTGCCAACCCCCCAGCCAAGCGTGGCAACTGTGGCAAAATTCCTCCCAAAATGAGAGGTACAAACTTTTGTAGCAATCTATGGGGGAGGCCTATGTTCAGCAGTGGACTAGTGATAGGCTGAAATGATGAATGAAATTGCAATGTGCACGGTCACAATTAACTACGCGACACTGTCCGTTTCTTTTGTCGCATTTCAGCACATATCTACACTCGTATCTAAAAAGCGTATTATTGCAGTAAACACAAGACTATAGACGGAACATTTGGAAACTCTTAGCAATATAAATTGTAGCATGACCACAAAATTTCTTAAGTAATATGCATGTTGATGTAATTGGTGGTAGGATTCCTATGCAGGAATCCGTCTAGGTAGGTACCACTCCAGGGCCAGTTATTCTGCCGTGAAGGAGTAGTGTGCAAACATTACTGTGTTTCGGTTTGAAGGGCACTGTGAGCTAGCGTAATCACTGGGCATATGAGACTTAAGAACCTATGTCTCAGGGTGATGGGCAGTGTGATGTCATACAGAAATTTTCTGGGTGACACGGCATTTGTTATGGGCAGACGTTGAAATTACCATTAGGTGAGCGTTTTGCTCGTTTCATCACTTTATACAATAAAAAAAAATTAACAATTAACTGAAACTATTCAGTAATAAATAGAGACTTGTACATTGTTTTCATAACAGTAAATAAAAAATATATCACTTAAATAGTATACTTTTATCGGAATAATCACGCAATTTAAATTCTGAAAATAATGTTAAAATGTTGTGTACCGTGCCGTGGCTTAAGAGAATCTACCACCCCATCTTATCCCATGGGTGTCTTTAAGCGACGGAGAGAAAATAATTTTTTTTATTAGGAAGGAATACGCCTAGATAGGTCAGGTCATCACCGCATTTCCAAATAATCTGTCGTCAGTCAGTACTCTGCAAACACTATTGTATTTCAGTTTGAGGGGTACAGTAGCTAGTGTAATCACAGGGCACATGAGACCGATGTCTCATGGGGACGAGTGCAGTGCGCAGCTACACCTTACTTCCTGACTGACATAGGCACATGTGACACTTTCTCTATGGTGAACCATATGCTCTTTTTGCCACTGACTTCCATAAAAGTTTTATGGGGCCATTACTGAGCTCAAAAAAGGCCCGTTTAATATATTGTAGCGTAAGCTATACTCGTTGTTTATTTATATAGAAAAGTAAGAGATGGCAACCCAAAGGCGTGCATTTTACCGCCATCTTCGCTCCTGTTCCGTTCGTTGAAAAGCGTCAAGTCTTTCTTACCCTTTCATGTCAGCGCCGATATTTCCTTGCACTGACATCTTTATAACTAAATGTTTTCAAATTTATTTCTTTTATTTGAAATTGAGGCCGTGTGTTTGCATATAACCTTTCTTATTCACATAATCTCAGGCATAATCTTTTCATTACCTATGGACATTAAACGAATTATATTTTTATAAGATTGGCTCTAGGTTTATCCGTGTGGTGGCGGCTCGTTAAAAGAATACTACCACTCCATCTCATCCAATGGATCTCGTAAAAGGCGTAAAGTAAAGTAAGGAACTGCACTTTGCACCCAACAGCGCATGGTGGTGATGGGCTCACCACCTATCACACCAAGTGCATTATGTTGTTTTGGTGAAACGTGGATTGTGGCAGTCATCTGCTTTGGCAGTGAGTGCCCAGTCTCTGACTACCCCTTATGGGATACAGTCGTGATCTTATGTATGTATGTATGTATGGTTCTAGGTTCCAATCCCGGCCAGATTTGTGGACGAATTGTTAGTTGTGTTGCGCCGTGATTGCCCCGTGTCTCTGATACTGCATCTTTTATATTTATATGGAGAAATGCCTAACGAATAACCTCTCCCGCGGATTGACCGGAATCGACGACATGTTAGCATGGCCACGGGAAGAACGTTCACACATCCGCATCCCTGCCGCTGCCGGTGGCCTCTCCCCAAGAGAGGACAGCTAATCCCCTCTCTTCTTCCCAGCAAGGCGCGCCAAAACACACGACGGGCCTTCCAACACGGCTCTCGGATGTGTCCAGGCCAGGATAACGAGCACTAAGAAGCACCAGCCTTTCCGACCCCATAGGCAGATCTGGTCTGTGGCTCTTCCGCCGTTCACATTTCGGCCGCGGAGAATAGGGAGAGTGACGCAACGGCGTAATACATACAACGAGAGGCAACGCAACTCCTACACTCCTCTTCCCCCGCGACTCCGCCATGGCTGCGAAGAGCAGGGTCAGCGGCATCCAGAGAAGGCTAACAATCCCCCTCCGAGCGACCGTCTTGGGCCAGCCTGATGCCACAAGCCGGCCATGTGGGCCTCTTAGCTTACCAAAGGTTACTAAGCCCCCCGCCACGGCATGTACCCATATGGGGGGGGGGGGGGATACTGCATCCTAGCCTTATTCCAATTTTATCGAATGAGCGCCGTGTTTGCGCTTACATTTGTAGCACTATTATATTACTTTTTTTTAATTTTTTTTTATTGTATAAAGTGATGAAACGAGAAAAACGTTCACCTGATGGTAAGAGCATCGTCTGCCCATAACAAATGCTGCGTCACCCAGAAAATTTCTGTGTGACACCACACTGTGCCCATCACCCTCAGACATAAGTTCTTAAGTCCCATATGCCCAGTGATTACGGTACCTCACAGTGACCTTCAAACCGAAACACAGTAATGTTTGCACACTACTGCTTCTACCTGGACGCTCGTACCTAGACGGATTCCTGCATAGGAATCTTACCACCAGTAAATTATATTATATTATCGGCCAGCAGGACATCATCACCACAGGATATTACAGATAATTTTTTGTTAAGTACTTTGATATAACTTAATATTTTTAAGGTTTACTTCATTAGTTTAAGTTTAGCGGATATGTGTCCGGCAGAATAGAATAACACCTACCTCTTTCCTAACGAGGTGTCGTAAGAGGCGACTAAGGTATTGTACGTACGACCTTTACTCGTTCAGAATAACTCTATAATATGCAATGCTGTCACTATACAGCTTGTGGAAACGAAACGGGAAGTAGTGAACGGCGACGTGGCTCGCCACTCGTCACGTCTCATTTCTCGCGGACGAGAAGTGGGTTACGTGTGGGGCTCCCACTTATAGAGGAAAAAGGCGTGGATGTATGATGTAGTTCATTAGACTCATTATGGGTTGCAATGATCGTCATTGCGTGGCAGTAACTACTGATAAGCTTAATTACGGCGATTAAAAAATTTTGGTAACCAATACCCAGTTGTAACCAATACTGGTGGTAGGATTTCTGTGCAGAAATCTAGGTAGGTACCACCCCAGGGCCAGTTATTCTGCCGTGAAGCAGTAGTGTGCAAATTACTGTGTTTCGGTTTGAAAGGCACAGTGAGCTAGCGTAATCACTGGGCATATGAGACTTAAGAACTGATGTCTCAGGGTGACGGGCGCAGTGTGGTGTCACACAGTAATTTTCTGGGTGACACAGCATTTGTTATGGGCAGACGTTGCATTTACCATCAGGTGAACGTTTTGCTCGTTCCGTCACTTTTATGAAATAAAAAGAAAAATACCCATACTCGTATATTGTCGGGGATGTACTCGTAATATTGCGTGGAAATATCGTCGTAATGAAACTAAATGGCGACGAAAGGTACAACGTGTTGTTTTACACGGTAGGTGTCTGTAATATATGTCCCCGCGGTGGCAGTTTACATGTGATGTAAGACATAATGATTTCTTATATTTACGCGAACACTACACATTTCAATGAAACTAATTTTACGGATTTTATCGCGTTTTATTTTATTATTTATAACCCGACGTTTCGAGTGCTTTACAGCACCCATGGTCACGGGCGGACTGAGGTGACAGATGTCCCGATGTCATAGTTAACCCGGAGTACCTTCAGCTTTTAATTATTATTCCTTGTCCGATCTACGCAGAAAGAGCTTACTGTGTCTTGAAGTCTTGCAGTGGTATGCTTGGTTTTTGATTTAATTTTATTAATTATAGGATCCCAAGCTGGTGGTAATACCCAACCATCTTCTCTATTAAAATTAGGATGTTTTTTAATTTCAATAGCCTCGCGAATCATCCTTGGTAGGAATCGGTGTTCTTTTGCGAGGATTTGTGGTTTATCAAATCTGATGTAATGGTTGGGATGATCCAGAACATGGTCACAGACTGCAGACTTCCTAGAGCGACGATGCTTCACGTCAGCTATATGTTCTTTTACGCGGGTTTTAACTGATCTTTTTGTTTGCCCTATGTAAGAGAGACCACATTCACAATCCAGCTTGTATACTCCTGCATCTTGTAGAGGGATGTTACACTTGACAGATGGTAAAAACTGACTTATCTTCTTAGGCGGCTTGAAAAATGTTCTTATGGAAGCCCGCTTCAAGATATAGCCAATCTTGTCCGTGACTCCTCTGACATATGGTAGGACTGCAGGTACACGCTCGACTGTGGCCGGCTTCACTCGGTCACTGCGACGAAGGCGCGGAACCCGAAGCTTGTTGTCTTGCAAAACTTGCTTGACATGCTGAAGCTCGGCGGCCAGGTGTTTACTGTCACAGATCCCTTGTGCTCTCTGAAACAAAGATTTGCCCACGGTAGCTAGCTGTGAAGGATGGTGGTGAGATTCACCGTTTAAGTACCTATTTGTATGGGTCTTTTTCCTATACACAGTGTGACTCAAGGTGTTATTAGGATTTCTAATTATTAAAACATCTAGAAAAGCTAAACAGTTATTTGTCTCTAACTCCATTGTAAATTGTATTTTAGAATTTATGGAGTTAAGGTGGTCTAAAAATGCAGTGACTTTATCAGAAGGTAGTGTTGTGAAAGTATCATCTACGTACCGCTTGTAGAACCTTGGATTTACTGGAGAAGTACGGAGGGCTTTCTCCTCAAAGTCTTCCATGAAGATGTCAGCAACAATGGGAGATACTGGGGAGCCCATCGCCACACCATCTACTTGCCGGTAGTATTGCTCCTTCCACAATATATAGCCAGATGTTAGGCAATGTCTGAGTAATTCTGCATGTTCTACTGGCATGTTGTTCTCTGTTAGCTTCCTAGTTACAATTGAGATGCAGTCTTCAACAGGTAGGCATGTAAATAACGACTGGACATCAAAACTGACCATAGTTTCATTGTCAGTAAGATGTAGGTCTTTTATCTCACTGACAAAATGGTAGGAATCCTTTGTGTGTGCTCTTGTGTGTCCTCTAAGTGGGGAGAGTATTTTAGCCACATGTTGAGCCAATCTGTAAGTTGGTGAATCGATTTGACTCACTATTGGACGTAGCGGAGCATTGAGTTTGTGTATTTTGGGTAACCCATACAACTTTGGTGGTTTGGCACAAGAAGGTACTATCGAATTTACGTCTAGATTTAATTTCTCGGCGTGTTTCTTTATTAGATCGCTAGTTATTTTAAGCGTGTTAGTCGTTGGGTCTGTCTTGACCTTTTTTTTTTTATTTTATTTGACATCGGGACATCTGTCACCTCAGTCCGCCCGTGACCATGGGTGCTGTAAAGCACTCGAAACGTCGGGTTATAAATAATAAAATAAAACGCGATAAAATCCGTAAAATTAGTTTCATTTAAATGTGTAGTGTTCGCGTAAATATAAGAAATCATTATGTGAACCAGTACGGACTGGAAATCGCAAACAAAATTCGCCGGTTAGAAGATCTCAAGACCAAGCGCGCAAGATTTATAACATCTTTAAATTTCTTGAAGAGATGCAGAGACCATAATCTCATTCCTACGTGTGTCAAAATATCAGCTAAAAAGGACATTCGAGGAAGCGCTAAGATCTTAAATCAGGCAAGTAAAAAGTTGTTACGAACGGTGATTCAGCATAACCGTACCGATCTGCATAGAATAAATACCGCCATAGACAATTCATCCAGTGAACTAAAAACAATTTTAACGACATTTGATTTTAATAATTGCATCGAAACCTTAAATAAGCGCGAAACAACTAAATATAATGAATGCAAAAAATAAACATATACAAAAATATCAAAAGTTAACGACCAAATTAAATGTCAAACTTCAATCTCAACGAATGAACGGAACGCGACCGTTGAGTAAAGACAAAGATCATAGATTACGCGCGGTCTATAATCTGTCAAAACAAACACTGGATGAATCAACTTTACAAGTATTATCGAAGGGAATGAATTTCGCAATAACACCGCGAAGAATACCGTATGAAGAAATTATTTGTAGTGTTGAGGATTGTCTGTTTAAAAATAATATCGGTAAAGAAGATTTGGAGGCTATACGTCAAGACATTTCGTCTATGTTACGTCGAAGTTCTGTGCCGAAACTGAATCTTCCCAAAGACCAATTAAAAGCGTTAAATAACCTACGAAACAGACCCGAACTCACGATTCTCCGCGCAGATAAAGGTAACGCTACGGTAGTAATGGATACGTCGGATTATAATTTCAAAATGCAAGAACTTTTGGCGGACGTAAACACCTATAAAAAGGTCAAGACAGACCCAACGACTAACACGCTTAAAATAACTAGCGATCTAATAAAGAAACACGCCGAGAAATTAAATCTAGACGTAAATTCGATAGTACCTTCTTGTGCCAAACCACCAAAGTTGTATGGGTTACCCAAAATACACAAACTCAATGCTCCGCTACGTCCAATAGTGAGTCAAATCGATTCACCAACTTACAGATTGGCTCAACATGTGGCTAAAATACTCTCCCCACTTAGAGGACACACAAGAGCACACACAAAGGATTCCTACCATTTTGTCAGTGAGATAAAAGACCTACATCTTACTGACAATGAAACTATGGTCAGTTTTTTTTTTTTTTATTTTTTTTTTTTATTTTATTTATTTTTACCATAACTTCTTTACAATGATTGAAACTCCGACCCCCACACTAGGCAAATGCCTGTCCTGTGAGGGAAGTACAGAACTACGATTTCCATTACAGAATACGGCAAGTAAACAATAACTCAAAACTATTAACAAAGATAATCTGAGGGAAAAGCTATTGAATGAATATAGTAAACCTAATGTAGTTAACAATTTAAATTAAAATGTTTATGGATTTAACTCTAGAAACAAGAAGTATATAATAAAATTTATAAAGGGCATATTGAGAGTCCATGAGCATGTACGAGTCTGATTGTGTGTGTGCATGTGTATGTGTGTGAGTGTGAGTGTGGGAATGATGGTTGTGTGTGTGGGCACGAGTGGCATTACCTAATTTTTTTTTTTTTTTTTTGTAGACTGAATCATCGTAGGGATCAAACAGATGTGTTTAAGTTCAAATTGTCATTAGAAAACAGTTTTCATAATGTTTTCTGACTCAGCATATGACCATTTTAAAATGATATCTGTGAGGGAGAATTTAAATTGCCTCACCGAGCTATGTTTAAAATCAGACATTGACTGACTATGGTCAGTTTTGATGTCCAGTCGTTATTTACATGCCTACCTGTTGAAGACTGCATCTCAATTGTAACTAGGAAGCTAACAGAGAACAACATGCCAGTAGAACATGCAGAATTACTCAGACATTGCCTAACATCTGGCTATCTATTGTGGAAGGAGCAATACTACCGGCAAGTAGATGGTGTGGCGATGGGCTCCCCAGTATCTCCCATTGTTGCTGACATCTTCATGGAAGACTTTGAGGAGAAAGCCCTCCGTACTTCTCCAGTAAATCCAAGGTTCTACAAGCGGTACGTAGATGATACTTTCACAATACTACCTTCTGATAAAGTCACTGCATTTTTAGACCACCTTAACTCCATAAATTCTAAAATACAATTTACAATGGAGTTAGAGACAAATAACTGTTTAGCTTTTCTAGATGTTTTAATAATTAGAAATCCTAATAACACCTTGAGTCACACTGTGTATAGGAAAAAGACCCATACAAATAGGTACTTAAACGGTGAATCTCACCACCATCCTTCACAGCTAGCTACCGTGGGCAAATCTTTGTTTCAGAGAGCACAAGGGATCTGTGACAGTAAACACCTGGCCGCCGAGCTTCAGCATGTCAAGCAAGTTTTGCAAGACAACAAGCTTCGGGTTCCGCGCCTTCGTCGCAGTGACCGAGTGAAGCCGGCCACAGTCGAGCGTGTACCTGCAGTCCTACCATATGTCAGAGGAGTCACGGACAAGATTGGCTATATCTTGAAGCGGGCTTCCATAAGAACATTTTTCAAGCCGCCTAAGAAGATAAGTCAGTTTTTACCATCTGTCAAGTGTAACATCCCTCTACAAGATGCAGGAGTATACAAGCTGGATTGTGAATGTGGTCTCTCTTACATAGGGCAAACAAAAAGATCAGTTAAAACCCGCGTAAAAGAACATATAGCTGACGTGAAGCATCGTCGCTCTAGGAAGTCTGCAGTCTGTGACCATGTTCTGGATCATCCCAACCATTACATCAGATTTGATAAACCACAAATCCTCGCAAAAGAACACCGATTCCTACCAAGGATGATTCGCGAGGCTATTGAAATTAAAAAACATCCTAATTTTAATAGAGAAGATGGTTGGGTATTACCACCAGCTTGGGATCCTATAATTAATAAAATTAAATCAAAAACCAAGCATACCACTGCAAGACTTCAAGACACAGTAAGCTCTTTCTGCGTAGATCGGACAAGGAATAATAATTAAAAGCTGAAGGTACTCCGGGTTAACTATGACATCGGGACATCTGTCACCTCAGTCCGCCCGTGACCATGGGTGCTGTAAAGCACTCGAAACGTCGGGTTATAAATAATAAAATAAAACGCGATAAAATCCGTAAAATTAGTTTCATTTAAATGTGTAGTGTTCGCGTAAATATAAGAAATCATTATGTGAACCAGTACGGACTGGAAATCGCAAACAAAATTCGCCGGTTAGAAGATCTCAAGACCAAGCGCGCAAGATTTATAACATCTTTAAATTTCTTGAAGAGATGCAGAGACCATAATCTCATTCCTACGTGTGTCAAAATATCAGCTAAAAAGGACATTCGAGGAAGCGCTAAGATCTTAAATCAGGCAAGTAAAAAGTTGTTACGAACGGTGATTCAGCATAACCGTACCGATCTGCATAGAATAAATACCGCCATAGACAATTCATCCAGTGAACTAAAAACAATTTTAACGACATTTGATTTTAATAATTGCATCGAAACCTTAAATAAGCGCGAAACAACTAAATATAATGAATGCAAAAATAAACATATACAAAAATATCAAAAGTTAACGACCAAATTAAATGTCAAACTTCAATCTCAACGAATGAACGGAACGCGACCGTTGAGTAAAGACAAAGATCATAGATTACGCGCGGTCTATAATCTGTCAAAACAAACACTGGATGAATCAACTTTACAAGTATTATCGAAGGGAATGAATTTCGCAATAACACCGCGAAGAATACCGTATGAAGAAATTATTTGTAGTGTTGAGGATTGTCTGTTTAAAAATAATATCGGTAAAGAAGATTTGGAGGCTATACGTCAAGACATTTCGTCTATGTTACGTCGAAGTTCTGTGCCGAAACTGAATCTTCCCAAAGACCAATTAAAAGCGTTAAATAACTTACGAAACAGACCCGAACTCACGATTCTCCGCGCAGATAAAGGTAACGCTACGGTAGTAATGGATACGTCGGATTATAATTTCAAAATGCAAGAACTTTTGGCGGACGTAAACACCTATAAAAAGGTCAAGACAGACCCAACGACTAACACGCTTAAAATAACTAGCGATCTAATAAAGAAACACGCCGAGAAATTAAATCTAGACGTAAATTCGATAGTACCTTCTTGTGCCAAACCACCAAAGTTGTATGGGTTACCCAAAATACACAAACTCAATGCTCCGCTACGTCCAATAGTGAGTCAAATCGATTCACCAACTTACAGATTGGCTCAACATGTGGCTAAAATACTCTCCCCACTTAGAGGACACACAAGAGCACACACAAAGGATTCCTACCATTTTGTCAGTGAGATAAAAGACCTACATCTTACTGACAATGAAACTATGGTCAGTTTTGATGTCCAGTCGTTATTTACATGCCTACCTGTTGAAGACTGCATCTCAATTGTAACTAGGAAGCTAACAGAGAACAACATGCCAGTAGAACATGCAGAATTACTCAGACATTGCCTAACATCTGGCTATCTATTGTGGAAGGAGCAATACTACCGGCAAGTAGATGGTGTGGCGATGGGCTCCCCAGTATCTCCCATTGTTGCTGACATCTTCATGGAAGACTTTGAGGAGAAAGCCCTCCGTACTTCTCCAGTAAATCCAAGGTTCTACAAGCGGTACGTAGATGATACTTTCACAATACTACCTTCTGATAAAGTCACTGCATTTTTAGACCACCTTAACTCCATAAATTCTAAAATACAATTTACAATGGAGTTAGAGACAAATAACTATTTAGCTTTTCTAGATGTTTTAATAATTAGAAATCCTAATAACACCTTGAGTCACACTGTGTATAGGAAAAAGACCCATACAAATAGGTACTTAAACGGTGAATCTCACCACCATCCTTCACAGCTAGCTACCGTGGGCAAATCTTTGTTTCAGAGAGCACAAGGGATCTGTGACAGTAAACACCTGGCCGCCGAGCTTCAGCATGTCAAGCAAGTTTTGCAAGACAACAAGCTTCGGGTTCCGCGCCTTCGTCGCAGTGACCGAGTGAAGCCGGCCACAGTCGAGCGTGTACCTGCAGTCCTACCATATGTCAGAGGAGTCACGGACAAGATTGGCTATATCTTGAAGCGGGCTTCCATAAGAACATTTTTCAAGCCGCCTAAGAAGATAAGTCAGTTTTTACCATCTGTCAAGTGTAACATCCCTCTACAAGATGCAGGAGTATACAAGCTGGATTGTGAATGTGGTCTCTCTTACATAGGGCAAACAAAAAGATCAGTTAAAACCCGCGTAAAAGAACATATAGCTGACGTGAAGCATCGTCGCTCTAGGAAGTCTGCAGTCTGTGACCATGTTCTGGATCATCCCAACCATTACATCAGATTTGATAAACCACAAATCCTCGCAAAAGAACACCGATTCCTACCAAGGATGATTCGCGAGGCTATTGAAATTAAAAAACATCCTAATTTTAATAGAGAAGATGGTTGGGTATTACCACCAGCTTGGGATCCTATAATTAATAAAATTAAATCAAAAACCAAGCATACCACTGCAAGACTTCAAGACACAGTAAGCTCTTTCTGCGTAGATCGGACCAAGGAATAATAATTAAAAGCTGAAGGTACTCCGGGTTAACTATGACATCGGGACATCTGTCACCTCAGTCCGCCCGTGACCATGGGTGCTGTAAAGCACTCGAAACGTCGGGTTATAAATAATAAAATAAACGCGATAAAATCCGTAAAATTAGTTTCATTTAAATGTGTAGTGTTCGCGTAAATATAAGAAATCATTATGTGAACCAGTACGGACTGGAAATCGCAAACAAAATTCGCCGGTTAGAAGATCTCAAGACCAAGCGCGCAAGATTTATAACATCTTTAAATTTCTTGAAGAGATGCAGAGACCATAATCTCATTCCTACGTGTGTCAAAATATCAGCTAAAAAGGACATTCGAGGAAGCGCTAAGATCTTAAATCAGGCAAGTAAAAAGTTGTTACGAACGGTGATTCAGCATAACCGTACCGATCTGCATAGAATAAATACCGCCATAGACAATTCATCCAGTGAACTAAAAACAATTTTAACGACATTTGATTTTAATAATTGCATCGAAACCTTAAATAAGCGCGAAACAACTAAATATAATGAATGCAAAAATAAACATATACAAAAATATCAAAAGTTAACGGACCAAATTAAATGTCAAACTTCAATCTCAACGAATGAACGGAACGCGACCGTTGAGTAAAGACAAAGATCATAGATTACGCGCGGTCTATAATCTGTCAAAACAAACACTGGATGAATCAACTTTACAAGTATTATCGAAGGGAATGAATTTCGCAATAACACCGCGAAGAATACCGTATGAAGAAATTATTTGTAGTGTTGAGGATTGTCTGTTTAAAAATAATATCGGTAAAGAAGATTTGGAGGCTATACGTCAAGACATTTCGTCTATGTTACGTCGAAGTTCTGTGCCGAAACTGAATCTTCCCAAAGACCAATTAAAAGCGTTAAATAACTTACGAAACAGACCCGAACTCACGATTCTCCGCGCAGATAAAGGTAACGCTACGGTAGTAATGGATACGTCGGATTATAATTTCAAAATGCAAGAACTTTTGGCGGACGTAAACACCTATAAAAAGGTCAAGACAGACCCAACGACTAACACGCTTAAAATAACTAGCGATCTAATAAAGAAACACGCCGAGAAATTAAATCTAGACGTAAATTCGATAGTACCTTCTTGTGCCAAACCACCAAAGTTGTATGGGTTACCCAAAATACACAAACTCAATGCTCCGCTACGTCCAATAGTGAGTCAAATCGATTCACCAACTTACAGATTGGCTCAACATGTGGCTAAAATACTCTCCCCACTTAGAGGACACTACAAGAGCACACACAAAGGATTCCTACCATTTTGTCAGTGAGATAAAAGACCTACATCTTACTGACAATGAAACTATGGTCAGTTTTGATGTCCAGTCGTTATTTACATGCCTACCTGTTGAAGACTGCATCTCAATTGTAACTAGGAAGCTAACAGAGAACAACATGCCAGTAGAACATGCAGAATTACTCAGACATTGCCTAACATCTGGCTATCTATTGTGGAAGGAGCAATACTACCGGCAAGTAGATGGTGTGGCGATGGGCTCCCCAGTATCTCCCATTGTTGCTGACATCTTCATGGAAGACTTTGAGGAGAAAGCCCTCCGTACTTCTCCAGTAAATCCAAGGTTCTACAAGCGGTACGTAGATGATACTTTCACAATTACTACCTTCTGATAAAGTCACTGCATTTTTAGACCACCTTAACTCCATAAATTCTAAAATACAATTTACAATGGAGTTAGAGACAAATAACTCTTTAGCTTTTCTAGATGTTTTAATAATTAGAAATCCTAATAACACCTTGAGTCACACTGTGTATAGGAAAAAGACCCATACAAATAGGTACTTAAACGGTGAATCTCACCACCATCCTTCACAGCTAGCTACCGTGGGCAAATCTTTGTTTCAGAGAGCACAAGGGATCTGTGACAGTAAACACCTGGCCGCCGAGCTTCAGCATGTCAAGCAAGTTTTGCAAGACAACAAGCTTCGGGTTCCGCGCCTTCGTCGCAGTGACCGAGTGAAGCCGGCCACAGTCGAGCGTGTACCTGCAGTCCTACCATATGTCAGAGGAGTCACGGACAAGATTGGCTATATCTTGAAGCGGGCTTCCATAAGAACATTTTTCAAGCCGCCTAAGAAGATAAGTCAGTTTTTACCATCTGTCAAGTGTAACATCCCTCTACAAGATGCAGGAGTATACAAGCTGGATTGTGAATGTGGTCTCTCTTACATAGGGCAAACAAAAAGATCAGTTAAAAACCCGCGTAAAAGAACATATAGCTGACTGTGAAGCATCGTCGCCTCTAGGAAGTCTGCAGTCTGTGACCATGTTCTGGATCATCCCAACCATTACATCAGATTTGATAAACCACAAATCCTCGCAAAAGAACACCGATTCCTACCAAGGATGATTCGCGAGGCTATTGAAATTAAAAAACATCCTAATTTTAATAGAGAAGATGGTTGGGTATTACCACCAGCTTGGGATCCTATAATTAATAAAATTAAATCAAAAACCAAGCATACCACTGCAAGACTTCAAGACACAGTAAGCTCTTTCTGCGTAGATCGGACCAAGGAATAATAATTAAAAGCTGAAGGTACTCCGGGTTAACTATGACATCGGGACATCTGTCACCTCAGTCCGCCCGTGACCATGGGTGCTGTAAAGCACTCGAAACGTCGGGTTATAAATAATAAAATAAACGCGATAAAATCCGTAAAATTAGTTTCATTTAAATGTGTAGTGTTCGCGTAAATATAAGAAATCATTATGTGAACCAGTACGGACTGGAAATCGCAAACAAAATTCGCCGGTTAGAAGATCTCAAGACCAAGCGCGCAAGATTTATAACATCTTTAAATTTCTTGAAGAGATGCAGAGACCATAATCTCATTCCTACGTGTGTCAAAATATCAGCTAAAAAGGACATTCGAGGAAGCGCTAAGATCTTAAATCAGGCAAGTAAAAAGTTGTTACGAACGGTGATTCAGCATAACCGTACCGATCTGCATAGAATAAATACCGCCATAGACAATTCATCCAGTGAACTAAAAACAATTTTAACGACATTTGATTTTAATAATTGCATCGAAACCTTAAATAAGCGCTGAAACAACTAAATATAATGAATGCAAAAATAAACATATACAAAAATATCAAAAGTTAACGACCAAATTAAATGTCAAACTTCAATCTCAACGAATGAACGGAACGCGACCGTTGAGTAAAGACAAAGATCATAGATTACGCGCGGTCTATAATCTGTCAAAACAAACACTGGATGAATCAACTTTACAAGTATTATCGAAGGGAATGAATTTCGCAATAACACCGCGAAGAATACCGTATGAAGAAATTATTTGTAGTGTTGAGGATTGTCTGTTTAAAAATAATATCGGTAAAGAAGATTTGGAGGCTATACGTCAAGACATTTCGTCTATGTTACGTCGAAGTTCTGTGCCGAAACTGAATCTTCCCAAAGACCAATTAAAAGCGTTAAATAACTTACGAAACAGACCCGAACTCACGATTCTCCGCGCAGATAAAGGTAACGCTACGGTAGTAATGGATACGTCGGATTATAATTTCAAAATTCAAGAACTTTTGGCGGACGTAAACACCTATAAAAAGGTCAAGACAGACCCAACGACTAACACGCTTAAAATAACTAGCGATCTAATAAAGAAACACGCCGAGAAATTAAATCTAGACGTAAATTCAATAGTACCTTCTTGTGCCAAACCACCAAAGTTGTATGGGTTACCCAAAATACACAAACTCAATGCTCCGCTACGTCCAATAGTGAGTCAAATCGATTCACCAACTTACAGATTGGCTCAACATGTGGCTAAAATACTCTCCCCACTTAGAGGACACACAAGAGCACACACAAAGGATTCCTACCATTTTGTCAGTGAGATAAAAGACCTACATCTTACTGACAATGAAACTATGGTCAGTTTTGATGTCCAGTCGTTATTTACATGCCTACCTGTTGAAGACTGCATCTCAATTGTAACTAGGAAGCTAACAGAGAACAACATGCCAGTAGAACATGCAGAATTACTCAGACATTGCCTAACATCTGGCTATCTATTGTGGAAGGAGCAATACTACCGGCAAGTAGATGGTGTGGCGATGGGCTCCCCAGTATCTCCCATTGTTGCTGACATCTTCATGGAAGACTTTGAGGAGAAAGCCCTCCGTACTTCTCCAGTAAATCCAAGGTTCTACAAGCGGTACGTAGATGATACTTTCACAATACTACCTTCTGATAAAGTCACTGCATTTTTAGACCACCTTAACTCCATAAATTCTAAAATACAATTTACAATGGAGTTAGAGACAAATAACTGTTTAGCTTTTCTAGATGTTTTAATAATTAGAAATCCTAATAACACCTTGAGTCACACTGTGTATAGGAAAAAGACCCATACAAATAGGTACTTAAACGGTGAATCTCACCACCATCCTTCACAGCTAGCTACCGTGGGCAAATCTTTGTTTCAGAGAGCACAAGGGATCTGTGACAGTAAACACCTGGCCGCCGAGCTTCAGCATGTCAAGCAAGTTTTGCAAGACAACAAGCTTCGGGTTCCGCGCCTTCGTCGCAGTGACCGAGTGAAGCCGGCCACAGTCGAGCGTGTACCTGCAGTCCTACCATATGTCAGAGGAGTCACGGACAAGATTGGCTATATCTTGAAGCGGGCTTCCATAAGAACATTTTTCAAGCCGCCTAAGAAGATAAGTCAGTTTTTACCATCTGTCAAGTGTAACATCCCTCTACAAGATGCAGGAGTATACAAGCTGGATTGTGAATGTGGTCTCTCTTACATAGGGCAAACAAAAAGATCAGTTAAAACCCGCGTAAAAGAACATATAGCTGACGTGAAGCATCGTCGCTCTAGGAAGTCTGCAGTCTGTGACCATGTTCTGGATCATCCCAACCATTACATCAGATTTGATAAACCACAAATCCTCGCAAAAGAACACCGATTCCTACCAAGGATGATTCGCGAGGCTATTGAAATTAAAAAACATCCTAATTTTAATAGAGAAGATGGTTGGGTATTACCACCAGCTTGGGATCCTATAATTAATAAAATTAAATCAAAAACCAAGCATACCACTGCAAGACTTCAAGACACAGTAAGCTCTTTCTGCGTAGATCGGACAAGGAATAATAATTAAAAGCTGAAGGTACTCCGGGTTAACTATGACATCGGGACATCTGTCACCTCAGTCCGCCCGTGACCATGGGTGCTGTAAAGCACTCGAAACGTCGGGTTATAAATAATAAAATAAAACGCGATAAAATCCGTAAAATTAGTTTCATTTAAATATGTGATGTAAGATTTACTAACGATGAAATAAGAGTCAATCTTGCCATTTGAGAGCCTCCTTAAAATGGTATGATTGACTCTTATTTAGCTTTTAATAAAAGTACGGTTTTATCAGATAAAATTTTCCAGGGGAGAAGGGTAGCTAGCAAGCAAGCTTAGTTGGCCTGCCGTGTGGTGGCGGCTTAAGAGAATCTACCACCCCATCTCATCACATCTAAACAAACAGAATAATACCCGCAACTGTTACGATAATAATGATACTCTCACAGTGGGTGTCGTAAAAGTAGACAGAGAGAAAATGCAAGCCAGGAGATGTGAAGCGGCATATTTCTGGAACATCTGAATAAAAAAAACTGCGGTTGCCAACCCGCCTGCTAATCATGTCAACTATGGCAAATTCCTCCCTAAATGAGAGCTACTTTTTGTGACAATCTTTGGGAGAGGCCTATGTTCAGCAGAGGACTAGTGATAGGCTAAAATGATGACGATGATGACGACGATGAATCATACGCTAAGTGGTTTGATATCAAAATATGGTTTTAAATATACATTAAAGAAAAAATATCTATTAAAAATATCAGTACAATGTTAAATACTGTTTCACTAACCCTATTCTTTTTTTTCTATTGTATAAAGTGACGAAACGAGCAAAACGTTCATCTGATGGTAAGTGCAACGTCCGCCCACAACAAATGCTGTGTCACCCAGAATATTTGTGTGACACCATACTTGTAAGACATCAGTTCTTAAGTCTCAAATGCCCAGTGATTACGCTAGCTCACAGTGCCCTTCAAACCGAAACACAGTAATGCTTGCACACTACTGCTTCACGGCAGAATAACTGGCCCTGGGGTGGTACCTATCTATACGGATTACTGCATAGAAATCCTACCACCTGTATAGGAATCCTACCACCTGTATTATACACCAACCTTGTGAACCAATTTGTCACAACTATACAAATAAATAAAATTGAGTTGTCTGTTTGTAATAACAAAATAACAGCTTTTTACTCAACGCTTATGAAAGTATATACGGTACTTATAAGAAAAAAAAAACATTTTTTATCATTTTTGTCTGTCGGTGTGTCTGTCTGTCTATTTGTTCCGGCTAATCTCTGAAACGGCTAGACCGATTTTGACCGGACTTTCACAGACAGACAGCTGATATAATAACGGGTAACTAAGGCTACTTTAATTTAAAAATATTTTTAAAATACTGGTCTTTAAAATAATATTTAAATGAAGAAGTAACAGAACATTGTAAGACATGTGTAGAAACTTTACCGCCGTCTCGGCTCTGGTTTCGTTCGTAGAAAAGCCTTATTAAAAAAATCTTCTCAGTCTGCCTAGCCTGGTAATTACGGCAAATCCCCTTGTGAAAGGTTTATGCTTAATTAAAGACCTTCTGATTCTAGACTGATAATAATACATACATATATAAAATCACGCCCTTTTCCCATATAAGGGGGAAGGCAGAGGTCACACACGTGGCCCGCTTTCGCACCCGTGGGAAACGGGACGTGATGGGTGACGAGCCACTTCGCCGCCATTTAGGTAAGAGTAAAAAAAACCTTACTTCCCATTGCGTTCCCACGAGCAGTATAGTGTCAGCATTGCATATTATGGTGTTGTTCTGCGGGGATAAAGGCTGTCCCTACAACATCTCAGTAGTCTCTTACGTCAGCTCGGTAGGAAAGATGTAGGTGGTATTCTACTCTGCCACAAACCTATCGGCTTAATGCCAGAAAAAAATATTCTTCATCCAACAGTTTACCATAGAATCCTTTTAATTTTATTTTACTTTCCTAAGTTGTTTTTAATTAAATTAATTAACGTTTTTGTTTATTTATAAAATCAAATTTAAAAAAATAGCGAGACCTTCTGCTACAAGTACTTATTTACTTATTAGAAGGTCTTGTACTTTAGATGTAAGTTACTTAAATTAACAGTAAAATAAAACTAACTTTTACGGATTTTATCGCGTTTAATTTTGAACTATTTCTAACCCGACCCAGTCTGTGACCATGTTCTGGATCATTCCAACTATTACATCAGATTTGATAAACCACAAATCCTTGCAAAAGAACACCGACAATTCGCGGGGCTATTGAAATTTAAAAACATCCTAATTTCAACAGAGAATATGGTTGGGTATTACCACCGGCTTGGGATCCAATAATTAATAAGATTAAATCGAAAACCAAGCATACCACTGCAAAACTTCAAGACACAGTAAGCTCTTTCTGCGCAGATCGGACCAAAAAGAATAATTAAAAGCTGAAGGTACCCAGGGTTAAATTTGATATCAGGACATCTGTCACCTCAGTCCTCCCGTGACCTTGCTGTAAAGCACTCGAAACGTCGGGTTAGAAATAGATCAAAAGTAAACGCGATAAAATCCGTAAAAATTAGTTTTTGTGTTTAGTATTCGCGTAAATATACGAAATCATTCAATAAATAAAATATAACAAATGGTTCGTGCATTTCATACAAACGAACGATAGGATGTTTAGTGTTAGGGGAAGACGGATAAGCTAAATTTTATGCGAAGAACAAAGGAGTAACGACGCGATAAGACCCAAGGGTAAAATTATGTGGGCCGATTGCGCGCTCTTGATAGATTAAGATCTTATCGTACTTGCGTACCTTTATGGTTAAGGGTGAAATGAAATGAAATGAAAATAATTTATTCTTCAACGTAAGAAATATTAATATCGTTTGTCAAACGTCATTTTTTTTTGCAATCAACCACCGTTTCGTGATGAGATTCCTGTGACGGAGAAGAAACAGGCGAAAGAAACTCCGTCTCCATCTTTGTCAAAAGTATATTAGAAATAAATTTATAAAGAATAGTCTCATAGAAATATAAACGCATTGCCAACTCGAGTAGACCAGCCTCCACCAACAGCACCTGTTCGCAAGTTTGACGCACGTGGCAGCCATCGCCCTCTTCGACCATATTCAAGGGAAGTGGACGACCCGCCACACGACGCTGCCGCAAGCAGAAGCATTTAAGCTAGCATGACATACTCAAGTCTACTGTTTGAAACTAAAAGAATCTGCCTTTCATTCTACAGGGCACATCTATAATCTTCCATAAGACCATTTACATTTTTTTTGTTTGTAAAAATGTTACATTGTAAATACCTATCCCATTATACAAATACATGTCACGTAGCATCTTACAAAATAACTGTTACATCGTTTCGTAAGTTACTAGATGTATCCCTGGATGGATACTTTCCAAGCTTCCTTATCATTGTAATAATCATTTATATTAAAATATGCTTTAGCAAGGAAAACATCGTGAGGAAACCTGGATGTCCGAGGAATAGAAATATTTCGAGGACATGTGAAGTCCGCCAACCCGCATTGGAGCAGCGTGGCGGATTCTTCCTAGCTCCAAAACCCTCTCAGAAATGAGAGGAGGCCTGTACTCAGCAGTGGGACATTTATAGGCTGAAACTTTACTTTTTTTTTACTTTTATGCTTTAGCAGAGTGGCTACAACAGAATTTCACCGTCACCACCTTGATGGTTAGCATTCCACCACAGTGCGTTTTTCGCGGAATTTTCTGCCACGCACTTGCACTTTATGAAATGTTCTGCCGTCAGCGGATTTTCCGGACCGATACGACTTAGGGACATTCAAGAAGAGAGCCTATTCCTTTCTCAAAGGCCGGCAACGCATCTACTATTCCTCTGGTATTGTAGGTGTTCATGGGCGGCGGTGATCACTTACCATCACGTGAGCCACCTGCTCGTTTGCCCCCTATTCTATAAAAAAAATAGGCTGATTTTGATTTTCATTCAGAGTTGACGTAAATTATACTCGCATCCAATTCCTGTTCATTGGTGTATCCTGCAGCACTGGGTAGGAAATGCGATGTGGACGGAACAATGCCTTGATAGTCTTCCAGAAACTTTTTACAACGTTCCCCTTTCATAGTCATGTTATCGTCATATTTCATGATTCCATGATCCAAACGATGAAATTTCTGTAATGTATGGATCACTAAAGTAGCCATTCGACTGACTATTTCTAAATCTCCTGAAAGCGTTCTGCTGGCTCGAATATAGAAATAAAAAAAAGTTTAGTTCCTCCATTTTAACGCGCGCACGCGACCATCACTTTATCCAATAAAAAAAATCACAAAATTAAAAACAGCGCCGGTCCAAGTGTACTGTACTGTATATGTTGTGGTACACCATACGAACAGAAACTGTAGTTGCTTACGTGATTTTCAACTCTAACACACTGTTTTCTATGCGATAGATAGTCTTCGAACCACAGAAGAACATTGATTCCTATGTCCTCTAAATAAGTTAGCAAAATCGGAATGGACACAGATTCGTATACCTTCTGTAGGTCCAGAAATAACTAGTTCACCTTGTTTCAGGAACTCATGCATTCTGATCTCTTGCCAAGGCTGTCCTATTCTGTCAACCATCGCTTCCATTTCTGCATAGGTAGGACGACTCGCTGGCCCATGTCGCAAAAGAGAAGGCCGATTTTCTATTCTCTCTCTTTGCGTTCAACTTGACTCTCAATGACAGGGGAAACTTGCTGCCGACAATCCCGCGGTGCCAGTGCTCTTTGCCAGACATCTGATTCTTGCGTAGCTCAGTATGTAAAGCACTATTCTTCATCGACATCAACAAGTCGTGGGCCCGACGGAATCCCCCCCAATTATGCTGAGGATGTGTGCTCTAGAGTCGGCACCGGTTCTAACGCGCCTTTTCTGGAACTCCTACTCTCTAGGTGCGTCCCGAACTCATGGAAGACTGCCTTAGTTCGCCCGACCCCTAAAAAAGGCAACCGCTCAGATCTGACTAACGACAGGCCAATTGCCATCACCTCCTTGCTCTCCAAAGTAATGGAGTCCATTGTCAACTGTCGGGTCTTGAAGTACTAGAGAACCACCAACTGATTAGTGACCGCCAGTAAGGTTTCCGATGGGGAAGCTCGGCTGGTGATCTTCTGGTGTACTTCATTCATCAGGAGGCAGTCAAGAGCAAGGGGGAGGCCCTGGCAGTTAGTTTGAACATAGCGAAAACCTCCGATCGGGTCTGGAATGAAGCGCTTCTCTCGAAGCTGCCTTTCTACGGGCTTTCCGAGAAACTGTCAAAAATTTTCTGGAACGCACAACCACCTTGTGGAATCTGCTGCCGCCAGCTGTGTTTCGGACCGATACGACTTAGGGACCTTCAAAATAAGAGCCTACTCTTTTCTCAAATGCCAGCAGCGAACCCGGAATTCCTCTGGTGTTGCGGATGTACATGGGCGGCGGTGATCACATACGATCGGGTGAGCCGCTAGCTTGGTGGGTGGCATTTTTACGCGGGTGAAACCGCGGGGAACAGCTAGTATAAAACAAAACTGAAATTCGTTATGCTGATATGACATCAATGAAAAGTTAAGAGAAATGAATGTAAAAAATAAGAAGATTAGTGAAGATGGTGTGTTTTTACCTTCAAGACTACGATAAGTTGCGTGATTTAATTGTATATACACGTTATTCATCGGGCTACGGGAGTGGTCACTGCCTACCCCTATGGGAAAAATGTGTATATATGATAAATTAAGATTCTTAGCACGTTTGGCTTACATTGCTTATATGATAAACATACATAAACGTCTACAAACCAGCTACAAACATTCGTATTTATCATACATAAGTTTGCGCCTTCGCAACTCGCACTCACTCTTCGAACCTAGTAATTCAACTCGCACTCACGCTTTGAACCCAGTAACTCATGTCGCACTCGCGGTTTGAACCTAGTAACTGCAAGGCTGTCAATTATATTATAATATTTTTTTTAAAAACCGACAACAACGCTGCAGCTCCAAACACGTATTCCAACTTTAAGACTATCATTATTTTCTCATGGATTCCATCATTAGAACTTGATCAAAATTATATAGAACGACGATTAAGACCAATAACTAGTCCACTGCTGAACATAGGCCTCCCCCATAGATCGCCACAAAAACTATCAGCTCTAATTTTAGAGGGATTTTGCCATCGTTGCATCTCCATCTCCTGGTTTTCATTTTCCCTGTGTCGACTTTTACGACACCCACGGGATGAGATGGGGTGGTCGATTCTCTTAAGCCGCCACCACAGGCTTAAGCGTATTCCTTCTTTATTAAAAAAATAATCAATTTTATAAAGACTTTTTGAAGTCGGTTAAAAAAGTAATATCAAGTTACCGAAAGTGAACTGAATCTGACTGATATATAAGCCCGAGCTTTGCGTAATGACCCTGATAGAGAAAAACCGTATTGCGTACGCCGTCTTATTTCAACAGACTGTCTGTTCGCATTCCGAGTTTGCGAGCATTTTATGGCATGCTTTAAAGGGTACTCAATAAGTGAATTGATTTTGAATCGGATCTTAAACCTTCTGTTTTAGTAGATTCTTTGTTTAAGTAGACTAATTTAACTATTTGAGTGCAAGATTTTAAAGAAAATCAATCTTACTGCACACGTTTTACAATATTCAAAAGAGAAATCAATAATTGAACATAAAAAGCATAAATAAGAGCGCGTGTAACTCTGTAACAGAAGTGATACAGCCCCCGTGGGGCATAGGTCTAATACGAGTATAACAACTTTAAAGTAATCCAAGAGTAAATTAATCATTTGTGAGCATCGAAGAGAACTATCGTTTAATTTTTAATTAACATCGATTTCATTTTTAAAACTTATGCTCTATAGCAATTTTTCTTGTACCGTGGGTACGACAACCGCGTGGCCTAGTGGTCAGAGTACCTGACTTCTACGCCGCGGGTCCTGGGTTCGAATACCAGCCGGAGCCAACGTTTGTGCTAAAACACAAATTGTTGGTTTTCGGGTCTGGTTGTGTTGTGAATGTCCCCGTGTTTCTGACACTGCATCCCAGCCTACCTCCGATCTTATCGCACCGGCGTTACATCGGGCGCGGGTAGGTTGGGACGAGTGAGTGCCTCTGTGTTTGCGCGTACACTTGTGGCACTATAATATCTCCGGCGCAGTTGATCGCTCTCGACATTCGGATTCGGAAGTTGTCGCCGTGGTCGAAATCGGCTAGGAGAACATCATCATCATCATCATCACGTTTTACAGACATTTCACATGCACACTACAACCACAAGCGAAAACCAAAACTTTGTGTTTTTGCACAAATGTCTCTGTCTGGGATTCGAACCTAGAACACACGACGTAGAAGCCAGGTTCTCTAGGCACACGGTCTTCTTCGATCGATTTTAAATGAAGATTATTTAATACTACTTTATTTTTTTACTAGTCTAATTTAATACTTTAATATTTTTATACTTACTATTTATATAATACTTTAAATATTTTTTACTACTCTAATTTAATACTACGTAGATGACGGACTTAGGTTTTTTTAAAAATATATACCGCGTGGATTTAGGTTTTTTAATAATACCGTGAGAACTTTTTGAGATTCCGGGACAAAAGTATCCTATGTCCGTCTCCAGGATACTCTGTGCCAAACTTCGTCAAGATCGCTACAACGGTAGACCTGTAAAAGGGTAACAAACAGATAGTGGGACAGAGTGAGTTACTTTAGCATTTATAAGATTAGTATGCATTTCGAACTTTTGATATTAACTATAACTATTAATATTAATATTGCTTTGCTTTTATGTTTACGCAACTAAAGTGCTTTAGAAATTCATTTCACGTTTAATTTCGATTTATGAGCGTGATATATTACAGTGTCGGAGAATCGAATAGAGGTTTTTAATCAAATCGTGAGAAATATATGTACTTTTATTAATACTACAACTTTTTTGCTTCAATAATTCCAGTTTTTTCGATATTAATCGTCGAATTACGTCTACGTCAAGATATAATAAATTATTTACAATTTAATATATATATTACGCGTTGGAATTAAACTGTAAATTATTTACAGTTTCCGGCAGAGTAGAACAGCACCCACTTCTTTCCTACAAAGGTATCGTAATGCAGAATAATACCATCATGCAATGCTGTCACTACAGAGCTGGTGAAAATGCAATGGGAAGTAAGATTTTTTTGACTCGTGCCAAAATGCGTCACATCTCTCGTTTCCCGCGGGGGCGATAGTGGGTTACTGGTGTGGTCTGGTGACGTAGGCCCCAAAAGCCTAATGATTTAGGTTACAGACAGTGAAACATGATATCGCAGGATCGTGCAAGTCGTGAACCATCTTCTACTACAAGCTTATAAGATTAGTTAGTGATTAATAAGATTATTAGTAATAGCATTGCTAAGTGGTGGTAGGACTCTATGCAGGAGTCCGTCTAGGTAGTTTTTACGTTTTATTTGATAAAGTGTCGAGACGAGCAAAACTTTCACCTGATGGTAAGTGCAACGTTTGCCGATAACAGATGCTGTGTTACTCAGAATATTTCTGTGTAGCACCACACTGCGCCCGTCACCCTGAGACATAAGTTCTTAAGTCTCATATGCCCAGTGATTACGCTAGCTCTCAGTGCCCTTCAGACCGAAACACAGTAATGTTTGCACACTACTGCTTCTCGGTAGAATAACTGGTCCTGGGGTGGTACCTTTTTTTCTTATTGGTTTTCTACTAAAGTGCCAGTTATTCTGCTATCACATCGGTTTAAGGGCACTGTAGTTAGGGTAACTATTGAATATTAGCTAACCTGTGCGAATATTACGCACAGTATTGTGAACATTTACAGATGGCGTCAAGTACCTTCCTTAAATAATGTAAACAACTCTAACCGACAGTTGTCGTGCATGTAAGTTGAACAGATTGTCAACAGATGGCGCTTTCTACTACTAAATTATTAATACAATTTTAATATTAAGATATTTACTTATTTTTCGTCATACGAGCGAAGAATAATCTTAAAAATGGCGTATCAAACTTTCATTTTTATACAGTATTAAGGGAGATATTTCATACCAACAAAAACACCTTTGAGAAATAATGTATAATGCAGATATGAAACTGATGTCTTGAAGATGAATAGCGCTGTCTAAGGCCACATGAGATTTTGATGACAAATGGATCTTGTAAGATGGAGAACAAGGTACATAGTGTTCTGAAGGACCTACGAGAAGTGATGGGAAGCCATTTAAGCTGAGACAGAGAAGAGGAAATGTGGTCGTATTTACGTAAGATTTTAATACAAAAAAACCATCCAAATTTCTGACTACAAAAAACATCAGTCAAATCGGTCCAGCCGTTCTCAAATGATGATCTTTCATACATGCGACAATTGATTTTTATTTACACAGAATATAGAAGATGTGTATGACACTAAAATTTATCCTGAGTTAACAGACGTAAACAGATAAAGTGATTAAGGCTAATTATTGTTTATCGGAAGAGACCCATCTTCAGCATATTTAACAGATCGAGATGATAATGATGATGTGGTATTGGGTGATCAGATTTCATACATTTTACTGGTGGTAGGATTCCTATGCAGGAATCCGTCTAGGTAGGTACCACCCCAGGGCCAGTTATTCTGCTGTGAAGCAGTAGTGTGCAAACATTACTGTGTTTCGGTTTGAAGGGCACTGCGAGCTAGCGTAATCACTGAGCTTATGAGACTTAAGAACTTATGTCTCAGGGTGATGGACACAGTGTGGTGTCACACAGAAATTTTCTGGGTGACACAGCAACTGTTATGGGCAGACATTACACTTACCATCAGGTGAACGTTTTGCTCGTTTCATCACTATATCCAATAAGAAAAAACTCCTTTTATTAGTTTTCCAAATTAACTTTACTCACACTAGGAAGCCCATAGAAAAAATGTACTCAAATTTCCGTTCCTTTGCACAGAAAAAGTAAACGCAATTACCACGGTCGTTTTTAAAGCGTTAGTTTTTGTATCCATATAGAAACTCATTACGTAGGATGTCATTTAAGGCACTAGAGACAGTGAAAGAATTTCATTACTATGCAAGACAGACTGCTCTGTAAATCATGTTCAAATAAATATGCCTGAAAGTTGCTGAGCAATTCTAATTTACATTTTTCACCGAGAGACACGTACTTCTTCTCTTCTTCTTCTTCTTTTCAGCCTATCACTAGTCCACTGCTGAACATAGGCCTCCCCCATAGATTGCCACAAAAGTTTGTAGCTCTCATTTTGGGGGGGATTTGCCATAGTTGCCACGCTTGGCAGGCGGGTTGGCAACCGCAGTTTATTTTTTCAGATGCTCCAGAATGATGCTGCTGCCCATCTTTTGGTTTTCATTTTCCCTCTGTCGACTTTTACGACACCCACGGGATGAGATGGGGTGGTAGATTCTCTTAAGCCGCCACCACACGGCGAAGAGATTTTTTTTATCGGATAATGTGACGAGTGCAACGTTTTCCCATAACAATTGCTGTCGCCCAGAACAATTCTGGCACCACACTGCGCCCGCCACCTTTAGAAATCAGTTCTAAAGTCCCATAAGCCCAGTGATTACGATAGCTCACAGTGCCCTTTAAACCAAAACTCAGTAATGTTTGCACACTACTGCTTCACGGCAGAATAACTTACCCTGGGGTGGTACCTACCTACCTAGACCTACCTACCTACCTAGACGGATTCCTGCATAGGAATCCTACCACCAGCTAAATAAATTATATAGTATTTTTTATAATTTCTTAATACACTTGCTTTTAGCACGTCGCGGAGGATTGTATCATCGTATATCGCCCTATCTTTTCTCAGCTATTAAGTTTTCTGAGTATAATTCGAGGAACATATCGAGTACCGTATCGTGTACCGTCCGAAAACTGGCGAAATTACGATTTTGATAATGCCAGTCATAATACTGCAATATTGCGATAGATGTTCCGTCTGCCAAGAGTGGAGAACACCACGAAACCTCCCAACTTGTTATAGATGTACATAGCGGACTCTTTAGGGCTAACAATTTCGGTGAACGTTTTCATTTATAACTATAATCTGTACATATATATACTGCAGGACCGAACGATGGCTTGCCTGCTGTTAACAGATTCAGCAAAAATTTTCGAATTATACATAAATTATATACTGAGTGACTTTTGTCATTTTCCTAGAACTCTATAGCAGCGTCACCTACCGGGTCCAATTCTGAATCGAAACCATCCAGGGAGCCACACAAATACACACATAAAAGTTCATCAACATCGGTCCAGACGTTTAGGAGGAGTTCAGTGACATACACACGCACAGTAGAATTAAATAATGTCGAATGCAACCCATATTTATAAAGGCATAGTTAATTGAAGACTCACACATATTTACAATTGTGAAACTAATTTTTTCGCGGTGTTAATAAGTGCCGTGTTTTTATGTTAATAAAATTATTAAAAAAACAAATTTAATGTAGTATTCCAAGAGTGGAAGTAAAGAAACGTGGACTACTACTGTTGTCTCTGCCTACACTTTTATACGGGAAAAAGGCGTGACTGTATGTATATAGATTTAAAACACTGTATGATGTACGAACGTTTTTTTTTATTGTTCAGATTGACGAAACGAGCAAGTGCAACGTCCGCCCACAACAAATGCTGTGTCACCCAGAATATTTCTGTATGACACCACACTGCGCCCGTCACCCTGAGACATCAGTTCTTAAATCTCAAATGCCCAGCGATTACGCTAGCTCACAGTGCCCTTCAAACCGAAACACAGTAATGCTTGCACACTACTGCTTCACGGCAGAATAACTGGCCCTGGGGTTGCAGGAATCCGTCTAGGTAGGTACCTAGACGGATTCCTGCAAATTGCAATTAAATGCAATAAATAGAAGTCGAGTCCATCTTTGATTTGATGTACTTGGGATAAATTTAACCTTACTTTGAAGTTATTGACTTGAATCACTTTTCCAGACAGTTCAATCCAGACAAGCTTTAGTGAGAGCAAAATACTTTGAAACTATTGCTATACTCCGAATTCCTAGATGTCTCCCGTGTCCGCTTTACGGTAGTTGTACGTCTGCTTCTTTTATTTTAAATTTCTGTAAGTATTTTTTGGAACGATCCTGCCATTGCTTATGTTCATAGTATAAGTAGAAAATTATAGAACGTATCGTCCAATTGAGTGCTTTTTATTCCGACGAGGGGAAAATGTTTATTTTAGAAATATCAAGGTATCATACGTACATATATACAGTCACGCCTTTTTCCGATATAAGGCGTAGGCAGTGGTGGTAGGATTCCTATGCAGGAGTCTGTCTAAGTAGGTACAACCCCAGGGCCAGTTCTTCTAATTTTTAAGTTATACGAGTCAAAAATTCTTACTCCCAATTGCGTTCCCACGAGCAGTATAGTGGCATCATTGCATATTATAGTATTATGGCTTTAAATAACATAGTACGCGAGTGACCGGAGTGACCGGTGCCGGCACCGGAAATCGAACCCTGGTCACCACTAAAATTGTTAATTGCAATTTTAAGTGCTGATTTACCACGTGCTCGGCGATGAAGGAAAACATCGTGAGGAAACCTGCATGTCTGAGGAATAAATATTTCGAAGACATGTGAAGTCCGCCAAGCCGCATTGGAGCAGCGTGGCGGATTCAGCCTAGATCCAAAATCCTCTCAGAAACGAGAGGATGCCTATTCTCAGCAGTGGGGCATTGATAGGCTGAAACTTTACTTTTTTTTTAAATGTCGCTGTACTTCCATTGCAAAAGCAGGGCAAGTTATTCCCCTAAGCAGTAGCGTGCAAGCATTACTGTGTATCGTTTTGAAAGAGCTAGCGTGTTAGCACATGGGCATAAGAGACATAAGAACTGATGTCTCAGGGTGACGAGCGCTGTGTAATGCACAGTAATGTCCTGGTTGGACAATGCATTTGTCATGGGCAGACGTTGCACTTACCATCAGGTGAACGCTTTGCTTGTTTTGTCTCTTACTTCCATAAAAAAATCATTATGTATAAGTCAGTCAGTAAGTTAGTAAGTTTACTGGTGGTAGGATTCCTATGCAGAAATCCGTCTAGGTAGGTACCACCCCAAGGCCAGTTATTCTGCCGTGAAGCAGTAGTGTGCCAACTTTATCTTGAGTCTATGACGCTTGATAATGCCTCGTTTTGGGGCGCGAAACACATGTCGTGTTCTCGACTTCAGTGGTGTATCTTATCTAGTGTTAGTATTGTAGTGGTTGGTGGAGGGTACCTGATGGCGGTTCCTGGTGGCGGTGTTACTTTGCTTGTGTACGCTACTAACACCATTTTTATATTTTGCATGCGGATCTTAGCAAAGTAACTAACTTTCATTCTTTATAATATTAGTATGGATTTTAGCTTTCTGCACTCCTTCTCCGTATAAACTTCACCAATGCCAAATCTCACGCTCCTCCGTGCCCGCAATATGCTGTTTTTATTGGATTAAGTGACAAAACGAACAAAACATTCACCTGATGGTAAGGGCAACGTCTGCCTATAACAAATGCTGTGTCACCCAGTACATTTGTGTGAAGCCACACCACGCTCATCACCCTGAGACATCAGTCCCGTATGTCCAGTGATTACGCTAGCTCTCAGTGCACTTCAGACCGAAACACAGTAATGTTTGCGCACTACTGGTTCTTTGGCAGTGTGGGGGCGTCTCGTTAAAAGAATACTACCACTCCATCTCATCCAATGGATCTCGTAAAAGGCGAGTAAGGAATTAAACTGCACTGTGTACCCAACAGGTCATGGTGGCGATGGGCTCACCACCTATCACACCCAGTGCATTATATTGTTTTGGTGAAACGTGGATTGTGGCAGTCATCTGTTTTTGCACTGAGTGCCAAGTCTCTGACTACCCCTTATGGGATAGAGTCGCGATTTTATGTATGTATGTATGTACTACTACTTCACGGCAGAATAACTGGCCCTGCGGTGGTACTTACCTAGACGGATTCCTGCATAGGAATCCTACCACTTGAAAATGGGTACAAAGTTTTCTCTTCACGTATTAATATATAAATTAAGTGTTACTTTTATTACACATTAACATAGAAATATATTCGCATACAAAGTAAAGCAATCTTATTATACCAATGCTAATGATACAGCTTTTAACGAGTCCCTCCAGTCATCAAGCGGACCAGCGACTCGAGTAACAATTCGTTCTTTTGGGAAAACTATTCCACGTATAATACTCGTATCAACAAACATTTGAACAAACTTGACATTTTCCATTTCATCTTCAGTAAGGGTAAACGCGCCGTGTGGTGGTGTCTTAAAATAATCTACCACCCCATCTCATTCCGTGGGTGTCGTAAAAGTCGACAAAGGGAAAATTAAAACCAGGAGATGGGCAGCAGCATCTTCCTGGAACATCTGAATAAATAAACTGCGGCTGCTAACCCTATTCCCCCCCTAAAATGAGAGCTACAAACTTTTGTGGCAATCTATGAGAGAGCCTCATGTTCAGCAGTGGACTAGTGAGAGGCTGAAATGATGATGATGATGATTTAACATAGGTTGTCTATATCATTCGGAGTCGCGGGCTATCGGTATGGGACGTCCAGAACGGCGACCCCGGAGAGGGTGACGACTCGAAGGGGACTCGAGTACTGCCGGGTTGGTCTCTAATCGTAGCCAAGTGATGGAGGGACCACGGTTGCGTTCGGAACGGATCTCCCGTGATCCCTCTTCAGCGCTGATGGAGAGTGGGGTTTTAGGCGATAAGAGCCCGACATGCTCTCTTTAATTTAATTTAACTGTATTGATGTTACAACTATACTTTATTGTTCCTTTAATGTATTTTTTTTTGGTTTTACCATTTAGCTCTAAGTATTAGTTTTTTTTTTCATGTTCGGAACTTAATTAATTCATAAGCGCATGCTGTGATCATCTGTTATTGGTGGAACAATTACCTCACTGTAAACTTTGTCTCTACATAAACTTGTATAAAATAAAATAAAAAAAAAAAATGACCAGGCTGCACCCTAGGCCTAGGCCTATGGCCGGGTATCCATGCAGGATTTCCCAACGTACATAGAAAAGAATATTTAAGTGAAATTTAATAGGTTATATCAGGAATTGCATTCGTTTATTTCGTCTTATTGTTTTGAGCGGTGTGTATAATTCGACAATTACCGCTAATAAAAATATAGAGATATAAAGTGCCCAAAAATTCATTACGTGTACAGAAGTCTACTTAAATATCATTTTTAACGTCGATATTCTGACAAACTTTGAAGTCTTTGATTGCTACTTTTTCTATAAAATTATACTTTGACTTTGACTTTGGAGGAAAGCTTACGTCGGTTGCTGAAAAACACTTTACAGTTTCTTGCTTTAAATAGTTCAGTTCCAATAGCATCAACTGCTTCATATTGTACTTTTGGACAAATATTTCATTTCCGAAAGTATCTTTTTCCATTAAAACTAAAAAAATATAACACAAAACCGGTGGTAGGATTACTATGCAGGAATCCGTCTAGGTAGGTACCACCCCAGGGCCAGTTATTCTGCCGTGAAGCAGTAGTGTGCAAACATTACTGTTTTTCGGTTTGAAGGGCACTGTGAGCTAGCGTAATCACTGGGCATTTGAGACTTAAGAACTGATGTCTCAGGGTGACGGGCGCAGTGCGGTGTCACACAGAAATATTCTGGGTGACACAGCATTTGTTGTGGGCGGACGTTGCACTTACCATTAGGTGAACGTTTTGCTCGTTTCGTCACTTTGTACAATAAAAAAAAATATTTCTTGAGCAATTAAAATTGATCGATCCAAATTGGATTGCTTAAATATGAATAACGGCGTCTAATCTGATGATAATTAGATTAATTCGCTCGGCAAAGACTTTTATTAAGCATTTAAAACAATAATTTGATTATTTTTGGTTCAGACTTCCTTCTTACTTGTTTCTTTCTCTGCCTTGCAATATTTTATTATAAATTTATGTCATAAAATAAGTGCTATATAATAATAATAAAACTTATGCCTTAATTTTAAACAACAGGATCGTAATTGCTAGTGATCATATTGTTTTAATTATATTCTTATTTGCGTACAGTGTTTTTTTATGGGAGAAAGTAAGGAGAAGTCCGTCTAGGTAGAATCAAAATGGAGCTGGTGAAATCGGCAAGACGAAAACCGAGATCAAAATACATAATGTGGTTTTATTAAACTTGGTTTCCAATGCAAACGTTGAAATCGGTTCTAAAGCATGCTAAGAAGATTGAGTTATACAGGTGTCAGTTACGTAATATTTTTATAATAAATTCATATTAAAGTTCATCTGTATTGTAAAACAATCATGATTAATAATAATAAAATAGTTTTTACTGGTGGTAGGATTCCTATGCAGGATTCCGTCTAGGTAGGTACCACCCCAGGGCCAGTTATTCTGCCGTGAAGCAGTAGTGTGCAAACATCACTGTGTTTCGGTCAGGCACTTAGAGCCAGCGTAATCACTGGCCATATGAGACTCAAGAACTTATGTCTCTGGGTGACGGGCGCAGTGTGGTGCTACTCAGAAATATTCTGAGTAGCACAGCATCTGTTATGGGCAAACGTTGCACTTACCATCAGGTAAAAAAATATAAAAAAAAAGTGCAACGCCTGCCCATAAGAAATGCTGTGTTAACCTGAACTATTCTGCGTCGTACCACACTGTGTCTATCGATCTGAAACGTCAGTACTTAATCATCATTTGTTATTTCAAACAAATTCGTCATCATCATTTCCAATGCTGAACATAGGCGTCCCCCATAGATTGCTACAAAAGTAACTCTCATTTTTGGCGGATTTTGCCATAGTTGCCACGCTTGGCAGACGGATTTGCAACCGCAGTTTATTTATCCAGATGTTCCAGGTAGACGCTGCTGCCCATCTCCTGGTTTTCATTTTCCCTCTGACGACTTTTACGACACCCACAGGAAGACATGGGGTCACAGATTCTCTTAAGCCGCTACCAAATATATTATTATCATATTATTTGGTAATTGTTAGCCGTGGTAGCTCAGAGGCCAAAATTTCATAGTAAGCGAATGACCTGAGTTCGATCCCAGTGCTCAGAGATGAAGGAAAACATCGTGAAGAAACCTGTATGTCTGAGAAATAGAAATATTACTGGTGGTAGGATTCCTATGCAGGAATCCGTCTAGGTAGGTACCACCCCAGGGCCAGTTATTCTGCCGTGAAGCAGTTGTGTGCGAACATTACTGCGTTTCGGTTTGAAGGTCACTGTGAGGGAGACGCTGCTCCTCAACTCCTGGTTTTCATTTTCCCTCTGACTACGTTTACGACACCCACAGGAAGAGATGGGGCGACAGATTCTCTTAAGCCGCTAACCACACGGGTAGTTCGAACAATTTAAATTTAATAAAAATACTTTTCGAGTAACAAAGCTCTTATTTGATATTTCGGATATAGAAAAACTTCTAATATCATAAATCATATCAAACATACTGAAGTCTCGAACATTTTGCTCTCGAACGGCGTGCTCGTGAATTGGTTTAAATAACGGAGCTAATTCTGCGAGCGCTCGCTGTGACTTGTTGTTCAAGAGACGCTGTCTTTGTTTGTTCGAATGCTTAGTCATTGTTACGATAAATAGTTAAAATAGTTTTCTTCTATTCTTTTTATCCTTGTTTTGACACTTCAAGTGTTTTTTTCATATTTCGTGTCATATTTTTCGTTATAGAATTTGGACGACGCCCGTTCTCGAATTGTCTTCCAAGGATTTTTTTTTCTTTATAGACGCCAGTGACGAGGCGAGTCTGCCCATAACAAATGTTTTCCCAGAAAGTTTGTGTAGCGACACTGTGCTCTACTAATATGCCCAGTAAATGCACTGGTTATCAGTGCCCTTCAGTCCGACACAGTAACGTTTGCGCACTATTACTTCATGGCAGAATAACAAGGCACTGCGGCGGTACTTACCTAGATGGATTTATGCATTGCAATCTTACCACCAGTAGTTTTAAATGAACGATATAAAATACACATAGTCGAATCATAGAGTATTTACTATTACATTAAGAAAGAAAAGTCCGTGTTATTACTTTATAATCTACTTTATAAGTTCATCGATAACTGTATCAGCGGAAAATTTGCCGCGTCTGGAAATTAAAGTATCCGTGCTGTGTCGTACTCGTTAGAGCCATTGTTGTTGTTAATTAAAAATATCTATAGCTACGTTTATCTACAATCGTTGATCTCACCGGTCTAACCTTTTTTTTATTTACATGGGGAAATGCCTAAAGCATACCCGCCTTCACGGGGGGAAGGACGGGTTATGTCGGACTTGCACCGACTAAAACCCCATGGTGTTCCGTCTTCGCCGCATGTTGGCAGGGCCACGGGAACGCTCACGCACACATCCGCGACCCCACCGGCGCTGGCCGCCTAACATCGGCGGCCCCTTCTCGGGAGAGGACAACTCCTCCGCACTCTCCTTCGCAGCACGGCGCGCCGGAACACATGACGCGCCATCCAGCACGGCCCCCTTTGTGCGCGCAATGAACCCTCCCGAGTCCGCCACGCGGAGGTCACGGGGCCAGGAGACCTGCACTCGAAAGCACCAGTCTTCCCGACCCCGGCAGCGGATCTGGTCCGTGGCTCCGCCGCCGCCATTTCGGCCGCGGAGGATAGGGAGAGAGGCAACGACACACCAACACTACTATTCGTCCGCGGCCCCACCACCGCCTCATCTACGGTGCGGCCCCGCCAAAGTCGCGGGAGACAGGGAGAGAGGCAACGCAACACCTACACTTCCTCCGCGACTCCACCTCGGCTGCGAAGGGCAGGGTGAGCAGTGTCGACTCACTCCTCCCCCCAGCAGTCCACCATCACCGCATCGACGGTACGGCCCCGCCAGAGTCGCGGACGATGGGATGGTAGATTCTCTTAAGCCGCCACCACACAGAATATCTATTGTTAACTAACGCAAAGGTGGTGACTGTCTTATGAAAAAGAGAATTGTAATGGTACGGCGCCGTGTGGTAGCGGCTTATGAGTATCTACCACCCCATCTAATCCCGTGGGTGTCGTAAAAGTCGACGGAGGGAAATTAAAACCAGGAGATGGGCAGCAGCATCTTCCTGGAACATCTGAATAAATAAACTGCGGTTGCCAACCCGCCTGCCAAGCGTGTCAACTTTGGCAAAATCCCTCCAATATGAGAGCTACAAATTTTGTGGCTATTTATGGGGGAGGCCTATGTTCAGCAGTGGACTTGTGATAGGCTGAAACGACGACGACGACGACGACGACGACGACGAATGGTACAAGTAAGGTCATATCTCGAGATAAAGCAATGTTTTCATTAATTGATTGTAGTCAGTTAGAGAAGTCTGTGGTCTTTATTGAATCTGTGAATTAATTTGATATTGTTGACATGATGAAATACACACATACTTGAGTAATTGACTGATTAGTGTTTATTGAGAGTATGTGAGAGGTTTCAGTTGCGGAGTCTTAGATTGTTTAAGTACTTTCGAAAGAGTAAATAACGAAACTTAAGTTAAAGAAGAAGTACCATGAGTTAGTAATTAGTTTTTATTTTGGGAATGTCTGTAAGTCTTACATGAAACTTTTAAAAGAACACTAAAGTCCAATTTTTTTTGTGGATTTAGTGATGATTCGAGTCGCGTGAGGAATCACAGAGTCGCTCAGCGACCTACGGGAAGCGCTATGCTCGGAGTTTCTCTGCGTGATAAAATCCGTAACCATGATATCCGCAGCAGAACTAAAGTAACCGACATACCCCTAAGGATTAGCAAGCTGAAGTGGCAATGGGCCGGCCATATAGCCCGTAGAACCGATAACAGTTGGGGAAGAAAGGTTCTAGAGTGGCAACCTCGTACCGGCAAACGCAGTGTAGGGCGACCCCCCACTAGATGGAGCGACGATCTGCGCGATTTTGGAAGTCGATGGATGCAGGTAGCTCAGGAACGTGCGTTGTGGCAATCTACGGGGGGAGGCCTATGTTTAACAGTCGACTAAGATAGGCTGAAATGATGATGGATGAAACGAGCAAAACGTTCACCTGATGGTAAGTGCAACCTCTGCCCATAACAAATGCTGTGTCACACAGAAATTTTCTGGGTGACACAGCATTTGTTATGGGCAGAGTCTATGTCTCTTACTTTCGAACTTATGTCTCATATACCCAGTGATTACACTGCTCACAGTGCCCTTCAAACCGAAACACAGTAATGTTTGCACACTACTGCTTCACGGTAGAATAACTGACGCTGGAGTGGGACCTACCTAGAAGGATTTCTGCATTGGAATCCTGCCACCATTAAAAAGTCGACAGAATTCATTACCTACTAAAATCCGTGTAAGTCACACGGAACAAAATACCGGCCAGAGAAACGGTCGTTACTTTAAGAGTACGTCTGCACTTTACAACCTTGTAACGTAACCGCACGATAAAACTGGCAGTAAAACCGAATGCTACTCATTTAAATACAACTAATTTTTTACGGATTTTATCTCGTTCAATTTTGAACTATTTCTAACCTGACGTTTGGAGCGCTTTACAGCACCCATGGTCACGGGAGGACTGGGGTGACAAATGTCATGATGTCATAGTTAACCCGGGGTATATTCAGCTTCTAATTATTATTTTTTGTCCGATCTACGCAGAAAGAGCTAACTGTGTCTTAAAGTCTTGCAGTGGCATACTCGGTTTTTGACTTTATTGTATTAATTATTGGATCCCAAGCCGTCGGTGAATTTCACCACCATCCATCACAGTTGGCTACCGTGGGTAAATTCTTGTTTCACAGAGCACGAGGAATGACCTGGCCTGACAGTAAACACCTGGCCGCCGAGCTTCAGCATGTCAAGCAAGTTTTGCAAGACAATAATCTTCGGGTTCCGCGCCTACGTCGCAGTGAACGAGTGAAACCGGCCACAGTCGAGCGTGTACCTGCTGTTCTATCTTATAGCGGAGTCAACGACAAGATTGTCTGTATCTTGAAAAATTAATTGAAAAATTATTATTAATTTTTTTTAGTATTTTTTTTATTGGAAATAGTGACGAGATGTGCAAAACCATCACCTGATGGTAAGTTGCCCATAACAAATGCTGCGTCACCCACAACATTTCTCTTTTTGCCCCACCTCATTACGCCCGTCTCCTTGAGACATCAGTTCTTAAGTCTCAGGCCCAGTGATTACACTAGCTCTCAGTGCCCTTCAAACCGAAACACAGTAATGTTTGCACAGTACTGCTTCACAGAATGTACCTGGGGTGGTGCCTACCTAGACGGATTTCTGCATATGAATCCTACCACCAGCTTTAGCAGAAACATGTAATAATTCAAGCAAACAACTGTAAAAGTACAAATTAATATTCCTAATTAACTTGCTTAATCACATTTCAAAGACTCAATTTAGTTACGAAGCCAACTGGATAATATACAACAAAACTTTCCCAATCCAATTAATGAACAAGCGGAGATTTTAACGAACGTTAACGAAGCAGTTTGCGTCATACAAAGAAGAAGAAAGAAGCAAGCGGGAAATCCAATACAAATAAAATTAATACGATTCATTTGCAAAATCCGTGCAGTAACTCTCTTGTTGTCTGTCTTGGCCGATAGGCTTTCTGTGCGGGAATCCGTCTGGGCAGGTACCGCCACAGTGACAGTTATTCTGTCGTGAAGCAGTAGTGTACAAAATCTCCGTCTGAAGGGCACTGTGAGCTGGTGTAATCACTGGGCATATGAGACTTAAGAACTGATATCTCTGGGTGACGGGCGCAGTGTAGTGCTGCACAGAAATGTTCTGTGTGCCACAGCATTCGTTTTGTGCAGTCGTTGCACTTACCATCAGGTGAATATTTTACTTGTCTCGTCACGATCTGAAATAAAAAAAAGTCTTAATATTTCGCAGGAACAAGCTTTTTTTTATTTCATAAAAGTGACGGAACGCGCAAAACGTTCATCTGATAGTAAGTGTAACGTCTGCCCATAACAAATGCTGTGTCACCCAGAAAATTACTGTGTCACTGTGCCCGTCACCCTGAGACATCGGTTCTTAGGTCCCTTCAAACCGAAACGCAGTAATGTTTGCACACTACGGCTTCACGGCGGAATAACTGGCCCTGGGGTGGTACCTACCTAGACGGATTCCTGCATAGGAATCCTACCACCAGCTACCAATTTTGTGAGTTTTGGAGCCGTGAAGAGTTCTCGGCGCTGTTACGATGCACGTTGCCGAAAATGATTGAGTCTTAGAAATATTGAGAACACGTATACGAGTGCGTATGTACTTACTCACTCATTCATTCGCTGAGTAGCGAACCTAAGTACAAGTTCCAGCCGAAGCCAAACTTATGCAAGCCATAAATGATCGGATTTGACTGGATCATTTGCTTACATACATACACACAGTCACGGTTTCTTCATATATAAAGGATAGGCAGAGGCCATTCACGTAGCCCACTTTTCGCACTCGCGGAAAACAAGCCGTGACAGGTGGCGAACCACGTCATCGCCATTTTGGTACGAGTAGAAAAATTCAGTGTTCCCACAGCGCTGTTATTCTGTCGGTGCCTCAGGTTACCGGACATTTTGAGGTTTGAATTTTATTTGCGCGGAACCCTAATCATTTCTCCAAAATTAATGTAGCCTAAGTTACCCGCTATAATATCAGCTGTCTCTCGGCAAAAGTTCCGTCGAAATCGGTCCAGCCGTTTCGGTGATTAGCCGGAACAAACGGACAGACAGACAGACAAAAATTTTAAAAACAGTTTTTTCTTATAAGTACCGTATATACTTTCATAAGCATTGAGTAAAAAGCTGTTGTTTTGTTACGAGTATTACAAACAGACACTTAAATTTTTTTGTATAGAATTTATTTGTAAAGAAAATAATATTAAGAATTGACTATGTCATCTTTTTACGACTAGGAATGTAAATGAGGCGCACGGTTCAAGATAAAGGGCTGCACGTTTGGCTGATATCTGCTGAGGTCAAGGTTATAAATTCCAAGCGACACTTATTTCTGAAATAATCGCTGGGGACTTCTGTGGAGGGTTGAATACAATGAAATAATGAAGGAAAGAAAGTTAATTTGCTAAGATCCGCATGCAAAATATAAAATTGTGTATATTATTTACCTAGTTTGCTTGCACACGCTACTGAGGGAGGGCGGGCGGTGCTCGTAAAAAACTAGGTGATATATGTACACAAATTAACTTCCTTTTCTTCATTATTATGGATTCCCACAAAGTAACGTCTGATTCTATAAACTATATGATGAAATTTTAGGATGTAAAAGGAATTAAGAAATGCTGTACTCATTTCACATCATATTGTAAGACATTGTATATTAAATGATATTAAAGGAGGCGTCGTAAATATAACTACGCACCCTGAGACATCAGTTCTTAGGTCCCTTCAAACCGAAACGCAGTAATGTTTGCACACTACGGCTTCACGGCAGAATAACTGGCCCTGGGGTGGTACCTACCTAGACAGTTTCCTGCATAGGAATCCTACACCAAGTATGTCTAATTAAATCCAAGGAACACGTACGTATCCGTGCAAAGAAAGTATCTTAACGATGTTTGCAAACTTCAAAGTTGCCGGCGTCATGTTGAAAACCAAACTTAGTACATGATACAAAGCGGACGCCATATCTGCTCAACCGACGTAACGTTTTAATAATTGAGAGTTTGAACTTATATTCAATAACCCCTATGTTTATTATTGTTTATATAACTTTTATTATTGGTGAATCTTCTCGATAGAACAATAAAAAGATGAAATTTAAGGAAATTAATTTTTATTACATTATATACTTTATAAATATTAGGTGTGTGCAGTAGTCAGACAGTTTGAGTTGCGAGTGTGGTATGTGTAAGTAAGCGGGTCGGCTAGCTGCCTTATTATCAGTAAGTTTGGTGGGTTTTGATTGGCTGGTATGTCCTATGTGAAGCGATGTATGGAAGTGCTAATAGCCAAATTATATCTGTTTAAGTGGCTCACATAATGTTTGTTGACGTGAAGATTTAGCAATACATTTTGTGCTTCATTATTTGGCGGCTCGTTAAAAGAATACTACCACTCCATCTCATCCAATGGATCTCGTAAAAGGCGAGTAAGGAATTAAACTGCACTGTGCACCCAACAGCGCTTGGTGGCGATGGGCTCACCACCTATCACACCAAGTGCATTATATTGTTTTGGTGAAACGTGGATTGTGGCATCTGTTTTTGCAGTGAGTGTCCAGTCTCTGACTACCCCTTATGAGATACAGTCGTGATCTTATGTATGCATTTTGGAAGGACATAAAGTTAAATTTGCTGACATCCAAACACATAACAGTTTAGTAACAATAATAATCGGCGGCTGTCTGTCGACACTTGATAATGCCTCATTTTGACGTCAAACTCGTGTCGTGGTCTCAACTTCAGTGGTGTATATTACCTAGTGGTAGTGTTGTAGTGGTGAAGAGTATCAGCAGGGTTATTGCGTATCCAAAGTGATGATCACTTATAAAAGTGTTCGTCATATGAAAAATAATCGTCATTTTATTTTATTAACCATAACCAGTATGAAAACAATTAATGAAGGAAAGTAAGTTACTTTGCTAAGATCCACATGCAAAATATAAAAATGGTGTATATTACCTAGTTTTTTGAAGAGCACCGCCCGCCCGCCCTCCCTCAGTAGCGTGCACAAGCACTCTACGACAGTGTCGTAGAGTCTATGACGCTTGATAATGCCTCGTTTTGGAGCGAAACACGTATCGTGTTCTCAACTTCAGTGGTGTATATTATCTAGTGGTAGTATTGTAGTGGTTGGTGGAGGGTACCTGGTGGCGGTATTAGTTTGCTTGTGCACGCTACTGAGGGAGGGCGGGCGGTGTTCTTCAAAAAACTAGGTAATATACACCATTTTTATATTTTGCATGCGGATCTTAGCAAAGTAACTTACTTTCCTTCATTATAATGGATTTCCGCAAAGTAACGCCTGATTCTATTAACTACGTGAAAACAATTATTGGAGAGAAATTCGTTCAACACTTTTTTTTATTATAAAAAGTGACGGAACGAGCAAAGCGTTCACCTGATGGTAAGTGAAATGTCTACCCACAACAAAGGCTTTTTTTTATTATTTATTTATTTATTAATCAGACAAATATAGTTCATAATGTGATAATATATTACTTAAAAAAACTATGTTAGTATCACATGCTATGCCACCCAGAACAGTGTGTGCAACACTGCGCCCGTCACCCTGAGACATCAGTTATTGAGTCTCATATGCCCAGTGAATACGCTAGCTCACAGTGCCCTTCAAACCGAAACACAGTAATGTTTGCAAACTACTGCTTCACGGCAGAATAACTGGCCTTGGGGTGGTATCTACCTAGACGGATTCCTGGATAGGAATCCTACCACCAGTATAAGTGATCTTCACTTTGGATACGTAATAGCCCCGCTGGTGCGCGGTGGCGGTGTTAGTTTCCTTGTGCACGCTAAGTAACGCCTAATTCAATTAACTAAATGATGAATTTTACGATCAGCAGTGGACTTCAATTTAGATCGGAATAGTTGAATGAATTTTTTCAGGGACCGGGAAGCACCCTGCTGATGTCAAAAATTAGATTCAGGTTAGGTAGGTATTTAGAGAAAATAAGGTGTACTATCCCTTATACTCCACTCGTGTGCAGCCCTGCTACATATCATAAGATGAGTCGATAAAATATGATACGACCAGAAATCTGGGTGTTTTTTCTTTTCGGTGTGAATATACTAAATATTTCCCTTAATACTGTATCAAAATTATAGTTTGATACGCCGTTTTGAAGATTATTTTTCCTTCTAATGACGGAAAATAAGAATGTTGATAAAAATGAGAATTCATTAATTTAAGGAAAGTGCCATCTGTTGACCATCTATTAATCTAATATGCTCGACAGCTGTCGGTAGATGTTTACATTCTTTAAAGAAGGTAGATGGCGCCATCTGTTCATGGTCACGGTACTGTGCGACATATTCGCACGGGTTAGCTAGTTATTACTTATTTCGGATATGTTACTGTGCTATAATTTTCACATTTCGACCACTGCGTGGTCCAATGACCAGATTACCTGACTTCTAATGTGATAAGTAGTGATTAATGCATAATGTTTAAATTTCATAGTGCGCTAAAGCAACGTGGCGGATTCCTCCCGGCTCCAAAACCCTGTCGGAAATAAGAGAAGACCTGTGCTTAAGTTCTTATGAAGCGTATGAAAACGCTAATGAAAGTAGAAGAAGCTAAATATGTGTGTCAGGATCGTAGCAAGTGGAAAGATGTGGTCTCTGCCTACCCCAACGGGAAAGAGGCGTGATTGTATGTATGCATGTAAGGTGTATACCACGATGATGATGTTCTCCTAGCCGATTTCGACCACGGCGACAACTTCCGAATACTGTCGAGAGTCATCAAATGCGCAGGAGATATTATAGTGCCACAAGTGTACGCGCAAACACAGAGGCACTCACTCGTCCCAACCTTCCCGCGCCCGATGTATCGCTGATGCGATCAGATCGGAGGTAGGCTAGGATGCAGTCAGAAACACGGGGACAAACACAACACAACTAGACCCGAAAACCAACAATTTATGTTTTAAGCACAAATGTTGGCTCCGGCTGGCATTCGAACTCAGGACCCGCGGCTAAGAAGTCAGGTACTCTGACCACTAGGCCACGCGGTCATCAGTGGTCTAGTGATAGACTGAAACGACGATAACGAATGACGTGACGACCTAAACATTCACCGTATTACATTACATATATTTACATACATTCACCACTAGGCAACGCGGTCGTCAGTATACCACGAATCATTAATAGTAAATTAATGGGTATTATAGTAATTTCGACAAAGCGATCGTAAGAAGCCTTTAACTGTATTTCTCCTATTTTTCTTAGCGTGAGGTTCTCATAAACATCCCCTTCATGAAAATACATAATACGTCGCATAGCCCATTTGTAATAAGGACAGAGACGGAATGCCGTTATTAGTGTTTTGGCTCCGTCGCTTCAGTGTATGCGCGGCAATTTTATTTTGATTTTATACACTACATTAACAAAACATGCTTTACCCGCGGCTTTGTTCTCGCAGACGTTACAATTAAATTTTCAATCGTGCTATCTGGACTGTAATGTATCTCATAGTTTAGTTCATAAGTTAGTTTAGTAAGATTATGATAGCAAACTTATGCACTTCCGAAGGTTGCTATGTTATTATATTAGGCGCTTAATTTATTATATTGCTTGGTGATGGAAGTCGTAAAAACCCCGTCTTGACAATAAATGGTGATCGCGTTAACAACGTATTGTATTTTGCTCTGCTGTTCCCGTACTCCTGGTGCTTCCCAAATCAAGACATACTAATTGGCGACGAGGATATAATGTTATAGATATATTTTCATCTTATTCTGTCGACGTAGTAAAAGTTGACTAAGGGCGGGTTGAGACTTTTGGCGACTGGTGATTTTTGTCAGTGATAATTAATTAATTGTCACTGTCACGTCATAGAAGGCACCTGTGGCAATCACGTGGTGAAATTAAATGAAATAATTTTTTTTTATTATGCGACGAAAGAAATATAATGTAATATACAATTAACCACCGTTTCGTAAAGAGTTTCTCCTGACGGAAAAGAAACAGGCGAGAAAAAGTCCCTAGTTATGCTCTTTTTTGAATTTTCTTTTATCTTAGTCAAAATTACATTATAAATAAATTTACAAAGTTTTTTTTGAAGGAAGGTAAGTTACTTTGCTAAGATCCGCATGCAAAATATGAAAATGGTGTATATTACCTAGTTTTTTGAAGAGCACCGCCCGCCCTCCCTCAGTAGCGTGCACAAGCAAACTAACACCGCCACCAGGTACCCTCCACCAACCACTACAATACCACCACTAGATAATATACACCACTGAAGTCGAGAACACGACACGTGTTTCGCCCCAAAACGAGGCATTATCAAGCGTCATAGACTCTACGACAGACGGCCGCAGACTGTAGTGGTTGGTGGAGGGTACCTGGTGGCGGTTCCTGGTGGCGGTGTTAGTTTGCTTGTGCACGCTACTGAGGGAGGGCGGGCGGTGCTCTTCAAAAAACTAGGTAATATACACCATTTTCATATTTTGCATGCGGATCTTAGCAAAGTAACTTACCTTCCTTCAATATAATGGATTTCCGTAAAGTAACGCATGGTTCTATTAAAGTTTTTTTTTACAATAGTCTTATAGAAAACCATTTTAAAGGAAAGTGGACGACATGTCACAATGCCGCCGCGAGTAGAAACATTAAAGCGAGCATGAGCACAAAACGTTTACTCGTCATACATTAAGATGGATCTCTAGGAGTCGGTTGCCTGTGCACTTGTCATTAGAAAGAGGAAAAAGTCCAAGAGTAGAAAACATTAGATTCATCCACTGTGGAGTGATAGACTGATGGATGGTCCTACAACATGTTTAGAAAGCTACGCGCTTATCCCGGAATTCCTTCTATTTATTTTCGAATGAGTTTTTTTTTATAGAAGAGGCAGCAAACGATTCAAACGGCTCGTCTGGTGTTAAGTGATCACTGCCGTCCATATGAATCCGCAACACCAGAGGACTCGCGGCGGCGTCGCCGGCCTTTGAGAAAGGAATAGGCTCTTTTCTTTCAGGTCTCTAAGCCGTATCAGACCGGTAGTGCCGCTGGCGGCAGCAGTTCCACAGAGTGATTGTGTGAGTGTCAATTTTTACAAATTATTAGGTTTCATCATCATCGTCATCATTTCAACCTATCACTAGTCCACTGCATAATGCCCATCTCCTGGTTTTAATTTTCCCTCTGTCGACTTTTACGACACCCACGGGATGAGATGGGGTGGTAGATTCTCTTAAGCCGCTACCCCACGGTTTTAGGTTTATTAATAATTAAAAAAAAACAACTTCAATGCAGCAGCTAACATGCTTATGCACATTTAAGAGTTTCATGATTTTTCCATGGATCCCATCGTGTGAACTTGACCAAATTTATATCTCTAACAATTCAACTAAAAAATAATCATTGAAATCAGGTCACAATTGGTGAAGATATCGCGTAACATACATACATAGAGTCACGCCTCTTTCCCATTGGGGTTGGCAGAGACCACTACTTTCCACTTGTTACGATCCTGACACACATCTTTCGATTCTTTTACTTTCATTAGTGTTTTCATACAAGCTCGTCGGCGTAATACAAAAAATATCAAGTCGGATTGAGAACCTCCTTTTTCAAAGTCGGTTAAAAAAAGTATACGTCATAATTTACGAATATTCATCATTCATTCATCGTAATTAACGCTTACGGACGCGCTGACAGTTTTCTCACGGACATGCTGATGAGTGACGTTCCGTTCGGCGGTCACCTGGAAGGGAAGACCAAAAAATTGGTCTCAAAAAAGCTTGGCGTGCTCAGTAGATCAGGATAGTATTTCACGTCGGTCCATCGCCTGCAACTTTACGAGGCGCAAGTTCGACCTCACATAGAATACTGTTCTCATCTCTGGGCGGGGGCACCCCAGTGCTAGCTCCTTCCATTTGACCGAATCCAACGATGACCGGCTCGAATCGTCAACGATCGAGTTCATTCTGATCAGCTCGATCGACTGGCTTTGCGATAAGACGATGCGTCTCTTTGCATTTTCTGCTGTGTTTACCATGGGGAGTATTACGAGGAGTTGTTCTTTTTTTATTTGATAAAAGTGACGGAACGAGCTGAACGTTCACCTGATTGTAAGTGCAACGTCTGCCGTGCAACATAAACAAATTCTGTGTCACCCAGAACATTTCTGTGTGACACCACACTGCCCCGTCTCCCTGAGACATCTGTTCTTAAGTCTCATATGCCCATATGCTTTCTATAAAATTTCACCATGGCACATTGCGGCACAAAACAAAATTTCATCGGCACCACCAAGACTGATATGACTACGGATAGGACTAGGGACCTTCAAGAAAAGAGCGCACTCCTTCCGCAAAGGTATTGCGGATGTTCATGGGTGGCGGTGATCACTTACCATCAGGTGAGCCGCTTGCTCGTTGCCCCCTCTCCTATAAAAAAAACCATAATGGTCCATAGATGAGACGAGAGTAACGAAATAGTTTCGGTGACAAAAATCACTAGTGAAATACTGCGAAAAATCGCATGGCTGCAATATCACAAACGGCTGAAACACCATGTCTAATGTACCAAGCCAAGTCAGCATGATAAAAAGCAGCGTTTGAGGTGCGA